>WACJ01000025.1:0-1448354 GCA_008973525.1 Stenopsyche tienmushanensis
AAATAGTTGCGGCAGCCCGAGCCGTTGCAATAGCGTCTTCGATGCCCGAAGAACGCCTTCGCCGATCCCGGAAACTGGATTCATCTGTATATGTAGGCGTCTTGCACATTTTCTGGATGACGCGTGGCGAAATTCCATCCACATAAGACGCTCTCCACATTTTGGCGCTTCTATAAAGGCGGCGTTATGGCATCGCTGTTTAATAATCTTTCGCATTTCATCCGGTTGCCAATGACATTACGTACGTACGTTCGCGGCTCGTTTTCCAGAGACATTTTCCATGCACAAGTGTTTCGTATATTACGTGAGTACCGAATGTGTTTCAATGAACCCAATGCGCACCGATGACTCAACGGCTCCCTAAATTTATTCGCGAAAACTCCGTTTGGCCAATGTCTGATTCGCCATGTTGATGAAAAACATCAACGGCCACATGTCTTCCTATTTATTTCAAATATCTGGACGCTCAGTTGCATTCGCTCTATAATAGTTCAATACGAAGAAATCGCTGCGCCGGAATCTGGAATCGGGCGATTTTTGCGCCTATTTATCCAGACGGCGGGATGTTTGCACACGCGAAAACCGCACGAATTAAATTCGTCTTCTGTTATATTATTTTTGATTTTAACAATATGCCCGACGGTCGCCTCATGCTCGTTTTTTATGGGATACTTAAAATATCATCGTGCGTTTTAATATGTCCCGCGCGAGCTCGTAAAAGAATATTTGGACTTGTATTTGAGCTATGCGATCTAGGCCGTCTAGAGAAGTGTTAACTTCTGGCAGGATCGACAGTCAACAACGTTATCCGAACCAAAATAGATCTTATTTCGAGATTTGTACAGGCACACACTTGGATTAAAGGAAGTCCAGAAGTGACGCCCATCATCCATTCTCGGATCTTGGATACCCATATACAATGCATTATCGACCATTGCTTCGTCCGAAACAAAAATTAACATGCTCTAAGTTGATGATAATTTAAATTAGAATATATGAATTCTCGCACGTTAATTTCGTATAGATAAGCAAACGCAATTAATTGATAATTCATTTTATTACAATACGAATTTGTACACCGCTATAAAAATATTATCAATTTATTTATTGTTTTTATTTTTAGAGCGTTCCCAAGGTAACAAACGACAGATTACGGATTAATTCCAGTGATTCGAAAAAAACACATTCTTACACGTTGAGTTCGGAGACCGACAAAGACGGAGAGTGTATTTTGCGTACACTGTACGATTGTATAGATCGTTAACCCAAATTTATCGACTAATAATGATATGTGAACGATATAATGAATCGATTTGTATTGTTTATATTCACGCAAAAAAAATGACCGAATATTGTGTGCTATGGAATGTGTTTATTTATTTAAATACAAGCTTCATGCATGCTGCGACGGTCCTGACAGATAAGTGGATTTGTACTAATGATAAGTGGCGGACATACAAATATAGCGTCTAAGTTTATGATGATTTAAAATTAGCTCACTACTCAAAGGGTTGCCATATCCATCATTCTAGTAGACAATCTCTATATGAGAATTTTACATGTGGTGGTTTTCCA
This sequence comes from Stenopsyche tienmushanensis, assembly GCA_008973525.1. NCBI lineage: Eukaryota > Metazoa > Arthropoda > Insecta > Trichoptera > Stenopsychidae > Stenopsyche > Stenopsyche tienmushanensis. The sequence continues at coordinate 1,576 of WACJ01000025.1, forward strand.
TTGATCTAGGAAACCTGGATCGATCGAAAATGTTAATAGTTTCGATCTCCCAAATTTGTTGTTACTGTGATTTTTTCCACTGTCTGGATTTAAATCTGAACCTTTATAATAAGAGACCTGAATCTAATCCACTCAGAGCCGTAACTCCCCCCCCCCCCGGAAATCCTTTCGTTTCCGTGATCGTACAGATAATAGAAAAAGTCCTAAAAGAGGACTGAGTGGCCACAAGGCTCGTATGTCCAATTGGTCCGCATTTCGGACCGCTGATGTGACGAATGAGCGCCTGCCCTACCCTCCCTTATGTTACGGTCGTGAATCCACTATACCGAATCTTGGTATTTTCTTTAAGGTTTCATGTGTTCAACACGTTAGGTTCCTCTCGATTGACTGATTTATATTTATAACTTCCATTCAAATAACATTATCTTGATTCAATTATGTGAAAAACAATTGAAAAAGTATTCTGTTGCTATGAAAATCGTCTCGTATGAAAGTCTGATAGCATCTGCTTTGGATTACTCGTAGCTGTTATGTAATGATAAATATTGATCATTGGAAATGATAAATGATGTTGGGTATCATGAATTATTGATTTATAATAAGTATAGTTAAAATTATTGGAGTCCAAGATCATTGCTCCCTTATTCACTTGCAGCTTATATGATGTGGTTCGATTCACACAACTTTGTATATGCTTTCATTCTACATTTATCTGTCCTCATCCAGAGTTTTGCTTAATCCGCTAACTTCGCTATTATACAGAATATATCTTTCTAAGCATCGTCATAAACCAACAGGAATTCAAGCCATAAACCTGAAGTTGCTTAATCGCTAATACCTTGAGTCGTTTTCCTAAAAGCCATTCGAGCGACGCCATTCTCTTGCTTTTCGACAATTGCGATTCTGCGAACTATTAAGAGAGCCCGTTTTGACCTATTGGCAGTTTTGTAATTATGCACTTATGGGATGGTGCCGTTAACAAATATTCCAGCCGTCAGTTATTGCCAGCTAGCGTCAGTACCATATTCTAGAAATAAACTTGGTTGCCAATTCACTCGTATGCCAGACTCTATGCGCCTATGCGCTCTCTCTATACGCGAGGTGTTTCTCTCGGCTTAGTCGTTAACCTTCAGCTGAAAAAGCCAATGTTACAAAATTCGTATTATAATTCCGGCTGTCCGAGGTCGCCTAACTATTTGCGTGATTGTTTTCCACCCGGTAAATTTAGACGAAATCCGCTGTGTTTCTCATCGTGGTTTACCTTTTTTCGCTAATTAGCACCGTCTGAAACTGGCCGTTTTTCGATTCTGTTTGTCTTTCTTCGTTGGCGTTGTTTTTCTTGTGTTTTTATTGGATTGGCGTAGGTAAAGGTTGCGAAAGCACAGTTAGACCCTTAGTCATGAACATGTGGGCGAACTTGTAAACAGCACTCAGATGCTAATCCCATTGAGGCGTGGACATGGATATCGACTTGTACAAATGATGGTTTATTACTCGGCAATAATACCATGATTGACCCTTTGCGCTCGAGAGATGCTACGGTGTTTCTTGTGGCAACTCGAGTGGTAATTAGAGATGCGTCTATGGTTGCTTATGTTACATTACGTTGCACCTATAAGAGCTAACTTAAGAACAGTATCAGTTGTGGCATTATGTACATTCTTCATTATGCACATAAATGCGAGAAGAAAGGCCGCTTATCATTTTAAGTATGTCAAAATTCTGATAAAATAATTAAGAGCAGACTTTCGCTAGACTCGGGATCGATCTGTGGCCTCCAGTCCTAAACGAAACCCGTTTAAATGGAAAGCTGCATTAGATTCTGACAAGCACTAAAAAGATTGCAAGGCTTGCCCTCAAAAAGATGCATATTATTGTGTAGTGAAAGTGAAAAAAACTAAACATCAAAAAATGACATTACAACTAATCGGGGCAGTTAGTATGAAATTGTTGTTTTTATCTTGATATGATTTTTTTAAATATAAGATCTACTGTACGTTAATTGTATTTTATCATTTATATTATCTATATTATTTGAAAAAGTGCAAACAATAAGTTGGCACAGTTTTATCGCAATCGAATGAACGGTATGGCAGCACATTAAATACAGACAAACAAACATTGATTTTTATATAGTAGACTATGCCTATGTTATTCATGCAATCCTTAGCAATAAGTGGACGAAGTTTTATCGTAATCTGATGAACGGTATGGCAGCGCATTGCATACGAACAAACAGATATTAATTTTTATTACTCACGTAAAACTAAACCAATATTCAATTTCAGAACGAAAAAGATGTGTGTCGTGTGTGAAAAAAAGTATACTTCTTTAAGTCGGTTTTCATTTAACATTTATTTGCGACATATATCGAGAATGATAAATATTAGCAAATAAGTAAATTTTGTGAATTAATTTTCTTGTGTCTTGCTGTTAATGTGTTAAGGTGATGAGGCCATCTCCTTATGAGATTTTTCAAGGAAAGCATTTTTAATTAAGTGGTTTCCCATTTGTCTTCCACACAATGTAAAGTTAGGATAGGGTTATTTGAATATTAATTTAGGGCAGGGGTGGTTTTATTCATTATTCATAGACGTTCCTGTACGAAATTATCACTATTACTCCGTACAAGTATTAAGGGTTAAGATCAGATGTAATCACACAGAAGAAAGATAAATTGTTCTATTATTACATACGGCTGGTGTAAAATCTGTTTTTTGCGTGCTTTTTTTAATGCACAACTGAAATGTGAATCGTATATTTTAACTCAACAGCTGTTCATTAACATCATATAAAGAAGCTTATTCACCAGAAAACATAGTGAATCTTCATCTCTTGCAATTGGATGGAAGTCAACTGAGCCGTTAGTCACTCTTCACCCACGTTAAGAATCCACCTCTCCAAAGCTAACGGTCTATTACTTATTTTTATTTTTTTCAAACACCGATTTATTTTAGTACAAGAAACAATTCGGTTCGTGAAAATATACTTCTTTATTATATCAGCGTCCCGTGGTATTCGGAATATCTGCATAGCGCCGCTTTCAGGCACCCCAATAACGTTAATTCGGCAATTTTCATACTTCATGCCGGATTATGCAACTTACCTAATTTACGACTGTCATTTGTTCCCTCATATAACGTCTGCGTTTTACTGTCTATGCATGTTAACTGCTATGGCTTTATTTTAGATTCGACTTGTAGTCGGATTTGTCCCGAAACCATTCCCCAATGGGCGCGGTTGTAAATCATATTTAATAGATGGTGGCATTCGCCAACCATGGGATGACCCATTTCTGTAATAAATAAGGCTTCTGACTTATTAGACGAATGCCCCACGTGTGTATGCACGTTGGATTGAAACGTTTGCATATTTTGAAAATTTGTTTTTTTCACCGAATGGCAATAAAATGAACGAAAAGTAATATTTTGTGGCATGTGTTTTGGCCATAGAGTCGATAACTGTAGATTTTATCCTAATTAACAGCTCAACGACGTGTGAAGAGATTTATGCTAGCTTTAACTATAATGCATTACGTGAGCAATGAAAACGTGGGTATTTGAATACCCCAGAGTTCCAGGATGTAGTTTTATAACCTTAGATAGATATTTATTATGGATATAATGTCGACAAAGAGGATTGACCGTATAGCAGATTTTTTTGTATAGTTTAAAATATTACGGTAAAAAATTGTATAATTATGATCTTCAGCAAAAATTATGACCCGCGTATATCCTATATTACACATGACAGCTCATTGCTCTTAATAAACAAAACAAACAAATATAAAAGTAACGATTTAATAAAAACGGGCGTGGTATTAGCAATAGTTGGATAGTTTCGATGTGGTGATGTTTGTAACATTTTTAGTTTGTAAGAATCATCATTTTCATTGTTTTTTTTTTATAACCGATGCAAAATCGAAATAGTCATAAAGATAACAATATGTTATCTTAGATTAACCATTTGTTAGATATTCTATGAACAATGGTTGCTTGTTTTTATTCGCAAATTCGTTGTCTTTCACTTTATATTGTGCAGATTTAATTCTTATTTATCTTTTTGCTTGAAGGATAAAGATGATTCATCATTATCATTGATAATATTTGATGTGAAGATGTGTGCAGGCATAGCCCCCATTTTCGTATAACACCATCAATATGACTGATAAAATTCTTTCAGCTGAGACATGGACTAAAACTCGCAAAATTCCCAATTTCCCGACAAATTATTTATTTCCGTCGCTGCAGATGAATACTCATATACTATAATACTTTGATGTGATTCGTAATTATGTTGCGGAGGAATACGAAAATTCTGAACCCCGTATCTATTATATTTCATATCGATATTCCTATTATTAGAGTCGAGGTGTAGTAAATACATCACCGGTAGGGAAAGGTTAATATAAAAATTAACCTGAAAAACATATATGTATACATAGATTAGACAGTTACTGTCTTTAGACGTCGCCTAAGCTCGCCAATTAGTAGTTACGCCACTGTTTCCAAGCGTCCAGATTTCCTAATCATAATGCATATGTGGCATCATGTGGCCACCAATGATCGAACCCGTGATGATACAGCATACGTATCACCAGCCACGAAAGTGTAAATTGAATTCAAATTCATCGCTTTGATCTGTTTGAAATTTTTATATTGGTGTTTTGTTGGAATTTCATTGTTGACACGATCGATACATTGGAATATCGTTTTTCGTCGAACTGTCTTTAATGGCTTACGCTTTTTATCAAAACAAATGATTTTTTGCGATTAGATTCGTCTCGAGATGATCTCTATTTTGCAACAATAAATTCTAAAAGGAAAATCCAACAGGAATCCAATAAAAACCTCCAAAATATGCGATGAGTCACTTTGAACCTAAATCCGACGAATTGGTGAGCGAGATTGAAAGCATTTTCCGATGTGCTTTTGACGTTTGTGCATTCCTGAAATTTTACATTTGAATTTATTGTTCGGCGAGCACATCAACACTCGGTGAAGATGGCTCTCGTAATATTTAATAGCAGAAATAAATATGCGTATGGACGCAGTTTTCACGGACGGATTTATATCCCTGTCTACTGGAGCTTTCGCAATGAGTTCAAATAAATTTGGCTTTTATGCGTCGGTATTATATCATTAGTGTAGAGGCGCAATCGCTCGTAAAATGCTTGTATACGTATATTTTCAGTATTTATTATTACAACGATCCAAGAGATTTCTGCTTTTAATTTATTTTTGCTTTTTTATAAGCCGGCACGAGAAACATTTGTCTGCAAAGCTCTCGTTTTAGCCCACTAAAAATATCAATAAAAGTTGTTAAGTATAATTTAATCAATGTGTATATATTTCATCGCCTCGTCCAACAACATAATAGTGACATTTTTAATGTTCATACTGATATTGTAGAATTTTATGTTCGTCCATGGCAATAAAACGCGTTTGTTAATAATGTCCCGAGATAATTTTTCTTGTAGACAATGCGAACAGTTGACAAACAGGCGGCCTTGTTCAACTCTAAGGATACGTTGAAAGCAATTAAAATACGAAGATTGATCGATTCTGCACGTAATCGAATGTAATTCGATTTCTATTAATGGATCATTGACGTCAAACATTAACATTTGATGCACTTTAACACGTAGGTCTTCACTGTAGCTCGACGAAGCCTATTTCATTAACCCTTTGCACTCCGTTGTCCCCTCTAAGGGGACATCGTGATTCTAGCATATCACTCGGATGTCCCCTCTCGTGGGACATTAAAGTTTATTAGTGATTACTAGCGAATCCAATCCCGAGCCAAAATTTCGATCCCGGGATTTTGGGATTTCATTAGACAATCCCAGGACCAGTCCCGGGATCCCGGGATTGGGATTTTCAATATTTTAAGAAATTACCTTGATGAATTTGATCAAAAATTACTAATAAGTCCATTTGTTCAATATAAAAAATCGCTTGAAGGCCAAAGAATTTTATTTTTTTAAGAAAAGATAAAAATAAAATTCAAAAATAGATAAATAAAACACTAAAAAAATCAAATATTATTTTGAAAATATGGCCGAAGTAACATTAACATTAAACATTAGTGTTTCGTCATTTAGTTTGGATCTGATTTTGGAAGTCAGACAACTTGCTGCTGAAAATGCACGCTCAGCTTCCACACTCGTTGGAGGTATCGTCATCAGATAACACCATCAATGTGACTGATAAAATTTCTTTCTGCTGAGACACGGACTAAAAATCGCAAAATTCCCGATTTCCCGACAAATTATTTATTTCCGTCGCTGCAGATGAATACTTATATACTATAATACTTTGATGTGATTTGTAATTATATTACGGAGGAACACAAGAATTCTGAATCCCGTATCTATTATATTTCATATCGATATTCTCATTATTAGTATCGAGGTGTAGTAAATACATCACCGGTAGGGAAAGGTTACTATAACAATTTGAAAAACATACATGTACGCTATATATTTATATATAGATTAGACTGTTCACTGTTTCCAAGCGTCTAAATTTCGTCGGGAATGTCTCGATTTAGTAGCCTTCATCGTGTTGGTGAGGTGAACGATTTCTGTTAGATAAAAACTTCAATCCCGGGATTTCCGGGATTACGTTTTCTAATCCCGGGATTCTTGAGTACCTAAAACTGTCCGGGATCCCGGGATTGGATTCCCTAGTGATTACCGAGAATCAACTTATTCCAGCCCAACTTTTTGAGAAATGCATGTTGCAAAGTGGAACCGAGGTATGTATATGTATAATGTCCAGTGCAAAGGGTTAAAACCAATATGAATGCCTCGAGTATTCAGTGCCTTCCAAGGAAAGCTCAGTCTTTAAATCCACCCGAATCGCGAAAGCGTTCTTCGACACGTTCATCTCGGTGACTCGCTGGGTGACAAATATAAATTTAAAAATGGACGATTTGAATGCGACCCATTGCCATGGAGCTCGAATCTTGCATTGGACTACGCGTGCTTAATGTTAGTCGATTCGACTATATGTATCATGAATGAATTAACATATTTTATATATGTATTATCAGCATTCCGTAGATCTTTGAGTAGTTATTGTTCTTTGACAAACCGCTGCGTTTGTGTGTTTTTCGCTGGATAGCACACGTTGATTGAATATTTTTTTTCTTGAGGCAAAGCAGAAGGCACGATTTTAGCGTTAATGACTAAGCTTTTAAAAGCACCACATCCCAGTTTCACTATTTGTTTGATTTAACTGACTTCCAGACTTCCAAACATATCAATTATATAGCTAAACTGCCTCTTGCTAATTGTTTTAATTTCTTCGTTTGTTCAGCGCTTATTGAAAAGGGATTATTTTATGATCGATATTTTTTGGAGGTTTCAACAATTACACAAACATAGCTCAAACTTTAAGCTTTACGGCGCTAAAAACATCCGCGCGCTCCTATGATATGTATTTGGTACACACTCAATGATATGTGAATGGCAATGAGAAGTCGCTATATAATACATTATTTTTAAATAAAAGTCTACATCTGATAACGAATATGGCTTCATAGCCAAAATGAATGAAATCGGTATATTTCACTATTTATCTGTTATATGTGTCCATTGGAACGTTCAGTTTAATATTTCTCAAATAGAATATATGTTTCAGTATGGTTAGCATTTTTAAGACGTTATCCATTGAATTGATCCATGTTTATTGTCGTAGCTATAAAAACTACATTTGATTGTCTAGACAGGTTCAATCGCCGTCTAATATGAAGTTTCTTGAGCACGTCTAGACGTTCAGACTTGCGTCCATGAGACGCTATTTGTCATCATCAGAGATTGAATGCTTGTGATGCTGGTATTATTTTTTGCTCGAATTTTCCGAGAAGTTTGAGGATCGTACGTCTGGTTGGCGTATTTTAATTTTTCAGCATTCGGACAAGTCGTTCAGTCTAGGCCGCCTCTAGAGAAATGCTTGCGTTTCAAGGGCAGCCTGGTAATGGATTTATTGTGGACACTCGTCCCCCGCAATTCACATATTTTTCCGGTCTTACGACTTTCGACCGGCGGATTGCTTATTTTTTTCGACCGACCATCGTGTAAATTTGCCAGAATGTGCTCTTCGACGATTGGCTGATTATCGCACGTGTATCTATGATTTAATTTCGTTTTTTCCACTGTTCCGATGCCAATGGCGATGGGAACGGCGAAAAATCGCACATCCTCCCGAGAGCTTGATTATTGAATAATGGGCGTGATGAATCGGCGCATAAATCAAACGAAAGGTTCAGAAACGCATAAATCGTATTGTGTGTGTGTATCGTGTTTTTTTTTCTCATCTCTCTTTTAGTATCCATGCTACGATTTTCAAAACAAAATCGCTATTTGCTGGCTTTCGAGCTTCCAAAACAATTCAAGCGATGTTATTTTTCGCTTTATTTCGCGAATGATGTGCATTTACATCTGGTTTTAATGTTGAAATATTTTATAATGTGTGTCGTTCGTAATCCAGCGCTAAATCTTGTCGTCGATTTGACAGCTGTCAATTTTCGCTACTACGAGCGAAACTATTTATCATCCCCCCCCGTCTCGGTCGATTTGTTTCATATGGCAGATTAACAAATATTCGCAACACATTAAGAATCACATTTGGCTTTTGGCGATTTTTCCGAAAACGCTTGATTGACAGTCATATTTATAAGTTTCGGTAGGATTATCCGGTCGATAATTTTGTTGTGATCTTGTTTATCTTATCGCCGTATATAAACGAGATAACCGACGCCCAATTCGATGATCCGAAGATCGACACCATTTTGAAACATCAACACTGATGACTTCATCGAACATTTTCGACTTTTAGCAACAATGTGTCGCAACATTGCAGGTATTTTTAATCTATTGTTTTGACTGTCGGACAAATCTGCCCAGTGAGTCATTCGATTCTTGATTCTTTTAATTGTATAGCGATATAATCGAGCTTAGAGTGGTTAATCCGAAAGAATTTTTATATGTACGCGGGCTCGAAAATAGTTCGGGATCCATAGCCAGGTCTTGCCGTCCGTACGGGAGTGCGATAAATTCGCAAGTTCTTCGCTGGATGTCTCCCGATTATGATATCGTCGTTGTGGTTGCTGCACACGTCCGGAATTAACCTAGGCGTGCAGTTGGGATTCTCCGCGGACATTATTTTGACGGTGCCAATTATAGATTTTACCCACTTTTATTTGCAACTCTCAAGAATTTCCGGCACGATCGTTCCACATTTCGGTCTCGACACTTCTGTACTGTCTCTTAACCCGCACGTGCCACTTTTTCATCGGCGCTGCACGGCCTATGGTCGCAAGAAGACGCCGTCTTTTTTATCGCTTTGGTTAATTAATTATTCGGTTTAACGACCAGCTAATTTGATGAATATGAATGCAAAGGAAGTCAGGTCGAGAAGTAGTTAATTGCCTACAACACCATCGCGGCTGTCTTGTTTCCGACTCCGTCCGATATGGGACTTTGATGTGAAGGTCTGCATCTTTCGTTGTTTGAGTTTTTTAACATTCCTTTTTGCTTTGATTGGCGCTCGTACTCCTTCGCTCGAACACTTCACTTAAGTGGGGGGGCTCTTCAGCTAATTACATCAATGACTCCAGATCCAACTGAGCAAATCGATGCATAAAAACGCTAAGCGATGCTAAAGCGTAATGTTGAAAAAAAAAATCAATATTTTTTCTCTGATGCTCATTCAGCTTAACTCGCCTCATTTTTATTGTACACATTGTTATTTTCTTCGAATTAATGAATGATTCGCTATACTAAATGTAATTGTATTTAAAATGCTGCCCGGGCTTAAACGCAAGTTCGAGAGAGAGACGGCAGCTACGAGACCGCAGGGGAGTCAGCGGGAAGAATACGTCTTCCGCGGTCATGGTTAAAATTTGACTTTCTTCTTCTTCTCTCATACTCGTCCATATCCTGACTCACACACGTAGAAGGGTGGAATGAGGCTGTTTTTAAATTCATAAATTGTGTTTGCGAAGATTAAGAGCGGATAAAGAGGGAGGGTGATTTATACCCCATATTAAAATGCCATAGTTTATCGATCGATGTAGTTTGCGTACGGTATGAGCGCTGAGTAAATTGATATTCTGATTTTGACATGAACAATACTTTATCATGGCTAGGGAATCCAATCCCGAGGCAAAAATTCCTGATTTCCCGACAAATTATTTATTTCTGTCGCTGCAGATGAATACTTATATACTAAAATACCTTGATATGATTCGTAATTTACGGAGGAATACAAAAATTCTAAACCCCATATCTATTATATTTCATATCGATATTCCTATTATTAGAGTCGAGGTGTAGTAAATACATCACCGGTAGGGAGAGATTAATATAACATTTTGAAAAATATATATGTACTGTATATATGTATACATAGATTAGACCCATCGACGATACCCATAAGCGTCGCCTGAGCTCGCCAATTAATAGTTACGCCACTGTTTCCAAGCGTCCAGATTTCGTCGAGAATGTCTCGATTTAATAGCTTTCAACGTGATGGTGAGGTGCACGATACATAAAATTTTCAATCCCGAATTTTTCGGGATTACGTTTACTAATCCCGGTATTCATGAGCATCTAAAACTGTCCGGGATCCCGGGATTTGGATTCCCTAATCATGGCCACTCGGGCCCTTATTATTGCAGTTTTTGTGATGATATTAGTAGGCAATGTTGGCAACAATATAGTACCTTAATTTGTTGCATGCTAATTTGTTATTCATGGTTCTGATCCCTGCCAAGGGGTTTCCTCGTGCAATTTCCGCGTGAGTTTGGAATCAATTCAAGTTTTTTTTAGGGCTCTTTCTTACACTCAATTTTTGCATTAATTCAGTTCAATTCTATATTCGAATTTTCATCTTTTAAGAAATTCTGTTAAGGTAATTGAGTACGTTTTTCAATGACTTGATATCTACTATAGTGTATATATGATAACATTCAATCTGATGGGCCTTATAAAGCTTTTTCATGCATTTGTCCTCCAAAAATGTTGCAAGATTAGCAATAAGATCATGAATCAACAACGTGTGCTGTTAGAAAAAGAAAAGCCGGCTGCAATAAACCAATGGGCATATTTATACGCGAACACATGTGCATTTAAACGTTTGTTACCATCGGACAATCCGCGGCTGTCGTTTTCGTTTTTTTAATCCGTAATTTTGATACCATTCCAAATCGTTATCCCGAAATAATTGGCTGGCATGGACCGTGTTATCCCATCAAATAATAATAACTAGCGACCCGAACCCGCAAATAAAAGATGCGCGTCGGACATTTTTTCGCGACGATCGATTATCGCCGCACGTCGTCCCCTTATGTAATTATTGATTTATGGCAGATCGTTATTGTCTCGTTGTTCGCTCCGAACTGCCTCGCATTACGTCGACGGACTCTTGAATTATCAGAGATTTACATTTTATGTCGGCGTAAAATGCACCTGTAAATCAATAGTACGACTCGAAGTACCAGCCCAACAGCTAATTGGATTCCATCGGACGATGTGTATTTTTGGAAATACTGCGACCTCGTGCATTACTTAGCGAAGTAAAATGCATTAGTGCATTTGAACCAATATTGATACTGTCAATTTGATAACACGTCAATCCCACTCAAATATTTATCGTCTGGTCGAATTTAGCTACGGCTTTTAAACTTTCCAAATATATGGTTTTTAGTTGTTAAAGTAGGAAGCATATTTAATTGACATGCGTCGATTGATTCTTAACCCTTTGAGTAGTGAGATAATTTAAAACCATCATAAACTTAGATGCTATATTTGCATTTATCTGCCAGGACCACTGCAGCGTGTATGAAGCTTGTATTTAAATAAATAAACACTGTCGATAGCACACAATATTCGATATTTTTTTCCAGTAAACATAAACAATATACTTGAAATCGATTCATTATATCATCCATAAATCATTATTAGTCGATATATTTGTATTTATATTCGATATCAGCAGTATTATGTGCATTGGTTGAACCCCACAAATTTGAGCGGTTGTCTTAAACCAGATTTAATATAAATCTTTTTTGTTTATTTTTTGAAATCAAACGTCTATATTTACGATAGGGAAAACTGAGACAAACGTCACGAAAAGTGAAACTCCAACCGTTAGTTAGTTGAAAAGAGTAGGAGAATCGTTTGTAGTCTCTTCGTGTGTGTTAATACGTAGCATAAAGCAACCACTACACCAATAGCAATAAACAATATTTTTACTATGCCTATGTTATAATTGCAAGTGTAAACAATAAATTGACAAAGTTTTATCGCAATCGGATGAACGGTATGGCATCGCATTAAATACGGACAAACAGAGATTAATTTTTATTTAGTAGATTAAACAAACACAGCTTAATCTTTTGGCTGACATTTTTAAAAATTCAATTAAGATCTATTTTCTTATTTTTTTTTAAATGTACGTACGACACTTGATTAATTTATAGGTCAAGGCTGTCATGAAAATCTACAATTTCAGCATGTTTATTTTTCATCATTGAAATAGTCGCATATTCCAATTTTACTTTTAATTTTTGCGTGGTCGACCTCTGAATATTTTTTCGCCGTGGAAACGTCAAAAATAGAATGAGAAGAGTCTTTCGAGTGTCATTTTTTTCGCCAGCTTTGCTTGTTTTAATAGAAGCTCGCGCTGATGGCTCTTAATCTTGCTCCAGTTTTCGTATTCCGGATTCAATTCATCTTTTCGAGCGCATAAGTTCATCTCGTTGCGATTTTCATCCGAAGTCTCGGTCGTCGCTTTGCGCCGTGAATTCAGAAGCTGTGGATCGCCAGCGTGTTATTAAAATCAATTTATTGGAGTAGCCGAGGCGTGATGGAATCGGTTTATTGGATTATTACATGCGTGGATGGGTCGTGTGCAAGAATTAGATTAGGGAAGAAAGATGCATTATGCACGCGGACGTTGAACGAATTCCACGGTCACGCGCACCACGTGCTTGGAAGAGATGAGAAGTCTGCTGGGCAACGACTGCACTGCCTGTTTCACAATGCGACCTCGTTTGTCTAAAGACAACCGCGCCTGATTCTGACCTTTTCGGGTTCATCCGTAACTAACGATTCCCGACTCCGAATTCTTCAGATGGCTGCTGTCTGCGTTCCCTTTACACTTCTTCAGCCGGCTCGTCCATCAGATCGTTGCATCTTACAGTTATTCGCTGACGCGTCGATCGATTGAAATATCATATGCCGCTATGCAATTAAGTTCATCATATTTTTCCATGATTAATCACGCTCTTGACTTTATTTTTTCGTAATTCGATGCGGCAATCGAGATCGTTTTGAGAGTCTCGCCAATCCCACGTACTCCCTCATTGTTTGCATACACAACAGTGATTAACAGTATTTCATATAATGACATTGCTCTTCGACGATGCTAATTACTCCGCATAATCTAACCGATCGTAACGGTCCGTTTAGCACGAAATATTGTTCGGTCAAAGCGAATTATGTCCAATATAAAGAATGAGAGAACTATTCAATGTCTGCCAATAAAATATGGCATTTTACCACTTTACATATTCAATTGTACGGAGCAAAAATAATGTATTGCTCTCCGATACAATGATGCTTAACCCTTTTAGTGTCAATCGAAAAAAAACCTATACCTAAGCGAAGAATGGAGTAAACGATTGCATAATGCAGCTACAAACTGCATAATTTTAAGATTAAAAATGGTTGTTTTGTTAGTTGAAATTAAATAATTTATCAAAACTAAACGATTGCATATTGATGAGATCCTAGTTCTGCAGTGGTTTGTATGTGGCTGCACTATGATTATTAAATTACTTATAACCATTTATTATCATTATCCTAATCATACTGCAGCCACATTTCAATTAAAAATCACAATATACACTAATACCTTTTTTTGTGCGGTAGATGTGTTCCGCGAAAAATCGCACAAAAAAAGTTATGACTTGACTGAAAGTGAAGATGCGTTCCATGGGTTTTAAAAACCGCATAACTTTGAAACAGCTATGTAAAATATATCCAAAATCGCATAAAATAGTTAATAAAAAGACGGAAAAACAATAAGGCAATCAAAACATTTTTGGTAACATTTAAAGGACATCTTGCATCATTGGTAACATTTTAAGATAATTTTCGTTGCGTTTAAAAGAAAATTCAGTAAAGTCATTTTTTGGTCTTATTTTGCCACAGATTTAATTTTTTTTTAAATACATAGTTAAAAAATAAAATTTGACATAAATCTGGTAGGAATAATAGAGGGTTATATATAAAAGATTCGTACCCAGTTTGGAGTAAATTAATTAATTAAAACTTGATATATGATGTCAACCGTATAGAAAAAAGTAGTTTCGAGAAAAACGCGCTAAAAGATTTCATTGTGGTAGGACCGGTCAAAATGCCGCGTCACTAAAATAGCTATAACTCCGTAAGTAGTTGGAATTTTGGAAATCCCTTCGGATAATGTATTTTTAAATTTTAAAACATTGGGAAAATGCAAAAAAACGAAATCAAATTTTTTCAAAAATCTAAACCAGAATAAAATTCAGCGATATTATGTTTTTTTTACCAAATTTCCGTTATTGTTGATGATTTATTTCATATTTTATCCAAAATATACCGATAAGTACTCTTTATGAAATAAAAAATTGCTTAAAAAAAAACCGCATAACATTGAAATCGCACAAAAAGAGGTTTGAGTGTACTCATGTATTAAATAAATGTTTCATATTTAAAGTTATTTTGAAACAGAGTTCTCTCGAGATGCGAATATTAGAATGTCTCCACATATGCAACGATTTATCGTCTTTGACACTTTTCACAAGTGTTACCAATGACGATATATCGCTGTTCGGCACTAAAAGAGTTAAGTGATGAATTTATTAAAAAAAAATTACAAATATTGTCTCTATAAATATGCATGTGTTCCTCGACCTTTTTACACTGGTAAAAGAAAGGATTTTTTTTGCCGACCACTGAAATAAAATATTAATAAATATTTTTTTAATCTTATATCGTGACAGATGAACATAAACACGAAGGGATTATTAATCCAAAGATTTCCTTTGGGAGGATCCTCATTTTCGGGATAAAAGTGATTAAATTCTAGTACCAATGCTTTCAAGTGTTGACTTGTTACATTTAAAACTCTTTTCCTGTGGACGTCAGCAGCAGTTGAAAATTCTTGCAAAAGTGGAAACATTATTAAATCCTTGTCTTGTATGCGACATTCCCAAAGAATTAAGCTTATTTCTCTATTTAAAAAGATTTGTACAAAATCCCTGGAGATAAGGGTTAATGTCATCAAATGGACTAATATGTCCGCCATATATGCAAGTTTACTCATTCATTCATCGTCATAGTAATTTTCTAATAGGGCTGATATTGAACCATGAGACCGTTTTGGATGGATTGAATTTCTTGAAATTTCGCGTAAATTATTTTATGTTTGAATTATTTGTGAGAAAATCTCATATGGAGATCGTTTATGTTTGATATACGCATGTGTTATTATATGAAAATATTATATAATATTATTAAATGCGAATTTGTGAGAATAAAATGCACATGAAAATCAAATATGACAGCCGATGTCAAACATTCGTCAGCCACAAAAGATGGCGCCAGCTATTCTCCCACGATGCACGCGATGTCACAAATATCATACAAATATTTTGTAAAATGTTATATTATTATTCTAAAATTCGTTCGTGTAAATTTGTTTTTTTTTTGCCTTATAAATTGCACTCTTTCATATCGGATCCAGCTGTAGTAACTGATTGACTGTATTCGTTTTTAATGCGGTTCAAATTTATTTAATGCTGCTCAGCTTCAAATGATATTAATGATGGTGGATTCTTCTTAGCTTCACAAATAAACACGCCGAATGTTAGTGCTGTTTGATGTACCTGTCAATAATGGCGTCGGAAATGCCACGCATCCAACATATGTTGCATTGGTTTAACAGCACATCTTTACGGTCATAAGGGTGGCGCCGTTCGGATGAAATGTGTTCTAAATTTGGCGCACAATTTAGATGATATAATTTTCAGCAGTTGAAAGCTGAAATTCCCGCGTCAATTAGATCGAATATGGATGTTGTAACCCAGTTTTGCAGATGGGCGATAAGAGCCATAATCTTACTGAATATTTTTGCTGATGTGGATGTCTGAAAATAGATTCATTCATTATAAGAAAATTATTCTCGTCCTATCATCATGGCTCTTCGTATCGGAATCATCAAGGCCATCAAGGTCAAAATCCGAGCATATTGGTATTCAATCAAAGTGGTCAATAGCTTTGAGTGTCATGCTGTTTTATTATGTTTTCGAAATGGCCTAAAAATTATAATTTTTATGCGATCATTTTACTTGGTATTTGGAATCAACCGCGACCGCATATCCTCACGCTTGTAATATGAATTGATCGCGTTGCGGAAAACCAATGCTTAAAACTCTGTTTATATGTGTATTTATATACATACAGACAGTTCAGAATTACGACATCAAAGTTCAATTGTTGAAATGTCTTAATTCTTTACGGTCGTATTTTCGATGGCTGTCCGGGATACGACCGAAAGGGATTAGCACTGTTTGAATTTAAAGGTCAATTCCCTACTCTGATATCATCATAGTGCAGCCACAAACAGTCCACTGCAGAACTATGGGACTCTTCAATATCCATTCACAGGAAGGGGTTACATTCATCTCGTCGGCTATATCAATAATAATACAAGTCTGAGTATTCGATGAACTACTCTAGACGATGAAAAGGCCTTTCTGGAGTGCAAAGTCCATCCTTTTCTCGCTAGGGCGTTGCCGAGCTAGGGGTGAAGACATACGTGATTACTCTGATATGTTGGCATTCATTTCGATGCTTGATGATTCATTAAGACGTATTTGCGCTACGTTTCCTATTGTATTATGCCAATGAAGATCTGATTGTCGATCATCATTAAAATATTGGCGGACAATCGCCATAGATCAATTGGCGAGCGTCATTGAAGTGCGTCGCCAAGATAAAATCTATGGGAGCGCTGAACGCAAGGACAGACGCGAAACCCGCGACCGCAAACTCCTCCCGCATACATCTGGCATGTTGCAGAATTTCAACATACGATTTAGTTATTCCGATGCTGCATTATTATTGAATTTATTTTATTTCGAGCAATGGAAAAAACGTAATTACCCGGGCCCACTTGCGCTTTTTTCCCGCTTGTTTTTACTACTTGTTAAACGCGACCCAGTTCGACACAATAAAAACTATTTTTTTTTTAAATTCCGTTTGATTTAACATTCTTATCTAGGTTTATTGCCGTCGGATCATTCCTGGATGAAATGAAATGTCTCTCGGTGGAAAATGCTTCCGTATTTTTTCGCCCGAACAACTGAAATTAAAGCATTACTCACCGCGAAAAACACTTGCTTCATCGTATTCTTTCCATGAAACGCACAAAGATTTGGCAGAGAAAATTTGAATAAAAAAAATATAATTTACGATCACTTCAACGGGTGATTAAGTCTGGAGCTTATTCAAAGCGGACAAATATCGCCGTCAAATTTATTTATGTTTGGGCATATCGAAATTTTGATCGTAAATTTATAAAATATTGCTCTTTTAAAGTTCATAAGTTGATGATTTTTATGGCATTTATAAAAATCACCCGCTAATATAGTGCTTATTTGAAATCATCATAAACATAGATGCTATATTTGCTTGTCCGCCACTTATCAGCGTACAAATCCACTTATCTATCAGAACCGCTGCAGCGTGTATGAAAATTGTATTTAAATAAATAAACACTGTCGATGGCACACAATATTCGATAATTTCTTCAAGTAAATATAAACAATATACTTGAAATCGATTTATTTGGGCTAACGATTTATATAATCATACGATTTACGCAAGATAATCTCTCCGTCTCTGTCTTACATCCACACTATCCGTTTCTGTTTCTCTCCGAAATCAACGTGTAAAATTGCTCTTTATATTGGAATTCGAACACAACATTGTGTCTTACCTCTTTAAGGGGCTAAGAAGGCAAATTCGATTTTAATTGTTTTTCGCTATATTTATTGCAAATTTAATTTATGCATTGACGAATCAAGAACTTCGCTTCGGACAGATTTACATCTTATTACTTTAATATGCAGCCCATTTAACAAATCGTCTTATCCGATTGTATCCAAGCAATTGCATCAATGCTTGGATTGATTGGTTGACGTTTAATATCTGCAATTAAATGAAGTCATTATATTTACATATTCTATTAGCTATCAGATCTTCGGCCATCGATAACGCATTTCGCTATTTCCGTTTGTCTTGAAGTTTAATTGTCCAGGCTCAGACATGCGGCGTCTTTGTCTACCTGATTATCTAAGCGTCTTCCCGAATCTAAGACGGGTCGAGATTGCCAAACGAAGATGATGGGTTCGGACGATTGATGCTTCGCAGTGTATGTCCATGACCCCCCGCTTTAATTCTAGTTTTTAAGTTAATATCAATTTATCTCGATGAGAATGATGTGGAACCGTCAATATTGTTATGGTTTGTTTCTATCGTGTCAAGGTAAAGGCGTATCTACCAATTCTGCTTAGCCAACCTTGTCCTCTATGATCGCATCTGCTTTTGTTGGGTCGATTACTCTGGAGTTTTGGATTTTCGTCGGTCCGTCATTAGGACGTTGTTGCATGCATCGTTTGTACTGCAACTGTTGCATTATTGCGAAGGTTGTAAATAGAAGCGACCGCATCCACTCAACATCGGATCTGAGACGCTCGGTATCCGTTTACTCTGAAACCCGATAGCAGATGCAGTGTCTGTTGCATAGGAGGCTGCATGCTGCCCTCCGATGCATTGAAAGAGCGAGTGCAAATGTCAGATTTGTTGCGACTTCCACGGCTTCAGACAGGTACCTCGACCCACGTGCTGCTCTCGTACAGGTTTGCTCCCACGCACCTAGGAACTTTTCATTGTAAGTGGTGTCTTGTTTATCGGACTGTGCATGAGCGTGCTGACGTAATCTCTTTTTCTGTGCGAAGCATTCATCGGTCCGCGATGCGGTTGCCGCCATCAGTTGGTCTGCGAACCGCCATGAGGCGGTTTAACAGTGCCGCTTCTTCCCCGACGTCAACGTGACGTCCGACGTCTTGCCGTGACGCCGACCTCGCACCTGGCTCCTCGCTAATTCTATTTCGACTGACACCTGGAAATCTTCCCGCTTTTGTTTATGGAATCGAGGAGGATCGACGGTCGAAGTTATCGTGTCAGTGTTCTGTGTTAACTGTCGATGCTTCCCAAAAAAAAGTGATTGTTTTTGTTCCCATACGTGACAATGTAAACAAACAGCTGATGCGAACCAACAAAACTGCAATAAGATACATGCGAAAAATGCAGGTATATGGCATTGTTATTATATTATTGTATGGCACAATGTGTGACAACATCAATGCAATAATTTGACAGGTCATCATAACAAAACAATTATATATGCAACCTTCATTTAATCATATTTAATACCATGTTTACCGATTTTTTTAAATACTCAACTTTACCAATAGCCTTCAAAGTGCAAATTTTTAGTTCATAAGAAAAAAATGCCCTTTACTTGGTTTGATACTCTTTATTGTTTTCCAAGTTATCTGTTGGGATTTTTTTGGCGGTTTATATGCGTTATTCCGTTCTTTAAAGGTTCGAATTCTATTTGTACTTGTCTTTATCACTATTTCACTTTCCATACGATGGAAATTGTTAACTAAAATATTGAGCTGTGTTTGTGTAATATATAATAAAATAGGCAAGCTACTGGTCTTGGCGCGGCTTATGCGCGTATGATTGTAATATATTGAAAATTGGGTATCGTCTTCATTCTGGCAAATGGAAGTTCAAGTACATCCATAAAAAATATGCATATAATAGATTGTCCAGTTAGGAATGTCGTTTTTTAAATGAAAGAGTTAAACACAAACCAAAAGTGTATTAATTTATTTCATCGATACAATATATTAACCTTAAGTAGATACAACCATTTCTCATCTATTTAATAAGAAAGGTTTATCGTTTTAAAGTCGGTCGGTAAATTCTTGTATTAACCGTTATTATATTATGTTCTAAATTAAAAAAATCACTTTTAAATTGTTTAAACCATGGCATTGACAAATAGTTAGAGATTCTCCAAGTGTATTACAAATATTTTTAGTTGCATCATTTTTTGACGATATACAGTAAATTCGGTACAAAATCCATCATCTTGAAACTGGCCAGACAACTGTTGGTCAAAAAGTAAGCATGAAAAAAAAAACGACATTTATAACTGGACAATCTAATATTGAGACTATAAGAATGAATTTTTTCAGATGTGTCGTCATCCCCTGATCTAAATTTTGTAAATGGTCATTGAGTTTTTGAATGAATTAATTGGTCATCAATTTGCGTTACAAGAATAAAGTGAATCCCATTTCTTATACATTTGCGAAATAATTTGGAATAATACTAGTAGTTTTGCTTATGAAGTTCAAATTTGAAGTGCTTTAATTCTGGTTCTTAAACGAACTAGAATCGTTTGTTCCACGTATTGAGCGGTTATCGCATGCAGCAACGGTTCATAGAACGCTTAGGTCACGAACGATCATTCTATTATTGTAATTCGATTAGAAATATTCAAAATGATCCCTGTCGACTAGACAGCTTGGCACTTAACGAGATAGAAGCGTTGATTTTATTTTTGGAATACAATCGTGTCAAACAGAGAAATATTGTTCTAGAGCTAGACGAATTTGTATCCTTGGACGACTAAAATTCTTTCGGCTTGGAATTTTTCGAAACTGTTTATTTATACTCGGGTTCTCGTTAATTTCGACCGGTGGTGACATCATGGATGCAATGTGCTAATATTTTCGCGCAATTTTTCCGACGATCGCGTTGGAAATGAGTAATTTAGTGACGATGCTTCGCTCGAAAGGTCATCGCGCATCCACAAACGATATAGAACAATATCAAAATAAGATATTGCTAGTGTCGAAGAGAGCGTCCATATAACTAGTCCTCTATGATTTCGCAGATCGATTGACGGATGGCAGGTATTCTTGGATTTAATCTCATATTAAGAGCTCGAAGCGATCGTTCAAATGTCTCTTTCTGGAGATTTTATGGGCATTCTTAGAATTTATTAAGTCTGCAACAAAGTATCGGCTATAAATAGTTGCAACTTTACTGTAAGAGAGTCGATGGATTCCGAAGAGATCGCGTTTGGCCGTAAAACTCTCACTATCATAGTTTTGACGCATAAATTTTATGTTTTCACCATAGTCACGAAGGGCACTATTAGGCGGAATTTATAGTCTATTTTGTCCATTTTTTTTTGTAGGTCGGCTTATTATCATAGCAAATGGAGCTTTATCTAAAAGGGCACACCTTTTAATGCGTTTGGGTCATTGAACATTTATATCGCCGAAATCCCATTGTGCCATTGTGTCGCTCTGAAGTATACGCAAACTAATAAACAGCGATCTTCAAACGAGAATATTAAAAATATACGTTCTGAAATTAATGTATTCAGAAAGTTAGTTGCAGACGTTTCGAGATAGCTGTCATTTTTAATCGCACAATCTATTCAGCCCGTGCACAATGGACGCATTTGTATTCATTTCGTCACCTCAGTGACCAATAACAATACTCAGGCTTACAAATAGTACGAGCTAACAATTTTGCATTATAAAAGAGCAAGCTTTTACAACACTGTCGTCAAAAATAAGCCTCTTTCTCTTCAGATATCCTCTTACGTGATAGCAGACTTTTCAGTAAACGTAAACACATATCGAGTGTTCGAAATTGGATATTTTATACACAGCAGTTGTTTTCTATCCCGCCCATCCCCAAAATAATTCCAGAATGTTTACGCTCTTTTTTTTTTTTTGGGCCGAAATGTTCGAATTTCGCAGACAGCGGAATTCACGACAGTATGGCTGCGAATAAATACACATTTTGTTGTATATCGAAAGCTCATAAACATCGATTGAATATAATATAAATGCGTATCATTATGGCTCGTAACGTTTTTATTATATCAACTGTTTTTATACTATTCCCATAGATACTGCGCCCGAAGCTTTATATCACAGACGGAGTTGGCTATTTTTTGCGTGCGAATCGATAGTTCCAATATTTGCCGCAATATGGACGATCTATCGCTGAGTTTCGCATAAGAATGCGATAAATATGCCATAAGCTTCGCATCACTGATGTAATAAATTAATTTAAATATTTACACCGAACGCTATATATAGCGAAGGATTCGCCAGATCAAATGTTACCGATTTCATTCCATCGCAGCTGTGAAGCGCTTACTGTATCTTACAGTTATTTGCATCGACATTTGAAACGAATGACAAGTTCTATGGAAATGTTTTTAAAGTCATATCAAATGCGATTTATCTGAACGTGTGGATTTTTTTGAACATGATTCATTGTCTTATCAATGAACAAAACCGTATTTTGGAAAGTGATGTCTATTCGCTGTTTTATCAATCAGTGAGTGACCATAAGAATACTAGATCTTACTCAGATCATAATTTGGTTCGCAATGATCGCTTCAGATCAAGATTTTCACAAAGATGATGTTTTTTTCGTATGATTTTTAAATTGTCCACATCAATAGCAATCTCGGGACTAGAATTTTCAATAGTTTAAGAAATTACATTGATAAATTTGATCAAAAATAAAAAATTGACACAGACTAAAACTCGCAAAATTCCCGATTTCCCAACAAATTATTTATTTCCATCGCTGCAGATGAATACTTATATACTATAATACATTGATGTATTCGTAATTATATTACGGATGAATACAAAAATTCTGAACCCCATATCTATTATATTTCATATCGATATTCCTATTATTAGATTCTAGGTGTAGTAAATACATCACCGGTAGGGAAAGATTAATATAACAATTTGAAAAACATATATATCCTCTATGTATGTATATATAGATTAGACAGTTACTGTCACTAGGCGTCGCCTAAGCTCGCCAATTAGTAGTTACGCCACTGTTTCCAAGCGTCCAGGTTTCGGCGGGAATGTCTCGATTTAGTAGCCTTCATCGTGCTGATGAGGGATAACATTAATAATACCGGGATTCATAAGCACCTAAAACTGTTCGGGATACCGTGATTGGATTCCCTAGTCATAGATCATGAGATATATCAAATATTAGTTTGAGTCAAAAACAATTGCCGATTTTTTAAATAACATTTAGCTTTAACAAAATAACAAAGCAATATTACTCTAATAATATTCACCATTATTAGTGATAATTCAAAATTTCAATCATTTTACTGGTAACTTATCAATACCTTCTTCATAAAATTAAGCAGGTTTGATTTTTGAGGTGACTCGTTAAAAGTAAAATCGAATAGTCGTAACGGATTCTTTTCGTCGGCAAATATTTATGACTCAACCTAATAGAACTATTATATTTGCAATAATTTTTTGACATTGCAAATTTGCAATTGCATTTGTTTTGCAACATGTAGTTGATTGTATATGATAAAATTGTGTGCAAAATGACGGTAAACTGTTCGTAACATTTGGTCATAGCTTCGACCCTGATTTTAGAATGCTTTCGATTTTGCTAATCTAGATCGTACGGTAAAAGTTTTCGAGTGAGCCTTGTGATGCATGTATTCTCAACGTCGTCGATCTGGTAGATATCCTCGTTCGAGTGGCGCGTTTTCGTCTTTTTTTAATCTGGACGCTTCAGTCGTAAATTCTTCCGGCGTCCCTGTCGTCGGTCGTCATTAGCGAAAGGCTAATTTTCAATTAAAAACTCTTGGAGAGACAATGCGGAACGCTTAAATTTACATAAAACGAAGGACGCTGCGTAGAAATACGTCGCAGCATCAGTGATGTAACGAAATTTTAAGATTGTCTAAATTATGTGGGCCGTAACGATCGCGCTAAGATGCGATCATGAGACAGTTCGAATATATCTATCGGCGGATGAAAGTGAAAATAGACTTTGGGGAGAAAAAAAAATGCTTTGATTAGACGAGCGGTGGTCTTGAAAATTTTCTCTGCTGTTGGCCGGATTGCTTTATTTTTAGCGTGGGCTTGTTTGATGCGTTTTTATCTGAGCTTAAGCTCAGATAAAAAGGGTTAAAATACGACCTGAGCTTTAAAGCTCAGGTCGTATTTTAACCCTTCGCGCGGCGAGATTTGCGATCGACACGTCATCGTTTGAATCACCTGGGCTGATCTTTCCAGAGGCGGATTTCCATTGAAATGCGGGGGCATACGGGTTCCTCTCGCGTATTATTTTTAAATGTAATTTGCCGATTGTAGGCGGGCGACCGATACAACTATCTGTCATATATTTAATTTAAGTTCGACCCGTTGGAGTTGCGGATTTGCCGTTGGGAAAAAAAGAAGCGCCGAGATGAAGAGATGATTTATTCCCGGCTTTGAGAGTTGTGACCCAGAAGATTTCATCTTCCGTGCAGCACCGCGGCACATTGTCACTGTTTATCTTCCGTTAGCCAGATTTCTCGCTTCTGATGAATAAGCGCCGATTGTTGTAGACGTGTTCATCTTATTTATAGAGTACTATATGAGTGGTCGCTCACTTTTATCTGACTGTATCTCGGCAAATTGAGCTTATGAATAATCTTTGGCATCTCACCTTTAAAGCTATTTTTGATGCACGCCGTACATAATTAAAGCGAACATGGTCTAGCACGTGCTTTAATTGAGTTAGGTAATGATTGCACTTTTGGATGCAATTCTTGGACATTCGACGCGAACACGCCGAAAGGATTGAGAGCTCCTGCTCTAATTAAGTACGCAATTTTATTTTGATCGATCGAATCCGGTGTCTAGTTTGTGGATAGGATTGAAGGTGTGTTCTCAGGTCTACGCCCACGCGTGTCTTTGTCCACTTCCATCGCGATCGGATGCTGGGTTCTTTTTCCTCTGAAGATCTAATTGATTCGTTGAACTGCAAGGCTGGCAGTTTGGCAAGCGTCGTTCAAGTTCACATAACATCGATCGTGATTCTCGTATACGATGGCAGAATTGAATTGATCGCTATTGTTATTATAATGGCGAAATTCTTTGCCAAATATTTGACATGTGTCAGATTTGGATACACAAACGAATAAACATTTGAATCGAGTACTTATGACAATACGTTTATCCCCTTGGTGCAAATATATAACACCCAATTTTCGTATACAACCAAGTGATCATGCAAAAACGTACTAAACACTATCAATTTAAAGCGCCATACCTTTGACAATTTACAATATTTTGATTCAAATTATGACCTGAACTAGTTTTGGTCATCTTATCATCACTCACTGTTTCAAATGATTCTCAATGAGATCTTGCTCTTATTAGATATTATTGGGCGCTATTTAATTACGCATAAATTTTAGCCATCATCATTGTGTTTAAAAGGCTTGTATTCAAACTCTTTAAAAATTGAATGTTTCCTGCAGGATGTAAACTGCTGTTTTGCAGCAACACTTGATCTGGTGGATTGAATAAAATAAGTCGCTCCATTCAATGTTCCTTAAATGGATTTAGCATTCAGATACGCACTAAATTACATGCAATTCACCGTCGTATAACGTGTAGATTGTGCGTTCGACTGAGATGAAGCACTTAATAGAGTTGTAGTCGTGTTGTCTTATTCACGATGGAAACAATAAAACCGGTTGAGACTTATTATTATCAGTCAATTTAGCAGTGTGGCTTTGAATGAGATTTATTAAATGAGATTTTTCCATAGAGAAAACCCTATGCAAGAAATCTGTCGTTACTGTATCCAGTTTTCTTATTTGTACGTCTCGTCAATTAGAGCATAGTCCTTGTGGACGATTTGATTATGTTTCATTTTCATCGTTTTGCACATTTCGAAGACGATTCTTCAGTGCGAAAAATACATGTAATATTTAATCCTGATGGCTTCCGGTTAATTTGCAATCGAATTAATAGCGTACTTGATGTACGTAGACGGTAGTAATGAATATGTTGATGTACACAGAATGTCTTCATTAAATCCATACTCAGTGAATATCCGCATGTTAGCTATAATTCAAACGATTGTGCGAAATAATCCTGTATTGATCGAACATTGTTCTAATGATTTAAGGTAATGTTTTATTGAATTTACTTGGGGGGTTGATTGGGGTTGTTGTCATTTTATACGCTTTGTTGATTTTTGTACTTTGTTTATTGCAGAGTCGAGCCATAATTGCGGGTCGTGGCGGGTGACACTCGACCAGGACCTCGTGGATACCCTCAGCGCTATCTACCCGGAGTGGTTTAAGCCGCAGCAGCAGCAGCAACAGCAGGATCGGCAGCAGCAGCAGCAGCAGCATCAGCAGCAGCAGCAGCAGCAGCAGGTGCAACAGCAGCAGCAGCAGGCGATGGCGGGCGCCGCGGGGCAGCAACTGCCGCCGCCCGCGCCGCCTCCGCCGCCGCCCTCGCATCAGCGGCCCTCGCGGGTCTCACCGCCCAAGGCCGTAGTCGATGCTAGCCCATTGCAACAAGCCATGGACAAGAATAAAGAATGTAAGTACAATCGGAAAAACATTGTCGTACGTCGTCGCTTTTCCCGGAGTTGAATGACTCAAAAAGAGCTTTTATTGCACAGTGATGAATAAAAAAACGACGACTCTGACGATGACGAAAACCAACACCATATATAAATAGAACGGTGCAGAAATTTTGAATTGATGAATAAATACGCAAGAATTTTCCGCAGAATCATTCTACACACTTCTTTCCATAACACTATATATTTTGGTTGACGTCAAATGTCCAACGCATGCTGCGTTATGCGTCAGAATAATAACCGATTATATGCTTGATATTTTTACTGCTGAAACAAAATTTATTATAATTTGAAATTCATATTCAAAAGATAAATGATGCGCTCTGTAGATTCATTTACTATCAGATCGTGCCGCGCCCAAGACTATTGGACGACTCTTTTTTCTTCTACTCGCGGGTGCGATGATTAACGTGATGACGTCACATATAGATATTATTTCCAACAAGCTACAGACTTATAGATACAAATATTGGTTTACTAACAAATCCCACTTCAATAAGATTTCAGCATGCGACGAAAACATTGACATATACGACAATGTTAGATGCTTTTAATTGACAATTGTTTGGATGTCAGCAAAGCTAATTAAAGGCTTTTAAATATTTTTTTGAGTCCTAGCATTGAAGTAAAGTTCATCGTTGTGTGAAGAATTTAAATAGAATAATATAACTTTAAATGACAGAGGAGCTATTACATAACTACACAAACATTTAAAATGAGGACAAATATATATAAGCGTGCAAGATAATACACAGAATGACTTGCAAGATGCGCTAATGATCTATGAAATGTTGCAGGAGTTTATCTGAAAGATTCTATCTATAACAGTTCTTATTAAGATGTTGCACGATCTATTAAACATTGCAATTGAGGTGGGAAATAATGAGGTGGGAACAAATATCCTAGGCCTAATTTATTATAGTGGTTGCTCGTGATAAACAGCATTAATTTCGTGAATGATGCCACTTATAGCATTATTTCGATATTATCTTCCATGACGCCCAAGATTCCCTCGAGCTTGCTGCTTTTGCTGACCGCCGCTGCAAATGACTTCAAATTTCGTACCTTAATTCTTTGATTGCATCGAATGTTCGCTGCCAAGAATTTCGCTAAGAGTGGTCCATAAGCGTGTTGCATGTACATTTTCATTGCCATCTGACTTGTATTATGGCATATTCGCGTATTGAATTATGATATGCTTCGAGTTGAATCGTATTTGGTGCGTGAAGGCCAATGCAATTTTTATGTAATATTCTTTTTTGCAGCTATTAGACGATAATTATTCATTCGATTGGATTATCGAATGAATGTCCGCGTTTGTCTAATTGGATGGATATCGTCTTTGCGTTAACGCTGCAATGATGTCAGTGCATTTTTGCGACTCAGATTGTTCTTCTCGATATGGACGAAATTGTCGGTGGAAAAAAAATACGGTTATGGGCTTATTGTTTTCCATTGATTGATATGCACCGATCGTTGCACTTTGTGCGTCTCCCCATTGTGTCGAATGCAGTTATGTAAATCGTGTCGACTTTGAGGAATCGCGATTGCTTTTCGTCCGTCCGCTATCTACTGACACGGTCAATTTTTGTCACCAACGACCGAATGAAAAGTGTCTCGACTGATGACATAAGACAGACAATTCTCTATGTGAGCCAAGAATTCAGTAATTAGCAATTGCTTTGTAAACACAATATATGCTGATGGATGCACCGGATCATTTGTGTCTTCTGAACGAAAAGCTCTTCGGGAGGAAGAACGTTCGACCTAACGACGGCTCGTTCATAAATTACTTGGATGTTTTGATCTTCGCATGGAAGCGTATTTCATGTTTTCATTCCGCACGGTGGAAGCTGGAGAGGGTTTTATCCGAATGGCTTCATTTTTCTTTCTTATTTGTGGACCTAAATATACTTGGGGACAAATACGATCAATTTGGGAACGCTTGTTTTCAACATTGTGGCATACTATGCTAATGAACTCGGTTAACCACAAACCACATATTTTTTTAATTAAAACTCATTTAATTAAATACAGTGATACCCTGAAATTAAACTTTTCAAAGGGCTAATAAAAAGATATGAACTGGAGGAAAATGTTAACGCGTTTGATGTATTATATTAAATATCACATATTTATATTAAACTAGCCGATGTCCAGCGCGTTGCCACCACAAAAGTAATAATTTTAAAAATATCGTTTGTTGGTTTTATTATAAATATGAACAAACGGACGAATAAAAATTGATTTTTGTATATTAGACTATGCCTATGTTACTTGCAGAAATCTTAGCAATAAGTGGACGAAGTTGTATCGCAATCCGATGAACGGTATGGTAGCGCATTTCAAACGAACAAAACCCAATTCATTTTTATATGTTAAGAATAAGATAAAAACATTGGATACTTAAATGCTAGTTGAGTTGATTATTTTCGTATAACACTATCAATGTGACTGATAAAATTCCTTTCGGCCGAGACACGGACTAAAAATCGCAAAAATCCTGATTTCCCGACAAATTATTTATTTCCGTCGCTGCAGATGAATATTTATATCCTATAATACTTTGATGTGATTTGTCATTATATTACGGAGGAATACAAAAAATCTGTAGCCAGTATCTATTATATTTCATATCGATATTCCCATTATTAGAGTCGAGGTGTAGTAAATACATCACCGGTAGGGAAAGATTAATATAACAATTTGTAAAAACAAATATATACTCTATATATGTATATATAGATTAGACAGTTGCTGCCCCTAGGCGTCACCTAAGCTCGCCAAATATTAGTTACGCCACTATTCCCAAGCGTCTAGATTTCGGCAGGAATGTTTCGATTTAGTAGCCTTCATCGTGCTGGTGAGGTGTACGATTTTTGCTGGATAAAAATTTCAATCCCGAATTTTTCGGGATTCCGTTTACTAATCCCGGGATTCATGAGCACCTAAAACTCTCCGGGATCCCGGGATTGAATTCCCTATCTGTATGTACTCTATTTCTTCTCTTCTTCGTCTTTTTCATTCACGATATCTTCGTAAGTTAAGTTTTCTTGGAAATGTCTTTCGACGTATACCATTACGTTGAAGTCAAAGTGTACATATATTATAAGGGCTTGTCAGAGACTTGTTCTCAACTAAGAGAAAGAGACTCAGCTGCGAGATTTCAATAACGAGCCTGTTCGTCAAATATTGTTAATTCCCTTTTCTGGGAAGAAGGAACGTGCCCCCAATATATAACATTGCTTCTTATTGTGGCTTTGGTATATATTAGCATATTTTGCGTAAACAAAATCAATGAAAATCTACAAAGCTAATTTTTGTCTCAGTCAGTGTTTATAATTGAACAAACTGACATTAAATTAATATCTACAAAGCTGCTTTTTAGTCTATAAGTAGTTTATATTAATTATTGTTAAATAAACGTCGTCTACTTTCGATACAAGGTGGTTAGACCTTCTAAAGTTGTAGCGTGGGAATTTGATTGAAGTATTGCAATTTTCAAAGCATTGCAATATTAAGTACATAAAATATTTATTATAAGCAGCCACAATATAATTTCAGTCTTATAGTTATAAGGCATTTATATGATATTTATTTACAATATCGGCAACAACATCTTCACGGTAGAATGCCCATTTGTTTGCTTACAATATCAAAACAACGAAATGAGAAAGAATCAGCTTTGTAGAAATAATTACACAAATATTACAGTCCACCTTATTTTTGTTCGCTTCTATATATTATACCGTTTTATAAATGGATTACACTCCCATTTTTGTCTTGATGATAAAAAAATAACTACTGATAGCTATTCAATTAGCTTAGTAATTTGATAGTGAATATTGGGTGTGTCCAGCTCATAAAAAGTAGAATTATATGGATTGTATTTTTTAAAACGAAATATTTATTCTATTCTATATTAATAATGTATCTAATATAGACACTTTGATTTGTAGTTTTCATCTCGTTCTTAGTTTAGATAAAGTCTTCCCTATCAGGTATTTTTTAGATAATCTCCTTGAAGCCATGGATTATATTCTAGTCCATTGATATGAACTATCTGTGTCTAATTTAATGTTTGTCATCGCGTTTAATATTTATTTCGTGCAAAAACACTGAGAAGAGATTGATTGCAAATGGGTTTAAAAATATGCGAGTTTTACAAAAAATAACCTTGTCGTTTAAATTCATATTGCGTGTGCAAATAAACGCGAATTTTAAGAATGCATTCGAATGTCTGAGCGTTTACAAGTATTTACTCTTTGAAATATACAAATTTGTTCTTGTGGATAGAGATTTTTTAAAAAATATGTATAATTGTGCTGTGGTATAACGTGTTGTAAAAATTGGCTCGCTCGTTAATATCGCTGTGTATTTTAGCACGTGTCGCCTTGAAATATTTTCTAAAATGTCTTGGATCGATCGCATGCGGATAATATGGATTAAGAGGGTGATATTTCATTCATGGTTGTCACAATGAATCTTTTTAAGGTGCAATGTATGTTATCGGATGTAGATGATATTTTTCCTTTTTGATTTTGCCTTCACACGTGGTAAATTTAGGATAGGCTTATTTGAATAGGGGTTGTTATTAGATAGGAACAAACGTATGAGCGAGCGGTGAAATTATCTTTATTTTTAAATGATATTTAATTGTTATTGCAAATTTAGTCATTCATAGCCGCGTTTTTGCAGATGGTACACATGTTGTATCATCGGGTAATTTTAACCTTGCTAAAAACCATGATATGTATTTGGTACACCATATGAAATTTTGAAGAATTCTGAACCCCATATCTATTATATTTTATATCGATGTTCGCATTATTAGAGTCGAGTTGTAGTAAATACATCATGGTGAAGGAAATGTTAATGTCAATGCGCATCGATCTGCGGCATTGAAGTTGAAATTGGCGCTTAAAAATTTAGTCCAATCGATAAGTGATTTTACAAGTCAGATATGAATTTTCTTTATCAAATCTTATCTCTCTAAACTTGAAAGGCTTCTGTGGATAAGCGAAAATAATCGCGTCGTCTCATGCCGAATGCGTTCAGTTACTTGCGTAAATTGACGAGTCGGGCACGTATTTTTCCTGGATGGCACGTGCGTCGCATGCGAAATCTGCAGCATGTCCGTTTTTCCGAAGGGCCCAGAGTGCGTACGTCCGCGAGGAAATGCATACAACTGTGAGATTTTGGGTCACATGTATACGTGTACCGGCGGCAGTCTCACGACGCCCGTGTATTTTTATCCCACAGCTGATCAAGTCGCGTGTCGTTCACCCTGCCTCACCCGGCCACGTGGAAATATAAACAAAGTAAGTGCGACTGCGACTGTCAGCTCACTTGCTCCGACTCTTCAATGGGCCATCTTATCGGACCTTTCTCCCGGAGAAGAACGACTGGACTTCCGATGCGAGCGATCGAAGAATTTGTATCTCCTCCGTGGAAGGCGGGAGACTTCGATTTGCAAGATTGCTTCTGCTGTTGTGAATGCTGTCGATGGACTTCCTATGGGTCGTCGGCAACGTGACGCGGACGACTTCCGCAGCACGGATGCGAAACCGCTACCGGGACGTCTTTTGCATGACAATGGCACTCCTGTCAAAAATTTGTTGATGGCCATTTCACAGTTTGCTTTTTTCTGCCATCGCAGCGCCTTCTCTGCGTTCTTTCAAATGTCGTCAGACCGAGCGTTCAGCGTTGGATCATCCGAGAAAATAAAGCGCCGAAGACATACCTCAAAACACCCGTCGTTTTTATTCATGTTTTGATTTGGGACGGATTTACAACAGTGCAAATGTGGACGATGCCGTTCCCAAACATGCGAAAAGTGCGTTATTTTTTTGTCAATGATTTTGAATCTTTACGAGTTCCAAGACGTTTTTGCAAATATTTTTGCGAGGCATTTTTTCCGTTGAAGTGTGTGATCATAATAGCGACCAATTTAAGAAAATTTGTGACATTCGAAGACAATGTGTTGAAAAGTGCACATGATGCGTAGACCATGTGACATCGGCTGAAATATGAAACGTTCTATACATTTTGAACATTTCCGAAGAAAAACAACAATCTTACTTGAAATTGATTATCGATATCGATCGCAGGCATCTCTCATTTAATTTTTTAATCTACTACAAACAAAATAAACAACGCGGAAAGCGTATCTTATCCATTGGTGTCATCGTTATATATTGAGCTGGCAATATTGATGGATGCAATTAAATGTTCGAATGTGGCTTCTTTATTGTTTCTCGGAAGATCTTTATATAGCGTTTCCCTATATTGACCTACTAAAATGAGCGCTTGTCGTTCCTGCGTTTTATTTCGGTCCTATTTATTGTTCGTCAAATATTTCAGATGCTTTTCAGTATTCATAAGGCTTTGCGTAGGTCGCTTCCATCGCCGCTAAAGATGATCTTTATCGCGCGTTTGGCACTTATTCAGGTTATCATTTCGATTGAAAATTAATTAAGAAAATCTCACAAACTAATCTATGAACGATAATTTTCTAAAATCTTTCATCGATCCAATCGTATTTCGATAAAAGTCGCGACACTCTCTTCAGAAGCATATTTTAGATGCTTTCTATGATGAAGTATAGTTGGCCTTGATAATCCGGGTTGTTTGATCAGAAATGATGATTGAGATGATTACTCGTAAGAGTACAGACAATAAGATAAATTTCATAGAAAGATAAATACAGACAAATTTCTCTACTCGTAAGAGTTCATGAAATGACGTCCTCCATGAAGGGATTATTAATCCAAAGATTTCCTTTATAAGGATCCTCATTTTCGGGATAATAGTGATTTAATTCTAGTACCAATGCCTTCAAGTGTTGACTTATTACATTTAAAACACCTTTCTTGTCGACCTCAGCAACAGTTAACCCTTTGCGCTCCGAATCATCCTGGACTTTACCTACCAGCTACAAGACTTATATTTGTAAAAAAAATCTGAAAAACTTTGAAGCACTACCCAATATGCATTGCAAACTGATTTGCACACTTTGACAATAATAAGTAGTTTGACGCATTGTTTTCTTCTGAAATGTGGTAAATTATGTGAGAGTTGATAATACACATTACCAACCCCCAGATTTTTTTTGTTGTTTCTTTCGCAGTAAACAAAACGTTGAAGTGTATCTACAGCATCCATATTTTTTATACAATCAAAACGTAGAATGCATTTATCTATTGTGGTAGGTACTTATAGGCAGTGTGACGATTCTCTTGTCTTTCCTCGCGTATTTCTCACATTTTCTTCTGATGACCTGCTGATATTTTTTTAAAAATATATCTTAATAATTGTACCATTTCAACAAAAATCTTCAGAGAAACATGCATTTCTCAAAAAGTTATGCTCCCATCAGAGGGGACATCCGAATGATGTGCTAGAATTACGATGTCCCCTGAAAGGGGACAACGGAATGCAAAGGCTTAAAAATTCAAAAGTGGAAACATTTCTAAATCATCCTTTTGTACTTGACAATTCCAAAGAACCAGCTTCTTTTTAAATGCCGACTTTATTTCTCAGTTTAAAAATATTTTTACAAAACCCTTGGAAAGAAAGGATAATGTCATCAAGTAGAATAATTATGTCCGCCATATATGCGAATTTATTCATCCATTCCTCTTCCAAAAATTTTCTAGTAGAGTTTCTTTCATAAAATGTTTTGTGATGTGAAAGAACTCTTTCTCTAAATACATGGAGACTTCTCATGGAGAAGGAGATGTTATGATTCAATATTTTTGCATGGCTCATTTCTTATTTGCATTGGCCGCTGATCACCGTTTGGGTAACACTGATTTAAACTACTAAATAGATTTAAACTACTAAATAGATTTAAACTTTGAAGTAAGCATTCGATTATAATACGTCAAGTATGCATTGTGCTATTTGTCTTAGAACTTTTTTATGGTGAATGTTTAAATGGTCTATGAATTTAGCGAATGAAAATGATCTTATGCTATTTATGCATATATTTTGATCGGTGAGATTTTAATAGTCTTTTTATGATATCAATATCATTTTTGCACCTTATATGATATGTGTTAAGTCGTATCACGTATTATAGTTGATGATTAGTTTGGACGCGATATGAATCACTTTGAATTATAAAGTCATTCAATATTTCTCGCTTTGAAAGCTTTAGCATCTAATAATAAGAAGGCAGAAAGATCTGTATTAACGTCACCTCGAATTTAGCATGCTGACCCAAATGATTAATCTCGCATCAGTAGCGAATTTTCTTCCGTTGTTTTGATGATAAATTTGTACAATATTGTGCAGAATTCGACTCAGCTCTTGCTTCAATCAATCACATCGATCGAGAAAAACAATCCTATTTCATTTTCTGCGTTGGCATACACCAAACGTTTCGGCATTGTAAATATTTTATGGTCAGCGAGCAAATCCTTCAATTGCAGCTTTGGTCGTTCTGCACAGGCGGCTCTGGACGTCTTCATCCGCGCGCGGTCCTCCGAAGATGTGAACGGACGCGATTAACCCGAAAAACTAAAATAACCGCCGCAAGCTGTCGAATGGCCACGTCTTCGCTCATGAAGATGGCATTATGCGAATTAATATTTGGCAGACGTCGGCCTCGATGGAGCGGTAATTCTCGCGTTCATTGCTCTGCGGACGCATGTTCTTCGCACCTCAACGACGATGCACTTCGACCGATCCTCCACCGACGACTGGGAATGCCACGGAAGAGCGGGTGCAGTCGGGGGTTGTCGACCCAAATTCCACCTCGTTGTATAATTGAGACGTCTTCGCAAGAAGCATTTTTCATAATGCATGACTGTGCTTTTTGCAACGTCTATAATAATAACGCGTCGAAATCGCAGATTCATATCTT
The DNA here is from genome assembly GCA_008973525.1 of Stenopsyche tienmushanensis. Classification (NCBI taxonomy): domain Eukaryota; kingdom Metazoa; phylum Arthropoda; class Insecta; order Trichoptera; family Stenopsychidae; genus Stenopsyche; species Stenopsyche tienmushanensis. The sequence goes on from WACJ01000025.1 coordinate 37,095, forward strand.
AATTACATTATTCTAAATTAATACACGACCAAAATGAATTAATTACAGTCTACATACACAATAATTATGGACGCGTTAACATATTATAACATAACCGGATCTTCGTTTATTATTTGTATGTATCATCATCATAGTGCAGCCACATACAGTCCACTGCAGAACTCTTCCATTCATAGGAAAGATTACATTCATCTTCTCGTTGGCTCTGTATTAAAGGTAGCATAACGTCCGAGTTTCATTTAGAACACTCATCCAGCGGGTCATCTGGATGAACGTATCGAAGGATACCATTTCGATAAGGGAGTGTGGGAGATTTGTAAAGACTGAGTAATTTTTCTTGGACGACAATAAAAAACTATTCGAGACGACTTTGTATATAAACCTGGATAAAAAAGTGCATTTGAATAAGACTATCATTTTTTAAATTGTATGTATAATATAGTGGGTTGATGAATCATCTTAACACCTGGAGAACCGATCTCGCGCTAGCGCGGGTTTGCTTGTTGCATTACCGCAGTTTGTATGACTTTATGACAAATAAAATTTTTCGTCAGCACATTGATCCCAGTTTCTGGCGATTCTTTGTTGGATACATTTTGGTTTTGTATTGTACCATCAAGGCTATTTTCGTAATATTGCGAATATAATAAACAGTTCGTGGATCAAATTTTTTATCAACTTTTTTAAATCATCATTAAAATATATATTAAAAAAGACTGTTGAACTTCACTCGTCTGTAATCCACAGATGCAGAATCGCTAAATAATAAATGCAATTCGGTAGAAAAAAACCATGTTGAAGATTCACCATGAGGCACAAATTAATCCAACCGTAAATAAAAATGATAATGCGATCCTACGTGGAAGTTTTACTGTTTATTTGCGGTCTATAAGGTGTTTAAATCATGATCCATGATTTTTTAGTAAAATTATCGAACTGCATGCAATATTCGAACAATATCGAAGAAATAAGAAGTAAAAAAACAACTGATCTGTTCAGGATGTTTATTTTCTAGCATTTGTAAGCTTCAGCGACTCACCGGTCAGTCACTATGTTTTTTCGTAGAAAAATTGGCGAATCCAAAAATTTACATTTTAAAAGATCTTGATGTTTCCGTTTTATTTTTAAATATATTCAACAAAGGTCATCAGGGCTGGTCATTGAACAATCTTTGCTATGAGACTGAATTTATTTTGGGATGTATTGGTCAGATGTGTCTTATAAAAATGCTAGGGTATTAGATATAGGTATTATTAGGAAGTATAAAAAATAAACGTTGCAAGTAGAAATATTTTGGCAAATATTTGATCAAGAAATGTTTGTTTTTTTTGATAGGTTAAGGAAAGTTTGGTTTGAATGAAGTCTGCCAAAAAATAAATTGCACAAAAGGGGGTCTACGTAATATCTCTATAAATTCGCTGATAGTAAAAAGGTTAAGACAGATTCCCAGGTAGCAAGCAGTAAAGCTACCACTACACGTCCAGTCTAATAAACCCAATCATGATTGTTGTCATGCTTCGTTTTTATGCGTGGTTTGTGTTGATCTTCGCAATAATGCGGACAGGCTCTCAACAGCGCGTCTATTGAAGCCATGCATCTGAGCGTAAAACGCTTTGAATTTATGCAACAATTTAAAACTGATGACACATTCCGCTTGTTTGGCGTTTAGGCTATTTTTGACAATTGTAAATTGTTATAATTTGAAGTGATTAATCCAAATAAATGGCATTAGACTTCCGGCGTGCTGTGTTTATTTCTTGATACGTTATCAAACCATCGCCGGTTTGAGTGTTTTTTTTTAATGTATTGATTTAGGAATGTTTGGTTTGTAGAATTTTAGTGCGCGTTTTATGTTTGTAGTCAAATTACGCGAAATTGTATCGCAGGCTCGATCAATGAATATTAGATGTTGTGAGGGCGAATATTTTTTTGTTTATTTATTTATTTGTTTATTATTATTTTTTTTGTTTTATAACTATTTTATTTATTTTTTGTTGCAGCGTTGAAGGTGAAGCTAATGCTGAGGAGGCCACTAAATCAATTGGTGGCGCAGGGCATTATGCCACGTAAGTTTTTTCAATGTTTATCATTTTTTTCAACAACAAAAAAAAGATTCAGGCGTCTATCAATTCATCAAAGTCAAGCGATTTGTAAGTTTTCGCATGTTTCTCGTATTTTTAACACGCGTATTGAGTGCTCGAAACATTCGAGCATCGCGAGAGCAATCTGTCAATTAACTTTTATCCCGCGATAGAAATAGATACAGGGCGACACACAAATCGAATTCTATGACATTGTCGTCGGGAAGACACAATTTGATCTGATCGTCTTCGACGCGCACCGACGCCTTTCCCTCCCCCCGAAATTATTTCTGGAAGCAAGAATGAAGAGATTTATTCGGACCCCGCCTTTTTAATAAATTCTGCATGTATCCTGCCCACTCTTGGCTCTGTGTCACGATTATTATTAGAACTAACCGATTTTACCTATTTTTTTCACACTCAAAAATCGTGTCAATCTATTATGCAATTTTCTCTCAACGACTCTAATCGGTCGGCGTCTCATCTTTTTCTGTTTTCTTGTCTCCAAGCGAGCAGCGCATGCATTCCGCTACGAATAAATCTTCGTGTTTATCTACAAGAGATTTGCTTTATTTAGTTTTAAATACGTTTTTTGAGGTTTACTCGCTCGCATAAATAAAACAGCTGCTCCGATTGCTGGCTATGCGCAGAAGATACATTCGCAAGAAATTGCTATGAGATTCTGCAAATGAAGTTATGCAGTTTATAAATATGTCCGAGTCTCGGATTAAACGCGAAAAGCTCGCAGTTTGTGACAATAACACCCAGATTCTAATTTCGCATTGTGAACAACTAGAAACTACCGATTTATTATATTTTACTTGCTTCTGTAAGGGGGAGAAATCACATTAAAAGTCTAATTTTTTAGCGTTTTTCGTATTTTTTTCTAACAGGGAAGGAATAATTAGAATTTGTTTAAACTTAAATAATATTTTGAAATATATCTGATTTTTTTTTTAGTCTGAGAATATAATTTTTAAATAGATAAAAAAACACGTTTGATAAGTGTTATGGTAGTACGAATTTTTACTTATTTTTTGCACCTTTACTGCAATAAAAAACATGTTTTAAACAATAAACGTAAATGTCTTCACGTAAATCTTCACAATAATTTATTAATAACTTTATGAACTGTTGTGTGGCTTCGAGAAAAATTCGTTCGAAAAATTTAACTCCGAAGAACTGGACCGATTTATGAATAATTTTACTTAGAATTTATGAAATTAAAAATTTATAAAAAAAAAAAACGATTTTTCGAACTGTTTAATGTGGTTTCCCCCCCTTAAATCCGATAAGACCACTGGCACTTCCGACACTAGCACCACATTTAGACGTCGAATCGCAAATGCTCTTCGCGCTATATTTATCAAATTGCAATTGACCACAACATATCAATAAGTAAATGGTCATATTTTAATATAAGAATTTAATTGTGAGCCGGAAATGCTTTTTAATATCAACATTTGATTATTGGTGTATCTGAGTTTCCCTATTCGGCCTCAGTTGCTTTTTAAAATCACATTTGAAAACATTGACTGTATGGATTTGCCCATTTCAATATTAAACATGCGATGAAGACGTGAAGTGACGAAGACGTGGTTCTGACGATGGTGATCTTGTTCCTGTTGTTAGATGTAATCTCCGAAGTTCAAATTTGCGGTGATAATTTGATTTTATGAATAAATATGTGAAGCATCATCATCATAGTGCAGTCACACGCGGTCCGCCGCATGATTAGGACCTATTTAATATCATGGGATAGGATCATTTCCATATAAAATCCATCAAAACTTTCACCACCTCACGCGCTCGATATTGAAGGCAGTTTTGACCAATCGCTCGAAGGCAGTTCGATGTGTAGTAAATACATCACCGGTAGGGAAATGTTAATATAACAATTTGAAAAACAAATATGTGTTCTATATATGTATACATAGATTAGACAGTTACTGCCCTTAGGCGTCGCCTATCTATCCGGGAACTATTCGGGATCCCGGGATTGGATTCCCTAGTTGAGACACTGTACTTGTATGTGCATTTATCTTCGATTCGACCGTTGTCTATGAGAACCGCGATTATCTTTAAATATGACCAATTGGAATGCGATAATGAAAGAATTTGAAATATTTTTATTTATAACATAATCTTTTTGAATATGAAGACATTCTGTCCGGCGATGCTCCCAATGCTTACACGATTCTAATGACGTTCATCTTGTAAATTTTGCTTCCATATGAACTCGGTGATGTTGAGAAATTAGCTTACGATTGTATGTTTGATCCGTGGTTATCAAACGCTGCCTTATCTTATCGAAAGCCTTTTCATACGTAATTCGATTGGAATATTAAATGCTAATTTATTTGAGATGTCTATCGCTTCAATATCTTTATCTTATATTATCTGAATTAGGTGATCCTCCAAAATAAATATTATGCACTGTACTTGTCCTTTTCTCTATTTTACTTTTCATACAATGGAAATTGTTATAAAAAAAAAATAAGTTGCGTTTGTGTAATATATAAAAATACCACTGGTTGCTTTATGCGACGTATGCACGCGTGTGAGTGCGACGGCGAGATATAGAAACGATTCTCCCTCTCTTTTCGCCTAATTGTCTCGCTCAGCCCAATTTGCCCTACCATTACGGCTCAAAATCGATACAAATTTAAATTTATTTACAAGGTCTTTGATATCATATTTTGCTAATACACATTTGATGCGTTTAGCGCATCGTTTATTCTCTATGCTTCGCATTAAATTCGTCAAAATTGACTGTATTTAGGTTTACGACTTCAATTATAGCCGTCACGGGATATTTATTTGAATTGTGCTCGCCGATCATGCTACTGCCATTTGTTAGGAATTTGGGACTACAACATTACGGATGGAGCATCTCATGCGATGCACAATTTAGCGTCGAAATAATTGTGGATCTTCAGAAGTGTATTTTAAAAGATACCGCGGCAGAAATGAGGATTTTTTCCATCTGAAAGATGTTCTTGTGGCCAAATATCGCTACCCAAGCATTAATATAATGCTTAGAAAGCGAGCTCGAAATCGATAATGCTCAATTAAAGTGCTGAAACGTATTATTGTAGGATTTCCCGGAAAAGTTTCAATCCCTCCCGAAGGCGGAACCGTTTCAGATGATAGCACATTTTACGCATGATAAATTAGTTTAGCTACAAGGTCTGCAGCAAGGTATTCGGTACATTTATTTTGTTAGCGAAAACTGAGTGTCAAAAGATGTCGGAATTAATTTGTCGCGTGATTTAGTACGTTTTTTGCGTACGAACTCATCGGATATTAGCTTTTGGCCGATCAACTTATTGTTGATGGGAACGCCAGTTTTCTCGCCGGGCGAAAACACGAAGATGTGGCCAATTTCTCAACCGCGACCGCTGTACCATTCCTCAAAACAATATATCAATTCTCGGTTTTAGAGCGATTGTGCAATTCATTCTGAGGCGAACCTCGTAACTCCGGACTAAATTCTCTGTATAGTCAAATCAGTAAGTTAGGCACACTTTATTAATACGCTGGTCTTCCAAACGCTTCGGCGTTTTCTTGACGACGTTTATTGTCTGTCTAGACGCTTGCAAATTCGAATTTTCCGAGGAGTTGAAATGCCATTTCTCCGATTAGACGGTGATATCAGTCCTTTTAATGCCAATCTCTCAAAATACATGATTTGTGGCTTGGGCAATCTTATCGGAAATTGCACCATTATAAATTTAATGATTGGACATTTTCCGAGACGAGAGAAAATGCATATTCTCCGTGGTGCATAGCGCTTGATTGAAATTCTACGCTCTGATGAATTACTCGGAATATTGACGGATATGATGCTAGATTGCAATATATAGAAAAGCAGGAGAGTTATAGCGCCTCGTCGTAGATTCGGGATAAGAGGCAGGCCGCGTCGGGACTACGTCAGTGTGACCGTGAAAGCTTTCTCTGGGTTGTGTTAACTTTTTCGCAACGCGAAGTCGCAGAGATTTTCCGCTCACCCTGGCGTGCGACGGGCGGAGGGCGGCGGACGCGCCCAGCACCGCGAGTGGGCGGAACGCGACGATTACGCGCCAGGAATGTTGTTTACTAACTCGTTTTATTATTTCTTTCGCTTTCCGAGGACTCCGTTTTCGTTCACTTTGTCGTTGGGAAAATTTCGCAACCGACGGTGGAGCATAACCGTTCATGTCTTCGTTCACCACCCATCGCATCACGCGATTCATTCGACTCATCATATCTCCGAGCGCTGACCCTTTTCTGTTTCTCCATTCGAAAACGTTGCCAAGAATAAGTTTCATGCAAAAGATACAAAACGCACCATCTCGCCATAGGTCACGAGACTCAGCTTCGATCCTAACACATCTTTTGCGGGAAATTTGGATCTTAATCCTTTATCGTTATTAGATTGGCATCCCTTCATCATGAAATATATACACTCAAAACTCTTTTTGTGCGACTTTTTTTTGTGCGATTTCGAAGTTATGCGGTTTTTTTAAAGCGATTTTTTTCTTTCTTTTTAATTTCATAAAGAGTACGTATCGAGATATTTTGGATAAAATAGGAAATAAATCATCAACACTAAATTTTGAAATTCGGAAAAAAGTTATAACTTGGGACTGTAAATCATATTGCATCTGCCATCGCTGAATTACGACCACGCCTTTTATTCTGGTTTAGATTTTGAAAAAAATGATTTCGTTTTTTTTTGCATTTTTCCAAAGTTTTGAATTTTAAAAATACATTCTACAAAGGAATTTCCAAAATTCCAATTACTTATGGAGTTATAGCTATTTTAGTGACGCGGCAACTTGGCCGCTCCTACCATGATGAAATCTTTTAACGCGTTTTTCTCGAAACTATTTTTTTCAATATGGTTGACACCATATCTCAAGTTTTAGTTTAATTAATTTACTTCAAACTGGGTGCGAATCTTTTATATATAACCCTCTATTATTCCTACCAGATTTATACAAAAAAATATATTTTAATTGAGATGCCAGATGTCATCCTTAAAATTTTATCAATGATGCAAGACGTCTTTTAAATGTTACAAAAAAAAAAATTAATTGCCTCATTGTTTTCCCGTTTTTTTATTATTATTTTTATGCGATTTTGGATATATTTTATATAGAGCTGTTTCAAAGTTATGCGGTTTTTAATATCCACGGAATGCATCTTAACTTATTCTATGTATGTATGTCATAGCTTTTTTGTGCGATTTTCCGCGGAAAGCATCTACCGCACAAAAAAGGTTTAAGTGTAGTTGGTGAATTTGGCATTTGATATTGACAATTTTTTTTAAAATATCACAAACATGATTTTCAACCACATTTTAAATAATACATCACAACTTTATTTATATTGTGCAATCGCCATAAATTTCAATAAGAATTTGATTTTATTATTTAGCCGGGTTCCAGTGTTTAATAATGCACAATCATTTGAATACCGACAAAATTATTTTGCAATTAGCTCATGGTCTATATTTGATTTATAATTAGAATAAGCGTTTCTCTCACATTTAGCAATATTGGCTCATTATAATGTCGTTTTTAGGAGATGTAAACATTATTCACTTCCTTGTGAATTTAAAAAGCTTAAGCAAGTTGTCATAAGGAAATTAATATGAAAATGCTCAATAATTTATTCATTTTAATAAATTGATTAAAGAATGTGCTTTAAATTTATATCAATCAGTTTTTAATTACAATATCAATAATGTCTCCATTTCAAGTAACAATAATGGCACAATAGTGGATGTCTTTGTCACGAAAAACCATATTATTTGTATTGTCAAACAAACTGATTTAATGTAATATATGTAAGCAAAATTGGAATACAAGATTCTTCATAGCTATAATAATCCAACATTACAAATATACATTAGAATATGGTTGCCAATTGAATATTAATAAATAGACTCTCATTACTTAAGATCAAATTGTCAACCAGCGTTAAAATAGATTCATGATAACCAAAATTTAATTCAAAGCACAAGAGTATGAATATTTTGGGATCTCAAACGATTTGTTCTTTTATGTAAGAAATACTTATATTTACACCTTCATATAACCATTATTTTATGCAATGGTACTATTTAAAAAATTAGACCATTTGCCAAATTATAAATCAAGTTTTAGCCATTATATTGTCTTGTTCTTTATTTGCCGGAGCCAAAAACTTGCACGGTTGTTTCCTGGCGCCTAGTTGACTTTCAACACTAATTAATTTCGTTATTTCAAGGAAACATTGAATAAGTAACGAAACAGATTTATTCAATAATATTTGATTAATAGAGTTTGTTATGTTCTTTTGTTTTACAATGGTTTAGTAAGATTATGTTTTTGTTTGATTTCAGCTCTAAAAACCCCACCTGCATTTCATGAACAACGCAAACAATTGGAACGAGCTAAAACGGGGGATCTTCTCAAAGCTAAAATACAAAAACGGCCGGACCGACAGGAGCTTGAGAGGAGACACATTCTACAACAGCAGGTAATTTAAATGCTTTATTTAATTGTTGTAATTGTTTTTTTGTTATGACTTAATTACATTGAAAATGTAATTATTATCAAATAGTTTGCTATATAATGTTCTTTAAAATAATGACATATTAAAAAATTATTCACAGGAGGGTCATGTTGATCCCAGTCTGGCAGAAAAACAACGAATGCTTAAAAAGGCTCGATTAGCTGATCAATTAAATGATCAGTTATCACATAGACCGGGACCTTTAGAACTAATACAAAAGAATATTTTGCATACTGAAGAACCGATTGAGAGAGCTGTGAAAGAGGGACTCGTACCATTTAAAGCTACATGCGAAGGAGCTTTACGGCGACCTGAACCTCCGAGTAGTTACCAAACATTAGATGAAGATTCTCCCGTTGAAGATGGATCCCCACCGTTACAATTGGCCATCAATCCTCCAACCGCTGCATTAGTAGTAACTTCTACTCCGGTTCAATTGCACGCTGTATTGCCTGCTCCGACTATATCTCTTGCCGATTTATGTCAGACAACATTCTTGCCTATCGCCCATAGTCCCGTTAGTATTACATCTTCTACGTCTACGTTATCTCCTCTCAGTTCCGCTGCATCTCCCCCCGCCCCTATTACTCCAAGACCGACTCCTTCTCCTCTACACATACCCCAAAATCAAATCAGATCAGATGCACCTGGTAAAGATAAAAATCGCAAAAAATCAAAATCAAAAGCAGCACCTAAAGCAAGAACAATAAAGTTCCATGAATATAAAGGACCCCCAAATGCACATAAAAATTCTTCTCCACCGGGATTGACGGCGCAGGGTGAAACATCATATGAACTTTTATTGAGACAGCAACAGTTGTTTTTGCAATGGCAATTAGAGTGGCAGCATAAGTACCCTCAAATGATACTTCCCGCTCCACACAAACATCCACATATGGTGGCATCTCCTGCATCGAGCATTGCACCCGATTCTCCAGAATCATCAACATCATCGCATCCACATAGAGTATGTATTAATGTAATATAGTAAAAATATATATTTTGTTTGTCGTTTATCATCAAAAATAATATGTAATTTTTATTTATAGATTCCTACTCCGCCTCCGCCCCCACCTTTACCACTAGGAAGATTAGAAGATATGAAAGTATCAGATTTAAAAGCTGAATTGAAACGAAGAAATTTGCCAGTCTCAGGTGCAAAACCGCATTTGATTGAACGTCTGAGACCTTTTCTATCCGATTCTAATTCTTCGCATGTATCTGAGGAATCACAGGATAAGTTGAGTAATAGTGTGGAGAGCTTAAATCATTCTTTACAATCTCCCGTTACATCTCCAGAAAGTCAGGCTGAAGCTATGGATGTAGAATCTCAACCGGCTACTCCTCAACCTCAATCTTCCAATGCAATGTCTGGTGATGACATTGTGAGAGAACAACAAAGAAAAATAGAAGAATTGCAGCGGGAGTTACATAAATCTCAGTTACAGCTTCAACAAATGAGAGCTCAAGGTCAAAGTGGTCGACAAGAAGTTCCTCAAAATAGTCGTAAACTTGCTCTTCATCATCTTCAAGCAAAAATTCAAAGTCATCAGTTAGCTTTACACATTCAACAGTTGCAAGAGTTACAAGCGTTGCAAGGACAAAACACTGCCACAGCTGAACGACAACAACAAGAACATAGAGAATTTCAACGTCGTCACAGCCCTGGGCCTTCATTACCTCCTCCAGCACCTCCACCCGTAGTTGTTCCGACACCTGCGCCAATGCCTACACCGCAACCTGAAGCACCCCGATATGTTTTATCACCGAAACAAGTGCCCGATCAGTTGTTGCAGCTTATAACTACACAATCTAATGGAGAGGGTCTAAAGATGCAATTCACATTAAAAGAAGGCTTAAACGGTTTGAATGGCCTTAATGGAATAAACGGAAAAAATAATGTTGGATTAGTTTTAAATGGAGTAAAGGTAGTTCCAATTACAATATTACCACCCAATCCTCCACCGCAGTATGAGGAAGCTACACGAAATAAACCGCCGCCACCACCGCCTCCACTTCCACCACCTCCTGTCACATCACCGGCTGTAAAAAGTCAAACTGTTGATGATGTTTTAGAAATACTCATTAAAAATGGAGAGCTTCCAGCATCAGCTGCGCAACTTCCTCACCATAATATAACAGAAGTCATAAATCAAAATTCGGAATTTATTAATCAGAATGACTTGCATAGCAACCAATCTTTGAATCAACGGCTTGAACAAAACAATCTCATTAATCAAAATAGTTTACAAGAAAACGTTCCTGAAATCATCAATCAGAATCATCTGCATGAAAGCTTAATTGAGCAACAGAATTTACACGATGAATTTTTAAAACAAAATAATTCTCAAGATGAGCTTATGTCTCAGAATAATATTCACAATGATCTGATAGATGAAAACGATATCCATAGCAATTTACTCAATGAAAGAAACATTTTATTAAACCAGCATAATTCCTTACGTTCTGAACTCCTGAATCAAAATTTGTCACTTAAATCAGAACATATAGACGAACAAAGTGTTTTAGATGATTTAATAAATGAAAATAGTATGGACTCTGTACACAGATCTTCGATACAAGATACTATGCTAGGTCACGGGCAAAATGATAGCTTTAGACATATGTCAGAAATTTCTAATAACAACAATCATTTAACAAACATTAAAGAAGAGATGGCTGCGCATGAGCATCTGTTTAAAGATGAAGATATGCCGAATATAAAATCTGAGTCGCTCTCTGTACACGATCACATGTTTAAGGATGAAGATATGTCAAGTGATCAACACCTAGGTTTTGATTCATTATCCAATCAACAGTTTGATGACAACGAAAATAGTATTTTATTTAAATCTGACGGTACTTTAATATCAACACGAGGGCCTGATCATTGTGATATGGATGGAAGTCGTGAACATGGTCAAATGGATGAAGGGTTCACATTAGAAAATTTACTCGGAGACGATGCCCAGGATGGGTTAGATCTTAAAGAGCTCGGTCTAGATCTTGAAGTATTAGATTCTATGGATTTTGGACAACCTGATTGCGCAGGGACGAATCAAATGCCAGGGGGCAATGAAGCCATGGACATGGATGAATGGTTAGATAGTTTGTGGGGAACGGAGGGTGCACCACAATGTGATCCTTTATTAGGCGGTCCTCCTAGAGCCGCCAGATCTGCACCTACGCCTCGTCCGTCGCAACATTTTTCATGGGACAAAGTCGATTTTGCAACCACTTGACCGACACTGTCTCTGAATGTTCATGGAAAGAAAAGTGACTATTGGGATCAAGTATCGAGTGTGACGATTAAGGTTGTGGCTATTTAAAAGTATAATAAATTAAAAGTGTCTTAAATTGGTAAGTGAAATTAGTGATGAGAAGAAATATATGGTGCTGGAAATACAAAAGTAAACCGACTGTGTTTTGTACAATCTGTGACTAAAGAGGACTTTTTCATCGTTCGATTTGTTGTATTGTACGTAGTAAAAAAACATTGATTTACGTATTTTCTGTTATTTAATGAAATTGTGATGATTACCACTCATTTTTTTTTTGAACAAACAAGTTAAGTAGTTTGGAATGTGGCAAAATGCGCAACTCACAACTAGACATTAATTGGTATAAATTAAACTGTTTTGGGTGTTGATCTATCTAATATAGTGTTATATTTTCACATTATTTATATTACCACCCAGTGTGTACTTAAATAAATTGCCATTAGATTAAGTAAACTAATAACGAAATGCTTCCAATATCATTATTTGTTAGGTGTTGTATAAAAAATTGACGAATGCTAATCATAATTATTAAGTCATACTAAATCAAATTTATTTTCGAGCTTGTGAAATAATTCTTTTCTGCTTGGAAATATATCGAAAGCAAAACAAATTTCATTAAAAGGTGATAAAGAAATTAAATTCTGTCATTTTTCATACTTAGATTAAGATTTTGCCGCTAGTTTTTCCATTCATTTTGCGTGCGTGTGATACATTAATATAATTTTAGTATTGGTACATATATTTACGTATGTGTATGCATGTATGTTTACATGTGTATACGATTAATTAATTTTTTAAATTTGTGTAACCGACATAAAAATGGATGTTTAATGGACGGTTTATCTTGTTAATAATTTTACCTTAAAGTTTTTGTTGTTGCTGCATTCCTCCCGCCGACCAAGAGACATAGGAAGAATATTAAAATATAAATATATCGACCCAGTGAGTGGAGTGAGAGCGATGTAATGGCACACACTCTCGGCACATTGTTACTGTGAACTTGTAGTTGTTGAATTTGCACTAACATTCTAGCATTTCAGCTTGGCTCCATTCGCTCATTGAGACATTCCAATCTTAATAGAAAAAATGAATATATTGCTGTATGGCGCCGTTCCATTGTCCTTAATCGTATGAATGTACGCAGATTTCCTTATGCATTGAAATACAGGCAAAAAATTGGGCTCTTGTAATCCATTTCTGTAATGCAATTCTTTTATTCCAAAATTTATATATAATTTTACTATATATCATATTTTTTTAAAATTATAATTTTGCCTACACATTTTTGTTGGAATTGTATCTTATTCATTTTATGATACGTTTATATTTGTGAAAACAATTGCATATTTGAAATGTTTATTTATCATCGTTCGGAAAGAAAAATGATTTCATATTTATTTAAAAAAGTTTTAGACTTTTGGAATTCTAATTTTATAACGAGAATATTTCATATGTTTATCAATACTCAGATTTATAGATCTTTTTTTATTTTTTATAGTTGATAGTTACTGTTTCATATTTATTTTTGGAGTAAGAAAATATGAAATATTTTTTTAAGAATGGCGCCATTTGCACTCCAGTCAAGGGTGGGACCAGCCTGGGAACAAATATAGACGTTGTGAAATTGATTAGAGAGAAAAGAAGTAAAGGCAACACTTAGAGACAACATCATATTTAAAAGACCGAAGTTCTCTATTACAATTTTTATTTTTATTAATTTAAGACCTAAGAGCCTTTTTTAGCCATTAACATTGAAGGCTTCTTTACTTTAATGCAAAAACACATTGAATCAACATGAGATTAATACATTTAATTATAAATATATATTTATTTATATATCGTCACAATGGTACATTATACGTAAATATTCTGTATACATTAAATATGATATATGCAATTAGTTCATTTATTATTTGCCGTTTGATTTTGCATTTATTGAAATTTAATTTATTTGTATGACCATCAAATTTCTGTTAATTAAATGTAAGTTTATAAGAAACCCTAAAGCAATCTTTGTACGTAAAGTTCCACTCAATTTTATGACTGAAACTTTAACATCGATTTGTAATAAATTTAAACAATTTTATTTAACCGATGTCTATGGTCGCATATTTTTACGGTATACTTAGTATATTTGTAACATTATTTTTTAAAATATTAAGGACCATGAAACTGTAAAATAATAATTACATTAATTTTTATCTTGTTAATATTGCCCTCCCTGTACTTACTGGCCTGTGCTGCGAGTTGCATATGCATATATTTAAGAGAAACCGAATATAATTTTCCAGTTTAATTCAGTTTTTATTAATTATATAGAATAGCAATCAAACATACGTTTTTTACGAAAATTCCTAATTATTTTTAATTCTATTTAATCAATATTTATTTATGCATTATTCATGATTCGTAAAATATTCATGACATTAATATATCAGTCAAAGAATAGATGTAATCCGTATTTTAAATAATCTAGTATATGTTCAGGATAAAAATGTTTTATATGAAAATTCAATTCCTCGTGCCAAACTTTATCCATTGAATAATTTTTAAAAATAAGGCAAGATTTTCACTAATTATTACTAGTGTAATAAACGACGTATAATAAATATTGCATAAATCTTTGGCATAATTATTCCAAGTAACACCAAATAGAACTATGCTAAGATTTATCAGGTAGCGTAAATTTTTCATTGTGTTAGAACATGCTAGAAACACGAATAAATAGTTTATTAATTATTGTAAAGAACTGAGTTACAAGATTTGAATTTTTGTTTGTCAACAAGGAATTTATAAAAGGAAGGAGACGAAAGAAAGTTGCGAGAGTAAGAAAGCGGGGCTTCTTGTTATTAATGAGACCATTTCTTAAAAAAATGTGTATATCATTTAGTGTTTTTAATAATATTCTTTAAGTGTATATTGAGCATTGTAAATACTTACTTTTCCCTGCCTTTTCATTTAAGAATATGTTAAATGATTATAATTTGAATTAAAATATACATTGTGTATGTTGTTGATTTATTATTATTTTTTTATTTATACCCCGCTTTCGTTTTTACACTTTTCAGATTTCAACTTATAGAACAAAATTAAGAATAAAGCTTCATTCATATTTATTGCATTGGCAAAGTTACTACTTTGAAAATGTTTTGATATTTAATTGAATAATTGGCAATCAAGATTATTTTAAAAAGCACATTATGGCTATTATATAGAATTTAAACAAGCTGAAGATTTCTTATTGTAATATCAAAACATTGATTTTATCATGCCATATTCATTTACTGGACATAAACTACATATTTACTGCCAATGGGTAGTTTTGTTATTATAATATAATGGATTTTGAAGTTGAATCATGATAATAAGCATCCAGGAATAGGGAATTCAATCCCGAGCCAAGATTTAGATCCTGGGATTTCGGGATTGCATTAGACCATCACTGGAATTTTCAATAGTTTAAGAAATTACATTGATAAATTTGATCAAAAATTATTAATAAGTCCATTTGTTTAATATAAAAAATAAGTTTTAAGTCGAAAGAATTTTATTTATTTAAGAGAAGATAAAAATACAACTAAAAAATTGATAAACAAAACACTAAAAAATTCAAATATTATTTTGAAAATATGCCAGAAAGTATCGAGTATTTCGTCATTTAGTCCGGATTTGATTTTGGTAGCCAAGCAACCTGCTACTCAAAATACACCCTCAGACTCCACACTCGTTGGAGGTATCATCAGATATTTAAATGCTACTTCGAGTTGATGACCGCGTGAGCCCCCATTTTCGTATAATACCATAAATATGACTGATAAAATTCCTATCTGCTGAGACACGGACTTAAACTCGCAAAATTCCCGATTTCCCGATAAATTATTTATTTCCGTCGCTGCAGATGAATACTTATATACTATAATACTTTGATGTGATTCGTAATTATATTACGGAGGAATACAAAAATTCTGAACCCCGTATCTATTACATTTCATATCGATATTCCCATTATTAGAGTCGAGGTGTAGTAAATACATCACCGGTAGGGAAAGGTTAATATAACAATTTTAAAAACAAATATATACTCTATATATGTTGCTGCTCCTAGACGTCGCCTAAGCTCGCTATATAGTAATTACGCCACTGTTTCCAAGCGTTCAGATTTCGTCGGGAATGTCTCGATTTAGTAGATTTCATTGTGCTGGTGAGGTGTACGATTTCTGTTAGATAAAATTTTCAATTCTGAATTTTTCGGGATTACGTTTACTAATGCCGGGATTCATGAGCACCTAAAACTGTTTGGGATCCCGGGATTGAAATCCCTATTCAAGAATTCATCAATTCTAGTAATTTCACAAATAATTGATATTCAAAGAGAGTTGTTATTAAATACAAAAGAAATATTTATTCGAAAAATATCCTCCCATTTATGCGACATTGTACTTCACAGATTTGCTTTAAAGCGTATATTCAATTAATCTAAAGTGTTTCTATTAGAAATAAGTATTTTAGTGTATGTTGTGGTTCTCTCTGAATCTAGAACAGTCGTCGTTCCGGATTTAATGTGTGATAAAAATTCGTTAACACTGGCTAATGGTTGACAGTGCCATCCAAAAATAGCCTGTCGATAATCAGCCCAGGTTTGTTTGTTTGGCCCGCTCCGGGAATCCATCAGTGTAGACCGCAACGTGGAGCCCCGATTAAATTTAGGCCCCATAATGGGAGATAATCTCGTCGTTAATTGAATTTCGGAGGGGCATCATGTCGGAGGTACATCATATGCCAATGTATACATTTTTGAGGCACTTAAAAGCATCGTATAATCTTTAAACGTTGTCATAACACGCCATCATGGATCAACGTCGGATTTGATCAAAATCAGATTTGTCTCTGACCAAATGGAAAATATTTTGGCAACTATGAAAGTTTGACCTTAATGTGTCCCTCTGTGAGTTTTTTGTTTGGAATGAGATTGGATTCAATTGACACAAAATTGCAATACATACCAGATCTGCGAATAGTGAACATGGTGAACATACTATCAGTGTAAGGACTGCTCAGAAATGGTTTAAAACATTTAAAGTTGAAGAAAGCAGCATTTATGATGAACCTCATTCAGGACGCCCTATTACTTTTGATAACGACGTTCTAAAAAATCTTGTGTAAGAGTCACAATTAACAGGGAATGAGATCGCAGAAAGGATGGATTCAATTCATGGTACAGTCTTTCGTCTTTTAAAGGAGATTGGGAAAGTATCCAAGCTGGTAAAATGGGTACCGAATCCAATTACCAGCAACGAATAAACATCTGCACTTCCCTTTTTATCGCGCTTCGAAAGATAACCATTTTTTGACCGTTTGGTAACAGACGACGAAAAATTGATTATTTATCATAATGTCACAGCAAAAAGACAGTGAACTGACATAATGACACTTAGTGAATTTAATTGGGAACTTTTGCCGCATCCTGCATACTCCCCGGATATTTCCTCAAGCGATTTTTACTTATTTAGTGCCTTACAATTTTTTTTACTAAGGAAAAAGTTAAATTCTAAATAGGATGAAGAAAATGGACTATCAAGTTTTTTTTTCTATTTAAACCAGTGTCTTTCTACAGCAATGGAATTAAAAGGCTACCTGTAAAATGGCGAGAAATTGTAGATAGTGTAGGAAAATATATCATTGATTAAATTATTAAACACTAATATTATTCAAAAATGCGCACGAACTTTTGGACTGACCATTTGCATTTGATTTCAGTAAATATCAAAAATTCACGATTTTAAATTAAATATTGTTTGTGCAAATTTTATTCGCTCGTGGTTTTAACACACAATGTCCATGCCAGACGTTGCCATAATTTTGTACTGGACTCGAAACAATGGAAACAAATTAAACATACAGAAAATGAGAAAAAACAGTGGCTTTCGAATCAAACCGAAACAAGTGCATTGTTAGGGTTGAAACCATCAGAAAATTAGTCCATAATTTATTCTGCACTCGGTTTGCGAATAATATTGCTTCTAAAATCACATTTCCGTTCCTTCGCTCCAGCTCTATACGCTCCTATATGTAATTTATCATACGCATATAGGCTTATGTACAGAAAATTCCACTTCAAAGAATAGAAAGAAAGGAAAATGTAGAAAGTAAATAGGTGAACGCGCGACAAGAATATGTAATGGAAAGTCTGTGTTTTTAAAAGTACGCACGAAGCACCCCAACGCGAAAATTTCATCCCCCACTTAAATCGAATTAGATAATAGTCGCATCGAAAACTTTCAATCCAAATAATATAAAGCCAACCCGTGTGGAACTTTTTTACGCTAATGAATCGTCAACAAGACGTAATGAGAGAACTAATTCGAGGGGAAAAAATCGCCCCTTAGACCTCCTCGCGCGAAACCAAATAAATAAGGAACGATGTAAATGAGATTCGTTTCCTCTTATCGTTTTCGGGTTGAATATAAATTAGTTTCGCAGACAACATTTCGAATGGAAAATTAAATTTTCCGGGGGTGAGTTTTTATATTGGTCTATTTTTTCCGCCTGATCCTTTCGGGCGTATTTGCTCTACATTTTAAAAATATCGACAGATTTATTTTACTTCTGGCTATTTGCATAGCGATTTTAATTGTTATGCCTTTCCTTTAAATAGCGCTCTTCGCGGCTATTCTGGACTTAATTAAAATAACTTTATTTCAGTCTCATATGGATTTAATTATATACTTCCCATGGAAATGTGTAAATTTAAAAGTACAATTTTGTAGAATTTTTTGCAAATATATTTCAACAGTCGAAAAATAAAAATAAAAATGAATACATTCGATCTCACATAACCTGACGATATCATATTTGAAAATTTATATTAAATTATTAGTTTAGGATTTAAATGCTGAACGTATGTATAAAAAAGTAGAAGGATACGGGGACGTAGTCATTCTTTCCGGCAGACGAAAATCTCCAAGGAATGGAACGAAATTCTCCAAATCTCGCAGCTAAGGTCTTTTTGTGCCTGAAGAATTGTAACTTGGAGAAACCTAATCTTCTTCCACATTCGATTCTTTTTCAGATCTGACTGCGAATAGACCGAGACCGCCTGATCTAAAGCTACTATATAAGGTCGGGGTGTCAAGCAATTTTGAAATGTTTTGTTAAGAGTCTGGTTCTCTTAGATGACATGTCACGCATCTATAGACCAATATTTGTTCATGGATTGAATTAATGGCTTACAATTAAAGATTATAGTTAACCACAAATCAATATTTTGAATGAGCTAGATACACAAATAGCGTGCATTTGATCGAAAATCGGATTGATCACTGTTGCTGTAAATCATCAGAATCAGTTCTTTTGCAATTAGGTTTTTTGCCCTACACAAGAAAGATAATTTTTATTTCTGTGCTGCTGTTAATCCTTCTAATACAACATCTAATCAAAAAACAAACAATAAGGCTTGGCGATACATAGACATTGATTTAATCAGAAATGATGTGCTTGAATATATATCAAATTTGTCTGTTATGATTTATCATTTTTTGCGTCGCAATTTTAGCGAGAATTTGTGAAATTTGGCGTAATACTCAAACGTTTTAAATCTAAACCAATATATCAATTCACTCAATATACAATATACTTCGGAACCACATCGAAAAAATAGATTTCTCATTTGGGTTAGACGGGGAATGTAGATAGTGAAAAATAACTTATTTTCTACCAAATAAATTCAGTTTCTGCTTCAATCTGTTGTTGGGTTTTTATTTTCACAGCAATATAAACCCAGTTTTAATAACATAAGGAATGTAATCCAACCATTACACCAGATATGCAAGAAGACCATTCGAGCTTTTAATCCTGGCTTAGGAATGCTTTGCTCTACTTTACAGTTAATCATAAACTATTTGATTACGAATTGCCAAAAAAAGCAAAGATTTGTTTCCTTTTTATTCCTTAACAGATATGCGTTAATAATTTATTTCAAAGATGGAAATTTTTCGTAAATATTTAATTGGATTTTTTAACCAAAAAGAGAACTAAGATGTATTTTACGTAATGTATTTAAATGCACTATGTACCAATTATATGGGCGTCTCTGTGACGAATCCTCGATGGCTTACCGAGGATTTGATTAGCAATTTAAGAAGATCACCATTACATTTTAAGCCTCCCTTTCCAAGTGTAATCTTTATTAAGGTTACTTTTATTGTTAATTAAATTTTCTAAGCCATCATTAACATTTTTTGACGGTCAACACTTGCCGTATGTGCTATTTGATGGATTAACTCCTGGCACTCCTAGTGTAACATTTCTACAATATGTAAGGCACATAGATAAATGTACACAGTATTAATAAGTGTTTAAAATATTGCGTATTATATGTATTAAATATTTGGTGTATTTTTAAAGTTCTCTTTGACCTCTGAGCTTATTTGGTAGATCCAAGATATGTGCTTTATAAGGGATAAGCTTTCATATGCTATTCAAATTGCGTGTTAGATTCTATAATATGTCGACATGGTACATTGAGTGACGTTTCTTATAAGATTGTTGCTAAATGCGAGTGCAAATACATGAAGTTAGTTGAAATAAATAGGTTGAATTTATTTATCAGCAGTTGCTTATAAGGGTTGATATTGTGATTGTTTGGGGTTGTTCGTCTTTTGGGGTAGTGTTTGACCTTGGATTTGAACGATGGGCGATGAAAGGTAGACGATAATGTGTCTGGATGACAGGTGGAAAGCTGTTGCTGCTGTCATGGATTGCAATTGGAAGAGGAAGGGTTTTATCGATCGCAACAAGGCGCCATTGTACGTCCACGTGGAGCGCACGCGCGTCCACACCTGTGGAGCAAAGCTTTTCCTTCCCACCGAACCCTGACCCCCTCATATTCGTCATTATGGATACCTAATGGACCTACACATGACATCCTGCTTGACTATTCCAATTCCAGATTCATCCATTAAGCAATTTCACGATTAATCCATTTCGGACCACCTGTTGTACAATCTTCTTTTTGTGGACGTTCTAAAGCCAAAGCTATTTAAATCTGACATTAAAAACATGACATTGAATTGTCTTCGTGGATCTCTTCATTAAAATCAAGATTATTTATCATCTCCCATTAAAAAAATCATCATTTTTATATTATTCATTTGCAATAAATACAATTTAATCTCAAAATAGAAACATGGAAAATTCATTAGTTAAATTAATATGCACTCATCCATCAATTTACGCGTTGATGTATTCTGCGAAATACCGCTCATATCGTATGGATTTATGGCATGGAAAATTTGCGGGAAAACAAAGCTTCGATTTCGGAATTACAAATATGTCAAATAAAACTATAGATAGCTCATCATACACGACTTATATCTATGAATCGTGTTTATTATTTGACCAAATATCATTTTGGTTTTAGAGTATCAAACATGATAAAATAACGAGATATTTATAAGATCATCTTCATCAGACTGTGTTAAAATTCGATGAATTAAATTTAACAAATACACTTATTCTCTTTTTGGCATAGAAAAGATTAATGCAATGAGAAATAATTTGAATCACAATTTTTTTGAAAAAAAATCGCTTATTCCAAGGTATGAATATTGTTGTCATAATAAAAGGGAATATTTTTCAATGTAATCACAAGATTTTGAGATATGTGAAAGTATAAAAAATCCAATAAATGGGTGATGAACGATGTTAATAAAAAGGGAACGTTTACTTGGATTACTTATTTCACGTCATATTTATATCTTAATGAACCATATTTTAATGGCAATAAATCATTTAAAATTAACGCGAATAATGCATTTAATTTCATACTTTGAGAAGCTCAAATTGAAGCGAGAAAAATGGAAGCGAAGCCAAAGTTCAAGACGTGGATGAAATTAAACAAAATGTGACACAATTACACTCAGTCATTATGTTGAGTAAGTTCTAGAAATGTTCACGAAAGTGGAAAAACGCTGACGTGATGGGTGTGGTTGTAAAATTACCGAAATGATTACGTGTCCACGAGAAAACCGGATAGGGAGCATTTTTTACGTAAAAGACATATATTACATTAGGAAAGTAATTTTCTATCATTTTCTTATTCTCATTCCCAGATGAGATCAAATAGAGTAAACCTATTCGTTTTTTTTAAATTGAAATTCAATCGATGTTTATTATAAATATTGTGGAATGTCTTAAGATTGTGTCTGTCTGGGAAAAATAACGGTTTTTCCGGTTTTTGTGGTTCAGCTCCGATTTATTAATTTTTGATTTTTTTAAAACGTTTTTATTTGCAGTAAAAATGTATTTTATTGCACAATTTAGATCATCATATTGAATCCTTGATAGATGACGATACCCGCGCGGGGGGGGGGGGGGGTTCTCTTCGCTTATGGACCCAAACAGGGGAGGATCTTCATCTTCAAGGTATGTCAGCATAAAGCTTTACCCCATGGATTTCAAGGTCCCTGACACCACATCGTGCTTTTAATTTTTTAAGCCAGCCCGAACATGCTTTGCAGGTGGAATCTCCATCACACAGTAATGGACCAGATATTGGCTGTTCAGTTGATCGTTTTTGTATGAACATAATTTTTTTTTCTGTAATTCCTGATTTTTTCATAAATTTTCGCTCTGATCTTCCATTTTTTGATATTAAACAATTAGTAAACTTCGTAATATGCGATCCAGCACGTACGTGAACAAAAATGGACACAATTCTACACGTGCAAATCAGCAAATTATATGTTTTTTGTTTTATTTTGAACAATCCGGATAATCGAAGTTCTTCTTTATATGAAAAATCAATTCATTTAAGTTAGATTCTATGACGAATGACCTCGTATCACCTGGGGGTTGATTTAATGAGGGCTTACTAAGCCAAATAATTCTTACTTATCAAGCAATCATCCGGATAGTAAAAGGTCGTTGATGCCATTCAATGTATTTTACTCCATTTATTAATGTATGCTTATTAATATTTGTTGAGATAATGTTGATTCCATTTGCATTCAAAGCGATTTAAACACGATTAAAATTATAGCAAATTCGTTTCTCTCAGATCTGAACAAATTGACTTTTTAATACGATTTTCAGTTGCCTCCAAACGAAAAGAAAACTTTAATTTAAGAGCAGATGTGAACAACATGCAATCTTCTCAGGAGCTTTAGCTTCTCTATATATTATAATTGGCTTTTATATATAATTGCTAAGTTCATGTGCATTTAAATGAAATATTTGTCCTTTTTGTCGCTTATTTATGTCTGTCCAAATTTGTTGAATATTTGATTCCTCAGCATTTTTGGGCGGAAAAAATATTTTCAATCGTCATGGCGATAGCCCAAAATCCGGGCTTATCCCCTCAGTATTTTAAAGGTTCAGATAGAATTTGTTTCCCTAAGTCCATGCCCGCGGGGTGAGAGAGTGGAAAATCCACCCCGCGCGTTGTCGAAGATTCTTTGATGTATCAATTTGGGGATGATATTCGCAAAGTTTCCACTGAATCAATAGTCATTCGATAATTATGTACGGCTTTTAAGTTTAAAAGCTCGCAGCTTCAAAGCTTCCAACTATTCATCAATAGGCTTACGCTGTTTGCTGAGCTTCTTTGGAGCTACTTAGCATCACATTATAATATCAATAATGGCCCCGTGTTGTGCTACAAAGGAATCGGAAATGTTCTTCTTCTTTATGCGTATGTTCGATGAAGGCTTTTTAATCACGCGAAACCGCAGACAGATCTGGAACGATTGGATTTAACATGGAATTGATTTATTAACGAAATTTATGAGCTTAGTTTCAGTTCGAATTTTCAGTTGGTAAGCCGAAGGCAAAGCGCTCAACATATATGAATAACGGCGTTCCGAAATGGGAAGCAAAAATGCTTTTTTGTGTTTGATTGGTGGTCCAGGACTAATTCGATAATCAGCTTAAAAACATCAAATCTGAACCTATCAATAAAGGAGTTACAATTGAAATGAGTATCTTTTCAAATGATTTGTTGAATATATTTTTTATACAATTCTAGCCAAATTTAATATTATAGATGAGCACAAATTTTAAACATTTTGAACGAAATTGATTAAAAACTTCGATGGAAAAGAAATTGTCATTGTTTAATATCGGTATATCAGGATCAGTGCAGATCTTTGCGTTTTTATGATCACTCACTGTTTCAATTTATTGATGAATTTTTCTTTCAATTAAACATCATTGTTGCTGCATCATAAATATCAACTAATTTAAGAAGACAATTGGCAAGCAATTGGCAAGGACCTATTATTTTATATTAAGCGGAAGAAATTATCAATGAAAGGGGCATTTGATGCATTTTTTCAAAATGTAAACCAGAATAAAGGGCGTGGTCGTAATTCAATGATAGCAGATGCAATATGATTAACACAGTCCCAAATTATATATTTTTTCCAACTTTCGGTTAGTGTTGATGATTTATTTCCTATTTTATTCAAAATATCTCAATACGTACTCTCTATAAAATTTAAAAAAAGAAAAAATTGCTTTAAAAAAAACCAGCATAACTTCGAAATCGCACAAAAAGAGATTTGAGTGTATAATAGTTAATAGACGATCGAGTCAATTTTCCCTACCACGTCTATACAAATTTAATTTCAAAGAAAAATATTGTTATTAGCAGTTTGACAGTTACAATGGATCGTCATTATCTATGCAAGAGAATCATTCATTTTCATTGGCTTAAAATATGTTCAATTATTCTTGGATTAAAGTATGATCAAAAATTTAGTTCAAACTGCCGCCATTGTCTCAAACAAAGAAAGTAAAATCTATAATCATTCGCAAGTCTCACACAAAATTGCAATGAATAATTCAGTTCAATTGTGCATATTATATCAAGATAAACCGGCTCAATATGATACTAGAGGAGAATCTCATGTACGTTGTGAAGTTTGAGTTTTCATTAATTACGAATGCTCTTCAAATTGATATATGGCAGACAAATCAGAACTAAGTATAAACTTGCTTAAACTAAGAGAGTTCCTCTTGGTGTTGTTTGAAATATTAAATTTTGAACTACCTGGGACATTCAATCTCTTAATTGCATGCAATAATAATGCACTTGCTGCATTGCGAGCTGATGGTGTAACATAAACATAATGGCGATGTATTTTTAATACATTTATTTTATTATAAAGATTGTAATCTTATTTAACACATTTTTTAAATTTGATTTGGTAAATACTAAAAAAATGCTGAAAGGTTAAAATTGACTCTTGAAAAAAAAAAAACCATGACTTTTGCGTGACATTCTATTCACATGTGACATAGGCACTGAACCGACCTTTTCGAATTAGGTTAAAATATTTTCTAAGAAGAACGAAAAAATGGTGTGTTAAAAGCTAGCGATACCCTCATTTTTTTGATAGGAAACGTTTTTTATTTGGAGTAAAATAAGAGGGTTGATATTCGGTATTACGTTTATTGTTCATGGGGGATGAAGATTCATCAACTAAAAGCACATTCTGTATAAAGAGCTTTACAGACAATAGATGAGGATATTAAAATATATTTTAGCCAACATTCAGGATAGGGCTGTAGTAAGCTTTCTGCTATTTTCAAAGGCAGAACTAATTAAATCTGAAAAATAATTAAAACATTAAAAATTACTGCTATATTTTATGAAATACATTTTTAATTTTTAATAAAATTTAGTATAAACCTAGTGCCTTTATAATAAAATTTATAATGAAAGAATTTATGATATATCTACTTTTTATAGTGTGCATAATATTAAATTTTTTTCATAAAAGCATGCACATGAAAAATGCAGTCTGTAATATAGAACTTGCTCTGCTTCATTGGCATACTGGTGTAATTTAAAGAGTTTTTTCCTACAGCATAAAAACGAAGTTTTCTTGTGGTTAATAGCGTTTTCAAAAATGTATGTCTCAAATAGGTATTAGAAGAAAATCTTAGTCACGAAGTAATTAAGTTCTCTGGCGTCTCTATAGGGAATACTTCAACATAGGAATTGTTCATGCAAGATACGAGCTTCGGGATAATGAATTGGTTTTAAATGATTAACAATGCGTGTATCGATGACATTGTGCTAATTTTATTGACTAATGGAGATTAACTATCCTAAATTATTTTATGAAGTTATTATTCGTTTTGAGGAAAATTTTAAAGGCATTTATTAAAATTTGACTTGAAAGATTCAATGAAGAGCTCTAAATATATAGAAAAAAATTAAGTACCAAAAGAGAGCTATAAAATAAATTTGATTATAATGGTGATTTATAAGGTTTTTTTTGCGTGCTTTACGATGTAATTTTGAACATTATTAAACACTCAAGGGTTCATCTCTCTTAGGCGGTACCAGGCAGTTTTTAACATTTTTTTAAGGGGTTATCTTACATTATCACGTCAAAAAGATCGTTTTTTTTAAAGGAAATATCTCTAAGAAAGTCATCTATAATTTTGGTGAATAAATTCGGATTATTTCAATGCTTTACAGCTAATTCGCGTAATGCGCTTGAAGCAATCACTCCATCCAGATTGCACCCCAATGGCTCTGAAACCACTGCGGTCCCTGGCTTGCTCCTATACTTGCTTTTGTTTGCAGGTCAGAGGTTACCATTAGGGTTCTTTTTTATCTTCTAATAAGAAAGCAAATCAAGTAAAACAAAAATTAATACAGATTTAAAAAAGAGGAATAAGCAAGTGGAAAGTAAGGGCACAAAAAGAAAGAGCTCTGTATGAAGTGCTTCGAAAACTGAACAGTTTACTAATAAATTAATAAAATAACTAATAAAACGCTCAGCACTCACAACGTTACACTGGTGTCAGAATCGGCAATTCTGACACCAGTGTAACGTTAAGGCGGGGACACTTTCGGGAGCAGAGTCCCCGGACGGCAATCTCTTCTCTCGTGTTCGTCTGAATGGCCGCGCTAGCGCACGGGTCCGTTTTTCTATTGGACTGTGATGTTGCTAGACGAAAAAATGGGAATAGACGGGCGTCAAATAGAAATACTCTCTTCTCTAAATTAATATTTATTCCACACGAGAGAGATAGAGAGAGATCTGGCTGCAGAAGGGACGACTTCCCGCATTCAAGGCTAACCGACGACTCCCTCGATTCCTGCCTCCTGCGCGTCATTACCCAACCGGCAACAGTGCATGCGCAAGAAACGATCGGTCGGTATGCAGGTGCAATGTATCCGCTGGGCGTCAAGAGATGGCACTGTTAAAATAACACATTGCACCTGAAGAGAGATGGAAGATGTCGCTGTTAACAGCGCTACTAAGTAGGGATGATAAATTGCCCACGCTTCATGTTCAAACCCTTCGCTTCTAGTAAACTATAAAACTTTAATTTTTCATAAATTGATCTTAAAATTTGCTGAATTTCCTCGTTGAGAGCGGGAGAATGCTTGTACAAATATGACGATTCAGTAGTTGCGTGTTTATGTCATTTGCATCAAGAATCTGCGTCTTGATTGAATTGAAGAATTTTATCAATAATATGGAGCAACAAATGGACAAGAGAAAACAAGGACACGTCCAGGTCATGTTTTCTGATAGTTAAAATTTAAAAAGTATTATTAACACTTGACTCGGCGTCTTCTGTATTTGTTTTTCGCGCTTATTTTACTTTGTTTTGAATTTATTGTCGATCAATTTATGAATAAGCATACTATGTAATTTTAGCTGTGAGCTTCTACTATTACTATTATAATGGGAGTCGTTGGATCAAACTAAGGGCGCTGTCTTGAATACGAAATCAGACAACAGCAGACTGGCAAAAGTAAGTTACTATTATCCTATGCAGACATTCCGGAAATTATTGAACAGCTCTTGGCTTGGTATGAACATGCATCGGTGCGATTTTATTTCATTTGGCGATAATGCATTTTTTAACGACGTGAAGATGTGAACTCATAAATTATTCAGTATTGCTTTCAGACGAAGACTTCTATGAATTATATAGACGTTGCTTTGCAAACGGGACGCCGCAACATTGCATAGATGTTTAAAATTCAACTCAGGTGGGTTTCGGGAAATTTTATTCGAAGATATGAATCTAATGTTTATCCATTCGCAGGGCGCATATGTATCACGAATACGGAAAGATATGCGACCCTTAAAAAAATACTGTAAGGGTGCAGCTTGTTTGACTATCATAACTGTTGCATTCGTTTGAATTAAATGTTGTCGTATAAAAATACTTTTTTGAATCGCAATTGAGAAGAATTCGAAAAAAATATACCATTTCGTTTGACATATTAATGAACAACTTCATTAATATTTTTATTCGATAATTTTCCCTGGAGGTTTTGTATCATTGAACAGTCAAGATATTGAAGATTTTCTGATTCATTTTCAAGTCTAATTTCTAATCAACTTCAACACATTTGAATTCTACAAGCGTTCCTACAGAAATAAAAACAACAGATCAAAGACGATGACAACGCAAATTGGTTTTTATTGATTTTTTTAAATTAAAATTGTATGAATTCGTTTCGCTATATATTTATTTATGCGTTGAAACAACGGCGTTTTCATTGCAATATTATGTAAATGGGGATCTTCTCAAGCATTCCAGTGAGCTTTCATAATAGCTTTAAAGCTTATACAATTCGACGGCCCCAATAGCAATCATCGAATTGTAAATGAATCGATTTTCTTCATTTTTTTCATATTGAGGGTCAGTCATCCGGATGCGATTGAAAATATTCTTCAAAATCGCCGGATATAAAGCGTCGCTTCAATGGACAGACTGCCTAAAATTCTTCAAATTCAAAGAAATCAATTTCGTCTATTATTTGAACACGAATGAGCCCTAATTTCCCATTTTTTCTTGCAGTTGTCGATGGAGTATTATTTTATGAATCTACAACAAAATGGATGAAATTGTATTATGTAAATTGTATTTTTCTGCTTTCGTTGGCTTACGAGCATTCACTGAAAAATGTAAATGTCATTGGCATCCTAACATTTTTTTGAAGATGAAATATTTATAATGAATCTGGATACTATGGTAAAGTAATTTTAGAACAACATGCGATTTTTTCGAAGATTTTCCTTATAGAAATATTTAACTAAAATATAAAAAGACAATGCTTTTGTAACTTATGAATTGCGTAAGACAGTTGATTTGATATGAGATGATAAATTTAGTGCCTCACGAACTAAAGCTGATTGCCTTGGAATCCATGATATTTAAATCTTTATTTAAAAAGGATTATTTTTTTTAAATGTATATATGCAATTTATAAAATCTTCAGTTAAAGTATATAAGCATCGTTTTTTTATTTTAATACATTGATTTACACGAAGAAAAATATTTTTCCACAAAATGAGGGAATACGGTTATAACGAGCGTCGAATGATCGACATAGATTGTTTGTATGAATTGGTGCTCATCATAAGCGATAACGATAACCTATAATAATATAGTGATATTTTAAAAACATCTTGAATTCAGTGACTTTCATACACGATTAGGGAATCCAATCCCGGATCCCGGGATCCCGGACAGTTTTAGATGTCCATGAATCCCGAGATTAGTAAACGTAATCCCGAAAAATTTGAGATTGAAATTTTTATCTAACTGAAATCGTACACCTCACCAGCACGATGAAGGCTACTAAATCGAGACATTCCCACCGAAATCTAGACGCTTAAAAACAGTGGCGCAACTACTAATTGGCGAGCTTAGACGACGCCTAGGGGCAGTAACTGTCTAATGATTAGACAATATTCTGAAGAATATTTATGTTTCGGTTTTACGTATTTTTACGCATTATGTATTCAACTCAAAGTATGAGTATATTTGAAAACTTCGGTATTTCGGATTGATATTGCGCTATTCGAAAGACTTACCTAAAACAAAGAATTTAAACATCCATTAGACCAAATTTTTGTGTGTATATTTTAGATGACAAATTAAATGATAGCTCAAATTTATCTTGTAAATCTTATTATCCTTACCTGAGAACTCTTACTGCATGAGTCCTGGACACCTTTGGAATTTGGCTCACCAGCAGTTCTTTTGAACCACATTGTACAATTTTTCACAACGTCCATCTAAACTTAAGACTATTGATTGATCAAGGCTGGTCGATTTCATAATCAAACAATTTCGGATTGCTTTCATATTAAATACGATTTCATACCTGAAATTAAATATTTGTCACATTTTAGTCCAATTATTTAGCTGATGATATATTTTTAAAATGATATATGATGTATTTTCTTTAATCTAAGGAAAAATTGATGCTTAATGAAGCTTTTAGCTATGAAATGCTAAATGAATCACTTCCGAATATCGTATTTTACATATACATTTGAATGTTAGTCTTGACTTTAAAAAAATGATACAAAAATCGGACCTAAATCCTACATCTTAAAATAGACATCTTGATTTTCCAATCCACTATGAGTATTATTTCCGATCTGTGTTCTTGAAATCTCAATGCAATTGTTCAACATTAAACATTTCGATAATAAGCCTAATAATCGTATTACAATATACTTAAAAACTATGACTACTTGCCTCAATATTTTAGCTGCATGACGATCAGGATACAGTCTGGAATATGGATCACATTCCGGAACGGCACAACACTCTGTGTATTAAAAAATATCACTTAACATACGCACATGCACATCCTAACCTGTGAAAATAAAATATAGCTCTGCACCGAATATTGTTGCATAGCATAAACTCGACGCCTAAACTGGACGGACAAATTGAAACGCATTTATGACAAATTATTAATATTTATAAGAAAAACTATTTTTTAAAAATCATGGGATTAAATAAGCTGCTGCGATATATTCCCAAAAATATTATTTTTCAAAAAAAAATCACCATCCTTTTCGTTGCATAAATATATTATTTTTTAATGAATTTCAAATTTGATAAAAATATTTTTGGGAATATATCAAAAGAGCTCATCTCAGAGATAATCTCATGCATTCTTTCAATAGTTTTTCATAATAATTTACATTTAGTATTAATACATTTATATTCGTACGTTCAGTTGAGCCGTCGAATTAAGCTAGGCGACAATCAGTGCGTGTTCGGTTCTTAGGTTATACGGTTTGACTTAATCGTCAGAGGGATATATCTTAATAAATAAAGTGCAGTGTTGTTCCAGAATGCGTCCCGTACTCCAGGATCTATCCTGAACGTCATGCAGCGTCGATACTCAGGCAAGTGTTCTTAGTTTTTTAAGTGTTTTGTACTGCGACTTATAGTAAATTGGAGGTCCTTGATGTCTATTTTAAGATGTAGGATTTAAAGTCGATAAATTATGTTTTTTTTAAAACCACGATAAACTTTTGATTTCATTGACACAACAGACTCTTACATAGAGTGCGGAATAAGATGTCGATGGTTAAATACAGTAGGATGGTTTCAATGGGTATCTGATGAGCTGTGCGCCTGGTCGTGGCGGAATCTTCAAATCGTCATGCAGTCTGACCGCTGAGGAAAGATTCATAATCATCATCATCATCATCAGTCTGTGTTCGTCCACCGTTGAACGCATGAGTCTTCATCCCTCTCGATCCTCCGCTTTCCGCATCCAGCTTCATCCTGCTATTCTTTCGATGTCGTCAGTCTTACAGGGTTCTCCACTTCAACGCTTTTCTTCCCCATCGACCGTCGTTTCTTCGACACATTTGTCTCCCCCGTTGCCACTTAAGTGTGTCAATTCTTTCTTCTCTCTCAGTCTTTCAGACGCAAGCTTTTCAGACGATTCGGCTATTAATATTATGTCACAATTTCTCCACTTGTGTGTTGTCAATACTGTGTCGGCACTTTTTCCAAGATAGCAGTTTAAACACATCTTCCAAAGCGTTTATGATAAGCTTGGGAGATAGTTTATATTACAGCGTTGTAGTGAGTCTAAAACTGCCCAAGAAAGATAGTGGCTGATTATATTTTTCGGTTTTCTGGATGATTTGTCTTAGTATGTAGATATGCTCGATGATACTAAAGCCTTTTCTAAATCCAGCCTGTTCTCGAGGTTGAAATTTGTCAAATCGATCTGCCAGCCTATTAGTTTTAACTCTAGAGAATACTTTATATATATATGGGAGAGAAGCGAAATTGGATGATAGTTCTTAAGCAATGAATTGTCTCCTTTTTTAAAAAGTAATACACTCTAGGTCTTCGGGGCTTCCCTATGTACCCTGTTAAAGAGTTAAGATTTAGTTGTTTTTAATTATTAGGAGTACCATGAACCAGTGACCTGCCAAACTATGCTGCATCTTTCAAAAACCACCAGTAATCTTTAAAAACTTTGTAATGTTATTGTTCATATTTCAGCCATATTTATTGTAAAGGACAGCTTAAACGAATCAATTCCGGCCGATTGCCCGTGATGGAATTGCTAGGTTGCAGCAGCTCATAGAGCACAGCCCTTTTATACATGCAGATACACTGCATGATCTTTGAATCGTGAATATTTAGCTTTGGTGTTGATTCACGGAAGAAGAAAAGGAAATTATGAAAATTCGAAGAAGAATTTTAAATATGTCGGATGATATTGAGAAAACAGCTACCAATAAACTTTCCAAACGACATTTTGCTATACAAGTCGACGAATCTACTGACATTAGTGGTAAGGCATAAATACTAGGTTCCGTTCGTTTCATAAATGAAAACAAAATAGTGAATCAATATCTATGCTGCAAAGAACTTACCGAGCATACGACAGGACAAGATGTTTTTGATACTATTTCTTCATATTTAGAACAATTTAAAATATCACTGGAGTTATGTGTAGGAATTTGTAGAGATGGTGCTCCTTCAATGATAGGCTCAATCAACGGATTTATTACCCTTGCAAAGTCATGTTTTTTGCATAGGAATCTTTAGTTTCGAAAATATTACCAGCAGCACTAAAACATGTACTAGATCAAGTTGTAAATGTAGTGAATTTCATAAAATCAAGACCTTTAAAAACACGCATGTCTAAAAATCTTTACATTTCTCTGGAAGTACGAGTGTTTGCTTTTTCACACTGAAGTCAGGTGGTTATTTAGGAGTAAAGTTTTATGTCTATTCATAGAACATAAGAATAAATTGTTAATCTTTATTCGAAATGAAGGTATGGATGATTTTTGTAAAACGTCTTCAGAATAATGATTGGTGTGCTAAAGTGACATATTTAGCAGATATTTTCAATTACTTAAATAAAGTTAACACAAGCGTTCTAGGGAAAAACGATTTTTTTAACATTCATTGACAAAATTACAGGATTTTTGAAAAAAATAACTCGAATATAGAAAAAATTAGATATGTTAACTTCACTTAACGAAAACATTCCCGAGGGAATTGTTTCTGTAATAATAGAACATTTAACTTTATTGGAAGAAAATATTGCACGTTATTTTCCTTCCTTAAATAGAGAAAATTATGACTGGATTCGAAATCCATTTGTTACGACTGATAAATCGTATTGTGAATTTTGAAGAAGAAGAATTAGTCTCATTGTCGACTGATCGTACTCTAAAAATAAAATTTTCCGAAATGACAATAGAGGACTTTTGGATTTCTGTCCAAGAAGAATATCCAGCTCTTCACACGAAGGCACTGAAAATTTTGCTATAGTTTCCGACATCATATTTGTGTAAGCTCGGTTTCTCAACAATAACTAATATGAAAACTAAAAAAACGAGAAAGATTTACGAATTTAGACAAAAGCCTGCAAAGCTGCAAAAGCCAACAAGCTCAGGTAGCACATTAATTGATTTTTGATTGATCATATAACTTCTATTGTGTTAAGCAGGGACATCATTTTGGGTGGACAACGGAAAAAAAACACCCTCTCCCCCAATCTAGATTTACCACTCAAAGAGAGCAAATATTTTTAATAAAACGCGTATAAATATAAAAAAATTTCTAGGGAAAAATTAACTAACTAAATATATTTTCAATGTTAAACATTTTTTATATAATTTGACATAAAAAGAAAATATGTAAAAAAATGGTATGTAAATATTATTTTTTTAAATATGTAATAAAAATTATGTCTATGTATACAAATTTTTTCGACTTCTTAATTCTGGTGCACCGCCACTTTTTCCCATGGTCAAAAGTGCACCGTGACTTCAAAAAGGTTGAGAATCACTGGTCTAATCTATATATGCATAATATACAGTACACATATATTTTTCAAATTGTTATATTAACCTTTCCCTACCGGTGATGTATTTACTACACCTCGACTCTAATAATGGGAATATCGATATGAAATATAATAGATACGGGGTTCAGAATTTTTGTATTCCTCCGTAATATAATTACGAATCACATCAAAGTATTATTGTATAAAAGTATCCATCTACAGCGATGGAAATAAATAATTTTTCGAGAAATCGGGATTTTTGCGAGTTTCAGCAGATAGAATTTTTTTCAGTTTAAAATTAAAAATATTAAAGGATAATATTAAATAAATACCGATATATAGTTTTAGATAATATGTCGAATGTAGTTTTGCAATAATTATTTCACATGAAAAAAATATTAAAATTTTATAGTTAAGATTCACAACGCTCGTTGATATTTTATACTTATCTGGAATGTATTTGATCGATTCATTGAACCATGTAAAATGGCTTAATTTGATTTTATAACTTACCGCAGTCTTCAACACTGCTTCGGAATACATCGGGTTATAAATTTGAAATACAATTTCCATTGAAAATGTATGCGAAGCCTGTTTTGCTCATCGCCATACGGACCATATTTTTCCAGTTAAAATGGAAGCCTTTTCTATATGTTCCGGATATCATTGACGTCGTCAGAGGGACACGTACCCTCTTCCGTAAATAGAGCCTCCTTTGATTGTGTATTTGATTTTCTGCGAAGCCTTAATTAAATAGAATCCCTTTATTCGTCAACCTGAATGGCTTTATCAAAAAAGGGCTATAGCCCGGGCCGGTTAATTGAAAACTGACTGCGATTGTTTACTCTCACGCGACGCTAAAAACACACGCCCTTATCTGCGTTTTTTCATATAATCCAATTTTTTGCGGAAATAGGATTTATGCTAAAGATGAACAAATTCTTGCCGGTTGGTTGAAACGAATTGATGGTCTACAAAGGCGTTAAGATTGTTCACGAATTCGAAAATGTATTAATAATTAGCAATTTTTTCCACACTTTTTTTAAAGTTATCTGGGAAAATATGAGCGTTATGGACATTTGTTAAAACGGTACATTATATATTCAGGGGTTGAAGATAATATATGTACGCCGTATAAAGTAAGGCGTATTTTTTGCAAACGCCATGGTGAATAGGGAAAAATAAGAATAATTTTCCAACCTTTGTTATTATAAAGTCTGACGAAGCACTGAAAAATATGGCGAAGTTTTCATTTTATTTATTAGTTTCCATAACGAGATAATAGTATAAGAAATAATAATTTATCAGAGGGATCAGGAAGAGTGCCTTATAATAATCTATTGTAATTAGAGTGCCTAATAATATTTTTTTGAGATCAAAGTTGAAATTCAAGTAAGACTATTCAAATGCGAAACAATATATACGATGAAATTTTAATCAACTACAAGTGTGTCGCTCGAATCGCTTTTAATTTTGATGCTGTAAAAGTAAGTTTATTAGTCTCACTACATCCTTAAGGCTGTATTTGTTCTTTCCTCCAGTTCTGATCTTGAATCTCCGCATGCTGTCAGTAAGCAATCCTGCGAGAGTACCAGGTCAAGGGCATCATCAAGCTGGATGTTCCAGAGTAGACATCCCTGGTGGACTTCCCAGGTCCGAAACCAAACTGTTTTCCGGATAGTGAACAGTCTCCCTCAAGAGCAGTATTAATCCAAAACGCTATAGTTTTCTTCACAAGTTTTCCTAGCGTGGGAAGCAACACTATGATACGATACGCCTTTGGGTCTTCTGGTTGTTTGTTCGACTTTGGTTTCGGAAGAACGGCGATCAGTCCTCTCTTCCAGCAGTCAGGAAAGACGTCTGTCTTGAAACACTCTTGAAAAATGAAATAAAGACCAAGATCGATCTACCGAAAAGCCCTTTTGACGATGCATCCATCGATGCAATCCAGGACGAGGGATTTCTTGGGTGGAAAAATTGAAAAAACACTGAAATTGTTTTTAAGGTGGAACATCAAATAAAATGGTGATCCAAATATGGACCACTCTAATCTTCATATAATATATAATAGAACAACCTTATTGAATGAAAGTTAATGAAAAACGCTAAATAATACACCAATTTCAATTCTAAATATATAAAAAGAGTCCATTTTTGGATTTATTATCAATATTTTAATAGTAGAAATTAATAGAAGAATGCCCAAATTAAATTAATTGGAGGAAGATAGTTCTTTATCATAACAATGCAGGGTTGAATTGATAGGTTCTAACATATATTTTTATATTCCTTGGATAAAACTGCCTCGGATTATTACATTTGTTATGAGTGATTGAGTAAGCCTACAGAATATAAATATAAATGAAAGCGCAGTGAGTTTTTCGATTATAAACTAGTGCTGTATCGCATTTGACCTTTTTTAATAACGCCAGAGCCTTAATTGATGGAGTTATGGGAATTTCATTTGGTACAATCTATAGCGTATATAAAGCTCACAAAAATGGATTTCGGAAAAAAATCTTAATTGAAAAATGTTATTTTCGTCATAGGTTTTGTAGCCATTTATCTAGAACAACAACACTCTGAATTTCGCGGAAAGGGCTCCATATATAAAAGCGTATGAAGCAAACATCAGTATTTTGTATCGACCTTTGGCAAACAACGATTTCTAAGATGGAATTCAATCTTGTTGACATTGTTTCTGGCAAAAAATAATATTCCTTTTGCGCTAAAAAATAGACAAAGGAAACGTATAGAAAATGAGAAAATCCGATTTTTGCGAGTAAATCCTTAAAAACGTACACACCGATCACGTACGTATGTGATAAATAAATATTATACAGTCGAATTTATTATTATTTTCCTCATATTAATATGGCGGAAATAATAAATATTTTGCTGAGTGACGAAGCTAAATTTTGCTGTTGTTCGCCGTAACGGAATACACGTAATTATATTCATTATGCTGAAAGCCTGGAAGTACAGGTGGTGAAATACAGTGTTGCAACACAATGTTCATGCTGATTAGTATATCATTAGTTAATGCACTGTAAATTGTATTGACGAAGACATCTGGAAAATTTAACTTTGAAAGATAGAGAAATCTCCCAGCTTGGAGCGGTCCTTGAGGAATAAACTTTACAAGGAGAATAATGAAATTCAATCTACTTAAATCCTTGTCTGCATCATTTTGTGGTGATTTATTAAATGAGATATTAAATTATCAATCATCGATCGATATAGGGTTCAACACACTTAATGTTATTTTATTAAAAATAATAAATCTTGATACCAGGGCTCTGAACCGTTATTTTTTTTCATTCCAGTTTTCGTTTCGGTTCAGTTCCAAACATTTATGTCAATTTATTGGCGGTTTTCGGTTTAGCTCCGGATAATTATTTTTTTAATTTTTAAATGTATTTATTTATATTAAAAACTTTTTTTCTAGAATAACTTCTTTCTTTTATAATGCGCATTCTACATTGTCAAATTCGTTATAGGAAACAATGTTCGGCTGAGACACGGGCCAAAACTCGCAAAATTCCCGATTTCCCGACAAATTATTTTTTTTCGTCGCTGCAGATGAATACTTATATACTATAATACTTTGATGCGATTCGTAATTATATTACGGAGGAATACAAAAATTCTGAACCCCGTATCTATTATATTTCATATCGATATTCCTATTATTAGAGTCGAGGTGTAGTAAATACATCACCGGTAGGGAAAGGTTAATATACCAATTTGAAAAACATATATGTACTCTATATATGTATTTTTTTGGGAATACATTTACTAATCCCGGGATCCTTGGATTGGATTCCCTATTTATGATGAACCCCATTAAGAACGTCTTGTTAATTTTGATAACGGCGTTCTTAAAAATATTGTGAAGTCAGAACTACAATTAACAGTGGATCTGATCGCAGAAAGGATGGATTCATTTAATTTTTTCGTCATTTTAAGGATATTGGAAAAGTATCCAACCTATTTTCACTTATTTCGTGCCTTACAATTTTACTAGGAAAAAAGTTAAATTCTTAACAGGATGTACAAAATGGACTTTTTTGGACTTAGAATGGACTTATTTAAACTATTTTATAAATCCCAAAAATGCGCACGAACTTTTGGACTGAATTGATACATAATAATGACATTTACAAACCGAAATTTTGCTGATAATTATATTAACTGAAGTATTGATTTGACGGGACAATTAACAAGATGAACATAATAATGATTGGTATTATTAGTTTCTCTATAGGAATTGTAAAGTCACATATTATATCAAACAAACTCTCGCGTAAGACGTGTATCGAATCGATAAAACCGATACTTTCGAATCTGTTCAGTTTCTGTTTCCGTTCCGGCAAAAATAACAGGTTTACAGGTTATCGATTTTCGATACAGTTCTGTTTCGAAGCTTTGTTATGTATTGTATGGATTTTAGCTTATTGTTTGATACATAGCAAACTTTGAGCGGAATTATGGTTTTCAATCTGGTTTTGATCGTAAAGCATGCTGCATGAGCGTAAGTCGCTAGAATAGGCCTTAATTTTCATTGTAAACCTCTAATGATTTAAGCTATTGAGATTAATCAAAATATTACCTATTTTCTCCATAGAATGATGAAAAAATTTCAACACACTTATAGTCGATATTTCGATTTCTCCAACTGCATGAAAATATATCTGAACATCTGAATTTTTTTACACAATTCAATTCAACTCAATTTGAGTCCAAAATATAAGACTTCAAAAATGTAT
Source organism: Stenopsyche tienmushanensis (assembly GCA_008973525.1). Taxonomy (NCBI): domain Eukaryota; kingdom Metazoa; phylum Arthropoda; class Insecta; order Trichoptera; family Stenopsychidae; genus Stenopsyche; species Stenopsyche tienmushanensis. The sequence goes on from WACJ01000025.1 coordinate 75,886, forward strand.
TGATTGATTGATCGATAATCATTCATACATTAGAATCACTTAGATGCACACGTTGAGATTTTAATTGCAATTATTATATATAATACAATACCACCATACTTTAAATAATCACAAAAAATATTTTCATGGTTTAGTTCATCAACATTTTCAGTTTTATGAGTATATTGCATTTTATGGAATTTACATATGAAAAAATATCCACAAGCATTTATTATTTTACCTTTGTGGATCATAAAAAATATAATAAAATTCATATGGAACTGTGCATCCAAACATAATGCTTCAGTGCTGTCACATGGCATCAAGCTCTTTGAAGGCTTAATCGAGTTGTTCATAGTAAAAGGGCCTTGTGTATGAGGAGAAATTTTATTCAAGAGAGGTGCATTTCAGGCTTACCTCATGTATGCGTTACACGTAGTACGTTTTAGTTATTTTTTGTGATACGTCAACCGAATTACTTAATATCTTCAAAGAGGAAGAATTCAAAGGGGAATGATTCGTGCAGATGAACGTCCTCTATAATATGTTTATAGCAAAGACTTTGGGCCGATATGAAAAAATTCCATCGATGCGATTTCGACTTCATCCATTGCCCTGCTATATTTTTATTTCGTGCTCTGAACGTGCGGAAAAGGCGTCCTCTTACTCTTCTAGGGTTCCGAGAAGTCAAAATAAAGGGTTTCAGGTACAATATCTCCAGGGCTGTCATTTTCAATTATATCCGGACGTTTTCCCCTACGAGGAGAGAAGGACGCAAAAGGACTCCGAAGCTAAAATCGTCCTCTTTCCCCCGAGTATAAAATCCGATATTCGCTCATAATTGGCCCTTCAGGTTGAAAGGTCTTCAAAAACAAACGAAGAAGAAGACGAGTTTTTTTTTCATTTCGGCCCTTAAACACCCCTGTACGGATGTTTCTTTCATTTCTCTTCCGGGATCAATTGACTGCTCGGATTCATACACGGATCGTTTATGGTTGAAGGAATATGAAAAATTCATATATGAAATGTAATAAATATCTGATATTTATTCTTCAGGTTAAATCTGAAAAGGTTTGAAAGAACTTTATTTAACGTATATTTTATAGAAAATGTATATACAGACGGACCGATTCGAATCCAAGATTAAGCTTTTAAAAAATATCATATATTTATATTAATCCAAGCTTATCATATATTTATATTAACTCAAACTATAACAGAAAAATGATTCAACCATATGTGATATTTAATTAATATTCAGTATGTGAAATACGTTTAAAATATTTAATATACAACAATTCACGAATTATCATAAAAGATCATCCAAATTTAACGCTTAAATATTAGTCATATATAATGTTTACACATGACGTTTTTTTAAATGATATAAACCATTTTGTTTTAGTAGAAAGTAGTACAATTTTAACCAATGACAGGTGTATATTATAACAACGCATTTACATTATTATTGAACAACAAACGAGAGATCCATTGTTTTCAAGCAAAGTTTTGTTTAGCAATGAAACTCATTTCACAATGGATGTATTCGCCAATAAGCAAAATTTTCGTATCTGGGATGATGAAAAACCTCGTGTTATTCAGGAAAAATGTCTACACCCAAAAAAAGTTACTGTTTGGTGTGCATTTTAGGCAAACATTGAGCTATTACTGTGAATAGTGAGCGATACCAATTAATGTTGAGTGACTTTTTATGGCCACAGTTGAATCATATTAATATGTCTGATCTACAAAAAAGAACATCTTGGCGTTATATTTGGATGACCGATATTTTTCTCTTGGAATTTGATTCAATGCTTCATCAATATTAAAATATTGACTAAAGATTTGTTCTTAAAGAGCAAAAATGGGTTAATTTTTCATCTAAAATAGAATTTAGCATTAACTTCACATCATTTTATTTTATGGCGTTGGTTCAATTCTTATTGCAGATGAATTATATGACCCCATTTTTGATAATTAGCCTTCTTCTTGTAATATTTCATAATAGAGTGAAAATAAGTTTTATATAACCGTTGAAAAGCATATTTTTCTCTCAAGTTCATTATTATGAAAAAATATCAAAGTTCATATGACTTGGCAGGTCGTTTTAAATAGGAGTTGGCAACGTTTCAAAAACCATACTAGAAAATTTTCACGTTAGACAACCTTTTACGTGTGCTTACCATCCAGCTGGAAAGGCTTCAACTTCCATTAATGAAATATTCCTGTGTAACCTTTGAAATCATCCCCTAAAATTTTTCCTTAGAAAATATGAGAAGTGGCTACATGAAAAACTCAAAGGTTTTCTTAGCGGACGCGATGTTTGATCTCCTTAATCGCTTTAATTTGCAATTTATCCTTTGCATAAGCCACATTTATTATGCAAAACATCGTTTTGCGGCCCACGGGACGTATGTAAGTTTGACAAGCTCTGTGTAAAAACCTTTTTAAACATTTAAAAGTGTTTCCTTGACACGTTTTCATATTAAGAGAGGGTATTACCAAATAAAAGCTTCCATGAATACTTCATTTAGGCAGTCGTATACGATGCGGCTCCTGTACTGCAGAAGAACATCGCAGCTGTGTCATATTGCACCACCAATAAACACGATTTTTTGCGAAGAAGTTCATCGAAAATTGGATTGGGGATGGAATTATAAGTTGTCCATAAATAAATTTCGATATCTGAAGGATATGTTCATTGAAACCAAGTCAACAATTAATATTCCTTAACAATGTAGCAATTTATGTTTGTTAAGTTTTGTTGATATTGTTGTTTTATAGAATGATTACAATATAATTTTTGATGCATGAACTATCGATATATAAATCCAGAACGGCCCAGCATCTTAACGACTTGCCGTATCTGACACCAGTGTAACGTAGGGCGGAGACACTCCCCACTCCCCACTCCCACATATTTTTCAGTACGGCTGCACTCAAACGTAGGTCAGTATTACATATAAGTAGGGCTTATACAAAACCGAAATTCTTCAAAACCGGTTTTCGGTTTTCAGTATTCGAACGAAACCGGTTTTCGGTCTTAAGAAATATATGGAATATAAATTTAAGTTAAGTTTAATTATAAGTTTAATTTTTTTTTAAAGTCAAATTTAAAATTATCAGAGCAATCAATAATCATAACAAAATATGTAGTTATTATTGCATAAAAAAACAGCAATCAAAATATGCTATTATTTAGCAAAAAAAAGGTCAAATTGTTATATTAACATTTCCCTACCGGTGATGTATTTACTACACCTCGACTCTAATAATGGGAATATAGATATGAAATATAATAGATACGGGGTTCAGAATTTTTATATTCCTCCGTAATATAATTACAAATCACACCAAAGTATTATAGTATATAAGTATTCATTTGCCGCGACGGAAATAAATATTTTTTTGGGAAATCGGAAATTTTGCGAGTTTTAAAAATCTATTTTTGAATTGTATATTTATCTTTTCTTAAATAAATAAAATTATTTCGCCTTAAAAATATTTTTCTAATATTAAATAAATGGACTTATTAGTAATTTTGAACAGATTTATTAATGTAAATTATTGAAAATTATCACAATCCCGGGACTGATCTCGAGATCGTGTAATGCAATTCTGAAGTCCCGGGATCGAAATTTTGGCTTTTTTGAAATCGAATTTAAAAATCGAACCCTGTGGATTTTATTACAAAAGTAGACTATGTAATATTTTTTATTAAAAGTTTTTCATTGAGCAAATTTCATTCTTACTTATTTTTCTTGTTGATATATAATATAAGTTATAATAATAAGTTTCTGTTTGGTGTGCATTTGGGCAAATGGAATAATTGGGCCACATTTTTTCAAAGATGATTCACTGAAATGTCACACAACTCGAGACCTTTTAAATGTGAAAGACAATGGAAAATAACCTTATAAAATCTATTTTATCAAAAAAAACCCTTATGAATATCAAAATTAAGCTACTTTGTATTGTATTATTAAATGATTGTATGAGAATAATTATTATATAAGTGACGATGGACGCGTTTAATAATGACTATATTGATTTTACGAATCAATACAAGAGAGATACACAATTTTGCTCTCGATTTTTTCGCGTATATAATTAATATCAAGAATAAAAGCAATCTGTTTTGTTCGCCTCCGGGCGCCAATATTTGATTCGGGCTCCAATTTTACAATATATTTGAACATCAACCGATCGTGTTATGGATACATCCCTCGGATGGAACACGCTCAAATTCAATGTTGTTGGTAAAAATCATACACGAAGTATTTTATTTCATCCCAAATGTCGAAATTCTGTCTCTCATTTTATTGACACGAACTTGTCTATGACATTGTTATTTTTTCGACATATCATAAAATTACGTTAAATATTCTAAGACGCTTATTCGATACGTTGAATCAATAATTTGCGAGATGTTGAAATTTCGCATGTCTGTTTGACATCTTTGGGTCTATTTAGCGCTGTGAATTTTCTACCCTTTTAGTGTCACTTAAGCAGATGTATAATTTATTTACTACTTGAGAAAAAAAAAAAGATTCACGCAGAGCGTACCTTGAAATAATAGAAATCACCAATTCATCCCTTATCCAACAACCATCATTTATAATTTATGCGACGAATACATTAGGAAATCTCATATGTTAGTACCTTTTTAAGGGTACTTATTTAACTCATATTTTGTATAGGCTCAAAAAAATATTCCAGGACGTCTTCATAAATATTTTTTATTATGTGCCATTAAATTTTTAATTTATTCACTAATTGGAAAGTGTGCTATCTATCTAAAATAATTAGATATCATGGCTCCATTAAATCAACCAAGCGTTTATTATATTAAATTATCTCAAATTTGAATACGAGAAAAAAATATTTTTCGCTAAGGTTTTGGTGATCTTTGCATATTTATTAGATTTATCTCGTTTGAAATGTCAAAACATCTACTTTAAAAAATTGCCACGAAATGGTTCCATAAATAGTAAATTGACTCATATCAAGATTAATCTCAAAGCTTGAAATATTTTCTTCAAAACAAGTTGGCAAAAAATATATATGTGAATTTGATCAAAATATTATATTAACATTTTTAAGCAAGATCCTTGTAATTACAGGTCCAATTGCTAATTTTGAATTTGCCTGTGCATTTAGCTTTAATAGGTAGCTTTATTGTTTCCATTGTATTCATAGTGTGGAAGCTTAAGTTGGATTATTATCCATTGGAACAATTACCTCATATTTGATTTATATTGTACGGGGCTTGCCAATCCATGTGTTACTAATTTAATTTTCTGCAGCTTTGGCGATTTAAATTTAATTTAAATTTTTAATCAAATTTCGAAACAATATTGTATTTTAAATTCGAATATATTATTGTTATAAAAATAATTTTTAGCGGTAGTTTGTAGGCTTAATTATGATCCAAGTCGATTCTTACTCTCTCGTGACCACTCGCTGTCTCGATTGTCGATGAACATCATGTATGATTTATTTTTGTCGTTGATAAAAGCTCAATTTCACAAATTAATAATATCATCAATCAATGATAATATAACATGGATGAATTATTGATACAAATTATTTAAAAAAAGAAAATATTTAAAGATGAATAATCCCAATGCATTAAAACATGCATGCAAATAGAGTTAAAATATTCGCATGTAAATTTTCTTTAATGTTACCTTCAGCTTAAACTTCAACTCATTCAACTTGTAGAAAATAAAGCTCTGAAAGTTGCATTCAACAGCAGTCCTTTTGCTAATCTGAAACGACTTCATAAAATAATTAAATTAACATCAACTGGCGAGTCTTTTCACAGTCTTATTAAGCTTCCATAAACCATTTTAATATTATGCTATTTTGTGTGATTTTTTTTGCCGAATAAAATTATTTAAATGCAATTATTTCAGATAAATAAAAAATATTTTTTAAACCTGATGATTTCATAAAAAAATTGAATATCACTGAATCGATTATCTTAATATATTTGCAGTTTATAGACATCAAGCAAATATAAAAATATTGATGATACAAACGAAATAATTTATTATGAGCGATTAAATAAATTGATTGAAAATGATACTCAATAGTACAGCATCTTCACGGTTATAGCGAGCAAAACTGATAAAAATCATGTTTTATTTTTTTAATGTAAAAAATTTAAGAATTAATTAAGACTTGAATAGTTATACTATTTTTATATAAATCCTTATATTATCATCTTCTAATATATAAAAATGAATTGGGTTTTGTTCGTCCGAAATGCGCTGCCTTACCGTTCATCGGATTGCAATAAAACTTCGTCCACTTATTGTTATAAATTCTGCGAGTAACATAAGCATAGTCTAATATATAAAAAATAATGTTTGTTTGTCCGTATTTAATGCGTTATCATACCGTTCATTCGATTGCGATAAAACTTTGCCAACTTATTGTTTGTATTTGCTCAAATAATATTAGTATAAAACAATTAACTTACAATAGATCTTATATATAAAAACAAAGTTTGTATATTTGTCCAATTTCAATAAATGTATTCATTATAGAAAATAAAATAATTTTTTACAAGATAACTCTTTCAAATTTCAAACGATATTTTTAGAATGATTACTTCTGTGGCAGCAATGCGCTGGGCGCTAGTTATAAATATAAATGTTAGTTTTCATAGGGGGAAAAAAATAAATAATTCAATCAAACAAATATACATTCATACATCTCGCACTTATGATTATCTTCTAATCTCTAACTCTTTTATGCATTCGTTTGAGATTGGCGTATGGAAAAGTGTTGTACAATTTGGAGCTTGTAATAATTGAAATTGCTTATGTTGCTCCAGACGGCAGCAGCATCTGTGATTATCGGTCGAATCATAATTTTGTATATTAATAGTTTATTGGAAGCCGAAAGAGCACTGCGTTGACGAAAAATGGAGTGCAGCGCCCACATGGCTGCTGACTCGTGGGTATGAGCCCCAGACACTTGCGCTCCCCACTTTAGTCTTCTGTCCAAAGTCACCCTAAAGTATTTCACTCGACCCGACAATTAATGGATCAGTTTGATGATTTCCAAACGGACGGGAAAAACCCCATGCTCAGACATGCATTAAATATCATTGTCATCAACAACTGTATTATTTTTTTTGCATCCAAACCTGGGAATTTCTTGCTTTTAAGTTTTCTAATTATTTTTAAGGTTTCGATGGTTGTTATCAGTTTGAATTTATGTGTTTTTATATTAACGTTGTCTTCGGAAATCAAGTAAAAACTGTAATAAAGAACATTTAGATTCTCAGATTTATATTGTCTTGTTAGATTTAATCTTATTAAATGGATCATAGAATAACCTGTTTCAAATACGTTTTAATTGTGCGTGGTTTTGCACGTTTGTTGTAATATTTATGAAGTATCGATTATATTCGTCAAGTGCTGAAATTAAAGAGCATACATTCATCAATGGAGCTGCTGTATATAACGTTGGATAGATGCATTTGTCCGGAAATGAAAGCCTTCGATTGGACGTTTTGTGTTGGGCAGCATTCATTCCGATGAAAATTGACAAATGAGCAGGATAAATGGGCCGTAGGGGTGGCAAACGTGCATAGGTGAGAAGTGGGATGACTGTAGGGGGTAGATCCTTGAGTGGCGGTTCCTGTGGCCCTGTCCAGTTATCGTCGAGCCCTCAGCCGGGACGGTCGTGGCTGTACAACGCTCGAACCCGCGAAAGTTCGTCGTTTCGGATTTCGTTCGAAAAGTTCCTGAACATCGTCCGGACTTTGGAAAAGTGAGTGCTATTTAGGACGAAGCCTTACAGGCGTGAAGGATCGTGAATTCTTCGAGGAAAGCGAGAAAAAGACGTTCCCCGATTTCGAAACATCTGTTCAATTGCCTCATCCCAAGTAAGTGCATTTAATATTTCAATATAGTGTTAAATATTTTATTTAAAATATCAATAAGACAGCAAAGAAGGACTCGTTAATTGGAGCAATTTAGCTATAATTTATTCATCAACATTTCTGAACTATTAAATATTCCTTTAGGATTTGTTACACACATTAAAATATTCTATCAAAGAGTTTTGCAATTTAAATAAATCCTCTATAATGTTTTATAGCTGAAGACGGATTGGAGAGAAATATTATACCAATGAAATATAAATATAAAAAGGACTTAAATATGATATTAAAACGAAGCTTTTAAGCGTATAAGTTTTCCTTTAATTTTAATGATTGCATAATATATTTTTATAAATTGCCTAGATACAAAATATAATATATAATTGAATATTCTTTTAAAAAAAAAGCCACATCATACGCTTGATATTGAAAGTAATTAGCCCCCAAGATTGTAGATATTATTTCGAGCGTATCCCGGACTTACACCCATATTAGTTTAAAATTAATTTTAATGGTTTAATATGTTTAAAAATAAGTTTCAGATTTGGTGGTACCAAATATATTTTATTCGACTATTACAGTCACATAGCACAATCACCAAAAATTCTATTTTCTTTCAGAAAAATCGGATGAAAGTTTATCAATGTGTAATCTTTTCAGTAAAAATGTTATATGGGTCATTTGAACGAAATAAATACGAGCTTGACATCAAAAAATGAAATATAAATAAATATGAATTGTTGCAAAATAAATTATGCAAAAATATGTCACAGCTTTAAGTAGTTCTTATCACGAAAGTAGATTATGAGAAATAAAGCTCGAGTGGAATAGTGGACCTACATTAAAATACGCACGGAACATTTGTTATAGCGATCGTTCTCAAAAAAAAATATCAAGGATCGCAATCTTTTATTATATGCTTTTTATCTCCTTAATTGGCATTAATCCTTTGCGAAACTTTACCCTATGAATCTTTCTTCAGCCGTATGATTTTTTGTTGAAAGACATCCATTCTATTGAAATTTAGACGATCTTAAAAAGCGCCTCGAATTGAACTCAACGAATCGAATAAATACTGCCAGATGACAGTCTCTTAGATCGTCAACAAAAGATCAAATGATCTTCAGGCAATTTAATTAGCCTAAACAGCAAACAAACGGTTCTTTGCCAAAAATATTTTCTTTATTTAAATTTGAAAATATTTTATTGCAAAATGTTCGCTTAATTAATGAAACAGCTACAAGCTTTTCGCTTTAGGGTTGTTATAACACGATTCTTACATGCTTATAATCTCTTTGTCTGCCCGGACCAAGTGTTTGCCTATTTTTACATTCATTTTCGAAGGATTCCACTTTATATGAACAGATCAATCCGTTTCATGCTTCTATTTTATATTAACTTAAATTTGATTTAAGATTACAAAAGTAAAATCTTAATATGCCATATGAAAATATGGACCGCAGGCGATTCTGGAACAAATTGGGTGCCATGTTTTTCAATTCATATTTTATTTATGTGGACATGTAAAAAATTATTATTAAAAAGCACCCTATGCTGAATCACATCTAATATTTATATTTCGAGCGTTCTCATGGAATATGTTTCCGACAAATTAAGGATAAAGGGTATTATCCCTATTATGAATGAGTTATTTTATATAAATATAATAAAAGAGCCTCTGATGAGATCAGTTTTTGAGGGCCTTGCTTTATGTTCAACTCCCAATTTAAGACAAAATTATAAATGCACTTGTCATTATCATAGTATATCCACTTCTTTCAAAGGCTTCTTCAATATTAATTCAACTGTATCATACATTTATCTCTTCATGCCCTTAATATTGAAGCTGGCATGACTTTCGAGTTTTATTAGGACTTTTAAAACACAATACAAATGGATATTAATGTGATTTAGGGGTTGTATAAAGTGCATCCCAAAAGTCATGAAATATATTTTTTTGCTACACTCCTACTGGTCGCAACATATTCAAACTGGTTGGGTGAGATGAGGAGGACCCTAAGCTTCACAATGCACCAAATTCAATATGCTGTGAGTTTCAATAGAATCAGGATGGCTGATTTAACGCACCCTTCGACAAAAAGCTGTTGAAACTCACAAATTTCTCAAGCAAGCCTATGAAGTGCCAAACTTTCGAATGGCACATCTCGGTGTCCCCAAAACCGAAGAAAGTCAGGACGAGCATATCCAAAATTAATCCACACCACTTGTTGGGCCTAAAAGCCGTATGTCGGTGTCGCGTATGTCACGTATGTCGGTGCGCGAGCGATGACATTCTTCATCATGGAAGTTCTAAGTCCTGAACAGATGATTTGTAGCAAAAAAATGAGACATATTTTTACTTTGTATAATATTGTGTATAGCTTAAACTACAACTAAGAAGAAATATTGGAAAATAAAAAAATAGTGAGCGGTTGAAGAAAATATTGTGTTTTAACCAACATTTTTTGTAGTTTTTTGTTCATTAAAGAAACATTTTTAAATATTTTTGGATAATCGTAGTCTATACGATGAAGACGTTTATTATACACTTTTCTGCTAAATTTCACAAAGAATCCTCATCTAGGGCGTATGGAAACACTTCCATGAGCTTGAAAAAAGTTTAAAAAAAGTAGTTTTGAGGAAAACGCGAAGCGCAGCTTCTTCTCGTCGGTCTATAACTTTGCGAGTTTCAATAATATCGACATGGTTTTTAAACATTGGTTTTCTCCGATACATGAACAATTTTTGTTTAAACCAACAAGGTAGAAACGTCATGACTTTTGGGATACACCTTGTAATTTATCGCCAGTCATTATTCAAATATAGACTGTATGAAATTCGCCCGAAATCATTAGTTCGAACACATGGACGTCAGCATCATCTGGGTGAGCCGAAGTGGGAGTCTTTATTGAATAGGAATCAGTTTTGAAAAACCATAATGGTTCATCGATGATTTGGAACTCTTCGTAAAGTCACGCCAGTATTTTAATATAAATATTTTTAACATTTGATAATTTAAAATTTGTGAAATGAATTATGACAATTTAAAAAAAAATTAACATAAAGCCATTTTAACTCATTTTAATTAAGAATTAGAATAAAAGGTTGATTTTTGAAGTCCTATTTCAAATATAAGTGTCAGCAAATTTGGGAAATTGGAGGTATTATTATATTCGATTGATTGATTTGATCCAAGCTTGTTATAAAATTTTGATGATGGTTTATGAACCTCCTATTCATTTATGGATTCTCTTAACTCTCTACATTTATTATAGATTAAAGATATTTGAAACACAATGGGAAATCCGTTCATTATAAAATTTTTATCCTTGAGTTTCATGAAGATTGGCTACGTTCGATTATGGATATGGCACCTCAAAAAGAATAATTTCATATGGCACTTGATTTCATTTCATCAGATTGTATCTATATTTTTATTATATTACATGATAATGCAATTTAAATACGATTAAGTAGAAATTTATTGGGGTCCAAAATGGGCCACCTTCATCACGCGTGGGTTAAAAAGCGCAATACCTGTTACATATCGAATTTTCGGCAAATTTAGATATTCGCCCCAATTATTAAATCACGATCGGCCATTTTCGTATTACTACACATTTCCACAGCAAAATGGCAATTTAAATACGCGCGTTATTTTGCACCGCGGATTTAAGTACCCCCAATTCATCACATATACGCCGTGTAGTTTTATTGCGTTTCCGGCGACTTAATTTCGTGGAAATAAAATAATTTATGCCAACAATAAAATAAGTCATTAAAAGTTCTCGGAATGGCATCGTTTCATCATTTAAAAGTGTAAACCCAACGGATTAACTTTGCAGCAAATGAAGCGGACTAAATTTGTACGCCGCCTCACACTGGCGTAATTTTGCTCCAACATTTGCATGTGACACATGTTATAAACTACACGTTGTCACGATAGAGAATTCTTTTTAGCCCTTTTGGAAATATTCTACTCATACTTTCATTGTGTTTTATTTAATTACCAATATGGGAAGCGTTTTTAAAATGTATGGACATTGTGGCCCCATTTGCGTCATCGTCGATCCTAACGGCGATATGCACACAAAGCGACTCGGTTAAGTAATCCATGCAAAAAGCGATAATTAAAAATAATTTAAAAAAAATACGAAACGGCCGTTATCGAGAGCAAGAATCATGAATTATTGCCCCATGATTACCTGGCACGGTAATCAAGAGATTATTATGGGGTGTTAATTATTTTTTAATGGTGCCGAGTACACAGCATGAATTTATATTTGCGACTGGAACATGCATATAGCACTCAAATTATTCTAAGAACAATATATTAGGTTGTCCTATAAGTTTCTTTCGCAAATGAACACAGATCTACTCATAGCCATGGTTGAAGAAAACCCGCGATATACTGTTCGCGAAATAGCTAACAAATTAGAAATTCCACGAACATCCGTCCATAATCATCTGACAAAATTGGGCTACACCAATCGTTCAGATGTGTGGCTTCCTCATGAACTGACTGACCCAAATAAACTTCAGCGTTTTTCAACATGCAATCTTCTTCTCCAACGACATAATAGCCAACCTTTTTTGAAGAGACTTGTCATTGGAGATGAAAGTTGGATACTCTATGAGAATATCCAACGTAAACGGTCTTGGACCAAGGGTACAGAAGCTTTAACTGTAGCTAAACCTGGCCTACATCCAAAAATAGTTTTGCTATGCATTTGGTGGGACTGGAAGGGGTTAGTTTAATATGAGTTACTTCAGCAAGGTGAAACGATCAATTCATCAAAATATTGTTTCCAACTAGACCAGTGTTTCCTAACCTTTTTAGTCTCGTTACCCCTATAGCCTATCAGGGAAACTGATTTTACCCCCCTTTAAAATTTTGTTGAAGAAAACAACATATATAATACATACAAATAGCCTTTATTTATCATGAAATTGCACAAAACTATAGGAAATTACAATTTTAACATACTTTCTTCATTAATTTAACCCCTTAAGCGGATATGACGTATATATCCGCCAAGACCAAAGTCCATGCAAAGTGGGTTTGACGGATATATCCGCATTGTGAAAGTTAAGCAAACCTCAATAGAAAATGACGGATGTGTCCGATTGGATTATTGCGTACGTTAAATGTAAGAATGATTCATCTCGGGAACTGACTTGTTCGAGCTTGATGATATACTATTTTCGTATACTAGATATGATGCGAAAAGATCGCGTCACTATGGATGACACTTTTAACAATGAATCAAAACGTTGAAGGGGTTAATGATGGTTAATGTGAAAGTTGAAATTGTTTTGCATTTGCAAGTTTTTTTTAATTTTAGGTTTAGTCCAATTGCGAACACTTTTTTTTTAAGAAATCAAAAATCTAATTTTTTACCTGCCAACTCCTTGTGAACATTCTCGAAATGTTCTTTAAGTTTGCTCGATTTCATGTTCTCTGTACCAAGAACTTTATTACATATAACACATTGAGGCTTTTCCATATTCCTGTCAACAATATTCGTGAAACCCCATTGTAGAAATGCTTCTTTATACAAGCGCTTTTTTTCCAGAAGAAGTCATTTCACTTAAAATACTGTCCCAAATGCGAAAGTGCAAATTAGTGCTCGAGTAAATTGAAACTGTATCTTCTCCGTCTCTCGTCTCTTCATCCCTCTCCTTGCGAGAAGGATTACTAGAAAGGCATTAGAACACAGTGAGAGACTTCTTGGAAGAGAGTGCAAGCCATATGACGCTCATCTGTCATTTTATTATTATATCTACATACTGAAAATGAATATTGCCATTACCCCCGCAGAAAAGCCGTTTTACCCCTCGGGGGGTAATTCCCCCCAGGTTAGGAACCACTGAACTAGACAATCTAAAGGATGCAATTGCCAGAAAACGACCAGAATTAGCGAACAGACCATGTGTCTTTGCTCGTCAGAAATAAATTATTATCATTTAACTGGGATGTCAGGACATTTCCCCTTCAGATTATGATTCATTTCTTTCATTGAAAAATTCTTTACGTGGTAAAAATTTTTATTAAAAAAATGATATAAAAATGTACCTTGATCAATATTTTTACTCGATATAAAAGTTGTCCTGAATTACACTCTTCTTGGTTCTCAAGCCATTTCATGGCGACATCTAAACACGGAAAAGCTTCAGATTGTGTTGGACCAATATCTCCTCTTCTTCGTTTTCTCGACCTTGTTCTTCTGAGGTAAATATCTTCAATGTGTTTGCTGAAGGTATGTCAGCATAAAGCTTTACCCCATGGATTTCAAGGTCCCTGATACCACATCGTCCTTTGAATTTTTTAATAGCCTGAACTTGCTTTGAAGGTAGAATCTCCATTTAACTTTGTATTGAAAAATATTGTTTTTTCTCACAGTAATGGACCAGATATTGGCAGTCCAGTTGATCGTCTTTGTATGAAATACATTAAAATACACTTTTCAACTTTTGTATTTCCAGATTTTTTCATAACTTTTCGCTCTAAGCTTTCATCTTCTGATATTGAACAATTAGTAAATTTCGTAATATACAATCCATCACCTGTGTGAGCAAAAGTGGATACAATTCTCCACGTGCAGATCAGTAAATTATATATTTTTTGTTTTATTTTGGATAACAACCCGGATAATCGTTATCCGATAATGTAAATTGGAAAAATCCTTGCATATTCCATCTAAAATTATCTTTTTCAGCGCGTCCATTGAAGGCACACGACGTATTCCGTTGAACGATGCCATTTGATTGATTAAATTATAATATTGTCGGATAAAATTAAGTAAATGAAAAATGCTCAATTAAATTCTTTAATGCGAAAATATATTTACATAAACTGCGAAAAAAGATCTTCATTTTTCCATGGAAGCAAACAAAGATTTCGTCAAGTTTAATAAAAAGTTTTAATTTGTATATTAGTCCTTGCTTGGAGTTCCTTGTGAGTTTTACAAGGTTTTATAAAATTAATTCTATACGCTGCCGAAAATTATATTTGTTTTTGCTTACTTTTATTTTCTTTTGCCTACCAATTTCTGTGGTTGGATCTTATTTAATGAGAGCTCTGCCCTTTGATAACGAGGCAATTAATTTTTATGCAATTCGTACTAAAAAAGCACTCTGAAGGAAGAGCATTTAATTTATTCGCATAGAGTCACTGCGATGTGTGCTTAACGCCCTTAGGGACTCAGTGAAAAAAATAAAGTCTTTGCAGGGTTGGACTGAAAGGGGTGTACTTTGAGCATAAATAGACCAAAGAAAACATTTAGTTAAGCAGTTGTCTTTCTCCGAATTACAAATGTTATTTTGCGCGATTTTTCTGCAACAATGGCGATAGAATTGTACGAAAGCTCATGCGGGCTTTGTGCGGAGGTTGCGTGTTTGCGAAAATAAAGGCGAACTTGTGGATTAAGTCGAGAGAATTTTTCAATGTCATATTCCTTTATTTTTCATTGTTACGCTCGTATAATTTTTCTTTATATTCGAACACATGTATTACGTGCTCGACTCAAAATATTAGAATATTTTACGAGAGACCATATGTAGAACATAATTGTATTACAAACCACATTTCGACGAGTGGAGGCTTCCAGACTTCTCTCATATCCGACTTTTTCTGCCTTGAAGATTTTGGATAATTTGCTTACAAAGCTAACCTTTCATTCTTATTTTAAACGAGTATCTAGAAAACCATGTATGGAATGTATTTTATATTAAATGGTAGAATTTAGCTTGTAATTAGGATAACTATATTAATTCAAAACCCAAGTTTAAGTTTGTAAATGTAAATTTTAGTGTAATATAGACACGTTTATTTTGTAGAATACTTATTAAATAAAGGCTAATTAAACTTTGCTTTAAATTAAAGAGCCTATGTGTGAAACGTAGCAAAAGACCTCACTAACATAAAAAAAAAATGTTGTCTGCCCATATGCAAAATACCTGTATATGTTTAATAACATTAAAACGGGTATCCGATCACGTTTTTTTGGTTGTTTGAGAAGCAAAATTAGAGTCTAAATTTTACCTCTATCCGATATTCCGATCCTATCATCGGATTAATAATTGCGGATTGATACCCGATTCGGACAGCCATTTTTAACGTAATTAAATATATATATATACGTGAATAACGTCAACCTTAAAAACTCCAATATTGGGTGCGGCAGAGAAACTACCTTATTTGAAATGTGCGCTCTGAAGCCATAGTTATTCTTAAAAAAGGCTGAAATGGTACTCATTCGAATGAATAAGATTTAATGTTTTTTATTACGTACATTTAATATAATAATAATGATCATGCAGTAGGAGAAGAAGGAGCAAACTTTCGTCTTAGAGGCGTCATCCAACTCTTCTCGGAATAACTGTCACTTAGAGCGCGCGTTTCAAATAAGGATGTTTCCCTGCCGCATCCTGTATATATAATTTGATAAAAAGTGGTCAAATAAATCCACAAGGACTGATAAGGATATCGAAGAAAACATTTGCTTTGGTCGATCAAATTACTAAATTCTGAGTGGGAAATGTTTAAACAATGGAGATTCGCGCTAATAATGACGTATAAAATACAATTTTTATTCGATTGTTAAATTCAATATTTGGAGCTTTATACGAGTCGAAACAAATTACTGAAGATGTTTGAGCTTGCTATTATGATCTAGAATGTAATTAGAAATCGTTGCAATGACAGACGAAGGGTCCAGTTTGCTCGATGAAATTCAATGTGACACCCTCGGTTGGAGGCCACTATGTCAGAGAAAAACCCCTGGAACATTGGGAAAAAAGGGAAAATGGCAAAAACAAATAATATCAATCAATCCAATGACCTAAATTGACGGCTGAAGGGCTTTGGTGTTGAAATGTCCGCTGTAATATTGAAGAGGATTTTGATTTGAAACTGGCTTGAATGTTTGCATACGTCGAAAAATAAAACATACTGAACATAATACCAGCAATCAAGGGATAAATCGGGGATTAATTACAATTTATGTATTCAAATTGTGTGTGTAAATTTTAGTGATTTTATTGATACTCGATATCAATAATGAAGCAGATTTAATTTAAAGAAAGCTCTCATTACAAATAAATTTTACGTATATATTTAGTAGATAAACTTCGGCGAAAATCAACATTATAAGAAAATCGTCCAACAAGTTATTAATCATGAACCAAATCCTGTTAGTAAAATATTTAAATAATAATTATAGCATTTCAAATCACGAATCCGAATCCCAATTCTATCTTTGTGGTAGATATATAAGGTATTTATTCAATTATGTGACATTGCTATGTTGATTGAAACTGGACTCTCATACTACAGAGTTGCTAGACTATTGGTTTTATTAATTACAGAGCAAATACATGCTTAATAAGTAAACCCGATATCATTTATATAAAGTAAAGCGCAACATGCACAAAATAATATTTTTGATATTTAAGTGCATTTAAGGGCGGTAGAAATTTGATTAATATTAGCATGATTAATTTTATCTTTTATAGATTATTTTTGTAACGTATCTTATTAGTTGTTACGAAGCTATTAGCCGACTTTTGGCTCTTCCACCCGAAGAGCTTTGCAACCCTTCTACAGTGTATTTCGTTTATGTCTCTTTGTTCACCCACATGTTCATGTCTTAGTAATATATACGGTTATAACATACACATTTTATTTTCAAAAATGTCCACTGAAAGTAGTTCTTTGGAGCTTGAATAAGATCAATGATAACTTTCAACCCTACGAGATACAAACCTTATAAAAGACCATGATGGTATTTTATATGGTATGGTAATTTGAATTCGATTTCGTTTAATTTTATAATAAAATTCAAGCATTTCAAATACAAATTTATTTTAAAATACAATCAACTATACATTAATTATGATTTTAAACAATGACATAAAATTTGTGAATGAAATTAAACTAATTACAACCAAATTAAAAGCAACATTTTGTGCATCATAATTGGCATTATTTGTTTTGTATGTTTTTCGCATATTCAAAAGCTTAAATATGGACTGTTTATACTGTAACTATTATTAACTGTCTAACAACAGCATTCGTCGAAAACATGGAATGAAACTGGATATGTTTGAAATACAAAACTCATGTTGGATTTGGATAATGCATGTTGAAGGTTGCCTGTTGCATGCTGTGGGGGTTGTTCTGTAGGCGGAGGGTGGCAAAAAGCGATGGGGTGATAGTGAATGGTATATAGTTTGTTCGGAGAATTGTTAGAATGAAGCTTTTAGAAAGATTTGGATCACTATACTGGGTTATGATAATAACAATTCATCCGCCAGATGCTTAAATAACACTTTTCAGCGGTTTCAATATATATATAAATACATATAAAAATATATATAATTAAGCCACTAAAGGGGATGATATAAAGCATTGACGCAGCCCAGAAAGTGTCTAATGAAAGCGAATATCGGAATTAATTCTCGAGGGATGAAGCGTTTCCAATATACTTTTCCTTATTACGACAACTTTTCCCGATATATATCGACGCTTATCAACCCTCCAGGCTTTAATGCCCGAGTTAACAACGCGAGAAAATAATGATTGAAAATATACTGTACTATTATCAGTTGTGATAGTATTACACGTAGTAACGTATCGTTCGTTTGAATCATAAATTTCATCCATACATATTAAACAACCATCGATTTTGCGAATTTAATCGAAAACTTCAACATCTCCGAGAATAGACTCGCATAATCGCAGTCAATGATAGATGTTAAACTTTAAGCCTTGAGTTCTCTCAAGACCACATGTAAATTTTCGAATTAAGCTCCCTTTCCCATATGGCATCTCGCGAAGCTCCTGTGGAGCTTTTCCACATTACCCCATATAGAACGCATATTTATTTTATAAATATACCCCATAGTGCCTCTATGTGTGTGTGCTTAGAGGCCTAATGTAATTATTTAACGAGTTATGAATTATTAATGAGCCGGAAAATGTATAAACCTTTGACATTTTCGCACGTGGATGTATGGCTCTATTAATGGCGATCAAGCCCCTAGCTCTAAAATTAAATTAAATTCAAATTATTTCGCAATAATCGATTTAAACTTACAGCGTTGTGTATTCATTTTAGATAAGCACAATAATTTGAATTTAATTACAAGATGCAGCGCATAAATCATCTTAATATATAGGATATTTCATAAGCGCCATATACTCAATGTTGATGATCTTTGACATTTGGTTTATAACAATCACGTAACTTTACGTTAAAGGGTATGTAGGATAAACTATTAATTACAAAGATTTATACAGAATCTGTTCTTATGAATGATACGGAGTTCATTACACCGTTTACTTATAAGTCTTTGAAAAAAGTTTGATATCCGAACTACTCTATAATCATAATTGTGTATCTCCGACTTATAAACATTGTTATATATGAATAGTTTATTGTTTCGAAATACATATAAAAAGAGATATCGTTATATTTTTAACAAGCTTGATGGAAATATGAAATGCACAATCAAACACAATTTTTTGTATTAAATCAAAACCATTTTGTATTAAAAATCAAGACTATTACCAGAAGAATCGTATCGCATAAAGGTTTAATTTTTGATTCAAAATTAAGATACAGTCGATCCTCCTATAATGACAGGATAGGGAGCGCAGACTATAAAGGCGCGCCCATGTGAATCGATTAAGTTGATGATAAATGGCTGGACGGCTATAAAAGTACGGTCTTATCTCTCGAATGTTATGACCAAAACATAATTATTCATTATAGGAGGGACCGCCACTAAAAAGCGGCGATTATATAAGGAAGAAGTCTGTATAAAAATGTTCATTATAGCAGGGTCCAATGTATTTTGCATATTATAATAAAAATACGATATAGAATACGCGAACAGTGTTGGTATAGTGGGTTGAATCCTAAACACAATTTAAAATTTCGAGTTTCAATCCAGATTACGGAATAATGTATACGGTTCCAACAAATTTCTGAGATAGTGAATTGAAATTTTGTACAGTATTTTTAAACAGAATTTCAAATATATTCGAAAAATGAAGCATATTGTTTAAATTCAATTAGTTTAAGCATGCCTTTTAAGTCCCTCTTTAGTTTAAGAACACATTGGTTAATATATAACTAGTTTTGTAGCACTGTAGTGCCGAAATAATAATACGCTTTGCATAAATATTTGGCATAATTTAATGCGAAACAATGTTTCTCTTCAGTTAAATGTGACCGAAAGCAATTTAACATATGACGAAACGTCAAATATTCCCGTTTGAAAACATCAGTGTAAACCGACGAAGGACGTTTGTTATTCTAAATAAGTTTTTTGAAGTTCTTCATTCCTTTAATCCGAATCAAGATATCATATTGAATGCTTTCATTGTGTTATCCTTTGAAAAGCTCAGTCGAAATTATTTATTCAGCGCTCATGAAAGCCATGAGGACCTTTCTCGCATTTCGTGCCGTCCTTAGGCGAAAGTATAAAAAAAAATCGAAAGACCCTTTTTATTCGGCAGATTGGTTTTCAGAAGTTTCGTCTATGCATTCACGCATTTCGGACGGGAGATGAGAAATCCTGAGAAACAACCGGACGGAATTCCGCTGTAAAGAATTTCGTTATTAGGCCCCTCGGATGATGGCGTGTGTGGATGTTTACGTCTGAATCTTAGTTGAAATATTATCGTTTCATCATTATGCAAACGTTAAGGGTTGAAAATACAGGGTGGTGTTATTAGGACGCTGGAAATATGATTTGGGATGTAAACGAATCCACGGTCGAGGCTTATTTGTAAACTCTCTCAGGTATATAAAGCATAGCTGGGGGAAAGCTTTTGACGTGGAAAGCCTTTTTCATGACTTGCGCTCTGCGGTTGGTCTCGTTTTATTGCGTTCAGCTGAAAGTTTTTCCAGTGTTCAGTAATATTGAAAATGCATGTCCTTCAAGGGATGAATTTCATGTTGCAATATAGAGCTTATTCATTTCAAGCATTGAAAATTTAAATGTATCCGCAAGAGACTCGTTCAAAACATATTTTCGATGAATGGATATAATAAGCCAGTAAATGAGATCACATTCATCTTCATTATGGACATTTGTATTCGGCATAACATTATTCCCATAAAGGAAAGTTATATCGAATATTGATTCCCTGTTGCATCGTCAATTTGTGCCTTTTTATGACATCCTGTCATGGAACAATTCAACGCTTTTTGACCCTCCAAATTGCAAATACAAAATTAACTCTGCAGACTATCATGACCAGCTAGACAGCATTTAAATTCAGAATTTAAGGTAATACTCATTCTAATTGGACTTGGAAAACGGTGCTTACTTTGCTAGAATATCCAAAATCTGCGATTGGATTTTTAACTTGCCTATCCTACAGTATTTTTAGATAATGTGATAACAATACTTGATACCGATCTTCGACGATCACTTTTCACAAACCTCGATCCGAAGAATCGTTGCTCTAAATGATCGATGAATTTTATGATTTTAAAGCTACAGTGGGATCAATTTGGTAACATTTGGCTTGGCTTTTTGATTTGGTCTTCAGAGCAGATTTTGTGGCAAATATTGTACATGAAATCATAAACATGGCGATGAAAGCTTATTATTAAAGAAAATATAATATTCCAAAGCAATTATAAGCAGCTTCGATATAACTAGGGAATCCAATCCCGAGCCAAAATTTCGATCCCGGAATTTCGGGATTACATTAAACCATTCCGGGATTTTTCAATAGTTTTTAAAATCATCGATTTCCCGACAGATGAATAATTATATACTATAATACTTTGATGTGATTCGTAATTATATTACGGAGGAATACAAAAATTCTAAACCCCGTATCTATTATATTTCATATCGATATTCCCATTATTAGCGTCGAGGTGTAGTAAATACATCACCGGTAGGGAAAGATTAATATAACAATTTGAAAATCTATAAATATGATATTATTTTGAGTCGTAAAATTAAAGAAAAAATATATAAACATTGTTTGAAGTGCTACCTAATGGAGAAATCTTAAATGATGCGTCAACCAGCGTAATCGGGTTTCTGAGTGTTAAAATGAAATAAATATGATTCAAACATCGCCATTAATATAATATTTAATACGAAACATGTTTTTATTGTGGTCTTCGTGCTCGGCCTATTTTTATGATTGAGTTTCTCAACTCAGAGGGACAAAAATAAATAATATTTTTGGAGCTCCATTTAGATCCTCGAAACAGGATTTAAAAGCATAAGCCGAATTATGGCAACGAAATCAAAAAATATACGTCATTGTATTGGAAAAAGTATGTGTATTTATAAGAAAAAATTAATCGGATATAAAAGGAAGGTCGCATGCGTCGAAATATTATTTCTTCGATGCCTGGATGTTGGGGATGAAAAAAATTATTTTCATATAATTTCGATCGTGTTTTTTTTAGTTCGATTTAAATATAGGGGAATATTTTTGGATATTTCTCATATAAAATATTCTAAGATGTTACAAAGAGGCTTTCTGGATGTCTCCCGTAAATGAAATTGTCTCCTATTTTAGCAAAAAAAAACTTCTATTCGCATCATAGAAATGTAAATGTAGGAGCTCTAAATTTGGCTTTTAGAGCTTTCAATTTTCCTCCGTGCATTGAAAAATATTCTCGAAAATCATCTAAGGCAGGTTAAATCAATCTATTTTCTAATTAGATATACTTAGAGTCGACCATTATTTTCTTTTAATAGAGGCAATTTTCTTACTTACACATCAGGTCACGTTCTTGTATAAGACCCCATAAATACCAAGTGATTTCTGGGAAAACGGTACTTTAATTAAAGATAAGTCTTTTGAATTGTTTGCCATGGTAGGTATAATTTTATATGTATGTATTTCTGATCAATTAAAGTGTGGTAAAATCAATATTGCCAGTCGCTAAGAAAGTACTGCTTTCATACATTTTCTAATCCTTTCATCGAATCCAATTAGCAAATCAATAGTCTTTTTATTATTTATTAGATGAAAACGCTTTATTATTTTAAATGACAGAACAAAAATTTGTTGTACGATAGATATAATCAATACCTAAATGGGTCTAGAAATAAAATATAAAATAATACTTGTTTGAATCAGTTGTAAAGTTTCCAAATATTTATTATGGTTGACTATGATGTAAGTAGTACAATAATAGCCAAATAAAAAGATTTGGCATCTGAATTTGAAATAAAGCACTCGAACAGTAAAAGGCTATTTCATATATTTAGAGGGGGGTTTTAAAGATTTAAGCAATTTTATTGCAAATAAAATCGCAGGGTCACATGTACGTGATTGATTTACAAAAATAATTAAAATTAATGAAATCTACTATGGAGTTCTTTCATATCTCATAATAAATATATCATTTCAAAATAAAGTTCTTGATAAGATAGTTAATGATGGTATGTTGTAAAATGATGTTTATTACAAGGCTTTCAACGATTGAGAGCATCTCAGCGTGATGCGTGATCGATTTCGAGATCAATCGCGGCGCAATCCGTAATAATGGTCCCGACCCACGAGTCGGCTGCGATGAACGACAGAACACGTTTATGATTTGATTTGCTCGGTGATAAAGGTCGAAATGATTAACCCATAGTAGGAGTGGCAAGCAAGCGCACGTGCGTGATACGGAATAAGCGAATGATAGTCTAACCGAGGGTAGATGCTTTGTCGAGCGTCTTTTTGAACTTGGTCAAAGTTGGTTGTGAGAAGAGAGAACCCCCCCCCCCCAAGCGGAGATCTTCTTCTGTTGGTGGAGGGATCGAAGAGCTGGTTGTCCAAGGAGATCCTTATCTTAATGCCTAATAAATATAGTCTAATATATAAAAAACAATGTTTGTTTGTCCGTATTAAATGAGCTGGCATACCGTTCATCCGATTGCGATAAAACTTTGTCAACTTATTGTTTACACTTGCGGGAATAACATAGGTATAGTAAAAATATTGTTTGTGTACGCAGTTTGTTATGCGAGACGTGGCATTGCAACACATGCTGGATAATCACTAGTATAATATAAAACAATAATTGAAGGCATAATATATAGAACTAGAAGTAATAATACACAATATATTAATTTATTGATCGATTTGACGCTTATTGATTGGAAATTTGGGAGTTAAACAAATTGAAATCTGGAAACAGGACAATAAACAGGATAAAAAAAGAGTAAACATTACAGTATTTTTAGATGAATACAATCAAACAAATTCTGCATAAGAATAGTTAATGTCACATATTATAAATAAACATAAAAATCAACCGAACCCTTTTTTGCATAAGACGTGTTCCAAACCAAAAAAACCGATATTTTCATATCGGTTCAGTTTTGGTTATCATTCCGAAAAAATGATCGGTTTTCGGTTCAGTTTTGGTTTGAAACCCAGGTTTATTGTATGCAATTCGCTGATGTTTAGTCATTAGGATTCATTTTTTAGTATTTTAATCTAATAATATTATTCGCAAAGTTTCAAATTTGCAGATTAAATTTAAATTCTGATGAAATAAATCCATGTCTATCACATTTCATTACATAATTTAACACGGACGGTGAAGATAACGACATTTTATTAAAACCCTTAATTAAAAAAATAAATATCATCTTGATAAATTAATACAATTACATGGATTTATATGTATTTTTAAGTATACAACGTACGTAATTACTCCAATTTCATTATAGCTGGGTTGTTAAACATCGGCAAACACGTAGATTTATTTAATTAGTGGTGAAAACCATTTGCCTGATTTAATTTGTGTTTTAGTGCGTCAGTCATTAAAACATATTTATCTTTACGCAAGTACTATGTTATTGTTATGTTTGAAATTGAATTATATTAACCCAGATATGCCCATTGACCTGTGTGTATATTGGGAGAAGCAGAAGTTAATTTATTGTTTCATAGAGCAACATTAATCCGAAATAATTTTATATGCTTATTTACATCTCAAACAAGTTTACTTATCTATTTTTTCTACAAAAGTAGTCAAAAACAGAGAATATAGTGGGTGTGTTACAACCTCGTAGTTTCCCAACTTTTAAATCAGGTTATGGGTATTTTTTCAGTGTGCGGGGTGGTATGAAGTTGAATCATCCCCTATTTTTCGATTAAACGTTCGCGTCTTTATAACAGCTTCTGATTTAATATGTTCAAATTTTTATAATAAACGTGTGCAGTAATTACATATTAATTTCAATAGTCCAAATGTTTCAATATCTAAAACATCACAACAAATACGAATAAAGACTTTAACAACAAATAAGTGCATATGCTAAAGAATTGCTTTTTATTATCTGATGATGGTTCATGTGGCACTCAAAGTTCAGTTTTATTCGACTTTATCTATCCATTTTAAATATATTTACACTATGGTTTATTTAAATGAAAGTCTATATGATTATGGATGTCATTCAATAAGCAATTTTAGCTGGTTATCATCAAATTCTGAGTGTCGTCGAGGCTTAAGGGTTTCCTTTAACATTTTACCGTAATGGTCGTGTTCTTAAACAGCAGCATATATTTGATGTGATCTTCGTTCGTTTTTGAGCTGAAATGTTAGTCCTAATATTAAAAAATAAAGCTAATAATAATTGTATATGCTTAAAACACATAAAATGATTTGGGTGCAGTTGAAGAGATTTATTTTGCTCCTTTGAATTATACAGATATAATCGCCTCGAACATTGAAACAGTTGGAATTTATTAAGTCCCTTTTGAGTCTCGTGATGGATTTTTCTTCCGGTAGGGAGTGAAAAAATAAATAAAAAATGTTTCCCCATCAATCTTGAAAACATTCTCATAACTTTTCAAATCAAAGAGGAGTTCCAAGCGTCAGAGTGCACGAAGAATTCGAAAAACTTTATTTTTCTCTCCGTCAAGCATCTGTGTTTGCCTAAACGAGATTACTTTTTGATACCTTCCGGCTTTAATGAGAGTTTTAATATTTTTTCCACCGACGGGGGATGAATAATTTAATCAAATTACGAGGGATGCTCAATAACTAGTGTTAAATTCGTAATTAGAATACATCTGAGCCTCCTAATTATACAGAAAAACATGCAAATTGTCTGAATTTTTATGATAATGGGATGAACGTATTTAATTTAATATGATAGATATTTTAATGAAGATTTGTAAAATTATGAATAATTGCGATGAAATCCTTGCAGAAAGTGCTCTTAATAATGCACCTATTGAAGGCTTGCGACGCAACTATTCTGATATTCTATAGATGATTTTTAAAGCAATTGGATATAACATTAGTTGTCTTGATTAATAATATTTATAACTGAGTGTCTAATTTTCAACATCAATTAAAATAGGTTTTAAATACGCCTGGGATTCGTATGACACGGTCCTAATACAACACAGTTTTGATTTAACACGGTTGATGTATTTTGGCATATATTTCTACAACAAGCTTTAACGTTTATAATACGATTTATAAAAATCGATTGATATAGAAACTGCCAAAAATATATTTTAGAATTCGACAGAATTATAAAAACTAAGAGCACCAGACCAAATATTTAATGTGGATGAAATGGGATTGTACTGGAAAAAGATGCCTGATGAAAGTATATCTTTACTCAATAAAAACAATAGATAATGGCTCAGTAGTGGATGATAGATTCGAATATTTTTTTTATAGAATGTAGGTGTTTTGGAGTCAATCGCCAAACAGTAGAGTTGAAACTTTCATTTGCATTCTGCGTGTGGCCACCTAAACACCACTTCAGTATTTCATTTTTCGACAAATCTTCATTTATTGGAAGAATATTTTTCTGAAGGTCGGGGTGCAATGGAGAAGGGTGCGTCTTAGGTTCCATTCTAAGAGCTTTAGCTTTCTACCACTCGCACCAGCTGTCATCTCCTTCTGGACATCTTCTGTCATCTGGTTGATATCAGTCTGTCATGATCCTCTTTCCATGTTAGAAACTCTTCTGAATTTTGTGATTTGTTCTTCTAAAATGTACATGATTGGCAGTAGCTAGAAAGGCCGAAACTAAATTGACGCTAGCCGAAGCTCTGTTGCAAAGATACCGACGCTTCTTTAACTTTTTACCTAAGACTACTTTTCTAAGAATTTACGAACATCTGTTGATATTGCCCTCTTTTTTGCTTTCTTCTTCTTTGTGTAAAACGGTGTAGAGCTAAGTAATGAATACAGGTCCAGTATGCGATGATTCCGTACTAATTGTCGCGTGTTCCAGCATCGATTTGCGTTCACTTTAGTGCTCATAACATCGGAAAAAGTCGGAATTTTGTTGTGAAACTTTGAAAACTTATTCTTGAATAATTTTACTAATAATTTATAAAATAAAAAAAAATCGATTTTTCAAACCGTCTAAACAGATTCCCCCCCCCTAAACCTCGTATAACACGGATTTGTATTACACGAAGTTTATTCGAGTTATATGCCGAAGGCATCTGAAAATCTGTATGTACATTCCTAAAATCTCAATCACATAAAAATATTCTTATTTCGATTTATGATCTTGGTTTAATAATTAACATCGATTGTATCATTCACTCTTCTGACATAGGAATTTCGGAATCAGATGAAAGTTCATATTGAATTAATAATTTAATGAACTATCCATATATTGAATTTATTTTACAATTTTATATTTTTTAATAGAGAGCATTTCGACATTTTAGTATCAAGATCATCGTCTGATTCAAATAAAAATAAGCTCCAATAAAAAACCTTACATGAAAAATCATTTTGAATGTCACTTATCTTTGAAATTTATTTAAATTGATCCAATTTGTATCTCAAATTTATCAAGTGGCTTTTGAGCAATCAGAAAAAAGATTTACTATTAAAGAGATTTTAATCCCTTTATTCATTCTGAATGGAACTCATCCAATTTGATTCATCTTACTTGAAATTTCACAAAGACTTTCAATGTGCAAATACACATAACTTCACTATGTGTATTTAAATCGGTTCATCGATTCAAAAAAAAAAACATTTTTACCGCACAATGAATTCGCAGAAAAATTGGTTTTCAGACATTATTACATGTATATAAGTCATTTAGTACATGTCAGAAAAGGGGCGAATTTTTCGGGGCTTTCACATGGCGAATATGAAACATTCAGGCAGAAGAATTTCGAGAATTTCATGTGAATAAATAGCCCTAGGCCGAATTATTTTGCGGCGACTCAGTGAATAAAGGTAACAATAAAATTTTATATAAGCCCCATAATAAAGCCCGATGTGCGTGGAAATTTGTGGCATCGGCGACATTTTGTTTGCTTTATGTCCGAAACAGTATATCGATGAACAATAGACCGTCCCAAATTTAATAATTTGACATATCAATCGATATTAATTAACGTGTGCTATAAAATTCGCCGAACAAATTTTATCCGCCAATATAGTGTTAATATTGTGGGCGGAATAAACACACTCGCCCACCCTTCCTGGACATCAATTCGGCAACGCGTCCAAAATATATTTCGTTCTTCCATATAAAGTTTTTTAGACGGATACAATGTTACATTTTAAAACCTTATTCCCGTCACGTCCTTCCAGACACTATTCTTCATTAATAACTGCAACTTGGATCTTTCCGAGTTTCTGCAGTGGGATAAACTTGTGAACAATAAATGTTGCTGTAAGTCGGATGAAAGAGCAATTAAGAGCCACAATCTCTCGCCAAGGAGTTTTCTTTTTAATGAAGTGTATACCTTTTTAAGTTCCCATCCAAAATTTACAGTATTTTAATCACGTTCATGAGATTTTACATTTGTGGAGGTACGTTTAAAAATATCCCTCAAACTTCAAAAACCACATCTCAGAGGAACTACCGTATATTTAGAATAAGGGTTGAGACTTGTGGCGTTGCGCGTTCATTTAAATACGTAACCTTTCAAGAACTATTTTCTCATGAATTAAATTAAAAACTTATCCGAGACTTTCAGTCAAAGTCGCGTAATCATATGATCACGCCTGACTGCATTGGACACATTATAATACTCTTAAAAATGTATATAAAAATATAAATATGATACAATGATTGTATATAACAGTTAATATTGAAATATCGGTTGCAAATGCCCTTTAATTGTATTAGTAATAGGTAAATTCAAATATAACCCGGTATTGGTTAACAAATTTATTAACCTAATCTTTCTTGAGGGGGGGGGGGAGGTTCGTGAACAAGGAGATCGTAGAAAGCTCCGGGGATGCATTTCTCCCCATAACTTACAAATACAGTCGTAAATGCCCTAAAAGATGAGAGTGGCCACAAGGCGCGTGTGCCCAACCGGTCCGCCTTTCAGATCGCTGACACTTCGAACGAGTGCTTCGCAATCAAACACCATGAATCCTTTTATTAGAAATAAATTTATTCCATCGGATAGGAACTTTTAGATTGCGTCATTGAAGAAAGTCAACGGTTATTCCGAAAACCAGTTGTGTACGCATTGTTCGACCGCAGCGTCGTCTTGAAATCGTTGCCCTCTTAATGACTCTTTCAACGGAACAAACATATGGCAGTCACATGGGGCCAAATCTGAACTATCCTAGTATAATTTGGCGAGTTTATCACAAGTTACGATGCTGATTGCGGTCGCGCGTTGTTATGCAGAAAAAGAGCTCGAATCATCGACCGTGTTATACTAGAACCGTATTGTATAAAATCGTATTATACGAGACCCACTTAATATAGACATATTTTTTAAAGTTTGACAAAATAACACAATGAGTGGGGGGGGGGAGCCATGTATGTCGATGGACGAGCGATGACATTCTTCACCATGGAAGTTCTAAGTCCTGTATAAATGATTTGCAGTAAAAAATTTAGACATATTTTTACTTTGTATAATCTTGTGTATAACATAGACTATAATTAAAAAGAAATATTAAAAAATAAAAAAATAGTGAGCAATTGAATAAAAATTTGTGTTTTTAACAACTTTTTTTGTAGTTTTTTGTTCATTAAATGAACAATTTTAAATATTTTTAAATAATTGTAGTCTATACGATGAAGACGTTTATTATACATATGTCTGTGAAATTTCATAAAAAATGCTCATCTAGAGCGTGTGGGAGCACTTCCATGAGCTTGAAAAAAGTAGCAATTCTACTTGAATTTTCAAATACTGAAAGGTTTCGATTGCAAAGCATCAAAGAAGAAGTTAAATTGGGTTCGTGTTCGGATATGGAGATAAATGAGGATGAGTTTGATGTAACTATGGATTTAACCGAAAATGATTATTACCAAACGCAATCCCATCCAAATCCTTCAAATGACGCTTCGACTGATTACATGTTTTTTGGCTCTTTTATTCCAGTAAATTCCATATTAAAATATAACAGAAATTGAATTTTAGATGACTCAAATGTCTAGTTATAAGCGATAGCCCTGCCCTCGAGAGGATTATTTTGCAATTAGCATTCAAATGAGATTTCATAATGTTATTGAGGCTTTGCCTATTATGGCCATTCAAAATATGTATGAAATTAATTAAATCAATAAAGTTTCTCTACTCGATACATTCGCAAGGGATTGTTTTTGCAGTATTCGTATACAGAAGGCTGTAACACCATTCCTAATTAGTGCAAATCTCGCATTACACTCGAATGATAAATACAGAGTGTCTCGGAGATTTCCCAAGGATATAACCTAGGGCTTCGTTGAGTAATCACCATCGTATGGGCCTTTGTGTAGGAAACAAAACTTATCTGTCGGTCTAATATGATAGCATGAATAGAACATGAAGAAAATTCTTTCATCACGAAAATGGCTTTAAAAGCTGTTTCGCATGATAAAATGTTGAGTAATATGCGGTCTCAATACAAAATATAAAATTTAATATGGATCGTTATTTTTTCATGATCCTCTCTATACGCTGTAATAAAAGTCGTGTTGTATCAAAAACCTTTCATGGAGGGAACGTATCGCTGTCATTAAATAATAAATGCAGTTCGATTTTATTTGTGGCATAAAAATACATTATGTTAGGTAGAAAATAATATCGCTGAAAAACGACAATTCTTATTGTGCCCTTTGTGGAAGGATCGAAACCTATTTAAAGTTCTATCGCTGATATATTTCGGTTAAGATCAAGTGTTGGTATGCTAGATTTTGAACTCTTATCTTAAGAATTAAGTATTTGTTTGAATAATGATTTACAGTGATAATATAATATTTGGATGTTTATGCATTATGAGATTGATTTTGATTGAATTGATAAATAAATCTATGATGATTTCAAAAGTATCGACACATTTAAATACATTCATTCATCTGCGCTAAAAATCGAATTCATAACGTCAAAATTCCATGAAATAGCTCGCTATATTATGATATTATTGACAAGAATTCATATCGATATGCGCATATTGAAATGCTTCACATCAATAACGCATTGCATATCCAATATCAATGAACAATGCAAATTATTATATCAGATAACGTGAGATTATTCTAATCCTTGCAACATAGCAAATGCATTCAAGAGGCATTACACATTGGGCTCGTATGCAGAATAGCCAAATGTAATTCCATCATAACATGCTTCGAAGAAATACTTGCGTTGTCATGCATAGAGGCGATGTAATAGTGGCTCTGTTTAGGAAGCGTACAGAGGATGTAACACTCGAAACGACGTACATAACATCACTTTGTAAAGTCTTACAAAGTTTATGAACTGTCGTCTGGATTTAGTGGCAATATATTATGTTAATTCGGATTATAAACTTCTATGCAGGATTCATCTCGGCGGGCCTATATTATAATTCAGGAGGTTGGATAATATGGCGAATATTTTCCTTAATAAATGTTAATGCTCTTTATAGTGCCTTCAGCCCTCAATTTTCGCGGTAATTAATCCGCATTGTATTAAATTCATGTGCAAAAAATATTCAATTGCTCGTTATATAGCTTGTGGTCCCAGTTCAATATAGACAATCAGGATAGCTTACATGTTTCATTTGCTATCGGATCGTCGAAAGGTGGTTAAAGATGTTAGCAAAAGACAAATACGATTGATCAGCTTAAGAGAGATTATTTTAGACTTTCAAAAAAGCTAGCTACTTCTGTTCCAGCTCCTGAATCTATTAAATTCAAACCCCTTCCTTCTTAAATTGACTAAGCCTGTTAAGAAGATGCAGATTTATATTAAACTATTTATTGCATTTATTCAACTCATTGAAACATATTGACGTTTGATGACATATTGACTCGGTTATAACGAGTTACAATACACTGGATTGACTGGTAAAAAACCGGTTATAGAAACCTTCCGTAATATAAGTTGTTGAAGTGTGATTTTAAAAATACTACCCCAGCTAATTCAGATAATGTCATAATGATATTTTACGAGTTCAACAATTTTATTTGCGTGTTTTTATACTGATTGATTCGTACTCTATATTATTCTGTTATATACTTATATACTATAATAATTTGATGTGATTCTTAATTATATTACGGAGGAATACAAAAATTCTGAACCCCGTATCTATTATATTTCATATCGATATTCCCATAATTAGAGTCGAGGTGTAGTAAATACATCACCGGTAGGGAAAGATTAATATAACAATTTGAAAAACATATGTGTGCTTTATATATTTATACATAGATTAGACAGTTACTGCCCCTAGGCGTCGCCTGAGCTCGTCAATTAGTAGTTGCGCCACTGTTTCCAAGCGTCCAGATTTCGGCGGGAATATCTCGATTTAGTAGCCTTCATCGTGTCCATCCATCCCGAATTTTTCTGGACTACGCTTGCTAATCCCGGGATTCATGAGCACTTAAAACTACTAGGGTACTAATATGCGTCTGATGTTTACGAAAACTGGTGACAGACTGATTAATACATTAGTAATTGAATTGTGTTTTATTCACGCTATTTAAAAAAAAACCCAAAAAATGCGCACTAACTTTTGGACTGACCTAATAATTTTATTGCTTACACTTTATATATAACTATTATTTGTTTATTTATTTAAACTATTTTTTTCGTGGTGTAGAATTTAACACATTAGTAAACAATATGCAAACTATACAATATATATATTTTTTGAATTAAATTTTTAATAAGATATTTTATTATTATTCATGGCGAAAAAGTTGGATTCTCTCAGCTCTGCAGTATAATTTTGAAATTTAATAATAAGTATTTTCTGCAAATATTCAAATATAATTGATGCAATTCTTTAGTTTGCATATTTGTCACTCCAATAGCGTTCTCATCCTATTGTTCGCTATTATAATTCAGTTATATTATACGTATTATATACATTATTCATGTGTTTATTGCATTTCTAGGAATATATATTTTCTCTAATTTAATCCGCAGCAAAGTGCTTTAGACTAAATCTAATATATTGCAATTTTCAAATGGTTTTATTTCTTATTCTTTGCCTCGTCTGTAAACCATCTCTTCGAAATAGATTCGCAGAAACGAATACTCGTCTCTCATATGATAAAATATGAAATTCATAAGATGTTAGAACCACAGAGCTGTTATCATAGAATTTATGATATTCAAAATGGATGCTGAAAGTAATTTTATTGTTGTTGCATTATCTTGTGGTCGAACTATTTTTACACGGAAGTAAGTCGTTCTAGGGTGGCTTTTATGAGAAGTAATGCATAAATTTACTTCTTCAAGTTCCCCATAACAACCTTTCCTGCTTCAGTGACATTAATCCAAAGGGGCATATGTTGCTGAATAAATTTCAGAATCTATCAAGCATGCATAATGTGGTTGAATATGTAATAAAGTCGACTGCTACAGTTATCCAATGCTTTGTCAACAGCATCTTCGTAGAATGAGAGACATTCAAAGGAAACAGTAGTAATATAGCTTCATACATAAGTTATCGAATTTAATCACGAAATATTATAAATTTAAAATTGTTCCCCAAGTGCGATAATCTGTTTCATAAATGGGTTTTTTTATTTCTTGCAAATAAATTGCCGACTTTTCGAGCCACTATTTCGTTGCATTCGCCGCTGCGATAGTAGTCGACTATCATTCGTTATTCGGCTGTGGAGATTTTGACGAGGGGTCATTAGTGCACATTCAGCTTTCAAACTTCTATTCCATTTAAAATTCGAGTCTTAAAAACAAAATATATGACATGAACAATATATGCCGATCGTCGAGGTTCTATAATAATACTTACTTAAATATTTTAAGATTTGTCTGTGAATTTGTGGTAACGCTTTAATATACATATATATAATAAAAATACGTAAATATTATATGAAAATAAACGTAAAAAGCGTGATATTTTCAACCATTCAACAATGATAATATCTGATTGTGCTGTTATGTCCAATTTATAACCCGTTGACGTCTGACAGTCCTCGAATGCTCTTTCGCGTACTCAATACGATATGACGTTTATACGTAAACCTAATAGTCCCACATTACGGCTATAACTCAATAATTTCTTAGGAATTTTCTTCAGCAGTTCCTTTTTCGCTATTGCGTATTGAATAATATAATATGCTTAGTATGATGGAAATATATATTTCTTTATTCATAAATACATTTATAAGATATTTTTAATATTCGAAATGGAATGCAAACAATTTCGGAAATATCTATGAAGAAATTGAATCACCACTTAAACAGGGTTCACCACACCAAGTGGTATCCACATAGCTCCAAGCTTAACTTTCTGAGTTAAATCTACAATGAATCTTTGTTTGTTCGTATGTAATGCGCTGCCATACTGTTCATCTGATTGCGATAAAACTTAGTCCACTTATTGCTTAGAATTGCGCGAGTAACATAAGCATAGTCTGATATACAAAAATAAAATAAAATGTTTGTTCGTATTTTATGCGCTGCCATATCGTTCATTCGATTGCAATAAAACTTTGCCAAATTATTATTTACACTTTCTCAAATAATATAGATATATTTAAAACGATATTTTTAGAATTATTACTTCCGTGGTAGCAATGCGCCAGATAATATTATACAAAAACAGATATTTGCAATAGAATTTCATAAAGATGCTTTATCAATAATCAATATCAATAATTTAGAACTGTAAGTGATTGTGAGAAAGCCAGAGCCTATTTGGGTCTAAAAAACGCAAAAACATATTTTTATATACACCGCAAAAATATGTATTATAATTGAATTCCTGTTTTCTATTGTATTATAATGTATACATTTATTTTAAAATCTGATTCAATTGTAAATTACACATTTTACATTTTGATTCAAATTTTCAACTTACGGTGATCTTAAGCACTGATTATCCATGTTTAGCAACCATGCAAAAAAATAAATCACCCTTATCTTAATATATTCATTTAATTCCACTTATTTTGCTCCACTGATGCTAATGTTTTAATTTGTGAGGTACGCATGGTGTTTTTTTTATCGTTAAAAATCATCCCTTAATCTACTTTTAGCTCTATCAATTTACTACTTTTATAGTCTTGTATCGAAAATATGGATACGTTTTTCATGCGCTGTAAGCTTAAAGCAGCGGTTATAATCATCATGGCCTTTTTATAATCAGCGAGTCCGATAACATTGTGGTTTTTGTCGTGTCTTAAGGGGTTACATGGGTTTACTCGGCGAAAAAAAGGTCTATTTTCAACAATTTTTTTTTAATGTAAAAATTGAAATATTTTATTCAAACTTTTTATATTCATAAAGATTTACATTTGAAAAAGAATTTTTGAAATTTTCAAAAGAAAATATTCAAAACTCCGCCATTGTGACGTCATTTCCCGTGACCCTCCAAAAAGCGTTTTGACAGTAGAACTCATGACAGGATCATTTTAAATAAAAAAAAAATATCCTTATTTTTAGATAAGACTATAAACTAAAATCTGAACGAAGGAAAAAAAACAAAAAAAAAAATGGATTTTTGGTAGACCTTTTTACAAAAAAATGCAAATTTTGGTGAAATTTGCTCAGTATATATATTTTTTTTAATAGTTGTGATTGAAAAAAAAAAGAGTCCTTCGTCCAAGTTCTTGTGAATTATATCTTGAAGGTTAGTGTAAAATTTCATCAAGATCGGTTAAGTAGTTTTTGAGAAATTTTGATAAACAACTTTGAAAACACAGTTTCGAGAAAAACGCGTTTAAAGTTTTGAGTAACAATAAAACTGGTTTTTTTTTTTTTTTTTGTAACTTACATTGAATCGTCGATTCCTGGGCCATAAAGCAAAGAACCTGCAGTAACTGCAATGTCCAGGGCATCCTTTTGCTCTTGTCTATGATGAATCCTAGCTTCGCGAGTCTCGCTCGCTGATTTTTTTTCGGCTGCGCACATACGGTTTTCATCTGAATTTCGGACATATTCGTGGGAATTTCAACCAAGTTTTTAATCCATACCTTGCATAAATAATAATGAAGCTAATGTTCTTTCATTAAAAGTGCAAGCAGCGACTAATGCAGCAATATTAACGATCTTTGAACCAGCAGGAAGTATTTTTGGAGTAACCTTCCAGATATAGTATTTTGGTTCAAGCTTTCATTATTATTTTGTGTGAAACCACCAACACACCGCTCCAGAAGCTCATTTTTACTGAGATCTTCATAGATAGGTTTCATTGCAGTCAAAACATAATTTGGTAATGGAGTATAATCATGTTTGAATGATTAAAGAGTGTTCGTAGCCGATGCTCGCTGCCAAGCGCACCAGGAGTCTGGACCTTTCGGGCAATTTCCGTGCTGAGGATTTTTGTCTGTAGAGCTGTAGTGATAATATGTAGCCCATATAGCGTCTTTCATTTTTCCGCTGACTCACAAAATTCTTCTTATTGCCAAACCATAATAAACAGCTAATTTGTCAATTAATTTACCAGTCAGTTTACCTTTGTCAGAAAGAGTTTTTTTTTTCTAGTTTTTTTACCGTTGACTATTTTTTCCTCAGCTATTTTGTTGACTAAATCACGTAAATGGGTACTCATCATCTTCTGCACATGTCCAACGTATTCTTTTTTGTTGATAAGAAGATCTTCACCGTAAGGTTGGGCTTTGAGAATACCAGAGTATGTTTGACTGACTTTGAGCACGCACCTTCCCTGGGTTGTATCTCAGAAACTTTTATTCGGATAGACTTAAAAATTTAGGATAATATTCTCAAGATGTTTTAGAAATTAATAAGATAATAAAAAAAAAATCGATTTTTTCAAACTGCGAAACCCATGTAACCCCTTAATACATTCTAATGTAGAATATTGATTATGCAAATCGAATAACCAGTTTTCAAATATAAAAGATTGGTTCAATTCGGGTATTTACATATACAAAGCAGGCATTCGATATCAATACGCTTTGGCTGTCGAAATCCTTAAAAAGGACCTCAAAGATTCTTATCCGCCCCAAACCGCTGTCATTCAAATGCCGTTCGCTCCGGATTTTCATTTGAAGATTTCTTTATTCACTTAAGAAACATTTATTTAGGGGGAGCTTCCTTATTTTCATAAGAGTTGTCATTGAAAAGTTTTTTCATCAGCTTGCGCAGCGCAATTCTTCGCCATACATTCAATCGAATTTCATATCTCACTGGGAAAATATGAAGTTTGGATTTTGAATTTAATCTATGTAATGTAATATTTATTTTGAATTTTTTCCTCGTTTTTCGCAAACAAATATAACCAGCCATTTCCACGCTGGAAGATTATTTTTCAACCTTTATTTACTTGCAGTTTAAATGCCTACTCTACCATTTAAATGTCCGAATATGGATGTATGTATGTACGAATGAATGTTGGTTCTGTTAAAATCTAGCTTTCGGAATTTAATTTGTTCGAAATTAATTTTCCATAATTCCACATCTCATAAGACGGCAGCAAACGTCTCGGATTTCAATCACGATGTCATTTAATGGCATTCATTTAACATATGACATACACGTGTACTTGATACAAAGCCCTTCCCCAGACGAAAAACATGGAAACGAATAAAGAGGAAAGCAATTTCACGGCTTTTAAAATGAGAAATTCGGAGATTCCGCTACATAAAAAACTCATTCAGGGGCGTGGCGCTGAATTTCATAAATCATTTCATCGAGTAATTTAATGAAAACTCCCCTACGATGTACAAATGAAAACATATCGTCCAAGCCACTGTCAAAAAATACGCAACCCACGTATAATGTTCCAGATCAATTATCAGATTAAGATATTTTTTCGGGAGCGAAAATATTTCGAAATTCAACTCCCATATTTTTAATAAACGTCAAAAATGAAAGATTCTATGTACGGTAAAAAACATTTACAAAATGTACGAAAATTGGTTTATTAACCACTCAGTTGCTGGAGTTGCGGAGGTTGTTCCATAAGTTTCTTTCGCAAATGAACACAGATCTAATCATAGCCATGGTTGAAGAAAACCCGCGATGTACTGTTCGCGAAATAGCTAACAAGTTAGAAATTCCACGAACATCCGTCTATAATCATCTGACAAAATTGTGCTACACGAATCGTTCAGATGTGTAGATTCCTCATGAACTGACTGACTCAAATAAACTTCAGCGTATTTCAACATGCGATCTTTTTCTCCAACGACATAATAGCCAACTATTTTTGAAGAAACTTGTCACTGGAGATGAAAGTTGGATGCTCTATGAGAATTTCCAACGTAAACGGCCTTGGACCAAGGGTAGAGAAGCTTGAACTATAGCTAAACCTGACCTACATCCAAAAAAAGTTTTGCTATGCATTTGGTGGGATTGGATGGAGGTAGTTTATTATGAGCTACTTCAGCAAGGTGAAACGATCAATTCAACAAAATATTGTTTCCAACTAGACAATCTAAAGGATGCAATTGCCAGAAAACGGCCAGAATTAGCGAACATATTATTATCATTTGATTGGGATGTTTTACCTCATCCTCCATACTCTCCGGATATTGCCCCTTCTGATTATTATTTATTTCTTTCATTGAAAAATTCTTTCTTTCTCCAATAATAAAATAATTCAAAGCAGAATGTCTTTTTTCCCAACTTCAAGTATAAAGAAAATTATAAAATAGTCTCAAACGAAATTGCTTCATCCAAGCTTTCTTATTGGAACGGTAATATAAAGGTAACATATCAGTTTTTATTCCTTTGAATGTTTTCAATTTACAGCCAGCATTATTTATGTCGAATGAAAGTATAACATAACACTACCTTTGAATCGTTTTAGATTCGATATTTTTTTGCTGATAAATATGTAAAAATAATGCCATTGATGTTGCAAATTATAGGGGAAGACACTGGGAATAATTGTATAGAAGCGAAGAAATACTTCATATTCTAAAACGAGAATATTATTAGAAGTACATCTACTTGGAAGCTCAAAAGTAGTGGGTGAACTATAGATTGAAATGTTTGCGCTTTATGAAAATAACATTATAAAATCTGTTTTTGATATCATGAAATATTCCATTGAAATATGGAAAAATGTAATTGAATACTCATGTCGAGGGCTTTTTTGCTTTGGAACTATAATACTTAATGTTCTTCATCAATTTTATTGTAATTTATATACATTTAGACTCATTTAAATAGCCACAAAACTAATGCTATTTTTATTAAATAACTAAGTAGGAGTTCAATACACATAAATCTTCTTTTGTACGGTAGATGCGTTCCGCGAAAAATCGCACAAAAAAAGCAATGACTTACATAGAAAACATGGATTTTAAAAACAGCTTTATAAAATATATCCAAAATCGCATAAAAAAGTAAATAAAAACACAGGAAAACAATAAGGCAATTAAAAAATAACATTTTTGGTGTCATTTAACGTTTTCGTTAGTGAGCAAATTTAAAATCGATGAAGTCGTTGATGTCATAATCGCTTTACACCGATTACTTTCTGTCAGCTCCTAATCAGCGTAAGACAATCTTCAATTCGAGGCAGAGTCAATTGTAAATGAACACTTGATAGTGCATACAAGACCACGTCATTTCTTTACATAAACAATGCACAAAAAATCGATTCATTTGCTCCTCATTTAAAAGGAAATGATAATTGGACAAAGACTCATTCAACACGCAGCGAAGAACAGCAAGCAGTTAAATAAACAAACACTCTTGATAACACACAATATTCGGTCGTTTCTTTGCGTAAACAAATAACACACATGAAATCGAAATCATTATAAGTCGATAAATTTGGGCTTAACGATCTATACAATCATGCGATGCATGCAGGGAAGCTATCCGTCTCAGTCTCCTGAACTGCGCTAAGTTCTCTCTGTCTCTGTCCGCCTTGGAGCTTCAATGCACAAGAGTGCCCTTTCTGAATAGTGAAGGTCATATCGAAGACCCTTCGATAGTACTCCCATAGAGGTTAAAGGACGTCTTACATCATTGGTAAAATTTTAAGAATATCTGACATCTGGCATCTCAAATGCCAGACATCCATTAGAGAAATATTACTTATTTAAATACAAACTATCATCGCTCTATCATAATTTCTGAAATGACCCAAAATCACTCACTTTTTTGGAAGAAATAGTATACTCAGTGTCAATGTCAACATTGTTTTGTGTAGATTTTCTCTTTTCATCAATATAATTCATAATTAGTAAAGATGTCACTACAGTCCCTTATTAAAAAAAAAAAACACAAAATTGCGAAATTGATAAAGAAAAGATTCTTAACCAGTTTGAAGTAAATTGATTAATTAAAACTTGAGATATCATGTCAACCGTGTTGAAAAATGTAGCTAAAAGATTTAATTATGGTAGGACCGACCAAGTTGCCGCGTCACAAAAACAGCTATAACTCTGTAAGTAGTGGGAATTTTGGAAACTCCTTTGGAGAATGTGTTTTTAAAAGTCGAAACATTGGCAAAATGCAAAAAAAAACAAATTATTTAAAAAAATCTAAACCAGAATAAAGGGCGTGGTCGTAATTCAGCGATAGCAGATGCAATATGATTTACACAGTCCCAAATTACATTTTTTTTCAAATTTCGGTTAGTGTTGATGATTTATTTCCTATTTTATCCACAATATCTCGTTGCGTACTCTTTATGAAATTTAAAAAAACCGCATAACTTCGAAATCGCACAAAAAGAGGTTTGAGTGTATATTTAGACCTATTTGAATAGCCATAAAACTGGTGTTATTTTTATTAAATGATTAAGTAGGAGTTTAAAATTTAACTGTTTAAATTGAAACTTCTATAGGAGTGGTAAGGCAAATCGGTTTGAACGTCACAAAAAATGAAACTTCAATTCACTAAGTCACTTCTACTGTGTATGTTTGTGTGTCTATACGCAAAAGCAAAGCAACCATCAGTCTAATAGCGCGCTAGCTATTTTATTATATATTACCCAAAACAAGCGTTATGCTTTAAATAGCAAAATAGGGGGGGGGGGATTTTTCCCCTTTAACTACCAAACTCTTTTGGAAGCGAAGGTAAAGAGAAGACTTGTTCACTCTGCCATCCTTAAGTTGGCCTTGATCATGCTCGATCAAAAGATTTTGAAGTTGAACATCTCTCTAAAGTCCTCACATAAATCATCATTGTGAACAAACTAAATCTTTACTCGATATACAACGGACTTTGTAGTTCATTCCAACCACAAAGCGCTCATAGGCATGGGGGTATCCTGAGGGCTCAACTACCCTTGGAGGACCTCGCCTGACGTTACACGTCCATAATTAAAAATTAAATTAAAACAACTGTCACTCTAAAATCCTTGAAAAACTTCTTTCCAAGCATTTAATTGAAATCTACTGAGCGCTTACTTAATTTTTAATTAAACTAACGTAGGGGTTGTTTGCGACCGCAGATTAAAGTAATTATTCCATTACAGTTCACCTCTTTATGAATCACCGCAGACACAGACATCACGCAAATAACTATGCTTGAATTGCCGAGGGGGAAAAAAAACAAGGGTGTTTTGTTACCAGATACGGAATTACGAGTAATTAAATAAAACAAGATCCTTCCTGAATGGCAGACAAAAAAAGGAGCCGAAATGTTAATTAGACGTTTTGCCGGTTCAATCCGGTGTTATTGTTTGCCTGCGCAACGTGAACCTATTCAAACGGCAAAAAGATATTAGATTTCCCGATATCTTTTTCCGCCGTCGCCGGCTAGGGGTGAATTTAGTGGGAAAATATTGCGAAATATGTTTTTCATCCCTCGCTACTTGCTTTTGTAGCAAACAAATAATTAGTTCGAATTGGAAATTTACCACTTAATCGGGGCGGACCCGCGGAGGAACTTTAAAATCGACTCGATTTTTCAGAGCCTACATTTAGGAGGGTGGAATGCTATTGTATTTGGTGGGGGGTGCCAAGCACCCGGCCGCAAAATTTAATATGTTTCAGAATGTATAATATGAATTAAATTTCAATATATTCCCATGTATGAATAAAATATTTTTATAATTTGAAGATTCATAGTTCTTGCGTACATATTCCAATTTTAAGAAGACTTTTTCTTGGGTTATCTTTGTTTTATACTTTCCTTAAAATCTACTCAATTTTATTCATACTCATGTTTCTTCCCTTTATATTAATATATTTTTATTTGAATTGCAAAAAATAAATTGATTTAAAAAAGAGATTGTTTGTGAGAAATGTTGGGAAACTTTTACACTCCTCATCATATTTTTTTTAAAAGATATCCCTTACTTACTACTAAATAATTTACAATAAATTTAGTAAACGATGTTATAACAATATAGCCGCA
Source organism: Stenopsyche tienmushanensis (assembly GCA_008973525.1). Classification (NCBI taxonomy): domain Eukaryota; kingdom Metazoa; phylum Arthropoda; class Insecta; order Trichoptera; family Stenopsychidae; genus Stenopsyche; species Stenopsyche tienmushanensis. The sequence continues at coordinate 118,452 of WACJ01000025.1, forward strand.
ATAAATTAACAAATTTTGAGCGTCTCTATTGAAAGATCCTGTACCAATAGAAGACATGAAACAGGGACTTTAAAGGACAGTAAAATACTGGACCGTCCAAAGTCTGCTATGAATACCGTAATTTAATGGTAATTTTACTTATTTGGTCCCAAAATTGATTAAGCCTTATCCCACACTAGAAAATAAAGCTTAAAAAATAGTCAATTAATATCAACTACCTCTCACTGTCCGGGTACTCCTCTTTTTCTTTCAAATACATTTTTATATGATTTAAATGATCCCGAATGTCAGTATTAAAATGATTATCGACGATAACCGATTTAAATTTAAATCAGTTCGGAGTGCCCTTTGTATTCCGAAAAGGGAAGAAAGTATTCGATTGCTTACGCATCAGAGTTTGCACTGCTCTTATCTCTTCATAAGAGTTAAATCGTTTGCCTCCGAGGACAACCTTAAGTGGCACAAAAAGGTGGTAATCCTAAGGGGACAAGTCAGATCCTGGAGAGAGACGAGATAGCATCTTCCAATTGCAATTCAACATTTACAAAGTTGATGAGTCAGACGCTCTTCAATTCGTTGACCTAAATTCGACATTCTGCCTACAAATTTTCGAAATGTATGTATGAGAGAATATAAGCGTTGTCGAATTCTTCCCTAGGATTCATGGCGTAATTTAATCTACTCAGCATTTTCCTCTGGGAATTTTCTGGAGAACAATTGAACAAACCGTTGCCGCAACATACATCTCTGTTCAGAAAACGATAAAGACATGTTTACGAAAATGTTTATTTTGGGAACGAGCTGAAGAGCCAACGACGAAAACAAACATATAAAGCTTCCATTTTTAGACGTCGAAATTTTTTCATCGTAAACTTTTCCTTTGGAAGCTTTTTGTTATTCGCTTTAAAGACTATGAAATATTTATGAATCCGTTCGGCGGTTTATTTTGCTTTCGGCGAACTTATCCCAAAAAATTCTAAACAACTATAAAAATTCATAATCGTAAAACTTGGACTAGATCGAGAATATTTTCTTATTTTCTTTGCGAACAATAAATAAATATTTTTACGGCACTTCTGTATGAAGACCATTGTTATTTAAAGTCGAGATGGATCGTTATGTGTTCGCAGTCAAAATTTTTGGAACTTTTCCCCATTTCTTTAGGTATTTTGGATAAAATTATATTTAACTTACACGACCTACTTAACTCGAAATATTTTCTTAAAGTAATCAAAATTTCGGAAGCTATCAACAAAAACTTGTTTCAGATAAATCTTGCGAATGGCAAAACTTAATTCATTAAATATTAGAACTTATTTGCTTGTAAGCTTTACAATCGGGCAATATCAAATGAAATGAGTCTTGAAGAATAAATGTAATAAATAAGCTAATTTTATTGAATGCCATAAACTTAAAACCAAGATTTAAGTGAATCTTAAAATCATCACAATAATGAAAATTTAGTGAAATTAAATTGGATTTGATATCAGAAATTAGACATAATGGAAATAATCACAAATATGTATAATAAAATTGGATGATTTTAAAAGCATGAATCCAATAGTTAGAGGAAATCGAGTGGAACATTGCACAATTTATGCAAAAAGGACCTCGAAACCCTCCATCAAAGTTATGAGTAAGTCTGTTGAAGTTCAAAGACAGAATTAAACGATGATAAAACACTGGGGGCACCAAAACCTACGTCAAAATGTACTTTGACTTACGATGTCACTCCAAGCTCAAATCCAAAGCTTGAATGAAATAAAATCGATGTAATTTAAGAATCATATTAAATTTTTGATGTCAAATTTAACATAAATTTTGATACATTATTATTTTAAAAACATTCGTACGGATACTCAAATATTAAAATGCGCGAGACTTTCGCGAAGTAAAAATTCTTAGCTCATAAAAAAATATGATTTTGTGCATTGCATTTTTATATATGAATGTTTAAAGATTAAGCTGTGTGTTGTGTATTATATAATAAAATAGGCATGCAAGTGGTTACATCTATTATGTATACGATAGACATGGAGACACTACAAACGATTCTCTCTCTTTTCCGATCAATTATTGGTTGATGTTTCAATTTTCGTGACGTTCAAGCTAATTTTCCCTACTATGTCTGAAGAAGCTGGACGACTCCAATCGTTTCGTGTTTCGTCATTTAGTCTGGATCTGATTTTGGTAGCCATCCCGATTTCCCAACAAATTATTTATTTCCGTCGCTGCAGATGAATACTTACATACTATAATACTTTGATGTGATTCTTAAATATATTACGGAGGAATACAAAAATTCTGAACCCCGTATCTATTATATTTCATATCTATATTCCCATTATTAGTGTCGAGGTGTAGTAAATACATCACCGGTAGGGAAAGGTTAATATAACAATTTGATATGTACTGTATATATGTATACATAGATTAGATAGTTACTGCCCCTAGGCGTCGTTTAACCAATTAGCAATTACGCCACTGTTTCCAAGTGTCCAGATTTCGGCGAGAATGTCTCGATTTAGTAGCCTTCGACGTACTGGTGATGTGTACGATAAACATTTAAAGATTATGTTTAGTAGTCCCGACAGAGTTTGCATTTAATTGTTTTTTAGATGCATTGGATCATAAAAAATAGATAACAAAGCTTCATCTGGCAGAAAAAAAAACAACCAAAAAGTGAATGATGCAATTCATTGTCCTCAACAACAGTGTTCATAGAGTAATGAATTCCATGAATTCCGTGGTTTGCATGCAATATTGATCATTATATTTCGGCCCTACAATAAAAGAATGCAGGCTTTAATATCGCATATATAAAATAATATTTTACAGCGCGGGGTGAAATAGATTCGATGTAAAACCGCAATTTAAATACGCCATTTCGCCAGTCACGTGGCCTGAGCTCGTGATTAATGGCCGCCCTCTAGTGCGCAGCCGCAATAAAACTATGACGTAAGTACACGGTGGTTAAAAATAAAAAGGTCAGTGTCACGACCCGTCTTCTTGGAAGGCAAAAAAGTTCTATGGGATGTTTTTGTATTTTAATTACTATTGTCATTCACCATTCGGCGGCTCTTCTCCGATTTAATATAATAGTTTTATTATGTAGTAAAAATTTTGAAATATATTTTAATACCAATAAACTATGCACAATTAAAGAAGACATTCTTATGGAAAGGTTTCAGCCTTTAAGCTCTTCATATCTTGTGTATAAAATTCAATGTTTGTTTGTTTATATTTTATGTGCTGCTATACGGTTGATCCGATTGTAATGAAACTTTAAAGAGTTGTTGTACATACATTTGTGAACGCCATAGAATTAATACAAGTATTGTTTGTATAAGTAATTTGTTATGTGAGACATTTAACGGATGTATCATATTGGCGCATATTGGTCTGGTGAAATGAAGTTTATGCCGCAAAGACAGGGAGAGGAAAGATGCGCACGCAATACGATGGTTAAAACAATTAATCCTCTAGGTGAGAGCGAGTGTGCGCATGCTTTTGGATTCTAGCACTTTGGCCTGCACTACACGTGGCCTGAAGCAATAAACCACGTACTGCGTTTCTTTTCAAATAATATTAAGCGTATGGCATTGCAACGCATACCGGGTATTCGCTGGTTAAACATAAAAAGGATAATATCCAATACATTTTTTAAAAATATACATTCTTATTATAGTCCATAATACTATATATATATTAAGTTATGGTTGATAAAAGGCGGAAAATATATTTATTTTTGGGAAATATTTTTGGACTAAAGTATATATATTTTTATCAAGTTAATCAAAAAAGGGTTTCGGCCCGTGTAGAATATGGCATTTTCACAAGTGACAAAATAAAGCTTGAGGGATGAATTTCGTGGGGGCGTCCTGAACCCTCGATAAATTCCTATTATTAAGAAATTACGAAATTGCAATAAAGAAACCCCAATAAGGCCCTTTGGAAGTGGAATAGATGGGAGGGAAATTAGCAAACGCAGACCTCTTTCGAAGTCTTATATAGTTCTTGAAACTTCCAAGAGCCTAATAAGAATTAAAGAAGATCGACAAAAGCGTAGAGGGTGAGAAAATTTGCATTCGTCCCCCTTAAATATATTTTATTAAAATATAAATAAAAAATCGAGCCGAATCTTGACTTAAAAGTATAAAGCCAGAGGTGTCCATCATACATTTTTTTCGACGTCGTTATCCTGTATAATATTATATAAAAGATAGGCATATTTCCTTCAATGTAACATCCATCAACGTCAACGTGTTTATGAAATCATCGCTAATAGTAGCGCTGTTATTCAATTTGGGAGGTGTGCCCAATATTTGGGAGAGCTTTAAAATGTCAAAATTATTCTATTTTTTATTATAAAATCACCATATGTAATTTTAAAATCACTCAATAAATTCGTAAGATTTTTTCACTTCAAGCTTTTCTCTTTTTAATTTAGAGTAGTCTAATAAATCGGAAAAATAAACATATTCAAACGTATTTAGATATAAAAAAAATCATGTTGACTTTATTTGGCTTTAAAATTATCACTCAATAATAATGAAGGCGAGCGTGATCGAATGGTCACATAACCGTTTAAAATTGAAATATATTCACATAAGTAAATATATGAATTATAACAATATGGTCCTGTTGAAGAAACTTCTTATGAAATGGTCAGATATTACAACGCTTGATTTAAGTAGATAAATTAATAAGAATGTCCTTAATTTTAGAGGATTCAGTTATTTTAATAGGCGATGTTAGAGTTTCAATAAATTGATGTTAACTCAATATAGACTTATTTTCGAAAATGCACCGATCTTGGTTTCAAGGAGCTTGGGAGTTATCAGTACGAAACTCCAAATATTGGTGTCTCTTTGAACTATTTACTTCATATTTAAAAATAATGTAGAGAATGAGCTTATTAAATGATGAAGAAATAAAGAAAGCAATAAAGATTTTTCTATGAGAATCTATGGAACTTTTATAATTGCTAACGAAATACTTGTAATTAATGAAACTTGTATGAATCGCCATTATAAATCAAATTTCAACAGACACATTTAGATGTTACAGCAATCTTAAACAACAGTTCCATCTGCTTCGAGATCAAATAACGCTTATACAACAGATGTGAATGAGGATTTAATGCTATATTTACTTTCATATTCCCGTTTTGAAGAAATGCGATTTAATTTTGCCATGATTTCTTCCTTCGGTGCTTACGATTCCACAGGAATCGCTGTATTTCGTTCTATTAAATTAAACAATTAATTCAAACTTAATTCGTAGTCTTATGCAGAAAATATCGCCTCATTCTTAAAGCGTTCAATTTCGCCCAAATGAAGATTCGCAATGGGAAGATCCATGTTTAATCTTCTAATTATAAATCCTTCATTTGGGTTTCGTAATTAATACCAATACCCCTGCAAGGTAAACGGGAGAAATATCTACTATGCCTACATAATGGCGGAATGCTTAGTAATCCGGCATAGGTAGGGTTATGATCAAAGGCTCTAACGGGTCAGTTATTGAAGTAATTCTCCGATGGGGACGTAATAGTTGATCATGTTTGAATAGTATCCAAAGCTTTGTGTAACACATTTCCACCCTGACGCCACATTTGAGGTCTTTATTCGACTAGTTGCGACCTATAGCCGTTTGGGCGAAATAAGCCCATGGGATAAGGCATTTTCGGCTCGGAACAATGATCTAAGATTTTGTTTCGTTTTGACTCCCTGCGTCCGAATGTCACCATAGCGAACCATATATATGATTTGAATTATTTAAAAATCGTTTGAATTGTATCCAAAATGATCCAAAGAACATAAACAAATTGATCTGTTGTGAATTGCACTATTATGGCTTGATGGACGTGTTAATAAAATTGGGTATCAAAAGTGACTTCGAAAAGTAGAACGTTAATAAACGAATCTTCTTGGCTTAATTAAGCATCGTTGGAAATGATGTAACTCATATATGTAATAAATTAGATGGGTTCTATGAAAAACTTGCCGCCCACCGAGTAATTGATGGCTTCTTCCTATATTGCGAACGTAATTTAGATCCAATTTTTTCAATAAAGTCTGATATTTCTAGATGAGCTTACGATAATTTATTACGTCTATCCAAGCTCCTCTTAAGTTTTGGTTAATTACTAAGCATTTTTTTTTGCTTTTAGGAAATTTAGGAGTTTAATTTTGCCAAATAAAGCTATTAAATATTAAAAAATTGTACAACGATATTACAATTGTCTAATAGCAGATTACAGGGCATTCATCGATTATTTAGAATAGTGAGTGGCTATGAGAATATAAGGACTTATTTAGTTCATAATGTCAGCCACAAGAACTGTCAATTTGAACTAGAATATAAAAATAGTCCCCTAATTCAAAATTTTTGAATATTTATTTGTTTGTATAGGAGTGATACATATGAACTATTTTTCAATCCAAAAAAATATTTTAAGTTTTAAAATCATAATTACACAATGATGTATTATAGTAAGTCCGACGATGATTTTCAAGTTTTAACGATTAAAATCTGTAACTTTACAAATAAAACCCACCTGCTGACCACAAGGCAAATTTTGGTTGATCCCGAATATCATTTCGCTTTGGGAATTCCGATATAATTTTTAATTGATTACTCTTATACATTATATAATATTATTTACTTATTCACAGGTAAAAAATATAGACATTATTTTGTCAATGTCGTATATATTGTTTATTTAAAATGATGGCAAATGAAGTCCCTTAGTTCAATGTTTAGTTTAGGTTTGGTTGGTTCAACACTAATTGGAGTGTATCGACTTTTTACAGTGTGCTCATTAATTACCAAATTTTCTGTTAAAATGCACTAATTAAGGTTCGTAATTCCGTATTACACAGAACTCAACTTAAATAGGTCAAACCGGAATCAAACCAAATTAGTTCAATTAAATAGCTGCACCATTAAACGAAATTTTATCAAAACAAGTTAAAAACCGAATTAAAATGGAGGCAAAAAGTGTATTAAATATATATTGCAATTAGATTGTACTTTAATAAATATAGTTTATAAGGGAAAGGGCTTAAAGTAAAACTAGAATGCCAGGCCAAAATCCTCAAATGCTATATCTTGACTTGCTTGTAAATTGGATTAGGATAACTCATGTAGTCCGTTCTCTATAGCAGTGCTCCGCAACCGGTGTGCCGCGGCACACTGGTGTGCCGTGAGCCGATTCAGGTGTGCCGCGCTCAAATAAGACAATATTATAACTAAAATATTTTTCAATAGTTCTCCAGCGTCTGTCACCTATTTATGTCGCCAGACACCTAAAACCAGATATTAATATTTCTGTTCCGGGATTCATCTGTCATCGTGCTGACAGAATCAATAGAATTCAGATTGGATCACTTTGGAAAACCGTCAAATCACACAAAAACAAAGCCACGGGAATTCCTATTTTGGTTAGAAACGATAAAATAGCCGAAACCGATTTAGATAAGACAAATATGCTTACAGAAACCTTGTGCCTAAATCATAAGATTTTCGAAAATATGAGCGACAGCAAAACAAAGAAAGCTGTTAACAAAGTCAATTGGGGATTTCCGTGAAAGCTCAAATAATGACATGCACAAAATTAAATTGGTAACTCCTTTAGAAATAACAAAAATCATTAGAAAACTAAAAAACAAAAAGTCCCTGGGTTTTGACACAATCGATAATACGATAATAAAAAAATCTGCCATACATATAACTAAAATATTTTATGCGTGCCTAAATATGAGGTATTTCCCACCCATTTTCTTTGCCAAAACCAGTAATTCCTTTGCTAAAACTAGGCAAGGATAGCAACGATCCCACAAATTACCAACCGATCAGCCTACTTTAGTCGTGTTACCGTGCTACGTCACATTCACTCGTCTTGCGGCAGTAGTTACCATTCATTACTATTAGTTGTGTTAATGAATTTTGTATGGTTATGCGTTCTTCGTGTGATTAATATTCAATTTTACACTTCTTTAAATATGGTATAACTAAGACTACTCTGAGTTCTGTCTGCGAAGTCCTCTCCTTGAAAGCTTGAGTTTAGACTCACTTCTGAGCTCTAGTTTGGGTATTCCACGCCTCGCAGCCGGAGTTTGTTCAAAGTGGAACAAATAAACATACTGTGGAGAAAAAAAATCGTCTTTGAAATCCAACTCCACCACCCTGTGGAGTCCTTCTCGCCGATGTTACGAGGGACGTGGCAGCCGCGGGTCGTCAGAAGCTCTACGAACGAAGGTAACTGGGACTGGTTGACAGAAGCATGACGAAGATAACTGGGCCCCGGTATTCAGCTGAGGGCTCTCGCCCACGTTACAATGGATACAATTTTACGTGGAAAAGATTCGTCTTTACATACAGAAGAACCCAGCACAAGCATTGCAAAAATGCCAAAGACTGTGAAAATGAAGCACAACGAAGACTACGTTCAATATGGATTCTCGTGATGTGGTGATGAAACAGCTCCAAAGCTACAATGAACAGCTATCAAACAAAGCAATAAATTAAATCGCCATCTAAATTCAAACTATCCCAGTTGCGCCAAGAGGCGTTTAGAATAAAATCAAAAAGAGAAACAATTTATGAATTCGGCCGTTACGGTTTCTGAAAAGGTTTTAGAAGCTAGCTACCGTGTTGCAAAATTAACTGCATGTCAGAAAAAACCACATACTATCGGCGAAACACTTATTAAATCAGCATGTATGGAAATTGTTTGACTTATGCTTGAGCCCAATGATGTTAAGGAAGTAAATAAAGTTTCGTTGTCTGCCGATAATGTTAAAAGACTTATTTACGACATGTCAAGCGATATTTTAGGAGCACTGATTAGAAATTTGGCTGAAAATTTTGAATCGAAAAAAAGCGCAGGTATCACATTAATTTGTCATTATTTTATAATAATTATTAAGACTGCACAAAAGTAAATATAGTATAGTTTTTATGTATGTGTACATAGGAAATAAAAAAATTAAATTTATTGTAAAATTGTATAAAATATTTAAGCCCTTTTAGAGTCTTTTTTATGAACTATAGGGAGAGCTGTTTTAGAATAAATAAATCAATATCTATTATTTTTGGCTTTTGGTGTGCCGCGAAATTTAAAGAAGAGCTTTGGTGTGCCGTGGGTGAGAAAACGTTGCGGAGCACTGCTCTATAGGGTCGGAAAAGAGACGCCGAAAGGTGGATGACGTTCAGAAAAAATATGTTTTGTTGGGGATGGTGGTTAATTTGATGTCTTTAAAGAGGAAGATCTAGCTATGAGAATATCTCTCCTCGGCCAAGGCATACAATTCACTTCCTTAATCACAAAGACGTCGAACTTAAAATCCTATTTCCGAAGGACTAAATCTTCTATTGGGAAGAAAGCTCATAATTTCAACACTTTCACTTGTTAAAATATCACATATTATCCACACCAAAGGGATCGCCTTTAATACCATGATATGTTCTTAGATCCAAATAGGAAAAAATCGATCAGTTTAATGCAGATTTTCTTGATCGAAAAAAAAAATCCTACGAACTTATTGAGTGATGTGTTACTCTTTTCATTGAAAGCTGCTTTAATATTATTTCCACTGATACACATATGACACTTAAAAAGGTTTTATTTGTAAGAATTTATCACTTTACAAAGATTAAATTATTTAAAAAAAAAAGATATTCTTCTTCTTTTTGGTAGTTTGATAATCACTTGTGTATTAAATTAACATATGATGCAAATTATTTTAAAAATATTCATTCTTATGCCGTCCATCGGTGGCCGACATGGCACGAAACGAGTTAAGAAAATTAAATTAAATTTCCAAATGGTGTATGATTAATTCCGCATAAAATTAAACCTTTTTTTGTGCGGTAGATTCGTTCCGCGAAAAATCGCACAAAAAAACTATCACATACAAATAAAAAGTGAAGATGCGTTCAATGGATTTTAAAAACTATATAACTTTGAAACAGATATATAAGATATATCCAAAATCGCACAAAAAAAGTTAAGTTAAAAGTAAGCCAAATAAAAAATAGCATTTTTGGTAACATTTAAAGGACGTCTTGCATCATTGGTAAAATTTTTAAGATGTCTGACATCAAATCACAAAATGGCGACTGTTAAAAAAAATTCTGTCTAGTCATTTTAAACTTTATTTTGTCACAGTTTTAATTTTCTTTAAATAGTTAAAAAATAAATTTTGACATAAATCTGTTAGGAATAATAAAGGCTTGTATAGAAAAGATTCGTACCCAGTTTGAAGTAAATTAATTAATTAAAGAAAATAAAGTAGTTGGAATTTTGGAAACTCTTTTGGAAAATTTTTAAAAATCAAAACATTGGAAAAAATGCCAAAAAGAACGAAATTAATTTTTTCATAATTATAAACTTAGAATAAAGGGCGTAATCGTATATAAAGCGATAGCCAAATTCCAAGCAAAATGCAAAAAAAATTCCTCGATACGTACTCTTTTTGAAATTAAAAAAAGATAAAATTACTTTAAAAAAACCGCATAACTTCGAAATCGCACAAAAAGAGGTTTGAGTGTATTATCAAAATATTGCATGTCGTGTTTTTTAACAACGAAACGTCCTAAATCTATTTATGATGGGTGTTTTGACAATATATTAATATAAAAAATCATGAACACTTAAATGACCACCCTTTGTTATGACGAATTTAATATCTTTGCGGATGTTAAACAAGCATTTTAATGGGTTTTATGAAAATTTTATCGTCCAGTAATTGCTGACAAAGTGAACTCTAATATCGGACGACAAGATGTATAATATAATTATAGGCGTTGGTTCCTAATCATAAAGCTTTTGTGGTCGTCGTCCTTCTACAAAGGTATTGTTTATATATGAATTTGCTATTCTTAGTTTGCGATTGAAATAGTTTGTTAAATTCATCACTGAATAATCCATCAGTTCACGGAATGTATGCACGAGATGGGAAGCTCACCAGCTCACCACAATATTTATTGAAGAATCCGGTTTATAACAACATGGAGTTTCCCTACAAATACCCTTTAGATATGAAGGATGGATTCAGTGGGTAATAGGGGTGGTGTCGAGGGGAGGCCGTCAACTAATTCTAGTCCTCACGTGAGCTGTAAGGTTTCTCTTCCGCAAGAGTAAATGGAATGAATTATGCAAGAGATATAGGTAAGAGACAATAACATTGTACGCAGGGAGGCTGTTCGGTTATCACAGCAGACCGTTATCCGGAGACACAATAACGAATATGTCGTACCTCCAATCCGTTCCCAGGACGAATTTAACTGAATTAGGCAAGTGGAGCGAAATACTGATGATACATAAGCATCCAAATATAATTACTCTAAACTCGAATCATCATTAAAACAAACACTCGATTTCCTTTGCGTATTAGACTAATAGCATCAGGAGACTCGATTTTAGCGAAGAAGGTCCTTTTGTGTATCATAAAATCAGGCCATTGACTTTTGATGACATCGTATGCATGAACTCGGTTATAACGAGTTCCAAAAGACTTACACCGATTGTAATTAATTTTGACGTTGTGCTATTAAATTTAACAATTCGGAAATAACTCTGGCGCTTTCCTAAGTTATAACTTTATATTTTCTTTTGCAATTCATAAATATTTTATTACATAATTGCAAATAAATTCGTGCTTATGAAATTATCACCTAACGATGTATTCATACATTAACAAGGAAAAGTCGACTATATGCTTTATATATTATATAATTATATATAATATATAATTATATTTAAAATAAAATATAACATTATATTATGTAGCATGGTATTCATTCATTAAAACAATTCAAACACATATGAGATGATTTTGGACAATTAATTTGGAAAACGGGAATTTGGATCCTATGAGAAACACTGATTCAGACTGGGCGACGAGAGTGTTGATGTCTCCTTAAAAACACCCATATACTAAAAACACTAAATAATGGGATATTTTTGATCTTTTATTTATGTATTTCGCCATTTTACTAATACATTTTACCGAAATAACTGTACATTGTGTTATTTTCTGAATGGTATACAGTTGTTTTTCAAAGAAAGATCAATGTTCGATTCAATCACTGAATAAAATGTATAGGTTTATATATACCTCAAGCATTCGTGGCTTATTTCAGTTCAATCTCATTCCGTTTCAACGTTGCTCAAATGTTGAGAGTATCGAATTTGATTGATTATAATCCCATAAAATTTCCAATACAAGCCAGAAGTACTTGCATAAATATTATATTACAAAAAGACGGCGAATGGTATTCCCAATAAATAAAACGAATTGTTTTGAATTGTTTCGGGAGGAACGAGCAGGAATACCCTTTGTGTGGTTGTTGGGGGAAATTTGAGCCCTCTTTTGACGTCATGAGATATTTTGTGGGCGTAACGGGAGCATTGTTATTTCAAAAGTCACCTGAGATTCGTGCAATCAAAACGGATAGTTGATGGCGAAGAATACAAGCAAGAACTATTTTTATCGCCAAAAATAAAACATATTAAGCCGAGAATTCGCCATCGTCAAATTTGCGACACATTTTTGATTAATTTTCTGCTCGTCGGATCTTATATGAATACATGCGCTTCTTTATTGTTTCTTCGGTGGTTGCCCTTTGATATGTGGATTCTTCGACAATATTTTCGTCTTAAAGCGAAATTTACTACTTGACGTGAAGTGAATAGAAGGAAATCAACCGGAAAATGAAAATATGTCTTGGTTCACTTGAATTGGTGGTATTTCCCGAGCGTGATTACTATACAAAGTAAATATGATCAAAATATATAAACGAATCTGATAATACATTTTTTCTATTATATTACAATAATGTGGTTCGATTTACATTGTTTCTTTTCATATCATTTAATATAAAGGATGTTTTTGCAAACATTTTTCTTCTATATTTAGTGCCATTCTTTCGCAACCTATTTTTAAAAAATCTTACGAACTTATTGAGTCATTTTTAAAACATTATTTTTGTGTCAATTGTTGATCAATGTTGACTTCTAATAATTAAATCAGGAAGTTTAAATAAGATATATGAAGGGTTCGTTACGATGCCTTTTAGATCCGGAGCAAATTTTACAACTGCAGTCAATGAACGCTCCAAAAAAGATAATTTGAATAGTTTATTGATCGTCCTGGAGGCTTTAAAGAAAACTTCACAACGGAAGCTTATTCATCGAGTCGGAGCCGGAAAAGCGTAGTCAAAGCAGTTCCCTGCAATTTTCTTTATAAACGCTCTTATACATCAGGCACATATTCATCTTCTTTATGCGCGTGTATTTAAGGGTAGAAAATCACGCAGATGCTTCAAACTTGGGTGAAATTCGCCGAGTAAAAGTAAATGTTGGAGCGAAAACCTATATATGCTCTACGGAAGTGAATGTGGTGGTTGCTGAACTGTTCCATTGCCGAGTGGTGGTGTCAATTAGCCAACAAATTCGTTAACTATGATAATTGAGTTAGTTGTGTGCTATTGGTTTTGCACGTTGGGATAGGATTGATTTTCAACCTAATATCTGGAATCTCACCCAGACAGGAAGCTTCGAAATAAGTTCGTATGTGCAGCACATGTAATTTTATTTAAACGATGTTATTTTTAAATGATGATTTCATATATTAAAATGCATCCAGCATTAATATAAAGAACATCACCCAACGGGCCACCTAGATGAACGTATCGAAGGACCCTTTCGCGATCGTCTGGATTTGAAAAGACTGAGCGGTTCTCCTCGGAAAACAATGAAAAACTACTTAAAATGACCTTGATGATTTTACTAAAAAAAGCTTTCTGGAGCTTAGGGGGAGTCTTTTGCTACGTATCACATATAGACCCTATGTCCCAGTGACAGGGTTGTCGAAAAATATTTTTTACTTTAATACTCAAAATTTCATCTTTAAATCGTCATAACTTTTGAATATATAATCATAATAGCACGAAATAACTGTTTTTTTATATTTTGCAATATATTTTTGATCAAAATAAATTATTATTTTATGCAATCAGTTTAAAAAAATACTTCTGAGCTTCTAAAGTCACATAAAATGTGGAAACGAATGAGAAATGTCGACTTCTAAATTTTCTAAACAAAATATTAACAAATATTGTGTTATACCCTTTCTAATGATATACTATCTAATATATAAAAAAATATTTTTTGTTTGTTCGTATGTAATGCGCTAACATACCGTTCATCAGATTGCGATTAAACTTCGTCCATTTATTGCTAAGGATTGCGCGAATAACATTAGCATAGTCGAATATACAAAAATAAAATAAAAAATGTTTGTTCGTATCTTATGCGCTGCCATACCGTTCATTCGATGAAGATAAAACTTTGCCAACATATTGTTTGCACTTCCTCAAATAATATAGGTATATTTCAAACGATATTTTTAGAGTTATCACTTCTGTGGTAGTTATCACGCACTACACCTTTTTTTAAAATTACAACTGTAGTTGTCTGAAGTAGCAATTCCTCTTTGGTTTTTGCCAAGAGGGGGGGAGGGGTTTACTTATTCAATTAGGATTTATTTTCTGGGCACCTCTTTTGTAAGAATTAATTATATTGGCAGCCCTATTCCATGACTTGTATAGTCTTCAGATCTGACACCATCGGATCTGGGGATGTGCGCTATTCCGTGGTGTTTCAAACAGTATATAGCATATTGTTTGAAAGGGAAGTTTCTAAAAATACGTTTTAAAACCAAACTCTCATTCGTTTGTACATTTTATGTGACTTTGAAAGCATTGAAGTAATTTTATTTAAAATTAATTGCATGAAATAATGATTTATTTCGATCAAATATAAAAAAGAATCTCTTTCGACAACCCTATCACTTTGAACATAGTGTGTGAAACATAGCAAAATATCCCCTAAAACTCTAAATAAATTGTCGGTTCATGTGCAAAACACCCTGTATAATATGAATAAAACAAATACCTTTCTGTAAAAAAATCCATTATATTAAGAGCACCTTTTTTATCTATCAGGGGATGAAATCCTCTTGCCTCCTTTATCTAATTTAAGCCAATATTATTTTTTCTAGTGGCTTCAGTCTATTCTGTAATCCTCAATGCGATTTAAAGATTTCAAGCTAGAATCCCGCAGTATTAATATAAAGTCAATATTAAAATCTGCATTATATTTTTCTTCTGCAGCTAATATTCAGCATTTTAAAGATATTAGCACGATTTTTCAAAATATTTAAATCGGAAATAAATATCGAGGATTTATATGATGTTGACGTATTTGTGTAAGGTTTCTTCTAGGTAATTGTGTTTAAAAATAGTATTCTGGTTGTTCAATTTGAAGGCAGTACTAAAATAGATAATTTTCAATGTAAAAGCTTTTATGTACTATTTTAATAATTAAAATGTTTGGTGGAAAATGTTGGATGTATCTACTTTTAAATCGAATTATATTGTAGAGACCGCTTTGAATCGATTTGGCCGGATGCTTCCAACTTGCACATAATATGGAAAGGTGCTTTCCAGAA
Source organism: Stenopsyche tienmushanensis (assembly GCA_008973525.1). Classification (NCBI taxonomy): domain Eukaryota; kingdom Metazoa; phylum Arthropoda; class Insecta; order Trichoptera; family Stenopsychidae; genus Stenopsyche; species Stenopsyche tienmushanensis. The sequence goes on from WACJ01000025.1 coordinate 133,976, forward strand.
GTGAACATATTGAATATTAAATTATCAGAAGCGTGTAACACCATCAAAGACATCGAGGAAGTCAATTTTAATTCGGCAAATTATAAAGAGAGCTTGCTCATATGTCAGAAAATCCTACTTTGCTCACACATCAGCCGACACATGTTCTATTTAGCATTCGAAAAGTGTTCTGGAACAATTTCGCAGCCCAATTAAGAACTCGACACTTTCACGGAAAGCGTTCATATTTAATGGGAATTAATTGGTACTTAATACTACAATTATTCAGAAGGCTGCCTTAAGTATCCGATCGCATGTAACATTCAAGCACACGCTCAATGTATGCCGAATAAAAAATATAATTTATATTCGAAGATAGCGATCGTTTTCTGAAATCATCCAGTGTTTTATAATAAATCTTCGAATGTATGGGAAGTGCTTCGTCTGAAGAAAGATAATTGGCTTATGGTCATGGTGAGGGTTTATGGTCGAAATGACTTTTGTTTTAAGTCAATATACGCAGGTTTTGGGTGAGTTTTCTTATTTTAAAGAGGAAAGTTCAAAATTTCATCCATTAATTTGCATTTTTTAGCATATTTCGTATTTGTAAAAAGTGCTTAATACGCAAATGGTTTTAATTTGGAGTACGGATTTGCTGAGACCGCTCTTGAGCTTTCAAAGCTCATTGCAATACCATTTTACATAAATCAACTTATTCCCAAATAAAATTCGTATTTAAACACAATAATTAATCATTTGAATGAATAAAAATAAATGTAAGCTTGAAGAATTATGATAAAATAAGATGGAAAGTCAGCATGCTAAGAAAATTTTAATTTGAATAAATTTGTATAATTAAGCGGGTGATCTCTTACTTGGGGTTAAAAATTGGATTTTGATTGCTTTTAAAATATTTTTTTATGATCTTCTAAAATCACGTAAAATAATTCGAGCTTCGAGTTGCTGTAAAAGGTTTTTAATCACCTTTTATTTATCTACTTATTGGCGTATATCTGAAAGTATCAAAAATTATTTCATGGTATCATGAATAAACTCAAGTCACGTGGTTTGATGGTGGGATTGATGGCGGCCACATGCGCGCGCAGCCATATTATATATGACGCGAACACGCAGATATAAAAAGAAATAAAATGTTGAAATCGTGTCCTTTCTCTCCAGCTAGTGAAGACTTATCTACAATATTTTTGATCTGTGCTTGACCATTATTTAAAACGGGGTAGAAGTCTGTCTTTTTGACCTTCTTCGCTTCTAGCAGTACCTTCTATATAAAATTATTGCCGATATTTTATCATAATTTTCATAATGTATTTTCGATAGATTTGAACTCCTAAAAATTGAGTGATGAGTTCAATTACTAAATGTGAATAAGAAATTAATCACTTTGCAATCTTTTTTGAATAAACCATAACAAAATACACTTGAATTTCTTTTTGTGCGATTTCGAAGTTATGCGGTTTTTTTTTAAATATTTTTTTCTTTTTTTAAGTTTCATAAAGAATATCGTAGTATACTAATTATGAATTATGTTGTTGGAAAGAGAAAATCTACACAGAACAATGATGACATTGACGCTGGGTATCAATTATCATACATCGATAAAAGTTTGTAATTAAAGTAATTAGTATTTCTCTAGTGGTTGTCTTGCATTTGAGATGCCAGATGTCAGACATTCTTAATATTTTACCAATGATGCAAGACGTCCTTTAAATGTTACTAAAAATGTTATTCCTTAATTGCTTTATTGTTTTCCTGTTTATTTTTATTAACTTTTTTTATGCGATTTTGGATATATTTTTTATGTCTGTTTCGAAGTTATGCGGTTTTTATAATCCATGGAACGCATCTTCACTTTTTCTATGTAAGTCACAGTTTTTTTGTGCGATTTTCCGTGGATCACATCTACCGCACAAAAAAAGGTTTAAGTGTATGAGTAAATTGAGTTTTAAAAATTGTATCATATATATCATTATATATAAAAAAAAAAAGAATGTGTGCCGCGCACGGAGCGTGCTGTCAGAGGGATAAGTTTAAGCCTGGAGACCGTGCAAGTCACAGAATAGGGCGCGTCCCCAGGCGAAGAAATCCAGTGGTGTCAGATCCAGAGACCGCGTGAGCCACGGAATGAGGCTACCAAAAAATACAAGATAGAAGTGCCCATAAAAAAAAATCCTAATTGAAGGGATATATGCCACCTTTGCAAAAATGAGAAAGAAAATGCTTCTTCAGACAACTACAGTTAAATTAAGGAAAAGGTGTCGTGCCTGCAAATAAATGTCGGCTAATTTGAATGAATTCTGTAAATAAATTTTATAAAATCGTCATAAACATAAAAAAAAGTATTTTCTTAACCCTGACCCTGCCAAACTAGTGCCTCTGCAAGTTTAACAACTTATCAGATCAAAAATGTTTAAAAAAATGTATTTCGATAACCCTGACACTTAGGACATAGGATATATGTGTAAAACGTAGCAAAATACCTCCCTAATTCCCAAAACAAATTTGTCAGTCTATTTATAAAACATCTTGTATATGTACATTTATTATAATCATCATAATAGTACGACCAAAATTTTACACACATTTCTACAAAGCCATTTTTTGTTTTTGTCAGTGTTTGCATTGTATTAAAATTTACAAATCTGCTATTTTGTAAACATGTAGTTAACATCAATTATTGTTAAATAAACGTCATCTACTTTCGATATAAAGTGGCTAGGGCTTCGATATACGTGGTTAAAGTTGTAACACGAAAGTTTGATTTAAGCAATGCAATATTAAGTACAAATAATATTATAAGCAGCTACAACATAGTTTCAGTCTTGTAGGTATAAGACATTTATATAATTTATTTACTTACAATTTCAAAACAACAAAATGAAAAATAATCGATTTTGTAGGAATAATTACAAAAATATTTTTTCTGCTTCTCGTATTATAACTTTGTTAAATATTAATTCCAATAATATTTGGGAATTTTCTATATTTAATTTATATCTCTCAGTATCGACAGAAGATGTATTTTTCACGAAAAAAAGTAAATATACATTCTCAGTCAGCGATTTCATATTACAGTAATGATTTTTCAGCGCATATCCAGACCTATTGGCCTGGAAAAATAAATGAAACGAATGGTTGCTTCGAAAATCGCAAATGGAATCGGAAAGATAAATCAAAACATTGTTGTATACAAATATTTCATTCAACCTTCAGTGAATTAATTTAAATCAAATCAACTCACAAACAATAACAAGGAATTTTAATGGTGTTATTATCATATATTTGGCTTGTAGCTCTCAAATGGCTATCGCTTGCCATTCCAAATATTTAAACTTGGATAAAATGTTTGTCTATAGATCCATTAATTGTTTAAATGGCACTGACAGCATCACGGAATGCAATAATGGCGGTTCTAAATACAAGGCAACATTCCTGGAAATGGCTTAAAAGGTGAAGGATTAATTTGATTGAAATCCAAAGAGCAAAATTGAGTATTTTATGTAATATCTATGGAATTTTTAAATTGTAAATTGATATAATTGACTCAATATTATTGCAGGACTTTAAACAACAAGTGAATCTGATCAGCTTAATTTACCACATTGAATAAGCTTAATAGCCCTATAAAAATGAAGGTTCTTTCAAAAATATGGTTTGTGCATGATTATTCTTCTTATCATAATTAAAATGCAGGATGACAATCCAGATCGTATTTCTAATCAGGATAAAATGACGATATTAAAAAAATATGCGCTTAAAAATAGAAAATCGGTTACGAAATAATTTGGCTTTTATATTGTTGGCATAAAAAAGGCTTTTCTCAAGGGTTGCGAAAAATTCCTAGAGCCGCGGTAAGCGAAAATCCTTGTAGGCCGTTCAGACCAATTATTTTATCGTTGAACTTTCCTTTCCCTTTGATAAAATTTTATTGCTTTTCAAATATATACCTTTAACCTTTATTCGGAACTAATTGCATAAATCTTGTTAAGAATAATAAAGTGGAATGTAATTAAAATTCAACATTGTTTTTAAAGCTTTCGCTTTCGGACAAATTATTTCTAACAAATCAGGTGGAAGGGATTTTAGATTGATATCAAATTTTGCGACGATCTTATATCTCCAAAAATCCAATTCGAAACATGTTAAGCTCAAAGCTTTGCGATGCACTCAATTAAAATATCTTAAAATTCCGAAGGAAAACTTTAAATTGATTTTGAATACACTAAATGAGATCTTAGAGCAAAGCACTGCATAAAATGTGGACCCAAAAGCTTCAGAATTAAAGCCGAGACTATGAAGCTTACAAAAATGATATTTTTATAAAAATACCCTAAAAGTCGTATCCTGAAAGTAAGTGTATTAAATTTTTATATTTTTTTTACAAAAAGTGTATTTGAAAAAAAAAACAGGATTTTGTTGATACACTTGTTAAATATTTTTAAACATAATCGCCATCTCATTCAATGCATCTGGTGAGCCGTGGCACAAGCTTCTTTATGCCCTCCTTGAAGAGCTCTCCCGCCAGCTCCTACCCTCACTTCAGAACCTCTCTCTGCAACTGCTCGTTAGTTGAAAATTTAATTCCACCCGCGTGTTCTTTCAGGGAAGATGATAATCTGAAGGTTAAGACTATGTGGTGAGGACGGGCGTTGACGTGCAATAAGCACACTCTTCTCGTCAGCATACCCCTCCTTTTATTTTGAGCTTTTTTTAAGATCTCACAATATCGTCGTGCATTGACGATTTAATTTTTTTGGCAGATGAGTGTTTTTAACTCAGACGTATAATGAGCTACTCATTTTTATCTTCAGTCACAATAGAGCTCAGAAAACCCTTACCTTCCAATTCAAGCAGTGCAAAAAACGCGCGGGCACCATTGACTAGCACGCGCTTGGCGGGATTTCTTACCGACATCTTCCATGCAATTGGACACTACAACGTGAATTTACGTACTATCGTATTCTTGCCATGTTCGCTTTGTTAACGAATCCCTCTCTACCACTCAGTATGGCCAACCCTTAAAAAACTACAACCCGCTATTGTCACAGTACACTTACTTTCGGGATTTGTTTCGTACTAAGATACATAGCCAATGTCGGTTATAACGCGTTCCAAGCAACTTTTTTTTCTACTTTTAAGCAATCTATCCGTTGAGGGACATTCAGTTCTTCTTATTGCTGGCTTGTATAATGTTCATTTATTCGAATCTTTTGTCCAGGTCATGAACCATACATCTTTTCAGTCTACGCGTTCCGGAGGCTTGGCTGATTAGCTTTTCAACAAGGCGGTTTTCAATCTCCTGCCTCACTGTTGGTATGCTTAATTCCCTGTGTAACGCAGCATTTTGGACTGAAAGCGTTGGAGAATGTCAATATTGGAGTTCAATGCGGTATCCCAGATTGTATTCCATATATCCAGATTGGTTTTAATCATTAAGCATCTGTCCAGGTGCATGCCGAGATATTTAACTAAGTCTACCTGTGGCATTTTTGTATGTTGTTGAGGTCATGTTGGAGCAGTTGAGATGCGATTGCGAGGTCGTTGTACGAGGCTAGAAGAGCTGTGTTGTCCTCGAAGGTGGCAGTTGTCGTGGTGTCTGTTGTCGGAATGTCGGCTATGTATAAAAGGTATAAAACTGGACCAAGTACGCTACTTTGCGGGATACTGGATTTTATATCATGGAGTGTGGTGACTTCATCTTCGTATTTGACGTAGAATGTTCAAATACGAATTTAAATATGCACTATTTTAGCTGCCATTTATAATAATCCAAATTTAAGTTTTAATGAACACAATTTTGTGATAGAAATTCTACTCAAACTCAACTACTTAATGAAACAAAAATCCTTTTCAAATATTTCTAGATGTCTAAAATACATAAATTTGATTAAGTTTAATTTTATGCTTATATTTCGCTCGTTATAACCGTTATTCTCTTGTATTTTTAGTCGTAATAATTGAAATCAAATTTATAAAATACCGGAACAAAAGTAAATTAAATAATAATACCATGAACAAAGATGTTCTTTGTATTTTTTTAAGTTATTAATTAATTATACATATATTAATACTAAAAAATATTTTTTAGGTTCATTCCACAACTGATTTTATTCGTAGACTACCGGATAGTTTCGACGAGCTTCAAAAGCTGACTTATTATGCAGAAAGGGGTGGTTAGGGATGAAATTAAATTTTCACAATTCGATTATGCTATTCGATGGAATATTGGTGTAATACCCAACATGGGCAGGAAATCTGACATCAATTTGCAAATTAAGTTACTCCGGCTCGGGATGGATGACCATGCCTTCATTTGATGTGCGCCGCAATTTCAATATTATCTGCTTCCGATGAATACGCCAAAGGCTCTTCCGCATGCAATATCATCGACCCCCTAATGATCATTTCCGGTGGTGGACGCTTTGTGAATAAAGCGCCCTCAACAAATCAAATGTGGTTCACTTCCACAATATTCTGCGCTGTGGTTGGACTCACGGACCTCACTTAAATACCCAATTAAATCAGAGTGACGTGAATGTTTTCATTAAACATAAATTATGAGCGGAAATAACAGCGTCGTTTCATTAGGTGGCTTTACAAATCACCTGTTCATTTATAATCAGAAATGATTTTCAGGTATGGTTATTTTGCATCAAAGGCTTCAGCAGGATATATCCTTTTCAATTCTTGAATAACATTATTTGATAACTGATTGAATTACTATATCGTGTTATCTGAAAAAAAAGAGTCGATAATGTGTATATAGAGTCAAACAAAGAGGGTAATAAACGGAACATATTTTTGCACTCGGATTCGAGATGTCAACCTGTCACTGACGTATTACAAGACATTTGTCAAATATATACTTGTATTAAATCGTCAGAATCTCGATAATATTTACAAACAAGACGTTAACAGTGTGTAAACACAATATGAATAATTTTGCTGTCAAAGCCCGCTGTCAATTACGATATAAGTCTTATCGCGACATAATATTGATTCCCGTAATAAACGTTAACGGCGTATTTTTTATTGCTTTCCAAAACGGTGATTACTCAAGCTTTGCTTATCTAAATGAACTTGAAAAGAACATGGAAAGATAACATTCCGCTGCAATAAAAGTGTAATGTAACATGGTTGCATTAATTTTTGTGCGCTCATTTTATGGTACACACTTCAACCTTTTTTTGTGCGGTAGATGCGTTCCGCGAAAAATCGCACAAAAAAAGCTATTACTTACATAGAAAAAGATGCGTTCCATGGATTTTAAAAACCGCATAACTTTGATATAATTGAGCTGTATAAAATATTATACATACATAATCGCATAAAAAAAGTTAATAAAAATAAGGCAAATAAAAAATGGGCAAGGAAGAAATTAGCTTTGTATAGTAATAATAATATTTAGAAAAAATAATAACCCAGTGTCAATGTCATCATTATTTTGTGTAGATTTTCTCTGTTCAATAATATAATTCATAATTAGTAAATATATCACTACAGTCCCTAAACTCATAAAAAAATCACAAAATGGCGACTATTTAATATAACTTCGGTCAAGTCATTTTTGGCCTTATTTTGTCACAGATTTTGATATAAATCTGGTAAGAATAATAGAAGGTTATAAAGAAAAGATTCGTAACCAGTTTGAAGTAAATTAATTAATTAAAACTTGAGATATGATGTCAACCGCGTTGAAAAAAGTAGTTTCGAAAAAAAAACGCGTTAAAAGATTTCATTATGGTAGGACCAGCCAAGTTGTCGCGTCACTAAAATAGTTTTAACTCCATAAGTAGTTGGAATTTTGGAAATTCCTGTAGAGAAAGTATTTTTAAAAGTCAAAACATTGGAAAAATCAATTTTTTCGAAAATCTAAACTAGAATAAAGGCCGTGGTCGTAATTCAGCGATAGGATGCAATATGATTTACAATTTATAAGTCCCAAATTATGATGCTTTTTCAAATTTCGGTTAGTGTTGATGATGTATTTCCTATTTTATCCTAAATATCTCAAAACGTACTCTTTATGAAATAAAAAAAATGCTTTATAAAAACCGCATAACTTCAAAAAAGTCGCATAAAAAGAGGTTTACTTAGACGACTCTCGCGGGTCTGTTCGCAATCGGATCAGAGAAATACCCGAAAGCATAAAAGACGACCAGTAAAGACATAAAGATGCTGATTTACTCCAAGATTTGTTTCCATTTTTTTTAAATAGAAAGTTACGAAGCATTTATGTTGAGGTACTCTTTCTTCAAGCATCTCTCGTCATATTGGCATTAAGGCGTCTTCTCACTTTAGGCGCCTCAAAAATAGGCTATTTTCGCGATTTTTTTTCGAGGATTTTCGCTATAAATTATAAGATAAAATGGATCTTATGTAATAAACACATCTTTCAAGTACATGAAAAAAATGTGAAAACGATTGAGGAATGTCAACTTATACTAAATTCTCTAAACAAAAAACTAACAAATATTTTTAATTTAGTTTAATTTTAAAAAAATCTTTAGATTATAAATTTTTCAAGGATATGCTACATGTCATACAAATCATTCAATAAGTCGTTAAACTTGAAGACGTACTAGTTTGGCATTAATTTAATAAGTATGATATTTAGTCTCATTGTTGAACAATTTTAATTAAAAAATCAGTACAATTAAAATTTTATCTAACTTATACCGTTTCAAATATAATATAATCCCTGTCCCGTGGAAATTACCATATTTGCATTGTCTTAACAACAATCTCATATTTCTGCTATATGCAAAATATCCTACTATGGTTAAAAATGCATTTTAAAAACTCTCGAGCATTTATACGAGAGCTCTAAAAGTATACCTGAAAACGTGTTCCAAACTAATTCTCTTTTATTTGCTCTCATTGTTATGAGATGTGCTCTTTTTAATATTCAACATGCTATGTAAAAACATAGCCGTGTCCAGAATAATTGATTTTTTTAACTGCTCTCTTCATTGAGTCCACCAAGGACCATAAAACGAATCCGACATTCAATTTTTTCGGCGATTTTAGTTGAAAATCATATAACATATGACGCTAAAAAATCCACCATAATTTAATACTCCTTGAGCATATAAAGGGCGAGAATGAAATAATTTACTCAAATATTGATAATAAAGTTGTGTACCTTTTCGTTTTGGCGTTGTAAAGCATTATCTTATTTGATAGCGCAATAAAAACTTTGCCCATATTTGCCACAAAATGAACTGCTGAGACATTGCACTTAGAGTCAAACTAGTAAATTAAGTTTTACGGTAAAAGTTTCGAGCTCCATTGTAATCGCTGAAGGAATGCCCTTTCTACAATTTAATTATACATGAATTCTTGAGATCTCTAATTAATATATTATTTGATAAATTTCATCTAAAAGTTATAAAGTAGCTGCAGTTCATCGGCACTATAAACTATTTTGAACTTCCAAACATGTTTAACAAAAGGACCAATCAATTATTAAATCTAATCAAGTTACAACTGTAGCTTAATGAAGCCATAAGTTTTTAATCCTAGGATTCGAACCGTTGTTTTTCATTTCGGTTTTCGTTCCAGTTCAGTTCCAAATATTTATATAATTTCAGATACGGTTTTCGTTCCATTAATAATTGATTAAAGGTATAAAAATTAGAATTAGAAGTTTATAATGATAATGATATAGCGTACGGCTAGGCTTCATTACTGTCTAATTATTTGGTCATCATTTTTTTTCCAAACTGATTCTGATTTACGTCCCATAAAATTGCCTTGTAAATTTATACTTGTAGTAAAATCAATTGCGAATTAATAGTGATGTAAAAATTATGACCTTTTTGTTGACAAAATCAATTTAAATTATCCGTTTTATATTATTAGTTTTTCCGATCATTTCAACATTTTCATGAGACTTTATAATTGAATTCCTATTATGCAATCCAGATTGTAATTCCTCAAAATGGTAAAATTCAATTTCAATACAATGCAGAGAACGTACACGTCAAATATACAGGGCTATCGATGATCCCTGGAACGCCAGAAGGATTAATCCCGAAATGAACTATTGTTGACAGAAACGTGGCGAACAAGCTATGACCCCGTAACTAAAATTGAACACCGGTTCAATACGAGGAGCATTTGTAAAGTTGCGAGATAAATCCTTCTATATGATGCCAGACAATTCAAGCGACCACCGCCATAATCCATCGGCTATAAATTGCTAAACTTCCTCATAAAAATTTAAACTCTTTCATATTTTCAGGTCAAATTGGACATAAATTTTGAATCGACCCACGTATATGAAAATCATCAAATAATCATCTTCAACAAGACAGTATCGTACCGTGAGTAATTTATTATCTTTATTAGGTTTATTCCAGTTTATTATTATAATAAAGCCTTTTCAAGTTGTGGATTAAAATGAGCGTACTGAAAAAGGATCGTCAGAAAACTTTCACTTGATCATGTTGACTTTATTCAAACAACAATATTTATTTTATCTTTAAAACCATCATGTAATGTAAAGATTCAAGATGTCTGCGCTCTTAAAACATCTGATCGATTGTTGAATTTACGATACCTTTTTGAGACTCAAGTTCGTAATATTAGGGTGTCCCATAAGTTTCTTTCGTTTTCATATTAAGAAAAAAATAAACAATTATTTGTATTGCATCAAAATTTATTGAATAATATATATGATCCATTCTGTTCTATTAACTTTTTCGATCTCTCCGGAAATTTCATAATGCCTTCTTGCCAAAATGCTTCTGTACCCTTGGTCCAAGACCTTTTACGTTGGCTATTCTCATAGAGTATCCAACTTTCATTTCCAGAGACAAGTCTCTTCCAAAAAGATTGGCTATTATGTCGATGGAGAAGAAGATCGTATGTTGAAAAACGCTGAAGTTTATTTGGGTCAGTCAGTTCATGAGGAAGCCACACATCTGAACGATTGATGTAGCCCAATTTAGTCAGATAATTATGGACGGATGTTCGTAGAATTTCTAGCTTGTTAGCTATTTCGCAAACAGTATATCGCGGCTTTTCTTCAACCATGGCTATGATTAGATCTGTGTTCATTTGCGAAAGAAACTTATGGGAAAACTTAATAGTTTACATCTACTAGTCATTTTCGGAATCATATAGTTTTTTTGGATTTTCGTATTATAATTTATATTTCAAACATAGAGTTCGATCTACTTTGAATAAGGCGAATCCATTATTTTTTCTTGCATCAATTTTTTAGAATGAGGTCTTTGAAATATGATATTACTTGAATCTTTTTCTAGTGAGGTTAACGAAAATTCATAACAAACGATAAATTAATTATCTAATTAATAGTATCTTCCGTCTTAAGGACCCCCTAAAGCTTTTTGTCGACCTTTTAATTTTAAAAGTCTCCATATATATCTATGTTTTTTCGTTATATTATTTTCCTTGTTGAATAAATACAGCATGAAATAGCGCGAATCTTCTTAATAGATTGTTGACCTTAATATAAAATATGTGTTTCCTGAACCGCGTCTTGATTCAAATTGATTGTTAAGGTTAAGTCTCAAAATTTCGATAACATTCCAGTCATCCGAGCATTCAAAATATTTATTTGGCGATAGACGCATAACAAAAACTTTAGCAAAATAATAATCTTTTGAAACATAACGATGATGGTTTAAAGCATTTATTCTAACAAAATCCAGACTACAAAAAAATGAGATGCGTCAGAGAAGCTAAAATTTCACAATCCACTAACGAATGCAAAGAGTTAAAGTAAAACTCGCCTGAAAATTAATTTGGAAAAATTTTCTTCTATGTGATGTTGAAAACTCATTTTTTAATTAATCCCGTTTTCGTTCTGCAAAGACTCCCTTGAATAGAAAACCCCAAAAATATTACACAAAACTTTACCAGTGATTTAATGAGAATAAAATGGAATTTATTTTTAACTAAGCCAATTAATATTTATATACAAATCTCAGTAGAATTCTAATTTATTTAGCCTTTATATCGTAATTTTGATTATTATATATTAAAGTTTTATGTTAAATATTTATTACTAATTAACCCAGTGAAATATTTTTCATTATAATTTGGCGTTTATAATAGTTTTACGAAGATTTTTTGATATCTTTCCATGCAATATCGATCCATGATGCTATAATATTGATACACTTCAAAGGCTGTATTGGCAATATCGTATAAAAAATAAGTATTTTTTCATGTCATTTAGTAGTAGCTGAATAATCGCAAAATATTATGACATAAGCACAAATCCCTGAATGCTAAAATATAGGTAGAAAAAGAGTCAGTCGTTCCTTTTAGACTTTATGTATATTTTATTTCCTTTTTACATCGAGTGGTCTTAAGGCTTTTCGACGGTTTTTTTAGGACTTTATACAAATAATGTCAGCTCGGAGGTATACGTAAATGTATCGTTTACTTAAAAAAACACATATTGATACAATCTTTATGCTCAAAGTCAAATAAATAATCGTGTTATTTCCGCCCCCGTGGATAGGCGGAAGTCTATTTCGAACGAAAACGCTGTCAACTCTAGACGCTTATGAACCGAGATGGATAGATAAGGAGATTGATCGGAAATAGAAGAAAACCAATATCCAGTACTGTTTGCACTGAAGCTTAAGGAATAAAATACACTACCACCCCTTAAAAGCACTTTAAAACATTTCAAGGAGTTCAATATAACTTCTCGTTTTAGTGGTCTTCCAAAAGCAAAATTACCTCGTCAGAATTAGCAGTAATCTTGCTCCCATGATCATCCAATATTGGGCATAAAAACATCGTTGGAGTTTTTATGACTTACTTTAATCGCACGAGGAATGTTCAATTATATATCTATACTGTGTAAGTAGAAAGGAAACGAGTCATTAAAATAAAATAAAAATATGATCTCATACTTTTGAAGTGAAAATTTTATAGGCGCAGTTGAAATTGATTTAAACTTCTAATTGGTAGTTGGTTTGAAAAAGGGGGGGAATTATTTGTTCTCTTATCATAGAAATGCTAAGAGCATGCATCGCATTGCGTCTAATATTTTATTATATATTACACAAACACAACTTAACCTTTTGGCTAACCATTTCCGTTAATGAATGGGGAAAAAAACAATGCACAATACTCGTATTAGCAGGAATGTAAACTTGTGCGCAAAAGTCTATTATCATTCCAGACAACTTTTGTCATTTTCAACAGTTGCCATGAATTAAGAGTTTCAGACTCTGAAAATCTCTCATTCTGGAAACAGTCTGTATAAGTCCACATTGTATCTAATGGTTCTGAATGGATACACGTTATTCAGCAACAGCAATTTTCAGCAAATAAAGCTACATTGTAAAGACACCCTTGCGTCAACTTGAGACATGACCAATGTTCCATGAATGCTTTCCCAAACTGCTCTTACTGGGATGCCTTTTTTCCGATTCTATTTAAGACAACTACATTCACCTATCTGAAAAAAATAAGCATTCTACTTATTGGTAAATTCATATGACATCATAAATCGATTCTAAAACCACCATGCATTTAAGTATTTCCTTTGACTTATATTTTTTATTTGAATATTCTTCAATCTTAAATGTATGAATAACCACACGGTCACTTTCGCAATATATGGACTCGGCATACAATTGGCATACGTAAACCATTTAAAGAGACAAACTCCTGCTATCGTGTCTCGTTAAATAAATCGGTATTCGTTAAACAGAAGCTCCCACTTCGGCTCACCCAGATAAAGCTGACACGTCACCCTACTTCTTGCGCGTGTATCGTTGCCGGTTGGGTAGAGGCGCTCAGGAGACGGGAGTCGGGAGAATTGTCAGTTGGCCTTGGCTGCGGGAATTCGTCCTTCTTGCAGCCAGATCTCTCTCTCTCTCTCGATTGGAATACATAGTTATTAGAGAATGGCCCGATAAAAAAACGGATCCTTACGCTAGCGGAGACATCCCGACGAGCACGTGGAGGCAGGGAACCGCCCAGGGACTCTGCCCCCGAGAGCGCCCCCGCCTCAACGCTACATGCTCATAGAAAAACATCATAAATTATTATTAAATCATAAATTGATCGAAAATAGGATGACGATAATATAATGATATTGATCCATCGTTTACTACATTTTGCATTGCTTCCCGAGGAATAATTTATGACTTTTCCATGATATCTTTGAATCAACTTTTATTTAATCAAATAACTATTTTAAGCCATTATTCTATTAGTTATAATTCCACTCAAAATATTGTATTTTACTAGAATGTCTTCAAAATCTTTAAATTTGATATTTTTAGAGGAATTACTCATATTTTAATGTTATTTGTTTGATGGATTATTTTTCCTGGAAGGCCGTCTCAAAGTTTATGTCTCAATAATGTATTCGGGTGAAATTTTCAACGTAAAGATGTTTTTTTAAATTGTAACAAAATTCTGTGCAAAAATCGGTCGTTAGCATTTATATTGTTCGTTCTTCGAAATTATCAACTGCTCCATTTTATGGAGCTTTAATTCGGACGAAATGGCTGCGTGCTTATTTTAAAGCTTCTTAAAATTCAATTTCGCCGATCAAATAACACCCCCAATAATCACTCAGTTCGATAACAGATTTTCTCAGTATTTCGATAATTAAACTGTCGAATGTTTCCTTTTTTAATTTTATCAATTCAATTATTAAGACGGTGTAATTTTTAAGGGTATTCAATTATTCGAAGGGTAGCAAGGCCTATCCAATTATTTTCGCGATAAATATTTCGTAGAAAAAACGGAAAGATGCTGGATATTATTTTTGGGAATATCAAGCAAATTATTACGAAATAGAAGCCAAACAGAATTGAGAAATAATTTAATTATCGAAAACTAGTTAAAAACAAATCATTTTTAATCATGGAAAAAACATCAATACCATAAATAGCATTTAATGTACTTAAAACTATTTCAAAAAATATAATTTCTACAATCTTTATAATTAAAAGATTTTTCCGTGATTTATATCACACTGTTAGGAAAAATAAGCTTTTTTATGAAGTCGAAGAAAAGTTTTTATGAAAAGCTTAAAAACTCCGCGCGAAGAACTTTATAGAGAGTCAGAATTATGCATACATTTATTAGAAGTGCCATGCTACTTTTAAATAATGGCTGAACATATCTAATCGCTTTAAATTCTATAAAACTAATATCTAAATGATGTATAAAATTATATGAGTTTCGTCAAACATATTAAAGATCTGCAATTAAGTTGTTTATGTATTAATATATTAAATTACAATGCAGTTTTTATCATGATCTGAAAAGGTCCTTGTTTTCAATTTACATTAAATTCTCTTTTATTAATCATAATTGATATGTTTGACGATAAAGTCTTAAAACGTGTATATTTTCTTGTTTAAAAATATGAAGTTGGCTGTATTTTGAGGAAGAAGATCGTCAATGAAGTCTCGGAGTTGGGTCTAGTTTCTTTCAGAATTTTTATTTTATTAAAGCACTCTGAAGAAAACCAATTGAATAACCATAGTCATTCACTTTTTGATGCGTAAATAAAAAAGTAATTTTAATTACTTTATATTTTTTTGCTATTTTAATATTGTAAAATAAAACCTCAATCAACAAATCGTTAAAATGCACTCGCATAAAAAATACATTATTATGGTTCATATGAATTTATTTATCTGTCAGAATCTTCGCAGCGTGTATGAAGCTTGTATATAAATAAGTAAACACTGTCGATAGCACACAATATTCGGTCATTTATTTGTGTAAACATAAACAATACAAATTTAGGTCTGTTTTTATGCTGGTCTTTTTATGCGATTTTGAAGTTATGCGATTTTAAAATGTAATGGAACCTATCCCTCATTTTTTGTATGTAGTTCAAGTCTTTTTTATGCGAATGCGCATTAAAAAATCTTAAAATTAGACTAGTGCAGGTTACAACCGTTAAAGTGTGATTGTGTATAGGTTGATCGGAATTGTTTTGTCATCTGACATCATCTTTCGACATTGTCATCTGAAATCGTTACTTTGACAAATGAACTTGGTGAGAAGGCTTTGATATTTTTTCTCAAAATGATGTCAATGAATTGCTTGAAGATACTCCATTAAATGATGATGATATTATTAGTTTGATGTTATACGGCAGCCAAGAAACAGAAACTTAAAACTCAAACTCCCGCAACTTTTTTGTAAGGATTATATAAGAAGCTAGTCAACTTTGCAATAAATTAGAAAATCTATTTATTGTACATGACTCAAATTCTGAATGAGCTTTCAAAGCTTTCAAATGAATATCACGAACTGGGTAAAAAAATTAATGCTTAAATCGTCACAAAGTTTTTTTTAATGCGATTTTGGGTACATTTTATCATGTTGACTTGAAGTTATGCGGTTTTTAAAAATAATGGAACCTATCCCCCAGTTTTATATGTAGTTCAAGTCTTTTTTATGCGACCGCCCGTGGAACGTATCTATCGCACAAAAACAGTGTACTTGAAATCGATTTATTATATTATTCACATATCATTATTAGTCGAAAAAATTGGTTTAATGATATATACAATCGTACGATGTACGCAAGATACTCTCTCCGTCTCTGTTTCTCTCCAAACTCGACACGCAAGACACCCTCCGTCTCTGTTAGTCTCAGAACTCAACGTGTAAGAATGTTCTTAATGAATCACTGAAATTCGGACACAATTCTGTGTCTTACCATTACCATTTTTAACTATAGTATTATAAGCTATTGCAAAAAAACACAGTGACAAAATTTTATTATATTGAGTCGTAAAAACTAAGGAAAAAAATGTTTATACATTACATGGACTGCTAATAAATGAAGAGATCTCGAACGGTGTGCCAACCAGCGTTCCCGCGAGGCCGGTATTAACCGCTTATGAATATTTCCGCAGCACCGCGGCCTAAGTGTATTTAATCAATCATGGATTGTTTCAAGGGGCCATTGTTCGGTCGACCCATTATTTTCTGTGAAATGTGAACCGATGCCGGGTCTTTGTTTCGAAATGTTTCATTTAACCGCACGTGAAATACTAAGTGTTAATTTAATTAAAAAATTTGCATAGCGATAACACGATTAAATATATTCCATATGGCACCTCGATAAACACGCATATGCCATCGAGCCCTCAAGAGTTGATAAAGTTAGAGCCCATCACGGGAGTTTCTCTCTATGATGAGCCAAAACAAGCATCAATCTAATCAATAAGTGGCTTTACATTCAATTTGGCTCGGTCTGATGCCCTGACTACCCTATCAGTACAAAATGGCGTTCGCTCCCAGATAACTCCTGGAGTTATCGCGCGAGTTTTGCAATTAATTAGCACCGCTCCAACTTTAACTACGGCTGTAGTCGGTGAGTGTCTGGAGCGGCTGTCGAATGATATCATAGAGTAGGTTAAAGTTCGGTATAAAATTTCCTGTTCGAACTAATGCGCCTTCAAGCAACAGGATGTATTGAGATGGCATGTGAAAAGACGAAAATCCTCCAGCGGTACTCTAAAATGAAAACCCCCGCTTCGTCGACGATCCCACGTTGAAACAATATTTAATCACAAAATGGGACATTTAAAAAGGTTAGTTAATAATATGTATTTTTTTTTTACATAATTCATTTAATAAAAAAGTCTCAAAATTTTATTAAATTGGGATTTTTAAAATTTAAATCATGATCATGCATTAGACGTTGGCTGGAAAGTTTTGATTTACAATAGGTCTTGCTTGAATTATAATCCTTTGTATAACATTTTATAAAAGACTTAGTACTATGATTGTATTAAATTCGTAAAGAATTCGTCATTATTGAACGCTGTTATTAAAAATATTTATGAATGATTATACCAATGAAATGTATGACTGTTCACTGTGAATACATTTGCAATTAAGTGTGCGAAAATTTACTATTACCATAGCTGTCATTTATTTTCCACTACGACTCGTTCTTCAAGTTCAATTATTCTTGATGAGTTTCTAAACAACTTTTCCAATCATTGTTTGACGCTTATTGTTAAATATCCGACTGATTTGTTATACAAACTACATAATAATACAAGCCATATTTGTATTTAATAATTTTAATATTTTCAATTTTTTTTCCATAAACTCGTTCTTCATCTCATGCTTATAGTAAGCACAAAAGTAATCGATTGTCTTTAATTGGTGTTAATAAATTTATATATACATTTTGGGATAACTTCGTCCACACATTTAATATGAATATTGATCGAAAATTCTACGAAACTACACTTTTTAATGACTCAAATACCCTTTATCCCAAATATTATCAGTATACACTTAAACCTTTTTTTGTGCGGTAGATGCGTTTCGCGGAAAATCCCACAAAAAAGCTATGATTTACATAGAAAAAGTGAAGATACGTTACATGGATTTTAAAAACCGCATAACTTTGAAACAGCTATATAAAATATATCTAAAATCGCATAAAAAAAGTTAATAAAAAACAGAAAAACAATAAGGCAATTAAAAATTACAGTTTTGTTAACATTCCACTTGAGAAATACTAATTATATCATAATTATTCTGTGTAGATTTTATTTTTCCAACAATATAATTCATAATTAGCAAAGATGTCACTATAGTCCCTAACTCAAAAAAGTCACAGTGACTCAATGATTTACAGTCACAATTTTTTTTTCTAAATTTCAGTTAATGTTTATGACTTATTTTTTATTTTATCCAAAATATATCCAAACGTAAGCTTTATGAAATAAATAAAAAAAATAAAAATCGCTTTAAAAAAACCGCATAACTTCGAAATCGCACAAAAAGAGTTTTGAGCGTACACTGCCAAATGTGGAATATGTTGTGTCTGGACATTTCATCACATACTAGATAATAAAAAAATCATCTGCACAAAAATAATACTTAATCGTATCGTTTTAAATTTTTGACATTATTTTACTACAATCTAAAAGTGCTTATATATTTTATTGTTTTAAATTATTTTTGTCACAGTTTTAATTTTTTTAAAAATACTTATTTGTTTTTAAATAATAATCTAGTGGGAATAATAGAGGGTTATATAGAAAAGATTCGCATCCAGTTTGAAGTAAGTGAATTAATTAAAACTTGAGATATCATGTCAAACGTGTTTAAAAAAGAGGTTTCGGGAAAAACGCTTAAAAATATTTAATTATGGAGGACCGGCCAAATTTCCGCGTTACTAAAATTACTATAACTCCGTAAGTAGTTGAAATTTTGGAAATTCCTATGGAGAAGAAGAGGAAAAAAAAGAAAAAAATGCTTTAAAAAAACCGCATAACTTCGAAATCGCACAAAAAAAAGTCGCACATAAAGAGGTTTGAGTGTATTATGGTATGGATTTGTCAATATATATATCGATAATTTTGTTAATATATGTATTTATAAATAATATAAATAAACTGATGTATGTATATATATATATCCATTTTCAATCCCTATAATATATGTGCAAAAAAATAATTGATTTTTTACATGGCCATATTTGTTCATATGCTATTTATTGTTAATGAAAACTTTGATCAAATTAAATACAATCAATCTAAATAATGCACGTCTTCTTGTTTTGCAATATTATAGTAAAAATATTATCAAAAACTAGCTTATTTGCTGAGAGCTAATAAAGACTTGTTGACTAATAAAATGAATAGATGTGATGATCAAAAACCAAAAATAAAAGGTAGCCCTGCTTCTGGGCAGATTAGAACGCTTAAATCAGAAAGATCAAGATCAAAGATCAATAAAAGATCAAAAATATTTTTGATCGATTGTTTTAAGGCTGATTTTCCTTAAAACTTACGAGATTACATAGCAACGCATTAGACCATGGGATAGTATTAAGCAGATTTACATAACGAATTACTAAATTTTAAATTTCATACAAGCGATATGTACATAGTCTTTTGAATCCGGATAAAATGATATTTAAATATTTGACATATAAATAAACAATGCCTTTTCCCCGGGCCGAAAAGTTTTCGGTGTGTGTATTTAGGAGCGGACACGGTTTACCTTGTATCCCGAATTAGGGACGGTGGATTACAATATCATATTTTTAATCATGACTTTGACTTAATGCCTCATAATTCCGATCCATGAAAAATTCATTACGGGCCGTCGGAAAAGTTCTGTCCTTTAAGTGTACAATATTTGATTGTGAACATTTTCGAAATTGAGTGCCACTCGTTTGTTGATTTTCATCATGTTTGCAATTATTCGATAAGAAAATGTATATGAAGGTCACTCTATCAAATAAAAAATCAAGTGGGTGCTTGGCATTGCAACCACAAATCAGATTTTATCAGCATTGTTAATTGGCGTATATGAAACATGAATTCTATACATTTCCCAAGCACAATTATTTTTGATGAAATAAAATGGGAATCAATCTTTGAGTTTTTGGATGATAGAAAAACGTGTTAAAAAATGATATTATATTGTTTACATTATGATCTAAGCAGGTCCTTACTATATTTATATTTATGTGATCCGAAATATAAGCAAAAATGAGTATCAACAGCTTAACTATAATATAATAAAGAGTAGTTAATTACAATTGCTCTGGTGATTCATTTTTAATTAAGGGAAATTCCATATCTGTAGCTTAAGTTGTATAAAATACTGTCTAAAACATTTCAATTAATTTTTATATAGCAAAATTGCGCCAAAAATGCGTTAAGATTATCGACATTTTTGTCACGTTTCGTATCCTATTTATGTTAATGGAGCTTGTACGTTCTAGACGAATTTCCGTTATTTACCCCTGGTCAAAACTATTAGCAAAATGTCAGGGTTTGACATTCGACATTTTTTTAGGTCAATGTGTATTTATACTAAAACTATGTAATTGTTATATAGGATGGGCCAAAAAGATTTGCGTTTTTTAATAACCATCTAAAAAAAGTACAAATTGTATTCAAATAAATGTTTCTTGCTCCAGAATCTGCAAGTTATTTACATTAAGTTTTCGAAAATCTAAGGGCCAGGTTTGAGGAATGCCAGTGGTTTGTTTTTATAAATAAACATGTACATTTACTCTATGGTTTCCATTTAAAAAAATGGCCTATAATTAACTCAATGTAAAAAATACCACAGCGTTTAATTCAAAAATATTTGCAACATTTATATTAAATTAATATATTTAAGGGTTGGTTCACTCGGTGGGGGATCTTTCAAAGAATATGCTTTAACAAGAAAGGCCTCATTACATATTATTGAGAGGACTCTACCGTCCGATCTGATCTTGGAATATCTTAAAATTCGCAACACTACCCCGGCCATTAGGATAATGAGGATTTTTGATCCTTCAACATAAAGAAGGTAGAGTCGACTCTTAATGGTAACACGTGAAGGCCATTGAATTGTACGTGTCGCCACGTAAGAAAATCCTTTACAACAAGGACCGGCAAAGACAAACAAATAGGGCCTTTAAATTAGATCCAATTTATTGTTATGGAAGCTCGAAATCACGTCATTAAAATTGCAAACTTATCATGGAAAATGCTACATTTTAGTCTTTAAATGGACACCTCTTTAAACGACATTATCTTCGGTTATGCCTAATGAAATTCGCTCTTGAATTTTTATATTTATCTAGTAAACTACCCCGGAGGAGCATTTACGCCTTAGCAAGATGGCGCTCTCTTTTAGAAGCTTTAAATTCCGATCCTCGAGTGAAAGGTACAAGAAATTTCTCCTCAGATGAAAGCTCTTTAAGCCGAGCTTTTGTTCTGCTTCTATTCGCTCTCGCCGTTTTCATGACTGCTTTTAATTCCTTACGTTTTTCAGCGTCTTTTATCAAACGATGGTTAAACAAGTTTAAAGCCCACTTCAATTGGTAAATATAAATTTAAGCTAAAATTCAAAAATCAAAGTGTTTCAACTGGACCGTTTTGCGGGCATCTCGTTTAATCTCGACAAAATTGTCATATTTTTTAGGGAAAATTTAAAAATAATGACATTAATTCTTTGTTTAATGGCACTTTGGATGATAAAATCATGCCATGTCATATTTATAATAGCTTATAAGACATTTTTTGATGAAAGTTTACATTAAAAAATCCACTTCAAAAGACGAATAAATCAACAATGGAGTCTTGCATGCTTAAAATAATAATTCATATAATAATTGTAAATATTACTAATACAAATTCCATTAGCAATGATTTATTATAAAATCAGCATTCTATCAATAATTTAAAGTGGTGATTGAACAAAAGTAAACTAGAATCTGTCAAAGTCTTAATAATAATTATACTTAATTAAGTATTAATTACAAAAAAAAAATCAAATTCTTAAAATGAAGTCCCTGCGGGCTTATTTAGTATTGTGTTATATATTTTTAATTGCTTTAAAAAACATTTTTTGAGTTATACCTCTTTTCGTTATTTCGAGCCTCCTGTCAGGCTCTTGGACGCGGAATGACTTACGTCAAAAAAATACTATTATTTTTATGGAAAATTCATTATAATACAGATTTTTGCTCGATTTTATGGAATGTATTCCTAGAATTTATCCATGAGGTCCATGACTTTTTTTACGCGGTTGTTTATATTCCAGTACTAATGTCATGATTTTGTTGTATTGATATTATATTATTAGACTCATAATCATCAATGTCATCGAATTCGGACTTATTGTCGATTAGGTATAAAAGATTATCATTATTTACAAATATGAACAAACTTACAAACATTGATTTTTATATATAAGATCTATTGTAAGTTAATTTTACTATGCTTATATTATTTAAAAAAGTGCAAACAATAAGTTGGCAAAGTTTTATCGCAATCGAATGAACGGTATGGCAGCGCATTAAATACGGACAAACAAACATTGATTTTTATATCTTAATCTATGCCTATGTTACTTGCGAAATCTTTAACAATAAATGTACGAAGTTTTATTGCAAGCCAATAAACGGTATGGCAGCGCATTTCGAACGAACAAAACCCAATTCATTTTTATATATTAGAAGAAGAAGATAATTTAATTATATGTTTGATTAGTAAGGACTTGCTAACCTTGCATGACTTTACTAATCACTTCAGTACTTACTTTGTAATAGGTAAATTATTTTTTTAAATACTAGTCTTTGAGTCAATTAAGTCAGCTACAAATCCGGAAATATTTTTTTTTTATAAATTTTACCTTAGATATTTATATTTCATTATTAAAATAATTTTGATTGTCTCTTTTATGATATAATAACTAAGATTATAAAAATCAACAAGAAGCAATGTTCTTGTTATATAAAATATTTGAATTATGCACGAAAGAGTCGTCCAAAAGTCTTGGCAGCGGGAAGATTAATTCTTCTTGTCAGCTTCTCTGCTCTCGTAACTGTGATCTTCAGGTTGATAAATAATAATCTTGCTAACGAGTAGTCTTTTCATATCTTCTAACTATATGTTTTTATCTCTGCGGCCTCTCCATGACCTGAACATTGACAGACTTGTATGTAGAACGTCCATCCCGAAGAGCATACTTGGGGCTTGGAGCTCTTCTTGGGGGTTTCCACCTCCATGACTTTTTATAAAATAAAATGTTAATGCAACTCCTATTGTCTCTCTTGTAATATCTTTGAAAGACTCATCATCGTAAATGTTTGGCAGACTATTAAACGTTTAGAATAGTACGATAATCATAGATATCAACCTCCAAAATTTACAAGATTAGTAATTTAAGGAGAAAGCCGCGATGCGGTTTATGCCCCAAATTAACGATTAGCTAATGGAACACGTCGTATCATTGAGGAGATCTTTCATGGTGCGTTGAGCGAAGACTTACGCCTGAAGTATGCCTAATGTCGGCAACAAATTTACAACTTGTTGAGACTCGGAGCAGAAATTCGCTACATTTCATAAATACCACTTGAGAAAATCCCTGTTAGCAGTACATCATCGGGTGGTAATAAAGCCTTCGCGGTTAAGGGAGACAAATGGCGAGAGTGATATATCACTATATAAAACCGACGAACTCACCAGGCCGTAAAGGGCCTTATAAACCATCAACCGGAAGTGTAAACTTTTAGGGCTATCACTCTGTACACGAGCTTAAATAAGAACCTCGACAAAACCGAATTCCCCTGTGTTGTAATTTGGGTCCGAAATGGCGATAAAATTTAATGGCCGTGGCGGTGCACGAATCCCCCGAGCTTTTTTTTTACTATCTAATATAGATGTCGAAAGGCGATACTTGACTTATAAACCGGCGGAAGAAAATCCGATGGCAGTATAATTTTAATTGAATGTAATTTTCTCTTGTGTTTGTCGATCTATCGCACGATGCCAAAAGTAATGTCGTATTTTTGCCATAAAAATGTTCATCCAAATTTAAGCAATTACAACAATTTATAGCTCAATAAAATAGAGCAAATAATCTCAACTTTTCTATGGTGCGGGCGCCTTCGAGATTGCTTCAATTCAATGTTTTTTCCAGTTCAATCAGAGATTTTGAATTTACTTGCATATCTAAAGATGTAGATACTACATTAAAATCAGCATTGGTGCAAAATAATAAAGGCATCGAAAGAATGCCAAAAATATGTTCAAAATAACGTCTTGTATATTCAAGATATTATTCTCTTTTAATTGTGCTTTTAAAGTTTGTAATCTAAAAATGTTTTCTGGAATTTACCTTATTTGATTGTAAAATACACTTAAACCTTTTTTGTGCGGTAGATGCATTCCGTGGAAAATCGCTCAAAAAGAAATCTCCCTTCCGCAGAATGTATTTTTAAAAGTCAAAACATCGGAAAAATGGAAAAAAAAACCAAATATTTTTTTTCAAAAATTTAAACCAGAATAAAGGACGTAGTCGTAATTAGGGAATCCAATCCCGAGCCAAAATTTCAATCCCGGGATTTCGGGATTTCATTAGACAATCCCGGGACCAGTCCCGGGATCCCGGGATTGAGATTTTCAATATTTTAAGAAATTACCTTGATGAATTTGGTCAAAAATTACTAATAAGTCCATTTGTTCAATATAAAAAATCACCTGAAGGCCAAAGAATTTTATTTATTTAAGAAAAGATAAAAATACAATTCAAAAATAGATAAATAAAACACTAAAAAATTCAAATATAATATTTTGAAAATATGCCCGAAGTAACATTAACATTAAACATTAGTATTTCGTCATTTAGTTTGGATCGTCATCAGATATTTAAATGCTAATTCGAGTTGATGATCGCGTGAGCCCTCATTTTCGTATAATACCATCAATGTGATAAAATTCCTTTGTGCTGAGACACGGACTAAAAATCGCAAAATTCCCGATTTCCCGACAAATTATTTATTTCCGTCGCTGCAGATGAATACTTATATACTATAATACTTTGATGTGATTTGTAATTATATTACGGAGGAATACAAAAATTCTGAACCCCGTATCTATTATATTTCATATCGATATTCCCACTATTAGAGTCGAGGTGTAGTAAATACATCACCGGTAGGGAAATGTTGCTATAACAATTTTAAAAACATACATGTACGCTATATATGTATACATAGATTAGACAGTCACTGCTCCTATGCGTCGCTTAAGTTCGCCAATTAGTAATTACGCCACTGTTTCCAAGCGTCCAGATTTCGTCGGGAATGTCTCGATTTAGTAGCCTTCATCGTGTTGGTGAGGTGTACGATTTTTGTTAGATAAAAATTTCAATCCCGGGATTTTCGGGATTACGTTTTCTAATCCCGGGATCCTTAAGTACCTAAAACTGTCCGGGATCCCGGGATCCCGGAATTCGGGATCCCGGGATTGGATTCCCTAGTCGTAATTCAGCGATAGCACATGCAATATGATTTACACAGTCCCAAATGTTATATTTTTTCCAAATTTCGGTTAATGATGATAATTTATTTTCTATTCTACCCAAAATATCTCGTTACTTATTCTCTATGAAATTTAAAAAAATTGCTTTAAAAATCCGCATAACTTCAAAATCGCACAAAAAAAGTCGCACAAAAAAAATGCGAGTGTAATTTCATTCAAATTGAATTGAATTCGGAAATTCCAAGCATTGAGATTTTTAGCGTGGAATTAACTGGCAGGAAACAAAGATGATATTTAAGGAGCATCTTGTAAATTATGTAAGCTGATTCATAGCCGCTCTCTTCCTAACAGGAGAAGAAATCTTTAAAAAATATTTTTACATGTTTTTAATACAAACCAGTATAAAATATTATTTTTATTTATAGATTTCTTTTTAACATTAATGAACGTAGATTTAAATTTTCCATGGAATATTCTTAGTTTTGGCATTTACTTCTCTTCCAAAAGAGGAATCCATTAAATGATAATAACGATGGTTTTCTCCGAAAGAAACTGTAATATATAAATACTTAATTTGTAGCGATGTAGCGTTAAAATTGTATTATTAAAGGTGAACATTTTGAGCAAATTTAACATGAAATTTACATAAGATTTACTAATTTTTACCATGGAATCGCTTAACGCTTTAAGTGTTTAAATATCATTAGACACTTAGATATTCATTATTTAATTGGACGAAAAGGTGTAACTTTATACTTGAGGTTTTATAACGATGTTATGATGATTGAAACCAGATATTTATATAGAAAATTTTAGAATAAAATTATTCATATTGAATTATTTTTGGCAATTTTTTTAAAAATTTATACTTGGATATGGAAGAACAACATGTTTCGCTAATAATACACGATTTAAACCATTGATGATAAAAAGTTGCATTACCTAATTTTTTTAATTCACTAGCTTTAATTATGATTATTTTATAAATCAATTTTAAGACCAATAATAACATGAAATTTTACTTTTATTTGATTTTTTCCTCATCGCATTGATAAAACAATTTGTTTAGGTGAATAAGTTCATCTTACGATGTTCTTCTTTTTGAGTCTCTAGGTCATAAGGCGACTTTGTAATAACATTTGTATAGTCTTATTGTTAGAATATGGGCATAATCAAAGTAAGTAACCCCCAAGTACGAAGAGTTGATTTAGTGGTTGAAGAACTTTGCTTTTCGACTCGAAAGCCCTTTTGAGTTGGAAAGAAGACTTACGCCGCAGCCGCTACTTATTAGTTATGGAAGAAAACATAAAAGTCGAATTTTCATCGAACAACAGGCATATTTTTTTCCATTTCTAATTTAAGTCGAGCTCCGACACTAATTAATGTCCATTGAGGCCTTATAATTGTTTGGGTAATTCTTTGATTGAATCTATTCTTGCGGTCGTAAACATGTTATTGTTTCATTCCCATTGATTTAAAAATATACGCATTGTTATTTGTACCAACATTTCCACCCATTTTGTTTCGATTGTTTTGTATCTATTGTGGCGCAGTTGATTACGAATATCCATTTGTAGTAGTTAAGTTCAATAAAAATAGCAACAGAGGCAATTCACAATTAATGAGCCCATCTCCAACCTAAAATCTGATCATTAGATCGTTCATCATGATTGATTTTTTTGAAGTTCGTGCTATTAGGCAATATCTAATTTCAAATAATTCAAAGTTCAATTAAAACTAATATTGAGACTTATATTATCCGTTCAATGCTTTATAAAAATAAAAAATATAGTTGCTTTAATTGTCAGTATTAAATGAATGGCTCTATAAGTGGAATCCATGTTATCTTTTGAAATTTAATTAAAATAAGAGTATCATGCAGAACTTTTATAAATCTCCTTTATGGGTGTTTTATGGACATGGCATGGCGTCTGATCGCAAAGCACTCTTTCGATGTGTCAGTGGTCCGAAATTCGGACCGGTTGAACACGGAAACCTTATAGCCACTCTCTCTCTCTCTGATTTTAGATCATTTAGTGTTATTGTAAGAGCTTTGGAAAAAAATGTATCCCCGGAGCTTTTTACGATCTCCACTCTCTTTATCGAGTCAGAGAAATACCGAAAAAATGAAAATGCATAGATTAATGGAGGTGGAAGAATAATGAAGATCAGAAAAATTGTCAAGATAAAGATAGCTGATTCATTCAGGATATTTATATCAGATTTCCAAAAGTGAGTTCCAGTTATATCAGCATAAGTCTTTGTCAAGCATACTTAAGGTCATTTTGAGATGAATTACAGAAGAAAAAGATTTCAATAATCATGAACTATTGCATCTAAAACTCCCTTCAACCAAAGGATTATTTTAACCTGCTGAGTAAAAGGGTTGGGATCCCTTCAGTTGTCCACAAGCATCATCAATCAATAAATCACGAAATACATTGAAATAACATTAAAGTAAAAGCTTTGGGTCGAATATGATTTTACACTTATTAATTATTTCAATAAAACACACGATTAGTTACTATACGATAGATCATTCATGTCGATCGTTGATGTTCTATGGAAACAGTCTTGTATCACATACACGTCTTTGAGACCATATTTATACAATTCGATACATTATATTGGCGGAAAGATACGAAGAAAAAAATAACCAACAATCGAATATTTGTATAGAAAACCTCGATAGATAATTGCGCACGTATGAAATTAGATCAATTTCACGCTACAGATATTTCATCTCCATCGGTAATACAATAGCATCTGAATAATACAATCAAACAGGATAAAATAACATAGAATTTTCCGATAAATTCGATTCGGGCAGGCAGAGTTTCCCGGTTTTTCATCACGAGATTTGTATTTAATTCAGGTCACGTCCGAAGCTTTCACAATATCGAAGCGACTTGGAACAAGATTGAATCTGCCGCAGAAAATGGTCATAATTCGACAATTTTTTGCAGTTCGCCTTCGGAAAATTCACTTTGGAGTTTTGATTTGCAGCAGTTGCACTCGGCGATACAATTTTTCAAATTTAATAAAATTTATGGGATGAAATCAAAGTCGAGGCCGCAAACAGAGTCAAACATTTACCGCCTTTAGATTGCCTTTTTAAAATTACTTTTCTATAAAGAAGCCGTATGCATTTTTTTCATCGTAATTAAATATCCTATATTTCAATTACTCTGGATTGAAAGATTATTTTTAAAGATTCTAGAGTTGAATAATACGACATTTCTTTGTGCGATTTCGAAGTTATGCGGTTTTTTTAAAGCAATTTTTTTAAAATTTCGGTTAATAGGTCAGGTTAATATAGTAGATGGGTGAGAATTTGTGTTAACTTTGGATATACCTTATCTTTCAACTATTCTCATTGAAATGTTTAAGCCAACATCGTTTTTTTTTAGTGTTTTTATTAAAAAATCAACATAATATGAATATCCTTTGTTGATAATAAGCCATCCAGTGTTACTTGCCTACGTTTACAAATACAAAGGTAAATATTGACTGTAGATTTAAAGACACATGTGAATCTGTTCATCGATTACAAATATAAATATTCAAGCTCATATTTTCACACTTTTAAGCTTGTTGAGACATTATTTTTGTATCTCGATTCCAACAGTTCGAATTTCGCTTGATTTTGAGACTTTCGATCTAAAAACGGAGTGATCCCGCCCCGAAAAGATAGCCCGTGGGATTTTATCAAAATGTCAAACCTTCAACAAATGTATGCAAAAATACCTATGAACCGTTGTCAATGTGGAACGAGTTCTTGCAGGCGCAAAGTAATAAAGTATGTAAATATGGCGACGTGTCGAATTGATATTGAGACAGAAAAAATGTTATATTTCGACGACATTTTCATATTAAAATACGATTCTATCGTATTTGAACTGTCCGGAGTGAAAAATAATGGGGACTTACATCAGATGTTGAAGAGATGGATCGGAATTTTTGACATTTAAAATAAATGATTTTGTATTTTTTTTTATTAAGATTGGCCTGAAAAAAAGATTGACGAGCCATAATTTGCATTTTCATATTATTTATTTGGAAAATAAATATGAAATTAAGTAATCAAGAAGCAAGTTGGGGGCAAAATGGGCTTTAAATTTGTTTTTATGACATTCTTTTCCATAAACATGCATAGCTTTGATGAAAACATGGTGATCTGACGATTAAATCAAAATAGCATGTGCTCATGTTTAAATATAGCAAATTACATGTCTTCCGCAAAATCTGTCGGAATTAGCAAAAACCATTAAATTCCTTCACCATAAACAATATCTAAGTGTTAAACATCGCTTAAATGGTTAAACTCATTTAATCCCATAGACACTATCAAATGTAAATGATTTTGATGAGCACAATTCCTCTGTATATGAAAGGTCTGTCATGTTTTACCTCAAACCAAAATATGATTGTAGCTTGAGGTTAGCTTGAGGCCTGTTTACTGCATATATAATTCCAGGTAAACCCACAAGATAAATTATAAATGTACAGTATAATGTACTTAAAAATTTGGCATATATCAATTTTCACACAAAGAACACATGAAAATCTCATATTGAATCTTTCATCTTTTTTTGCCATTTGGAACATATTTTTGTTACACATGTTGAATGTCAAAGTCCAAACATAATAACATTTATTTATTTTCGGAGTACTTCTTTGATCCCATCAAATAAGTCTTAATCGGATGAGCAGATTTTCTCCATCATCCAAATAAAAACCGGGCTTTATATCATACAATTTTAACGGATTCCACGAACGGATCTCCCAAAACGCACCATTACGAGCGTGGTTTTTCGCGGAAATTTCTATTTATTCGCCTTTCTTAATCGTCGTCTTTGATGAGATTTGCACGTGGCATTCTCAGATTTGATATGCCAGAAATTCGATAGCTCACGTGCCATGCCGGATCACAAAAAAAAGATGATTCGATATAAATTGAGGGTATCCCGTAGGCTTTATGTAACATAAATTAGTATTTTATTAAATTCCTGACAGTTACTTCATGCGCTCTTGCGAGGCACAAAGGCGTATATGAGGAATTCTTGATTGCTTTCGTAGAATTTAGAGACTTTAAGAAAAAATGTGCGCGCGCGAAACTTTAAATAAGCAATTTGATTCAATGCTCTATCACTTTTCACAAAGCGAACTCAAAAAATACAGTAAATTAATGAAAAATACATTCATAAATACTAGATTATTTTTTGATTTATTTTTTACGTATGGGGGATCAAAAAGTAATCAGGCTTTTTTAACATTTGCGAATTATTTCTTAAAAATGCGAATCTTATAAAAAAAATATCCATAATTTTCTATAAATATTTGCTAATGCTAAAAAAATAATAAACACATACTTAGGATTTTATATCACTAATATTATTATACTTCTTCTTATAATGAATGTTCTAAGCTGGAATTCGTATTGGAACTGAATCGAACATCGATAACCGGTAAAACCGTTATTTTTGATGGAACGAAAACCGGAACTGAACCAATTCGAAAATATCGGTGTGGTACACGACTTAAGGCGTCTTCTCACTTTAAAAATTTAAAAAAATCGATTTTTATTTTATTTTAAATTTTGAAAGTTCATATCTTCAAAAATGTTATATCCAAATTTCATAAAGATCGGACGAGTCTAACTATATTTTTGGGCGACCGTTAGGTGACTACCTGAGAGCACCCGACTGCATACGTATTGTTCAGATTCATGGTGCAAGTACAAGAAAGTGATGAAAAACAATCAGATAGAAACTTTTAAACATTCTTCTGCTCTAGCTGAGGATGTTAACGATGTTTTGAAACCGATTTATGAAGATCTTCGGAGGAAATACCCAAAATAACAACGAGTGTTTCAATAGCTGTGTCTGGGCAATTTTTCTGTAACCAAAACTTTAAACGCGTTTATCTCAAAACAAGGTTTTTCGGTGGCTTGTTGATGAAACTTCGGAAACTATCCGGCCTATTGTCATGAAATTTAAATGACATATTTTTCATAGTTATGGCCATAGCGCATATCATCAGATTTTTGAAATTTTGATTTTAAGTAATTTTTTTTCACAAAAAACTGCAAAAAAAACGCGTTTTTTTTACTTTTTCGTAAAACGTGCGCCATTTTGTTATTTTCGCAAATATCAAAAATCTGATGATATGCGCTATAGCCACTGATATACTGAATCTAAAACTGTTTTATTTTTTTGTTTCAAATGACCCATCTCGGAGATACCATCAACAAGCCACGAATATAACATTTCTACACGGGTTTTTCGATGCTACTGTTTTATTATAATAATTGTTCAAAAAAATAAAAATAAATTTTCATGTACTTGAAAGATGTGTTTATTACATAAGATCCATTTTATTTCATAATTTTTAGCGAAAATCCTCGAAAAAAAATCGTGAAAATAGCCTATTTTTGAGGCGCCTAAAGTGAGAAGACGCCTTAATAAAGTTTGATTTTTTATTTATATTTATTTTGATTGTATTCATCCAATAATACTATAATCTTTACTATATGTTTATTCTGCTTGAAAAATCGACATACATTTTTGGAACTGAACCGGAACGAAAATCGAAATCGTACACGTGTCCAAAATATACACAAATAATTTCCTTTTGTTCCCATTGTATTAATGATACCAGCATATCATTAAACTTATGGACTTAATAATACATATAATCTACATCGTTTTAACCTATAAATAACGGGTAATCATAATGCAAAACAAAAACTATAAATTCAGAGCTTTCATTGTTCAACAGTAACAAAAAATGTGTTTCCTGAACCGTGACTCGATACAAAATTACTATAAAAAATGAGTCATAAAATTTTGATTTTATGGGTCATTTGTTACGTTTCACATAAATGTCCTATGCTCTAAGTGTCAGGGTTGTCGAAAAAAAAAAATACATAAAATTTCATCTTTAAATCGTCATAACTTTTTAATCTGTAGTCATAATAGCACAAAATAAGTATTTTTGTATTTTGAAATATATTTTTGATATAAATAAATTATTATTTTATGCAATTGGTTTAAAGAAAATTACTTCTGAGCTTCTCAAGTCACATACAATGCGCTAACATAAATGAGAATTGTCAACATTTAAATTTTCTTAACGAAAAATTAACAACTATTTTAAACTTACTTTAATCTAAAAAAAAATTCTAGATTATACCCTTTCCAACGATTTGCTATATATCATACAAATCATTCAATAAGTTGTTAATATTGAAGAGATACCAGTTTGGCAGGGTCAGGGTTAAAAACATACTTTTTATGTTTAAGATCCTTTTATTAAATTAAATTAACTCAAAAAATTCATCAAATTGGCCACCTTTGCTTTGTATGCATGCACGATACTTTTTTCTTATTTCAACTGTAGTTATCTGAAGTAGAATTTCCTGGGGATGTGCCCTATTGCCTAAGGTGAAAGTGCGATTAATCTTTCAATTAGGATTTCTTTTGTGGTAAATTAATTATTTTTCACGTCCATAGACACATACATCCAATGGTGTCAGATCGGGAAATCGTGCAAGCCACGGAATAGGGTACGTCCCCAGAAAAATAAATCCAGTGGAGTCAAATCAGGAGATCTTACGAGCCACAGAATAGGGTATGCATCCACAGGCAAAGAAATTCAGTGGTGTCAGGTCTGGAGACCGTGCGAGCTACGAAATAGGTATGCCAAAAGAATTAATTTACACAATCAGGATATAAGCGTCATTTATTTAATCAATTAATATTTGTTATATATCACTTTAAATTTTTATAATTTAGATTTTTTTTCAATATTAAAACAACTTAAATTCATCTCTTATACAAAATGTTATTAACAACGTGTGTTTTTATATGATTTATAATAAATACAGCCTTCAATTGGAAAATATGACAACATTCGCGTATAAATCGATGCATTTTATCAACGACAAATAAATTTCAAATAAAAATGCCAAATAATGCCATATGAATTATATTACAGGACAAGCATGAAAAAAGGCTATTTTTTCGCAGGCGAAGTGCGATATAAATTAATGGCGTTATTGACAACCAATTTCGTGCGAAACAAATGTGTTTTCTCAGTGTTCAATTGATCGGTGTTATTTTTTTCTTGGAATAGACTGATGCTGCAGACAGGTTACTAAAGCCTCCAGACGCCATATTAGTCAAGATAAAAAAGCGTTTTTGAAGTAGGCTCAATTTAAATTTGAGCAAAGCTTTCCAAGATTTTTTGCGAGCAAATTTTTTGCTCATAAGGTGGAATAATAGTCGCCAATAGCAATTGTAAAAATGCTGAATTTGTTTCAGGCTTAGCTCGTTTTCGTCGCCGCTTTGTGAGGGCATTTATCAATTTTATTTTTCTTGCATTCAAATTGCTCGGGTACTATGTAAGCTTATTTGACAGGTGTCAAACGCTTATTAAATAGTATTGCTCGAGTTCATATATTATTGTGATATTATATTGATAAATATCAAATAGTAGCAATTACTCAAACACATTTCCGATGTCCATTCATTCATTTTTACGGTCGATAAAGTGGACTAATTTTCTATTATAGGTCGTAGTGTGGCATTAAAAAGAGCTCAATATCGCATAAGCGATTCTTCGGCTCTTTCAGTATTAGAACTCTTTGTCCGACATCTAATAGAAATAATATTATGGGCAGAAAATGACGGATATTCCAACAGCCATTTCGGCCGCTCAATCATAATTCCGCACTGTGCTTATAACGTCGTCTCTAATCTTCCATCCAGCCATCTATGACACGAAAAAGTGATCCGAAGTCGAAAACCATTACAAGTTTTCAGGTCGGGCCCAACTTTCTCCACTTTCTTTATGACCACTTTTTTTCGGGACAGAAACTTTGAATCGCGGAATATAAACAGGGAAAGTTTCGGGTGTACTCGCATTACTTACGTGTCGAACGGCGAAAATGTTTCTCGGGTCTTTCCAGGTAAAAGTTTAAATCGGCGTTATGCCTTTTGATAATCGCAAATGTCAATCGCAAACTGAATTTATTCCAAAAGAATAATACATATGTTGCTGATTTATTGTCATAATATTGATCGACTATCTATAAGAAATGCTAAAAAAAAACAAAATCATTTATCGTTGATCGGAGCAATTATTAATGAAATCATAACATCGAAAAGAAAGCCACGAAGTGTCGCCATGTTTGACAATCGGAAAACATAACGTCGAGTAAATAATTTCAGACTTTCAGATGAGAATCACTCCAACTGCGAGACTCTTGGATGACGAACCTCTTCCTCAAATATGATCACAATTAATTCGAAAAGGCACCGAGTATAAAATCCCGCTCCCACAATTATTTTTTATCTGCTGAGAAGAAAGACTAAGATTCCGAATCTTACATTTTAATAATTATACGTCCATGCACATGCGCACCAAAAAAACCATAAATAATCCCATAGACAGCCCGCATGGCTTGTAAAATGGGATTAAAATAACTGCTTTGATAAAAGTTTAAAAATATATTTAAATACACTCTTTTTGTGCGACTTTTTTTTGTGCGATTTTGAAGTTATGCAGTTTTTTTAAAGCGATTTTTAATTTCATAAAGAGTATGTATCGAGGTATTTTGGATAAAATAGGAAATCAATCATCAACACTAACCGATATTTGGAAAAAATATATAATTTGGGACTGGTGTTGGGATTCCAACTACTTCTTGTAACTAATTATATTTTCAACATATTTCTAGGAATGTATGACAATTTTCTTAATAACTGTGCTGTGAAAATCTTTAAATTACAACGAGGGTAATCCAAAAAGTAAGGTTACAACAATTTTGTAGGATCAAAAAATACTTGTATTTAATTGATATTCATACGATACTTCACTACGATCTTCTTCAATTTTGTAGGATCATTAGTATGATCTTTTTTGAATAACTTAACTTACTTTGTAACATGTTGTCGACTCATCACATCACTATTATAAACTTCGATCAGCTTCCGTTGTATATTCGCGGCGGTATTGTCCTGCAAAGCAAAGCGAAGATGGGAGGTGGCGGGAGCGCGCGACGACCTCTCCATCGGAAGTATTTACTGTGACTGAACAAAATGGCTGACAAACACGCGAGATCCAAAAAATACCCCGATCTCAAGAGCCTTTGTAAACTTACTTTCTAGATGACCCTCGCATTTGAAAATTTTAGCCATCAATATTCAATGTTTAACCTTCTGAGTAGTGAGCTAATTTAAAATCACCAAAATCTTAGATGCTAAATTTGCTTATCCACCACTTATCGTCATACAAATCGACTTATCTATCAGGACCACAGCAGCGTGTATGAAGCTTGTAAATAAACAAGTAAACACTTTAGATATTATACAATATTTGATATTACATTTCTTTGCATAAACATAAACAATACATTTGAAATCAATTCATAATATTATTCACTTATCATTATTAGTCGATACATTTGTTAACGATCTATACAATGGTACGATGTACGCAACATACTCTATCCGTCTCTGTCTCTCATTCACAATCTCCGGATTAATATTAAGATTTTGTACAAATTCTGTTAAACTAGTGCTGTAATTTAAACCAAAGATTGATTTGATATAGCTCGTGCGGCACCCACTTAATATATCTTTATATTCAAACGATTTTCAAGATGCCGTAGTCAAATATGCATATGAATCTATGTAATGGCTTACGTATCATGTATGTTTTTTTGTATATCAGGAAAGTAGTCGTTTAGCAGTACTTTGCGATGAATGAGGCTCTTTTGATGATGGAGCAAATCCTTCCCATTATTCTTTACGCAACTGCCGTAGATAACGATCGTACGATATTTATGAGCACTCGCCCAGATGAACTGCGCTGCCGCAGGGTTAAACTTTGATTTCGGACAACATAAATCGAAACTTTTGCACCTCAAATATGTCGCCCTGCCGGGCCTACGCGATATCCTCAAAGGACCCCGGAGAATTAGGAAAATTTCGGAAGAGTTTAGTCCTGTGCGACCCTCCCTGCCCATCGGGGGTTACCGCCCACATTGCTGGACCGTTTTTTTCTTGGGGACCGTTCGGGGCGTGTTATTTATATGTCCCCGGGTGAAACGTCCCTAGCACCCACACTTTATCGAATTTTAAACAAGAGAATTACGTCTTATAAAGCCCGTCTGCATATTCTGTTTGTGCGTGGGGTGCGAACGGGCCCCATATGGCGCGATTTGTTATTCGCCCGCCAAATAATGATGTTTGTGTTATGACCTTCGTGTAATATTTGTATTCGGATCTGTCAGGGGATGCCTCTCAAATAGCAAATTGGGCGGAAAAGAACGTGTATTGAGGTGCTTAATTTTGTTGGGAGTTATTGCGATATCGCTCGATGTGAAGGTCTCATTTTTCACATAGTTCCCTAACGAGCTTATTTTGCATCCTCGAAAATATCTTGAATTCTCCAAGTATTTTGTGAAAATGGAAAAACTTATCTTGAGCAGTTTTGATTTGAATTATGTTAAAGGGATTTTACGAATTTTCAACTGCTTATACCTCATTAATTAAATCTGTGATCCGTTATATAGATTTTAAATATTTTAGTATTTAATGTAATATTAAGAACATTATTCTATTCAAAAATCTAAATATATGAACAAAATAACAGAAAATATCTGATAAAGTATCTCAATCAACCATTAAATATAAATGTAGACATTCAACCCTTCTTAATAGCTTAAAATAGGGATTCAATTTAAATCTTGAACTTAGTTTTTGGATGGTCGACATGGTTTGTTCAATTATTGGGCTAGAGAAGAGACGCCGCGTGGTGGATAAGGATCAGACAAACAAAAAACTACTGATTTAGTACAAGAAATTTATTAGTAAATCTTTAAGAAATAGAGACATTGATCAGTACGACAAAGGCGGAAAACAACCACTGGGTCAAAAAAATCTCCCTCCACTCCACAAAATATAAGGTTGTCCCATAAGTTTCTTTCGCAAATGAACACAGATATAATCATAGCCATGGTTGAAGAATACCCATGATATACTCTTCGCTAAATAGCTAACAAGTTAGAAATTCCACGAACATCCGTCCATAATCATCTGACAAAATTGTGCTACACCAATCGTTCAGATGTGTGGCTTCCTCATGAACTGACTCACTCAAATAAACTTCAGCGTATTTCAACATGCGATCTTCTTCTCCAATGACATAATATCCAACCTTTTTTGAAGAGACTTGTCACTGGAGATGAAAGTTGGATACTCTATGAGAATATCCAACGTAAACGGTCTTGAACCAAGGGTACAGAAGCTTTAACTGTAGCTAAACCTGGCCTATATCAAAAAAAAAGTTTTGCTATGAATTTGGTGGGACTGGAAGGGGGTAGTTTATTATAAGCTAAAATTATATAAAAATGTACCTTGATCAATATTTTGCCAACAAACCTGGGAAATTTTGGAAAAAAGGCATTATGAGTCTTTCGGAGAGATGGAGAAAGGTAATAAAACAGAATGGATGATATATTATTCAATAAATTTTGATGTAATACAAATTATTGTTTATTTTTTTCTTAATATGAAAACTAAAGAAACTTATGGGACACCTTGAAAAATTACCTCTCATTGGTTGCAAGTTGTTTTGCATCGAGTAATTTTTACCCCATACCCCCAAGAAATTAAAGCAAAATCACCGATTGCTGTAAAAATGTCCATAAAATAATAGTCAATGTCAAAATATTATCAATTAAAGATTGGCATCATAAATAGTATTTGAATTTTTGTTCATGTCTCACATGCTCAATAATATATTTTCAGCTTCGCATTTATTAGTCATAAGAAATTTGAAGGCCCTCGAAGATATCTTTCAGCTATATCCAAATAATCTTTTATGCCAACCAAATATTATTTAATGGTTCTTAGAATTACTTGAGTTTAATGTTTATTTACGTCTAAATTCCACCTAGAGTTAATAAGCATTCAAGGATATTTGATTCGGCGTAGGATGGTCAGAATCGAAATCATAAGAATTGGTTGATTTGTTTTCATTTAGATAAAATATCATCAAATTATACAGGATGTTTTTCACATGGACCGATAATTTTTTTTTTTGGGAGTTAGGGGGATTTTTTTGCTACGTTTCACACATAGTCCCTATGTCTTAAAACAGCTGTTTTGTATTTTGCAATATATTTTTGATATAAATAAATTATTATTTTATGCAATTGATGTAAAGAAAATTAGTTCTGAGCTTACAAATTCACAACAAATGTACAAACGAATGAGAAATTTCAACTTCTAAATTCTCTAAACAAAAAACTAACAACTATTTTGAATTGAGTTTAGGTTTAAAAAGCTCTTTAAATTATACCCTTTTCAATGATGTGCTACATGTCATACAAATTAGTCAATAAGTCCTTAAACTTGAAGAGTTACTAGTTTGATAGGGTCAGTGTTAAGAAAATGCCTTTTATGTTTAAGATGTTTTTATTAAATTTATTTACAAAATGTATTCAATTTGGCTACCTCTGTTTCGTTTATACACACTGCAGCCTTTTTTAATTTCGATATGACCGAACGATGTATACAGGGATATCGGTAGGTTTTTGGTCAAAACATTTTAAGTGTCTTAAAAGACCCATCTTCTATATGCGTTTGTTGAGTGTTTAAATGCCAAGGTATGTTTATAACAGGGTCGCAAAACAGTTACTCTCAAGCGACTATAATAACTATCGAACATTTTCCATTTCCTGGAGTCATGCTAGCATACAAGAATGCGGAAAATTGACACGCCTTAATATTCCCGGTTTTTGACATCCTCCCACGGAATTGTTTTTTGCGCTGGGAAGAAACAGGCTGAGAATAATAAACAGCACCATGAAATCGCTTTGCGATTCAAGTGTAAGGCACGAGTAAACAACAACTCGATAGAAGGAATAAAACAACTTCCTTCTTTCAGCAAAAATAATATAAAAGACGTGATCTGGTGAGGCTCTCGAGGGTGTCTTCACATTTTACATACACTCGAACAGGCGTTCTTTAAAAAGCACACAACGAAACACGGAAAAAATATTGTAATATCGAAAATCGATAATGTTTTGATGTGCGAAAGGCTTCGGCGATGGATGCCGCCAGCTTCTACTAATATTTCCTATCTTCGATTCCTTAATCAGGGAGCTCTCATATTTTTACGAAAGTCTGTCATAAAGTCAAATATAAACTTCGGCGCCAATAAATGAAACTACTTCAATCATAAAACGTGAAAACTACTCAGTGAAAATATTTTTCCATCATAAACTTTTTCACCCGAACGACGTTCGCGTAATGTTCACAAAAAATTGTTTTTCATGCAATAAAGCCATGTTAAGTATATTTCGAAGCCAAATTTGGCAAAAGGATTAAATAAATTAGGCAGAGAAACCTACGCAAAAATCTATTTATATTTGATTGGACGTTTACCACTTGAAATGTTTATAAATAACTGCTGGCAAATAGTATTCGGAAGGAGCTAAATCTGTCAAATATTAGAGATAAAAGGGTTGCCACGAACAAGGCGCTGAATTGTTATCCAACCGTAATTTTCGATTTAATCTTCGCATTTTCAGCAATTTTCAATCCCCATCTTGTAGAAGAAACTCGAATTAATTATTTGATTAACAATATGATTTTTTTGCAGCAAAAAGCACTAGTTTTATATTATTTTTTAAAACTTTTCCAAATCTCTTCAGTGTATTATATTAAGGGAATATTTTATAGAAATATTAGATATAAGTCCTTTTGAGAAAATAAAATAAGGCTAGAAATAAGACAAGATGAAACAGAACGAAGGTAAATCATATTTTAACATATATCTTCAATGAAGAAAGAAAGCTAAAAACTTTCCATTGTGGATATATGTTATGATATTGGTTATCTTTTTTCGGATATATATTATAAAAAATATTCATAATTTATAATATTTGCTTATTTTACAATATTAAAAGCAGTATATCTTGCTATTTGAATATGAATCCAAAAATCGTTTATGTTCGCAATATATTAGTTTGTTCCATA
Source organism: Stenopsyche tienmushanensis (assembly GCA_008973525.1). Taxonomy (NCBI): domain Eukaryota; kingdom Metazoa; phylum Arthropoda; class Insecta; order Trichoptera; family Stenopsychidae; genus Stenopsyche; species Stenopsyche tienmushanensis. The sequence goes on from WACJ01000025.1 coordinate 174,804, forward strand.
AGTTTCTTTCGCAAATGAACATAGATCTAATCATAGCCATGGTTGAAGAAAACCCGCGATATACTGTTCGCGAAATAGCTAACAAATTAGAAATTCTACGAACATCCATCCATAATCATCTGACAAAATTGGGCTCATCAATCGTTCAGATGTGTGGCTTCCTCATTAACTGACTGACTCAAATAAACTTCAGCGTATTTCAACATACGATCTTCTTCTCCAACGACATAATAGCCAACCTTTTTGAAAGAGAATTGTCTCTGGAGATGAAAATTGGATACTCTATAAGAATATCCAACGTAAACGGTCTTGGACCAAGAGTACAGAAGCTTTAACTGTAACTAAACTTGGCCTACATCCAAAAAAAGTTGAAAACGAAAGAAACGTATGGAACACACTAATCCACACGAGATACACCAGCATCATATGGATCCCGAGAAAGACACTGTTTGGTGATGGTTTAGTCTGGCGAAATCATCGGCCAGTACTTCTACCTTCTTCCAAAACGAAACTGGCATTGCCACTGCAGACCGATTAGAAGAAACTTATTTTAGTCTAAACTGAATGATATGGATATCGACGCTGTGTAGTATCAAAATGAAGGCGCAAACAGCGCATACCATGATGAACATTCTGCATTCTGTATGCACGGTGGCGACGTGAACTGTCCACCGAAATCATGTTATTTAACACCTTTAAATTTCTTCCTTTGGACCCTATAAGCTATTTAGTCCCTTTATGATAGCATTCTTAATTTTAGCATTCAGAGCAATCGTGCAAAACTCGCATTGTCATAGTCAAGTTATTCTGAACCGCTCTGTGGTCCATTGAGACGTCGAAAGATTCCAGCTGTACAAAATCGCAGGCATGTCGAAAACTCTTCGACCGTTGTTGAACTTTAAGAATTGTATAATAGATAACACGTCCAACAGAGATTCGAAACGTTAGCCTTTCCTACGTTTTAATGTACTTAAAAAAAACTTTGGCGGGCAAACTTTGTGGAAGTAACTCCGGGTTCGGTTTCTGTGTATTTTTGTTTCTCACTCGCTTATCCGCAGTTGTAACATCGACACCCTTTATCCAACTTGAAGATTAATCGATTCCTCTTAAATAGGTTTTATTCGATGGGAAAAAATGTATTTTTAAGAGTGAAATTATTTAATCGACTGTCTGTGTATAGTCGCTATATTGGAAACGGATGAAGAGGCAATAAAGTGCAGCCATTGTATGAAAGAAAGTGCAGCCAAAGCAAATATATATAGCAATCGGGCGACGTTGAAGGCTTAAATCTTAAATTCTTGAATGAAAGTAAACACCAAAACATTCATTTTGTTTTTAATAACTGCGGTGGAAAATATTTTTGCTGAATTTTTCATGTGGTTTTAATAAAAACATAGCTTTTCAATGAGAAGAAAATATATTTAATTGTTATACCGTTCATTTATTCACCTCGTCATACAATCGATAAAATTTTGTGCCCTCTTTGTTGAATTCTTGATATGTATGATTGAAATTTGCTTTAAATAAGACACTTCAAAGTATTTCGATTTATTTAGTGTAAATTCGAGTAGTTTTACCATGATCACAATATTGCCATCGATATTGCATAACTTTGCAAACGACATCGATACTAACATATTCTGGGGTTTCAATCGACCCGTCGGTGAACGTGCTTATTACACTTTCGCATAAAGTATTGGAAAACGTACTCGAATATATAATAATCAAAGATCCGAATATATTTTCGTATCAAAATGACTTTTTTTCCTCTGGGTTTTCATCAAATATGTGTTTTATTAGGCGTCTCTGTCGTTTCAAGGATTTTTCCCTATAAACTCATATTATTATGCTATTTATGCACGTACAAGGACCGCAAGGCTCTAGTTGAGATGAATTTCAGTGTATGGAAACCTAATAAATGTTATTTTCTTTTATGAAATATTAATATAAGACAAAATGCAATACAGCCTCCTCCCACGCACCTTCTCCCAGGAATATTAGAATTTTTTGAATATCACCCATCCTTCGTAGCAACTAAAAATAATTCCACCATGAAAACTCGCGCAGACATTTTTAGACTTTCAGATTGAAAAAACCACTTTCCTGGTATATTGAAAATGCTTTCACGGAAGGGGGGCAGGAGGAAGACGATTTACCTTTTAAATTATATTTTCATATAGTCCGGGAGGCTGTTTGGTCCCTTGTGCGTGTGTTTGTATTTTTTGTTGTTGTTAGCAGATACCTTTATATGTCGGGGACGCGCCATGACTTTTGATGAGATGTTTTCATTACTCCCGCTTTCCCGAATACACTTAGACAGGGTGCGCGCGTATCGAAGACGCTGAAGTCGTGCAAAATTGTTTTACTGCTCGTTATGTCAAGTGAATAAATCAGGAAAGACGTGGGAAAAAAACGTGCATAATCAGTTCATATTAGAATGGAAATTTCGCTCAAGTTGTCGTTTACCTCGCCGGAATCCTCGAGGGTATTGGCCTGCGCAGCGCGTGTTAAGTGCAATTTGATAAAGTGCAATTTACTTTACACGCAAGACTTGATGGTTTATTTTCATCAGTTAACGAGTCTGTCGTTTAGCGCTATTTTCTCTTCAAACGTCTACATTAAAAAAATATGGTTATCTGATTTGGAGGGATATTGAAAACAAACATTATACCAATGCGAATTGCACGCATACAATGCATTATGCTTCTGTCTGAGCAGTGTACAGTAAAACGTATTTAGTTTACAATCCAATTCAAAAATAATACTGTGGCCAAGGATAAATGTCGACTCCAGTATAACATGGAGCGGGAACGCTCTCAAGGCTGAATTCCCGGACCACTCCCCTCTCCCACGTGTTTTACACTATGGCTGCATTCGCACATGGGTTTGTTTAACTATTGAGTCGAACAGCATTGCTGACAGAAAACTTGTCTTAACTATTATATTTTATTAAGGTTAAGGGAGGTTACAGCTATTAGCCTGCGGGAAGGATGTCTTCCCGCAGCCAAGGCTACCCGGCGACTCCCCTTTCTGTACGTCAGAACAGGACAAATAATTTGACGTGTTTCACCTAAGGAATAACAGAAAAATGTTGCTAATATACTGTATGTATGCAGATCATACATTATGCAAATTTTATAATAATTTTTGTGAAATTTCACTTCATTAACGGTTTTCAAGAATATCATTAAAAATCAAAGTTAAAATGCATTTATTTTCTTTTCGCTAATTCCATCAATCGATATAAGTATTTTTAATATGTTTATATTCAAAATTTCGCTTTAAGACATTTGCTAGTTTTGAAGTTATTGCGTATAAGAGAATATTCTCACGTGGTTACTCAATAATTTGTCCGCCTAAAGTGTGTTAACCTCTTCCTACCGGTGATGTATTTGCTACACCTCGACTCTAATAATGGGAATATCGATATGAAATATAATAGATACCGATTCCAGAATTTTTGTATTCCTCCGTAATATAATTACGAATCACATCAAAGTATTATAGTATATAAGTATTCATGCGCAGCGACGGAAATAAATAATTTCTCGGAAAATCGGGAATTTTGCGAGTTTTAGTCTGTGTCTCAGCAGATAGGAATTTTATCAGTCACATTGATGGGGTTATACTGATGGGCATTTAAATATCTGAAGTTTAGCGTACATTTTCAGTAGCAGGTTGCCTGGCTATCAAAATCAGATCCACACTAAATGATGAAACACTCGATGTTTAATATGCGTATTTACGCCTTTGCAATATTTAAAATTTAGCTTTTAGTTTAATTTTAGCTTATTGGCTGGATTCTAGCATTCATAGCATAGATCAGCGGTTCTTAAACTGGAGTCCAAACATGGAATACACGTATAATATATTAAAAAAAATAATGTTTGTTTGTCCGTATTTAATGCGCTGCCATATTGTTCATCCGTTTGCAATAAAACTTTGTCAACTTATTGTTTATGTTTGCAGAAATAACATAGGCATAGTAAAAATATTGTTTGTGTACGCAGTACGTAAGATATGTACCGAACAGAAAAAAACTATATTTTTTAATCGGTTCAATTTCGATTTTTATTTCAACAAAATAACGGTTTTATGGGTTATCGTTTTTCGATTCAGTTCCAGTTTGAGGCCTTGATAAATACTGATTTTCATGATGAGCTTAAAAATTACGTCGAAATTAATATGTGAAACATAAAAAAATAATTTTTATGGACTACAGTGAAGTATAGTTTTCATTTTAACATATTATATAAATTACAATGTTTCTTTTTAGTACATATTTCTTGAATTTATCTAGTATATTTCTAGTCTAAAATGAACACAAGCTTTCTATATGTAAGTCGAGGGTCTCTCGAGGAATTTAAAAATGCTTCAAAATCGTATAGAACTTCAAGTTCAGTCTTCTATAGAAAATTCTTTAAACAGCCTTTGACTTTTTCAGCCGAAAAAAGTACAAATTTGACTTGTTGAACATAATTGAAGCACCACTACAATTTCATAAATTTCGTGCAATTATTTGCTTCCTTCATAGTTAAAGTAGCATAAATTTAACAAATTAGCGAGATCACAGCGCTACTAACTTTATTATAATGTATTCGGCGCCTTTCAACTTCCACTTAAAGTAAGTAAGGGTAAAAAAGGAAACTCCCCTTTGTAATAAGTCAGTATAAAACGAAATTGAATTACAGCATAGTGTAGTAACATTTAATAAAATATCCATTCACTATATATCTCTGTTATTACATTCTCGTATTGATGAACGATTGTTGGGTGTTTCATGTAGGCGAAATAATGTACCCGGCATAATAACACATTTGCCGGCTTCTCCGCCCAGGGAGGACTCGGAAACTAATAATTTATGTGCAATAATTTGCTTAATTTCGCGTGTAGCTTTTCTTTTACGTGACTTTTATCGTTAGGGAACTGGACACGTAGTGACCTGTTTTCAATGGAAAAGCTCGTATGGCTAATGGCGATATCGGAATAACGTATGCATTCTTTTAATGCGTCCTTAAAAATGTATTCGAATCGAATTATTTCATATGGAAATTGCATTGAAAATACAGCAAAATAATATTTTATCCGTTTAAATTAAATTAACAACATACAGCACGCAGATATTTAAACATTGTTGATCTGACCGAGCCCATAACAATCCTTAAAATTCCCACACGTTAATGTCTTTCCGTGTTGTATGCCCATTGTCATAGAAATCATTCAAACTGACCATAACAAGAAAGATATATTTTCTACCCCTTTATATATTATATACTTTGGTAGCGTTTATTAATATGGAATGCATTTGAATTTCACAAAAAATCTGACAGAAATGACTCGTATTCGAGCATTTTGAAGTCACCAATGAGTCAATAGCGATCGTTGTTTGCAATCTTCGTTAATTTTACAATCGACGATATATCGTATCTTAGCACTCTAAGGGGTAAGGTCGCAAAAAATGTTTACAGAGTGAAGCATATTTAAGCAATATCTTTGTCCCGAAATAGTTGCCGATTTGGTCATCAGTTTAAGTGGTCAGATGTAAGATAAGATCAGTCAAGTATAAATATTGGCGGCGTAGCTCAAAATTTTGATTAATTTCTGATCTTTCGAATTTATGCTGATAATTCGCTTGCGATAGATCGTGCAGCATATATTTTCCTGACATAATTTCCGACAAATCCAGATTCTCCTTTTCCGTTGACAATTATGTATTCATAAAATGAAAACGTTAGGCCGGCATGACTTAAAATTCAATTTGCTTGAATTCGCTTAAAAGTTATTTGTTCGCTTGACTCTTAAAACCAATTAGAATTGGTCGCCAAAGATCTAAATTGTGTTATTAGTATTTTAGGCCCATTCACAAGTCTCAAAAGCGACAGATGTTTTGTCTGGAAACTTCCACCCAAATAGTCGAAATAAGTAACATAATTGAAAATGCAGGATCCATAATGAATGCGAGGTTATGCGGTTTTATATAAGGCGAAGTTGTCCCTTCGACCTTTACGCCATGTGCAGGACTCGGGCTTTTATCTAATTTAGATAAAGGGCCATTGATACGTCAAATGATTAAGACCTCAGATGGCTAGGTGGGCTTTATTATTTAACCAGGTGCCGTTCCTATGAATTTGTAGCCCTCCTGCTAACCAACATCGTGAAACTCTATCAGCGGCGCAATATTGTTTTAATCCCGTAATTATAGCAAATATAAACAGGCAGTACAAGCCGCAATGTTTATGCTGCTTAATCAAGCGACTTAACCTCTTACACAAGGACCCCATTAAAACTCCCTATCGATAGTCTTCAAAAACTTATGTATGCGAATAAACAAGGTGGTATTTTGACAGAATTTAAATATAATATTAATTTAGAAGCTCGTGCGGAAATGTTTGGTTGTTTATTTATATTGGGCGGGTTGACGCGTCTCCCCCTGCTTAATACAAAATGACAAACATCTAAGACATGTGAGCTTAATGAATAATTCTAAGGAAGCTGCCTCTCTGATTGAACTGTAATTTCATGATATTCAATCGTAGCCTTAAGCGTTGTTATCTTCAATTTCATTGCAAATATTTCTGCGTGAAGGCATTTGTTATATATTAATTTAATTGCAAATTAAGTTTAACTAATCATGAAAAATAGCCTTTAAAAATCTAAAAATCTTTAAAATTAAGGCGTCTTCTCACTTTAGGCGCCTCAAAAATAGGCAATTTTCGGGATTTTTTTTCGAGGATTTTCACTTAAAAATATGGGATAAAATGGATCTAATGTAATAAATACATCTTTTAAGTACATGAAAAAAATTTTTTTTTATATTTTTGAACAATTATTATAGTAAAACAGTAGCATCGAAAAATCCGTGTAGAAATGTTATGCTCGTGGCTTGTTGATGGTATCTCCGAGATGGGTCATTTGAAACAAAAAAATAAAACAGTTTTAGATTCAGTATATCAGTGGCTATAGCGCATATCATCAGATTTTTGATATTCGCGAAAATAACAAAATGGCGCACGTTTTTCGAAAAAGTAAAAAAAAACGCGTTTTTTTTGCAGTTTTTTGTAAAAGAAAATTACTTAAAATCAAAATTTCAAAAATCTGATAATATACGCTATAGCCATAACTATGAAGAATATGTCATTTAAACTTCATGACAATCGGCCGAATAGTTTCCGAAATTTCATCAACAAGCCACCGAAAAACCTTGTTTTGAGATAAACGCGTTTAAAGTTTTGGTTGCAGAAAAATTGTTCAGACACAGCTGTTGAAACACTCGTTGTTATTTTGGGTATTTCCTCCGAAGATCTTCATAAATCGGTTTCAAAACCTCGTGAACATCCTCAGCTAGAGCAGGAGGATGTTTAAAAATTTCTATCTGATTGTTTTTCATCACTTTCTTGCACTTGCACCATGAGTCTGAACAATACGTATGCAGCCGGGTGCTCTCAGGTAGTCACCTAACGGTCGCCCAAAAATGTAGTTAGACTCGTCCGATCTTTATGAAATTCCGATATAACATTTTTGAAGATATGTACTTTCAAAATTTAAAAAAAAATAAAAATCGTTTTTTTTAAATTTGTAAAGTGAGAAGACGCCTTCAGGAACATGAAAATGAATAATAATATGTTAATCCTTTGAAGCATAGTGAAAACAATTCGTAAACCCACTTGCCACCACCCACCAACAACAAACACCCACTACGATATTTTTGAACAATATTTGAGAAATATAATACATTTCAGTCTTGCAAAGATGATGCTAAATTAAAATAAATATTGATAAATCGCCAGATCAAGTGTTACCAATTTTAATCTATTATGACTGTCAAATTCACCAACGATTTGATTGCAATATACAGTGAAACCTCGATTTTACGTTTTCCAAGGGACCCTGAAAAAAAAACGGTAATTGCGGGAAACGGTTAATGCGGGAAAGCTTCAAATAATAATAAAAAACAACTAAAATCTTAAAAAAACATTTATTTATTAGTTACTTGTATATATTGTATATAAAATTTATTTTTTAAAAAACTCCTTTATGTTTGTTTGCTTCTTTGTTGTTTGGCACTTTAATTGGAACAAAGACGCCTCAAACTCGCGTACTTTTCTAAGAGCGGATTCATCTATTTCCTTGGAATAGATTTCAATTGTTTTGCGAATGTTACTCTTCATAGCAACAATCGTGTTCTTCATAGCAACAAAGAGTTGATGGTGCTAATCCCAGACGTTTTGCTTTGTCAATTCGTTTTTCTCCTGGATTGTTTTCGACGTCTTGAATTATTTTCAGCTTCTCAGCTAGACTTCTAGTTTTCTTCATGGATGGCGGCACTTTAGTTTCAATTTGGAAAAAAATTCGATACGAGATGTGAGGCAATATTGAACGCAACTGACTTGTACAAATTCAGCTACGCGACTAAAAAGTTTGTATGTACAGGAATCATTATTACCATGAATTTTAAACAATTCTACATCTGCATTGTAACGTAGAGATAAAACGGATTGGGAAATTCTCAACCTCGATACTAAGGAATGTTGGACACTGATGTTCGTCAAATCAGTCAAACAAAAGACGATAGGTTTTCCCTCTTTAAGTGACGATTTCCGAATAATCGACAATAGCGTAGATAAGGTAAACCTATTATCCAAAACTTTGGGACTAATCACCAGGATTCCCAGCACTTAAGCGACAATAGCACACAACAGACGATTTCGAAATCATTAAAATAATTCTTCAAAAATTATCCTAAATCCTTAACATATACTAAATTAATCACTCCATTAGAAACTATTATTAAGAAAAAATAAAGATTAAAAACAAAAAATACACAGGTTCGGCGAAATTGATAATACAATCATTAAAAACTTCCCACGAAAGTTTTCAATGCTTGCCTGAAAATCGGTTATCCCACATTATGGAAATTTGCAAAGGTAATTCCGATTCCAAAATCAGTCCAAAAAAATGATCCTTTCCGAAAACTATAGACCGATCACTCGGCTGTGTCAAACTTGCTTGCCGAGATACGGAGAAATATGCAATAAAAACGGTCAATCGGGATAATATTTGTGACGGGACCAAAATATTTAAACGGTTTATCGAGGAAATCGGTAAATCGGGGAACGGTCAATGCGGGATTATTTAACGTTGTTCTTATGGGAGTTTGACGGGACTATAAAAAATGAACGGTCCATCCGGGAAAACGTATTATGCGGGAACGGTTTATCGAGGTTCCACTGTACTAGAAAAATAAATTTATTCAAAAAATCGTGTTGGAATAAAAAAAGCAAGATCTTATAGACAAACAGAATTCAGTATGGATTGAAAGAATAAAGGCATGGTGAGAAAATATTCATGATTCTATAATCTTGTCGATGATAAACGCTTGGTAAAAGGGTTTGTTCGTTATTCGGAACAATGACTGGCCTTAAAAAGGCGAAGATCCGTTCAGATCATATAAAAAATTATGTTAGTTGCTTTCTGGCCTTGTTTTTATATCAGTCACAGTCAGAAATTTTAACACTATGAATTTATTCATTTGTGCTCATTTAAAGGAATCTGTTTACTTTTGCTGGTTTTGGAAGTTTTCTTGTATTTGTCGAAATGATCATAAACAACAGCGCCGTAACGAAGGTACGAAGCGTCCGTGGCAAGTATTTAACTTATGCCCCAACCTCCCTTTTTTTTAAATCAAGTTAAATAATGCTATTATAAATGCAATATATTAAAAATTGCGAATTGAACAAAAACAGCATCGTAAGGATGTTTCAATCGAGTATTTGGGTTGCCACTTGCGCTCTGAGCTCGTAGTCATCATACAGATCATAGAAAATGCCGCAAAAATCCCTAAAAGAGGATGGATTGACCACAAAGTCTGTGTGTTCAACGGGTCCGCTTTTCGGATCGCTAGCATGATGCATGAGCGCCTCGCGATCGGACTCCATACGCAAATAAATTACAGCCACTTCAGATTTGAAATCATGGGTTTCAAATATGGGGCATGTTGTATTGTGATTATTATTTAGCATTTGAAAATAGGGGTATTAAAGCACCAGTTCTAATTATAATTGGATGTATCAATTGAAGCTAGGCGTATATATACGTTGTAAAATCCCCAATACAATATATCGCTCAATAAGTTCGTAGGCAGGTTTTGGGCTCCATATTTCGGGATGCGTACGGTATTTTATTCATCGATTCCTTGAAAAAGTAAGAACCATCCATGCACCAAGACAATGCACTATGTTACTGGTCGATCACAACAATAGCGAAATTGCATGAATTGTACTTTGAATTGTTTCCCCATTCATTGTATTCTCCACATCTGGCTTCCAGTGACTACTATCTGTTTACAGACCTAAAAATAATGCTTCAGGGAAATAAATTTGGCTCCAATGAAGAAATGATGCCAAAACTGAGTCTATTTTGAGGCCATCGAAATGGAGAAACGTTGAAATGAATATATCATTCTTGAAGAAGACTATGTTGATAAATAAAGTTATTGTTTAACTTTGCAGTTTATTAAAAATTTGTTGATTTATAAATCATCCTACGATATTATTATTTTTATTTATAAAAGTTTGATTTTATGAAAATATTGAAATAATAAATTTACACAAATTTAAGTATTACATAAAGACATAAGATAAGGGTAGTTAGAATCATCTTTTATAGTTGAGAGAATAAAAAAAAATTGCAGTACAAATAAATAAAATTTATTAACCAACGAAACTTTTATATTATTATGATGAGGGTCGGAGTGTAATTGTTGACGTAAAAAATTGTCTAGACTGGGTTCACCAAAATGGAAACAGCAAATCAAGGAATCCAAGGGTGATCGTGATTTTTAACGTCACCCAAAGGGCCGAATTTTTAAAGGGCGGCCGAAGTTTCCAACGATAGTTTTTATCAACGACCTATTTGATATTGAGCATGCAGACATTCGAAACAATCGCTCAAATGTAACTGATTTGCATTTAATCGAAGTCGAACGACACAGACGAATGGCCAATTGTCGTTTTTGAGATAGCGCCGAGCCAGATTTAAATGGGACAACGTTCGGCTGTCTTTTAAAATTATCTTTTAATTATTTCATAGCAGATTATTTTGAGTCGTGAGAGTTTCGTTTTTTCGGTCGTGAAATTTTCAGATATGACTAGACGTTTCGTGTGTCTGGAAGTAATAAATTCACGAGCCGTAAATTTATCTTCCAATCTTAAACGGATTTCGTGAGGCTTAATATTTTGGCGTAATGATTCGACACAACTGAATATGACTTTGGCAACTGTGCTTAAACCAAATGGAGTTCATATTTTGGATAGATTTTAATTTCAGATGACGGGCCATGTCAGCATGCCAATGAAATGGGATGTATTTTTCATTTTTCATCATGCCAATGTCATGAAAATTTATTGGAATGAAAATAATTTGGGATTAACAAAGGCATACGTCATTTTCCATCTATAATTTGCAATCGAATCGAATTCAAGCATCGTAATTAAACTACCAAATACAATAATAAATATATTTTGCTGTTATTAAGCCGGGTTTAAATTTATTCATGTTAGAATTCAATTGATTATCTTATTAAGATACAGTTATAATGAAATATTTTGAAATTAAGACAACAAATTGCATATTCATCAGCCAGATAATGCGTTAATAATTGAAAGTCCTTATACCCTTACAATTATACAATACCTTCAATCCAAGGAATGACATTGTATTCGCTGACGAATGTGCCACATGTTGTAAGAGTATTTGAGTGAAGATTTGTCTTTTATATATCCATATTCTGATTTTTTATTCGACACCTCAATCAATATTAACAAGATTGAAATTATGACCTGTATAAGTCGTCGCTATTTTATGGTCATTTACTGCTCCAAATGTCAAGCAAACACATTTTTTTCTTTGTTGTTATACTGATTTTTCATAAATATTTTCTCATTTACAAAAAAATTCTTCACTTGCATTTCTTCCGTCATAGTATCCGATGAGCAGTCATGTAAGGAAAATACCAAAGCCCTTAACTTTAACCAATAACCACATAAACTGGAACGACTTTCGCGAACTAATTGACAACTATTTAACGACAAACATACCCCTCAAAACGAAAAAGAACCTCACTGACGCAGTTGAACTCTTCAACTTTACTCTGAGGGAAGCCGCAAAGAATTCAACTTCAGAATGGACGCAAAAAATGCACAACAATCAAACAGAAAATTGCAGAGAAACGCAAACTTTGGCAAATAACGAGATCGCCGGAAAACAAAAACAAACTAAACCGAGCTATAAAAAACCTTAAAAATATCATCACCAAAAGCAAAAATGAAGCAATCAGCGACAACCTTAACGGGCTAACCGCCACTGAAGCCACATAATACTCACTGTGGAACGCTACAAAATACCTAAAACGATCCCAAGGATGGGCTAGAATGGGCAAAGAAAAAGCGGAAATTATTTGCTAGTCACTTGACAGAAGTATTCACTCAACACAAAAACATGCATATTTCAGAATGCAAAAATGAGATTCATTTAAGGCGTCTTCTCACTTTAGGCGCCTCAAAAATAGGCTATTTTCACGATTTTTTTTCGAGGATTTTCGTTAAAAATTATGAGATAAAATTGATCTTATGTAATAAACACATCTTTCAAGTAAGTGAAAAAAAATTATTTTTATTTTTTTGAACAATTATTATAATAAAACAGTAGCATCGAAAAACCCGTGTAGAAATGTTATGTTCGTGGCTTGTTGATGGTATCTCCGAGATGGGTCATTTGAAACAAAAAAATAAAACAGTTTTAGATTCAGTATATAAGTGGCTATAGCGTATATCATCAGATTTTTGATATTTGCGAAAATAACAAAATGGCGCACGTTTTACGAAAAAGTAAAAAAAACGCGTTTTTTTTTGCAGTTTTTTGTGAAAAAAAATTGCTTAAAATCAAAATTTCAAAAATCTGATGATATGCGCTATAGCCATAACTATAAAGAATATGTCATTCTAATTTCATGACAATCGGCCGGATAGTTTCCGAAATTTCATCAACAAGCCACCGAAAAACCTTGTTTTGAAATAAACGCGTTTAAAGTTTTGGTTGCGGAAAAATTGCCCAGACACAGCTATTGAAACACTCGTTGTTATTTTGGGTATTTCCTCCGAAGATCTTCATAAATCGGTTTCAAAACCTCGTGAACATCCTCAGCTAGAGCAGGAGGATGTTTAAAAGTTTCTATCTGATTGTTTTTCACCAGTTTCTTGTACTTGCACCATGAGTCTGAACAATACGTATGCAGCCGGGTGCTCTCAGGTAGTCACCTAACGGTCGCCCAAAAATGTAGTTAGACTCGTCCGATCTTTATGAAATTTCGATATAACATTTTTGAAGATATATACTTTTAAAATTTAAAATAAAATAAAAATCGATTTTTTTTAAATTTGTATAGTGAGAAGACGCCTTAAGTTCTTGCTACAAACATTGAATGCAGTACTAAACATGAGCTATTTCCCCCCGCAATGGAAAGTGACTAAGATTATTATAATCCCTAAGCTCGGCAAGGATATACATGATGTCAAATCATACAGACCCATCAGCTTACTCGCAATAAATCTCAAACTTTTTGAAAAACTACTACTGAAGAGATTTAAGCCAATAATTGAGAAAGACAATCTAATACCCAATCATCAATTTGGATTTCGTCAACAACATGCAACTGTGGAACAAATACACAGGATCTTTAATAGAACACACAAGGACTTAGAAGACAGAAAATATTGCTCGGCAGAATTCCTGGTCGTAATTCAGACTTTTGACAAAGTGTGGCATCCGGGCTTGTTATATAAAATTGGAAAACAACTGCCCACAAATTACTTCTTCATATTCAAATCATAACTGACCAACAGAACATTCTACGTCAAATACGAAGATGAAGCCATCACACTCCATGATATAAAATCCTGTGTCCCAAAAGGCAGCGTATTTGGTACAGTTTTATACCTTTTATACACAGCCGATATTCCGACAACAGCCGCCTATCGCAGACGACACAGCTCTTCTAACCTCGCACAACGACCCTGCAAAAGCGTCTCAACTGCTCCGACATGACCTCAACAATATACAGAAATGGCTCAAGAAATAGTGCATAAAGGCCAATGAAAGTAAATCTACGCATGTCACTAATAGACGAGAGACATGTCCTCCTCATGTTAAATATCACGGCATGTATCTTTTAGTCCAAAGTGCTGCGTATTATAGGTAACGTTCCATAGTACGATATAAACGACACGATACACAAAGAATTAAGCATATCCAATCGTCTTGTTGAAAAGCCAAAGAAGGGAAGTATAAGGAAAGTAAACCCAGCTGCGAGACTTCAAAGACGAACCATTTTTTAAAACATAGTCAAGACTAGCTCGAGAATGTCAAAAGGAAGATAATTTCTCTTGGATAAGAGTCATGATTTATAGTTCTTAAAAAATATAATTCTCAAAAACTTCGACCCCCCCCCCTACCCGCAGAAGGTTTTTTACTTGCTGACAGAAAATATAATTTAAAACTATTGTTCTTTATAATATAATAATTAATCTTGCTCGAGTTTATGAATATTTGATTTTGAACTCTATTTGAATTGTTCGCATTGTTGTTTCGTGGAATTTTAGCATTGTATAACGAGTGCCTTTTTTCACAACGGAATTTACCCTTTAATGCAATTCGGCACAAAAACAATTCCATTATTTCTGTTCGAGAGATTCCACAAAAAGTTGTTGAAAAATATTTTGTTGGAAATTTAATTAGTTGGCACATATTGAAAAATAAATGAACATCCCATCGTACGAGTGAGTTATTAAATTTTTGCTCACCCCGGGATTAAATTTACTTCGTTAAATTCTTTTTGTAATTCAAAATGTTCCTCCGCATTATGGCACCTCTTGTTATTTTTCATATGCCCCAAAAATTGGAGAAAATATCAAAAATAATGTTCGCACAGAGAGGATAAGCAGAGTCCTCGTGAGGCGTCCCAACAACAAGGTTTTCTTTGTGAGCATTCCCGTTTTCCGTTCGAAATGGTACCAGGTCACATATTCCTTCCTCCCCCTTTTGTCGAATGCGGTTTTCCGCTAGTTGGTGAATTTAATGACCATGGATTTGACTATCGAGAGGGTGGCTGACGTGGAGTAGTCCTTTATCGGTTACCACGTTTAACTCACCGTAATGACTTCCTCTCCTGCCTACCGGTGGCTTTTCGGAGGCTAATCGAGGAAAAAACCTGGCTACAATGCTCGACTTGATATAAAAGCGAAACAATTCAAAGTATTGTATAAAAATACGAAAAAGAAAAAAAAACGTTTATCAAGAGTAAAAAAATAATTCGATAGGTAGGGTCCTTTTCCCTATGATGGTGATGCTGAACGAAAATGAAAACCCACTTGATGCTAAAAGACTTTGATCGGACATAGCTGACCTTCACAAAGGATTTTCTTGGAAATGATTATGCTTTTATACAATAATTTCTCATCGTATATGTGGTTAAATATGAAGAAATAACTATTTTCAAGCTCAAAAAATCAATTCAAATTCATCTCCATTGAGTATTTTAAAATTTAAAATCATTGTTACGGGAACACAATCGATGCAATTAAATTTATTCTGCCTTTGATATCCAACCCCTTAATTGAAATGTGTTATCTATCCAATTGAAGTGATTGCAAAAACGACTCTGGTGATGACAAAAAATACTCGACGATAAAAGCCCTTCAATATCAAACGCATGGTGAGGTGTATGCATAAAATGTCGTTCATATTCATTGGAAAAAATTGGAGAGGCACTTTTAGTGCATTGGATATTGAATATTCGACGATGATAGCTCTAATATTTGCTTCACAGTGGATAAGTGCGATCAAACGAAATGTTCTATAAATTCTATCCCCTTAAATTTACTGCTAATTAATGGGCAAAACATGTATTGGGGTGTCGTTTGAAGGGCTTCGATGATCATATGTTAATGAGTACCCTTTCGTTTACATCTATGGTAATCTTAACACATTCCCATCGGGTTACGCATAACATTGTCTTTCATCTGACAGGTTTCTGACAACTTTTTAACTAGTAAATAGTTTCTATAATAATGGAAAACATGTTTGGTAATGATTGAATCTATGTCTTTAGCCCTTTGAGTATTTAGTCTGCAGATATAGTTTCATATAAATATGAAAAAATATATATATCGTTATAGAATTTAAATTGTGATTTAATTTTAAAAATTTATAAAGTAACTATGTTAAGCAAAATACATTACTTCGTTATAGCTTCTTGTAATTTTGACTCGTTGGTAGTATTTATAGCTCTGGCTAATTTATATTCAAATTGAAAACTCGGCAGACTTCTTAATGCACTTTAGTTTAATTAATAACTTCAGACATATAGAAGTTGCTCCTGCTTAATTACTACACATAAATATGATTTTACGTTGATGATAAATACCATCTTACTATCTGGGATGATTAATCAACGTTGGAATAAAAACAACAAGTGCTCGTATAAAATAAACAGATGCGAGATGATTGGACATTCTGAAAGAAAACAGATGCAAAATTACTGGATTTTATGCCAGGTTCAGCCGTTCAATTTGTCGTACAAACTCTGCAAAGTTTAATTATGTCTCTGTACAATTGCTTGCTTCTTATTTCGCATTTTTGCCGTAAATATTTACGCTGAAAGACCCAATGGAAAACCTAATGAGATATCATTAGTGCTGAAGTGCACTGATTTATAAATGTAGTACAGCGATTCAAAGGCAAAGTGCGCACTAGCGTACAAATTAATAGCAAAACTAATGGCGTGCATAGTGTGCAAAGTGCACGGTCCAACTCACATATAATTATGTCGTTTTTAAGGCTACTCGTGTATTTTTAATCGTTCTATTTGCGTTTGGATGTGGAAATACTCAATTTAAGCTATGCAAATTAAATTAGACATAACCTTGCATATTAGGGGGACCGATAAGTGTTCACGCATTTAGTAAATTTAAAATTCCAAATAGATAATTCCTTTCATTATTCAGCACATCTTCCTATCGTTTCGGCAGTCTTTGGTCCCTTTTTTTAAAAACTTTCCGGCTTAGTTGCGAAAAACAATTTTAAATGCATTTGATTTACATAAAAAAAGTGAAGATGCATTCCATGGATTTGAAAAATCATTTAACTTTGAAAAAGCTATATAAAGTATATCCAAAATCGCACAAAAAAAGTTAATAAAAACAGGAAAACAATAAGGTAATCGCAAAAAAACGAAATCAATAATTAAAAAATCGCTTTAAAAAAACTGCATAACTTCGAAATCGCACAAAAAAAATCACACAAAGTGTACAATGCCAAATGTGTGCGAATACTCTTTGGTCCCTCTAATATATTCTGTTATTTATGATGCTATTATAAATAATCTATTATCAGATATGGGCATTCTCCATCGGAGACTTTTCTAGGGATGAATGATTTTTATTGGGTGATTTTTATTGGCTTTTATTGAGATAATTTTAAGTTACAGAAAATCAAAAGAAGTCTGGATCTAGACGATCAATCAGATCAACATTAATATTTATGATCCTTCAAATTGTTACGATTTTTTCCCCTCATATTCTGGATCTGAACACTTCATAATAATAATTCAGGATTCAACTCTCCATACCAACACTTGGTTTTAAATATATATATTGTTCAGCGTATGTTAAACGTTGTCTGCAAATATTTGACAAGCAAAATTCGTATTTTCAGCAAATATATTGAAATGCTATTTAACGTATGTTTCACTTGGGCGCTGTCAATTTGACATTTCGCTGAACGTCCAATATTTATATTTCTCTACACATGCCAGTTTATTTCACGTCAAAAATATTCAATTTCATTTTGCATTTTCCGCGGACTGTTTCTACTTTGAAAATTTTCATCGCACCGAAGAAAAAAAAACGCAATTCTACTACAATTTCGTACTACAGAGAGGCTTTCTACAGGAGGCCAATTTATTATTGATGAAATCCGGAAGCTTCTGATTGATTAAAGGCCCTTTGTGACGTCCTAAATCTATAATACCTCGTCAAATTCAATAAAACAATTGTTCTTCGAGCTGGAGGCGCCCGTATTTCACTATAACGCACATAAATTAATATCACAAGAAATACATTATTTTTGCAGGAATGCTAATTACCAACAGAAAATTAGCACTAAGGGTTGTCAATATAAAATATTTGATCGTATCACAGTCACCTAAAAGCAAGCTTTCTTAAATGACTCATTCAAAGCTGTGTATCAAAGACGTTAAATTCGTGAGAACACCCCGACATACACTATATATTGAATGTTTAATTTCTCTTTTAATGCCTTTTTACGACTTTATATGTAGGATCCTTTGATATTGTTGTCCAAGCGTTTATGCTCTAAAATACCAGCCTTAGATGAAGATCTATGTTTGATTACATAGTGCATACATAACACTGACACAGCTTTAGCAAGTTTTTAATCCCTATTAACATTTTAACTGCTAGCAATTTGGTAAAAAATTGTTTGACTTGTATATTTTATTGTCTAAAGGTGACTTGTGTGTCCGATCATATGCATATATAACACATGCTGTCCTGCGGGATAATTAACGAGTTTTCATCTTTTTTTTATTCAGGATTGTTACAATTAGGGAATCCAATCCCGGGATCCCGGATCCCGGGATCCCGGGATCCCGGACAGTTTTAGGTAATTAAGAATCCCGGGATTAGAAAACGTAATCCCGAAAATCCCGGGATTGAAATTTTTATCTAACAGAAATCGTACCCCTCACCAACACGATGAAGGCTACTAAATCGAGACATTCCCGACGAAATCTGGACGCTTGGAAACAGTGGCGTAATTACTAATTGGCGAACTTAGGCGACGCCTAGGGGCAGTGACTGTCTAATCTATGTATACATATATAACGTACATGTATGTTTTTCAAATTGTTATATTTACCTTCCCCGCCGGTGATGTATTTACTACACCTCGACTCTAATAATGGAAATATCGATATGAAATATAATAGATACGGGGTTCAGAATTTTTGTATTCCTCCGTAATATAATTACAAATCACATCAACATGTTATAATATATAAGTATTCATCTGCAGTGACGTAAATAAATAATTTGTCGGGAAATCGGGAATTTTGCGAGTTTTAGTCCGTGTCTCAGCAGAAAAGAATTTTATTAGTCACATTAATGGTGTTATACGAAAATGAAGGCTCACGCGATCATCAACTCGAACTAGCATTTAAATATCTGATGACGATACCTCCAACGAGTGTGGAAGCTGAGCGTGCCCTTTCAGCAGCAAGTTGTCTGACTTCCAAAATCAGATCCAGACTAAATGACGCAACACTAATGTTTAATGTTAATGTTATTTCGGGCATATTTTCAAAATAATAATTGAATTTTTTAGTGTTTTATTTATCTATTTTTGAATTGTATTTTTATCTTTTCTTAAATAAATAAAATTATTTGGCCTTCAAGTGATTTTTTATATTGAACAAATGGACTTAATAGTAATTTTTGATCAAATTCATCAAGGTAATTTCTTAAAATATTGAAAATCCCAATCCCGGGATCCCGGGACTGGTCCCGGGATTGTCTAATGAAATCCCGAAATCCCGGGATCGAAATTTTGGCTCGGGATTGGATTCCCTAGTCACAATACAAAATTAATATTTTGTGTTAATTCGTCGTCGGGGCTGCCTGGTGCAGCCCACTACAAGGGGTGTCTCAAGTCGCGGGGTAGTCCGAGGGTCGGACTCGTTCATGGGTCTCTCATCTTAGCCTAAAGAGCCTCGACGAGAATAATAGGGACATCCGCCCCTCTCAGGATCGATGAGGCTCCGCAGCTTCGACACGGACTCGCAGCATACGACGGAATCCTCAAAAAGAGAGGGAAACATTAATCCAGTATTGATATAATGGATTTGGGCCTTAATTATTGTTATATAGGATAAGATTCCAATCCAGATTGTATAAATAATTTTCAATTTAACCACAAATTTAAAAAATCGAAGGCATTATGTAGAAAACAATCACATGGAAATAGCCTACAAGTCTACTCAAATTGAAGCTCTACAGGCGCGATATAGTTAAATTGGCTTTTGCGTCACGAAAAGTGAAACTCCAATTTGCAGTTAATCGAAATGCGCTGTGTCGCCTTTACTGTATGTAAGCAACATAAAGCAACGACTAGATCAATAGCAAGCCTTTTTATTATATATTACACAACACACAGTGCAATCTTTTAACTAAAATTGATATTTTCTTTCTTATCTTCATGTTTGTATAGCGTTATACATTTTGAAATAACTTGTATGAAATTTCTTCCGGCAATAATTCATAAAATGCATCGACTTTTGCTTAAAAATATTTATAAAATGGAGGAATGCGTTTGTATAACATTTTTCCATATTAAAAGACAACGAAAAATTAAATTGTGGATGGATTGTTTTATGTTGCGAAAGCTTCATAGCAACGATATGTTTTCTTTGCTAAGCATTGCTACCAAATATGAATAAAATCCTTGATTATTTAAGTAAAGATTGTCTATTAGTATAGGTGATCTTATTTTTCCATATGCAGAAACCCATTGGATGTCACAAATACAATATTTAACCATCTTCTTTGAACTATGAACCTCAAAGAAGGGATGTAAGCACATTGAAAGCGTTTGAAAAGAC
This sequence comes from Stenopsyche tienmushanensis, assembly GCA_008973525.1. NCBI lineage: Eukaryota > Metazoa > Arthropoda > Insecta > Trichoptera > Stenopsychidae > Stenopsyche > Stenopsyche tienmushanensis. Next base: position 195,532 of record WACJ01000025.1, read on the forward strand.
GGAATCCTTCAAAGAAATGTTATCTTTTATTGATCAAATAATATCTGAAAATAAATCTACAATTGAAGATATCAAAGATATTACTCCTTTTGTGTATGAATTATTTGTGTCATTGTGAATTATTTGTGTTTGTGAAATTATGAAACGTCTGATTTATTATCATAAATCAATAGCAAGATATATATGATTTTATTAAGGTGGATTCATCTTTATCTTGTAATAATTTAACGAAGAATCGCTCACTTTTTAAATGACTGCCTTTCCTCCTACCGCCGAATGGTCCTCTACAATGAACTTTCGTTCTTCTCATTCTCTTTCACTAATTCGAGGAAGTTTCTTTCGGTTTCGTTTGTCATTGTAATTCGTCGGAGCCGAAGTTCCTGAAGGCTTCTTATGATCGATAACGGCAGGTGTCGGTACGTGATGATGAGATGGGTCGGCGACCCCTCACCCACCTGTACAAAATACTTTAAGGGATGAAGCGCCCTCTTTATATTCCCCAGATGTTCGCGCCCCAACAACAAACTTCGCAAGGATATTGAAAGCTTTTGCTGGGAATCGTTATCTTTGTTTGTTTCGCACAATTCCATAGTCCGGCTTTGGCTCCTTTTAAAATGTACTCCGGAGCCCGCCAAGATTAGGTCAAAATGCTCCCGGAATAAATTATGTGTATAACGCTATCGAATGGAGCGGGCTTAGAAGCGACTTCTCACATAGTTGACTAAAGTGAAGATTTATTACTCAAAGAACCAAGAAAAATTCGCGTATATAAAACGAAACGCAAGTCGTTATATAGGTTAAGGTTCAGTGTAAATTCATTTTATAATTAAGATTAGTTGTATAATACTACACTATTTTAACACTTTAATTGCGGAGATACTTCGTACGCATATGCCTCCTGATGCAGGGAAACTTTCAAAGTCTTTTGAATTTTACCTGTAGTAATTCCGCAGTTAAGCGATTGAATTCATAACTCAATTATTATATTTTGGGATCAAAACTATAGAAGATGTGGCTGGCGATCATATTTTTAAAAATATACATACGCCATAAAAAACTATGCCAAAAATATTGGTAATGGTTCCATAAAAGGGATCGCACAGCATAATTTAAGCCGGAATTAATCAAAAAACAAAAATATGCTTCCCACAATTAATGTGTTCATTCAATACAATCTGCACAGTAATCAATTACAAAATTTGAATCCATCAATTAGGAGCCATCAGATCAAATATCTTTGTGTTTTTCTTGTTTGAGATTCACTGAGAATATTGGGAAATGTTTCTGTTTTATACGCTTTTGTTCCAAATCATAGCAAGCACTGTAGCCTGGGCAGTCTTTTATACTGAAAGAGATAAGACAACACATGGATTTAGTGGTGGCTAACATATCCGGAAGTTTGCCCAACGAGAAGAAACTTAGTACGAAACTCGGTTGTTAAGTCTTTGAAATATTAATCGCGATAATGATATAAAGTCTTCTGCTTTATCCCGAGAAGTTATTTGATTCATGGCGAAATGATGTGAACTTTTTAAGAGTTTCTGACCCAATTGTTTCCAAACTTGCAATTTCGTCTGAAAACTATCCATACTATAGCAATTTTGATAATTTTCAGAGGATTCAGATCAAATTATGATCTAAAATGGTCCTCATTTTTGGATAGTCAATCACTGCTCTAAAATTAATATCAAGCTTCAAGCGATTATATTCAAATTTTGTGAATATAAATAGTAATATTTCTAACATGCACACATTAAGAATAATCGCAAATTTTCCTAATTATCAATTATTTAGATTATTCTGCAAAATATTGGTACTTGTTCATTAGTAAGTAATTGAAAAAGCTTTATACATACTTAATCAAATTTATTATAAATATGTTAAGAAAATTTTCTTCATGATTGATAATCATAGAGCAGGCTTTTTTTCTCCAAATATCAAGATGGGGGTGGGTGGGTTGGTTTTTTTCGCTTTAATAATCAACTGTGCCTGAAATATGATTGACAGTATTAGCATTGTATAGGCACACAGCCCCTCTCCCATTATATGGTGAAAAAATGCGAAATAAGGGGATCGTTCATCATCGAAGTACCATCCGAAACGAAAAATGGTAATTGAATATAAATATTCGATTTAAACGTTTACCAGGAGATGGAAACGGGGAAATGAATTCGTGTATAAAAATATTATTCGTACAACAATGGCGAAATCCCAGAGCGGATTTTTCGCATTTCTTCCCAATGCTGCTCCCACTTAGTATGCCGCTTTTCCCTTGTATCATACAAATCAAACGTGATTGGAGCGAAGATATAAATAAATATTATGGAACAACTATTGATATGATATTTTCTCTATTTAAGACGTACATTGGCAGTTTTAGTATCAAACGGAAAATATATGGGCATAACTGAAGCGTTTAAATTCAACGCAGCTGAAAAGATTGCTCAGGCTCAATGCATAGACCCGGACAATAAGATGTTTTTAGATTTCAACTGACGTAAGCATATAAATATAAGATATAAATCAACTAAATCATAAATTATTTGCCGATTAATATAATATAATATATGCACACCAAATATAAACAGGGAGCAATGCATTTATTTTCCACCTAAAGAATATCAACGTATGAAAATTTTGGTATTCAATATTTGTTTTTATATCCATAGTGATAATAATTAATAAAGATGACCATCTATACAAGAGAATTTCGTGGAAGAATGTGGATGGAGACTTGTATTGACTTTTATATATAATTCAAACAAGAACAAGCAATAGTTTGATTTTTATCTAAACTGGTCACAATATATTCAATACATTACTTTTTTCTAAGATTATTTTTACACCATATATGCTGATATACTCATAGTTATAAAGCATTTCTCAACGCGTTTATATGCTTCAGTTTGTACGTCCGATACTGAACGTGCGATGTGTTAAGGATCTTTATTTAGAACTTCCAAAAACTAACATATTGTGTCAATTATTTTTAAAAAATCACGTTAATATCAATGAGATGGAATACTTAAATTAAATAATATATGCGTAAGACTAATGTGATAGAAGTGAATCTTCTTAGCTCCTAAAAAAAGTTGATTCTATGCACTTGCTATTATTAATTTGTTAACGGAGACTGTTAGATATAGTGTTAAATATAAGATTTATACGCGCTGCTATGGTCCTGACAGATAAGTGGATTTGTACGGATGATAAGTGATAGACAAGCAAATATAGCATCTAAGACTATGAAGATTTTAAATTAGCTCACTACTCAAAGGGCTAACATTATCTCTTTTGAAGCATTCAATTACTCGTTGAAAAATCTATCATGTTTTTGCTATACAATGCTTGACAATTATATTATGATTTGAATATTAAATCAAAATATACTATAGCTACGATTTAATTCAAAGAAATATCATAGAAGTAAAACTACCTAATTGTCTTCAAAAGCGAGTGCTTGCATACAATCTTTAGACTTGAAGAATGAGACAAACGCTATCTTTAATTTGAGTTTTCATTGTAATTCTACTAAATTAAATTAATAACACAAGCGAAATAGTCTTATCAAGTTGTTATATGTTTAAATACTTCGATTCAACAAGATAAATATGCAAAATTTTCGCCTGTGCCACAATAGACGAAGGCTCGACTTTTATAAGCTTTTTGAAATTATCGTTTTGAATGCATTTGAATTCTATTTTTGGCCACTGTCTAAAATTGCTTTTCACTCTTTTCAGGTTGTGCTGGATGGAAAACGTGGCGTCACATAATGGATACTCGTGAATCGAATCAAAGCCCAAAATACTGTCGACAAATTGCTAAACTCACACAAATACAACAAAAACTATGTCAAATTATTTAGATTTATTCAAAAATAAATATTCATCGCGATAACGATTTCGGCCAAGATAAAGTCCACCTCAGAGACACTTTGCCCGATTCGAACTTTATAAAACTCGTTAAAAATATCGTCGCTTCAATTTGAATATATGCATTTTTTAGATATTAATAAAAATCGTATTTAAGCTTTGCTTTTTTTTGATAAGGTTCAATTAGGATCGCTCCTTTGCTTGATGGGCGCGTTTTTTGAGTGAAGCTGGACTATAATGTGCTATGAGAGGTCTATAGATTAAAATCGATACGAATTTCGCGTAAACATTTCGACAGTGTTACATAAGAGTTCTTCAAGATGAGTTTCTTCAGTTCCCTCGGTCAATATGTAGCTGACAGTGTTGCGGGACTTTCTCTGAGCCCGAAGCGTTTTTCCCTATCGCGTCAGGGCTCGGGAGAGACTTCCCAACCGGCCTCGCCGGCTCCAGGAACCCCTGGGGCCCTCGGCACCCCCGGAGCCTCCCCCGCAGCGCACCATGGTAAGTCACTTTCTTTGCATTTGTACCCCGCTATTTTTATTGCATGATCGAACCGAAGAAAGCTTTTCACTTTTATTCGGCAGTCATCAATACCGCCGGGGAAAGAAGTTAATGGCCGAACCCTGAAATTCGATCAAAGACTGCTTGGGGGATGTAAACATCCGTCGATTGGCGTAATTCAATATAAAACAGTATAAAATTCCCGATATAAATGCGTCTCAACAGTTTTCAAATGCTATTATGCTAATGAAGAGGTCCTAGCTTAATTAATGAGCTTGCTTCGGCAACTTTGTCATTATCGGAAATATTTATAGGGAATCCGCATAACAATGTGCCTCCCCCTCGAATCTTGTTAATACTTTGGGGCACTAAACTTTGGCAACTTTGTGAAACTACTATGATTATTGAGATGGTTCAAAAATTTTCACCCTATACACTGTGTAGATTTAGCCATTTTCATGCTGAGGAAGCATTTCAATTTGAGGAGAGCAACTATGAGAAACGATTTCGAAACTAATTTTCGAAACAATTTCATTAAAATATGGCATGCGAGCGTAATGAAACATTTACCTACATCGATATTAAATCTTCTTATTAAGGTGCCGTACCCATTATCAAATGAAGGATATATTTATATTAAGAGGATTTCTCATGTTGGATTGGGAGGATCAATCATTGACAAAATAATTCACCACGTCATTCGCTCGATATTGAAGGTAGCATTACCACCGAGTTTCATTTCGAATGCTCACCCAGTGGGTATTCTGAAGTATTATTATTAGATGATGTTCCTTTTCATCCAGACGTAATCATATTGAAAATAAACGATGTCTTTATCGTCAAAATCTTCTGAAAAATTTTGCCGAGGAAGATAACAATTTAATTAATTCCTGGACAAAAATAAGGATATTGGATGCTATATATGGAATAATACAAAAGTAAAACCAGTAACACTTCTTGACATGGAAACAGATTTAATGCATTTTGAAGAGAATGAAGCAAATGATATACGGTAGACCTGCGTTAATCCGACAAACGTTTTGTAAGACGTTGTCGGATTATAGAGTACTGTCCCAGACCCCTTGTAGTCCGTTTTTTTAATTTGAAAAAAGCACTTGTAATTATTATAGCATTAATGTCATAAATACAATGGCCAATGGGAGTTATAAAAATGAAAACCTGTTACCGTCATCAAACGTATTCCATGACAATTTTTGAAGCATTTTAACTATCTAATGCTAGCTACAAAGTCTTCCTTTTTGTAAATCTTCTTGTAAAACAACTTTGATTTCATGGATGATATGGACTCAGAAATAGACTATGTCTGTTTTTTTTTTTGAAGAAATCACATATACAAAGCTTGCACCACCTCTGGATGTTGTTGCACCTCTGAAGCTTTCTTGAACGTTTTCCTCTTACTTACAATTTAGGCGAGCCAGAATCACACTTTTGCATGTTTTACAAAAATGAAGCTTTATCGTACACATGTGTCTTACTTTATTGGGATGTCGGATTACAGGGAGCGCCGGATTAGACTGGAGCCGGATTACCACGGGTTTACTATATCTTAAATGTGTGGATCATTATAGAGTATACTGTACATCGTTATTGAGACTCAATTTTAATAATCTCATAGGCGTCTTCGTTATAATAAATATTGAGAAAAATATATCGCTGGTTATTTTAATAAATGGAATGAAACACATACAATTAATAAAAACAGCAGTAAAAATAATTTATAAATTTAATGATCATTTTCGACATATTCGGATATAATAGAGACATTTTTTTATCATATCTATTTTTTCATCTATTTATTCATCAGTTTATCATAAGTTTAAGAACCGCTGCTGTAGATAATTAAAATTTTGAGCTACATTGGAAGTCATATCCATGAAAATTTACTTGATGAAGAACTCCGGATAATAAAAAGATGAACTCAGATCCAATTCTAATTACAAAAGAAACCATAGAATGTAAAAGACCATTCGCAATTGGAAATATTAATATTTAGGTCGATTTACATAATTGAAAATTTCATATGAAAATCTAAAATATATTAAACACAGAAATGTATTTTTATTTCCATCGTCAATTGTGTCTATATTAGTAGAACTTTACTATGCTCTTGCTCTTCGATTTAACAACATATCGATTTCTACCTAAAGAAATAAAAACATTCTCTTGAAGTAATTTTAAGTGAATTGTTTGAAAGAATGACGGCTTTTGATAAATTAAAAAAAAGTCCAGTACAAAGAAAATCAATTAAAAATTAAAATACAGTTTTCTTAAAAACGTTAACTAAAAGTTAACAATGAAGATGTCAAACAACTTCTGGAAAAATCACAAGTAAACACCCAAAAACTCCCTGCTTGTTATTTTTTATATCTTTTACATCAGCCATCAAATACTGACCGACAGATATTTTAAAATGTACCAATGCTCAAAATATTATAAACATTTTCGTACGTATTTATTTTTAAATATACACATACATTTGGGTCTGTTTTTATGCGGATTTTTTTATGCGATTTTGAAGTTATGCGGTTAACAAAAATAATGGAATCCATCTATGGGTAAAAAAATAATGCTTAAATCGTCGCAATGTTTTTTTTATGCGATTTTTTATATGCGAATCCCTGTGGAACGTATTTATCGCATAAAAACAGATCCAAATGTATTATGATTTCTATGGTTTGTCCTGGATCTGATTGTATTAGGAACGTGACAAATTTGAGGTTCTTCCTGATTTAAATGCAATATTCAAGTTTCTATTACCAAAGTTTTTAATGTGTTGTTAATTAAGATTTTTTTAAAAATACAACTGTAGCATTTCAGGGACCGCGACCAACTTCTTGAGTCCCCATTTCGTTGCTTTCGCCGCTGTGACAGTCCATGATTGTCGTCTTATTCGGCCGTGGAGAACACATTGAGGAGCAATAGAAGCCCTAGACGCTTCTTATCATTACTCTCCAAACGGCGAATACATCCCTTTTCGAAGGAAGGGGACCTGAAGGAGTCCGACATTGCGGTTCTGGTTTCAAGAAAACAACTGCACCTCATTAATTAGAAATTATTCACAGAAAACATTTTAATAAGATCTATTTTGATCTATTTATTCTACTAATATAGACACAATTGACGATGGAAATAAAAATACATTTCTGTGTTTAATATATTTTAGATTTTCATATGAAATTTTCAATTATGTAAATCGACCTAAATATTAATATTTCCAATTGCGAATGGTCTTTTACATTCTATGGTTTCTTTTGTAATTAGAATTGGATCTGAGTTCATCTTTTTATTATCCGGAGTTCTTCATCAAGTAAATTTTCATGGATATGACTTCCAATGTAGCTCAAAATTTTAATTATCTACAGCAGCGGTTCTTAAACTTATGTAGTACGCGGACCTCCAATTGAGCAAAATTATTTTCGTGGACCCCCTCTTGAATACTTTTTTTTTTGACAAACCCCATCCCAACATTTTACATCGTTCTGAGACTTAATTTTTCAAGCAAACAAACATCGCTTGATCAAATATAGGTCAAAATAGCTCTATAGATAAATATTTTTTATATTTTCGCGGACCCCCAGGGATCCGAGGACCACAGTTCACAGTGGTATCCATCGCACGAAATAAATCCTTTATACTTTAAATAGCTTACGTCCGATGTGAGGTTCAAATGAAATACTTACAAAAATTACACCCAATTGGTGGAAAAACGTAATTTTCGCGGATGTAATTTCGAGATATCGTTATATTTTAAACCACTCATAAATTCGAAACTCTTGCTAAAAATACTTGCAGACGAAAACAGACGGTTTTTGCCTAAGGGCAATCCTTGACACTCTGCCTTGTGGTTTCCAGGATTCAAAAAAACTCGACCACGATACAATTATTAGAGTATAATTTAAGATTTTATTTTTAGAGCAAAATGTTGCTTGATTTAGTCTAAAAATATTTATTTGTTGCTTAATCCTTAATTAGGATAATTTCTCGTGCATTATATGAAGCTCTATTGTGAGGGTTTCAACGCTTTGCAGAAATGAATAATGGATGACATCTGTGCTAGATTACCATGTGGTCGTCATGTCCTTTCTAGGATGAATTCTGTTTTGGAGTATCTTTGCAATTTTGTCATTATTCTGTTCATTGTGCATATTAATAATTTATCCGCATACTCTGATCCGCTGTTAATCTGAGCAGATTTAATTCGCCAGATTAACAGCGACATGTTCCGTCTCTCTTCAAGTACAATGTGTTATTTTAACTGCGCCATCTCTTGTAGCCCTACGGAGATATTGCACTTGCATACCGACGGATAGCTTCTTGCGCATGCACCATTGCCGGTTGGGTAGTGACGCGCAGGAGGCGGAAGTCGGAAGAGTCGTCGGTTAGCCTTGGCTGCGGGAGGTCGTCCTTCCTGCAGCCAGATCTCTCTCTCGCGTGGAATAAATAGTTATTTAGAGAAGAGAGTATTTCTATTCGATGCTCGTCTATTCCCATCCAATCGTCCAGCAACATCACGGCCCGATAGAAGAACGGACCCGTTCAATAGCGCTACTATCGCAACATTCAATGACTTTTAAAATGAATTAGTGGAAAATATCTGAGTATCTGTTGTTGAAATTGATTGATATTACAAATATAAAATGAACACAGTTGATCTAAAATCGGACATTTCATATGAAAATACGTATTATATAGTATTATGGATGAGATTAATTTTATCTATGAGCTACATTCGTCTTGTTCAATTACAACAAATCAGATAAATACAAGTCAGATATACATTTTACTACAGTCGCATGAAACAGGAGCTCATTCAATTATACAATATTTTATTCACATTAGGTCTGTCCCTCGGGCTTATGAGCGGCCATTATCTAAAGGCCAAAAGTTATGTTTTCGTTGCTTTTATTGCTGCAATACGTTGCTATAAGCGAAATGTAGTGGCAAGAAATAATCGTTTCATTAATTTAGCAAATAGCTTGTCTGGAAAAGGTTTAATTACTTTATTATTGATAAATAAAGCTGTGCTTATTACATCTGGAGTAAATGTAACAAGAAGGGTCGGAGCTTATTAATTACGAACCATAATCTCCGGAGCACTTAATCCCCATCCTCGTTTTAATGGATTGCCCTTAAATACAGAGTTCAAGTATCTTTATACATATTTTAAAATATTTTGCATGTTCGGTCGAAAAATTGACATGATTGTATTAAAACACGAACCCGATGACTGCCTAAAATGGGGTAAGACCGGACTGGGGTCAATCATGACATATGATTATTACGATCATAAATTTAATAATAGCTTTCATGCTTGTGGCATGAACTTATTATCGAGATGCATATCATATTATATATATATTACAAAAATCATATTGTCCATAATTTTAGATGCTATTAATGCCACTAAATTATTTACATTTGATATATTTTTTACAAAGGCACAATATGGCATTAATGCAAATTGAATTTCAGCCACAAATTTACATAAGACTTAGCTGACACACAAGCCGACGATTCAATCAAACCGTTGAACTAGCAATAGCTCTTTTATTGGCCTGCGTTTAACATTCGGATCCCTTAAATCCATCGGGAGGATTTGTAGTTTCCGCAACTATGGCTCACCGAATTGTTTTATCATTCAAATCGTGTAAGTCAATAGACAAGAGAAGGTCCCGAGGGTCGCAAGAGTAAGCCAAGATCAACGGTGCGGTGTAGAGAATTGGTTTTTAGTACAATCGTGAGGTGACTAAGAAACTTGAAGATCTCACCTGCCTCGACGAAGAAAAGGAATGTGCTGTGCTAAATTTCAATGTTTGATTTAAATTTGAACGCATTTTCAAAGCAAAAGATATACAAGGATAATCCACTTTAATAAAATATCAATATTGTATATTTTGAAGTTAATTTCTAGGGCTAATCCCGTAAAGCTGATATTATATCAATGATAAGCATCAATACCACTGTATCCATCTTATACATGTTCAAATCTACAGAAGATTGCTGTTGTTGTGGATATTAAAAAGCTAATCAAATTACAATCTAATATATAAAAATTAATCTCTGTTTGTTCGTATGTAATGCGCTGCCATACCGTTCATCAGATTGCGATAAAACTTCGTACAATTATTGCTAAGAATTGCGCCAGTAACATAGGCATAGTCTTATATATAAAAATAAATGTTTGTTTGTTCATATTTAATGCGCTTCCATATCGTTCATCTGATTGCGATACACTTGCGGGAATAACATAAACATAGTAAAATTATTGTATGGATGCACCATGTTGGCGCATATTGGTCTGGTAAAATTAAGTTTGGGCTCGAGGGTGGGGAGAAAAAGGATGCGCGCGCAATACGGTGGTTAAACCTGTCTTCGAGACGTGAGCGAGTGTGCATTTGCTCTTCGGCTCGCGCTATACGTGACCTAAAGCAATAAACCACGTACTGCGTTTTTTTTTTCAAATAATTATGGTATTGCAACGCAAGCCGGATATTTCCTAGTACTGAAATATATAATGATGTAATTAATTCCAAATATTTGTGTAATCATATAGTTTCAAATTATTTTTTTGTGGTTCTAGTATCGCCAGATTTTCAGAGCAAAATATTGAATTCAATTGCATGCTAAAAAAATAAATATTAAGATTTCGACGAATATTTATAACATACTATTTCGACAAAAATGATCGCATTGAATTAAAATCTACAAAGCTGTTTTTTTACTACAAGTAGTTTATGTTAATCATTGTTAAATGAACGTTGTCCACATTTGATAAAAGGTGGCTAGGTCTTTGGTAGACGTGGTTGAGTTAAAACATAGTTTCAGTCTTGTAGGTATAAGACATTTATATATTATATATGTAAAAAAAAAAATTGTGCGGTATATGCGTTCCACGAAAAAACGCACAAAAAGCTATGACTTACATAGAAAAAGTGAAGATGCGTTCCATGGATTTTAAAAATCGCATAACTTTGAAACAGCTTTATAAAATATATCCAAAATCGCATTAAAAAAGTCCATAAAAAAACAATAAAACAATAAGATGATTAAAAAATATCGTCTTAGTTAAACTCCGTAAGTAGTTGGAATTTTGGAAATTCCTTTGGAGAATGAATTTTTAAAAATCGAAACATTGAAAAAATTAAAAAAAAAAAATCTTGATGATCGTTGATGATTTATTTCCTATTTTATCCAAAATATCTCAATACGTACTCTTTTGAAATAAAAAAAAAAAAAACAAATTCTTTAAAAAAACCCCATAACTTCGAAATCGCACAAAAAAAGTCGCAAAAAAAAATGCGTAACTACAAAACAATATTTAAGGGATAATTTTGATTTGGTGTCAAATCATTTATTGAGGATGATTTTTTTCATTAGTAAAAATTAAACGACGTTGATGAAACTCCATCGTCTTTTTGTATGCTTCAAATTTAATCCTTCGATAGTTCAATGTGGACTGTAGAAATGGCACCGAATCTTAAGTATCAATCCACTGTTCTTTGTTTCCTGGCAATTGTGCATGCAGAGGACAAATTCGCTCTGACAATAGATTTTAAGTGGTCTTGTTCTTGTTCATCATGGACCAATGCCTTTGAGGTATTCAGCTTATATCATTTATTCGATTTGAATCCTCGAAACCAACATAAGGATTTCATTGTATCAAATGTTTCGCCACATTGTTTACACTCTACAATATGAATATTTTTATACATTTAAAATAAAGTTTAATGGGCTATATTCTGGATTTTTATTATAGAGTTTCGGATTCAAATTCATCCCTGAGGCGATTAATAAAGTATCACAGAATTCCCTATGAATTCAATCATGCAATGAGAAATCACCATATTAAAATCTTTTATCCTTAGAAAAGCATCACATGGAGATGGCCATATCTATTCAATCAATTCATAAGAAGAATAATTGTATCAAGCTAAATAATAAAATGGAATCTATTTTCATCATTATTGTAAATCAAAAAAGCCAGCATATTATAGGAATTTTCAAGATTTTCGACATTAAATCCACACAATGCTGCCTATATATGTGTGTGTGTAATTTTCATGACAATCGTAATTGAGTTACTCTAATTGACATCTGAATTTTTCATCCGGTCGAGAAGTGTTGCGAGAAAAAAGATACTTTGTAGATAATCTTTTCCGCTTCGGGAAAATTAGTTGTAAAACAATGGAGAGCCGTGGAAAACTTTTTCAATATACGCCACTCGTCCCACGGTGCTTTGTGACCTTTGACATAAGATGTCAAAAAACCTTTGAAGATATTTAAATTTCAAAACGTGAAAATGTTCCCAATTTGTGTTTAGCTTATTTAGTTTCGGAACTATGTTAAATTTTCGATCTTGAATAATGCGTGCGGAAACTTTTCCACCCCGTGAAAATCCTGCGCTTTGCGTTAAAAAAATCAATGATGATTTTCGTTCCGATAAAAATCAATTCGATATACAATCGATCCTGTAATTTAATTATTAACCTTTTGTGGAGTTCAGACACATATTTGCGTTTTAATTCCAGTGGTTCAGAAAGTTAACCCAAATTTATCGACCTATAATGATAACCCAAATGAATCGAATTCAAGTGTATTGTTTATGTTTACGCGAAAAAATGTACGAATATTGTGTGCTATTGAGAGTGCTTATTTATTTATATACAAGCTTCATACATTCTGCGGCGGTCCTGACAGATAAGTGGATTTGTACGGACGATAAATAGCGGACATATGAATATAGTTAATATATCAAAGGGTTAATATACTGAACAATAATAGATCACATTAAAATTGTACATCTATTTTAGCTCGAAGCAAAGTTTAATTAGCAGAAAATTGAGGACGAATCGATCTCATGCATATTTGTTAGACATTCATATCGGCTGCCATTGCACTCTTGTCAATTAATAATAGGTAACTCCACGCTCGTTGGAGGTATCGTCATCAGATATTTAAATGCTAGTTCGAGTTGATGACTGCGTGAACCCCCATTTTCGTATAACACCATCAATATGACTGATAAAATTCCTTTCTTTTGAGACACGAACTAAAACTTGCAAAATTCCCGATTTCCCGACAAATAATTTATTTCCGTCGCTGCAGATGAATACTTATATACTATAATACTTTGATGTGATTCGTAGTTATATTACGGAGGAATACAAAAATTCTGAACCCCATATCTATTATATTTCATATCGATATTCCCATGATTAGAGTCGACGTGTAGTAAATACATCACCGGTGGGGAGAGGTTAATATAACAATTTGTAAAACATATATGTATACATAGATTAGACAGTTAATGCCCCTAGGCGTCGCCTAAGCTCGCTAATTAGTAGTTACGCCACTGTTTCCAAGCGTTCAGATTTCAAGCGTGATTATGATTGTTGGGACTGTGACATGTATCTGTTAGCGACGTATATACAGACGTACGTCAATCAGTGCTTATTTTTATAAAATCAGCTTTCGTTGTGAGATGTTTATTCCAATGGGATATTATAACGGGCACGACTAAGCTCGAAAGTCTCAGATTTCAAATGAGTTTTTCATAAAAACTCTTGTGAATCAAGATAGCAAAAAAATGGCGCACTCGACATGAAATCCCTAGTACTTAGTACTTCATCTTAAAATGTTTTCCGGGAATAATGAATAGTGAGGGGGGAAAATTGCGAGATTTAAAATTTGAAACGTGCCCTCTCCTCATCTGTGTAACAGGGATGAACTCGGTTTCAATTAAGGGTGTATTTATACATTTTAATAGAATCACGTTGTAGCGAATGAGATTCTTATTTTAATTTTCGAAAAGGATATATTTGGATTATTCAGGATCATAAATATTTATACGTGCTTACGTTGATCTCTATTGTGCACGGTTATTGTACGGTCACGTGACCGTGTGCTACGTGATTTGTCGCCGAATGAACGACTTTCGTTTCGTTATACACGTGTTAGATCATACAACGTGCAAACACCGAGCTCAAAGGAAAATCTCTTCACAATATTCATAGAACCATGAAAATTATATTTGGAAGAAGACGGCGAAGTTGGCCCGGGCTGTATTCAAATATCTTCATTTTCATAGTTAACGATTTTGCACCATCTCCGGAGCTCAGACATGGATACTGTTGTGTGCCGTAAAATAATTAGGCGTGTACGTATTTTCGAAATCCTGGAGGGCGAGAAGTCGACATTAAGGTATTAGATATGAGAGCCTCTAGACTTTGGATGACTTTGAAGTTGACCCTTGAATTGGCTTTGAAGGACCAGACGACACTTTAATGAGCCCCAGAGTGTGTCACGCAAGAACCTGATCCTGGCGCAAGGATTAAGGTAAACGCTCTCTCAGCCATTAGTCCTGTTTTATTCCAGTATGCAATATAAATTTCAATACGGATAAAAAAAACTGTCTCAAAACGAGACCAATTGTCACCATAGTCGGTTAGATCCTGGGTTCTTATTACGAGTATAAAAGTTCGGGTTCAAATCCCGATTATGAAGAATATTTTTTAAAAGTAAACTTTCAATAATAAATACGTATGGTCATTAAAAACCTAATAGATTCGAGGGCGTAAAGATTTTCATATGAGCAACATTTGTTTAAATTAATATACACTCAAACCTCATCTTGTACGACTTTTTTTTTGTGCGATTTCGAAATTATGCGGTTTTTTTTAATATATTTTTTTCTTTTTTTTAAATTTCGAAAAAAATAAGAAATAAATCATCAACATTAACCGAATATTGGAAAAAAGTTATAATTTGGAACTGTGTAAATCAAATGCATCTGCTATCGCTGAATATATGACCACGCCCTTTATTCTAGTTTAGAATTTTGAAAAAATTGACTTCGGTTTTTTTACATTTTTGCAATGTTTTGACTTTAAAAAATGCACTATTCAAAGGAATTTCCAAAATTCCAACTACTTACGGAGTTATAGCTATTGGCCGGTCCTACGGGATATCTGGCATTTGATATGTTGTTGAAAATGTTATTCTGTATTTTTATTAACTTTTTTTATGCGATTTTGGATATATTTTATATAGCTGTTTCAAAGTTATGCGGTTTTTAAAATCCATGGGACGCATCTTCACTTTTCTATGTACGTCATAGCTTTTTTTTGTGCGATTGAAACGCATTTACCGCACAAAAAATGTTTTAAGTGTAATGCTATCTGAATTTTAAAAAAATAGGTAGGAGTGAAGCTAAACTCTCAATATTTGCTCGTTATATCCGTGATTAAGATATTATTTGTTGTAATTCAATTACATTTGGAGAAATTCATAGCCTCTTCCTGTCGAATGAATTTTGAAATCCATTTATATAATACACTGTATTCTCGAATAATTTGAGAAGATATGCTTTTCAAATTTATTGGATAAGCATTCAAGAATCAAATTTACAGTTAATGAAACTCGTCTTTCAGCATCGCTGCCTTGAATCGACGTGGAAACTACATTCCCTGAAATAACTTATAGTATTTGTTCTTCATTAGGAACTTCGTCAGCTGTTAGCTCTGCAACATCTTCAATTGGTAAATCTTCATAGCTTTCTAAACTAATTGCTTTACAAAGTGATAGTAACGAAATGCAATTTGATTCGTAATCAAGAGTACAGGAAAATGGTCTCCAACACTCGCCCATTCATATCGAAAGTCCTTCGGAAATATGACTGGAAAGTCATATTTCCGACAATCTGAATTGTTATTTTAAAATGTATAGATCAAGCCAAGGATCATCAAAAATATCTGAGAATCATTTTACATATCAATAGAGATAATAGCCAATTATTTAAGCCAATTTCAGATTTTCGGATAATTCGTTCGGATAAACGCTTTGTGAGAAGTTCATAAACGTGATTTCAGTAAAGAAACTTGTTGCTGAAATTAATATTTAATTACATAAGAAGTTTCATTAAGTCGCTTTTTCAAAGAACTCATTAGAAATAAATTCTCAATGAGAACACAAATAATGTATTTCTTGCAACACCAACAACTCGATGAACTAAGTTATGCTTAAGTTCTGGTGTGTTTCTTTCAGATATAACTACTAAACTTTTTGCACTTTGTTTGATATCGTCTGACAATTATGGAAAATATGAAGATCAAATATTAAAATATTTCCCAACTTTATTATGAGACAACTTATTAATTTGTACTGTGATTTAGGTCCCAACGACGCGTGCATCAATCGATTATATCCTTTAAATTTTTGAGAAATATTTAAATATGTTTAAAAAAACATTATCACTGTTAATATTTCAGTTTGATTTAATATACATAGAATGGCGGTCATTCGTTTTTCTTATATTTAATAAGAATTTGTCATTACGTGTCTCACACGATATTGTAGGCTAAGGGGTAAATTATTGGTAAATTCTGATATGATTTATTAAGTCGGAAATTATTGTGTTATGGGCATCACTTATATTTAAAAATGGATACAATTTCTGAAGAAGAATCGATAGATGAATTCATATATAATTTTATTACAATTTTTCTTTATTTTCCAATATTTTTATTAAGGAAAAACATATGTACAACCCTGCAGGACGTGCGTGTTAAACCGTATACATACGATAAAATTTATGTGTCGTGCAAATCCACTTTGACCCCCATACACTCATGATTCTCAACATGCACGTTACTACAAGTACCAATAAAACCTACTCGGTCGTAAAACATTTAAATGTGAACTCGTTCAACTCTACGGATGTTTGATCATTGATTAATGTGCTTATCAATATTTCAGAATAACAACAATATTTCCGCCATAAAACTAAATAAAATCGCTTAAAATCCTCGATGTTTTTGGTAAAATTGAGGAACAATGAGCAACAAGTCTATTCTCATAAATTAGATATAGTGAGGACTAAGTGGTATTTTAATGGGTTTAGTTTCTATATCTATAGATTGTATACGATCAGGATCAATCACATCTATTGCTTCTAAATATACAATTATTGGCCGATGTAATCATAATGCTGTGTTTGTGTAATATATAATAAAATAGGCAAACGGTTGGTTTATTGGTTACTTTATGCTGCGTATATATAGATAGTCCAATTGCAGATATGGCACATTAACTCTTTGAGTAGTGAACTAATCATTAAAAAATTAGATGCTATATTTGCTTGTCCGCCATTTATCATCATACAAATCCACTTATCTGTCAGGAATGCCGCAGCGTGTATGAAGCTTGTATTTAAATAAATAAACAATGTCGATAGCACAAATTTGATAATTTTTTCCAGTAAATATAAACAATACACTTGAAATCGATTCATTATATCATTCACATATCATTATTAGTCGATAAATTTGGGTTAACGATCTTTACAATCGTACATAACTCATAAAACAATGAAATTCGCTCGCAAATAAGCGACCGTCTTTCCATACAGGTTAAGAAGATTTTGTGACTAAATACCATCAATATTTATTTACAATATTTGAATAATGTAGGATGTTTCTTTGAATAGAAAAATAATTCGGTGAAAATTCCTTAGTTTCATAATCTGCCGCAATATGGAAGATTGATAAATGGCGCCGAAACATAATCAAGCCTAAATTTACACTTTATTAAAAAACTGTGCCATAAAGTACGAATTCAATCTATTAAACATTAAGACCAACTCAAAGCACGTCTCTCGGAAATACGTTTAATTTCCGCCCACAAAAATGAACGATCCGAATTTGTTATAAAATTAAACTGATAAAATCTTTCCATTAGAGTGTAAAGCGATTAAATCGCAAATATCAATTCTCATAATGAGATATTTACACTAATTCCTCAATACGCTTTATGTAATTAATATCACAGAGCGTACGTCTCCATTTTGTGACTGATTAATCTGGGTACAAAAGATTTAATGGCGGAAACCGATTTCGCCCGAACATAATCGATCGTTCACGAACGTTGATCGATCTTCGATTCCGTCGCAAGTTCAAAATTTTCGTCCATGGCCAATAAGACGATATAAATACAAACTTACAATGATAAAATAATTAAATCCCAAACCGACGAATATGGAATCCGCTTACGATTGAGCTTTTGTGTGCTTTTTTATAAATATTTTCCAGGCCACATCGGGCGACCTTTGAAAGGGGGCGACGTCGAAACTTTTTCTCTGACAAATGTAACGTTCGTGACACGAAATAATACATTTTAGATCTCCCTCGTGCTCCACATATAACTCTTAATAACGAGCAGTTTGCCTTTCTTCCGTGAAAAGATCCTTTAAGTTGCTTAGAAGCCCGTTTGAATCTTTGCCGTCTTCCGAGTACATACGCGATAATTTCACCTAAGCACCATTACGTCTTATTTAATTCATATATACAAATAGAAACCTATAAATTAGCTGAAACAGCAGCCTCGCTATATTAATATAACAGTCTCATCATCTGACAGATGGTAATTCCGTAACAATAAACGTTGCGTTCAATTATGCATATGGCCCTAGACAAGAAATCCAGTGGTGTCAGGTCTGAAGACCACGCGAGCTACGGAATAGGGCCGCCAAAAGAATTAATTTACAAGACAGAGGTGCCCACAAAATAAATCTTACTTTTGCAAAAATGAAAGAGGAAATGCTTCTTGAGACAACTATAGTTGAAATAAGGAAAAAGTATTTTCTTAGCCCTGACCCTGGCAAACTCTTCAAGTTTAACAACTTATTGAATGATTTTTATGATATGTAGCATATCGTTGGAAAGGGTATAATCTAGAGAACTCTTTAAAACTAAACTAAGTTAAAATTAGTTATTAGTTTTTTGTTTAAAGTACTTAGAAGTTGAAATTTGTCATTCGTAAATTAGTTCTATTGCGACCACAGATTAAATAGTTAGACGATTTAGACAACGGATATTTTTTCAAAATATTGAAAAAAAAATCTATTTCGACAACCCTGACACTTAGGACTAGGGGTCCCAAATAATTGTAAATTCAATTATTCGAATAATTAATGTAAAATTTGTAAAATATTCGAATATTTATTTATTCGAATACAGCAGGCTCTCGATTATCTGGGAGACTGTCGGGGAAGACAAACACGGATAACTGGAAAACACGGATAATCCAAATCATCAAATTTCTACTTGGTTTCGATTATAGTATCATATTTACAATACAATGTTTTATTTCATAATTTTAATACTCATTATTTATTAAGAAAAACGCTCGTAGTTAACCTGTATGATAGGAGGATCGCATAATTGCGAGCGAATTACGGTGATTCAGAAAGAGAACTCTTGTACGTTGAGCTCGGAGAGAGACGAAGAGCTTCTTGCGTACATCAAATGATTGTATAGATCGTTAACCCAAATTCATCGACTAATAATGATGTGTGAATGATATAATTAATCATTGGGCGACGAGAATGCTAAATATAAGCTTTATACGCTGTTACGGTTCTGACAAATAAGTAGATTTGTACGCATGATAAATAGCGGAAAAGCAAATATAGCATCTAAGACTATGAAGATTTTAAATTAGCTCACTACACAAAGGAAAATCAATTTAACACTCTCGTCGCCCACAACGTTTTTGTCTCTCTCCGAGCTCAACGTATGGTGCTCTTTCTAAATCACTGGAATTTGCTCGCAAATACGCGATCATCCTACCATACGGGTTAAAATTTTAGTAATCAAGCCATGTGTATCGCTCTTATCACCCCGGATCCATTTTCACAATCTTACTTTCATTGTGATTTCTGTCTCGTATAACAAGATTTTTTAAACTCTTGCTCGGTTGTTTTTAAAACCAAGGTTATTAAAACATGAGAACTGGCGTTTGTTTTTGTAAATAAGATACAAGCATCATCCTTATCGCTTTGAAAGGTTTTGTTTATTTAATTTTTATCTGTGTATATAGCACCTAAGTACTATTTGGGAATTACCTTCTTATCCAAGCATTAAAATTTAAAAAAAAAAAAAATTAAACAATATTTTTCAAGCACGGATAATCCGCACCCGGATAATCGAGAGTACACTGTATTTTATATACAGGATGCTTGGTGTATGGGCCGACACAATTTTTTTAGTGATTTAGGGGTGTCTTTTACTAGGATTTACACATAAGCCCTATGTCCTAAGTGTCAGGGTTGTCGAAAAATATATTTTTTCAACATTTTGAAAAAATGCTCCAAATTTCACCCTTAAATCGTTATAAATTTTTAATCTATGATCGCAATAGCACGAAATAACTGTTTTTTAAATATTTTGCAATACATTTTTTATCTAAATAAATTATTTATTTGCGCAATCAGTTTAAAGAAAATTACTTCTGAACTTCCAAAGTCGCATGAAATGTGCAAATTCTTAGAATTAGAATTTCTTTTTTGGGCACCTCTGTCGTGTAAATTAATTATTTTGGCGGCCCTATTCCGTGGCTCCCTCAGTCTCTAGACCTGACACCAGTGAATTACTTTGTCTGGAAGACATGCTCTATTATGTAGCTCACACGGTCACTAGACCTAGCACTATTGGATTTAATTGTTTAGGGGCGTGTTGTCTTTTGCCGCGTTTTCCAATTGTCGTTTGGAGTTTCACTTTTCGTGACGTTCAAGCCAACTTGCCAAATTTCACTTCAAAAACATTTAATCAATTTAAATTTAAATGCTTCATAATCGAAAGCAATGTCAATAGTTTACACATCGCCGAAAAAGTGAATGAACTAACGACTTTGTTAAACTGCGTATTGAGCACATTTTCGAATGTAAATTGAACTTAAATCCAATAAATGATAAAAGGCAATTAGAAATGCTGGCAGCATCTGTTGAATCCAATTTTAAATCGTGTATTTTAAGTATCTTTTCGAAGATTTCCACCCATTTATTGCAACTTAATGTTCTTATTTTATTCATGAAATATCAATTAAATTCGCTAATATTCATTTAAATTCATCCCTTGAACTTGTTTTTTATACACAAGCATGTAACTTCAATACATTAATACGGTATTTTTTTATGTTTTTAACACTTTGCCCGTTTTTATTTGAGGCCTGTTCACGTTTGTGCAAAATTTAAACTAATTTTATTACCCTCTAGCATGCAAATAAATTAATGTTGATGTATGAACAGCAACCCTCATGGAATAATTTATGTATAATGTGAGGTAACACCTCTGAGGACTTTAAAATAAAAATTGTGTTTAAACATTATATTGTTGTATTGAATCATTGTATTTGTCCGCAATATTCTATGTTTAACTTTATTGTTCTAATTGAGGTAACTTTGAATAAATACAAATATAATTTTAATGTCCCGAAAACTACGCTGAAGCATGAAAACGCTTTCAATATAGCAAAACATGATTGATTCGAGCTACAATGACAAATCTCTAAACATATTCAGTGTGAACGAATTATAAATCAATTTATTTTATATAATATTAACACATTCCCGTCGGGTTACGCAAAGCAATTCCTTTACCTGACATAGGACATATTTGAGATTATCACGTTAAAGCCTTTTTTAAACCCTTTGTGGACTTGTAGACAAGTATTTGTGTTCGAATTCAAGTGGTTTAGAAAGAGCATTCTTACACGTTAAGCTCGGAGATAGATAGAGACGGAGAGTGTCTTGTCTTGAGTAGGGAATCCAATCCCGGGATCCCGGACAATTTTAGGTACTTAAGAATCCCGGGATTAGAAAACGTAATCCCGAAAATTTCGGGATTGAAATTTTTATCTAACAAGAAATCTTACACCTCACCAACACGATGAAGGCTACTAAATCGAGACATTCCCGCCGAAAACTGGAGACTTGGAAACAGTGGCGTAACTACTAATAGGCGAGCTTAGACAACACCTAGAGGCAGTAACTGTCTAATATATGTATACATATATACAGTACATATATGTCTTTCAAATTTTTATATTAACCTCTCCCTACCGGTGATGTATTTACTACACCTCGACTCTAATAATGGGAATATCGATATGAAATATAATAGATATGGGGTTCAGAATTTTTGTATTCCTCCGTAATATAACTACGAATCACATCAAAATATTATAGTATATAAGTATTCATCTGCAGCGACGGAAATAAATAGTTTGTCGGGAAATCGGGAATTTTACGAGTTTTAATCCGTGTCTCAACAGAAAGGAATTTTATCAGTCACATTGATAGATGGATTGATGTTATACGAAAATGGGGGCTCGCGTGGTCATCAACTCGAACTAGCATTTAAATATCTGATGACGAAACTTCCAACGAGTGTGGAGGCTGAGTGTGCATTTTCAGCAGCAAGTTGTCTGGCTTCCAAAATCAGATACAGACTAACTAAATGGTCTAATGCAATCTCGAAATCCCGGGATCGAAATTTTGGCTCGGGATTGGATAAGTAGATTTTTACGGACGATAAGTGGCGGACATGCGAATATAGCATCTATGTTTATGATTTAAGATAACCGCCAGCGACTCACTGGGGAGTCGCAATGTTTTTTCATAGAAAAAAAAAGTATTTTTTAATACCAAATATTATTATGGTAGGGACACATATTGATGAATTTAAATGTCTTCACATTTTAATGAATTTTGGTATTTCCATTTTATTTTTAAATAAATGCAACAGAGGTCATCAGGGCTGCCCATTCTATTTTGGGATGTATTAATCGGAATGTCTTATAAAAAAACTGTTCTATAAGTATTATTTGTAAACTGAGATAACCCCAAATAAATAATACATTTTAATGGCGTGTATATAATGTTACAAAGAAAATTCATTATGTGTTGTGACAAACCAAGATTAATTTCTAAAATCTCTAAAATTGCTGGCGGTTAAAAGGTTAAAGCCGATGAATCACATAGCAAAAGACATTTGAGCGCATCTACCGATATTATACGAAAGATGCGCATAGACGTAACCCGACTGGAATGTGTTAAAATCTCAAATACGTGTATCAACTATTTTCAATGAGTTGATTTAATGGATGGATAATTTTCGTTAGTTAAAGCTCATCAAATGATCTTCTCTTTATAAATGGAATAGAACATAACCAATTGTATAATCCATATATATCTTCTAATATATAAAAAAATAATCTTTGTTCGTATGTAATGCGTTGCTATACCGTACATCAGATTGCAATAAAACTTCGTACACTTATTGTTAGGGATAGCGCAAGTAACATAGGTACAGTCTTATATATAAAAATTAATGTTTGTTTGTCCGTATTCAATGCGTTTCCTTATCGTTCATCCGATTGTGATTAAAAAATTTCAACTCACTGTTTACACTTGCGAGAATAACATAGATAAAGTAAAATATTGTATGGATGCACCATGTTGGCGCATATTAATACTATATTAAGACATACTCTGGATTTTGATTAAAATAGGTTCAGATTTAAATCCAGATTGTAAAACAATATTTGAAGTTGAGCAGGACCATCTATCAATTAGTGATTTGCAACATAAGTTGATATATTTGTCAATCAAATTATGTTCAAATAATCCTATCCTATCCGATCTATAACAATGCCGAGATTTAAAAAAAAAATAATTCCAATAAAATAACATGAAAATAGACTTTAATTTCAATCCTGATATTATATTTCTGCAATATATTTTCATCCGGATACTTTATGAAGGGATGACAAAAAATATATGAGTTTTCGTCTCCACATAATAAAAAAAATCTAATAGCATAAATACATTAGGATTCCTCGAATCGTGGCGAAAATTCGAACGGCTGGCAATATTTTGCTTTATTTTCAAACGTATTACTTTATAACGATCTCGTAAAAGTTGGTAATAAAATTAAATTTTTCGCGCACCAAGTGAGCCTTCGAGCTCCAAGGGGAGACGGGAAAATCCTTAAAAGATTTTATGAATGGCATAATGAAAAAAAATACTCTATACATTCTTCTCACAATATCATAAAGACGACGATAAAGCATTTTACGGTGACGTTTATTATTTACGTAGAGCAATCTGTTGGGCCGTTTCTGAAATATCTCCGACTTGTTGCCATATTCTCAATTAACTTCAATAGCCACGAACGTCTATTCAGACGAAGCCCTACGTATCTGGCGATTTCATGGAATGGTGGCCAAATTGTGACTTGGACTATTCAGCTTTTAATATCGAAATATCTTGCCAGCTGACATCTAACGGTATATATAAATTTGTGATGCGAGCAACTGACCAAAAATTTATAGACTAATTTCGTTGAATACTTAAACTACGTTCTCAAACTGAGTGCTTAGTAGTAAACAGTTTGAATTTCCCAGCAAATTTCCTAACAAACTCAATTCTGCCTTGAAACTGGGTCACCGTTTTCTGCCATAAGCTGGTTAAACGAATATGCAAATGATCAATAATGGCGAAGAACATGTTAATCTCGTACATCCTGTTAATTTGATCTGAAAGAGGGCAACCACCGTAGCTCATATGTTACATTCGATACAGCATCCGCTTGCGAAGCGAAACAATGTCGATTCACACCCTACTTAATTTTTTCAACTCATTAAGTCTGATAATTAAAATAAATTTGCTTTTAAGATACTATATATATATTTAGCAAAATATATTTATAAGGTTCACATAATCAATTTAAATCACGGTCTGAGTTATTCCCTGTTCATCTGAGGTCACCCCCTGTTCCAAATTATTAGCACATATCCGTCTCAATTAAACATAGATGTTTTGCTTAACGCATTCGTGGACACTGATTAGTAACGCTCTTAATAAACAAACTATTATTATTCCTCGTCTCGTGTGTCTTCTCACGCTTTGCGATTTCCAGTATTAGACTTCCTATCACTATTGACGTGCGTATATTGTAAGCCCTAATTCCAAATTAATATTTTGTGATAAAAAAAAGTAATAAAAACCAAAAGCAGATGTTCTCAACCTTTTTACTGTTAAAATCGTATTATATTTTTGTATAACACCATCAATGTGGTTGATAAAATTCCTTTCTGCTGAAACATGGACTAAAACGCACAAAGTTCCTAATTTCCCGACAAATTAATTATTTTCTTCGCTGCAGATGAATACTTATATACTATAATACTTTGATGTGATTCGTAATTATATTACGGAGGAATACAAAAATTCTGAACCCCGTATCTATAATATTTCAAATCGATATTCATATTATTAGAGTCGAGGTGTAGTAAATACATCACCGGTAGGGAGAGGTTAATATAAAAATTTGAAAGACATATATGTACTGTATATGTCTATACATATATTAGACAGTTACTGCCTCTAGGTGTTGTCTAAGCTCGCCAATTAGTAGTTACGCCATTGTTTCCAAGCGTCCGGATTTCGGCGGGAATTCCGGGAAAGTCCGGTATTCATAAGCATGTTTAGCAATCCCGGTATTCATAAGCACCTAAAACTGTCCGGGATCCCGGTATTGGATTCCCTAGTAGTCACCAACTCTCCACCATTAGCTATATGGACAATTCTTAATATGGATTTTATTGAAACGTCCCTTAATTGCAGAAAACTTATTGCTTTTTCCATTTTAATGCAGTATAAAATTCACGAATGAAACATTGCCATGTTTAATAGATGGAATATTATCTTTTTATAATTTAAGAAGCTTAGAATTTGAAGACGCTTAATAACTGAGCTTGGGATGGATTCAGCCAAAAAAATTTGTTCAAATGGGATCCGCCAACCACGTCCGTCTGTAAATGCAGACGTGTCCGCGAATGTGTTAATTGGCGACACTTGCGCTGACAAATAATAAGTTTTTACAATTGGCATTATGCTTATTATAGTTTTAAATAAAATTTTCCCAATTAAAACATTGTAATATGTGATGTAGGCGTATAGAAATAAAAATTAGAAGGATTAGAGTCAATGTTTTTCATTAATCGTGATCGTAATCGAATTCAATCGTGCTTGAGTAAAAGGCAGTCGTCCTCAGAGTCTCGCAGTTGGGATCTCTCACTCTTGTTGAAAACTTGTAAACAAACATCTTAAATCAATCCAGTAATGATTTCTATTTCAAACACAATTGGAGAATGGATGCATTGAAATTTTATATTCATTTCTTTCTAATCATCACCCCCATTAAAGGATTATTTCTTATTAATTTATTTTATGTCGTCATTAACTACACCTTCTTTAGATTTGAATTCAAAATGTTTGAGTTTTGACTTCAACCGCTAAATCACGCAATTATCTATAGATTGATGGATATATTTTAAAATGATCATAATAATAAAATAGACGCCGATATTTTAAAGTAATTATGGTCACATCTCCTATCGATGAATAATTTGGCAGCTTCTGACTTGCAAATTAAATTCAACATAATTTAATGTAAATTTTTCACAAATTTAAAATTATAATATTGTCAAACACATTTTAAAATTTAACTTCCTCGAAGAAAATTACCTCTCATAAATAATCCTCTTTTATTTTCACTTTGATCGGTGCACGTGTAATAATTTTCGAGCAAAGACAACTCTAATTAAGTGTCACTGAGGCGAAAGAGCTTTTAACATCGTCTTGGTCTATTAATAAATATCGGCCATCTTTCGCTTCCAGTTTCTAATATCCAAGCAAAAATATTTTAATGATTTTTTTATTGAATGTCAAACAGCGGGTAAATGTTTTTTTTTATTTACAGGGTTCCCTAAAGTGGTTCCGGCGCCGGGAACAAGCGTTTTGGCGAACAGGAGGCGCACGCTGGAGTGCCTGGCGCCCCCGCCGGGGCGCTCGCCACGCGGGGGCTCCCTACGCCAGCCCAGGCGGGAGGCGCCTCCCTCCAGCCCAGGGCCTGCTGCACCCCCTCACCGACCACCGTTGGCTTTCTGTCGACGTCGCCTATCGTGGCCTGAGGTCGACCAACATGCCACATCCGGGTAATTCACATGTCATATTCGCATGCAGACAGGAATGTTACCCCAATGTAAATGAAATCCCCTGAGGCTAACCGCCAAATCCAATCTGATGGGCTGACAACAAGATCAGTCAATATTCTGAATCTGACCGCTGAATATTAACATGCCAATATTTAGATATTCGATGCAACCATATTTTTGATTGGGCGATCCTCTTGATGTACCATACATGTTATTACATTTAGACATCAGAACTAAAATAATACGGGAAACCTAATATTTATCGATTTTTTCAAACTGAAATATGATGCTGTGTTTGTGTAATATATATTAAAATTGGTAATATATTAGTCTAGTGGTTTATTAGTGCTACGTATGAACACAACGACGCGGCGCATGCATGCAACGTCTATGATGTATATGACGAAGACAGCCATACTACAAATGACCTTTCTTTTGAAACAATTGTCGGTTGGAGTTTCATTTTTCGTGACGTTTAAGTCAATTTGCCTTACCGCGCCTATAGAAGTTTCACTTTAATAAGACTTTAGGAATCGTCCTAAAACTCTGATTTAGAAAACACTTAAATCTTTTTTTGTGCGGTAAATGCGTTCCGTGGAAAATCGCACAAAAAGAAATCGCACAAAAAAGCTATGACTTACATAGAAAAAGTTAAGATTCGTTCCATGAATTTTAAAAACCGCATAACTTTGAAACAGCTTATCGCATAAAAAAAGTTAATAGGAAAACAATAACGCAATTGTTAATGTCTTGTCATCTGGCATCTCAAATGCCAAAAATCCACTAGAGAAATACTAATTATTTTAATTTCTTCCGAAGAAATAATATACCCAGTGTCAATGTCATCATTTTTCTGTGTAGATTTTTTTTCTTTCCAACGATATAATTCATAATTAGTAAAGATGTCAGTACAGTCCCTAACCCAAAATAAATAAATCACAAAATTACGACTGTTTAAAAAAAGTTCAATCAAGTCATTTTTTGGCCTTATTTTGTCAGTTTTATTTTTTTCAAAAATAGTTAAAGAATAAATTTTGACATAAATCTGGTAGGAATAATAGAGGGCTATATAGAAAAGATACGTACCCAGTTTGAAGTAAATTAATTAATTAAACTTGAGATATCATGTCAACAGTGTTGAAAAAAGTACTTTCGGGAAAAACGCATTAAAATATTTCATTATGGTAGGACCGGCCAAGTTGCTACGTCTCTAAAATAGCTATAACTCCGTAAATAGTTGGAATTTTGGAAATTCCTTTTTAAAAGTCGAAACTTTGGAAAAATGCAAAAAAAAAAACCAAATCAATTTTTCAAAAATCTAAACCAGAATAAAGGGCGTGGTCGTAATTCAGCGATAGCAGATGCAATATGATTCACACAATCCCAATTTTTTTTCCAAATTTCGGTTAGTGTTAATGATTTTATCCAAAATATCTAGATATGTTCTTTTTATGAAATAAAAAAATGCTTTAAAAAAACCGCATAACTTCGAAATCGCATAAAAAAAATCGCACAAAAAGAAGTTTGAGTGTATAAAGATATTCAATTTGGTCAAATGAATTTCCAATATTGGTTTCTTAGGAATAAAATTATTAAAAGCACAACATTGTAAAATGAATTGAATGAATGCATTGTCATCATAAATACTGAATATGAATAGAGAGAATTTAAATTAATAATTTGCTATATCTATCATCCATATACGAGTATAATGAAATATTCTGAACGTTGGTGATATTTTATTAATCATAAGCAAAAAATAGTGCAAAACAACCCCACAAAGCATTCATTACAATAAAGCACATTAGTTTTGATAAAATCCTTTATGGAACATATAAATAAAACTACAAAGTCAAAGCATTAATTTTAAGAGCAATATTCATGAGTCATTGCGGCAATTTAATTGTTTATCAGTGAAAATGCTCCGAATGGACGTTTTAAAATGTTCAACCGCAGGAAGTTACGTTCTTTTTTATCTAGACCCCAACAATCCTCGACATTTCGGCAAGCTGCTATCATCAGCAGCCAGGTACTTACATTCGGGAATATTACGAATACGTCCTAGAACCTATTGTACATGTATAACAAAAGGACTCAGTTTCCCCTAAAGCTAAAGGTACCTCTCCTCGTGGCGTTCGGGGTGATTCCGAATTTAGAGAACACCACCATTTCGGCAAACAATTTAAATCTGCTTATGATGGAATTGTATCCGAACTTGAGCCGACAACTTTCAAGGGTTGTTCTTAATCAAAAATGTACACGCAAATTATTTTCTTTGGCTGCTTTTATATTATTATATTAATACGTAATCTGGATTTCTTCCATATTTTTCCATTTATTTTCACATTCAACATGAAAACACCTATAATTTATTTACAATATCTAATCAATTTGTACAATTTATTAGCGAGAGGGGGTTCGAACCGTTATGTTTTTCTTTTCGGTTTTCGTTCCGGTCCAGTTCCAAATATAATATTTACATCGTTTCAGTTACGGTTTGAAGCCCTGGAAAAAGTATCTTCTGAAACTCTATAAGATCGAAAAAATCAATACACAATAATCTAAATGAAGCTTCGAAAATTGTCATCCCAAAACAAAATAAACTCAAAGTGGATATTCCATTAATAATTAACCTTTTGAGGAGTGAGTAAGTTTAAAATCGATGAAGTCGTTGATGCCATAATCGCTTTACACTGATTACTTTCTGTCAACTCCTATCAGCGTAAGATAATCTTCAATTCGAGGCAGAGTCAATTGTAAATAAGCACTGTTGATAGCATACAAGACCACGTCATTTTTTACATAAACAATACAAAAAAAAGCGATTCATTTGCTCCTGCTTTAGAAGGAAATGATAATCGGACAAAGACTCATTCAACAAGCAGCGACGACCAGGAAACAATTAAATAAATAAACACTGTCGATAGCATACAATATTCGGTCATTTCTCTGTCTCCCGAACTGCGCTGCGTTATCTCTCTGTCTCTGTCTGTCTACGAGCTCAATGTACAAGAGTGCTCTTTCTGAATAGTGTAGGTGCGGGGTCCCAGGCCCTGGGATAGTACTCGTTTAGGGGTTAAGATCAACATTCTGTTAATTCAAAACCGAATAAGGTTGAATTAATATTTTTGGACTTGCTTTTTAATGCTAATTATATTTATCTTTGGGATTATATTAAATTTTGGATATATTATATTACATCCAAGAGTAAAAATTTCATTGTCTTGAATGCTATGAATAAGCAATGAGTTGAAACTCACTTTGTTGTGTTGAAATAAGATATCATCGAATTTCGAAAGCATTAATGAGTTTGTGTATTTTTAGCAAGTATTTTTCAAATTTTTAAGCCATCATTAGCAACTGTAATTAATATTGGATCCGGGGCTTTTTTGTGCCATCATGAAGTAGTATTTATAACTAATTTTCTATTTACGCGATTAACCTGTTAACTGTCACGTCATTTTTTTATGAGGATCAATTTATAGTTATTCAGTATTTTTTCAGAATTAAGCGAGTGCGAAATAATATCATATTTTTCTGGACATATTCCAAGATATCACTAATGAATATAATTTAAGAATTTACCAACCGAAATAAAAATATGTAGTTAGCGGCTATAGACGCGTACGGCTCTTGAGAACGGGCCCTCGATATTTCGAATTTTGCGTCTTTCAGTCAAATCTTTATATATTTATTTTTTTAGAAATGTAGATCTTCGTTAATATCATCTGTCGCTTCTTTAGCTTTTAAATGCTAAAGATGTTTTATGTTTTACTCATTTAAAATTATAAATATTTGATTGAGGCTGAAAATACATGTTTTTCTTCGTCAGTTCCAAGCTTTCTTAGTCGTTCATCCATTCATACGTTTATCTTACATACACGATGTGTACATTTTTTATCTTGTTGACATCGTGCATTATATATATAAATAGAATACAAGCTAAACAGATTAATGTGGGTGTGGAATTTAGATTGGTCTAAATATGTGTAAGCCCTACGTCCTCTACCTGTAGTGGGTTTCCATGTGCATATTAGTGGTATTAATCCTTTGATCCTTTACGTCCGAGCAACTTACCATTCAAAATTGAAATTAGTGGAAGCATATTAGAAAAGGCTCATCCATCGCCTTCGCAACCGAATGTAATCACTGCCTTTTAAATTCCAGGATAAAAACCTAAATTTTTATCCAAAGCAATCAAAACGTCGAATCTGACTGCCCCCTCCCCCCTTAATGGATTTCTCAGAGACAATTAAAGGCTCGGGACTGGCTAGGATTTATTTAGTGGCGAGACGTAGTTTATATTGAAGACGCTTTTCCACATCCTTGCCGTTAAATGGTATTCAAGCTACGTTGTTACGTCCACCGCAACCTTATGAGGGTACAATTTCCAGGATCCAATAAACCAATACTCGAGTTTCAACCAGGATAATCGATATTTCAAACCGCAAGCAACCAAGAAAATCACCACCTTGAATTTCAGCTTATTTTTAATACACGAAAAGAATGTGACAGTTCAATATGTTTCGTAAGCAGAATATTTAAACATTTTTTTTGTATTGGAGGTACTTATAAAAGGGAAAACGTTGAGAGCTCATCCCTTGGGATACTTGAGGATAGCACTCATGCGAGAGCTTTTAACAAGAATGTCCATCATGGATGTGTATATTTTAATTTATATTATAATTATTTTATTATATATTAATAACCTTAATCATTAAGTTTAAATGATACGAATATATGCAATTTGAAAGATAAAAATATTCCTTATAAGGTGTTCCTACGGACGCACAAACGGAATATTTTATTTGTCTTACAGTTTTTTAAATTCATTAATTGTGATATAATATAGATATTTTTAAGAAATAAAAATATATAACGCTTTAAGAAATATACACCGTTTAAAATAAGCTCGAACGTCATCGGCATAAACCGCTTACAGCGTAAGAAGGAAAATGCTTTATTTAACACAATCCTTTTTATTTCATCGCCAAGCGAACGGAAACTTTTAATGTTTCCATTTCATAACGATAAAAGATGACTATTAACAGATTTTTTAAAAATTTGTTCAAGAAATGACATTAAAAGATATTTTAAACATATCTAAATCAAAATTGCTGCTGATTCTTCAGCATTTTCAGTCAATAATGCATTAGAAATATGTTGAATAATTACATGAAACAATGTAATATTTTAATGCAATTTGGTCGTATTTAATTGCCACATTTCTTTTCACATCCATACATTTGTATTTGTATTCTTGAGCGTTCCAACGGACTCATGGACAATAATGGAAGGCATCTCGGCGCAAGTTTATGAGGCAGATTTTTTAGTGTTTTTTGTGATTTTTTTTAATAGGGAAAGACTAATTAGAATTTATTTAAACTTTGATAATATCTTATTAATATTTTGAAGTACATCTGATTTTTTTTAAAATTCATTTCCGCCGTAAATATCCGAGTTAAAAGCTGCTATAAATGAATAAGCCGCAAAAAAGAGTTTGATGTTGGCGGGAATTGTAAAAGTCACAATTTTTATTAAAAATCAATACAATATTTAGATTTTATTAATAATATATTTTTTAAGATTATGAAGTCAGTTTTGGTTAAAAAAAATTACATGTTTTAGGAGTGTCTTAACAAAATTTTACGATTTTACAATTTTTTTTGCACTTTCCTTGCAATAAAAATCACACTTTAAACAATAATATTATCTCAGAATTAGCTCCATGTCGATCAGAATTAAGTATAAAATCTTTATACAAATATTTTTAATAATTTGTTTACAATTTTTTAAGTTAGAGTTCCCGCCAGTTAAAAAAAGTTGTTTCGAGAAAAATGCGTTTGAAAATAAAATTACCGAAAACGAGAAATTTAAGGCAGTAATAAATTATATAAATTAGCTAGTGGCTAATTAGCTATTCCAACACCATATAGCAACCCTTAGTCTTCTTCACACGCATAATGCATCTCCTCTCTCACGCTTGCATCTCCTCTTTTCGAGCTTTCCAAGCTTCCTTGGTCTCCTTAGCACTGGGTCTATTCTGTCGGTTGAGGCGCTGTTCATCCATTTTCCGTACATAATTATAACTCTTCGATCCAACAACTACTTTCAGCTTGTTCATAATCATTACAAGTGCTGTATCTATTTCATTGAATAAGGCAAAAACAAAAAAATGCTGCAACCTTGATTACTTTTAGGCCAGAATGTAGTTGATGTGGAGCCAATCGCCAAATGTCGAGTTGAAACACTCGTTTGTATTTTGCGTGTGATCACTTAAACATCTCTTCAGTAATTCATCTTTGGACAAATTTTATGTATATGGGAAGAATTTATTTCTAAAGATCGGAGGTGCAATGGAGAAAAGTGCACTTCAGGTTCCGTTCCAAGCGTTTTAGCTTTTTTTGCTGGCACTTGCATCTTCACTAAAACTTGATTGACTCTTGATGTGTTAATATCCGTGGAAGGATCTGTTACGTGGTTTACTAAATCGGTCTGTGGTATCCTGTTTTCCTTTCCAATAAGATTTTATTTTAACTTCTAACTTTCAACACATACTAGGAAGGCCAAAGCTAAACTGTTGATGACCGATGCTCTGTCGAAACGATACCAATGCTTCTAGTTAAGACCTCTATTCTAAGAAATTACAAATAAGAACGACTGTAGACATCTCCCTCTTCTTTCATTTCTTTTTTCTTTCCGTAATATAGATGTATAGAACTAGGTAGTGAACAAGGGTCTACTGTGTTGTCTCTCCGTACTACGTATTGCGTGCTCCAACACCGATTTGCGTTCACTATAGTGCTCATAACATCGGAAAAACTCGGAATTTTGTTATGAAACTTAGAAAACATATTCTTGAATAGTTTTACTAATAATTTATAAAATAAAAAATAAATCGATTTTTCAAACCGTCTAAACTGGTTAACCTGTATGGGAGTACTATCGGAAATATCCGTTTTGACCTTCACTATTCAGAAAGAGCACTCTTGTGCATTGAAGCTCCGAGGCGGACAGAGACAGAGAGAACTTAGCGCAGTTCGGGAGACTGAGATGGAGAGCTTTTTCATATGCATCGCATGATTGTATAGATCGTTAAGCCCAAATTTATCGACTTATAATGATTTCGATTTCAAGTGTGCTATTTGTTTACGCAAAGAAATTACCGAATATTGGGTGTTATCGAGAGTGTTTGTTTATTTAACTGCTTGCCGTTCTTCGCTGCGTGTTGAATGAGTCTTTGTTCAATTATCATTTCCTTCTAAAGGAGGAGCAAATGAATCGATTTTTTGTGCATTGTTTATGTAAAGAAATGACGTGGTCTTGTATTCACTATCAAGTGTTCATTTACAATTGACTCTGCCTCGAATTGAAGATTGTCTTACGCTGATTAGGAGCTGGCAGAAAGTAATCGGTGTAAAGCGATTAGGCCTGATCCACACTATGGTGCCAGTAACGGTTCGATCTCGCTCCGGTCTCGGTCCGATTAAATATTCTTACACAAGAAACAATCAGAGTATTCACACTATCGGATCGTTCCAATCCCGTTTTTTGTATGAGAATATTTGACCGGACCGAGACCGAGAGCGAGATCGAACCGTTACCGGCACCATAGTGTGGATCAGGCCTTATGACAACAACAACTTCATCGATTTTAAATTTGCTCACTAACGAAAAGGTTAAGATATGAAATCTGTTTTTTACATATAATGTGAAATATGGCAAATAAAAGCATTCTCCGCTTGGATTTTGTGGATTTCTTCATTTTCGCCAAGATTTTTTATGACAAAAAATTCAAAGTAAATACACAAAATAAACGTTGAAAATACAAATTTTCGGAAGACTTGTGTACACAACCCTTGGAAAGTGTTTTAGGTCCGTTTTCAAATCCGAGCGATTTACTCGGGAGGCGTTGGAGAAAGAAGATTCCCACCGAAGAGGGTACGTGTTTTGAATGAAGATAAGGTGACCTCATCAGCATAATGCCGGAGGGACTCCCCCGTATTCACATGATTATTTGATTGTTATCAAACAAGCATTCCGCCCTGTTTATTCCGTCGTCCAATTTATAAGGCGCTAAGTATGCGCGGCGCGTCGTCGCCCCTGCGAAATCTCAATTTGCGCCTTCGTCGTTCGATCGCTGTTGCTTTTTTGTGTCGAAATTAATCATCTTGAGTGTTCCTCGTTGAAGTTTTCTGCGTGCTTACATCGTTTGACAATGGTGGGAAAAGTTCATCGGCGTCTGGGATGGTGGCCCACTGACAAGTGTCCTGTCTATCACGTCGGCTCGATAAAATCTCTCAACCTTGTAGCTCTGGAGGGCAACTGTCAAAAACCGACAAACAGGTCGTTTACACAAATTGAGGACCTGAGAGCTCATTCCAGGCTCGAGTATCTTATCGCGTTGATGGTATCTATGTAGAGGCCCGACGTGATAACCGGGCTGTTTTTAGCTTGAGGGACGCTCAATTTAATGACATCGTACTATATTATGCTATACTTCCAAAACAGCTTCAAAAAGGATGTCTAAAAGTCGACAACAAACGTAGTTTATGAATTTGTTTATATTCATGGTGTTTTTAACACACACGTGGAAAAAATGATAGGATGGGCAATAAATACTTTAACTTAACTTAGCTTAGCAATCAAAACAATATTCCTTATCATACGGATATAAGATGAATACATTTGGGCCCCGTATAACACGATACGACAGACAGAGATCGTTAACCCAAATTTATCAACTAGTAATAATATGTGAATCGATTTTAAGTGTATTATTTATGTCTAATTTGGTCATTTCTTTGCGTAAACAAATAACACATTTGAAATCGAAATCATTATTGGTCGATGAGCTAACGATTTATACAATCGTGCGATGTATGCGGGGAAGCTCTCCGTCTCTGTCTCCCGAACTGCGCTACGTTCCCTCTCTGTCTCTGCCTGTCTCCGAGCTCAATTTACAAGAGTGCTTTTTCTGGATAGTGGAGGAGGGGTCCCAGGCCCTGGGATAGTACTCCTTAAGGGGTTAAAATTCAAGAGAGAATTACAACCGATTTCGAAACCTAATAATGAAACATAAACTATCTTCGATATTTTTTTGGAACGCATAACCAAATTTTGTATGGACTTCAAACCTTGTATAACATGGGTTTGTATTACACGACGTTTTTGTGGAACCATATTACCGTGTTATATGGGTCCTGAGAGTATATATTATATAAAAATGGCTATTTATTTTAAACATATTAGGTTATCCCGAAAGAAATCCATTATTTTTAAAAAGAAACATCTATAGGCGCGAAATGACAAATTGGCCTGAACACCACAAAAGTAAAAGGTTTTCCTGACCTCAAAAAAAATAAAAAGAAGAAGTGTATATACTCTCTGAGTTGCATACGCCATAGGCTACGCGCATGCGCAGCGCGACGCACGCACTCTATATGTAATGCCTATATTATTATATATTACACAAACAAATTTTTTTAAAATTAAGATAGATTTTCTTGAATTAAATTAAATGCATAAAATCAAGTTTTCCTAGGAGCTAAGAATTTTTATTTGTACCGCAATAGAATTTCAAATTCAGTAAATAAATAATTATTAATAAGTAATGGCAAAGCTATTTTTCTTGCTGATAAAACAGAATTTTAGACTGTAATGGCGATAATTACTATATAATCTCATTAAAAAGTATCAACAAAGGGCGATAGTTTGTGTCTAAAAGATAATTAAAGCAATCTATCCTTCAAAGTGTAACTCCAAGACATGCCAATTAATTGATTGACTTTCGAACATAGAAAACAAACATATTAACATTAAATCGTAATTAGCACAATAAAACCAATTTCAAAATTGTCAATATTTATAAAATAATTTGTATTTAATATAGTTTTAATTATTTTAAACGCTACCTTCGATTTACACAGCATATGTCAATCTGCGCCCGAAAAAAACTTTCGGCTGCCATTGCACACTCGTCCGTCAATGCTACTGAATGATTTTGATCTAGAATTCGGCAGTCAATTTCGTATTAACATTCAATATAATTACATGTTTTTTCAAATTAACTTTTTCAGCCTATCTGTATAAAATACGTCAACCCGAAAACATGTTTCATAATTGGTCACGAATTTTTGTTTTATTCATATTTTTCAGAAGCAAAATGCTCGTGGCATTTGTATTGTACCTCGTGCGTGCATTCGTATCGCCAGGATCTCACATTTTTTCCCATTTGAGACTCTCATATTTAATTTAGTCGATAAATATTAATGCCTGAACCTTTTTATGTATGTTCGTGACCCAAATGTATTTTCCATGGTTGACTTTTGAATTTATTTTCTCGCGTTGCAGTGTTCAAGAGACGGATGGATCTTATTTCGAGAGCTTCACGGCTCTGTCCTGGAAGCAGGAGAACAGACGACTTGGAGCTTTGAGAGCTGGAGAGGCAAGGGCTGAGC
The DNA here is from genome assembly GCA_008973525.1 of Stenopsyche tienmushanensis. NCBI lineage: Eukaryota > Metazoa > Arthropoda > Insecta > Trichoptera > Stenopsychidae > Stenopsyche > Stenopsyche tienmushanensis. The sequence goes on from WACJ01000025.1 coordinate 233,219, forward strand.
AGCCTCCACCGTGTGAGGGTGCTTTGGGTATTGCGAGGAAATCGATCGAGATGAATCCACACGAGAAGGAAGCACTTTATGTCGAGGTACAAATATTCTCCATTTTTTTTCAGAAAGTTTCAGCAAAATATGCATTTTAATACTGTATAAATTACCATAAACGTTACGTTAAAATAGATCAAATATTGACAAAGTGGGCTGGTTCTTAATGCCTCCTAGTAGAACTCGGGTTCAAATTTTGAATATGATAAAAAGTATTTATGATAATAATAAATATCTCTCATATTATCCGATCGTTAGAATGTGTCCTAATTATTGATTCTGGTGAATAAATACTGACATGATCAATAAATTTGATTAAAATCACCAATGATTCATTGTAAATATTGTATAAAATAATTCCATCATTTAACATTCAATATTAATACGCCAGACCAAATGTTACCAGCTTACGTCATTATATTATTGCCAAAGTCTAATGTTTTTATTTTGAATTTGGAACAAATATTAGCAAATTTGTTTATTTTTTGAGATAAGAACGTGACAGGAACCTTTGTAGACTATTCAGATTGAGCACCCTTTATTTTGTAAATGCGGCTTTAATATATCTAAACTACTTTTTCCAAGCTCATGGAAGTGCTCTTACATGCTCTAAATGAGCATTCTGTATAAAATTTTGCAGACACGTACATAATAAACGTCTTCATCGTATAGACTATAATTATTAAAAAATATTCAAAATTGTTTATTTAATAAATAAAAAACTACAAAAAATGTTGGTAAAAATACAATTATTTTTTCAATTGCTCACTATTTTTTTATTTTTCAATATTTCTTTTTAATTGTAGTTTAAGCTATATATAATATTATACAAAATAAAAATATGTTTAATTTTTTTGCTGCAAATTACTTGTTCAGGATTTAGGACTTCCATAGTGAAGAATATCATCGCTTGCGCACCGTCATACGTGGCTCTTCCCACTCCCACTAACATTTGTCAAACTTTAAAAAATATTTTTATGTTCAATAAAGATTACCTAGTCAACACACTAAATATCAACATTCTATAATTAATACTTTTCGCATTAAAAAAATATTTAAAAAATTATCACTTTTATGCCCAACAAGGTATAAACGTCCCTTAAATTGGTTAAGACTTGATCTGGCTGATTCTTCATATAAGTGATAGTTTTTAATCAATATTAGTGCATTTAAAGAAAAACCATAATTTAATATCTCATATAACAGTACATGCGCATATTTGATCTCAGTAATTTTAATCAAAAATCAAATTTATGTGTAATTTCTTGGACATTAATCGAGTACTCGGTCATGCCAACAACTCATAAATTTGGTGGCCAATGTCGCCTTTTATTGTTTTAAACACATTATTTACGGTATACTAATCAAAAACTTAACATTTCACGGTCGCTATGCTGTAACATTTGGGCTTACATATATAATTAATAGCAAAAAGAGGTTTTCACCCCCACCCAACCAGATGTGGTACAAATAATCAATTTGAGTTATAGGTTCCCCTATTTGATTGACGCCAACACGCCAAGGGCGCATTTATTTTGATAATACTTTTTCAACATCAGATTTGGATTTCATTAAAGAAATAACAGCTCCTATTGAAATATTTAACCAGTTTGATTTCCATATAGAATAGAGATTCAACTCAATATCAAGAATATGTACAAAGTTTTAATATTTTATAAATATGCTTGCACAAAGGCATTTTAACCCATCAGCTAACAAGTCAAAGAGTCAAACATTTAATAAACTGTGTATTTACTGTGTGTTGAGATTGACGAGAAGTGAGTTCGCTAAAAGGGAGCACGGAAAAGATGATAAGAGGGGAAATTCGGATATGATGGTATATGACAAGGGAAAACAAGAAAAGAAGTACCGAAACTAAAAGTCTAAGTAAAGTTATACAACAAAAGAGTTTTAATTAACAAGTTAAGTTTTTACACGGTAAAGTTGTATTTCTGGTAAAGATAACAAACTTTGCAGAAGAGGCGAGCTCATTCAAAAATAATCGTCCCCGAAAAGGATCAAGGAATTGAACGCATTAGAAAATATCATATTTTAATTGGGAAAAATATCAACATATTTCCTCTCTTAAGCCCTTCATTTTCTTCCTTGTAAATTACATTAAAGTCCATGTTCAATTTTATCTTATATCTGTTTACAAGTCTAAATCAGGTTTTTTTAACGTGTTCGTTATAACCGTTATTTACTAATCTAACTAACCAACAGAGAGTTCTCAATATTGATTTATCTATTAAAATGTTATAATGCGATGAAATTAATTTTAATAAAGCCAATAAAAAGTTTTGTTTGATTTAATGAAAATGATGTTGGTTTGTTTCAAATTTTATGAAATATCTCTGAACAATCTTCTTTTTTGTTCGTATGTAATGCGCTGCCATACTGTTCATCAGATTGCAATAAAACTTCGTCCACTTATTGCTGAGGATTGCGCTAGTAACATGGGCATAATCTAATATATAAAAATCAATGTTTGTTTGTCCGTATTTAATGTGCTTCCACACCGTTCATCCAATTGCGATAAAACTTTGTCAAATAATTGTTTATACTTGTGGTAATAACATAGTAAAAATATTGTATGGATGCACCATATTGGCGCATATTGGTCTGGTGGAATGAAGTTTGGGCTGCGGGGACTGGGAGAGAAAGGATGCGGACGCAATTCAAAGTATGTCCGCTACTTATCTTCCGTACTTCCGTAAATCCACTTATCAGTCAGGACCGTTGCATCGTGTATGAAGCTTGCACATAAATAAATAACCACTGTCGATAGCACACAATATTCCGTAATTTATTCAAGTAAACATACACTTGAAATCGATTCATTATATCATTCACAAATCATTATTACGATATACGCAAGATACTCTCTTCGTCTCTGTCTTCCATTCACAGTCTCCAACTTTTTGTCTTATAACATTATCATTGATTGTTTCCAATAAAGATTTATAATATATCATAAAAGATATCAAGCTTTATTTTGCATAGTCCTTTTATAAGATAGCGCTTACATCAGAGCGTTGCACGCAGCATATGCGGGCATACTCATTAAAGCGTTAAATAATTAAACATTGCTTAAAAAATGCTTGAAAATATCAGATATTTCATGTTTAAAAACGAGACACTTTAAGACGCTTTAATCCTATGTTGTTATGCCCTCTATAGAAAATATTCTCTGAAATCAATATATAGAAAATATGTTCAATACGTCTGCGTGCTCTCACGTATGCTATTATTATTGTACGGTTTCTTAACTTTTTCTACTACATCAAAGTTGCAAATATGTTACGTTTCAGCTCACTTTCTGTTGAAGCGAAAACTTCTCGTACTATGAGATATTTCCAAATTATATAAATTATTGTTGGAAAATATACGGCAGACGCACTTCACAAGGCCTTTTATGGATATAAATATTGCTATGATACGATAGCAAATGTCGTCGCCCCGAAAGAAAATTCGAATGAGCATCCCGAAAAATTCTTCAAAGAAAATTCACTCTTGCATAAAACTCAATATTACTAATGGGGAGCGATTTTCCAGCTCTGAAATATAATTTGCCCCGGTGTAAAGTTCACTCTGCTACTATTTATAGACATAACTGCTTGATTATTATACATTTGCCGAAAAAGTTTTGGAATCATTCAGTTTATATTAAGATTAGCATCAGATCATAATGAGCGGACTTAATATCGCATATCAACCCACGTACAAAGGGTTAAAGCAACAATATTTAAAGACTCGGCGAAGGGTTTTAATTCATTCCGCTCAAATCCACGCACTTAAATCTAATGTTTATTTCATGCGATTCTACAATTTGTAGAAACCTCTCATCTGTGTTGCTTATTCGTACGTGGCACTCTCTTCAATTGCCTGCCAATTTCTGGAATTGATACACACAGCAGTCTGGAATCGATTGTAAGCGCAGTCAATTGTATTATGAAAGCGATCGTTATTATATTTTTAGAATTCATTTACATTATCTTTTAATATCAGACTGCGTGTGCGATTAAAATCGTTTGTTTCAAAATTTGGATGCGCGCGCAGCGATCGGGCAAACAAAAAACGTATGCTTCGCTCTGCGATTATTCATCAGTAACTTTACAGAAAGTTCCATTCGCACCGGACACATTTCCTATTTATTTTTTGCTTCAATCCACAAGAGACACGCTGATAAAAGAGGGACATCTACAATATTTGAAACCGGACAAATTGATTCCAGCTCCATGAGATTCTACGCACGCGGAACTAACATCTATCTTGAGACGCTCCTGGGACCAAAGAGCTAATGTTTCTACCACACAGGATGAACATCAATCTGTCCGAGTCCTATTTTGTATTTCCCAGAATAATTACACAAAATATATCACGCCTACTGTCCTTTACCATTCGGTATCTTACAATGTACATCTGAATGCTGAGTTGCCCTTTGGTAGTTCCTTTTTATTGGCTTCCTAATGTTAACGAATAACGTTGGTTAATTTAACTTATCAATCCTATTTTAATAATAAAAATATTATTTTAAACTCGGTATTTCCGTTAAATATAAATACAAAAATTCATTAAGGTTGGCGATTTACCATCCCTACTTAGTAGCGCTGTTAACAGCGACATCTTCCATCTCTCTTCAGGTGCAATATGTTATTTTAAAAGCGCCATCTCTTGTGGCCCTGCGGAGACATTGCAGCTGCATACCGACGGATCGCTTCTTGCGCGTGCACCGTTACCGATTGGGTAGTGACGCGCAGGAGGCGGGAGTCGGGAAAGTCGTCGGTTAGCTTTGGCTGCGGGAGGTCGTCCCTCCTACAGCCAGATCTCTCTCTCTCTTTCTTTCTATTCGACGTCCGTCTATTCCCATCTATTCATCCAGCAAAATCACGGCCCGATAGAAAAAAACAAACCCATGCGTTAACGGCGGACTCTGCCCCCGTGAGCTCCCCTGCCTCAACGTTACAAGGGCATCAAGCAAAGAACCGCATGTGACTACATAGTTACGCTCGCCTTTAAAGACAAAATGAAATAAAAGTAATAAGAAAAGGAGTTAAGAGTGTCTTTTGCTAAGTTTCACGCATAAGTCCTATGTCCTAAGTATCAGGGTTTAGTATTTTGAACTGTATTTTTTATCTAAATTGGCAATTGGCTTATAGAAAATTATTTTGGCGGCCCTATTGCGCGACTTGCAGTCTCCAGATCTGACACCAGTGGATTTCTTTGTCTGGAGACGTGGTATATTCTGTAGCTCGCACGATCCCCAGATCTGACACCACTAGATTTCTTTGTTTAGGGACGTGCTGATTTTCTCCTAAAGGAGAAGTGTGTCGCTTTTTCCAACTGTTCCAAGAATGACTCTATTGCTTTTACTATTGCAAAAGTCAAACATTGAAAAAGAATATATTTTAAACATAATTATTACTCTATATCTCACTTCAAAATCTTCATATTCAAACAATCTTATATTAACCTTTTCGTTAGTGAGCAAATTTAAAATCGATGAAGTCGTTTATGTCATAATCGCTTTACACCGATTACGTTCTGTCAACTCTTATCAGCGTAAGACAATCTTCAATTCGAGGAAGGGTCAATTGTAAATAAACATTTGATAGCATACAAGATCACGTCATTTCTTTATATAAACAATGCACTAAAAATCGATTAATTTGCTCCTCCTTTAGAAGGAAATTATAATTGGACAAAGACTCATTCAACACGCAGCGAAGAACGGCTTGCAGTTTAAAAAAAACATTGTCGATTGCACACAATATTCGGCCATTTCTTTGCGTAAATAAATAACACACTTGAAATCTAAATCATTATTAGTCGATAAATTTGGACTTAACGATCTATACAATCATGCGATGCTTGCGAGGAAGCTCTCCGTCTCAGTCTTCTGAACTGCGCTCAGTTCTCTCTGTCTCTGTCTGTCTCCGAGCTTCAATGTGCAAGAGTGCTCTTTCTGAATAGTGGAGGGGGTTACGGGGGGTCCCCGATAGTACTCCCGTATGGGTTAATATAAGCATGTGTGGAAGATATTGAGAAATTAGCTATGGAAATTGCTTACGTATCATATCAAATATTAAGTAAAATAAAAATATTTACATTAGATACATATAAATTATTGTATTATACAATTACATTAAGAATCTATAGTAAATTATTTTCAAAATCATATTGAAGCGGTCCTGATTCGCATGAACGATTAATGTGGTTTGGTTAAAAAATATATGATAAATATTTGTATAGCGCTTGAAAAATATTTAGAACTAATGATTCGAACAATTTGTATAGGTTCAGTGTTCTAAAGCCTTCAGATAAATAAACTTGCACGGGACTGTATACATGATCGACCAGCGCGGAGAAAATGGGAAAGTGCTTTCGACCGTTACATCCCTGGGGAGATTTCACAGTGAATTATTTCTTCAATCTCAACATTAAAAACAAAAAGGGATTTATTTTTCTTCGACTCTTTTTAAAAATGGTAAAAAGCTTTAAAAAAAGATGCTTCGGAGCACAGAGGCAATATTAATGTGGCGTACTTCTCAAAGTATTATTGTAAAACGTTACATGCGAAATTTTATTTATTTTTCTTAGTTTTCAGCGATTATTTCCCTAGAGACGATTCCGCTCCAAAAAAAAAACTCTTAACTTTGTTTGAAAAAAATTATAATTTGTCGGTTTTGTAAATTATATTTTTTATTGTCCCATTTGCTGGTATAATTGGAATCAAGCATTAATATTTCAATTTATTTTTTTAAATTGAGTCTTAAATATTTTTAATAAAAAATAATATTTTAATCAGGGAAACTACAATCTATTAAAGCTTTCAACATTGCGGACATTAAGAACATTTAATTAATGTCAATATTATAAATCTAAATAGTTGTACATACCGGCATTAAATCAAAATCCACAAAGCTGCTTTTTTGTCTACAAATAGTTTACGTTGATTATTATTAAATAAATATCATCTACTTTAGATACAAGATGGCTAGGGCTTCGGTAGACGTGGTTAAAGCTTGATTGAAATATTGCAACTTTCAAAATATTGCAATATTAAGTACATATAATATTTATTAAAAGCAGCTACAGCAAAGTTTTAATCTTGTAAATATATAAGACATTTATGTAATATTTATTTACAGTTCTTGTTTACTTACAGTATCAAAAAAATAAAATGAGAAAGAATCTGCTTTGTAGGAAAATTTACATAAATAATGTCGCTAATTTCCATGCTAATTAGTTCAATTGTCCATACAAGCGGTTCTTAAACTAACAAGACAACTTTCGTGAGCTTTGAAAAATACATATTATTTTATATAAATATGAGGCATATCCTGAAAGTAAGTGTACTAAATGTTTATACTTTTTTTAAAAAAGTGTATTTAAAAAAAATTACAAGATACTGTTGATACACTTATTAATTATTTTTCAACATAATCGCCATCTCGTTCAATACATCTGATAAGCCGTGGCACAAGCTTCTTTATGCCTTCCTCGAAGCATCAGAACCCTCCGGCCAGCTCTTTCTCTCACATCAGAACCTCTTCATACACTTGCTCGTCAGTTGAAAATTTAATTCCACTCATATTTTCTTTTAGGGAAGATGATAATCTGAAGGCACCAAGTTAGGGAGATAGGCGTTTCAAAACATCCCAACCAAATAAGTCCAAGAGCGCCTTGTAGCCAAGGCTGTATGAGAAAGGGCATTGTCATGCAACAATGCTCCTTTTGTATTTAATGTTTTTTTTTTTGAGTTTTTAAGGTATCACACTATCGTAATGCATTGATGGTAACTCTCTGAGGCAGAAATTCTCTAACGCGATGCCTTTTGAGTCCCAAAACACTGAGGGCGTGATTTCTTGCACGAACAGTTTTATTGTCTTATCGACATTTTTCACGCAATTGGACACTACAATGCAAGTTTACGTTCTACCACTGCAAGTTCTACCACTCACTGTTACCAACCCTCAAAAAACAAAAAAAAACACAGTCCGTTATTGTCACAGTACACTTACTTTCGGGATATGCCTCGTATATTTACAGTCGACGATGAAAAATAAAATCTCAGTAATCGGACTATTCGGCTCGACTTGGTGACACGAATTGATGGTATAAAATAATTTTACCATAAGAATCATATTAGAAGTCGATTTCGAGAACCAATTAAATTGAAAAGTAGCTTCCAAAGCAAAAAAGGTTAGGCGCTCTTGATTTAATACAAAAGTCTGGTTAGTAGTCTGCTGGATTAAAATTGTGAATTTAGTGGTCCACGAGCCCAAAAAGATTGCCGATCGTTGGTCTATATCGTAATAATCTTTACAATACAATAGTATATTTGATACTCTACATGGTTATTTATTTTTATATTGAAGGCAGCATGATATAATTTAATTCCTGAACACTCACCCAACAATTCAACTGGGTAATGGGTAATCTTATTGTTTGAACATTTTTCTTTAGAAAGTAGTAACATTTATTAGAGAAAATTACATTAATACTCACAAAAACTATTCATTTAATATTTTTTTATTTTGCTTAAATATACAGATCATAGCATGTTTACATTTTCATCCGTATCTATTTACTTATGAAATAAGGATCGGTGAATTAGCTAGAGATTTTCCGGATAATTCAAAAAGTGGCTTACATTCGCTGAACATATTTCAATCCCACTTAATCACCCAGTAGCAATTGCTAGGCGTATTTTTCTGAGAATTCAGCAATAAAGTTAATGGAAGCATCTTGTAACACTCAATTTAACAGGAGCCTCTTGTTTAATCTCAAAGTCTGTGAAATCAGTTTACAGATAAAGGAGCGATCCTATTACAAATTAACAAAAAACATGTCGAGCTAATTGTACAGAATTCGATCTTTAGAGGCGAAAAACATCGAAAAACAACCTTGAGATGGCTCATCGGTTTATCGGAAAATTATAATATGACCAATTTTACGTTGTGCGGAAAATAGATTTGAATTTGATTCACATTTGAGAGGTATTGTTGTTGAAATTAATTTATATGGTTCTGTGAATAGAAAGGCTTAGTTTCGACTTCATCAAATTTCAGCACAATAAGCATTATTTCAGTTGACTCTACAAAGGTGAACTAATTAACTCTCAACGGTATGCGGTTATCATCAGTCAACATTCGTTTACTTTAAGCATTTAATTATAACAGCATTGTTCAATGAAAGCTGTTAATTGTTAGACTTTTCTTTTAAAAGTTTCATTGAGTGTTGACTAAGATTATAAGTAATAAATGTTTAATTTACCTTGAGATTGGTCAAGAAAATATATATAGAAAGTTGAATCGGACAATCATATGTCCTCGCAAGAAAAAATATCATATGATGATTCTCTTTTGTCTCCTACAAGTTATAAATTTAGAATAAATATAGGCAACAAAGGCGACCCTGTCCCATTTTATTGATAGTCTCAGTATTTTCATTTTTATATCCAAGAAATGACAAAAAGCCTTAATCAAGACGATCAATCAGGAATATGTTTATTTTTATTTTTTTCCTACAATTTGGATTTGAACCCGACTTATAATAGAAATCCAAGATCTAACCCCATAGCCTAACTATTTGTATTCAATTATATATCAAGCATTCATACAAGTTTGTGCCATTTTCAGAAAGAAAATTAGGCATGAACCGAAATTTTCGATATTCAATATTTCCGATTTTCCGAGTTCTTTCAATATTCTAAAAAGCAGCTGTACATATCGAAGATATATAAATTATAAAACTTTTAGCTAGGTGAGATTTGAATTGGATAAATCTGAATATTAATCCACCATTAATCTTTTCATGCAATGACCATCCTAATTCAGGTCTTGTAGATTAGATTAGTTTGAGTTAGGTTGGATTCAAATGTATTGAGTTGGGTTGAGTTAGGTTAGGTTTGCATTGATAATCGTTTTTAATTAAATCCTGTTTAAACAAGGAATTTTCGATTCAAACAGGGATATAGACGTCTCATTATAAATTAAGATGATTTGGAATGGATTCGATCCGAAATATTAATATTTTCGATCTCGTTTTTTTTTTGAATAATGAAAAATTAGAATCCAGAAACTAAACTTGAACTCAAACGTTTAAAATAAGCGATCAAGATTTAGTTTAAATTAACCTTTGTAATGCCGAACGACGACATATCGTCGTTATCAACACTCGCTAAAAGTGCCAATGTCGACATATCTGCCAATATAACTTTATATGAAACAAACTCAAATAAAAGGATTTGTGTATCCTGGATGAATAAATATGTGGTAGCAATTTAATAAGGATGATACTGTAACATTGAGGCGGGGACGCTGTCGGGGGCAGAGTCCCCAGGTGGCTCCCCGCCCCCCACGTGCTCGTCGGGATGGCAGCGCTAGCGCACCGCACCATTCTTCTATCAGGCTGTGATATTGCTGGACGAATGGATGGGAATGGACGGGCGTCGAATAGAAAGACTTTCTTCTCTTAATAACTATTTATTCCGCACTAGAGAGATAGAGAGATCTGGCTGCAGGAGGGACGACTTCCCGCAGCCAAGGCTAACTGACGACTCTCCCGAGTCCTGCCTCTTGCGCGTATCGCGCGATCGGTCGGTATGCAGGTGCAATGTCTCCGCAGGGCCATAAGAGATGGCGCTGTTAAAATAACACATTGCATCTGAAGAGAGATGGAAGATGTCGCTTCGGATTTGGCGAGTTAAATCTGCTCAGATTAATATCTCATTAATATCTTTTATAGATTAATAGCTCAGCCCCAATCGCTACTATGTAGAATAAGTGTCTAAAAGTCGATGCTCGATTGTTCGTGTTGTCTTGAGAACAGGCGTTTGTTTTGATAAATTCTGCTACTACGGTATTTAATATATGTTTTCCTTGATCATAGTCCTTGAATTGCACACCCTAAACACCCTTCACTGCTAAAATTTTATAAATATTTCTTGTTATACATATATATCACAATATTTTTACGCTTGCGTATCACAATAAAATATCAATACACTGATGGATATATTAATATAATAAACGATTTAAAATTCAGCTACATTTCAAAAGCCTATGTTGGCCGAAGGTAAGCAATGAAACAAAGTTATCTGCCGCAATGTAATAACGTCGACTAACTCAGTTTTGATTTAGTCGGCGTAGGCAAAGCTGTCGTTCGTAATTTATAATTTTATGAGTCGTATAAATGGAAGGACGTGGTACAAACTAACTTGACCGAAATCGATTTCAAATTCAACTAGGGCTAACAATCTACAGTTTGTTTGAAGAGATCCTCTCCCGAAACTCCGTGTTCGAGTGGTCCACAATTGTCCAATCCGATGTAAACTTCTTCACCTCTCAAATTAAATAATTTCGATAGTGATCTATGACGTTTGTGTACAATTGACCCTGGATTAGTCTCTTGATGGTATAAAAATGATCTCAAATAAAAAGTTCATATAAATGATACATGGATATCGATCCAGAGCGTTTATTTCGGGATGATTGAGCGAAATTTATTTAGTCTAGACAGTGTATTTCACCGAATCATTTCTCGCTAAAGAATTGTTGGAAATTCACATTATTTGCACCGCATCAATTAAACGTGTTCTTTAAATAAATTTCGCCTTGTTTTTCAATTCAGATCGCTAAAGTGTGTCTGAGTTCTGATTCTGCTACAAATCTCCTTCACGGCATTAAAGTCACGCTTCTATATTTCAATGTTTACTAATAAATTATAGTATTAAATATTTGCAATTGTGTTGAGTAAATTGAAATCATTCAAAATGTAGCGTCTCTAGAGGGCTTAGTTTGAATACAGGCCCTTGTGTTTTGTTATTTCGCTAAGTATTCATTCTAAATTTAACTGATTTGATAATTTAATTCATTCAATTTATTATAAATAAGCATATAAATATAATGTATGAAATTTTATCATATTGAGCAGCTATGATCAATTTTTAATTGGTTGATTATTCTCCAATGAACCATTTAAAACTTTATGATCATTTGCATTTGAATGATCTCTATGTGGATATTTGTTTGTATCAATGTAATGCTTCTTTTAATTTTTAATGCGAGAATATTTGTTTTAATGGAATTTTAAAAAATCAAGGTATGTTTGTTTAATCTAATATATAAAAATTAATTTTTGTTTGTCCGTATTTAATGCGCTGCCATACCATTCATCTGATTACAATAAAACTTTGTCAACATATTGTTTACACTTAAGGGAATAATATAGGTATAGTAAAATATTTTATAGATGCACCATATTGGCGCATATTGGTCTGGTGAAATGAAGTTTGGGCTACGAGGACGGAGAGAGAAAGGATGCGCGCGCAATACGGTGGTTAAGACGGTCTTCGAGACGAGAGCGAGTGTGCATATGCTCTTCAGCTCGTGCTACACGTGACCTGAAGCAATAAACCACGTACTGCGTTTCTTTTCAAATAATTATTAAGCGCTTATAACATTGCAACGCATGCCGGGTATTCGCTAGTACATAATAAAATAGGCAAACTTTGGTTTAGTGGTTGATATATTCTACTTATAGACACACACAGTACACCACAAACGACTCTCCTTATTTTTCTAACCAACTCTCGCTTGAAGTTATGCTTTTCGTGGCGTTTAGGTCAACTTGCTTCAGTAAATTTAAGAAATCTTCATTATTAACAGATAGATGCAATGGCCGCGGAAAATCACACAAAAAAGTTATGACTTACATAGAAAAAGTAAAGATTCGTTCCGTGAATTTTAAAAACCGCATAACTTTGAAACAGCTAATCGCATAAAAAAAAGTTAATAGGAAAACAATAAGGCAACTGTTGATGTCTTGCATCATTGGTAAAATTTTAAGAATGTCTGACATCTGGCATCTCAAATGCCAAAAATCCGCTAGAGAAATACTAATTATTTTAATTACAAACCATCATCGCTGTATGATAAGTTTCGTTTCGATTTTCGATATGACTTAAAATCGCTCTCTTCTTCGGTAGAAATAGTATACTCAGTGTCAGTGTCATCATTGTTCTGTGTAGATTTTCTCTTTCCAATAATATAATTCATAATCAGTAAAAATGTCATTAAAGTTCCTAACTCAAAAAAAAAAACACAAAATGGCGACTGTCTAAAAAAAATCCGTCAAGTCATTTTTTGGCCAAATTATAGTTTTTTTTTTCTAAATTTCGGTTAGTTTTGATTAATTTTATGCAAAATATCTCGATACGTACTCTTTATGAAATTTTAAAAAAATGCTTAAAAAAACCGCATAACTTCGAAATCGCACAAAAAAAGTCGTACTAAAAGAGGTTTTAGTGTGTTATAAATATATAATTATATCAAATATACAATCTGCATTTTTTTAAAGTATATTAATTAAGACCTACATATATTATCTATTTGTTATGTTTCTGTAAGAACGCTACGAAAAAAAAACAATATATTCTCGATGCATCATTGTTCTAACATCTTTCATGCATATAAAGGTTTTATATCTAATTCGTTTCGGTTTTACTATTCAATATTGATGAAGAAATCGTTTAATAATATGTTTTTTTAACTTTTGAGTAGAGCTGTATGTTGTAAGTAATCAATTCGAGTGTAATTTTCTCGGGTGAAACCTCTGCTATCGCCCCATTTCTCAATATTGATTTCCAAGTGCGTCTCGATTTTGGCAGAACTCTTCGGTGTTTTGATTCGATTTCCCTATCAGAGACAGGTTGTCGACAAATATCAGATTTCAGTACTTCCTCTTTCATTTATGATCGACCTCCACGATCGCATGGGATCCTCCAAAGTGCTGTCTACCCGAGAGGCACTCTATCAAATCTCACGAAATTTACACGCGTGTATATTTTTCGGCGAAATTGACAAACACGGAGACCGAAAGATGTGGGGAGAGAGAGAAATTGGCGGAGTGATGTTACGAATTCGGGTGATGTGGGGCTATAGAGAAAAGATAAATCAGAGGAAAGGCAGTTCACCTGTTATATCCACGTTCGCAACCCCTCAAACGGGGGTTGAATCGCTGACCCTCAGGTAGATAGAGTTCATTACCGAAAGACGTTTCATCTGGTCGACCGAAAGTAATCGACTCCGAATGCTGAACAACTATTTTTGTTTTATCGCTGTAAATATCTCATTATAGTTAAAAACATTTATTTAAGTCTCCATGGAAAGAATCAAATTCAACGCATATGATTTTCATGCAACAATTTCAATACCTTGCAAAATTCAAAGCTTTATTGTAAATGGTCATCCAAATAAGACGTCTAGATGATATTTTGTAATATTTTCTCAATTTGTGTGTAACTGCGGTATTAAACATGTTTTTTGAAATCATATTTAATACCATAGTTAATTCATTGCTAAGGTAAATATGATTAATTGAATGTTTTAATGCTAATTCCCGGCGGACATATTGCTTAAAAAAATGTTTTCATACGAAATGTCCGATTCGGATTATTCTTGACATTATATTTACAAAACAGTATAATTTAGCTTTTATACTGACATGTGTTTAATATTTTACACACAAAGTAATATTTCAATCATTTTTGAATTTTGTCTGTTTCATCCATAGTATTAAGTTGAGTCATAAATAATTGCCGATTATCTTTCAAACATTTATTTAGGTTTAATAAAGCAATATTACTCTATTATATATTCACCATTATTAGTGATAACATTGCCCCATTTTATCGGTAACTTACCAATACCCTCTTCATAAAACTTAGCAGGTTTAGATGAAAAGAAATTTTCGATAGCGTGATTCACTTCTTCATCATTGATTTTTTTCCCGTTTAAGAAATTTTGCAAAGAACAGAATAGGTGGTAGACGGTTGGGGCAAGGTCCGGGGAATATTCCAGAATTTTTTGCTGCGTCTACTATGCTGTATGCGATTTTGCATTATCGCGTACAGTACATTTTTCCGATTGACAAGAGAAGGGCGTTTTTCTGGAATACGTTATAGCTGTTGAGTGTATTTATCGGCACCGATTGTTTCATTTCGATTTATAAGCTCGTGGTGGATTATGCCTTGAACATCCCACCATACACATAATATTTTTTTTCAATGAATATTGGCTTTAGGATTCGGTAAAGGAGGTTGATACTTATCAAACCACTGTCTTTTGCATATAACATTATCGTACGTTACCCATTTTTCATCTCCAGCAATTATTCTGTTTAAAAATGTCTCAATTTTTTGCCGTTTCCCGAGAGGAGACTTCTAACAATAAACATGCGATTTTCTTTATTGCCTTCACCAAGATTATATGGCATCGACGAAGATTATATATAATAGTATGAACGAAAATGCATTTTTTTATTTTACATTTTACGAGTAAAAAAATACTATGACATAAGATGTGGCACTGATATGTTGTCGAAAGACTGATAGGACTCATACCTATATAATGATACCATATACTCACCATAACAGATGACTGATCAAGATTAAAACCGAATAATTACAACGGCTTATTTTCACCGGCAGCTATTTATGACTCAACCTGATATAACTATTGGTTTTTGAGTTAAAACTGACAAATATCAATAAAACAAGTCTAATAATGACAAAAATATTTTCAAATAAATATTTTTGCTTCTTTTATAAGTAAGTTCTTCGTATTCATAATAATTAACCTCATCGACATTTTACTACTGTCAATATTGCATCCATTTATCAAATTTGGATCATTTATCAAATTTTTTGTTTCGTTTTGAATAGTTGTTATAAAGATCATAGTTTATATTAGTTAAGTCTGTATATTCCAACCACCAAGCAATGGGATTTGATCTCCTTGTAGCACATATGAATGGCGATGTATATTAATACAAACGTCCAAAAAATATATACGACCTCCGAGGATCGCAGTGTCTTCGCAGAACGCCCGGGGTGTGATAATTATGATGTAAATATAATTATTATATCTTCCCTGTGTATAGTCCACAAGATTAGGCAGCCCCGGGATGAAACCCATTTAGTATCCGTTACTATGTAGATTACTAAAACTCTGTTATTGTGGTAGGTGCAAAAGTAATCCCGTCCTTGTCATGTAAATGTGCCGTAAATTCAATTTTAATGATGCGGCATTTTTACGGGGATGATTATTAGGTTGTCCATAAATAAATTGCGGCCTGTGACGAACGAATAAAAGACGTGGTGCTTTTTAAATCTTGTTAGGGCTCATCTCGCCGAGCTTAACACATAGCTTTGGATTTATTTTGATCGTTTATAGTCATCGATTTTTCTCGCTATGGTGTTGATCAACATGGTTTTTGCTGTGCCGAATTTAGAGCTCCGTTGAATTAAATAGAGTAGGATTCGTTTACTCACTCTCATTTTAGGCTCATTTTATGAAAGCTTTTATCTATCCGTTGCAACATTTAGCCTTTGACATTCATGTTACGCGCGCTTTGGGTGATTTCAAAGCGCATTGTTTCATTGGCGAGCTTTTACTAAAGCTCGAAACAAAATTCGCAATTCGCTGTAAAAAAAAATAAGTAACGAAAAAATGTTGGTATTCCAGGTATTATACACCATTGCCAACACGGTCGGCGCTCCTGCTCCTGGAGGACAATTTGCACACTACAAAGAGGACTTACATCTGTATGCTCAGCGTGCCTTTGACATGAGCACTGAAAGGCATTATCGTCTTCTTCATGCGGCTGGCGAAGAAAAACCTCCAATCGTCGTACTTTCTGTTGCAGTTATCGAAGCTGATGGACTCGAAGCCAAAGACGCTAACGGTAACGATTTTCTTTTATAAAGGAATTCAATGTAACTAATTTTTAATTTACAGGATCCGCTTGAAGAACTCTTCTCATTTTAAACCCTGATAAAAAATTGATATAAACTTTTCAATTTATAATAATGATTCCATGCTATTTTTTATATGACGATTTGTAGACCAGAAGATGGCATTAAGTCTGGTGATGAATGTATATCTATCTTATGTAGAGCAAGCAGATGATGATGTTCAGTGGTTATTATGACTAAAATATGATCATTAACCCTTCTGTCCATAAGACAATCTGGCCAGATTTATTATGATTTCGTAATGAATTTTTTTAATGGTAACTATGTATAGATCTTACGAAATCTCCCTGACTTGGTCTTTTTAAGGGTTATTCAGAATTCACAACAGAATTCTGCCAACTCTCCGTCTTCCCTCTATCTTACCTTCCAGTATCAATCGGAGAAGACGATATTTAGTTCAGTCACACGACGCAGATATGATATCTTCCTCGTTTTGATTTTTATCAGCAGCTCTTTCTTGATTCCGGCTCTCCTAAATTAATAATCATATCAGTCCAGGGTATACGAAACATTCTTCTGTGTATCCATATTTCGAATGCTTCTAGCCGGTTCATAATGTTTACTTTCAGATTCCATGTTTCACAACCATACAAAAGAGCTTACCATGTGTACCATTTGATCATTCTTTGTCGAAGTTTGAGGTTCAAATTGTCATCATAATTGTATTAAATGCAACACGTGCAATTTCTATTTGGTACCTTACTTCTATATCTGGGTCAAACGTCTTTGTTAGGATGCTGACAAGGTATTTGAATCGGTCAACCCCTTCGATATCCACTCTATTTAACTCCAGAGATGCTCCAGAATAATCAAGTTTCCTAAATGTCATCCATTTGGTTTTAGAAACTATTTGGGTTTATTGTCAAACCTAACCCTTCTCCAGCAACATTATATTATATCTAAGAGGTGTTGAAGATCATATACATAGACTGTATCGTTAGCATATCTGATATTAATTATTACAGCTCCATTGATCTTTACTCCCAGATTAGAGGAATACAGGTTAAATAATAATGGTGACAAAATACAACCTTGTCGGACTCCTCTTTGTATAGCCTCTATTTCCAAGATTTTTAATAAAGTTTTGGTCTTTAAAGTCAATATTGCATTCTCTGAGTATCTCCATTTAACATCACGACTTAGTGTCGTGTGCCTTACCCTATAAAATGCTTTTTAGTGGTCTATAAAGCATGCAAATACTTCTTTGCGTTGGTTCAGACACTTCTGTATTAAAACATTAACTGCTAGCAATGCTTCTCTGATTCCGAAAGTATTTCAGAAACCGAATTGCGTATCATCCAGATCATTCCAGATCTGGCATGAATAATTTTAAGAAACAGTTTTAGTACATGGCTCATTAGGCTAATCATGCGATAGTCATTGCAGTTCATTGGGCATTGCTTCTTAGGTAAAGTGACAAATGTCAATAAAGAGCTATTTTGGATTTCAAATATCTATGTCAGTTATTAGCACTGTGCAATTTGCATTTACTTTGTTCAAGAGTAAGACGTGTTCTTTGATGCGCTATAATCAATTGCGGGCGTCAGATCATGCGGCACCTTACAAATGTATCTTCGACAAACCTATTATTATCACAAAGTTCAATTTGTGCAGCCGAGCTAATCTGTTTTGCTTCAATGAATCAACCACGATTTATCTTCATTGATCTCTTATGACTTTGTATAGCTCCCCAGTATAATTTGACTTTGCAAAATATGTAGATAATTAATTGTGTGAGTAATAAAAATTTGGTGATCTACCAAAAATTATTTATTCGGCGCAGAAATAAAGACACTTAAACCTTTTTTTTGTGCGGTAGATGCGTTCCGCGGAAAATCGCACAAAAAAAGCTAAAAAAGTGAAGAAGCGTCCATGAATTTTAAAAACCGCATAAGTTTGAAATAGCTTATCGCATAAAAAAAAATAATTAAAAAAACAGGAAAACAATATGGCAATTAAAAAATAACATTTTTGGTTACATTTAAAGGGCGTCTTGCATCATTGGTATAATTTTAATTACCAACTATCATCGCTGTATGATAATTTTCGTTGCGATTTTCGACATGATTTAAAATCGCTCTCTTCTTCAAAAGAAATAGTAAACCCTGTGTCAATATCATCATTGTTCTGTGTAGATTTTCTCTTTCCAAAAATATAATTCATAATCAGTAAAAATGTCATTAAAGTTCCTAACTCAAAAAAAATCACAAAATGGCGAATGTCTAAAAAAAATCAGTCAAGTCATTTTTTGGCCAAATTATAGTTTTTTTTCCAAATTTCGGTTAGTTTTGATGAATTATTTCCTATTTTATCCAAAATATCCCGATAAGTATTCTTTATGAAATAAACAAAACCGCATAACTTCAAAATCGCACAAAAAGATTTTTGGGTGTATATATATATATATATAATGAAATATCTGGAATAAATATTATAATTATGTTGCGGCCATTAGTCTCAAATCGCCGTGATAAAAACGTACAGCTCAAAATGTTTCTTCTTACGCTTGTTTTTGTTTAGAGTTTCGGAAAGCAATTAAGAAAAAAATCATTAAATATTTGTAAGCTTTGCTGAAACGAGCATAATAAAAAATGTCTGAAACGTAAGGTCGCGACAAATAACGAAAAAGCGTTAATCTAAAAACAGGATTATCCGAGTCAAGTCTCGAATATCCTCCAACATTACTGGTCTCTTTAAATTAATTTCTTTTTTGTAACTTTTTATTATTATCGTATGCCGACTGGCAATCATCCTATGGCGAATTTAAAGAGGAGGGTCCAACCAAGTAAGAAAGACAACCGAAAGAAAAATGCGGTTAAATTATATTTAACGAGGCTTCCGCGGGAGCCCTTCATACAGATTTATATTCATAAATTCAAAGGGATTCCGAAAACGAATATTGCATTACGAGCGTCATATACACACACTCGCCTCCTATGTGTGGAAATATTATTTTTGCCGGTTTCTTGTCAAAAGTTGAATAAGATCCATGAAGGCTATTCCCAACTTTGCGACCCGAACACCCCACGGGTCCTTGGGAAATTGAAATTTGGGGCGAAATTTGAAAATTTCCATGTTTTATTGACGTGTGTAGAGAGGCAAAAGGGACCTTAACACAAAACGCTCGCCATTTTCATGCCAAAGTCATGAATTCAACGCGATTTTTTTGCCATCCTCGAGGAATTGCCTGATATACGCTTTTCGTGGATTTCAATTAAAATCACAAATTCGAACTTCGATCCCTAGGGTCAAGTTATTCCGACAATGTATTGTAAAGTTTTAAAGCATTTCACAAAAAGGACGTACATTGTCAAGCTTGACTTACAGCAGGTTCCAATCTGTCCCTATACTTGTAAATAGAAATAATATATAAAAACAATAAAATAGACATTTTTACTATTTTCAAAAATAAATTGGATCTATCAGATCAAATGTTACCAATTTAACTACATTTGATAATAAATTTAAGTATAATGCCGTCAAAACTTAATACACTTGGGTCTGTTTTTATGCGATAGATACGTTCCACGGGGAGTCGCATATAAAAAATTCGCATAAAAAAAGACTTGACCCAATAAGAAAACTGAGAAACATTATTTTTAAAAACCGCATAACTTCAAATCAATGTGATAGAATGTACTAAAAATCGCATTAAAAAAAATTGCGACTATTTAACTTTAATTTTTTTTCTCGCATGCATTAAGCTCGAATTGGAATTTGAAAACTCGTTCAGAATTTGAATCATGTACAATAAATAGATTTTATAATTCATTGCAAAGTTGACTAGCTTCTTGTATAGAATCTTTACAATAAAGGGGGCAGGATTTATTTTTTACTTCAATATCGTCTTCTGTTTCCAAGAAATCCATCGACATCATTTTGAGAAAAAATATCAAAGCCTTCTCTACCAAGTTCATTTGCCAAAATAATGATTGTGTGGAGTTATCTGAGATACCGCACATGAAACATTATTTATACAGCCCAAAATTGAAAACTTTTACCAAACTTCAGGTTAGTTAATGACTCGAGTTGGGTGGAAGAAACACTATTTTCACATTTGGATGTTCTAAATATAGATGACTTGAACTTGCACTAGTGTTGATTTTTTTTATGCGCATTCGCATAAAAGAAGCTTTGCTCTCTATAGAAAAAATGACGAATAGGTTCCATTGATTTTTAAATCCGCATAACTTTAAAATCGCATAAAAAAGATCCGCATAAAAACAAAACCAAGTGTATTTGGTTTAAAAAGTCAAGGATTGAATTGATTGATATCCAAAGCTGAACAAAGGCAAGTTATCTATTACTCTAAAAATATTCAATAGCACCTCCTAGCTGGCCATAAAAATGTTTTCTTGGATAAGAAAATGTTCGATTAAAATCGTTTAAATTCGCTTTTAAACAATTATACTACCAACCTGACCTCTTCCTTTGGTTAACATTCAGATTTTTTTTTACAATAATGCATTTAAATAAACATTTTGGGTTCAATTCAATAAAAATGCATATAAAAATTCCTAAAAAATATCAATCGAAATTCAATTTATGCAGGGAAACTTCCTTAGTTGAAACCCCACTTCGTTGCTTTTCGCCGCTGCAACAGTCCCCAAATGTTACCTTGTTCGGCCGCGAGAACCGCATCGAGGGTCATTCGAAGCGCTGACCACTTTTTATCATTATCATGGACGATGATCCCGGCGCCAATGAACGACGGATGCACTCCCTTTCGAAAAAGATGGTATGATTTTCTATCATCTATGGCGATCTGTCTTTCTTTTTTTTTTTGAGGTGACATTGAAAAGAAGGACTCAAAAGACGGAAAAGAAAGACAATTAAAATATTAAATTCTCTAGTATATCATATCATAATCCTTTTCAATACTCGAAATTTTATAGTACGTTCTTCAAACTTGCCATTCACAAAGCTCATATAAAACATGCTCAGATTGAATTATTAATATCTTTGTAAAGATTTCAATTATTAAATTAATATTAAGCGCAACTAGATTTGTTTCGGCAACAACAAAACTTTATTCAAATAAAGAATCCTTCTGAATTATTAAGTTTGGCGATTTTCAGATGCCTTTAATATTTAGCACTTCTTTGTTTGAACTTAGTTGAGGAGTTCTTTGCAGATCTTCGTTAACAATTCATCCATTCTTATTTATAACGGGCTTATGGTGCCAACACACGTTTCTTTTTATTTATTTTTTGAGGAAATACGTTATTTATGTTGGTCGATGCTTCCAATTAATCATTCCGTCTCTTGAGACTCCTCAAGACATTCCATTTTTCTCTCAATTTTGTGGATTCGAAGAGAAAGGAGCGTTTTTCGTGACTTTTTTTTTTCATTTTCGAGACAACAGGGAATCAGAATTCTGAATCCAATGTGTACATCGTCAAGCGAAACGAAATGCGATTTTCCATATTATTCATAGGTGCGATTCAAAAGGTTAAAGACTGATGCATTTTCATGGTAAAAATCACAAATTTTCGGATTTATAGGATCTACATTTGCATATAAGAAGCTTCATATAATATCTACAATGGTATTCATTTAATTCATAATTAATGTCTGTTGAATTCCAGGTATCCTTTTGTGCAATAACAACGAAATGTCATGTTTATTTTGTGCTTTATTCTTAAAGCAAGTGATACGTCGAAACAACGACTCATCATCTCTGAAATATTAAATTCCAGCTTCATCAACTAATTGTACGAAATCATGAAAATATAAATTTTCGCTCCGAAAGTACTCCTTGAGAATGAACGTCTCATTGTTCAGATTTACGCTTCGCAACATTTGCTATAATCGATAATTTCATCTCGTTTCGTCGGTTCTGCTCTAGAAATAAATCCGGGATTAAGTCTTCATTTAAAATAAAATTTTGAAAGAAATTAAATCCATATCGCATTTAAATCATTGCGGTTCGCCTGTAATTTTTATTTGAGTATTACACTGTGTTTTTTGCTTTCGTTTAATTAGATGTTTGCTCTTAAGGTACGTCGTATTCATTAAAACCATAAGCTATCTGAGCAATTAACACTTCAAATACATTTTTTGTTCAATTAAAGTCGATGCAGGGTCTTTACACAAGACGCTAATCAAAATAAGAGAGGAGATGAAAGAGAATGGATGCTGGGAGCTTTGATGTTAGAGCCTTTCATGATGTATATGAAAATCCCATGAAGAAATGTTTGATATATAATCTGCATACGCTACCGTATTTATTCAGCTAAATATACAGTGTAAAACTGTTACTTAATTAGCACATTAAATACGTTTATTTGCTCTTCTATTATATATTTTTATTAATTTTATTTTTTCGCAAATTGAATAAAATATAAAATTTTAATTTAAAATATTGGCAAAATTGAATAGTACCAACTATGTCTATAATTTTAATAATATTACTATTGATATAATGAAATAACTGCCAAAAAATGTATCGATGATATTTTTTATATTAAATGCTTCATAATGATTAAAAATAATTATTTAATTCAAAGAATAACCAAGCAAAAATACAGATTTACATGTATTCATTTGATGTTTATTTATAAAACTCAGATGTCATAATCTGAGATTATGGTAGTAACATATTTAACCATTTGAACAGTGAGCTAATTTAAAATCGTTATAAACATAGATGCTATATTTGTATATCCGCCTCTTATAATACGTACAAATCTACTTATCTCTCAGGACCGGCGCACCGTGTATGAAGCTTGTACATAAATAAATAAACACTGTCCATAGCACACAATATTCGGTCATTTCTTCAAGTAAACATAAACAATATAATGTCTAGATTAAATACACAATCAAATTTGAATTACAACACTTTTTCTATGGTATTTAAAGTTTATAAAGCCATAGTTATATGTTGTTATTCCCAAAAAATCAAAATTCATCTTACAATTGAAAATATATTAGTCTAAATTCGCCATTAAACAAAAGTTTACATCGAATCCCAGCATCATGAATATGCGTATACAAAACGTAGAAGATCTCGGCTTGTGGTTGGCTTTTTCTCTGTCGAACTGTATCTAAAACTAAGCTAGTTTCAAATATGCAAATACCAGGCTTAAAAGTTCTTCCCGCATGTATGTAACTTTGTAAATATTTACAATCCTCGTTTAATGCTCCAACCATAGGGAGCTTTAATGGGAGCGAGAAAAACTTTTTCATCCGGCAAACATGATGTAAGCTTATTTTTTGGGCCATTGAAAATGTCTCTCATTGTATAATGAAACCATGCAAACTAGGACATAAATGACAGAGATTAAATACGAGATATGCTGACTATTGCCCAAAGGCTTCTGCTTTAACTTGACTATATCCACAACATTTGGAATACTGTAGAATGGTACTAAAAATCGTACTATCGCCATCCTGAAATGAACTATTGTATTTCAGTTTTTTGAAGAAAAAAATATTTTAGAGTGCTTCGAACCGTTAAGTTTTTTATTTCGGTTTAGGTTCATGTCCAGTTACAAACATAAACACTTAAACCTTTTTTGGGCGGTGGATGCGTTCCGCAAAAAATCGTACAAAAAAGCTATAAATTATATAGAAAAAGTTAAGAAATGGTTTGGGTTTTTAAAAACCGTATAACTTTGAAATATCTATACAAAATCGCACAAAAAAAGTTAATAAAAAATTAGGAAAACAATAAGGCAAATGAAGATAATTTTTCCAAAATTCTTGACAGAAAACAGAACAAAGTATGTGGTCGTAGTTTAGCAATAGCAGATGCAAAATGATTTTAACAGTCCAAAATTGTATGTTTTTCCAAATTTCGGTTAGTGATAATGATTTATTTTCTATTTTATCCAAAATATCTCGATTCCTACTCTTTATGAAATTTTAAAAAATGCTTTAAAAAATCGCATAACTTTGAAATCGCACAAAAAGAGGTTTTCATTTTTGAATATTTTTAATGTTTTTATTTGCATAATAAACTTATTTTCTAGCAAAATTTTGAATATTTTATTCTTTACTTTATATAAAGTATTATACGTGAATAATATTATCGAATTTACTCTTTTTAATTATTTGTAAATCGTTAGTTAAAGTATCATTTTTCATTTCTGCTTCTATGTAGGGGTTATAAATTTATGATTTGTTTATAAACATTTCTTTCTTAAAAATGTCTAGAATTTTACAGCTATCGCGCAGGCGATTAATATAATATAAATAATTTATTCATAATATAGTTATATCGTTCCGACAAAATAACGGTTCAGTTTTGGTTCGAAGCCTTGATTAAAATTGAATTTTATCAATAATTTGAAACGGCGACAAATGCAATGAAATTAAGGATCTGCTCAAGTCATAATGTTTGCTTGCAATTTTATATCTGTAGCGCTGTTAATCTGAGAAGATTTAATTCGCTAGATTAACAGCGACATCTTCCGTCTCTCTTCGTGTGCAATGTGTTATTTTAACAGCGCCATCTCTTGTGGCCCTGCGGAGACATTACACCTGCATACCGACGGATCGCCTCTTGCGTGTGCACCATTGCCGGTTGAGTAGTGACGCGCAAGAGGTGAGAGTCGGAAGAGTCGTCGGTTAGCCTTGGCTACGGGAGGTCGTCCTTCCTGCAGCCAGATCTCTCTCTCTCTCTCTCATGTGGAATAAATAGTTATTTAACATCACGGCCCGATATAAGAACGAACCCGTGCTTTAGCGCGGCCATCCCGACGAGCACGTGAAGGCAGGGAGCCGCCCGGGGACTCTGCCCCCGAAAGCGCCCCGCTTCAACGTTACAATGTTTTAGCTTCAAAATACATGTATTTTGGACGGCTGCAAAATAACTGAACAGATAATTAAAATATGAGCATTTGTGTGCAACGTATTCATCATCATACTCATCAACGGAAGCTAAATTAATTAATGACAGCGTAGTTCATTCAACAAATATATTTTTAAAATAAAAGTCCACCCACTATACCAACTTTTGGCCAATATTTTGATTGGCACTTTTTAATCAATAGCACTTGGCTTGGTGGATCCTGTATCAGCCCTTAAATTACACACATGAACAATACGACTAATTTAGCCCCCTTTTGGAGTCGACTCCCCAGGTTCACATCGCCGTGTTTATACGCAGCTCTTTATAAATATCCAAACGCCCTGAAAATATCTTCGCCCGCTCTAAGACTAATATAAAATTTCATCAAACAAGTAATATGATATTTATTCGGGAGCATGAAAATAAATATTGAGATTTCGCGTAATTAAGTCGCTAAATCTACATCCTACAGCGAATTACCCAATTTGACCCTTTCCCCGACGATTTATTTTTGGATAACGAGAATGGTACTATTGATCGCGCTCTCTCCTGAAATATGACACTTCGGATCCGGACGATAAAAATTTCAATCTATTTGTTGCGTCCTTTTAAAAAATCTGTTTGTAAATCCTGGCCAAATGTATAATTTATGTTTTTCATCGCATATGCCGTTGGATGGGATCTGTTTTAATAACCGCGAATATGTTCGCAGAGCTTTTGAAAAGCTTTCACGGGGCGGAAATTTAACTCAAAATAAATAACGAACATAAAAATGGTCAAAAGCTTTGAGCTTCAATGGAAAGCCAGCGTGGGTGAAACGGCTGCAAATCATAGCGTTTTTATTTCATTTTCTGTGACCTGCTCGCTTTAATGTCCAATTTCACTGGAACTTGCATTAATTGAAATGCCATTATAACGAAAGAATGTTTTTTTTTTGAAAATAAATTCAACTTTATTTTAATTTATCTTTTTAATGTTATCTAGATCTAGAAAATCAGGCTAAATCTGGATCAAGACAATTGATCGAAAATATTAATTCTTCCGATTTCTCAATTTTTTTAAGTATTTCTTCCTTTAATTTTTTATAATAAATATGAATAATATGATAAATAATCAAAAATGTAAATAGTAGACTATCGATTATCCAAGGTGTGAGAATAAAAGAAAAGTCTTCACGAAAAAGGAGCGAAAAAACTTTGTAAAAAGATAAATATTCTGTTTTCTTATTTACCTTCAAGGGTCTGACGGTAACTGCAGCAATAATTTTGGAGGCATAAAACATAAAGGACTTAATGGATTTTACTTGCGTTGCTTGGATGTGGATGTTCAACGATCGAAATATTTTAAAATCAAATTTTAGTCGAGTTGTTGATTATATTTTCCGTCAACAAGCACTTCCATTCCTGTCAAATGGCGTTTTCTATTATGAAAAATATTTGATCTGAAGAAAGAGGTAGAATGGCTATATCAACAGTAAAATACCAATTTATCTGTGAAATAAACATACTTATAAAGTGCTTGGATTTTTTTATTTAAATAAAAAATGACAACTTCTTCATTTAAAAAAGATCAGAATAGCAACAAATATGAATGGTCGAAATCAAACGATTTATAACTAATGCCTTAAGATTTAATTTTGCACTTTTATGCACTTGGTTTTTTTTTGTGCGGATCTTTTTTATGCGATTTTGAAGTTATGCGGTTTTCAAAAATACCAATCCCTCATTTTTTTTTAGAAAAAAGCTTTTTTTGTGCGAATATGCATAAAAAAAGTCATGATCTGTGTAAAAATGTCTCTATATCATGATCTGCGTAAAAAATATACAATTGTACGATGTACGCAAGATAATCTCTCCGTCTATGTTTCTTCCCAAATTCAACGTGCAAGATACTCTACGTCTCTGTGTAAGAATTTTCTTTCTGAATCATTGGAATTCCGACACAACTTGTCTTACCTTTTTAAGGGATTAATCAGCGATTACATTTTAAAAATACGATTTAAACACAGAAGGATAACGAATGAATGTATGCTGACTAGACTGTAAAATAGACTCTAATAAAGCAATTCTAAGATAAATATGTAGTGTTTTTATTTATATGAAAGTTTATAAACTTTTTTTATGCGATTTTTGGTACATTCTATCGCAATGATTTGAAGTTATGCGGTTTTTGAAAAATAATGGAACCTATCCCTCAGTTTTCAATGTAGTTCCGGTCTTTTTTATGCGATTTTTTTATATGCGTATATTAAACTTAAACGCAACGCAAGAGTCTAAATCTACTTGAAATTTAGTATTAAATTATATTTAAATGTATATTTGCAAGTATTAAATTTTATATTTGTGATTTATCTTCAGTATCACGGACAAATTATGCTCTTTTAATGCATTTGGATCAAAAATACATGTGCCTAAATTAAACGCTTTATGCACAAAAAAATACTTGATTTCTTGATTACTGATGTTTATTGACAAGAATGCTGTGAACAATATTTTATATTTACAATCACTTGCACATTATGTTTAAGGATTAATTTGATTTTGTAAAATATGCATTGCTTCTCGACCAAATAATCAGCGACTTATCATTTGGAGTTGACCATTGATGACGACTGAAAACGCGTTCGATTTAGGTGTAGTAGGCTTGGATCCAAAATTCATATGATCCTTGTCCAAGTCCCAAGGCTTGTGGTCTTCGTGCCATCCTAAAGGATTTGGGTTTGCTTCTGGAGGCTTGTGAAATATTTTAAAAGGTCTCCAACGTGGATAAGGACTCGGAGACCTCTCGATCCTCCTTCCACCATAACTACCGAGCGAATCTCCAGATATTTGACTTTTTATTTCAGCAAAATGAGCAGAAAGTGCACACAATAAAAGCAATAGAACGGAAGAATTTGTCACTTTATGAAACATTTTATATTTTTATTTTTAAACTACTTTTTTAATACAATACTTGGCCCAAGCACTATTAAGTCAAGCAAACAACTCTCACGAAAATATCAAACATATTACATAATTATAATTGGGAATGTTTTCTAAAATGGACACTATGAGCTTGATTTATATTATTGTCTCAAATATTAATATAATTACACATTAGTTATTTTGGTTTCAATAAAGTTAATTAAAGTTATGCGCATGCGCCGCACCACCTCTACTGTGTATGCCTGTGTGTGTCTTTACGTAGCATAAAGTAACCACTACACCACTAGCAAACATATTTTATTATATATTACACAATACACAGCACAATCTTTTAGCTATCAATTTCCGCAATTTTGATATGGTTTTTCATGGCGTTTATATGTTTTTAAAAATGTGGTTGCCAGTCACGCCTCTTGTAGATTCGAACTCAAGATGATTAAGTTACAAGTTCAACCGCTTAACCACGGAACTACTATTGGTACCTAGGCTACCACAGGTAAATTAAATTAATAGTATAAACATATTTTGATTAATAAAGGATTAGAATGTTGTTTAATAAAATATATTTTTTTGACTTTACATATATATATACTTAATTAGAAATATTTACGTTTCCTGACTCCAAATGAAATTCCATTATAAGGACCTTCTTTCATTTCGGTTAAAGCAAATTGGGAGAGCTTTTAGAAATTAAGGCTTATTCATTCGTCGGAGTTGAGGGGGATTATCTTCCGAAATTATGTACATTCATTTTTTCTATTTGTATTTGTTAAAAAAATAATCTCGCCCGAAATTCAGAATTCGCCGTGCGAAATTTCATCCCAAAATAATTTGTATTTTTAATGGCACTTCGTTGTTGGACGGCTCTACCCGTTTATCTTGGCGATAAACTTTCAACCTTTTATTACAAAAACAATTTTCTGTCCG
Source organism: Stenopsyche tienmushanensis (assembly GCA_008973525.1). Taxonomy (NCBI): domain Eukaryota; kingdom Metazoa; phylum Arthropoda; class Insecta; order Trichoptera; family Stenopsychidae; genus Stenopsyche; species Stenopsyche tienmushanensis. The sequence goes on from WACJ01000025.1 coordinate 262,731, forward strand.
GAGATAAAGTCGATACTTTGCTATCTAACAAGTATGAAGCATTGTCATCGCATTAATATTGAAACAAAGGATTTCACTACAGGAATTTCCATGTCGTCTCCATCCAACGACAATGTATTACCAGTCGTGTCATGTCGGTGTAAAATTTCCTGTATTTATTGTAAAACGTGACTCGGTGTTCCCTGATGTTGAAGCTAAAGGCATTATGCACATGCATTGCCATCTGATATCTGATCCTTTATTCGTGCAAGGATGAAAAGTTGCTGGAGGTCGATAATGCAAGGCAAACACTATGCAACCATATTTTATAATTGGCTTACAACGTGAATGAAAATCAACGGATATATGGAAAAATATGGCATAAACCAGATCAAGTGTTACCAATTTAAAGCGCATGATACTTTTCTATTTTCTATATTATTTGAAATAACATTAAATTTACTGTTGAACGCTTTACATGTTGTGTGAATATTAATCTTTAGAATACTCTCATTTAAGAATTATGTTCAAATTGTCCATATTTTGATATTTTTATTATAGCAAACATAGACTCTGCTCCAAAACAATATCAAATATTTACTTTTGATGATCATTATGATTTGAATCATGACCTGAACAGGTCTTTGCTTTTTCATAACCAATCAATGCGTTAAATTATTGTTGAAATTCCCATTAAATTAAGCACAGTTGTTTTATTAATTGATAGATTATGAATATCTTATCAGTAAAAATCAAAGTTCAAGTGGACTTTTAGGTTCGCATTTTATCGAATAATATTTAACTTGACAAGGTAAATATATTTTTTGGTGTCTCCCTGGATCTAACCACACGTCTCTAATAAAAATTAAGGGTCTCAGTCTACAAACGTCTAGTCTGGCATCTGTTCGCCCTTGTTGAAATGGTCCAAATTCGCCACGGGCAATACTGGGGATGCTTCATTTAAAGTCACAGAATGCTCAAATAGTCTTTCCCAGAGGCCACATAAAAATCGGACGGCTTAGGGCTTTCTCTGCGCCTCATTGGTTTCCTTATCGAAGACCTACAATTAAGTGCCCTCTCAAAGGTTATCGTGGAAGTACGATTCACCCTTTCAATCACAAAAAGTTAGCCTTTTTCAGTTTTATTCGCAAGTGTGTAACGAGCACGTCGTATCGTGAAACGATCCAGTGGTGATTGAGTCCATTTAAACATAAAAGGTTTATTATTAATGATTTAATATTAGATCATTAGTTTGAGACCTTTTGACAATACGTGCATATTAACTAATCGTTGGTTTTTCATCGTAATATTCTAATTTTTAAAATATTCCTTGTTAAAAAAAATCATGCTGCGTTTGCTCAAAGAGAGATTGAAATCAAAAAGAGCCACACAAACTATCTGTGTAATTTATGGAAAACGCCGGCCTTCGTGTTGCTAGACGTATGGATGAGAATAAACGGGCGTCGAATAGAAAGACTCTCTTCTCTAAATAACTATTTATTCCACACGATAGAGATATTTGGCTGCAGGAGGGACGACTTCCCGCAGCCAAGGCTAACCGACGACTCTCCCAACTCCCGCCTCTTGCGTGTCACTACCCAATCGGCAACAGTGCACGTGCAAGAAGCGATCCGCCGGTTTGCAGGTGCAATGTCTCCGTAGGGCCGCAAGAGATGGCGTTGTTAAAATAACACATTGCAACTGAAGAGAGACGGAAGATCTTGTTGTTAATCTGGCGAATTAAATCTGCTCAGATTAACAGCGCTACTACTCGGAGATTGTAAATCGCCCACGCTACAGACAAAAAAAATGGGTTTCATATGTTTGATCATTTTATTTTCAATCAACTAATAACAAATAAATGGATGCAATCGCAATTAGAAGCATATTTTATTCCCGTTTGTGATTGTGTAGATTGTGTTTTATAATAAAATAGACTTGCTACAGGTGTAGTGGTTACTTTATGTTACACATTCATATACGATGGAGACAGAGATAATACAAATGATTCTCTCTCTCTCTCATTCCAACCAATTGTCGATTGGAGTTTAACTTTTCGTAACGTTTAGGCCAATTTACCCTATCTGAAATTATATAACAGAATAATATTATATAGTTTTTTAAAAATATTTGTTTGGTAAGGGGGTAGAGTTTGCAATCAATTTCGATACTAAATTACCAAGTTATAAATGGAATAAAAGGATCAAAAAGGCATCCAATCAGCGTATCGATTAAAGAATTTTATCCTTGATGATCATCATTTATGATTACATTCGTAATTATTTGCTACAATAAACTTTTGCATAGTTAAGACACAGAGTTGTGTCCGAATTTCAGCGATTCAGAAAGAAAATTCTTACACATTGAGCTCGGAGACAGACAGAGACGGAAGGTTTTTTGCACGTTGAATTTGGAGAGAAACAGAGACGGAAAGAGTATATTGCGTGCATCATAGGATTACATAGACTGTTAACCCAAATTTATCGACTAATAATGGTATGGGAATAATATAATTAATCGATTTCAATTGTATTGTTTATGTTTACTTGAAGAAATGACCGAATATTGTGTGCTATCGATAGTGTTTATGTATTTATATACAAGCTTCATACACGCTGCGACGGTCCTGACAGATAAGTCAATTTGTATAACGATAAGTGGCGGACATACAAATATAGCATCTATGTTTATAATTATTTTAAATTAGCTCACTGTTCAAGGGATATTTGTGTGAAGATCCGAATTTATCTTTGATGATGATTCATGAGACATTATTCAAACTTAAACATGTAAAATAAATTAAGGTTGCTATACTAATATAGAAATAGCATTCATTTCCATTAGCCGGTAAGCAACATCTGGAAACATGACCCAGATACAATAGTCTACTACGAAAAACATGACCCAGTTCAACAGGTGTTCAATCGCCACATATTTCCCGTATGAAATTCTGGATGTGCTCCAAACAATATGTTGGCGTTTGTTTTCGCAAATAATTTTATCGCCATTATATACGTTTTTATATATCCTATCAAAATGTAGATCTAAATCCATATAAATACAATTAAATTCTTATATTCATATACTATGCTTATATACAACAAAACTTCATAAGCTTCTAATCTCAAAATTTAATACCTATTATTTATGCGATAATTGAGCACTTTGCGTAAAAAGGTATCCGAAAACAAGCGAAAATTAGCCATGGCAAATTTTTATGTATCATTTTATAAATTTACAATCATTTCTTGGTATTTTGGCAAAGTCAAAATGATAAAGATAAATGTTAACCTTATTCTAAAGGTTATCATGATCTATTTATATCAAAAATTGTATGATAAATATATTTACACTCGGATCTGTTTTTATGCGATAGATACGTTCCACGGGGAGTCGCATATAAAAAATCCGCATAAAAAAAGACTCGAACTACATAGAAAACTGAAGAATCCGTTATTTTTAAAAACCGCATAACTTCAAATCGATGTGACGAAATGTAGCAAAAATCGCACAAAAAAACTTTGCGAAGATTAACAAGTTCTTAAGCTATATATATATATATATACATATATATAGCTTATATAGCTTAATATTTACATATAATAAACTAAGAACTTGTATTTTATGTATATATATACAAGTTCTTAGTTTAGACTCATTATCTAGTTTCCCTTATCTAGTAGCTGAATTAAACACGTCGTATTGAGTTGGAAGAAACACTATTTTTACATTTAAATATTCTAAATCTGGATGACTATTATATTTATTTTATGCTTATTCGCATAAAAAAAAGCTCTGTGCTCTATAGAAAAAAATAGGGATTGGTTCCAATATTTTTGAAAACCGCATAACTTCAAAATCGCATATAAACAAACCCAAGTGTATATGAAATAGCTTTATTCGATCAATATTTTTATTTAAAAAAAAGCTTAGCTCAATGCGTAGTATTTCTATGATGCTGCTTGAGGAGTAAGGATGTGTGCCAATTTTATTTGGATTTTTTCACCTCAGCGTCATTTCATAATAATTTGCTCCGTCGCATAAAACAGCGGTATAAACTTTAAAAGCAAACTGACACTCATGATCTCTATTGTCCCTTACAATGCTTTTAGTAGTAGATCTTAACCCAGATATTTCTACGAGAGTCTATTTTCAAAAGATAGTTTCTTAAGAAACTTAAAACAGGTGCTTTTGTACCCAATATTATTAATAAGTACTCTACATAAGACCGATGATGGCTTTAGTTATATATACTTTTCAAATACTTGCTTGTGAGTTAGATGTTAGTAAAACGTCTATTTCTCGTCATCTCGCTTCAATATAAATGGTCTAAAAGCCAGATAAATTGATGCCGCACGATTTTTCAGACCAAAAATTAAAGTGCTTGATATATTATTCCTTCTTAAAAGCAAGGGAATCCATTACGGCTAAATTGTATTCTCGTAAATCGTGTAGTAAAAATAGAATAAGTAATCTAATTGTTGAACTATTATTGGAGTTAATAGTGATTAATTTATAGAATAAATGAAATTTTAGCGTATGAATTCGCATCTGCGAAATCCGAGCGTTCATATGGTATGCCCTAATATTTAAATCACATTATTCTTACATAATATTAGCAATATAAAAATGTATAGAACGATTGGAATTGAGCCTTCGAAGATTTTTTCATTCATCACTCAAAGATAAATCGTCTGAAATACAATTTTATTAAAATTTGAGAGAGGAAATTCACTTCAGAGATGAGAATCGAAAAAATCCATCGCTTCTTTACTTTTCGGGGATACTTACAAAGCTCAATATGTCATTAAGCTCCGTTAGTTTTTCAATTTCTACCTCTTATGTTCGACATCAGTCAATCTACATAGTATTGAGGGAAAAAAAAGTCAGAATGATCAAAATGTACTTCCTCGAAATTGAAATTGTGTCCTCCAAAAGGAAAATATATATTTTTGTTCTCCTCAAAAAGAATTCCCCTTAATCGGCTTGAAATCGGGATCAAAGCAATATAATATCAAAGAATTTAGATCCTTATTTTTTATTATGTGAATTTGGCTCTTTAATGAATCCAATTGATCTTTGATTATATCAACTCTTCATTGGAATTTATTAATTTATGTCAGTATTGATTTATACTTTGTTTATATTTCTAGCTTAATTTGACCCCCAAGCTGATGTGTAATTGTAGCGTGGGCGAGTCACCATTCCACGTAGTAGCGCTGTTAACAGCGACATCTTCCATCTCTCTTCAAATGCAATGTGCTATTTTAACAGCGCCATCTCGTGTGGCCCTACAGAGACATTGCACCTGAATACCGACCGATCGCTTCTTACGCGTGCACCGTCGCCGGTTGGGTAGTGACGCGCAAGAGGTTAGCCTTGGCTGCGGGAAGTCGTCCCTCCTGCAGCCAGATCTCTCTATCGTGTGGAATAAATAGTTATTTAGAGAAGAGAGTCTTTCTATTCGACGCCCGTCTATTCCCATCCATTCGTCCAACAACATCACGGCCCGATAAAATAACGGACCCGTGCGCTACCGTGGCCATCCCGACGAGCACGGGGACTGCCCCCGAGAGCGCCCCCGCCTCAACGTTACATAATCAATATCAAGTGTATGCCATGAAGTATCCTTTTAATGCGTGACCAGTTGAGATAATTGATTGTAACACAGAACTGTCGCATATTATATGTTTCGCAATGATAACGAAATATAAACATTCAAAGCTGCGGTTTTTGGGAAGGGGAGGATAAATTGGGAACAGGCTGCATATTCCTGAATCGGTTATGAGACCTGTTGAATTGGGTCACACGTCACGAACTGATAAATCTAGGTCAAACGCGTGATTTGATATTTGAACTACCCTTTTGCTCGGAGAAAATAATTTGAGCAGTCGACGATGTAACAAAAGCGCTACATACTTAATTACACCGTCGGTCTTGTTACAGACTAATCGCTCTCGTTAATGTTGAACTAATGCTCCGCTAATCGCGCCCTTGTTAAATGTTTCTCAATAAGGGCGTGGTCTTACAAACCGGAAAATGATTAACACAAATATAATAGGGAATTGAGAAAAATCAACTGCGATATCAATATAATGAAACCCAACAATATAAAGTATGTCGCCTTGAGACGAACAAAATTTAGAAAAAATATTTTGTAAAAGATAAAATAATTATATATCAGTTCTGTATTTATATAACATGGTCACTATGATCACTGGTGCTATATGGTAATATAAAAAAAATGCAATCAAAATCTTTGGCCGGAATATGAAATCCCAGAACCAACAGAATAGCCGCAGACATGAGGGAGTCCATAGACAATCTATTTGATTCTCTGCTGCCCCATGACGATCCCTCAAAAGATACGCCAGCACACAGAACCATCAGATTGGAAGCAGATATTACAACGTGCGACATGGTTCCAGATGCTGCAGCACCAAACTTAGAGGAACTAGAAATTCTTGTAAGAAACATCCGCCCAAGGAAATCCCCCGATCTGGATCGCATCGATGGATGCATCGTCAAAGGGACCTTTCAGCAGATCGACCTCGATCTTTGTTTCATTTTTCAAGAGTGTTACGTCGTCTACCTGGGCGTAATCATCTCTGAGAGATGCAGATTCAGAGAAAACATTAAAATTGCAACTGGCAAAGCGGTCAAGGCTTTTGGCAAAATGTTCAGACTGACGGGCGCTGATTGGGGTCTTGGGGACAGACACCTCAGGATTGCCTATGAAACCATCTACGAGAGCATTACCACATACGGAGCAGGAGCATGGGTGGACAGGCTTGGATACCGTGGACGAGGCAAGACGGAGACATTGCACAACGGCAGCCACTACTAAGTATCACTGGAGCGTACAGGGCAACAGCTACAGACAGTCTCCCTGTCCTTGCAGGGATCATGTTACTAAACCTGAAGGTGCAAATAAATGCAGTGAGACCATGTGGAACGAGTCCAGAATAATATATTTGAGTACGTGGGTGACATTTTGGTGACGTCTGGGTGAGCCAAAGCGGGAGCTCTTATTGAGCCCTTTAAAGCATCTTATCCTCCTTAACGTTACACTTTTAGCACCGATACATGACAAATTAATGGGTTTGAAGTTGAAAAAAGGATAGATGTGATAATTGAATAATTATATGAGCATGTTTATTTGTAGGTAGTCCCGCAATTATGCGGCCAGTAGTAATTCGATTGACATGGGTTCAAATCTACAGGAAAAATCATGTATAAATGGTTGGCAATAGTCCCATCAAAGGTATAACTTTCAGATAAAAAGCATTGAAAATAATATTTTAGACTTTTGCGCAAAAATATGTGTTTTATGAATGCAATTTAAATCCACCCTCAAAGAATTGAATGATATTTTTCAAGTATTAAGTCAAGAGCCCTTTAACTAATATACTCTTTCTTTATACCAACACCGCTTTATTTCATAAGGAACAACCCATTAAATTCCCTCCTGATAAAGTTTCAAGCAATATTTTTTGCCGTCAGCGATTTTGTGCCCGTTGTCGTAGCACCCACTAAAAGTCTCCATTAAACTCCGGAATTGAAGAAAAAAAGTCGATTACCTCATAAAATACATTCAACTTGCAAAATATTAAACCTGAACAAAGAGCTCGGCCCCCTCGAAGATAAAGCTCCATATCTTAAGAGCTCGGATAAGAAGAGCTTCTCAAATTTACAGTCTGCTCTGATCCTAAATATCGATAATCCATTAAACGCGGCGTCTTAATCTCGGATAAGTCTGTTCTTTCGAGGAGAAACTTTCCCCGATGATCAATTCTTCGGCAAAATTTTCATGGCGCTCTTAATTAATTTTGTTAAACTTGTTTTCAGGCTTTAGTGACCCGTACTGCATGTTGGGCATTCAACCCTTGGCTGCTCCGCCGTCGCCGCAGCCTCCATCTCCACGTCTGAGTGAACCATCCACTGAAGAACATGGATCGCCAAGTCACGACAAGCTTCGCAAGCATCACAGCTTCAGATTGAGCTTCAAGAGGCGAGAAGGTCCTTCTCGTCGTGAACATCGCGATAGCTTGGCAGGACAAGTGCCAGCCAAGTTCATCAGAGCTACGTCTGTTAAGCCGCATACCTTGAGTCCTAAATGGAATGAGAAATTCAGATTGTAAGTTATATTTCAATCAATGACAATTAATTATTTGGCTAGTGGTAACGTAAATATAATGTTTAACGTGATAATTTGAATAAATAACATTAGAAAGACAAACACGGCTTTGTAAATTAAGTGTCACAGAGCGTTGCTCGCAACATGTGCGGGCATACTCATCAAAGGTATAAATGGCATATCATAAATTCTGCATATTTAGGTTTAAATTAGGGAAAAAACCAACGGTAATTCTTTAACTTTAACTGTAATTTATAAAAAGTGCCCTGTTAAGCAACAATAAGCGCGTTGCTATCGGTGGTTTGATAGCTACAATGAAATGCAGTTGTTTATACTTGTTCTGTGATTGATCTTATGTGGTATTTAAATGCATTGATAATATATATTGGATGTTTTAATGGGATGTCATCAATTTCAAATCCGGTTATCCGCCTATAGGCGAAAATATGCTAAAAGGAAAATTCGTCTATGTTTAGTGATTGGAGTGATCAGAGTGCGCTTTATTGAAGCGCACAAAACCTATCGGTTAAACTTGGAATTAGATGCCTCCAGTTGGCTTTTAAAACGTTCTTTTAACCAACGAACTGGGTCTTCGAGCACTCCATGGTCCGTGAACCAAATTGAATCATGCCAGACGAGTTGGCACGGAGCGCGTATTTAACAGACAATGGAGAATTTACGTTACAAGCTACGCTTGTTCGCCCCAAACGAAACAATCGTGGGAGTGGATGCACGTGCCGAGGGGTGACAACTCTTTTAGGACAACCCTTATAAATATGCTCAGATGCAGTCACGTCCCTCGCTCAATTTTCCCGGTACTCAATGTATCAATTTGATGTTAACAGCGACATCGACGATATACAGAGCGACTCGCTCCATTTGGATATCTGGGATCACGACGACGAGAGCTCCGTGCTGGATGCAGTCTCCAAGCTGAATGAAGTTCGTGGAGTTCGTGGTCTTGGACGATTCTTCAAGCAAGTATGCCAGTCTGCTAGGCAAGGAAGCCAAGATGATTTTCTAGGTAAGTTGTCAATAATGTTGTTTTTTTTATCCTTTGCGATTCTGTCTCATATATTGAGACATCTATTTTGTTCCGATGGATCCTATGTCTCACATGTTGAGACATTGATTGTTTCTTATTTCTCGTGTTTAGATATAAATATTTTAACGATCCTTCTCAATATTCAGTCCAACTTTTAGAAATAGCAAGGGAGAGGAGATTATTGACCAGACTGATTTTTGACAATTTGACGTTGGCTCCTGAAGCGTGCACTTGAGAACAGCCTCAGCAATAATTTTATATTCGTAATATTTTTATACAAAAATGCCAAAAATTGTGAATAAATGCACAAATATAAATTAATTTGAAAGTAATTAACAACCGTGATTATATTAACAAAGTAGACATTGAATTGGAAAAAATAGTGTTAGTTCTTGGAAGTAAAGGCGATGTTTCTTTTACGCTAGCAAACAATAAATAAAAACAGTAAAAAAGACTATTACTCTGTTTTCGGACCATCAAATCAAGTTTTCCATATTTTTTTAAATTATGACACATTTTTTAGGGGAGTAAGGAGTCTTTTGCTAGATTTCATACATAGGCCCTGTGTCGGTGTTGTGGAAATAGAATTTTTATTTTTAGCGTGGGCCATTCACCATCCCCACATAGTAGCGCTGTTAACAGCGACATCTTCTATCTTTCTTCAGGTGCAATGTGTTATTTTAACAGCGCCATCTCTTGTGGCCCTACGGAAACATTGCACCTGCATACCGACCGATCGCTTCTTGCGCGTGAACCGTTGCCGTTTGGGTGGTGACGCGCAGGAGGCGGGAGTCGGCATAGTAGTCGGTTAGCCTTGGCTGCGGGAAGTCGTCCCTCCTGCAGCCAGATCTTTCTCTCTCTTTCTTTTTATTCGACGCCCGTCTATTCCCATCTATTCGTCCAGCAAAATCACGGCCCGATAAAAGAACGGACCCGTACGTTTGCGCGGCTATCCCGACGAACACGTGGGGGCGGAGAGCCGCCTGGGGACTCTGTCCCCGAGAGCACCCCCGCCTCAATATTATATTTTCAACATTTTGAAAAAATACCCAAAATTTACCTTCAAACCACCATAACTTTTTAATCTATAGTCATAATAGCACGAAATAACGTATTTTGAACTGTAATTTTTTATCTAAATAAATCATTATTTTATACAATTGATTTAAAGAAAATTACTTCTGCACTTTCAAAGCCACATAAAATGTGCAAGCGAATGAGAAATTTCATCTTCTAAATTCTTTGAACATAGTTTAGTTTTAAAATATTCTCTAGTTTATACCATTTCTAATTATATGTTGCATGTCATACAAATCATTCAATAAGTTGTTAAACTTGAAGAGGTACCAGTTTGCCTGGGTCATGATTAAGAAAATACTTTTTTTATTGTGGGCAACTCTGTCGTTTAATTTTTTGTGACCCTATCCCGTAGCTCGCACGGTCTCCAGACCTGACACCACTGGATTTCTTTGTCTAGGGACGTACCCTATTCCGTGAATCGCACACAACTAGTTTAGAAACAAAACTGCATCCAACATTTCAAATAAGTTAAATACATTCTTATTTAGAGCTCATTCAAGCCAAAAGATAAATAATTAAAATAAAAACAACAATGAAATATTAACTTATTGCTAAAGCCAGAGAGACTCTACGCTAACCTGTTATCAGATATGGATTTGCTCAACTGTGTCAATATGATGCAGTATTTGAACATTTCTTCGTTCAATTAATCCTGAAACATCGCCGATTCCTCTTCGTTTCGTTTCAATTATCGAGTTCCAACTATGTAAAGATGCATAGGAAAGCTCAGGGCATCTCAAAGGGTCAAGAGGGTCTGCTGCCTTGGTCCTCAACTTGCCAACTCAATAATATTTGACAAGAAGATTATTGTAAGCCAAAACCATAAAAAAAAGATGATCATCATGTAATAAGCCCTAGGTCCGGTTCTCGCATTTTCTCTGAAAGATCCTGAGGAAGATCAAAATCAAATCATCAGTAAAATTTTTGATGAATAGAATAATTATAAATGAGCATATTTTTAAAATATTTTTTACGCGTTTCCACGGACATATATACGACAAATGGATTGATTGAATGCTTAAATCATGTTTCTCAGTTACAAATCATCTATTTATTTTATTATAGGATGCGTGAACGTCCCTCTGCATGAAATCCCGTCAACAGGTCTTGAGGGTTGGTTCAAGCTCGAGGCCCGCTCGCAAAGATCTTCAGTCCAGGGGCGCATTCGCCTAAGATTGTGGTTGAGCACTCGCGAAGACAGAGGAACTTCCGAAGAAGACAACTGGACTGAGGTTATTATCCTCTATTTTTTGATTTTGTATTAATTCATTTGCATAATTCAATTTCATCCTTGGCCAGGTCCGTCAACAAGAGCGTCTTTTCACCGTGCTGCTGGCTTACGAAGCACGTCAGATGTGTCAGAATGAAGGTGCAACCGGAGGCAGCAGCGGATGTGGACTATCAGGACCAGCCGCTACTCTTCTGCATCAGCATGCAGTGCAGGGGGATCTATCGTCCATGCAGTTGTCTATTGCTCATTGGGTCGGTGCTGTAAGATATAATCTCGACACGACCCTCGATCCGAGGTAATTTATTCACTTTAAGCATGCATTCAACTTCCAGATATACTTACAATGAGTGGGTAGGAATTTGGTAATTGTACATACCGGCATTAGATTGGAATTTACAAAGCTGTTTTTTTGTCTACAAGTAGTTTACGTTAATTATTGTTGAATGAATGTCGTCTACTTTCGATACAAGATGGCTAGGGTTTCGATAGACATGGCTAAAATTGTACGACGGGAATTTCGCTGTCTTTCGTAATATTAGTATTAAGACAACTGTGAATCAGTAAAGCTATTCCAAAAACATTTCAGTCAGCATTTCACTAAATTTGCTAATATGCTTGCAAATGGCAATACGCTCACTAATAAACACAAGCCCTAAAATATTAATCTCACTTGGAAAAAGTCTTTGTTTTATTCCAATTTATATCTGAATTACACCCCAAGTTCACCCTTCATCCCACCCTGTCAATCATCCTTCTAAAGGGATTTATCGCCTTCATGTTCGATACAGATAACTGTCGATCATCTGCTTTCAGCTGTAAGAAATATAATAATTTCTTGTTATTTATGTTTATAGATATATGCACAAGCTTCTAAATGAATTGGAGAAAAATTGGTGCGGCAGAACTGTGTCCAAAGAAGAAGAGCAATGGCTTGCTGAATCGTTCACGATGTTTCTGGAGAGATCTCTCCATCAAATAAGGAAACACAGGGAATTGTATCCAGCATTGCATCCCCCTTCTCTTGTTAGGTATAAACATATTTGTATCTAATAAATATATTTACACAGATAAGCAAAAGAAAATTCGATTTGAACGAAAGAATATTATCAAGAAGTTTATTGATTTAGAAACGAACCACATTTATTTGAAGTTAAGGTCCACCATTAATTTAAAGCAGCGAGTGGCCATAAAAACGCAAGGATCGCTCAGGTCATGATTTGGTAACAGATTATTAAAATCGATGCATTTTAGATGGTAAAGTTACGACTTTTCGATATGAAAGTGTAAAGTTTGATGTGCATTTCATATTTTCACATGAAATAAATTCGTTCCGATGCTATGAAATGAAAATTTTCCATTTTGCTTACGAGGCACGTACTCTGATTCATGCCATTCCGGTTTTCTTTCATGGCTGATATTATCGTCTTAGAAAATACATCAGAAGTGAAAGGCTTCTTCGTTTTTTTTCAGACTCGAGGGCTTACTTCGCTGCATGAATTTTCTTTCACAAATGAAAGCCTTCTGGAAATGCTGCCCGTTCAACAAAGAAATTAGGTGAGCAAAAATTATGACATTAAATTGAACCATTTTGATTAATAATATTAGCACAATTATGAAAATACAATAAATTTGGCTTCATATTAATAAAATAATACTATATTCAAATTAATTTGATTGTAATGCTTTCTATTTTAGAGGCGAAATTGCAGTTTCAATCCGCAAAGGTACGGCGGAATGGTACGCTAGGCTTGCACGCGAAGGAGGTCGTACCTGTGCCATTAAATTATTGGATCTGGCCACTACTCTTCTTGTTGATTTGCAACAAGGCTTCACTTACTACCATCCGCTCTTTGAAACGTAAGCACAAACTAAATTCAATTTTCAATCATATTTCCAAATATTATATAACGCTGCAAATTTACTCCATTATTTTTCTACCGATGAAGTTAAATACAAATAAAAATCATCATTTATAATTCCATCTGCAAATAGATTATTTAGTCATGAAGAAAATAAATTATTTCATCGATATTGATTTAAACATTTTACAAATCAGCGCTACCGATATTAAATACAAATGTTTATATTATCAAATGTTCTGGACATTAATGCTTATAATTTTATAATGATCATATTTGCTATCAAATTAAATATATCCAAGTGACAACAAGTATGTATATGTAATTGTATAACGTTTCTTTGACTGCTGCATTTTTATTAAAAATTAACGAACATAAAATAATAGATTGTACTAAAATAGTTTGAAACTGTGCAACTGGATTTAACATACTAACTGCATGTATAATTAATGAAAGAACTGTACTGTGTTCATATTAACCTGACGTTGGAGCATTTTAACGAACTGAAACAGCAGGTCTTAACTAGCCTTGCATTTAAGCATCTGTAATAACATAAAACAATATTTTAAGCAAATATTTATGTAATAATGAATTATTATAATGGAAACAAATTGTTATCACAATAGAATGTTTGAAGTTTTACACCGCATCAAATTTCTATGTAGACATTTTCATTAGATATATAAAAATGATGCCTTACTTGATCAAAACAATTTTAATTATTACTCTATAAATTATTTTAAATATATGATTCCAATTAATATATTTTTAATACAAAAATGTTTTATATTACAGCACAAATAGTATTCCATACTTCACCGTTGTCTACAAGCAACTCGACAAAATGGTAAAAATTAGCACTCATTAAATAGAAATCATTTCAATATCAACTTTTGATATGTTATTTGCAATTTGTTTATTTATAATTATTTTCAGTTGGCCGATGATGTTTGCCGTTGTCTGGAGAGTTGGGAGCCGCTTCCTCCCTATCATTGGGCAGCGGCCGAAGGCGATAAAGAGCCGGCACAAACACTGCCATTTGAGCTCTATTTAGGTCTGCAAGAATTCGCAGCACTCAAGCAACATTTACCGTCATCCGCAGTCGATAAAGCTTTGGCATTATCCGCATGCCATGAATGGTTCGCACCAGCCGTTGAAAGATGGCTCATCATAACAAAAGCAAAATCTTTACATCGCGTCAGGGCTGCTATAACATTAGGTATCCATTTCATACAATCCATCTTATCGATGAAATAATATATTATTAGAATAAACGGCAAAAATATTCATTACAGATCGAATGTGCGAAGGAGAATACATCGTGAAACACAGCACATCTTCAGTTGATACAGCTGCATGGTAAATATATATTAACAAACAATTAACATCAATAATAAAGATTATAAATGCCTAAATTTGTTTAAATTTTTAGTTTTTATCAAGCTCGAGAATTCTGGCGTCTTTTGGCTTGGCCAAATCAAAATCACGCCTTGCAACTTTTAGACGGCCTATGTGCAGCCGCTCTCCATTATGCAGATCTTGTGCATCAAAGTCTTGCAGATAGTGGCTACTACGATATTATTGGTGCGTCGACATATTTACATATTATAAATTTTCAATTCGAATGGTGTACTTAATAATAAGTTATTATCATTGGTGTATTATTTAGGTCCATTCAAAACTACAGATGAAATGTGCGTGGCTGTTAATAACTTGGAATATGTCAGGAGGTCTTTGGCTGAATTCGGAGATGAAATAAAGTAATTAATATTTATATTTAATGAATTTATGTTTAAAAAAATAAGAAAATTTTATGCAACAAAAATATATCGTCATAGACCTGAACAAGCCGGAGATGCAGAACGAGCACACGTATTGGATACGGCTATACAGCAACTGGAAGCTCGCGCCGAACAAGTCTTATCGAGAGTAGCACCGCAAATGGAATCACCTCTTAAGAAGACTATATTCCATCTGGCTTGGTCGCCTGATTCATTGCCGACACCTCAGGTTTTACAAATTTTTTATTGCGTATATAAAACAGAAAAAATGTATCGTTATTTAACATTTAATGTTTTAATAGGCAATTACTCCACTTTTGGAATATCTTGATATGCATTTGGCGAGCCTCAATAGTGCTTTGCTCCCGAAAAACTTCACTCGAGTTCTCGCTGTAGTCTGGGCTGGTGCTTTATTAGAACTTGCGGCTCAAGTGGACGCACCTGTGGGAGATCGTCCGCCGGTATTCCACGATAGATTGGCCGAAGCCCTCGATATACTCACGGACTTTTTCCATGCGGAAGGAAAAGGTATTTTTTGTATTTTGATTTGTATCTTAATATTGTAACTAAATTTACTATATTTATAAAATTATATTAGGTTTAGCAATAGCTGAACTTCACTCGGAAGCATTCTGTCGAGTGGAACAACGACTCCAATATCACAAAACACCCACCGAACGACTCATAGATTTATTTTATGCATACAGACTTCAGGATCAATTTACAACAACTATTGCCCCATTTGGTATACTGTCCGTAAGGTAAAATGTAATTCAAAAATAAACAATGTTTTCATATCATATCTGAAACGTACGTAAATATCAAATTGTAATTTTAAACAGAGCGTATTTCAATCATGATTCGCTATGTGTGGAAGTCTTGTCAGCAAGGGATGTTTTACCATTGGACCCAAATGGATTTAGTGATCCTTTTGTTATCGTGGAATTATTACCACGACGTATATTTTCCCATTGTGCTGAACAGCAAACTAATGTTCATAAGGTATACATTAATTTGATCATATGTTTATGTATTTATTGTAATTATGCAATTTAAAATATTTATATTATTGCAGAAAACTCTCAATCCGATATTTGATGAATGTTTCGAGTTTTCAATTACTCTGGAACAGTGTTTATTAGAAGGATCCATGATAGCTTTTACAGTAATGGATCACGACGTGATCACAGCAAATGATTTTGCTGGTGAAGCCTTTTTAAGCCTTGCCCTCATACCAGGAGTTGCTGATAGTTCTTCCAATGTGGACAATTTTCACGGACTGAAACAAGTGGATCTACCATTAATGCAGCAATATGATCGACGTAACAAATTTATATACTTTAAAATACCCATTAACATAAACGATATAAAACAATATCATTATTTTGTATTTCAGAGCACCCAATCTTGCAAATATTGGAATCAAGGATCATAGATAAACAAGCAATTGATTTTGTGAAAAAGCAAAAACTACGATTCGCTGCACAGTAAAAATAAAAAAAGCCACAATTATCGACAATCTTTGTATAATAACTGCACCCTTGGGTTTTCATTTGAATGTAAATAAAATAAAACAATCAGCTTAAATTATATTAATCAAAATGGTGAAATTAAGTCTATTTGTCTATAAACTATAAAAATAATTGACAATAATTTTAAGGTCACCCGAACATTGAAACTAAATGTTTCTTTTCACGTCTATCTAAAATATCTAATAAATATAAGTTTAACTATATTATAATTTTTAAGACTGATTAATTAATCAATTTTCACTTAGATATTTCACTTTCAATTATTATTTTCACAATTAAACTAGGCTATCTTATCTATGTAAATAAAATTCTTGGCTGTGATTAAAAATCATTTAACTAATATTTATCTATTCGCTTACTGACAATGAATACGTGTTTACATGCATATATTAATAGATTAGATGATTTTATTACACAAATATATATATTTCAAACCTTAAACAACATCGTAACAATTATGAAAATATAATAATTATTCACCAAACAGTAAATGTTGTAAATATGTTTCATAAATTGAATTGAATTTAATGGAATATCTATAAATATATATTACTAATATTTAACATACCTTGAAAGGATGGAATGCATTAAAATATCTTCAAAGTATAGCATAAAGGACCAAATAAAAAATACTCAGCGGCTCCAAACCAAATTACAGATTATTAATAACATAATTTTAAAAATGAATATTTTCAATTCAAACACATCGGAGCCTAATCTTAGAAAAATGTCCTATCTTTTAAATCTACAAAACGAAAATATTGATAAACTTATTTTTCTTTTTGAAAGAAAAATATACGAACACGAGTTCTAAGTCTATTGGTACGGAGGAGAAATGATTTTGTCCATGAAACGCAATTTCTCACATCTTGTAACATGATTGTTTATGTAATACTATACGTTTTCATAGTGCTTAACACATAATTACATTTTTCATTTACTATTATGTAAAACATATTTTACTGTGCACAACTACAATGAAATGTTTTATGAATATGCTTATTTAAGACAAATAAAATCAATCTCTTCAAAAGAAGTCTTTCATTTTCCATAACACGCTATCTATCGACAATATATTTATGAGAATTAACAAACATTCAACATAAGATTTTTCAGTTATGGACATACCATAATAACATTTTAAATTATTTATAATTTGAATTCCTTATTGTTTGGATACAAGTGTCAAAGTGACATTTCTCATGGCATGGTCAATTTTGTTTTTAATTTTAAGCCCACATTCAAAAAATTATATTTTTATTCATTTATTTATTTTATAAGTTAATTATAATAAGCAAAAACCAAATAAAACACAATTTATTTATTTTTTATTTAAATTATATATTTTAATCATATTTATGATCCCATTTCTCCCTGCATTAAATAATATTCAACGATTTTGCTCAGATGCACAAATAAAATATTACATTTGTCCTGCTATATAATGCTTAATATTACAAACTATAAAAAATATAAAACATATATATTACCGTATTATACATGAATAAACAAACAAATATATATTTATTTTTGACCCAAAATTTCCTGACCGTTATTTGACGTGTTATGGACCAATTTTAAAACGTAAACGTGTTTGACTCGCCGGCTCAGACTTGTCATTTGCCAGCATGGGGGACTCAAAGAAGAGAGGTTATCAAAAAAATAAACACTATTTTCAACACTCTAATAAAAAGAGGAAACTTTTGTTTTTAGAACCAGGAGCTAAAGGTTTTTTTTGCACGTGTAATTTTCAAGAAAAAAATTGTATCAGAGAAGCTTATAATTTACTCAATGAATACGCCGACAAGCTATACGGGCCTGCCGAATCTCCAGAAAAACTCCCGCCCAAAGATGACGATCAGGCTGTGGAAAATGATGATGAAGAGGATGACCTCTCAGATATGTTGGAAAAGCAGATAGCCGATATTAAATCTGAAGATCATAAGACTAGAAGGTTCCAATCTCTCGTCACTTCCGTTACTAATTGCATTTTTATACAAGGCAACATCGAAGATCCTGTTAAATTAGGCCACAAAATAGTGGAAGACATTGCAAATACGAAGATACAAAAGACGAGGTTCCTTCTTCGCTTGATTCCCGTCGAGGCAACTTGCAGCGTCAAATTGCCAGATATTATTGACACAGCTGGCAAATTATTTGACAAATATTTTTTGGGCGAACCGATGACATTCTCTATCGTATTTAATAAACGATACAATAATTCTGTGTCGAGAGATATTGTGATCAAGGAACTTGCCGATTTAGTAGTGTCAAAAAATAGCAGCCACAAAGCGGATCTTACAAAACCGAAATTAGCCGTCATAGTCGAGATTATAAAGGGGACTTGTTTGTTGAGCGTTTTACCTGATTATTTCCAATTTAAAAAATATAATATTGTAGCCCTCTGCTCTACAATGCCCGAGAAAAACAAAGATCCTTCGGTAGAAGACGATGCAGGCGAAAAGGAAAATCCAGAACCAACCGCAGATGAAAAACATGACTCATAATTACTAATATTGTTTTTGTTTATATAATCTCAATTGTACTCGAACATTAAAATTATCATATTTCATGCTACCTTAATACGAGTAAAAAGTTCTACTGCGTAATTAATAAATTGGATGGTTTATGATGGCTGTCAATATTAGCGCTGGTCAGCTTGGCACAAAATGTGTTAATGAGAAAGTTATTGAATGCATTTGTTCCACAAGTTATAAACCATACAATTGAATTATTTTCAATATTCAATTTGCTTTTGAATTATTTGTAGTTTTAAATGTTATTTTGCGTAAAATGTATCATAAAAATACATAAATTCATATTCGTTATATTGGCTTTTTTATAATCGGAATATAAGTTTACATAAAACTTATTGATTGTTCTTCAAATTTACATCTCAGTCATAATCTCATGCTTTCAGCGCTACAACGCATAAATTGTGTTATTCTTTATTTCATCTATATTTATATTCTTTTCATATGAACATATTTCTGTCTAATACTACAGTTATATACATCACCATGACGTTTTCAAGATTTTCTTTGTTTTTTGACTACATTACTGACCATCAATCAGTTAAAATGGTAAAATGAGTTAAATTTTTACTAACATTAAGAAAAATATCATTAATATGTGCATTTAACGCGCATATACATATATTATTAAATTCATAATATAATTGCTTTCATCATTAAATCTAATGTTTTTTCATTTATTTTTATATAAATATTGGAAATAAATATTAAAACTATTGCTCGTTAATATTGTTTTTCTTTCACCGATTAAAATGAATCGTATTAACCCTTTGCAGTTGTATTAAATTGGACACGAGTGTCGTACTGGTCGAAATTAATTTCCATTAAAAGAACACTCATACATAACATGCAAGATTATGAAGGATAAACAAGATTTATCAAATCTTTATTGAACATTAGATGTATGTTTAGATAATAATGTGTTTCAATAACATGTTTTTATGTAAAAATTATATTTCTCCATTGTGTGGTATCTTTGAAAGCAGTACTCCAATATGCAATACTGATCTTCGACTACATGTATCGCAAAAAAAGAGTTAATTTGGCGCCTTCCGCCCCTAATCTTTTACATATTCAGAGTGCATATATACCTTTCATCTTTATCTGAGGCTGATGGTTTTCCTGGTTTTTAAGGCGCTCCTTTGCGAAAATTACTTGTTAAAATTACGAGTTGTTCCCGAGTAACTGCTTAGTATGGTGACCATTCTCTTATCTTTCCACGCTAATAATAAAGTATCACCTGATCGATATCTTGTTTCGTTTCTCTGATTTGTTGGGGCAATGTTTTGGTTTGTGACGAGGTTGCTTAGACACTTGAGAGCTTTCAGAGAAATTATGAACTGATACATATGAATGAATAGTTAAAATTCGTACCGTTCCTTGTTGTGGTAGCTGAGCACAGACATACAACCGGAACGGTATAAAAGCTTCGGTAGCTGAGAGTAGACTCATACCATTCGCTGATGAGAAGTACAACTGATGATCCATTTTACAGATACACATTTGCACAGCAAAATAACGTTCTGGGTGCATCTTTTTCTTTGATTTTGCATACTTAACCTTTCTTTTACTATGATGTATTTACTACACAATCGAGTTGTAGTAAAGTTGTAATAATGGAAATTTTTACAGCATTAAATATACGTTGAATCTCAATATACTATCTATATCGATATGAAATATAATAAATACGGGGTTTTAGAATGTCAAATGGTGTACTAAATACGTAGCATCATAAGGGATAGGTTAAAGGTGTATAAAAGAATGTATGAGACCCTAATACAAACGAAATACATCCTACACCCATGTGGCTGTGTGCAGATAACAATAGATACTTTTGGAATAGCCTAATAGAAATCTTAACTGTGAAGAAGGCAAAGCAACCATTGATACATAGTCGGAGCAACATTTGGATTAAATTTATATTAGGTGTCAATGATGAGCCTCGACTGATAAATAGAAATTGAGAATAACAAATCGTTATCATACTACAAAAAATATTTCAAATGATAGATATGAATGATCAAAAGAGCATACTAATGTATAAAATGTATCACTTTATTTTCATAATTTTTATACAACACAATATCAGTAGTTTAAAGAGAGGTATTCTTTGCATTCATTCCGTATTTTCAATATTGCAATAGTTTGAATATTTTTACTAAAAACCCAGCGAGTAGTTTACAAATCGAAAAGATCCTACAATCGAAGAGTCCAAGTGGAGAAGCGACTTTTTAAATAATGACATTTTTTCACGAATTCATAGGAAGAAGGAAATAAATTAAAAAACCCTGATTTATCTCAATCGAATATACAAATAGATATTAATAATAAATTATCTAAATATACACACTCAATTATATTCATTGACAATTTTGTGTTAAATTCTTGCAGGAACAACTGTGTTAGAAATAATTCCCTTCAAACTTATGTGTTAATATGTATAATAACCATTGCAATTTATTATTTTTTTACATTTACCATAAATACATTATTTAATATAAAATTAAATGGTTTTCAAGTTTGGCAAACATATTTCCCTTTTATTTCGCGGGATAATAAAATTTTATTAACGTCTGTTATTTATGAAAACGTGATATATGACAATTGGAATAGAAAATAAGAGAATTACTAAATGTTTTAATGTATTTACAATAAATGTGAATATGTATACACACATTTGCCCTAATTTGTACTAACATTATATTAATTTATCACTTTATACATTTTTTACCTTATTACTCAAAAGTACAATATTTACAGAAATCTAAAAAATTCAATGCTATTATATAATATTTCAATGTGATAACGCATTGAAACGAAAAAAAAATATATATAGATTTAATTTTCTCAATGTTTAATTTCCACGTTAAATGTTTCTTATAAATTTTATAAGAATTTAGTCTTTCAATGTATCCATCAATTGTGCCGATCTTGTTTTAGGCTTCTTAGATCATTAAAAATTGCATTTATCTATGTATGTACATAAAAGCACTTAGTTTTTAAGGCTTTACATTTGCAAATAAATTCGTTTTAAAGAACCAAATGTGTACATACATACGTATAAATAATTAACATCCACCGCATTACAGCCGCAAGCAGTCTGCTATAAGACTATGACCTCTTACACCCGTAATAACTGTTAATTATGAAACATTGACTTGACCCTTTGAATGCCAAAGTGATTTCCTCATTGAAAATAAAAATCAATGAGGTTTTAAGTATTAAAATAGTAAATATGTTATTTCATAGACATAACAAAATGAACCGTTTTCATTATTTTAATATCGACTATGAAATTCCGCCCAGTATTTATGCCCAGGCTATTTCAGATTTATAACAATAAGAGTTTACTGTTGTCAATTAAATTTTCCCCCAAGACATTTGGTGTCTAATAATATAATAAAGGGTCGCTGACTGGGTTTTCATTTTTAAAATGCCATTTCTGGAATAACAAATATAAATTCACAAATAATGACTTAAAATAAATCTTCCTCTTAATTATTTTACAGATCCACAGAATGTAAAAAATATATCTTCACATTACTAAGTAAATAAACAAACACATTTCAAACAAATAAATTTCACTGCATCGATGATGAAGAAACTAAAATTACCTGTAAAAAAAAGCGTGAAGTTCCAACATTTGATTTCAAGTTAAAATATCCGCAATTTAATCATCGACAAGATCAAATTAGTTTAAAAAAAAATGGCAGTGATTTTGCCTCACAAGCAACATTTACAAATTTGCGTTTTTTTAAAAAAATATATATATTCACACGACAATTTAAGAACTCGGAACTCATTTGCTTTGAAAGTGATTTATAAAAATAAAAGCTCAAGCATTATTTAAAACTTAAAAAATTAATCTTTATTGAGGAAGTTCATTCATCAAATGCAAAAAAGCTATATACACGAGTCAATAAAAATTGCACTTTTATCCGTGAAAAATTCAACAATTTATACAGCAGATAATAGGAATTATTGAAAAATACTAGCGCTAGTACAACGTAATAATTTTTTTACATTCCGCATACAAATCGTATGCAGAAAATCTTTAAAATGTAATTGACTTATTCAGTTGACGTATTATAATATAAAAGCTAAAATTAATTGGTTCAAATAAATGAGGAATATTCAAATCATTTGAGCTTCCTTCAAATAAGTAACAGAAGATTCAGACTTTTCCAATAGTAGAAGTTGTATTTATGTTAAACACACGTTAAATTCATTAATAAATATTTTTAAAACTTGATTCTGAGCACGTTAACATAACAAACTTGAACACATTTACACAAGCAACAAATTATTTAATTATCACTGATTTTTTCTCAGCACTTCTTCAAGCAAGCGCACAGGAACCTTACTAAATTAGAGTCAATTCATTTGTGTTATTGCTATAAAGACGAATTTAACGTCGATCAACAATATGCTTTAATATTCTTTACAATTAGTCAAAAAAATCATTTCCTAATAACAAAGTAAATGCAAGATCATAACATTTTTATAATAAATATTGAATATTGCAAGGAAAAAATATCAGTGTCGTTTTTAACTCGAGAAATAACAGATATCCATTATATCGTTAGATATTTTAATTGAAACTTATCAACGGCCAAAAAATACTACCGTATTTTACGGACTATAAGACAAAATTCAGGTGCGTCTTGGACTCAAAATGAATAAAAAAAATTCCAGTTTGATTTAAAATTCCCGCCAGTCTTAAAACTGCCATATATTTGATTTTCAAGGCCAATTCAAAAGGTCAATAATAAAAATAATATAGTCCGTAGAATACGGTATATCTCATTTGTAATAATTGAGATTAATAAAATCATGCAATTAACATAAGCCTGCAAAAACTTAAAACCTTCTCGGAGAGGCTTTAATATTTTTCACCCAAATAAAAAAATAATTTGCATTTGCAAAATAAATGTAATCTTAATAACAACAAATGCATGTGACATGTTTTACAATGAAACTTTAATGATTCCATAAATGAATTTAAAAAAAAATCATTTAACTGTTCAAATAAAAATGAATGAATAAAATAATTCATCACTTCGGCGTTTAAAAATATTTACATTCATAAACCCGGCAAATAAAAACACTGGATGTGCGTTCATGGAAAACAGACATAAAGCCAATCCGTCATTATTAAAATAAGTTCTGTTTTCCATAAACTTATTCTAAGTGTAATTATCTCGTAAGCATGGAATTCTACAAAACAAATAAAACTATTCGTGTAAAAAATAATTTATTCACAAATATTCTCATGATGAACCATTTTATATAGTCATTTTGCCATATTATTTTTAATAGTACCGTAAGGTTCCCATTCGCATGAGGGATGCGTACCTAGAGCACTTTGCGTAAAAAGTCGCTAATAATAATGCGTTACATCTATAGGCGTACGTTCCAAATGTTCGAAACGCGGCCATAATATATATAAGTTCAACTCGGCGTATGACGCCAGAATACATCAGTTTCGACGACATTAAAAATCAGCCGAGAAGCGAAACTATCGTTCGAAAACTGTATTCTCGCATATATTTGAAGTTGCTTGAATATATATTGCATTAATGAGGACCTTACAGTGTAAGAAAATATTTTTCTTTATTAATCGGACTAGAGGAAGGCTCATTTTAAATATTAAATGAAGGTCAATAATTTCTGCTGTCAGTGGTTTCGATGATATTGATTATTGTAATGATGATTATTAGAATGTCTTGGATACTGCGAATTGAACCTACCCCTAGATTTATGTTTGAAGCTTTTATTGTAATTATTGAATTTTCTAAATGATTTTCCATTGCTCCCCCATTTGTGAATTTGATTCTGAGTTGCCTGCAAAAGAAAAAAAAAACTATTTAACGCATATAAAATCATATATTGATATTTTAACCCTATCAGACCGGAAATCGTGACCGGAATCGTGTCTTGCATCTCGTCGTACACTCATGCATCAATAACAAAGTCATGTCATAAAGTTACCCCTACACATCTAAACATTCTCAATATATTTCTAATTTTTTGAATAGAATCTCGTGAATGTTCATTCTTACAATTCAAATAAAAATCATATTCTAAAGAATCTTTTAACCATCGTAAAATTTAGGTATAATTAACTGAAATCGCTATCATCGGATAAGCTATTAAGCTCTT
Organism: Stenopsyche tienmushanensis; assembly: GCA_008973525.1. NCBI lineage: Eukaryota > Metazoa > Arthropoda > Insecta > Trichoptera > Stenopsychidae > Stenopsyche > Stenopsyche tienmushanensis. Next base: position 288,074 of record WACJ01000025.1, read on the forward strand.
TCGATAAAAATAAGACCACTTTCGTTTGTGTTGTCTTGAGAACAGGCGTTTGTTTTGATAATTAAGATACTTGCATCATTCTTATCGTTGACCAACTTTATCATTCCTGCTCGACTGTTCTGGAGCGGCGTCATTAACCAAGTATCAACACTTGCACGGTAACCCTGTCCTTTTATTTTCGCAACACATGAATAGGTAAAAATAGCTGAACAACAGAAAGCAGATGCCATGCAAATTGAACATTGAGAAATATTCCGAAGAAATTAACGAATATTGTGTGCTATAAATAGTGTTAAGGTTCATTTATTAAGCTAGATTCATTATCAAGCTTGTTACACACTGCGGCGGAGCTGACAGAAAAGTGGCTCGATAGAGTTATAAACCAGCTGAACCCCAAAAACTATTTATATATTCTAAATTTAACATGTTGGACGTCTATGGGAGGAGCTGGGAGTCAGCTCGCTCTCCCCTAGCAGCATGGTGCCCTCAATGTTAACGGCTGCTAGGGCATGGATATGCTCTATGCAGCGAAAGGAGGACGCTGAACATACAAGAAATTTTGCATCCATTTCAACAAGGCTAATTTTTGTTTCAGTGTTATACCATGTAAAATAAGAAAATTACAGTCTAACAAGCTTTCAATGTTGCCGACATCAATAACAATTTTGGAAACCTAAATAATTGTACATACTGACATGAAATTAAAATCTACAAAGCTGCTTTTTTGTCCACAAATAGTTTCCGTTAATTACTTTTAAATAAACATCGTATACTTTCGATACGAGATGGCTAAGGCTTTGATAGAAGTGGCTAAAGTTGTAACGCAGAAACATTGCAATGTTAAGTACATACAATATTTATTATTAATTACAACAAAGTTTCAGTCTGGCAGACATAAGTAGGTCTCAAAAATCGTTATAAATGTCAGCAGCAATATCATCATGGTAGACTGCCGTTTTTTTAAATTTACAATATCAACGGGTATCCTGAATGAACGTATTGACAAACGCCTCTAGACGACCTTTTTGATTCTACTGGAAAGGGCTTTCTGGAGTGCAGAGTCCAGTCCATCCTTTCCTCGCTAGCGCGTCAATAAACGCAACAAGTGGCTAGTAAGTGCCTAAATCTTGCACTGCATAAGTAATGAAATTTTTAATTACCTGGAAAGCATTGTAGCTATTATTATTCCTTCCATTATGATATCCATAATTGTTATGTCGTACTTTTTTAGAGCGACCCCTATCCATTTCATCATCTGCTTCGGCAGCTCTTTTTAATTCACTCTTTTTGTCATCAAAAACCTGAAATTTAAAAAAAACATACATGATTTTACATTTACATTATTATACAATTATAAAATAAATTCTGAATTAAAGGCAGAAAGTAATGCACGTAATTAATAGAAATATACCTGTCTATTTAATTGTGCATGAGTGCCTGCCCACGTGTTAACAGGTCCCCCATATCCCCTATGTGATAGTCTTTGAAGCTGTCCAACAGTGTTTTTATCTTTGGACTCAATTGACGTAGAGGGTTGTTGTTCACGATTTTCACTCGACGATTTACTATACACAAAAAATAGCCATTATTATAAACACAAATAAATGTTTTATTGTAAGCTTCCGCTAAAAATAAACTACTTCATAAAAAAATCGCAAACACCCAAGTAAGCAAATCATAAGCTTGGATACATATTGATTAGCTTCCAAAAAATTAATTTCTAATTGATTTACAATTTATGCGAGTGTTAAACCTGCAATTTGATACATAAAAACCATTCCAAAGACTGCCATGTAAAAGACGGTCCATAGGTTCTATTGCTTAAAATCAACTCAAATAAATTGAATTTATTATTTATAAGTACAATACATTAAAATAAACGCATGCAAAAAAATATTGGGAATATTTCATCCCTATTTAATGATTTTATTAAATTTATATTTTTGCTAAAACTTACTTATTAGAATTTCTATGTTGAATTGGGCTGTGTCTGCTTTCGGGCGATTTATGGGAAACCCTCCATCCCTGCGACGTTGAGTTGGTAATGGTGGATGTGCTTGTCGAGTTCTTTTGATGAGCCGATGAATTACTTTTATCATCTTCATAGTCATCTTGATTTTCGCCACTCGACTCGGAATCATAAGGCACGAGAGGAGAAATACCAGACATTGAGCCATTCGTCACACTACTTTTTGACTTAAATTTACTAGAATTGAGTTCACTTAAATCTGTACCATTTACTAGTTTTTGTGTACCACATCCATTAATAGTTTCACTAAGCGCCGAATTACTGTCACATAATGTCCGATGATTACCATTTACTAGTTTAAATACCGCACCGTTAACCTTTTGTTCACTATTTTGACTATTGTCTGACTTTTGTTCACTATTCAAAATTAAATTTCCATTGGAAATATTTCTTTTTTCACTTTGTACCATTTTATCGTTCAATGATGGATTCGAATGCGCCATGGAATTAACAAGTGAAGCCTTATTTGAACCATTTAACATCTTACTACTCGAGGGTGCGTTTGAATTAATACCACTCGCCGAAACGACTTGAACGTTTGAATTGCAATGTGAAGTCTTATTATAACTATTAAGTTTAGATGTGCCGTTAGATTTCTGTTCGTTCAATTTTGAGAGTGAAAAATTTGCAATTGTTTTTTCTCTAGACGAATCGTTGTGATTATTTTCATTCGAACGGAAATTCAACGACATAAAAGCTTTGGGCTTGGAACCGTTCAAAGATAATTTCTCTTGATCTGTGTCCGTCGACGATGCAAAGTTGGACTTGCTCACATCATCAATAGATTTCAAATTTTTTGGCATCAAGGGTCCGATAAAATTTGATATTATCTCCTTAGAGTCTTTATAAGACTGACTTGAAGAAAGTGGCGTACTAGATATATTATTCTTATTCATATTATTTGATGACGTTATTAATTCATAAAACATTATATAAGCATTAGTGTTAAGAACGGCGTTTATTGAAATTTCTCTCACGCAGCTATCGTCAAATTGATAAAACGTGCCACCAGGACCTAAGCCAACAGCTGTATAATGTCCACAGTTTTGTGACTGACCGAGATGTGTAACTACAGAAACAAGACGATATTCCTAGAAATTATAAACAACAATTATTTTTTATAAAAATAAAAATTAAGCTGTTTTTTTCAATATGTCACAATACTTACCAAAGGGGATGCATTTTTTGAATTGAACATGTGTTTATTCAGTGATAACTTGGGTTTGAACTGTACATGTTTAGTCAATTTACCACCAGTAAGTGAGAACCTTTTAAGAGCAATACATAAAACCATAGGCGCACGTTCAATGAAGAATTGTTTGGTAGCTGATACCTGAGAAGATAAAAACAACGTTTCAAATAAATATTAAAAATCAATAATATAATTGCAGTTAGTTTATCTTTCATTTCTATATAATTCTAGCAGTTAATTGTACTTTTATACAATACCTTTTTATTGCAAAATTCACACTTATATCCTAAATCTTCCAAACGTTCTAAAGAGAAAAATGTTTCAAGAGCTTCGTCTATTGCTGAAGCTTTTCTAGCATCTACGAGGAGATCTTGAAAATGTTGAAATGTTGTAGAATCACGACGACATGCCAAACATCGTACAACCGATCTAAGATAACCTCCAAGAATTTGATTCAACGGTGTCGTTTCTTTGCTATATTGGTCAAGTATTATTCCTGTTCCATCATATTGCGACAAATATGATTTTTCCATTGCTTCAACTAAATACCTGCAAATAAAAACGAGAACTTAGCAACGGCTCAAAATTGGCATAATTATATTTCATAGTACACTACAATTCTTCTAAAATATTTAAACTTCCTTTTAATCAGTCTACCTTTTATTTGTGTCTTGGATAGATTACCAGAAGCGTAAATGTTAAATTCATAGATGCATCAATTTTGTTTCAAAGTACATCCCAAGAGAATAATTAATGGAATTGGTTATAAGGTTTTAACACTAACTGCATAAATTTGCACAAAAATTAATATAAATATATAATTTGGAAAAATCGACTTTTGAACCAATAAATTGGAATGAAATTGTGAGGAATTTTTTTCAATATATGGGATCGTAGTTATTCAATTATTGGTTTTCATCCTTTCAGCCTGCAAACCCAATTAAAATTGTAACTATAGTTAATATTTGTATGAATTTAAATGTTCCAGATTGTTAATAATACAACTGATACATATTATTCATATGGTTTATGTTATGAATATTCAAAGAAGTAATTTACATATTGATTTCTCTCATTTGAAACATAGTAAAATTATAGGAGCATAATTTTTTTGTAAAAATTAAATGCAAAAACATCATGTTTTGTTTTGTTAGTCAAGTTATGCATGCTTGAGACACCGGGGGGTAGCATCCTTGATCAGTAATGCCCCACGCACGAAGGACACCAGGACGTTGAGAACAATTGATAAAGTGTTAACATGAAGTTTGGACATTTTAGGAATAGGAAAATTTACGATAAATTGGGAAATTTAGGATGCAATATTTTACAAACCGGACAATAGAGCAATCCATCAGCAAAACAACAAAAAATTCGGAAGACTGTTAAGATTAATAAATCTACTTAATCTAAAAAAAAAAAAAAAGAAAGTATCAAGTAGTAAATGGAGATGATATATTTCCAAAAATCGAATTTTAACAAATACAAAAAACTAATAATCAAAATGATACTAGTAACCAGTTAACTGCAACGAGTGAACGTAGCTGAGAACTCGTCCCCACAGGTCTACGAAGCGAAAGTCGCAAACATCATATTTTTATTCTGATATTGCTATTTTAGAATTATATTCATGAATGAAAAACTAGGGATACATCCAAAAAAATACAGTAGTTCAATTTGGTCTGTATTCAGGTTTACATGCAACAAATTCAAACGTGCATTTATTAACACTTTCAAGCGCGATTACCGTCAATGCCATCGTCATCTACTCGTTTCGCGGATCCAATTGACGACGACATTCATAAACATTTAAACCATCATCTTCATTCTGTCTCGTGTCTCATTTAGTACCTCGCAGACCTTTCGCGTTGATGGTTTACGTATTTTTATTTCGCAGTCGCTAAATAAAAGCTACAACCCTGTCTACAATAATATTTACAGTATCGTGACCTATGGGGACAGTTTCCATTTTTCATGCATGGCAGTTAATCGGTTGATTCATTATTATACATATGTATCGGATTTTCAAATCATGACAATAACAAAATCCTCAGAAATATTCATCAAAAATGTTACCTTAAAAATTCGTGAGCATCTTCTTGTCTCCCTGGAATTAAATGTCTGCATATTTGTCTAAGTTTTGAATATACTTGCCATGGTTTAATAGAGCCCCCAGCATTTTGGGTCTCAATAAGTGTCTTTCTCATTCCACAAATTACACAACCACCTGAAGAAAATCATTTATCATCATTTAGATCTTAAATTTATATGATTTAAATAATAACAAAACAAATATATAGACAAAACAAAAATCATTTAAAATAATTTTAAACAAACCGTTTTGACAACATTTCTCCGAATGGCTATCAGATATTAACCAATTGGCGAATGGAGAAACATGAAATAGTGCTTGAAGAGTTGAGTTTAAATAACAAGTGTTGCCCATGTTTTGCATTCCGGATCCGACCTGCCAACCCTGTCGCCATCCATGTCGTACGGACGAAACCGGAAAAAGGACATTTTTAGGCGAGGGAAGACTATTTTCTTCATTTCTCCCTGTAATAAAAAATAGACGTTTCATTATTAAATTTGAATTAAAAATTTAAATATTGTGTAATCATAAGACATTGCAACTCAAGCTCTTATAGTACGGGAGGCAGCGACTGAAATTTTGCACCCATTTCTACAAAGCTGAATAATTATACATACCGGCATCAAATTAAAATCTACAAAGCTGCTTTTTTATCTACAAATAGTTTATATTAATTATTGTTAAATAAACGTCATTTAATTTCAATACAAGGTGGCTAGGGCTTCGATAGACGTGGCTCATTTGTAGTACGGGAACATGATTCAAGTATTGCAACATTCAAAGCGTTGCAATATTAAGTACATATAATATTTATTATAAGCAGCTACAGCATAGTTTCACTCTTATACAAACAAAATAAGAAAGAATCAGCTTTGTAGAAATAGTTACACAAATAATATCACTGCCTTCCGTACTATTAGTGTTAAGAAAATTGTGAATCAGTAAAGCTATTCGAAATAAACACATTTCAGTCAGCATTTCACTAAATTTGCTAACATTTATTGATGGCATAACATACTAACTTTTTACCGACCTTGCAAATGCCAATACGCTCACTAATAAACACACGCTGATGTCAAAGAACCCGTTGATACATTTTACCCTCCTCTATATTTTACATGCATGAGGCATAAAATTCATATTTGATCTTGTATGGATTATACGAATCTCAAGTAAACAAGACTTGATAAAAAATATACATCATTGTGAGATAAATTAAATGCAAATTATTTACACAATATTTAGTCAAACGTATTTCATTTGTATCAGTCCAGCGTCAACAGAAAGATATAATAACCAAGTTGCTTAATAAAGTTAATGAAGCGCGGAAAAATAATCTTGATTATTTTTAATAATATATCAATATATTTTAAGAACTTCTAATTAAATAACATAAAATCTATTATAGCAATAAGAGATTAAAACTCCAAACAAGTCCCATCAAAGGATATGATACGGGAAAAATTCCGCCACATTAACGAAATATAAATATTTATTGAATGCTGCAATTTTATTTGGATGTAAATTTATTTATAACTTTTTGGAGACTAAATAATTATATTCTCGATTTATTCAAAATGCATCGAAATATATGCCAATTTGCTGTTATGAAAAATAATGATAACCGACGTAATTTTATAAGACAATAGAATATATGACTCAATTATTGTATCATTATTTTATTAATTCTGTTGAAGAATATTCATTGTCACTACATCTGATAATCTACTAGTCAAATATTATCAACCAAGCCCACTTTGGCAAGCTCAGTCACACACCTTTGCTTGCAACAAAAAAATGATATGAAATTTACACAATACACCTGGACGTGCGAATCCTTACAAAAAATACAAATTCATATTTAGTTTAGCGAGAAATTGTTCATTCAAGTGTGTATCTTTAATTCATCATTAGTTTGATTACAAGACCAAAACAGCTAAAATGTATTCGAATGCCTATATTCCTTATCTCTATTTCGAAACTTACAATTGAGCATTCGATATATCGTCACGTATTAACAAATATGAAACAATTGTTTTTAAAACGATTAATTTTTCTGGGTCACTGAAGACTGGGAATCGTCAAATAATTCAATAAATCTATTAAATAAAGATATTTTCACCTCGGAACTCAATTAGATACTCAGCTCATGGTATTTATTATTATTAACACCTTATGTATGGGGAAACTTCCTGCGCGCTTGTCCATAATTTGCGATCACTGTGTATTGGGAATGTGTTCAATTTTTAAAAAATACTCTTCCCATAAAGATAAGACTTAAGCCAATAATTGATGAAAACAACCTAATACCTAATCATCAATTTGGATTTCATTAACAACATGCGACTGTGGAACAAATACACAGCATCTTTAATAGAATCCACAAGGACTTAGAAGATAGAAAATATTGCTCGGCAGCATTCCTAGACATAACTCAGGCTTTTGATCGAGGTAATACACTCGATCCTTCTGTACGGAGCCCCAATATGGCATGAGTCGCTCAGACACGAAAGCTACAGAAGGAAGCTGGCCAGGGTCCAGCGGCAGGGAGCGCTCCGAGTCACCGCAGCATACAGAACTGTATCTGAAGAAGCGGTGCTCGTGATCGCTGGATCGCCTCCAAGCAAAGAAGAGGGCCTTGGACTACGAAGATCCTAAAAGTCGCAATGAACATGAACAGAAACTGAGGGAAGCCTGGCAACGGAGATGGGATCAGTCCAGCAAGGGAAGATGGACCCATCGACTTATCCCGGTCATAAGTCGGTGGAGGACCCGGGAACACGGAGGAACTGGGACCTTTGACGCGAATACGTAAAAGAGATACACAGCGCCAAAGAGGGCAGTGAAAGAGAGAGACGCAGAGCGCTACAGCCTCTTCAACAATAGAATAGGGCCAATCACTTAAAGTCAGACTACCTGTCCTCCTGAAGCCATGTGGAAAACAATACCAGGAGGACAGAGAAGGACAAGGGGGGGTTTAGTGGGCAGGCACGATCGATCAATCATGAATCCCACACTATCCAGTTTTACTAAGCGTCTTGTGAAGATTTTCTCACCCACAGGAAAAAAAAAAAAATCAGGCTTTTGACAAAGTGTGGCATCCGGGTTTGCTATATAAAATTGGAAAATAACTGCCCAAAAATTACTTCTTCATACTCAAATCATACCTGACAAATAAAAAAATCTACGTCAAATACGAAGATGAAACCACCACACTGCACTATATAAAATCCGGCATCCCTCAAGGCAGCGTACTTTGTCCAGTTTTATACCTTCTATACACAGCTGACATTCCAACAACAGACAACAACTGCTACCTTCGCCGACAACACAGCTCTTCTGGCATCGCATAACGACCCCGCAACAGCATCTCAACTACTTCAGCACGATCTCAACAACATACAAAAATGGCTCAAGAAGTGGCGCAGCGCAGTGAATTCACCAGCGCTGTCCTCGTGATTTAAACTAACGTTACGAGCATCAACGTTTCAAGTGATCTTTGGACCTGAGTTCCGCGATCCTACGTTATAATACCTTTATATATATTTTTTTAAATCCATTCTATTTTTTGAAATAAACTCATAAATAATAAATAGAATTGGGTGCAAGTTATGTGGAATTACTAGAAAGTTTATGACCCAACAAAACATAATTTTTTTCAAGGACCATTTAAATCATAATATTGTGAACAACACACAAAACAACACGTAGGATCATAAATAATACTATATTGAGTTGTAAACCTAAAGAAAACATATATTTTTATTTTATAGAGTGCTAACAGACGGAGAGATCTCGGACGATGCACTAAACTGTAACCGCTTACAATTCCACAGGTTAATAATTGAGAATTTACAATGAAACCTTTTAATAATTCGAGTTTTTGAGGTTGACACGATGTTTGTATAGATTAAAATTTTACCTGTAATACCTATAAATTAATAATCATAACCATTAATTTATAACGAAAGTTTATATTTTCATATAGCAAATCACAAACATTGATATGCTTACATGCTTTTCCGTTATAAATATTATGTATATTGACATTTATGATCATGTGTCAGTAGCTATTTAATAATCTTCGCTGTTGTTTCGGTATAAAATGGGAAAGATTATTTAATCAAGAGAATGTTTAATCGGAAGTATGTAATAGTTTCTACCTGTTATTCCTCCTTCAAATCAAATTATCAACACTGATAAGATAAACAATGACGCATGATCATTTTGCAACTGTCATTTTTTAACAATGCGAAATAATAAATTTACTGTGGTAGCAATAGTTTGAGAGAAAAAAAAACACATGGAGGATGTTATACAGTAATTTTACTAAAAAATTTAAATCTTAATAAATTGAACTGTTTATTATTTTAAAGCAATTATGGTTAATATATTTTGTATGAATGAAATATGCATGATTGATCGGATTCCAAGCTCAATATTGACATTGTTACTTTCTTTTTTGACATAGGCGGTCGGGCGGTAAAATGGAGGTTAGGCGCCGGAAACGCATTAAATACCGCTGAAGAATGGAATAATGGGGATTGAGCAAATGCTGAAACGAACAAATCGGGCAGTTCGTATTCCGAAAAGAGGTCGCCGACGACCTAGATCTGATTTTGAAGATTTAGGCGCGAACGAGCCGCGCCATATCAGTGTGCCAGGCTCGAAAGAACGACTGCGTTGAAAGCGGGAACGCGAACGGGAGCGAAAACAAAGACATTACCTTCGTTGGAGACGGGCTGATCGGATCCGGAGTTGGGGCGTAGCAGCAGATACTTGGCCTTGAGCGCGTGTCTCAGTTCGGGGCGGTAGGACCCAGATTCTTCGAAGTCGACGGAACGCAACAGCGTAGCTCGCGCCGCCAACATCGGAACATCGGCATCTTGCAAGGCGCGATGGACTCCGCTAGCGGCCGCCAAAGCCGCCGCCACCGGCTCTGGGGCCGGCATCTCCACGCGACCCGCGCGAGACCGCGCAATTGTCTATGCTCGACGCGCGACCTCCTTTGATACTTTCCGCCACCCACTGCTTTCATAAACGTCAACGAAACAAATCTAAAGAAACACTAATCCAGCTTAATACCCTTTAACAAAATATTGAATTTATTTAATATAATAAGTGTTAAAAGAACGATAAATATATAAATAGACATTTTGATAAAACATTGTCAATATTATATATGAAGTTTTCATTATTGAATTAATTAAATAATTTTATTAAGTTGATAAATATTTTTTTTACGCTTAAATTCTTAATTTTTTAAAATGCTGATCACCTATTCAATTTTAATGTAAACTATGAAAGGAAATACTTCCATTCGTTTTGATCAAAAATCACTTTTTTATCTATAAATATATAATTATATCTATTTGAAATATTATCGATTTATATTCCAATTTAAAAAAAATCCATGTTATACATTACCAAAAATAATAAATCGATAATTTGGTCTGTTTGATAGTTTATTGCCATTTAATAAAAATAAATATAATTGTATTCATAAACGATATAGCTTATTTTAAAATATTAGTTTTTTGCAATAAATACACGGTGTAATCTAAAATGAAAGAGATGCTGATGATTATTGCAGCCAAAAAAATAAGGGCATCAAACCAATCGACATAGGGCTAAAATTTAAAAAAAATAAGTCTTCGATTCAAATGTCAAAAGAGCCGCTCAGTCGACAGCAAATGTTTTTTGTTGGTATTTTAGATGAGAAGCGCCGAAATTTCGCGCGTCTCTTTAGCACTCGATGAAAAAGTGCGAAGTCGACTGCATTCTGAGTTGCTAGGAATTGTCAATCGATTGCGATCATATTTCAGTTTGTGGACAAATGATTGACGCTCTTTTAATAAGCCAAAAAAGAAAGTGTGATTAAAGAGAGGTTTGAAAGTTATTACGTTTTATTCGTTATCATGATTTCATTAACACTGGGAAGATATTTTACATACAGTTTTCCAATAGGATATTTAGAGATCGAAACGAGACAAAAGCTGGGAAGATGAAAATTTATTCACATGTACCAACTTCTTATCTAATTAGTCGATCTACTAAATAGCTTCCATAAATATCGGAAAAAATCAATATTTAATAAAAGGAGTCTTAAAATTTGATATTATTGTATTTCTTTCTCTGCAGCTGTTAAGCTAAAAATTGAATTATAAATGATTTTTCTACAATTCTTACACCATAAAACATATTATAATGATAATATGTTCTAGGATAACAACATGCATTATTCTAATGCAATGTAAAATTACAATTAAGACTATTTGTTTGGCGTTAAAATATTATATTTTGCGTAATCGTTTAATAATTAAGGACTTGATGTAAAATACAATTTTATGTCAGAATATATGCCGCACATTATTCTCAGATTATATCTCCATATGTTTTATAACAGTCTTCAGCAAAAGTCTTGCTTATTTGACTCGTCGTGTCAAAAAACATGATTTTGTATTGTCTTCTATATTGCAGCATGGTTTTCTCTGTTGATATTTCTAAAAGTTAATATAAATCATTTGTTCAGCATCTAAGAGTCATAATATTTTATCTATAAAAAAATTCAAAAAACTTGCATTTGTTTTCATTTTATTTTGTTTAATTTTTTACAGATCATGGCAATAACACGATGGTTTCTCCAAAGGCTACATTTTTCTGATGAAATATATGAATTGAAACCCGGAGATATTATCATAGGCAGACTGCCTTCGTGTAACATAACATTATCTCATGTAATTGTGAGCAAACTGCACTGTGCCGTAAATGTTTCTAAAAATGGATCTCATGTTTTTATTAAAGATTTGAATTCGGTATTCAAAATAAATTTCGATACAATTAGACTAGTGCTTGATTTCAAATTTTAATGATTTTGTGTTTTTTTAGTCCAATGGAACTTACATTAAAAATGTAAAAATCAATGATATCACAGAACTAAGCGATAGATCAATGATTGGTATCGGTTTACCAGTTAATTATACCTGTCCCACGCTTAGAGAAGATGAACATTATAGTTTTGTTTTAATAAAAGGAGATACTTCAGCAAAAGAAAATATAATCATTGATCTGACTAAAGAAATAGATGAAACCGAAAAGAGGGTAATTGAAGAGATTGAGATAAGTGATGATGATTGTGATATTAACATTAAAGAAGAAATTGTTGGAGACTTAGTTGTTGAAAAATTAGAAATTAGCGATGTTGAAGAAGAGGAGTTATGTTTTGAGGATCCCCAATGTGATATACCAGTAGAAGCCCAATTAGAAAGCAGCGATGACAATGATGCCCCGGACACTGTAGAAAAAGGTAATACACAGCTTTGAAATCATACAGTCAAGAAAATGTACAATGCTTGCGGAATAAAAGACTTTAACCTTTTCTTTACTATGGTGTATTTACTACACGGAATCGAGTTGTAGTAAAGTTGTAATAATGAGAATTTTTACAACTCGATATACTATCTATATTGATATATATATATATATAATCTAATATCAATATGAAATATAATAAATATGGGGTTTTAGAATATCGTATGGCGTACTAAATATGTAACATCGTAAGGGAAAGGCTAAGTACGATTTTTTGAATATTAATAACTAAAATAATAACTAACACAATCAGATGCCTGTTTGACTTCGAATAATAAACCTATAAACATAATTCGCGTAAATCTAGTATGGATATATGTATGCATTATTAATCAAAATGAGTATTTTGCACTGTTGTTTATATTATATCATACATGATTAATTGTTTATGTATATTGCAGCCCGAGCAATAATATTCGTCATTAGTGTAATTAAAAACTTTGTATATTTATAACTATTTTAAGTATTTATCTTATGTGACTCATAAAAATATTTTTATGTATGAGAAATATCCACACAGTAAGGGTACTTAATTTTTTTTAAATCAAAAAGGCAATATATTAAGGCCCAATCCACACTATGGTGCCGGTAACGGTTCGATCTCGCTCTCGGTCTCAGTCCGGTCAAATATTCTCATACAAGAAACGGAATTGGAACGATCCGATAGTGTGAATACTCTGATTGTTTCTTATGCAAGAATATTTGATCGGACCGGGATCGGAGCGAGATCGAACCGTTACCGGCACCATAGTGTGGATCTGGCCTAAGGGGTATTGAAAAGTATTCCCGTATTTAATATCATCATCATCATCATAGTGTAGCCACAAACATAGTCTATTTAATGTTCTTCTTGTCCTTGTTCTGTTCTTAACCTGTTGAGGAGCAAGCAAATTTAAAATCGATGAAGTCGTTGATGTCATAATCGCTTTACGCTGATTACTTTCTGTCAGCTCCTAATCAGCGTAAGACAATCTTCAATTGTAAATGAACACTTGATAGTGAATACAAGACCATGTCATTTCTTTACATAAACAATGCACAAAAAATCGATTAATTTGCTCCTCCTTTAGAAGAAAATGATAATTGAACAAAGACTCATTCAACACGCAGAGAAGAACGGCAAGCAGTTAAATAAACAAACACTCTCGATAACACACAATATTCGGTCATTTCTTTGCGTAAACAAATAACACACTTGAAATCGAAATCATTATAAGTCGATAAATTTGGACTTAACGATCTATACAATCATGCGATGCATGTGAGGAAGCTATCCGTCTCAATCTCCCGAACTGCGCTAAGTTCTCTCTTTCTCTGTCTGTCTCCGAGCTTCAATGTGCAAGAGTGCTCTTTTTGGGACATGAGAATTTGGACATACATGTATGTCGATGCTCCCCAACAGCTTAAAGATAACTCCTCTATTGTTTACCGTGGATCTGACTTGATTAGGGATTTTAGTGTATCATTATCAAAATTTGGGGGTTGTCCCGTTCTCAGTTCATCCCTTAAGATTGTATTGCCCAATTTAAATTTCTAAAAATTCGGAGACAGAAGAGTATCTTGTGTCTCATACATATTAAAAATTGGGTTGCATATAATTTTTTTAATATATTCTCATGAACTGTTTCAGAACTAGAAGATTTAGAAACTAAAGCTGATATTAAAAAGAAAAAGGTATCCAAATTAGTAACTATAGCAATTGGTACAGCTTTACCAATAAAAAGAGGAAGGAAAAAAAATATTGATTTACCCAAACCAAAACCTTTTACCAAATGGAAGAAGAAAAATGTCACAACACAAAGTACAAAAACTTTTGGAGATATAGATCCTGACATAGTAAATTTGCGCAAAATAAGAAAAGAAAAATTGAAAGAAATAGCATTAAAAAAAAAAGCAGAAGCTACTGAAAACTTTTCAGCAAAAACTGTTATCACTCACTCAAAGGTAATCGCCAAAGTCACCCCAAAAAATAGAGGAACATTTTTAATAGAACCTCCCGAAAATGATGAGAACTCAAACGAAAACGAGACAAATAACGTATCAAATAAATCGTCTGAAAAAACGTATGATCATTCTGTACCCGCCGATGATACCGTTATACTCCATCGTATTTTAATTTGGGACCCCAGGAGCATACAAGAACAGGGTTACACCAAATGTCAACCACTGCTTACAAATAAACCCCAAAGATTTGATGGTTATGAAAGCTATAAAAGGTATACATCACACGAATTATTTTAACTTTTTACTATAAAATCAACAGTCTTAAAATTTGAATTTGAACCTACATAATTTGTAGCATCTCATGTTATTAGTGATATGCAAATTCACTACATATTGAAACGATTCTCGCTATCAGTAATGTGCACAGTTTTTCTCAAAAATAAAAGGAATAATTTAATACAAGGGAAAACTTGTGATTTTTTTGAAAAACAAAGAATTTGATTATACAATTTCTTTTCTTTTCAGTGTTTTAGAGAATTTTTTATCCTTAGAAATTAGAAATAATATATTCAAGGTGATAAATAATGCAAATTTTACTACAACTGATAAAATCTATAAATTATCACATCCAATTGAAACATGTGACGAAACTCTCATGAAAATATATATTGATCGTAAGTCAAATAACTTTTTTAAAAATAAACTATTTTGTTGTAGAACTAATTTTTAGTGGGTAAAAACACTCAATAATAAAATTTATTTACTTATAGTTAGATTTTAAAAAGTTGTCAAAAATAACTATTATAAAATATGTTTAACGACACAAATCTTATAATAATTTCAGCTTGCGAAGTAGATGCAGAAAGAATTCCCCAATATAGAGATATTGTTGCAATTCATTTTGGAGAAAATTCAGTGAGCCCTACACATTTTGGAATAATCAACAGAGGATTTTCAAAACCAAATCCTTTAAAAAAAGGTGAGAATATTATTTTAAATTTAATCAGAAAAAAATATTTCTACAGACTGTTTTTTATTAAATGCAGTATTTGTGTTTTAGGCCGTCCATGCGAAGTATTTATATTATTTGAAGGAAGATGTGAATATGAAGCTTATACGACCGTCAAGATGAGAAAAATTGAAAACATCTCTTATGAATTTTCCATATTGAGTTCTATTTGTGATTTAAGGAATGCGCCACTAAGAAATATTATCATTTCTCCCAAATATCAAGATTTTCCAATTTTAAGTTTCAATGATTTATGCGAGGTATGTTTTAAAAAAATATATCTAAGCATAATTAATACTTAAATTACAAATCAATTAAATCTGCAATATCATATGGTATTTGTTCATTTAAATCCAATTAAACGGCGTGGCTTGCGCAAAAATTCGCTGGCGTAACTTGTGTTCGATGCAGTGCGGCTTTAGAATGCATGTGTGCAGCGAAATTGCACGCGACCAGAATATCGCTCCACATATGCAATAATTTAATGAGGTTTTTAACGTTATGCCATAATTTAAAAAAATACTAAATAAGTGCAAGGGGTTAATACTTTAATTTAAAAAAAACATGCTTTTTAAAGTTAAATAGTTATTTTGTTATCATTATTTTTTGCTAGTTAATAACCACAGATATTTTTACTATAATAATATCATGTTTCTTCTATGGGTATGTTCAATGCAGGATGTTTTGCTTATAAAATTGAATTTTTTTGTAATTGAACTATTTTCCAGATTTCTTGCAATCTTGTAAATTCTGCATAGGTGAGTCTTTTTCATTAACATCAGATTAAATTTCATTATTAGTTTTTCCTAAATAATTCTATATATTCTTCAGCAATTAAATTATTTAAACGCGTTTTATTGAATGGGTGAAAGACTATGGAAACGAATGGATGATACGGCAAAATCCCGATTATTATGAATTTAAATAGTATAATATTCAATTGAATACAAATTGTAGAAAGACACCGGACCTCTTTTAAGATAAAAAATCAGGTTGTACGTTTTTTAATTAAAATTTCGTATCAAACTACTGGTCATATAATTACAATGGATATTGCAGGAATTATTATTCATATTGGGACTTGATTAAATGTTGGCATAGTGGGCTAATTCTTAATCTCATTTATTATGTTTCATGTTTAAGACTGACTTCAATTTGGATCCGGATCAGCAAGCCGTTCTAAAGGAATGTCTAGCTGCTATTATGCATGAAGGGCCGGTTTTACGAATTGTACAAGGTGCACCGGGTACTGGTAAGTATTTGTTTTGTAGTTTAATTTTGTAATTTGAACAAATAATAATATTCTATTTGAAATTCTTCAAAAGACACCACCATTCTGGTGGTAGTGTGAGATTTCTACCGGCTAAAACTCCTCTCCTCTTCTGCTGCCACCGGGTTACTAGCTAAATATTGCACAAGGGTGGCAGCGATGTGTCCTGCTGTGGCTCTTCTGCTGTGTCAATTCAGTGGAGATCCACTGGTCTTTGTTTTCTTCATTCAGCGTCCTCTTTCTGCTGCATAACGCACTTTGTGTATTTGCACCACGCATTCCATTCCCTAGCATCCTTGAGCATTGAAGGGATCAGAGTTGGGTGAGAGCGAGTTTGATTCCAGCTCCTCGCTTAGGGTATCCATTTCAATGCTCCATGCTAGGCAGACTAATGTCTTGTGTGTGTGGCATCATTATTGCCAGCTCCACAGTGATGGCATTTCGGACCTGTCTCTTTTCCTATTTACTTAAGATAGCTGCCAAAGCAGCCATACCTGGTGAGAATTTGGGTCAGGTGGTAACACATTTAGCCATCCACAATTCCAGGTTTGGTATTAGTTCATAT
The DNA here is from genome assembly GCA_008973525.1 of Stenopsyche tienmushanensis. Taxonomy (NCBI): domain Eukaryota; kingdom Metazoa; phylum Arthropoda; class Insecta; order Trichoptera; family Stenopsychidae; genus Stenopsyche; species Stenopsyche tienmushanensis. Next base: position 305,543 of record WACJ01000025.1, read on the forward strand.
GTCCACTGATCTTTTGTGGAGCTGTCCTATCAAGACTGCCACACCGCCATGGTAGTTTCTCTGGCCACCTTCTTAGATTTCCCTTTTTGTACTGCCAGTCTCTCCTGAGCGAGCAGGTCAATTGACAGTATGGCAGTCAGGGCCAGGATAGCATCTTCTGATACTGTATGGTATGCAGCAGCCACCCTTATCCCACTTCTTCTTTGGACTCTAGCCAAGTTGAGCCGGGCCCTTTCAACTCGCAGTGCCTCGGTCCATATCAAGGCACCGTACAATAGTATCAAGTGAACTATTTCATTGTAGAGTTTTCTTCTGCTGGTTTTTATGAGTGTGGTCTTATATATATAATTTAAGTTAAGGAGTGTATTCATCCTGTCATTCAAATGATCAATTTATATGAGTCTTAATTGAATAGGATCATTTATATTTTTTTATGGATTTTAACTAACGTTTATTATTTGTTTCACAGGAAAAACGAAATTGATTTCTCACATTATTACCGAAAGTATACTCAATAAAACATCTTCGTTGGGAAAAGTTCTTGTATGTTCCAAAACAAATATGGGTGTTGATTTGATATTGAAAGAACTATTGAATTTGAGAAAACTATATTTTTACAGTAAGTTTTTTTTGTATAATCATTATGAAGATGATTCCATCCTAATTTATATTCGTGGAAGGAATTGTGATTTAGAAAATGCTGGGGTGTATCAATATTTTTATCTAAGCATTAAAAACTTTTGTTAGCTTCATTCAGGCTTTAAAATTCTCTTTCTTTAAAATAATGATTATATTATTAGTCTTATTATCCTCTTTGTGGAAAAAAATATTTCAGTTAATTTCAGAACTTCTTAATTTAACTCCGTTTTTATTTCAAACTAGTGCTTACCCGGTATGCGTTGCAATGCCACATCTTGTATATTTTTATTATGCCTATGTTATTCCCGCAAGTGTAAACAATAAGTTGACAAAGTTTTATTGCAATCGGATGAACGGTATGGCAGCGCATTAAATACAGACAAACAAACATTGATTTTTATATATTAGATTTCGACCAGTTTCAATTTATAACTAACGAAAAAAATCAATGTAATACATCTCAATTCACAGATGATCATAAATTATTTTATAGACGGAATATGAGTGGATCAATTATGAAGACTGAATAATTTTTCAATATATTTTTACTTCAATGAATTTTAGAATTTACATATCTTTCAATCTAAACTTATTAAATCCCCCAGATTGAATAAAATAAAACACTTTTTTATAAAACATTACTTTCGGTATTATCATTCCAATTTTATAACCCTTTTCTCTATCATGTATTATTTTAGATATGAGTATTAAAATAGTGCGCACTGGAAGAGTAGAAGTAATGCAGCCTTGGTCAAAAGAATTTAGTTTTACGAATTTATCAACTAAATTGCTAAATGCTATGCCATCTGTAAGTAATTGTATTTACGCTTAATAACTCTAAATAACACGCCATTGCTAAATTTGTAATCTCATAAAATATTTTATTTACACGTATTACAATATTTATTTTGATTTACTAAAACCATTTATTATTTAGGCATCAAATCATATCAACAGCCAAATGCCATTCACGGAAGATGAAATACTTAGCAAATCAAATATAATTTTGTCGACAATCGCAGGCTGCTCAAAACTTAAACGGTAAATTATTATAAAATACTGTATGAAAATTTATATTGATTATAAATAATGCAAATCATTTTTATTTTTCATTATCATTTTTATTGTACAGAGTAAAGAATATATCTTGGTGTGTAATTGATGATGCATCTATTGCAAATGAAATTGAAATTTTGTGTCCGATTACGTTAAATGTGTCTCGGCTAATACTATTTGGTGATCTGTATCAAAAGCCTAATATGAAGATATCAAAGGTGTGATTTCAGATTTGTTCGATTTGAATATGTAATGAAATAATACATTTATTACAATAAGTTTTTATTTGTTTAGATATCTCGAGATATGGGCTTCAATGAAAGCTTATTTTCCCGACTTTATTCAGCTATATCCTCGTATGATCAGGGCGTCGCTTTAGAATTAAACTTTCAACATAGAGTTCATCCGGAAATTTGGAAATGGGTCAACAAAAAATTTTTCAAAAACAAAATAAAAAATTTGAATAAACCCGCCAACAATTTGTTGCCGCATTATAAAGTATGGCTATTTTCAAAGGAGAAGAGAAACGATTCCACCAACAGCTTTATAATAGGAAGACTCAGTTGGGCGTTGTATAAAATAATATGCAGAAACAAATTTTCTTTGAAGATAACGATTTTACTTCAAAGCTCTACGGAAGTTACGAACATTCAAAATTTTCTCAAATCATTGGATGTCGACAGGTATTTATGTTATCATAATAATCATGAAGTATGATCAATTTTGATTTTTAAATCAAACTACTCCACCATTTGCTATAATTTAGATATTGAAAGATATGTATGTATTGTATTCATATTTATTCGCTTACACATTGTATTAGTAAGCGTCCAGGCTTCCATTCCATACAGAAGAATGCTGAACATATAGCAGCGTAGTAATGTCAATCTATTATTAGTATTTTTTTCATTTTTATGAAGGCTGCCTTCACGTTCTCTATTCTGCAGTGATGCTTTCACTGTTTTCATTTAAGTAGCATCCAAGGTATTTGTAATTCTGCATTCTCTCCACGATATTGTCTTCTACTCGGATCTTTCCATTGGTGTTGTTTGAGGTTTTGCTGAAAGCTATCCACTTCGTGACAACTGCATTTAATAATCCTCGCAGATCATCGAAGATGGTCATATTAACTTCAATATCGAGTAAACGAAAAGTTGAATCCACAAAACAGACGAAATAGATGTGACCCTTTCCTATGAATAGACATTGAAGAGATTCCTTCAAATTTCTATTTCATTATTGACTCGCATATTACATATTAAATTGAGTGATCATTAAAAATCTTGCTTGAAATTCACCGTAATTGATGTTTGTAAAATAAATGCACTTTTTAGACTGGAGCCAATTGATGTATCTACGATTGAAGAGTTTCAGGGTAGAGAGAGTGATATTGTAATTTTGGGCTTAATCAATATGACCAATTGCTTGGAGGATGATTTTCAATTTGTTTCGGCCATGACTCGAGCTAAACAAAGTCTTTTTATATGCTGCTACGATGTACATCATCCAAAAATAATAGTGAGTTTTTTTATTCCGCGTTATAATTTGTCGTGTATTATTATAATATAAATGCTAAAAATAGTATTATTTTTTTGTAGGCAAACATCAGATGGCAATCTTTGATAAATAGTGCGGATGAAAATGTAATTAAAAACATTCCACTGTCTATGTATGCCGCTAATAAAAATAATGATCTTTCCGTTGACAAGATTGGGCTTTTAGATTTATTAGAGTAGTATAATTATTATACTCCATTTTTATATGAATTAATTTTTAGCTGTTGTAAAGCATAGAATGCTTTTATTCCTGACTTGGTTATTATATAGTTTATTAATGTTTAAATATTTTATTTATTTATGTTTATCTTCCTATATTTACTGTAGCTTATTATTTTTAAGTTGCTGAATTGAATTTTTCATTATTTTGAAAGAACCTCATATAAATTATGTATTAAAAATTTTGGATATGCCATTTTTATATCGATACTTATTTATGAATTCAACTATGAAATGAATAGAAAATAATTTCTGATCACTTTATCAATAGCAGTCAGTGCATTACATTAAAGTAATGTTTACTGATTAGAATCAAAAAATAGATGTAAGTGCCCAATTTTAATTACGCTTTTAAAAGCAACATCCTATTTAACTCATTCTTATATTTGTAATGTCTTTTTTTATATACACAACATTGTTATTTTATGGGAGACAGCGACAAAAATTTTGCAACAGTGTTTTGTTTCAGTCAGTGTTTATTCAATGTAAATCAGCAATATTACAGTTTATCAAACTTTCAACGTTGTGAACATGAATAACAATTTTCATAACCTGAATACCAGTATTATATTAAAATCTACAAAGCTGCTTTTTTTCTACAAACAGTTTACGTAAATTATTGTTAAATAAATGTCGTCTAATTAGATTATAATATCAAAACAGCAAAATAAGAACTAATCAACTTTGTAGAAATAATTATACAAGTAATGTCTCTATCTCCCATACTATTAACTTAAATTAAAAATAATAGGTTGTGGTTAATCAATTGTAGTGTGGAATAAATAGTTTAACAGAATAGGGATCTATTTCTACACAACTTTTATCCGATTATATAAGATTTTTCTGGAATCGAATTCTTATTTAATATTGTATTTTATGGACACATTTGTAATGCTATTAGTAATTCTGTATGCTGTATTTATAACATTAAAAAACAATGAGGGTAACAATTTACTAGTATGTATCTGTGGTAGCTAGTATGCCAAAAATTAGGATATATGTATCCTAATTCTTAAACGTTTATTCATAATAAGCCCTTGGTAAACAAGAATATATATATTTTTGTGAATTGTGTAAATATGTGTTAAATATTATGAGGTGAATAATTAAACGTACAATTTGTAAATACTATATATTTTATGTGCGGTATGAATTGAACTAAATTTGTTTATCAGGATGTCTGCCTATCCTTTAATTTTTTACCATAAATTACCAGGCTTTATGTTAAAAAATGTTAAAGTAAAATGTCATGTATTGTTGCAGGAACACGCTGTGAAAAAATTATAATGATTGTAATTGAGCAATTATGCCAATCAAATTATAACGAGTAGTTAACTTTCTCGAATGTTAAAAAATCTGGAATAACTTACTCTAAACCTGTTAAATATTTATGTTATGCTTAATTTGTGAAAATACGAATTACACTTAAACTTTTTTTGTGCGGTAGATGCGTTCCGCAGAAAATCACACAATAAAGTTGACTTACATAGAAAAAGTGAAGATGCATTCCATGGGTTTTAAAAACCGCATAACTTTGAAACAGCCATATAAAATATATCCAAAATCGCATAAAAAAAGTTAACAGAAAAACAATAAGGCAATTAAAAAATAACATTTTTGCATCGGTGTATGGTAATTTTCGTTGTGATTTTCGATATGACTTAAAATGGCTCTCTTCTTCAGAAGAAATAGTATACCCAGTGTCAATGTCACATAGCTCTGTGTAGATTTACTCTTTCCAACAATATAATTCATAATTAGTAAAGATGTCACCATAGTCCCTAACTTAAAAAAAGTCATTTTTTGTTGTTTTATTTTTCCAAATTTCGGTTAGTGTTGATGATTTATTCCCTATTTTATCCAAAATATCTCGATGCGTATTCTTTATGAAATATAAAAAATTGCTTTTAAAAATTCGCATAACTTCGAAATCGCATGAAAAAAGTCGCACAAAAAGAGGTTTGAGTGTTGGTATTTTTCAATGGCAACTATTTTATAAGTATAAAAAAATCATTTAAAAGTACTCCTACCATATTCTATGTATAAAATATTATGTGAGTTGGACTAAAAATCTTCATAATATCAATAGTATCGAACATTGTACATATTTATTTTATATTTGTTTTTTAAACAAAAAAAAATATTCCATTTTTAAAAATTAGGTTTGTAAATTTTACATTTCATCATGCCATAAAGATCAGAAGTTACCCGTATTTAATCAAAAAATATTGTCATATTTAGATTAGCTATATTCACCTGATTATCTCTTTAAATGTTCTAGTCAATTAGTGAATGGAAATTGATACTTTCTGTTGATGTATTACATGTCGTATCATTAAAATTATCTTAATATTTAAGGAAAGCTTTTATTGGATACATTCTTTCGTTTTTATTTCAAATTGTCTTTTATCCCCATTGCTCGGTGTTTTGAGGCGTCCACTCTCAGAACTCGAGCATTTTTATTGGCACTCGGTGTAGTTTAGTTATATTCTTTCGTTCAATAGCTCCCCGGGACCCGTATGATTTTTCTTGTCATGCCTCTGCAGCGTATGCATTTACGATAAATTTACATACGATGTATAAATAGAAATAAGATTATCGGAATAGGTGAATTCAGGTCCTGGTACTAGTTTATTATGCCAACACGTAATTTCACACTTGAATCCAATAATTCGTCGTTATTTGGCATTCTCTAAGCATTCTCTGTTATCATATATTTCGAACCGCTATTGTTTAATATGATTTTAGATTTTTAAATGCCTAAATATGATTTCATGTCGCCTTTAATTTTGAATAAGGGGTTTATAAAGCTTTTCCTCTGTATTTTGATTTTTTTTTCTGTACATTTAAAAATCTCATCAAACTATAGCATTTTTTTATTTTGATGTTTTGTAATACAATTATAACTCATCTATTTTTTTTTTACAAAATATAAATTTAATACTTTCGACCCACTCTGACATTTTTTTAAAAATTACGTTGCATTAAATTTGCATGTTGATAACTTTATAGAATTAATAATGTCCATTTATCGATTCAAATGTCTATTATATCAGTATTTTTGGAACATTTAATATATTATACGTTGATTGCAGATTGTGATACTCCAATCAACGATACAGGGATGTAATCATATTTAAAATGTAACAATTAGATGATAATATGAGTATTCATTTAAAGTTTTTCTAAATAAATTAAATCATAGATGCACCATTCTATTCATTTCGTGACAACAAATATACGATTTGGCTCATAAAGCTAGCATGACCTAAAAATAATATATATTGGTTCTGTGTCTACCACTATCGTGTGACGTTTGACTGAACTTTTATTTCACAGGGTTTTACATTGAAAAGGGAGGGATTTATATCGGGACCATTAGATATTAATGCCCGGTGGTAAAATAAAAGGCATTTTTCTGAAAGTATATTATGAATAGAATGCTCTATTTTATCGATCATCATATCGATATCTTCATTTTAACATCGATGTAGATTTGCAATCTGATTTGTAATTATGAATTAAACTGTGCCATTATAATTAAGTACTGTAATCATTTATAGTATTATTCATTTTATGATGTGGTTTTATTTTTAAGATTTTTACACTGATTTTTTTAGACCTCCAAAATCTTGTCATTTTTTTTATTAAATAATATTTTTTATAAAAATAAATATTTTTAGGCTGTCTTTATTCCATTTCCATTTCTGAATCCCACGCTTTGATTATAATTTTTTTTTAATCGCGTATCATAATTCTATTGATCAAAGCTCCAAAATTTTGTAAATTTACTATAAAATATCAATAACAAAAATGTTATACACAACATTATAAAATATAATTTCCTTCATTATTCAACACATCTTCCCATCGCTTTGGCAATCCTTCGATTCCTTTTTTGTATAACTTTTGCGGCTTTAGGGCAAAAAAAGGTTTTAAATGCATTTCTAACTCAGCTGAAGTTTCGAAACGTTTTTTCCTCAGGCTGTGCCCCATAGACCTGAAAAGAGCGAAATCCGTCTCATCTCCGTAACACCTCTGTTTGTTCGTATGTAATACGCTGCCATACAGTTCATCGGATTGCGATAAAACTTCATCCACTTATTGCTAAGGATTGCGTGAGTAACATAGGCATAGTCTAATATATAAAAAAATAATGTTTCTTTGTCCATATTTAATGCGCTTCCATACCGTTCATCAGATTGCGATAAAACTTTGTCAAATTACTGTTTAAACTTGCGGGAATAACATAGGCATAGTAAAAATATTGTATGGATGCACCATGTTGGCGCATATTGATTTTGGGAAATGAAGTTTGGGCTGCGGGGACGGGGAGATAAAGGATGCGGGTGCAATACGGTGGTTAAGTCGGTCTTCGAGACGAGAGAGAGAGAGTGTGCATATTTGGTCAAAGCGCACGGTACCCATCCTACCCATAACACCCATCCTATTCGTTTTTCTGAAGAGTTTTAGTCCTAGACTACATATCTATGTCGTTTCGACATGTACGCTGACAAATATTGTCTACATATTTTAACACGTGAAGTTATCGCTTTGTGGTTTCGAGTCAATACAGTCAATCAATTCAACAGTCAAGTTCAAGTCAATTCAGCATTATTTTACTAGTATTAATTACTAGTAAAATTATTATTAATTACTAGTAAAATAAGTACTAATATACCAAAAGCTGGCAGCATAAATTAAAGGTCATCTAACAAATGTGAATAATTTAATAGTTGTGTTTCCGGACTATCATTATGACAGTCTGGCGACTGAGCACCGTTGGGTTTGGGAGGGGAAGAAGTCGAAATTTAATGAAAATTAAACATAATTAAGTAATATTATAAAAGTATTTTTTAAAGATAAATGAGTAAAATAAACAATTATTTATAAGTGTTGTTAAGGCAACGCATCATTTTCTGTTTAGCTTCAGTAAGTTTGAACCAGTCTGGTACTATCTTAACAAGCTGGTAATAGTCTGGCAATCCCCTCTTCACTCAAACCCAACGGCACTCAGTCGCCAGACTGTCATAATAATAGTCCAGAAACTCACCAGAATGTAACTATTAAATTATTCACATGTATTAGATGATCTTTAATTTATGTTGCCAGCTCTCAGTCTATAACTTTTTATTATGCATATTGAAGCAATATACAATTTGTATATATGTGGGTTAAATGTGTGTGCACAGTGGTCCATGGGGCCTGATATGGCACGAGTGGCTCAGACGCGACACCCAAGAGAAAGAAGCTCGTCAGGCCAGGGACAGGGAGCGCTCCGAGTCACCGTAGCGTACAGGACAGTGTCCGAAGACGCGATGCTGGTGATCGCTGGAATACCCCCACTGGACCTCCAGGCAAAGAAGAAGGTCTTGGACTACGAAGATCTTAAAAATCGCAACGAACATGACCAGAAACTGAGGGAAGCCTGGCAACGGAGATGGGACTAGTCCAGCAAGGGAAGATGAACCCACCGACTTATCCCGGTCATAAGTCGGTGGAGGGCCAGGGAACACGGTGAAACGATCTACCGCTTGATTCAGGTACTCACTGGGCATGGATGCTTTGATGATGAACACACCATAATCGGCCGTGAGGCTTGGGCACCCCAGAGAAAACTGCTGAAACAAGCACTCGGGGTAGCCGAACTCAACATTGACAACATGGTCCACAGCATGATGGAAAGCAAGAAGAACTGGGACCTTTAGTGCGACTACGTAGAAGAGATTCTGAGCCCCAAAGAGGGCAGCGAAAGAGAAAGACGCAGAGCGCAACAGCTTCTCCAACACTAGAATAGGGCCAACTAAAAGGCCAGACTACCTGACCTCCTGAAGCAATGTGGAAAACAATACCAGGGGGATTCTCTGATCCCCCTGGTATTGTTAGGTAGGACAAGGGGGGTGGTTTAGTGAGTAGCAACCCTACACTACTCGAGAAGGGTGTCATGCGCTCACTTATGGCTGAGCCCATCCATAGGCAACTATGGGTGTGAAGATTCCCCTCCCACAGGAAAAAAGTGGTCCATGGGGATCCCAGTTTTTGAGATAACTCCTCGATTGTATGTCGTGAATTTAACTCGATTAGGGATTTTAGTGCATCGTTATTAAAATTCAAAGGTCCTCTCATTATCAGTTCATCCCCAAGCTTCTATTGCCCGATTTAAATTTCTGGAACCAATATTATTATCTGCGGAATGTTACCATTTTACCATAAATATCTTTGAGTGTTTTATTGGATTTTATGACATTCCAACCCAAATTGAAAAAAAATAATAATATTTCTACCAAAGGAATTACAGAGATGTTTTCGTCACTGTGTCTGAATACAAACTGAACTCAAACACGAGGTCTCAAAATATGCGAATACTTTTTGGTTCCCCTAATATTATGTTACAAAGTATACTATAATGGGATAATAATTATGCCCAAGTACATATTTGTATTTTTTTGTAAATCCATTAAGAGTTATATTAAAAAATATACTATATAAATTGGCAGAAAATTATTTAAGAATTTTTTTTTCAAAGGAACGTGAGTTTTGCTAAGGATATTATTATTTTTGTAAGGGATAGCGTCCTTACATTATGAAATATTACCACAGTGAGCTTCGTGGATGTTTTTCTACGTGACCTGGTGACCCAGAAACCTGGGAATATTGTACCTTGTTTGTTACGATAGTTTAACAGCATTCACACAGAATTGTTTCATTGTATTAGAGTACAGCGAATGACGTCTTTGTTATGAAATCTTCCATTTATGTTATATGGATATTCGCAAAATTATACATGACCGAATTTAGTCACACTCGATATATTTACCAAGTGTTCCATAATCCCTTTCAAATATATCATTTTGATTTTAATATTAACGATTTCTACAAAATTTAAATAGGAAGGAATCTAATTTGGCCCTTATGTTGATTTAACTATAATTACTACTTTTATACGTATGTTTAAAATCATTGCTTTTTGCAACTGCTCTTAAGTTTCTGCATCTTCTCTCTGCTCAAAAATAATTGGACTCTGCGAAAGCTCTCAGCGTCTAAAAAAATGAATATAAAAAAATGTGTTTATTAAAATGTATACAGGTTATATTAATAAAATCAAAACAATACCAAAGCTTTAATAAAACATAATTTTATATATATGAAAAGTTGGATATGTGCGTCATCAGATTCTGACCTTTCAATCTATATAGAGTGAACTTCAACCTATTTGCAAAATCACTTAAGTTTCATTCGGTTTTTTATTTAATACAATATATATATTTAAATACATTTATGATATGATAACGTATCTTTGCCATACAAAAAAATGTATATTTTGATCTTTTTTATAAATGCTATGAACAGAAATACGTATTTCAAAGCTTAAAAATTTTAGGCCTGGATAACGTATGAGGATATTTTTTGTTCTTTTTATGAACACCATCAGACAAATTGTGTGGAAGAAAATCGTATAAATAAAATATCACATATGCGCAAATATACCCCACTACAAAGACAGGCAACCCCAGTCTGTATTTGGAAAAAAAGCGGATTTGGAAGACCTACTGTTATTAAAATAATGAACAACGCCATTTCAGCGCTTTGAGTTGACCACAACATCATGATTTTATTCATCAGAAATTAACGTACGACTCTAATGCAAATGAATGGATACAATTGTAAAACTATAGGGCATGCCACATGAGCGTTCGGAATTCATAGATGAAAATTAAAGCGCCATAACTTTTACAAAACATAATTTATTCAATCAAAATAATCTTTATTAGTTTCGATATTTTTTTGCTAACGAGAAACCAAATTAATATTTTTATTAATGTCAGCGCTTTTAGAAGCAATAAATTCTTTCATACCTTAAAAATTGCTGCAAGTGCCGAAAAATATGAAAATCTGTTGCGGAGAGATTCGGCGAATAAAGTGAATGTGCTGAAATCTCATGTTTTAAAGTTTTAAAAATAGAAATGGTTGCCTGCGATGCATGCGAACGAATGCTATCTTGGAGCATTATAAACCCCATACTTATTTATTAGAATTGACAATTTTTAGTTTCTGGTACATAGGAAAGGTAGTCCCAAAAGTACTAGATTTAATAAAGAAAACATTTGGGAAAAACATCTTTATTTCTGAACATAGGCTGTCCGAGCATGGCGTCCGATTGCGAGGCGCTCATACGCCGGTGTTCATAGTGTCAGCGGTCTAAAAAGTGGACCGATTCGACACATAAACCTTGTAGCCACATATTTTAGAGCATTTAGGGTTTTTTGCTTAAGTTATGAGGAGAAATGCATCCCCGGGGCTTTCTACGATCTCTATGATCACGGAAGCCTCCACCCCGGAGACTAATTTACATAAGTGGTTCGCTTTAAATGAGGTCGCGAGCGAAACTAGACTTCCCCTCACCTATAAAATTTATGTATTTATCTATTTTACTTATTTATTTTACATAGTTTTAATTTACAAAATATATGTATACATCTTAGCTAGTTTTTTTGTTTTTACATACATGATTTACAAAATCTAGCTTGTTTCTCTCCCGCGCTCATAGTGCAAGTCACTCGAATTTGAGAATGAGTGTGTTTTCGCGGACATGGATATTAAATTCAGGTTTTGCACTTTTCTTGAGCGGGCTGGAATGGTCCCGAAAAGTGGGATCAATACGCAGTTTGGGTCAGTGGAGGGTCCCCATGCTTCTTTATCTCAGGTATGAAGGAATGAATCCATGTTTCATTCATGGTTATGAATCAATACGAAAACTCGGCTTTATTGCTGTGAAACCTTGATCGCCAAACATTTGATTAAAACATCCTCACGAAACTGTTTTTGTTCCGTTGTGTGCAAACGCGGCACCCATATTGTGCACAGCTTTTTTATGTTCAAATTTTCAGTCAATATGCGATGTACAGCACTTTTTAAAATATCTATCATATCTACTAGCTTGCGCATTTTTAGTAGATGGTCATTCAATACAATTTGGTAGATTTTCTTCATAATTTCTGGCGTGGTCACCACATTTAGTCGAACACGGCGATGTTCATCTTGATAGCTCAAAAAGCTTCGTTTAAACTCAATAATTTACTATTTTAAACGAAGGATAAGACTCCTCCAGAATTGATATTAGTTGGATTGAGACCTTTCAAATAAAAGTATTATATCACATAACGATGGCCAATTTTTCCAGGCTGCCAAACAAATATTAAACAACATAGCGTCTTCAAACTTAAAACCGAAAAAAATACGATTGAAAAAATGTTTCAATATGTGTCCATTTAAGTTTCCAAACGATGAAAAATACTACATAATTATTCAGGATTATATATTGCATTTGTAAGTTCGTGGAAAACGAACGTAATTGTGGACCTGGAACTGGCGTTTGCATCATGAATACGCCCCCGCAGTCTCTCTTCCCGGAAATTCCTCCCCATCCACTAAGCTGTATTTTCTCAACAAACCTCAAAGCGAAGGATTTAATCGGATTCCTCGAATCAGAAATATATTTAAACATAGTTTCAAGTATAGTAAAATAAAATAAATAATAAACTAATCTGTTGTTGAATATGATTTTTTTTAAATACACGTCTGTTCTTATCTTTTCGAGGGCAGGGCTATGATTTATGCTCAGCGATATTTTTTTTCTGCACGATAAGAAATACATTTAAACAAACGAAATACTTACCGGATTTAAAGATATTCAATTTACAAAAATTCTACATATTTTATGCTTAAGCCCTTTCAGATAACACAATGCTTAAGTCTTCATGATGATGTAAACTGATTAAAAAAATTGAAGTTTAAATGTGAGTATGTAAAGTTTTAAAGGCTTAGTTATTGACTAAAGCAATGATCCATTTTCAATCAAGATAAATACATTTTTAAAAAATAAATTAAGCTTTAAATATTAAATAATAATGCGACAGATTGAATAAGTTCCTTCAAAAATAACGATTCAATCATCGATATTTTTAATTTGGTTGACTCAACTCTGTACAAAGTTCTCTCGATGTTATTGTAATACCTCGACTACGAATACTGATAAAAATTACCTCGGGTGATGTTATTTTATTATCACTGGTTTTGGAAATTGTTGTTGTGTAACAAAAATTAGCAAATAAGAAAATTCCAAAAACTTCTAGTTAAAGAATGCAGGATAATGAAAAAAATAATGCAAAGAGGTATTTTATTATTTATACGATGGAATTGCGTTCTGTATTACCAGAGAAGAGACAAATTCTTAAACGCCAGGAAGCGAAAAATTTCATTTAAAAAGAAAAAGAAGATGCCCGTCACCGGCATTTGGTTTACATGGCGATGTATGTGTTAAAAATAATGTTTTTTATTGTGTATAATGTTGAAATGCACAAATTTGTGCCGACGGTATTTATAGGGTTCATATGTATTAACTAAAGAAGAGTTGTAGGTATTTTTGGAAAAATTTTTGAAGCATAATTGGCAGATATATAATAATATTGTATTTGAGCTCAGTTTGTGTCCAGACACAGTGACGGAAACATCTTCGTAATAAATGGCTCATTTACGATGATATACGACGAAAAAATGAATTACACTCAGAGCTCTTTTTTTTGTGCGAAATTTCAAAGTTATGCGGTTTTTTTTTCAAAGCATTTTTTTTATAAAATTTCATGAAGAGCATGTATCGAGATATTTTGAATAAAATAGAAAATAAATCATGAACATTAACCGAAACTTGAGAAAAAATTACAATTTTGGACTGCTTAAATCGTGTTACATTTGTGACCATACCTTTTATTCTGGTGATGCTATTTCTTCCGATAAAGAGAGCAATTTTGAGTTAAATTGAAAATCGCAACGAAAATTATACAGCGATAATAGTTTGTAATTAAAAAAATATTGTTTCTCTAGTGGATGTCTGGCATTAGAGATGTCAGATGCCAGACATCCTAAAAAATTTACCAAAAACGTTTTTTTTAATTGCCTTATTATTTTTGTGCGATTTTGGATATATTTTATATAGCTATTTCAAAGTTATGCGGTTTTTAAAAGCCATGGAACGCAACTTCAATTTTTCTATATAAGTCTTTTTTTTTGTGCGATTATCCGCGGAACGCATCTACCGCACAAAAAAAGATTAAGTGTACTTTAAATAGAAAAAAGCCAATTCCAACGCCTAATCCCGGATTGAATATAAAAAAGGTTATTTTGTGTTTATGGCGGGATATGCGGGGAATAATGAATTATGAATTAATGAAACCGGGAAAAACTATAACTCCACGAGTACATTGTCGACAATTAGAAGTTTTATCACAAAAATTTAAAGAGAAACGTTCGCATTTATTCAACAGGAAGTGGGCAATGCTGCTAACCGCATCCTCTTTATTCATCAAACCTCACCCCGAAGGATTTCCACGTTTTCAGGTCCATGAAGCATAGTCTGAGAGAAAAACGATTCAAAAATGCAGCTGAAGTGGAAGTGCATTTAAAATCGTCGGAAGTCGGAAAGTTTTTACAAAAAAGGAATTGAAGGACTACCAAAGCGAAGGGTAGATGTATTACTGTATGTATATAACATTTTTGTTATTGATATATTTGAAATAAAAATTTAAAAAATGGCTAGCTTATGAGGATGGTATATAAATGAGGGATGAAGCGGCATGTGGTATGTGAGAGAGAGCGCAGCCTCAATAATGTTGAGGAAGGATCCGGCGCGAGCAGTCTGTGGGCGAAGGGTTAGCGAGACGCGGTATCGAACGGCGGGCGAGGCGCAGGCGCAGGCGCGCCCCCGCCTAGGTCTGTGCCCTCGTCTGTGCCCCCGCCGATGTCCGACAGCACTCACGCGCGGACTCGCTCCGGAGGCCCGCGCTGGCTAAAAATACCCCATCGCTGGTCACATTGCGCGAATGTCAACTGCTACTTTCGACCTGTTCTCGTCCGGAGCGCACGTCTTGCGGACACGGCCCCGTCCACGAGGTACGACCTTCCACTTTCCACTCTCCCGCCCTCCCTCGTCCGAACCTTCGCCGGGAAACCAGCGCCATTCTGCGAATATCGATTGTGCTCTTTGTCGTAATTTCTAAGGAAACTTTCATAGGGAGCGAGCGCGCTCCGAGGGGGCGGAATCGGAACGTACCCCCGCCTTCCACACCTAATTCATAAACATTTCATTCACAACAACCCAATATTTCATAGTACTACGCCAACCAACAAATTTCAATATAGAATATAACAAAACCAATCGAATATCATTTCGAAACTAAACACCTTTTTATTTAACAACATCCACCGAACATACTGCAGATTTAAACCCAACAAAATTATTCACAGCGTTGTTGTAGAAGAGGGATTTTTTTGAATTTCCAAACATTGGACAGGCCTTATCATTCAGTGATCTTTTAAAAAGATAAGTTCTAGCAGAACTTTAAATGCTTGTAACATTTTTGTAGAAAATATATTTTATATTTTGAAATTTTTTAATCAATTTTTCGGAAAAAATAATTATATTGATGTAATATACGTTTGTGGAGTTTGAGCTCTTACCACAAGAAAAATGTATATTTGTATTATAATCATGATTATTGATAACAAATCTCGTTTATATAATATCAGTGTCTTTATTTACATTTACATTTGCACAAAAACGAATATAAAATCACGATAAAAATATCAGAAGTTATATGAAGTAGTTCACAAGTGCGCGAATCAAGATACAATTTCTATATATGAATGGCCAATCTTGCAAATAAGCTCATCTCCCTTATGATGACACAAACATTTCTATCTAAATAAGAAGTAAAAAATGATCAGCTGATTAAACTGATCGAGTGCAAAGCAGTGTTACGTCTTTGCGAAAAATTTTCACCAAAAGTGCAGCGTAGCGATATTTAGATGTTGAACCAATCAGAAATAGTGTATTAAATTCATATTCAACATCGGAAAAAATCATTTCTCAAACGGGTGAAACATAGGACCATTATCCGAAAAAATATTTTAATATCCCTACTATAACATGTTGATAAATTTGATCATATCAGTGAGTGATTTGAATAATTTAAATACATTAAAAATTAAGGCAAAGAATGCACCAGAACAAATTCGATCGATCAAATCAATCATAATTATTGTATTATACAAGTATTATTGTATACATTCGTTTTGATTTAAATCATTATCAACCAAAACAACCCCATCTAATTTGGCTTTGATGCGTTGATTTATTAAAGAGTTTGGATATATAAGAAAATTCAAGATTTTTGTTCAAACTTTCTAAATCTTAACGGTATTTATTGAGTTAATTCTTTATGCTTTATAAGGTCGCATATGAACGATTGACATGTGACAATGATTAAATATTGTTTAAAATCAATTATTATTCCGCCATTCATTCATAGATCCTTTTTGTACCCAAATATCGTTCAAAATTCGCATCTTATCGAATGTCATATTAATTTCTTATCCCTACAGTGTGATGTTCGTAGGATATAATAGATGCGACTGATTCTACATGAAGTTGTAAAGGTCCATGTCTTATAATTACTCATCGGTGAGTCGCTATTTAACCCTTTGAATAGTGACCCAATTCATAAACTTAGATGCTATATTTATTTGTTCGTCATTTGTCGTCCGTACAAATCTATTTATCTGTCAGGAGCATCGCAGCGTGTATGAAGCTTGTATATGAATAAATAAACACTGTTGAATGCACACAATATTCGGTAATTTCTTCAAGTAAACATAAACAATACTCTTGGAATCGATTCATTTGGCTTATCATTATTAGTCGATAAATTTAGGTTAATGATCTATACAATCGTACGATGTACGCAAGATACTCTCTCCGTCGCTGTTTCTTTCCAAACTCAACGTGCAAGAAATTTTCAGTATTTTACCTCTTTAAAAGATTGATACCCATAAAATATTATGCTAGGGACACATATTTTGGGGAATATTTACATAATAAAATATATAAGCCAAACGACTTTTTACGCAATTTCTAATATTTCTAAAATGCTGGCGGTTAAAAGGTTAATACATCAATGCAATTAATTGTTGATCTGTGGCCAATTTTGGACATTTTCTTTGATTCGCCCACATTCAGCTCGGCGGTGTTTATTGGCGTTTTTAAAACACGTGCGAACATCCCAAAATATAAACACACGAGGTTTTGGCATCGAAATGGCAATATACATTTTTATTGCGTTTGTGATCCTCGGTTCCTGGATTCGTAGGCCATTTTTATTTACGACAGTTAATCGATCGCTTAAAAGAGAATATTTGGGGGAGGAGGCTGGGATATTCGAAGTCAATAATGAAATTAACGACATACAAAGTACACTGCAATTGTTTGTAGTTAATGTGTGTTTATTTATTGGCCGACAGTTTTATACGGCCATCAAGACCCTCTTGTACAACATTTGGTCCGAGCCCATAAAAAAAGCCCCAATCTTCTTCGTCGATCGACTAAATGTATGTATAAAATCGAAATAATTCGGGGATCTTCCCAAAGCGCGTTTTAAGTGCTGTTTTTAGCTTTATGGGCTTTGAATGCTAATTTTCGTCGGAGCCAATGTCGAAGAATTCAGTTTGAAATATTGACTGTGACCTCACAGTTTTAGGTCAGTGTTGCTCTAAAATTGTTTTAAAATAAATGTATTTTTATACGGCCTACGTTTATAGGGCTTATTTATACACACTTAAGATGTCACTTCCTTGAGCGGCAAAAGTCCCATATTATTTCAACTGAGACAATCGCATTTGACATTTCACAGCGAAAAAATGTTTGAGATCCCCCGGGTCCATTAAAAAAGCATTGGTGACATTTTTCTCATTTTTTGTCAAAAAAAAACTCTTCGAATATAAGAATTTTCTCATAAGTTTCCAAGCTTAGTTCGATGACAGGCTATTTTTTTCCATAAACTTTCAGCAAACATGTCTTGGAAAACTTATCCAGTTATAATCCGGTTAAAACTGTTCTTCGAGATTTATATCCAGATAAAAAGAAAATTGTATAATTGTTTCTTTTGTCCGAAGATAAATTTTCATAATGGGATCGCAACGTCAATAACTTGAGAAAAAACATTTTCGCCGCATAAAATCGACGTCAATTACGACGGCCCCTTTTTATTATCAAAAGATGTTAGCGAGATTAAAAACATTCCGATCCATATTATAACGCAATCCAGAATTTATGACTTTTTTTGTAATACATTACATAAAAAAAATACAATTTAATTCCGTATCAAAATTTTTCCCCTCCGGTAATTCACAGGCATGTTTTATTTTAATTATGTAGGCAATATTGTTTGCGCTTTATTAAGGGCGTTAATCACATGGCAGGGGTGGCTCGTGTGTACATTGCATGTGAATAACTAAGCCCACGAATGGCTGGATTTATAAAACATATTGTAACGCAAAGCGCCGGGTGTAGGCCTAAAACTGCATCTCGCCTCCGGACTTCATTATTGGTTGATAGGTGTTAACAAAGGAGGGAGATAGATCCAAAGAAAATACGTTTGAAGATCAAGCCTTCCCGCGCCCAAGACAATCGGTCGGACCCCAAGACTTTAATGGCTCTGATTGAACAGAAAACGACTAAACTGACTCAATGTGGTTATCCGCGCCTCTTTTATATCCGACTGACCGAAACTACCGAAAACTAACCGAAAACTACAAAAAATGTTAGTAAAAACACAAATTTTTCTTCAATCACTCACTATATTATTATTTCCCAATATTTCTTCTTAATTGTAGTCTAAGCTATACACAATATTATACAAAGTAAAACTATGTTTAATGTTTGTGCTGCAAATCACTTGTTTAGGACTTAGGACTTCCATGGTGAAAAATGTCATCGCTCACCCACCGACAATACTTAATACTTTTCACACAATTTTTTTTTAAATTCAATCACTTTTAGACCCAACAAGGTAGAAATGTCCATTCATTCCGATATCGTTCTTATCGCCTTCTGGAATGTTAAAACTAACCTTGACCTGGCACATGTATCGTGTTTTTAGAAAGCCCAACTGTCCGTGTTGTTTTGAGATCAGACGTTTGTTTTGATAACCATGCACTCTAATTGCTCTGAGGAATTTCATTTATAGCCTTGACCGGGGCATATGTGACATCTCGTGTACTGTACTGTAGTGGCGACACAACTCCTTTGCAAAATATATCCATTAAGAAGAAAATCACAAAACTGATAGGCTTGCAGAGTAATTCAGTCCTTCTATTTTTGCAAGATTGATTGTAGTTCCTAAGAAAAGTTGATTTTATGCTTTTTTCCATTAGTCAACAAAAATTGCTAGTAGAAATATTGTGTTTTGCGTTGTGTAATATATAATAAAATAGGCTTGCTGTTGATCTAGTATAGGATTTATATAAAAAACATTCTTCAAAACCAGTTTTTGGTTTTCGAACGAAACCGGTTTTCGGTTTTAAGAAATACATGAACTTTTTTTTTATTAACGATCTTATTTTTATGAAAATATTTTTCGAAAACGATAACACCCTTTTGCTGGGTATTGAAATAGGGTGAATACATTTTAACACTTTAAACTCTTTCTTTTTTTATTCGAATTATTTTAGGTGATTTTTTCAATAATTATATTTTAGATAAAAATTTGAAAGAAAATGTTTATAACAAGGAAAATAATAATGGTTTTCAATATTTTTACTATTTATTGTGTATGTATGTAAAATAAAATGGCTGATGTTCATCCAAACGTTTTGTCCTTGTCTCCTGTCGATGATCTTTCCGATTTGGTCTTGGGTGCTCGAAAATTTCCGACGATTCCATCAAAAACTTTTGGCGATTTTTTTTTTTATGTTTTAATGGTTTTTGTGTTTTAACAAAAAAAAACAAATATCAAGTTCAAGGGATTAAACGCTGTCAAGCGAACAATTTTAGGATAAAAAACCGGTTTTTCAAATGTCACAATTTTTGCCCAAAAACCGGGTTTTCAAAACCGATTTTTGGAAACCGATAAGCCATAGTGTAGTGGTTGCTTTATGCTACGTATAAACACACACAGTAGAGACGGCGCGACGCATGCGCGTAGCTTTTTTATGAAGTATGCTATGAATACGGACAAACATTTCTCCCTCACTTTTCTTTAGATTGTCTGTTGAAGTTTCACTTTCGTGACGTTCATGTCAATCTTTCTTACCGCGTCTATACAAGTTTCACTAAAAAAATCGAAGCATTCACAGCATAAAATCGGGATTAAATGACACTTCACAAATTAAATAATAACGTACTTAAGTGATAAAGTGGCCGAAATAATTTCAGCGTGTCTCCAATTCCTTTGAGGAGCCAAAATGTAATATACAACGATAAAATATTCTGTGATGTTTCACGATTGGAGGCTCGCTTCCTCCCCGGGGGCTGAACAGTAAATAAATAAAATGGGAATATTTTCGTCAATA
Source organism: Stenopsyche tienmushanensis (assembly GCA_008973525.1). Classification (NCBI taxonomy): domain Eukaryota; kingdom Metazoa; phylum Arthropoda; class Insecta; order Trichoptera; family Stenopsychidae; genus Stenopsyche; species Stenopsyche tienmushanensis. The sequence goes on from WACJ01000025.1 coordinate 326,413, forward strand.
TTTGAGACGTTCAATTTTCAAATAGGCATTCTTATCTCCTGCCTCTTTCATAAATAAAGCCATCGAGCCGCACAATCGCTTCGCTTTCGATTATAAAATGTATACACAAATAGTCCTTTCGATATAAATACAGCAGCGACAAAAAAATCCGTTGTCTAAATTTCGCTTATTCATGGTCGATATAAGACGTGTTAAGATCGACAGGTCGACGCCGTGGGAACATTTGACGTTCAATTTCATCGTTTTCGAGCGATAACGTATTTTCGTGCCGCTCGCGCTTTATTATATAATGATGATTGCTCGATTGATGATGATTGAATTGCATCTCGATTTTTAAATTATTCAAATGTGTGCAAATAATACGTCTCGTGTTATTTTTGAGAATATAACCTAGCTATCATCATTTTCTCGGATGACGTTTCTCTTCGTGTGTTTTGAAATCATTATTCAATGTTGCCATTACACAGAATTATTTGATCCAAAGGCATTAAAAACATGCCAGTATAAAATATTTTCGCCCACATTTAATAATTTTAATGTGACATGTTAAACGACGTTATTTAGATGCAATACAGTGTGATGATATTTTTATGTATTCAAATAATTTTATTTTTTATGAACTGCTCAAAATATTATTAATAATCCATATTTTCTTTTCTTAAAATTATCTTTTGAATATAATCATTTTTTTTTCTCAAATGTAAACAAACGCCTTCGTAAGCTTCCCTTTTCGAGAATATTCTAGCATAATCCTTACTTTGTCGCGGTATTTTTGGCGCTCTGGGAAAATTCATGGCAATACTTGAGTTATATAACACTGTAATATTTTGTATATATTGAAGAACACATTTTCCATTAAATAAAGATCATCATCCTTCAAAATAAGCTTATAAATAAAAGATATTTTTATGAGGTTTTCATCCCTTCTGCTTTCTGCCCAATTTACTTTGATTATGCCTTGTGTACTAATTTGGCCCAATTTAAATCATCGAATGCATTTAGCGATAGTTTCCCCCCTTCAATCTATTAATGTGTCCCTTTTAATATACCTCTATGTATTGACCCAATTTGATGTGGTCAATTTGATGTTATCAGATTTGATATTTGGCAGCATTCTCATGCCACTTGTTTTTATATCTACGAGTATCTATTCTAGTTTGTATCTTGTAGGTCGTATTACGACTATTTTTATTCTGATACGACGTAATCGATTCAAATAATAAGAATTGGGTGAAATATTGGCTTTGAAAGAGATTTTATTTTTCAGAAATACAATATCATTTCGGTATAGTTATATAGTTCTAAAAAATATAATAGTTTTGCTGTTGATTTTGCTTCTCACTTTATAGATTATACTTTTATTTTAATTATTAAAATCATTTATGCATAATGAAAATGATCAATATTGTATTGATTTTTTTTTTAAAAAAAGGAAGCACATTGGTTAAAAAAATCTTTACATGGCACTTTTACCAAAAATTCCACCTTTGGCATAAGTATCTTTTGTAGATAAACGATTTATAATTTTCGATCAATCTCATTATACAATAACTGGATAAATCTAGATAAATCTGGGGGTTGCGGGGACCAATTATTTTTTTTAAATACTGTACCGGTTTTTTTTTGCATTATAAAATTGGAACAAAATTTGAATATTTTTTTTGCCTGAATGTGAAATTTTACTTTAATATTCGAAGAAGTCTTTTTAATAAAGCTTTTTTATTTAATTTTTTTTTTGCCATTTTCCATTCTTAAAACTGACTAAGAAGCCATAGGATGGTGATTTATAATGAAGTTATCCTCAGCATCCGCAGTAGATTTTGGGCGGTCCGGTCTTTTCCTGTCCTTCAAAGTTCTAGTCTCTTGGTATTTTCTAATTATATGATGCACCCTCTTAATGAAAATCTTTATTTTTTTAGCAATTTTCCTAATATAAAAGCCTTTATTTCATAATGTAATGATATTCAATTCGGCGGTAGAAACGCGATAGACGGCAGTGAAGTTTATTAGCTCCTAAACAAAAATAGATTCCTTTCGCGTGCATTCCATTTTTTTTTCCTTTATTAACGATTTTTATTATTTTTGTTGCTCTTTGTCTGACTCGATACTCTCTACTTCTTTCCAGTGTACTTGTTGGCACTTTCTTGGCGATTTGTTCGCTTTCTTCCGTTTTATAAAGGCTCGCATTCTGTCTATACTTGTCTATTTCTCTATTTAACTTTTCACACAATGGAAAAAGTTAGCTAAAAGATGAAACTTTGTTTATATAGCATTATATAAAATAGTCTTGCTACTGGTTTAGTGGTTGCTTTATGTTACGTATAAACACACACACACAGAGTAGAATAAAAACGATTTTTTATCTCATCCCGTCCAACTGCTACTTAAAGTTTCACTTTTCGTCTCGTTCAAAATGACTTTATAAACTATTTATTGAAGTGACATTTTTATAGACGCTATGAATTAAATTGGCTTGAACGCCATGTAAAATAAAGCTCTAAACGGCAGATGGTCAAAAATGTATGTATGTCTATATATAGCATATAGCAACCGCTAGACCAATAGCTATTTTATTATATATTACACAAACACAGCTTCATCTTTAAGCCAACTTTTTCCATGTTAATTATCGAATCTTTAGGTTCAATCACTTTATAATATTAAATAACAACTAAATACTGAATAAAATAATATTTTCAAATTATTTAAACAAAAATATATTCTGTTATAAATAATAATTACAGTAGAACCTCGATTATCCGGACCAATTGGAGATGAAAATAGCCCGGATAACGAAAGTTCGGATAATCGAAAATAGTCATACACATAACACAAATATCGATTTTAGCTATAAGTTAGCTCTTCTTTTAGAAACTGCCACATCTTCTTGCTTCTCAAACCATTTCATAGTTACATCTAAACACTGAAAAACTTCAGAATGTATAGGAACCAATATCTCCCCCTTCGCAAATCTCTTCTTCGTCTTCTCGACCTTGTTCTTCTGAGGCAGATATTTCTTTAATTGTTTCTTCATTCTTCAAAATTTGGAATTCAGTATCATTTACATCGCAATTTAAGCACTCGGTTACATCTTCTTCGTCACATTCAGCACATACAGCATATATATATCAGATTCTACCGCGTTACTGGAACTTACTAAAAGTCTTTTCAAAATTTATTTTCATGTTTTTTTCAAAAACATGTTTGTAATAACAATGTTTTCCCTCTTTTATCTATGGAGTTTTCATCCAGGTTTTTTCTGATTATATTTAACCTGAAGGCTTTTGATATTTTTAAAGCATCTGGGGTTCTTTGATTTTCCAATGACAAGCAGTGACAGCCTGTGTCTGCCTGCTTGCTGCGTTTGTACACACCATTATAGTGACACAAATCTTTTCTAGTTTTGTATCCAGGTGAAGTATTTTCATGTCTTGATGCTAAAGATTTGTGGAGTATTGTTTTCCATTTTGAGCCGATCTCATCAGCATTATATATGAATCTTCGTCGAATCCTTTCTTCTCCACAAATAGCTTCAATGCGTCAATGAATGTATTTGCTGATGGTTTGTCAGCAGAAAGTTTTTCCCCCATGAATTTCAAGTTCCCTGATACCATGTCGAATGTCCATTCTCCACATTCGAATCAGCAATTTATTTTATATTTTTTTAATTTATTTAGAAAAATCCGGATAATCTTTAATATTTTTCGGATAATATTTTCAATAACAAATTATTAAAATATGCAACACTTGTGTCCCGATTGATGAATCAGCGTATGTTTCTACGAAAAATATAATTCTGATTTAAAATGATTTTCTCAGAACCGTCAATGTTGCATCGTGACGATTGTTTAAGTGTGTAAAAATTTTCAAATCGAAATTCTTGGCATGCCAAATAGCATTTTCATTCTTAATTGACCTTGAAACAAGTTAAAAAGCGTGATACGACACAGGAAAGTGAAACTTTTGCGTGCCGCGATCGGAAGTATATTATTTAGTTAACATAGTAAATAGTAAAAATAAATACCTTTATATTCGCGAGCACCTACGTGAGAGCTTTCAACTTTCAAAGTCTCGTGACATTCCGCCACGTGACCGATGACGCGTATAACGCAAACAATAAATTATAAAGTGCCATTAAGTCAACAAAAAGAGAGGCGAAAGAAGCAGGGCAGGCCCTGAAAGCATTTTTCACTCCGGCCAAAGCTACACTAAGCTTTCACATCCGGCTTCTTCAAAAATATAAGCCGGCGGACATATAATTAAAAGCGACGGAAGCCGAACGAACTACAGTAGACTCTCGATTATCCGAGAGACTGCCGGGGAGTACAAACACGAACAACTGGAAAACCGGGATAATCCAAATCATCAAATTTCTATTTGGTTTTGATTATAATATCATAATTACATTGCAATATTTTTTCATAATTTTAACCTTTATGGTAGGATGATCGCGTATTTGCGAGCGAATTCCAGTGATTCATAAAGAACACTCTTATACGTTGAGCTCGGAGAGAGACTGAGACGCTGTGGGCGACATGTTGGGCGACGAGTGTTAAACTGACTAATAGTAGTTTTAGTTTTAATAATCAAGCTCTTATCAACCCGGGTTCATTTTGACAATCTTACTCTCGTTGTGATTTTTGCCTCGTATAACAAATTTTCTTAAACTCTTGCTCGGTTGTTTTAAAAACCAAGGTAATTAAAACATGAGAACAGGCGTTTGTTTTGGTAGATAAAATACAAGCATCATCCTTATCGTTTTGTATATAACACCCCAGTACTATTCGAGAATTGCCTTATTATCCGTCAAAACAAAAATCAAAAAATATTTTTCGGGCACGGATAATCGAGAGTACACGTCCGTATTTCGAAATGCTCGCCAGCTGTCAATTGGCCGAATCAATTTTGGCCATAACAATACAAATTCGCATCATACGCACAATGCCCAATTAATATCCAATACGATACATCAATTCGTTTATGTCAATTAATTCGATTGAATAACATCAATAAAAAAATCCCCCCACAAATTAAACCAATATTTAATACGAATGTCAGCGTGCCGTACGCAAAAAGCGTAGCTTAAATCGTAAACATTAAGCAATGCTTAATTAATGCAAATTGATGCCGCATTATTCCAGCGGGGGTAAAAATGATAACGGCCACACGCACCCGGCTTATTCAGATTGCCATCAAATTTCCCCCCCATTTTTTACATGGTGCGGAAATAAATTGCAATTACGAAATCATTCACGATAAAATATCATAATCGTAAATAAGCGTATTAACCAACCACAAAAAAAAAAATAACCACAAACATTGCCCTCCTTGAATTTTTCGCGTGTTTTTCCATGCTCCGGTCGTTTTGTGTTTATCCGAAAATGATTGCATCGCAAGAATATAATCTGTCGACCGCAATAATATATTTTTCGTCGAATCCCTTTGTTGGAAAATATTTTTTGCGACCGAAAATTTTGGCCCAAATTCGCAACTGTCGCTGAGTTACTTTAAATTCCGATGACTCAATTTTGTTTGTCGTTTTAAATGCCGAATTTCGCTGTGAATCATCTGTTATCGGCGGAAAAGAGCGCTTTTTATTTGTTTTATCCGACCTTTGTGTGTCGAGTCCAAGTGCCAAAGTATGTCTAGCGCGCATCTATCCGAGCTAGCATTGCTCCAAATCGATTGGAATTTCATTTTTTGACGGAATTAGTTTATGTTAATATGACTTGTTTTGGCAAGTAATTTTGCATACTCGCACATAATATTTCCACAGCGAAAGATTGCTCGCTTTTGAGGAAAGTCGATGCTGTGTCTTTGCCAAATGGATTCGTTTGTGAGTGGAAGTTCACTTTTTAGATCTCATGCCGAATACAGAAAAGTTTTCATTAGATTTAATAGCGTATTTCCAATTGCATTCGTCGTATGAAAAAGCAGGACGATTGCCAAGCATTAAAATAGAAGAAGAGTTCAGCAAGTATTTTAATTTCATTTATGCGTTCTCAAGTTTAATCACGCTAAATGTTAATTCGGATTCTTCTTGAGATGCTGTTTTAGGACGTAGGTGATTTTTATGAGAGGAGTTTCCCAATACTCATTAGTGTCCAATTAATTTGAATATGCATTTTTAACAGACATTTCTACCTTATTGAACCAAAAAATCATCGATTCCTTAACATTTTTTTATACGTAAAGTATAAAATATAGAATGTTGATGTAAATTTGTTGACTACGCATTCTTAATTAAATATAAACATATTTTTTAAAGTTTGACAAATGGTATGGTAGTGAGAGTAAGAGGACCCATGTATGTCGGTGGGCGGTTGATGACATTTTTCACCATGGAAGTCCTAAGTCCTAAACAATTGATTTGCAGCAAAAAAATTAAACATAGTTTTACTTTGTATAATATTGTATATATCTTAGACTATAATTAAGAAGAAATATTGGAAAATAAAAATATAGTGAGCCATCGAAGAAAAAATTGTGTTTTTACCAACATTTTTTGTAGTTTTTTGTTCATTAAATAAACATTTTCGAATATTTTTAGATAATTGTAGTCTATACGATGAAAAAAATTATTATACACGTGACTACTAAATTTCATAAAGAATGCTTATCTAGAGCGTGTGGGAGTACTTCCATGAGCTTGAAAAAATAGTTTCAAGAAAAACGCGTTTAAAGCTTTTCTTCGTCGGCCTATAACTTTGCGATATTATTTCATTTATATCGACTTGAACTTTACTGAATGTATCCTTAAATATTGGTGTCCCTTAGGTGAAACAGTCATTTATAGATGGTTCTGTACTACTTTAATCATTGAGTTATTCTTCTTTTTATACATCATAATCATTAGAAATCATAATTTGAATAAAAAATAATATTTTAGCCACTCATAAAGAGCATTCTTACACCTTGAACTCGAAGACAGACAAAGATGGAGATTATCTTGCAAGTTGGAGATTGTGAATGGGAGACAGAGACGTAGAGAATATGTTGCGTACATCGTACGATTATATAGATCGTTAACCCAAATTTATCGACTAATAATGATGTGTGAATTATATAATTAATCGATTTTAAATGTATTATTTATATTTACTTTAAGAAATGACCGAATATTGTGTGCTATCGACAGTATTTATTTATTTATATACAAGTTTCATACACGTTGCGACGGTCTTCACAGATAAGTGGATTTGTACGGATGATAACTGGCGGACAAACAAATAAATACTTAATAGACAAACGTAATGGTTTGGATTCGGTCTTCGTACATAAAGGTCCTTTTTGTCTGTATGCTGGGATTGTAAATGAATTATTCAATATGAATTTCTTAATATATGGCCAGATGATAACGGCAAACTTCTATTGCAATCAGTTGATATGATTAAAATAATCAATTCGTATAAAAAGACATACAATATTCAATAGAGTGTAATGTGGAAAAGTTGGGGTTGACGTGAAAATCATTTTGTTTTCCGATTTTATTCTAAATAAATTATATTTTCATAAAAATTGACTAAATTCTGCTTTCTACGCAACTGGACACCTTATACGTACCTTTGACCGGAAGATATTTCTCGAAAAATCGAAACATCCTACAGTGGATGCAATGGCGAAAACGATATTAAAACGATAACGGAGGCGCCGTCTACGCCTCTTAACCGCAGCTGATTCAAAATGGAAAATAAACGTAGTCTTGAAGATCTGGTATTTGAAATTCGCCCCCTATTTAGCCCTTGTCGTCGACGTTATGATGATGTGACAGTCTGGAATCTGGGAAATCTCGCCTGATGGAAGGATTGTGGGAGTGCAGCCTGCGTCAAAGATAACTGGATTTCGATATTCGGCCAGGGGTCCTACGTTACAAGATAAAGCATATTTTTTCAACACAATAATGCGAGACCTCATATTACTAAAATTACACAGCAAATAATGAAATAACATGAATGGAATGTAATTATTCGTCCAAAATATTCACCCGATTTTGCTCTAACTGATTAACATTTATTAAATAACACTTTTAAGGGAGAATATATAAATGTATAGATGAAATCATTTAAAAAGCCAAATTTTGGTTCGGTACCCCTAATGTGTATAATTTCAATCTCCTATTGTTTTTTAGGTAGGGTGAACATTTGTTCCATAATTTGGACTAGAACCCACATCATCATTATGTAGAAACTTTTACTTGCTACACCATCATTATGTTGAAACCTAGCTGTTAAAAATAAAATACATGCTGTAAATCGCAAAATTTGGTGCTATAAAAGGCCATCCGGTCTTAAAATAAGTCGAAAGCAAAGCACTTATAATTGGATAATGTAACTTTGAACAAGTTTGGCGGAAAGGCTTTAAAGTTTTGCGGTTTATTAGTAGCCGTCTGGGAATTGAAAGCAGTCCTCTTACGCCTCGCCCTCGTCTATATACGTCCATGAAACTTTGAATTTTAAACGGAAAAAGATCCTTAAAGCATAAGGAAATATATATAGATAATTTAATAAATTTCAATTTCGCAGAGAGTTTGAAAAAACACGCTTTGTTCCCTTTTGTGATAAACATGAAGTGAAATTTATTTGGGATAAAAGGCTCATACAATATCTTATATTCAATGAATTATGAATTACAAGTTTCTGATGTTTCCGCTCAACTTAATCATCCCCTTCTGTATCTGCTTTTCAATAAAAGAAAACCCAAATACAAATAGGGGTTGTAATTCATATGGATATTTTGAAAGGACTGCATACGATTTAAATCAGTTTTATTACACTGTATCATTTAAATCCTACATTATGTTGGCGCACCTTGTTCGTGTGGTCATTTCGGAAATAGGTCAACGTGTCATTCTGTAGATTTGGCAACCAAATTGTAAAAAAGCCTACCATATATTTTATTTATTTCATTATAAGCCAGGTAGCTTAAAGCGTATAAAGACTATTTATTTAGAATAAATAATAATTGGCTTCTTGCATCCCTTTCTATTAAACGATTATCGACCACTTTAGCATAGTTTTCATAGCGTTTACGTGTTTGAAAATGTGGTCGCTAACCAAACTTCCGATAGATTTGAATAATGATTGAGATTGAGACGCTTTTGATCCATGGTTGTAATTTATTTTCTATTACCATGAGATTGAGCTTTTTGATTTGGCTTTAGATATAATCATCAAATTAATAGAATTTTTATACAAATTCAAAGAAATGATTTTTCTGCGCATTTTCGGGAATGTTTTATAGTAAAATATGATCAATCATTTTTCACAAATTTATTTGCATAATGTATTTTTCCACTCGTTTTAAAATTGAACCCGAGCTTTTATAATAAATGCCCAAATATCAATTCACTATGACATTATTTTATATAGAAATAATGACAGTGTCAATTTTACTGGACTTTTTTATATGAATTGCTTATTAATAGAACTGTTTCAATATTGTCCGGCCATATTTAAGAAATTTATTATGAATCATTCCTTCACAACCTCAGCGTAAAGACAAAAATACCTTTTTGATAGTTTGGCAGTGGTAATTGCTCTTTAGAAAGCCACTTATAATACACAATATAATCCGATTATCATCTCACGTTACAAGATGTCACAGAAGGGTTACATTTTCAGCTAATTTCATTCATTCTTGAGATATTCGAGCTCATACTGATTTGCTTTTCTCACTTAAATGATGCAGTAATTTTAACATGTTTTTATGATAAAAGTATTAAATATAGAATGTTGAAATAATTAATAAATAATGAATATAGAAATAATTTTTAAAAATTGACAAATGGTATGATAGTGGGAGTGGGGGGACCCACGAGCGTGACGGTGCGTGAGCGATGACATTCTTCACCATGGAAGTCCTAAGTTCTGAACAGCTGATTTTTACTAAATATATTAAACATATTTTTATTTTGTATAATATTTTGTATAGCTTAGACTAAAATTAAAAAGAAATATTAAAAAATAAAAAAAATATGAGCGATTGAAAAAAAGTTTGTGTTTTTACCAACATTTTTTGTAGTTTTTTGTTCATTAAATAAACATTTTCAAATATTTTTAAATAATTGTAGTCTATACGATGAAGACATTTATTATACAGATGACTACCAAATTTCATAGAGAATGCTCATCTAAAGCGTGTGAGAGCACTTCCATGAGCTTGAAAAAAAAATAGTTTAAAACGCGTTTAAAGCTTCTCTTCGTCGGCCTATAACTTTGCGAATTTCATTTATATCAACTTGAAATTTACTGAACTTATTCTTAAACATTAGTTCTTTCTGATACACGAAGAAAAAAAAATGATTTTTTAACCAACAAGTTATAAACACCCCTTAAATGTTTTCGTTGACTAGATCAAGAGCATCTGAGTGTATTTGCTGTTTGTTGAATAGATTTGGTCGGAATTGCTTCAAATTCAATGCGTAACAACTCCATGTCTATTTTCACTGACCTCACGCTTTGAGGTTTATTTTTTTAAGACGAAATTCCCATTTAGAAATTATTTGAACCACGTCTGACACTGATGAATGATCACTATATCCACGTAAATGTAATTTCTTTTGAAAAGTATGCTATGGATGACCATCAATAAATATCAAAAGACGTGGTAATTGATCGATAACCGAAACCCAATTGACCGTTGAATAGGATGATATCAGAAAACGACATTTTCATTCGGTATTCCTAATATTAAAAGGTCAGCGAATTCAAAAGCAGATATGTAATCGATTTCCATTAAGTTGATTAGCAAGAGTAAATGCCATTATCGTCTTGCTCCTCATTATTGTAATTAACCACTGAAACCACGTCTGAAAGAGCTCTTCAGCATCATTAGGGTGTCGGCGAGTCCTTCAATTTCTAATCATCTCGCTGCCTTCATTCTAGAATGTGCTGAATCTCAACCTTAATTGGAAAAAGGTCTTTTGACGCCGCTGCTACCCCTGAGCACCATTTGGGTGGATTTAATGATATGTAATTTGTTAACTTGGATTTTAGCTCACTAAAATTGCGTATTATTAGAATATGTCATTTTGGAAACATCGTTTTCTATACGTTAAATAACTAGTTTTATAGCGTGCATGAACTTTTACATGTAACGATTTCAATTGACATTATTACCATCTATTATTCAAATTATTTCAAGGGAGGACAAAATGGTTTCGGAAATGTATTCCATCACGAAATGGTGTTTTTACCCCATAAAATCACATTAATAGTGCAACAAAGCATTGACAATAATAGTATCCGTGTTCAAAGAACAAAGAGTGAATAACTAGCAAGGAAATTTGTCATGACAATATCTTAAGTTGACTGAGTAATTTTATCGATTTAGTTGATTCATTGTAGTCTTTTAGCATTATTCAATGAGACATGGTGATATGGTGAACATTCACTAATGAAATCATTTTTATAATGGGGTAACATTGCACACCAGGGCGAAAAGATATAACACGTGTATCATTGTCCATATCTACACAATGTTTCAGGCACTAAAGATCCTTTATAGTAAGACCTAACACAAACGATAAGTTGTTTTTTTTTTTTACAACTCATGCTATAATAAATCATACGCGATATATTAATTATAACGATGGAAACGTAAGGCCTCTCCAGATCATAAAAAAAATGTTCGTATCGAATCTGGAGCCTTGCCAGAGTTGGTTGCCGGGTCGGTTTCCCACCCTGCAGTATTTTGTTAGTTTCGGCAAAAACCAACCAACATCTTGCTTTTAATGATCACGAAAGCTCTGAAATATTCATGTTTGCACGTCCTTACGATGTGTTCTTACATATAAATTCTTCATTTGGACTGACAAGAGGGAGTAAATGTGAAAGTAAGTTGTCGTCAAGGGATAATCCCGGATTTTAAGATCTATGCTTTCGCTGTTTGAATTCTTAATAGTAAAAAGCACATTATTTTTTATTATTAATTCCTAATATTTTTGCAAAATCATGGACATAAAAAAGATGCTTATAACCATGTTAGCCGACGGCCGTTTTCTACGACGGCGAAAAAATTAATAACCCAGAACGCACCTAATGACATTCTCCAATTGATAAAATTGATCCATTTCCAGCAATCTATCCGAATGAAATATGCAGAGCGGCGGCATTTCGACACCCCTAATGTCTCCATTTCATAACCTCAAAGTGTAAGCTAATAAATAGTTATAGTTTTCGGAAGCAAACGTAAACGCTATCGATTTGGCATTTCATGAGCTCTAGGAATAACACCTTAAATATTCCCGGTTAACGGCGCGACCTTCGCCACAACTCCGGCGCGATCGACGAAATTAATAACGTCGCTTTTTAATACACCGCGATAAGCATTCGGCTTCGAAACAGTGTTGCCATTGTTGGATTTAAATTCGAATCATCATCGGCAGCCCCAATTCGCGATCGCTGTCACTCGTAAAATGTTTGTAAACATAACCTCAATTCAAATGTCAAATAACCCGTCGAATCGCAAATTTAAGCCGCGTTCGCGAACGTACGCTGGATGCATATTTACTTAAATCACATAAATTCTAATTTCATTCATGAAATAACAAATTAATAATGTCATTAACTCTTTCCGATCCTGTATCTCATCGTGGATTAGTTTTATATTGAGTGCGATTTAAATTTTATATTTAGCAGAGATTTTAACTGTTTGAGTGTTCCGCTAAATTTCACAAACTCTTACCAAAAATGTCACACGCAAAAAATGACAAACTGCGTCAGGCGAATTTATGACGTATAAAATAAAATAAAGCTTTATGGAATATAAAACAATTAAATTTATTTTTTAGAATTTATCATAAATTAAACAATATTTTTGGTTAAGTGGCTTTTAGCTATACATTTTCCGGGACCATTGTCAACTATTTTGACATGGTTTTTTATGGCGTATATATGTTTTTGAAAATGTTGTCGCCACCCATGTGGGATTTAAACCCGAGATGAATCCAACCGCTCAACCGCGGGGCTATTTACAGGTACTAATGAAATAATACAGGTACCAAATAAATAATAATATTCACAACGAAACATTAAATCCTTGCAACGGTATTTTTTAGTTGTATTCTAACTACTAAATTAATAGAGGGGGAGGGTGGGAGATATTCTCTCTGTCTCTCATTAAGAATCTCCGACCTCCAATACAATATCTCCGTCTCTGTTTCTCTCCAAACTCAACGTGCAGGACGCTCTCCGTCTCTGTCTGTCTTCGACAATCACTGTAATTCACTCGCAAATAGGCGACCGTACTACAGGTTAAATTCTGATTCTGATGAAGTAATTTTGGTTGTTGTAAATGCAACACGAACCTTCAAGCTTTACAGCAGCATTCATGAATCATATCTTCAATCAAATGAATCTCCTCCAATTGTCAATATTAGTCAACTATGGGAAGATGTTGCTGGAACTTTTAATTGAAAAATTCAATTGCTTTTAATATCAGTAGTTTGCGAATATAAAAACATCTTTGATGCTGTCAGTAAATGATTCGGAACAATATGCTTTAATCATGATGTGATGAATATTTTCTTCCGCCCATTTTCTTTTTTTATTATAAATATAAGCATGGGCTGATTTATGTCTGAATGCCAGCGCCGGAAAGTGAGACGTCATTGATCTTAAATGTTGCTACTGCTGTTTTCTAGAATTTGTCACGTTGAGTAAGACGCGTAGGCGACGACATTAAGCGACTCAAAACGTTATTCGCTAATTTCCTCCTGCATTCTTTGGATCGAAAACAAATATCCAGGAAGGAAGATTCCCGTTCAGTTTGGAGTGGGTCTTCGCATCGTTTTCACATCTTCGCATGTAATTTATCACGTCGGACATTAACGATATCAATTCGCTAATGAGAAGTTGTTATTGAGGTAGATATTTGTGCTATTCAAATGAATGAATATTTGTTTCGTCGGCGTAATAACTCTAATGTTTGGAGCAATTTAAACAATATTTTTTGTGCGCTTTTAGCGTCCAACTTCTGTGTCTTGTAAGCGTACAGCATTTTTCAAAGCTTTGAAGTTTTTCAATTAAATAAATTCCATAGAAAAAGTCCATACATTTACATTAAGTTATCTTTTCATATCATTTTCTTGACATATTTATTCATCGTCTTTGTATAAAAATATTGTTTTTTTGCCCGAGCCTTTTGAAATAGATTTAGACTGCTGAAGTTTATAGGAAAATTATCAAAAAAGTTTGATATAACCAAATGGAGTAGGTTTTTTAGAGGCGAATGTTCCATGAAATATTATCATAAATTTTCCATTTTATTAAGAAGTTTGAAAACTTTTGAAGCGTATTCTCACTTTTAGTTCCATATACATATACATAAAATCTATAATACTAAGACTATATTTGCCTGCTATGGTCGTGTTGATCTGCTATGAATAGATAGATTTAACTGTTCAACAAACAAAGAAAATTTACGGCTGCCATTGCTCACATGTCCATCCATGTCGCACTATTCATAAATATCCAATGTATAATTTTATTGGCTATTGTTCTTTTTATATTGACATACTACCAATTATCATGATATAGATTACAGACCATCCATAAAAAATTATCATGTGATTTCAAAGTGACATTACACAGTTTCTCAGATCTCAATGGTACGCATCATTTTAAAGGATCATGACTCATGTTGAGTTCATCCTTGTGTGCAGCTCGCAGTCCAACAAGCTTTTATTCATCGGATGAAAAATTTCTATTTCGCGACGGCATCAGAGCTCGAAATAGATTTCACGAACCGGCGCTGCGAGCCGGTTCGTGAAATCTTCGAACGAACTGTTTCTGCTGGTTTTTTATTGCAAAAAAGCTGAAAATGATCAATCATGAGTTTCAAGAAATGTTATTCAACTACGCTTTTTGTTCGATTTCTTTTCTATTCTTACTGCACTATCTGGATTTAATGAAGATTGTTTTAAAAAAAGGCTGAAAACTTATGCATCACCCTGATATATATATAAATATATCACCCTGATATAACAACAGATATTCAACAGTATTCCATGTAAATGTCAAAGTTCAATATTAAGTCTGACATTTCTTCAGTTGTTTTACTATTCACATGGTATTTAAACCATAATAAAATAAAAAGTCGTAACTAGAATATGAAGCGCCCGTGGCAAGTATTTATTTTAACACCCCCCTCCGCCAGAAATTCAATTTATTTTTTAAAGTTAACTGATACTATTATAAATGCAATATTATAATGCATGTATTAAAATAGTATACAAAAATAGTCCCAAAAGTACCCGACCTAATGTATAAATATCGGTTACTGTTGTAAAAAATATACTATGATAGAAATTTTCCAGACGCTACGTTGTTTCCGTGATCGTACAGATCATAGAAAATGCCGCAAAAAGCCCGAAAAGAGGACAGAGGGGTCATAAGGTTTGTATGCTCAATCGGTCCGCTTTTCGGACTACTGATATGACGAATAAGCGGCTCGCGATCGGATACCATACATTAAACTTAATGAAAACAAAGAAAAGAGGGATTAGACAACTTATATATTATAAAAACGGACAGAGTCCATCATCTAAAGTACAATGGTTGAGTAAAATAAAAAGCATGTGCAACTCTCGACCGGGTCGGTATTCTGCGTTTTATGCCCTAAGCCCAGTTGCGCCCACGCCCTTGTTACGGCCCTGGTAAAATATCCAAACATCCCTTCAAAAAAATGATTTCCATCGGATTCATTACATAATAAATTTGATTTAATTCGATTTGATAAATACGAATAGATTGTCTCACCCAGGATTAGTCTTCTGTGCTATAATATGTCCATTGTCTTCTTTCACTGGAAGATCCAATTCGTCATCCGCTTCTGGTGATTCTATTCATAAATAATTTCAAAGGGGCTTCCATAATCCGATGATTATTTAATTAATAATTAGGCCTCATCCTTGAGATTGATGCAAAAATTATTGAAATAGGGAAATTAAGTACATTTTAATAGTTTTATATAATACTTGAGTATAATATATTGAGTATAATTTTATATAATATCCCATCCTTCTCGAAATATTTATCTCTTCAGGGTGCGTGTTTCAAATAAGGAAGTTTCCCTGCCGCATCATGTATCATCCGTTTGATCCTATAAATATTTCACAAATAGAAAACTGTTAAACGTGTGTGTTTTTAAAACATATTAATCATACAGATGTTCCCTATTTGTCAAAACTGGAATCGTATGCTCAATAGCACGATCATCTGGGCCATCTTTTTTCTTTTGTGTTAATTGTGTACATTCATTCAGCAGGACATAAAGCTGGCATGACTGAAGTATTGAGTATTTAAAATAGAAAATTTATAAATACAACACGCTGATAAGCTCAGAATAAACTTGAATGAGTAATTAATTAGTATTCACGCGGACGACGTAGAAGACACGCAAAGTGTTGAACATTAAAAACATCGATTCGAATATAAAAATATCAGTTTTTTACGAACACAAAAACGTATTACTATTCACAAATTGTTTTCAGGTACTCTCAAACATTTGCGCATCGACGTTGTGCGAAATTCGATCGATAAAAGCACATTCTTCATCGATCGCGATGCATGAAAGTGCAACGCTCGCGAAAGCCTAAATTTATATTGTTAATACGCTCAATACTTGTTTGGGTCCATTCCAATTTTATAGGTCAAAAGCATTCAGGCACACATCCCACGGTAATCCTGCATTCAATTTGGATTTTATGATTTACATTGGACGCTTTTAAAGTCCCGGGCCGATGGCTCATCAGCGGAGACGATCTTCCGAGGCGAAATTGTCCGTCTGATGAGCCGGTCTCTTGCGACATATGACCGATATGGTATCATATGGCCGATGAATTACTTGGCGCTCAATTCTGGCATCGTAGAAAGCTTCATATCTTCAAATAGATAGAGAGCAACCTTTGCTACGATGTTGTCGGAATTGCCTTGCCATCATTATCTGATTTCGATTACTTTGAAAGCAGGTGGAAGAATAAACGATCCACGTTTCCATCGTGCTTCCATTTGCGTCATATTGCCTGCATATTTCCTTGGCCGTAGATTGCCTGTGGAATTATCAGTTTATTCCATCAAAAGGCCTTCTTGTTATATGAATTTTGAAACAATACATCCACTTCTTTAGTATTATACTTTAATATTGTGTCATAATGTTATGTTTTCTTTCATTGTCATCGGTTTTGATGTGAACATTTTAAAAACGTTAACCATTCTAATGTCTACGATTAAGTGTTAGTTTAACTCTTTGCAATCGAGAGGTGACTCTCACTCACCATATGATTTGATGCCACAACTCAAAAGGCTCAATAGCTGTTTACGTTTACTTCATTTGAAGCAGGGTCTCTACGCTCTTCTGTATAATCTTATGAAGTGTAACATAACATTCACTTCAAATAGATAAGTAATAGAGAAGATTTTCTTATCTGAAATTAGTCCGCAATTACGAACCGGACTGCATGTCCGGTACTAATTTGCACTTGAAAGTTGTGGCAGAAAGACTACTAAGTTTTTGATCTCAATAAGCATTGAACAGGAGTTAAGAAGAATTGCAAAATCGATTCTATTTTGGAATGTTTTGGTCAGAATGCCTTGTATAAAACTATTCCTATTAGTAAATTGAGACAATCCCAAATAAGCAATCAATTTTAATAAGATGGGTCAGCCTAATAGGATGATATGAAATTATTTATGATGAGCTCGATATCAATAAGTAATATTGAGAAATCTCCACGAGCATTTATTTCAATTGGTTTCTTTTTTCGTGGTGAAGCTCGTTACTACACTAAATCCACGTTCATTTGTGGTATCCTTGTCAAAATATTAATTTTAGCTCATCGTTTGTGTATGATTCAATAAATTGCTTTTCTTTTAGAATAAATTCATCTGAGTTTGTGACTCGTAAAAGGGTTCAATAACGAATCGGGGTTAACCAAGTGTCTTCAAATCTTTGGCCGATTTATTGCTATTTATTTTAACTTAACATAATTATGAAAATGTGTCAAAAATATATTTTTTTAAAATAAACCTTTCATAGACACCTCAACGTTCTCCACACGACCCCAAATTAATCACAAACTACCATAGACCTCTTCAGTGATCCTCGAAATTTTGGTTTAGTGGGTTCGATCCTAGATTTTTATTATAAAAGTTTGGGTTCAAATCCAAATTGTGAAAAAAATGTTCACCGTAGCAATAATATTACAATATAATACTTCGGATTGTTCGCTTTAATTCAGGTTTACTATTCCAAACATATCATAAACAGGACATAAATATAACAGAATACATGAGATCATCGTATTTAAAAATCATACAAGATTTAATTATTGTACTATTTTTTGCAAAATCATATCTAGCATGTCTTTAACTTCTTGGAGAAATTCATGACAGTCCTCGATAAGCTTTTTTGAAAATTCTAGTAGGAATTTTTGTCTTGATATCGTTTATCCATTGTTTCTTTATAAGAATCCATGCATTAATACAGGCTAAATCAAGGATATTAAAAACCTGCATACAGAGCCGTAACTAGGGTATGGAGCGCCCGTGGCAAATATCTAACTTAACGCCCCCCCCTCCTCAGGAAATCCAATTTATTTTTTAAAGTCATCCATTACTATAATTAATTCAATACATTAAATACTATTATAATTTATGTTTTAAAATAATACACAAAGATAGTCCCAAAAGTACCCGACCTAACATATGGATGGCGGCTACTGTTGATAGAATGTATGATGATATCTAGAGGCTAAGTCGCTTCCGCGATCGTACAGATCATATAGAATATCGTAAAATGCCCTGAAAGAGGACGGAGTGGCCATAAGGTTTGTATGCTCAATCGGTCCGCTTTTTGGACCGCTGATATGACGAATGAGCGGCTCCAAGAAAAAGTTTATTTGATTTATTTTTGTGCAATCGTATTCACTTAATTTAAATATTTAGAGCAGTCTGAGTGTAAATTCAGGAATAAATAAAGAACAACAAAACCGACCAAATAAGGTGACCATGCCAGAAATGCTCAAGAAAATCCTCAAAATGGTATTGGATGCTCTCGATTAAAAATACGCCAGCTAACAGATATGGTAGCCATTTTAAAAAGTGAAAATGTAGTCATTGTTGACAAGCTATGCGCAAGATGAGTACCGCGTTTGCTCGCAATGAAACAAAAACAGCGTCATAAAGATGTTTCAATCGAGTGTTTCACAGCAATCAAGCTGAAGTTTTGCGTCGATTCATAGCTATGGATCAAACATGGGTTCATCACTTCACACATGAGACAAAGGAATATGGGGATGATCCACTGCCCCGAGCTGTTTATTGGTCCCGCTATTCAGAATCATGCCAGCCTACTCAACAAAAGTGCACAGCAAGGTGCAAAACATGAATCTGATAACCATGTCCGCGAGGTTACGCTCATTCTCAACTTCGAATGGCCAGTGAGTAAGTTTTATGGTTAGGGGGAAGTCTAGTCTCGCTCAACTCATTTGACGCAAACCACTTATGTAAACTAATCTCTGGAAGGACTTCCGTCATCATATTATACGCATTTATTAACGAAAATGTCGCAAAATTCCCTAAAAGAAAACGGAGTGGTCATAAGTTTGTATGCTCAATCGGTCCGCTTTTCGGACCGCTGAATGTACGGCTCACGATTGGATGCCATAACTGAACATAACGATAACGTAGAAAAGAGGGATTAGACAACTGTATATTATAAAAATGGACAGAATCAATCAGTGTTGATGCAGTAAAGTAGAATGATTGAGTAACATAAAAACCATATGTAATTTTTGACCGGGTCGGTATTCTGCGTTTTGCGCCCCAAACCCAGTTGCGCCCGTGGCGGGCGCCTGCTTTGCCACGCCCTTGTTACGACCCTGCCTGCATATGCCATATATTGGATTTGCATTTGCTGTATATTTTCATTGATGCTAACCAAAACTTGATGCTAAATTCATAGTTTGTATTATATAAATTTACATCTCTTTTTTCATTGAAATTTAATTTAACTTAAACGAATATACGTCAATTGAGCGTTCCCACGGAAATACAAATAGAGAAAATGCGCCAAATACTGTTAATTTTCCGTTTTTTTTAATTGTGATTTCGATAATTCAATATATACACAATTCCATACCCAACACACGGATATTATATATTTTGTGCAATCTCCCCTTTTATATTATTAAGGGTTTCCATATTATCACATGGATATGATATTACCACACAGTCTGCCAAACTAAATGCTACCAATATGAAGCACAATAGTCTATTAGTCTATTTTAAACATTTTGATTTAAAATTTTCAGACAATACTAGATCGTTAGCTGCACGAACGTACATCTGGGAATACATTTCCATTTTTGCTGAAGACTGGGCTTGTAACTGTTCACACTCTATAATTTTTAGTGGCCATCTTGCCCTTCAAATTATCTCAAACACTCCATGGGTTTCATTAAAATGGAAGGGGCGTCGAAATGTAGCCAAAAACATTTTAGCTTGATCGTGTTGAAACCTAGATATTCACATTGTCTTAAAATATGGAGTGTTCCCATTGCCTTCCATATGTTTTTTTAAATTAGGACAATATTATTTCTATGTAAATAATATATAGGGGAGACTTATTAATCATCTCAGTATTCATTTTTCCATATTTATAGAGGTCTGAAAATTCGAGTGAAAAATGATATTTGATGGACACTACAACACAAATCAGGACTTAAACAAGTCCTCACTATCGCATGGTCATTGGCTGCTGTAAATTTATAGAGAATATATTCTTCATATTAAATAAAAAAATACAAAAAATGGATTATAGTGTTGTAGGGCATGTTCTAGGTTCTAGAACAGGGACGCCTCCATCACATCATCTATTCGATGCTCGTTACTTTAATTATGCAGTTTCGCTCGATTTTTCAATCCTGTGGGTTATGGCACTTTTCCAGCGACCTCAAGTGTAACATACTATTTAATCTGACGTGCATAATACAGTTTTCCCGCACGTCATACGATTTAATCTGACATCCAGATATCATATATATTTATTTTCCCGGATATGTTACACACTCGTATTGATTTGCTTTAATCAACTCGATAATGTCATTCGTCATGAATAATCATAATGCCAAATTGAGGAGCTATGCGGGGGTGGCTTTATTTATAAAACCGTAACGACACAATCAAAAAATTCAGTAAAACTCAAGGCTTTCGGCCAAATTTATCAACACGAAGCCTAGGATTTATTCAGTACTCACATTTGGAAACCCGCAGAAAATGGCGTTTGAACTTGTACATTTTATTGGTTTGTTTTACGATACTTCTTTGCGATTTAACTTTTATTTGTGCACCGTAAAAGAAGACGAATTAATGGGTGAAATATAAAAAAAATCGAGCGATAAAATGTTTTTTTCCATTTGTACACAAAACGATAAATGGATAGAGTATTGGTTGTCTATTTTCCGTCTGATCTCCATTTATATTAGCCTTTCTCGACGTCGGTGGTGGATTTTTTTGTTTAAAAAAAAACGCTTTGAATTAATGGTTGACCCATTTTACTAACCCATTCTCATAGATCTGCGGCAAATTGACATTATCGCGTTGGTAAATCCGATCCCTGCCAAATTTTTTAAACTATACAGCTTATACAAGTATATAATGAATATATCAATACATTCTGTGAAAATCAAAATATATCAATGCAATATATATATATAATTCATAATCATTGATCAACCCTTTGAGTAGTGAACTAATTTAAAATCATCATAGATTTAAATGCTATATTTGCTTGTCCGCCACATATCGTCGTACAAATCCACTTATCTATCAGGACCACCGCAGTGCGTATGAAGCCTGTATATGAATAAATAAACACTGTCGATAACACACAATATTCGCTAATTTATTTGCGTAAACATAAACGATTAACTTGAAATCGATTCATTATATCATTCGCACATCATTATTAGTCGATAAAATTGGATTAACGATCTATATAATTGTACGATGTACGCAAGATATTGAGAATCTCCGACCTGCAAGATAATCTCTCCGTATTGTTTAATTGCTCTGGGAAATAAGTGTAAACCTGAAT
Organism: Stenopsyche tienmushanensis; assembly: GCA_008973525.1. Classification (NCBI taxonomy): domain Eukaryota; kingdom Metazoa; phylum Arthropoda; class Insecta; order Trichoptera; family Stenopsychidae; genus Stenopsyche; species Stenopsyche tienmushanensis. Next base: position 348,508 of record WACJ01000025.1, read on the forward strand.
TGAAACGAATGATCGGAAATATTATCAATCCCGATCTTCTAAATATGTTCCAGAATTTGAATTTGATACCTTTTTATAATAAGAATTCAGAATCTAGCCGACTATACTAACACTTGATCTCAATGTATTTCATATATTACCGTCTTTTAATATCAGAGTTAAGATATATGCGTATATATTGTAAATTAAAACTGAAATAAAATAGGATGCTAGATAAATATATAGGTTTTATATGCGACGGAAAGTTTAGTCTCGCTTGCGACCTTATTTGGCGCGAGCCATTTATGTAAATTGGCCTTTAGGGGAGGGCTTTTGTAATCATACAGATCATAGAAAGCCCCGGGTGCGCATTTGTTATCGAAAAATGCCATAAAAGAAGAAGGAGTGGCCACAAGATCTGCGTGTCTAAACGGTCCGCTTTTCGGACCGCTGATATAATGAATGAGCGCCTCGCGATAAAAAGCCCTAAATCACCCTTGCTCTATAACTGGGACGTCTAGTAATCTCGATTCACAATCTATTATTAATATTCGAACGTGGCGAATGTTTAAGCGATAACGAAGAAAATAGGGATTAGATAAGTTAGCATGTATTATAAAAACGATCAGAGGCAATCAGTGTTGATCCATGTAAAGAACAGTGATCAAGTAAAATAAAAACTTTTAATACTATATTTTATTATAAATCATGGGAGTTTTTAAACCAGATTTGAATGGCAAAATAAATATCATGTATTGCGATAAAAAATAATATACAACTCGTGCTAGATGCGATCAGCCATTGTCCTGTTGATATTTTTGCTTTCCCAATCTGATTCCCCACAAGGCACAGTAGAGTAATCAATGAATTTCATTCAATTTCCGCTCGTAGCGTTTCGTTATCAATGCTGTTAATCGATTTACTACGCGGCTCCTTTTATAAACCAAAGGTTCATTAGCTGAAATCACACGGTTCGTTGATATATCTGTTTGGTTCCGATACCTTATTATTTTTAATTAAAAAAGCCAAAGTACTCGAATATCCCGCATTGGAAGCATTTGTGTGATAACAGAATATTGATATATTCATATACATATATAATAAACGCACAAAGTTTAATTGTATTTCAGGCGGTTTTTATAATGTGATCGTCCGATAATAAGAACAAAAAATATTATTTTGACATACTTAAATATATTATGCATAGGAAAACAGTCGATTAAAATCGCTGTGCGTTGAGATTTTAAGATTTTTTAAATATCGGACATTTCATATGAAAGCATCAAAAATATTGCGTATTTTTTGTGTAAGATCGGTTAATCTATTTTTGAGGAAACGTATGCGGACTTTGAGCGGTATTAAATTTGTCCTTTCGTTCTAAAGCGCTATCTTTGGGGTTGTAAAACGGATTTAAAAGGCAAACACAATCAATTTTTCAACGTCGAAGCTCGACGTATAAAGCTTCCATCCGAATATCTAAAGTTCGAGTGGCTTCGCTATCTCGCCGATAAAGTATATCAGTAACATAATATATACATTAAAAATATCGGAAAATGTCCTCAGTCAATATGAGTTTTTCGGGCGAGTTTATCGGGAAAAACAAATAGTAAAGATAAACACGAGCCCGTGAAACATTTTTTGATGACGGTCCTCTTTTGCATATCCTAAATATAGAGCGGCCCGCATGAAATATTTCCCTCGGGCCGGATATCGGGATGAATATCAAAATACAACAATGCCGACGGCATAAATTATCCTCTTCCAGGGAGGTGAGGCAAAAAGTCGTTCTAAAAATACGACAGGAATTAGTACGCGGGCCTAGCATTGAGCACGCCTGCTCGGCTTACTGGCTTCGTTAAGTGCCCATTCGCTTTGCTCGCTACATTTGTCGGCCAATTGTCGTATCTTCTTCTTTATTATGCCTGCAAACCAACTATTTGTAATACACATCCTCCGATGCATGAAGTTAATGCCTCCGTTTCATGCTCAGACTTAACCGTCGAAGAATGATGCGAATTTCGCGAATATCGCGCTCGACGAGCTCCCATTTCCATGTCGTTAGTCTTGAAAGTCATCTGATCATCCGTCGATAATCCAGAAACGTATGCGAATCCTGACGGAGCACTGCATCTCAAACTGTTTTGACCCAATGCCCCCTTTTAAAAATAAATGAGCACTGGCGCTCCATACGGATGCCTGTCATATTCAGATTAAATATAACTACGTGATTCAACTACATATTTTTATATAGCGACGAGCAACATTCTTCTGGATGCACTTACTGTGTCCAAATTATATTTATGATATCATTGGATACATTTCAAATGCGAATCGTTGTAGCATAATTTCAGATTTGCACTGCCAAAACGTATGCTTTGTTCTTGCATTGTCAAAATACATAAATGCTAAATGAACAAGTGAAGCAAATTCTCGATATAAAATTAGGAGCATTCAATATTTTAATCAATTAATAAGAAAAAAACAACTTCCACGTGGATAAAATCATCAGATTGTTCATCAAATTACATCGATACCTCTTTATTTGAGAGAAATCTATGTCTGGATTGTATATAATGGGTGACTAGTTGTTGAAATTCACTTTGTTGAATGACAGATAGAACTTGGCAGACATGTGCACTGATGCATTGTCATGCATTTTGAGAGCTTTCCTCGACCTTTATCTTTGTTGGACTTATGCAAAGAAGACATAATGACGCTTGTTATGATATGGCAGTATAGTATGAACTCTGAGCAGTTCGCAGTACTTTCGACAGTACTTTCATTGAATATCTTTAAAAATAAATCAACATTTTCCGAATCCATCTCGCACAACAAACTTAAGAGCTCTTCATGAGAGACTTTTCTACAAATGTGGATGATGTTGTTGCCGACATTTATAACAATCTTTGAGACCTGTAAATAAATATTATATAAATGTTTTATACCCACAAGGCTGAAATTATGAGGTAGCTTCTTATAACAAATATTATATAGTTAGCCACGTCTACTCAAGCCCTAACCATCCTGTATTGAAAGTAGACGACGTTTATTTAACAATAAATAACATAAACTACCTGTAGACAGAAACGCACTTTTGTGGATTTTAATTTAATGCCGGTATGTATAATTATCTAGCTTTGAAAGCTTGAAAGTTTCAACTTGGTAGACTTTTAATGATTTTAACAGATAACAGACAACAGACAGCGACTAACTAAATTGGGGGATCATTTATGTGCAATCCCATTTCCTGCGCTGCTGTAGGATCTGTTCTGGGTTACCCAGGACTAGCCACACAGAGAGTGTCTTCCACTGATCTTTTGGTCCCGCTAGAAACGCTACGCGCAGAGCGTCCAAGCGCCCATCCCTTTTACTCCGGTTTCCGCAGGAAAACCAGCTTCAGACTATTGCACCCGAGGGTACGACGGAAGAGGAAGGACAAAGCCTAAAGATAAATTCAAAGGAACAATACCGTGGGTTCACTGCCACGACGAATCCAACCTCATTTTGAAGGAGGCTGCAGCAAATAACGGACTGCAGGGGCTTCCTCTTCCCTTGGTACTCATATCGGTTCGGTCATTTTTAGTAACTAGCCACGGAGATGAGTCGCTTTTCAAACAGTCTAAAACCGTTCTCCCCTGTATGCCTAGGCTGTTGAGGATAGTGGTGAGCCTTTGACATAGTCTCCACCAACTACTGTAATAGGCTGTTCCACACACCTCTTTATGGATGCGCATCACAGGGTGACATGCGTACCCAACTCATGTTAGCTGGGCGACCCCAGCTGCATTTGATGCTACTTTCGCGCACCTCTACTCCACATCATTACTCCAGAGGTTCAACCGTTACCCACAGGCATAAGATTGATTCCCCTCCCCCATCCCTGGGGCTTTATTGGTGAGCATCGTGGAGTTTAACACCCACCCGGATTGATTTTAACAATTGACTTTCATAATGAGACAGCTTCTAAGACGTCATTTTCTTGCAGCTTTTCGTTGATTAAGGGTTCGACTTGTGATTAAGAAAAGTTTGAACATTATCTACATCAACACCTTCAATGCCTCCAGTAATAGCTACAAGCCTATTTTTTTTAATTATTTAAATATCCCTTTGAGTAGTGAGCTAATTTAAGTTCATCATCAACTTAGATGCTATATTTGCTTGTTCGCCATTTATCGTCGTACAAATGCACTTATCTATCAAGACCGCCGCAGCGTGTATAAAGCTTGTATTTAAATAAATAAACACTGTCGATAGCACACAATACACTTGAAATCGATTAATTATATCATTCACATATGATTATTAGTCGATAAATTTGGGTTGACAATCTATACAATGCAAGATATTCTTTATGTCTCTGTATCTCTCCAAACTCAACACGCAAGACACTCTCCGTCTCTGTCTGTTTCTGAGATCAACATGTAAGAATGCTATTTCTGAGTCTCTGGAATTCCAAACACCTATTGTCAAACACCATTCATACACAATTGGGTAGCGTCATTCCACACTTTATCAATGTTTTTGATATCTCCATGATGATAAACAAGGATCTATGAGTGAGTAGCAAATTAAGACTATTTTGTCTATTTCTTCAAGAATTATTATCCAAACTAATTTTATTGGATTGTCTATATCTTTCACTATTAGAAATGCTTTCATTCATATATCTATCAGAAGCGTTCTACTTAATAGCAAATTTACTCAGGATTCAATTTCACAGGTTGCCCGATATTGTTTATAATTTATTTAATTGTTTATATAATCCATCAACAAAGGCACTTACACTAAAAGCACATAGTTCTAAAAACAATCTACTTTTGTAACATTTTTCTCTAAAACGTTTTAGCATACTGGCTTCGGTGCATTTTTTTTATTTTACTCACAAATACCGGAACCGTTCGAACAAAGCATGGACAATTAATGTACACACATTTTTTTCTTGACACGTTGGATGCGTACAAGAAATAATAAAATTGAAAACAAAGCATCTTGTTGATAAACAAGAGATCTCGATGTTTTCAATATGTAGGTAAATTGGAATATTGCCGAGAATGTGGCGCTTTTTGTTGTTTCCGAGACACTTTTTTGTGTGTCTATATTTTAAACAGCTGTGATTTGTAATCAGCTATAGTTTATAGTGAAAATAATTTTCAGAAAAAATAATTTAATTTATGAAAATAAATTCGAATTTCCATTAAACGCTCACTGCTTTTTCGATTGCGTATTATATTCGAACACAGTTGGTAGTACTGATTCCGGCGTGTTGAACTTATACATCTGTCAAATGTGTTTAATGTCAGTGCCGTAATGACGGCTTCAATTAGCAATTGCAGTATGAGCAACGCATTTATAATATACTAAGATATATTATACTTGTGCAAATATAATACATAGTTCAACAAATAGAAATTCATACATAATTATTATATTATAGAACAAATTTTTAGACGTCAAACGAATTGCGCGTGTTGCCAGTGTATAAAAATCACCATATTATTACATATTGAACGATTTTTTTTTAACAAATGCAAATTAAATTTTAAACGAATACGCCTTGGAATTAATTGGCGCCGTGTCAATTTTTTTCTTTTAAGCCACGGTTTTCTTTTGTTTTTATGTATCAATTTTGAGCTACTTTAGCACAATCAAATTGATTTTCTAATTTCGGCGTCAAAACAACATCGGTCAAAATCATTTCGGACGTTGGCATTAATTTATCGGCCCGCGCCACAAATGCAAACACGCCATTTCACGGGCATGTGCGACATTTTATTCAAAGACGCTTTATAATAAATTCACGCCTTAAGTGGTGTTTGCATTGCTCCACGAAGACTGTGCCAACATAATGATTATATTTTAATTGTGTTTACACTGTTCCCGTGTTTAAACTTCAAATTAAATTTCTGTGCGATACCCGAGCGCCACGTTTCTTTTTTTTTTCTTTTTTCCGTGCGATCATATTGTGTCGTAAGGGTATTCCATCTCCCCCACAATACATATTTAATCATGCACTGCGAGTCGGGATGTTTGAAATGGGGAATGAAATCGTTCTTTAAAGTCCAAAGGGATCACATCGGCGGCATTCAAGTTGTTAGAAACGTTTCTATTTTATTAATACATATTACAATAATTAAAACACTCCCATTTATTTTGGCATTGTGTACTTGTTCCAATCCAATTTTTTGTAGCCTTTCAAAATTATCTTAATATCTAGCTCAAACTTTTATTAACGTTACCATTTGGTCACGCTCGCCGTTTAAATCCATTTATCTGTCTGATCGTCCTAATTATAATTTATTATTTTGCAATAAATTATAAATTAGTGATATGTTTTGACAACATGACATTTATTTGTAATTAAGTTTCAAAAAATCCCAACAACAATAAAAAATCGCTATGACTTACATAGAAAAGTGAAGGTGCGTTCCATGGATTTTGAAAACCGCACAATTTTGAAACAGTTATCCAAAATCGAATCAAAAAATAGGAAAACAATAAGGCAATAAAAAAAACATTTTTGGCAACTTTTAAAGGACGTCTTGCATCATCGGTAAAATTTTAAGGATATCTGACATCTGGCATCTCAAATACAAGATATCCAGTGTTGATTTTCTCTTTCCAAAAATATAATTCATAATTTTTAAAGATGTCACTATAGTCCCTAACTCAAAAAAATCACAAAATAGCGACTGTTTAAGAAAAAAATGTAGTCAAATCATTTTTTGACCTTTTTTGTCATAGTTTTATTTTTTTAAAATAGTTAGAAATAATAGAGGATTATATAGAAAAGATTCGTACCCTTTTTGAAGTAAATTAATTCATTAAAAATTGAGATATCATGTCAATTGTGTTGAAAAAAGTAGTATGTAGTAGGAAAGTGGGCACCACATGAGTAGGGAATCCAATCCCGGGATCCGTATATATGTATGCATAAACTGTCTAGTTTATGTATGCATATATAGAGTACATATATGTTTTCCAAATTTTTATATTAACCTTTCCCTACCGGTGATGTATTTACTACATCTCGACTCTAATAATGGGAATATCGATATGAAATATAATAGATACGGGGCTCAGAATTTTTGTATTCCTCTGTAATATAATTACGAATCACATCAAAGTATTATAGTATATAAGTATTCATCTGCAGCGACGGAAATAAATAATATGTCGGGAAATCGGGAATTTTGCGAGTTTTAGTCCGTGTCTCAGCAGAAAGGAATTTTATCAGTCACATTGATGTGTTATACGAAAATGGGGGCTCATGCGGACATCGACTCAAACTAGCATTTAAATATCTGATGACGATACTTCTAACGAATGTGGAGGCTGAGTGAGAATTTCCAGCAGCAAGTTGCCTGGCTTTCAAAATCAGATCCACTTCGGACATATTGACTTCGTAATTGATTAATCGTAAAGTGTTGATACGTATCAAAAATGCGCACGAATTTTTGGACTGACCTGATACTTCTGTTCTTATAATATTCTCTATCAGATGTTTTCATATGAAATGTGCGATTTTATAAGGCAAAAAATATTGAAATGCATTTATTCTAAAATGAATTACTGAGATCATACAGAGTACAACTTGGTATATAAGCGCTGATTTTATTGAAGTTTAGTTGTCAAATCTCTGGAATAAATGAAAAGCGGTAGATGACAAGCCAGGTGAACATATTGAGTGGGGTATGAACTTCGTATCCCAAATCTAATAATTTTCGCATGATCAATTATGAAACGTGCCGTCTTACAATATCATACAAAAGTATCAACTCACGCTCAACGATCATTGAACGCGTTTATAAATGTAATTCCTCATGTATAATTTCAAGTTCCCAGTCTGATGTGGTAGTTTCAGTAAGCTGCATGATTGAATAATGGATGACATCTTCGCTAATTCCTTTCTGCAGAGACACGGACTAAAACTCGCATATTTCCCGATTTTCCGACAAATTATTTATGTCCGTCGCTGCAGATGAATACTTATATACTATAATACTTTGATGTGATTCGCAATTATATTACGGAAAAATACAAAAATTCTGAGCCCCGTATCTATTATATTTCATATCGATATTCCCATTATTAGAGTCGAAGTGTAGTAAATACACCACCGGTAGGGAAACGTTAATATGACAATTTGAAAAACATATATGTACTTAGTGTGTATGTCAATTAGTAGTTACGCCCCTGTTTCCAAGCGTCCAGATTTCGACGGGAATGTCTCGATTTAGTAGCCTTCATCGTACTGGTGAGATGTACGATTTCTGTTAGATAAAAATTACAATCCCGATTTTTTCGGGATTACTTCTTTAGTCCCAGTTTTATGTGTCAGTTATGAATAAATTTAATAAATCGGCAATGTATTGTAGATTAGTCGTTCAATTTCGTTCAAATTTCGCCCGCAGCTCTTCGTCATCCATGCTGCTAGTCGGTCATATACGTAGCTCTATTTTTCTTCCATGCGTTTATTATGTATCAAGTTTGTATACATAGTTAAAAAGCATTCAAATATATCTTGTTAAAAGCGTGATTATCATCAATATGATAAATACCGCGTCTATTTCAGTTCATTTCCTCATTTCGCTATTCGATGACAGATTTCATTCATTCGCCTTGCCATATGACCTGCCCATTGCCATTTAAAATGCGATGTCGCAACCTTTCATCATATATCTTACTAATGCGTCTCGTTTACAACCGCATATCGTCATTCTCAACAAAATACACGAAAGCATAATAAATAACCAGGCGTTACTCGGCGCCGCCATCAACTAAAAATATCACACATTTTACTTTAAAAGTCGCTCGGGATAAGAAATAAAGCTGAAAAATAAATTATTTTTGTCACTACTCGGGAAATATTTCCAATTCAAACCCATCGAGAATATTCGCCATACATTTTTGGCTGACGCATCGTAAAGATCCCATTTTATAGAGATGTGCTCTCGCGTGCGTAAATAACTTTAAGGCATAAAATATTGATACACTTCGCTCCAGCCACTTGAAGTCAATTTTATAAATTGTCTCATCGTATATAAATTTAAACCGAAATAAAGAAGAAATTCTTCTAGCTCTCCGTGTTGGTATTTTAGATGATCCTGCACTTTAGAATAATAATATTGTGCATGTTTTGCGCATAATTTACGAGGTGGTCAGAGGCGTTACACTCGATCACTTTGATCGTAATGCCAAGTCTTTGATCGATAGTACACAATTTTGTTCTTGTAAATCTGAAGATTAAAAGGCTTCTAGTGCCTCCGAGCTGAATCAAAACGAATACAATGTTTCGTACAAATTTTGAAGAGCTTTTATTTATTTTTCGCCATGAGGACATGCAATCAAGTCACGCGAAGTTGTTACACATTGATGATGGAATGCTCCAAGGGATTAGTATTTTGCTAACAATAAAAAGCAATGAAATTTTAATCAGCTTGCAATAAAAAAACGATTCCAACGATATGCTTCATATCATACAAATCATTCAATAAATCGTTAACCCTTTAATGAGGTAAAATACAATGTTGTGTCCGAATTCCAGTGACTCATAAAGAGCATTCTTACACTTTGATCACGGAAACAGACAGAGACGGAGAGTGTCTTGCACGTATGAGTTTGGAGATAAACAGAGACATAAAAAATATCTTGCGTACATCGTACGATTGTATAGATCGTTAACCCAAATTTATCGACGAATAATGATGTGTAAATGATATAATGAATCGATTTCAAATGTATCGTTTATGTTTACTTGAAGAAATTACCGAATATTGTTTGATATCGACCGTGTTTACTTATTTATGTACAAGCTTCATACACGCTGCGGCGATCTTGACAGATAAGAGGATTTGTACGGATGATAAATGGCGGACAAGCTAATATAGCATTTCTTTGCCTGGAGATGCGCCCTATTCCGTAGCTCGCATGGTCTTCAGATCTGACACCACTGGATTTCTTTGTTTAGAGACATATGGCTAGTTTGATCAAATTTTGTAAATAAATTTAATAAAAATACCTTAAGCATAAATACCCTGACCCCAGGCAAACTAAGTTATCCATATGACTATATGATTTCTAGCATATCGTTAAAAAAGGTATTATCTTGATTTTTTTTAAACTGTGTTTTTTTTAAAATATTGATTTATTTAGATCAAAAATACATTGCAAAATACAAAAAAATATTTCGTGCTATTACGATCACATATTAAAAATTATGATGATTTAAATGCGAAATTTTGGTTATTTTTTCAAAATGTTGAAACAAAATTCTATTTAGACAACCCTGACACTTGGACATTGGGACTGTGAAATGTAATAAAAGACTCCCCTTATCACAAAAAAAAAAAATATCGGATCATGTGTAAAACACCCTGAATATATTTAATTTTCTTGTAATCTGAGAATATTGCTTGGGCATTTTTAACACCCTTCCACCCCGTTGCAAACATTTTTCATCGTGGAAAATAAATAGCTGCACCCGGCTTCCTATGATATCATTGTTTTTTTAAACAGAGAATATGAACAGACGTTTGCTTTTGAAATTGTTTGCCTTGCCGTATAAATTGCTTAGATGGATGAGCTGTCGTTTGAGCCTCACTGTGGAACAGTGGCATAATCAGCACTGTGGGCTTAAAGCTCTATTATAAGCATCGTCATGTTTGCTTCAATGTGTGAAATGAATAATATTTAGTAGTTTATGTGCCTGTGTAGAAACGGTTAAATGTTGGTATAATTAGTTGGATCTTGAATTCTTATTATTAGGGCATACCACATGAAGAGTCGGAATTTCAGTCAATCAAAGATCGACCGCGTTTGAGAAAGGTTTTGTGCAATATTTTACAGACTCGACTAATTCAAATTGAGAAAAATACTGCAGTCTTCAATTATCTTTACATACGAAGTCATGCTATTATGTTGCTATTTCTATTATGTTGAAGTTAATAAGTATTGCATCTATTTCTCGTCATCTTGCTTCAATAAAAAATGTACGTTTAAAGGAATAAAAAGTATCAAAACCGGGTTGGAATAACGAAAGAAAACAGTTATCAAAAATGTAATTTTTAGAGGATAGGAAAGCATTTTTCTATTAGATCAGGGCTTAATAATTTTTCCTTTTTTTATCATCAAACGCTTAAAAAATACATCACATTTTCATGAAAATATATCCTATAATGCTCGTATTGATATATACATGTGTATTAAATTTGGCACCCCAGGCGGTAGCCTACGTGCTTCTCAAACAAGTTTTTTTTAAATGTTTTATGTTCCTCAAACACGATGGCCCCTTTTTTTTCGATCGAATTTTTTTCTTCATATTTTCCCTTTACAATTATACGAGGAAGATCGTGTTTTGGGTCTCGGATTACGTGTCAGAAGTATTCTATTTTTCTTCGTTCAATGGCTGAAGGATGCTCTCAATTTTGTCCCTTTATTTAGCCGAAATTTGCCTTGTCATCGCTTTTTCATCTTCACGTCTCACTATTTTTATATCCGGTTGTCAAGTCATTCATGTTTTCTAAAGCTTTTAACGCATCGCACGCCAAGCACTCGTTTATGCGTGTCAATGGGATCAATCGAGCAATCTCAGCATGCATATTTGCATGTGATAAATATGGTCGAATCTCAGCTTAAATTTGATGCTAAAAATGTATTTATTAACTCTGCAAATAGGAAATGGATCGTAGATTAAGTTTTTCTAAATTTAAGTCAGCTTTCTAAAATTAATTTAAATAAAACAGAGCTTATGTAAAATGATGAATGTGACATTATTTAGAATTATGTTTTGGAAATGACAGTGGGCAGGTCATATGGTGTAATGAATGGATGAGAAATGGATGATGGCTGTCAAGAAAATGCCATTAATTAGATTGGAATATAGAATTTAGAAGTGTTGTAATATGATAATAAAATTCATTTATTATGTCAATTGTATTTCAAATAAATCAAAATTAATTTTTGCATCTTTGATTTCATAAAGTCGCAGGTTCCCAATCTTTTATCTTATCGAATCATGATTATTGTCACGACGTGAATCTATGAAATTTTCTTTCAATATTAATTTAAAAAAAACGATATAATTTTGACCGAAATTGCTATGATTGTTGTTGGAAATGTCCAAAAATATTCGATCGAATTATTTGCATATCAACATTATAAATGCATCTTTTGACGATATTTTAATACATTATTTTTATGCTTTAATCCAAAAATATGAGTGGAAATCATTGATGGAAGTTTTCGATCTAAATTAAGACCTGAGTAGGTCCTTCATTTTGTCATGGCTACTCGCTGCTCAGTCTGCTTGTAAATCAATTGTTTTGTTTATTGATAAACTATGGAATCGTAAATATCTCACGTAAAAGCATAAAAATCAATGCTTGCATTCGAGCATCTTTAAAACCTTTAATTTTTTTTTCTGCTTGTGAGATATTTGTGTGATAATTTTTCTGTTTCCCGAAGATAATTTAAGTCTTAATTGAATATGGCTTTATCAACCTACTAGGGCGTACCACACGAACGTTCGGAATTCGTAAATGAGTCTTAAAACGCCATAAATTTATTCAACCGCATAGCATTTTGCCAATAAGAAACTAAATTGTTTATTGCATTTTTATTAAAGTCCACGCTTTAGAACTAATACATTCTTCAAATCCTTGAATTACCTTGTCCCGATTTCGGTGCTTTAAATGAAAAAAATCTTCTATCGGGCCATGATGTTGCTGGACGAATAGATGAGAATAGACGGGCGTCGAATAGAAAGAAAGAGAGAGAGAGAAAGATCTGGCTGCAGGAGGGACGACTTCCCGCAGCCAAGGCTAACTGACTACTATGCCGACTCCCGCCTCCTGCGCGTTACCACCCAAACGGCAACGGTGCACGCGCAAGAAGCGATCGGTCGGTATGCAGGTGCAATGTCTCCGCAGGGCCACAAGAGATGGCGCTGTTAAAATAACACATTGCACCTAAAGAGAGATGGAAGATATCGCTGTTAACAGCGCTACTGCGTGGGGGTGGCAAATCACCCACGCTACAATTTATTTACGTTTAAAATTTAAAACAGGTATTTCATGCTATTATGATCACAGACTAAATACTTATAACGATTTAAATGTGAAGTTTTGAGTATTTCTTCAAAATGTTGAAAAAATTATATTTTGACAACCTTGACACTTAGGACATGGAGTCTTTATATAAACCTTTTTTAATCGAGGTCCGACTTTGACTAATTGAAATTCCGAATGTTCATATGATATTATGTAATGACTGCACACTTCCAAACAACTTGTAGCTGTCAAACCACTGTTATCAACGATTTGGCCTAGACTTTGTGTTTTGTATTACATAGATTAGATTTTAATTGAATTTATCTTCAAATTCTATTCTACGAATTTAATGGATTACATGCCATTTTAAACCTTCATTCAATACTTTAGTACAAATACATGATTGCATTTAAACAACTCCCGTTTAGGCATGACCTTTTACATGTTGTCAACGTATATTTTTTTAATGTATGTCTGAATTTCCACTTTTCAGGAAAAAGCTTGTTACGGGGCTATCTTTCGTGTTTCTCTAAACGTTTATGTCCTCATAAAAATTTCATCCAGCACATGTCCATAAAACGATTGTTACATATGCATGGAATATAGGCGAAAGAGGATATGGCATTTTAATGCTACAACGCTGTGGCACGTAAAGCGTTTATGTTAAACAATGAAGTTGTAATCTAAATTTACATCGAACATATTGACCTTCTGCAATTACTATTACAAAAGGATTATTATCTCAAAGTCCGGCGCTGGCCGACCGGGGAGTTTCTTTAAAATTTAATGAATTTTTGTAGACTCGAAGGTGCCATTAACTATAATGGCTTACCTATTCGAGCATTATACTTACAATCAATAAATGCCAACAAAATGTCAGAAGCATAATGCTGTCGGGTAGCTCTCGTTAAATTAAAGCAGAAAACTCGACAAGTGTTGGTTATTGGGAAACGCTAAGAGTATTTTATTTTGGTACGCGCTCATTACGATGTCGGTTTTTAACCAATATTGAATTTCAAATATTACAAGTGATATATATATAGAACACAGATATGAAAGCTATTCGTATATGTTGTTCGAGCATTTTATTTCGATACATAGAAAGGAGGAGATAAACCTTAATCACAGAAAAGTCAATGCTAAAAATATAGAGACGCTCGGCAATCGCTCCAACCTCATTCGAAAAGTCTATACATTGGCGAAAAAATTGCTCTATAAATATATTTTCATAGGAAAATTAATATTAGCCTGATAGTATAGCGTGTGTTGTTGATTACCGTCCGATGACACATACCCTGTACCACATATTTTCGTATTATTCTGCAAGATAAAATTGTTTTTTTTCTTGTTAATCAATATCAATTGTGGGTGATATCCGTTGGATTATCATATATCAACACTTTCATGGCCGATGATGCATATGTTGCATCATCACGAGTTTGACCATTGGCGGCCGCATGATACCACATATGCATCATGATCGCGCCAATTGTGCATATACTTTAGTAATCAATTAATACTGTGAATGAATTTTCATATCTGCAACTGCTGATACTACATCTATTTGAAGTAATGCGTTCAATGGTCTAATCCTTTTGCTAATGTATAATAAGATGTTAATTTTAAAGAACAAAAAAATCGAAACTTAATTATGTCTCTAAATTTAAGTAATGTAAAAGTTACAATATGAACGATTTCGATTTTATTCCAAGCATTGTTAAATGTTTGACATCGCTTTAAACTAAGATAATTACAAAATCAATCATTCTCAACTTGACAACCTCTTCAAGAACTTTTGCCATTTCCCCTCGTGCCTATATCAGTTTTCTATCTATAATGTTATTATATAGAGAAATTATTTGTTTGCCTTTTATAGCTTTCAAATTATACATTTCAATGCAAAAAAATCATTTTGACTTTCGCGCTGTAGACGTGAAACTTGTTGATTTGAAATAGAAATGTTATTTAAAAGATTAGGCTGTTTTGTGTAATATACACTTAAACCTTTTTTTGTGCGGTAGATACGTGTCCGCAGAAAATCGCACAAAAAGAAATCGCACAAAAAAAGCTATGTAGATTTTCTCTTTCCAACATTATAATTCATAATTAGTAAAGTTATCACTAAAGTCCATAACTAAAAAAAAAAATTACAAAATGACGACTGTTTAAAAATAAATTCTGACAAGTCATTTTTTGGCCTAATTTTGTCAGTTTTATTTTTTTTAAATAGGTAAAAAAATAAATTTTGACATAAACCTGGTAGGAATAATAGAGGGTTATATGTAAAAGATTCGTACCCAGTTTGAAGTAAATTAATTAATTAAAACTTGAGATATGATGTCAACAGGGTTGAAAAAAGTAGTTTCGAAAAAAACGCGTTAAAAGATTTCATTATTGTAGGACCGGCCAAGTTGCCGCGTCGCTAAAATAGCTATTACTTTGTAAGTAGTTGGAATTTTGGAAATTCCTTTGAAGAATGTATTTTTAAAAGTCAAAACATTGAAAAAATGCAAAAAAAACCAAATTTTTTTTTCAAAAATCTAAACCGATAACAGATTCAATATGATTTACACAGTTCCAAATTAGATTTTTTCCCAAATTTCTATTAGTGTTGATGACTTATTTCCTATTTTATCAGAAATATCTCGATACATACTTTTTGTGAGATAAAAAAAATGCTTTGAAAAAACCGCATAACTTCGAAATCGCACAAAAAGAGGTTAAATATAAGCTACTGCGGTCACTGACAATGCATTTTTTTCTCTCCAATATCCCAGGCCATTTGTCTGCTCGATCATTTCGGCGTAGACGGGATCTTCCGACGAGTCAACTACCGCTCGATTCTGAATCTAATACGGTCGAATGAAGCTGATGATTGACGCTTCATCGTGCATGTCCATGACCTCCCGATTGGACCTCATCTCTCCGGTCTGGATTGTAATTTTAAATACGTCTACGCAGACGATGGAATGCATTTATCATATACCCTGGCCGATGCCACACGATTCAAACGATCAAACCAAACGCATATTTTTATTTTTAAATATTCCAATAATTCACGCTCTTCGAGCGCGCATTTATTGCGCGAAAAATTCTGATTTGCAATAAATTACAGTAAATATGTCAGCAATCAATTTTTTAACAAACGATTGTTATTGTGGATCGTTATATAGCAGAGAATAAACGAGTTCTTAGCTTTAGATGTTGTAATTAAACAGATCAATAATACCGGGAATTTTATTGACGTAGACATGTGTTAATTGTAAAATAAAAATCAACAAAGCGTACAATTGATGAGAAACGTTTGACTCGAAACAATTTATCTGTGTACAAATAATATACATTTTAGTTTAGTTATAAGAAGGGTTCAAATTTGTTTTATAGCTTCGATCCATGTGCGCTGTAAATCTTGTCTGATCTTATTTGTATCGCTTAATTTTTCTGCAAATTTACAACTCATTAATTTAATAATAATATGGCAAACTGGCATTACAATTAAAATCTACAAAGATGCTTTTTTGTCTACAAGTAGTTTACGTTAATAATTGTTAAATACACACTGTCTACTTTCAATACAATGTAGCTAGAGTTTCGGTAGACGTGGTTAAAGTTGTAACGCGGGAACTTAATTAAAGTATTGCAACTATCGGCAACAACATCATCATGATACACTGCCGTTTTGTTTACTTACAATATCAAAACAACAAAATGAAGAAGAATCAGCTTTGTAGGAATAATTACACAAATAATGTCTCTACCTCCTGTATTATTTGTAGCTTTTGTCGTATGGCAACACCGATCAAAAGTAATGAGACAGCTTGAGATCTCACATCGTGCCTTTCAAAATCATTATGTGTGGGAACAAAGCATTTAAAACATGAGGGAATAAGGTCATATATAATTAGGGTGATTATATTATCGATTGTGTGGCTCGTACCGAAATGCATTATTTAAATATTAAGGGAGTAATTATTTCTGCCGCTTACTAATCAAGGTGTTATTAATTTGTAGTCTCATATGCCACATAATAAAAAATGGTAATTGATAGTTGTATGTAGTAGGAAAATCGGTAGTCGATAATGACAGTATTTTTTATTGTTATTAAATTTCATGTCGAAATTGGGACGCTGTTTAAGTACTTGAAGTGCATGTTCGATAACGCGCACGAAAGTGTTAATCAATCATTTGTAGAGCCAATTGGACACCAATCAAATGAGGAAATTTAACGAAAATAGCCGAACGGAACCGAACACTTACGGAAATCAAATATCGCTCATAATTGACATCAATGTGTCATAACGTGTATTGGATAACATTGCGCCAGTGTATTCCAGCAATTTAACACATAGAGTGACGGGTATTCATCCCGTCGCTCGTATTTGGGTGACGTTTCTCTTCTTCCACTTAAATAGAGTTAAATATACTTAAATCTTTTTTTTGTTCCGCGGAAAATCACACAAAAAAGCTATGATTTACATAGAAAAAGTGAAGATGCGTTCCATGTATTTTAAAAATCGCATAAATTTGAAACAGTTATATAAAATATATCCAAAATCGCATAAAAAAAATAATAAAAAAATGGGAAAACAGTAAGGCAATTAAAAAATAACATTTAAAGGACGTAGTTGGAATTTTGGAAATTCCTTTGAAGAATGTATTTTTAAAAGTCGACACATTGGAAAAATGCAAAAAAAAACGAAATAATTTTTTCAAAAATCTAAACCGATAGCAGTTGCAATATGATTTACACAGTTCCAAATTACATTTTTTTCCAAATTTCGGTTAGTGTTGATGATTAATTTCCTATTTTATCCAAAATATCTCGATACGTGCTCTTTATAAAATAAAAAAAAGCGCATAACTTCGAAATCGCACAAAAAAAGTCGCACAAAAAGAGTTTTGAGTGTATAGCGTTATATAATATGGTATTCACTAAAACATGGTGTTCAAAAAAAATATTTTGAAATTAAAATTTTTTAAAAAATCCGAGTCCATTTTCTAACCAGAAGTTTCCGAATATTCCATATTTCATATCTGCCAAATTCATCAAATATTTTAAACATATAAATACCGTCCGCACAAATCTGTGCGTTTCATCACTTCAGCATCATATAAACAAGCAAAAAACATGTTAAACATTATTTTTAACACATACATCGCCATGTCATCCAGATGCATGTGACGGGTATTCTTGCGTGGGGTATTTGGGTGAAATTTTTCTTCCTCAAATAAAATTATATAATATTACATGGTATTCGCTTAAATAATTTAAACATAAGTGATTCTGGACAATTAGGACAATATGTTATTTTTTTAAAATAACGTTTTTTATTTCCTGATCAATTTGATTCAATTCAATTTTTTATTTATTACGTTTTGACACATGACATGAGGATTTACTATGTTTGTTCCTATAAGAACATGTAATGCAATGTGCAATGGCACTTTATGCTTTTCACGGATCGTTTCCGTGACTAGAAGGTCTATCGATTTTCATTAATAAATAATAAAAGAACTCCAACCGGTGTAATATCGGAAAGTAATTCTGTCAGAAGACCACTTTTCCCGGTGGATGTAAATGCTTGTTGTTTATTGGTTGACTCATTTCACTGAATACTGTCCAATGAACAATTTTCAATTCTTCTTCTTCTACAGGCAGATCTTTTAACATCTCTACAATGTCTTCATTTGCATGGTTTTTAGGTGACTTTTAGTAATTCTTTATATGGAACCATTGCCAATCCTTTTAACATGGTTTTTAATGTCGTATATGTTTTTTTTAAATGTTCTTCACTTTCAATTATAATGATGAAAAAAATCACTTGCCCCATTATTGCATCAACTATAATATATTTTTCGAAAAGCCTTCAAAATTTGCATTTCTACCCTTGTCTGTTCGCAGTACACTTTTTTAATACTGTGGCTTCCATTTAGTTTATATTTCCTTTGTTTTTGTTAGCTTAGTCAATGATCAGTTGCCAAGCTTATTGATCTAAGATAAATAGCAGCTGATGGAAAATCTAGCACAATTCGCATTCTTGGAGTCCGTATTTATCCCATAGGTTAGAATATTATTTCACTATTCAAGCTAATCGTTCTACGCACGTATACTCTGACTGTCGGATTTGGACTCTGCGAGATACTTCACTGGTTCACGCTCCGCGATGAACGTGTTAAAAATTGTAAAACATAAGAGACGTCGAAATTACGACGAAAACCAACATGCACATGGTGGATTCTCATATCAACTCTGACATAATAATTTCAGAAGGGGGAGGCAAAAAGGGGAGATACGTAATTTACATGATCTCAAAAATATGAAAGCGACCCAAAATAAAAGCGTTTTTTCATCAAAAGCGCCGCATCATTTTCTCTACCACATTTTCAATATATCTTTCGTCGCTTCTGAAAAATAGGCAATGCCATCTCATGTACGTACATTTTTTATCGAACGCCTTTGAGCTCCCCAGAAAGCGTCGGTTAACCCAAATGCTATTTCGACGTCGAATGCAACGCTATATTTATTTTCTTGCACAACGTATAATATTTTTGTGCAACTGAGAATACATCGTCGTAAATTTGATCGGGACAAATTCGTGACATTATTCAGAATAACGACCACATTTACGCCGCCATGGATTCACGTCCGGAAAATCATATGGGTGGAAGTAAGCGCCGGGTGCTCATATGGCGAAAATGTTTTCCACGACGTTACCAATGGTGAAATTATAATTCTGAACGTCCAAATACCGGCTGGAATATATGGCGTGCTTGTATCGCGTGATAATGGATCGAACGACCAATTGAAAGTCGATTAAAAATGGATGTAATGATCCCGATCGCTTCGCATCAATAAAATGTATGTTATTATAAAATATTAATACTTTCAAATGTGCGACGAAATATATTTATGCCATCAAATCGACGATTTATATTGACGCGATAAGCCCAATGTAGGGTTTTGTGGGAGGGGGAGTCGTTAGAAAGGACTGCTGTTTAGGGCTTCAAAAGCCCAGGGGTCCTAATAAAAATGAATTAATACCATTTAATATTTTTCTCTTCATAGCCCTTAAAATTATATGATATAGGGCAGTTAATGTTAATGTCCATAAACTATATATCTAATCGAAAACAAGCTCTCAGAGTATAAATAAAACGACTTTGGTAAAGTGATCATAAAATCAAAAGATCAAAATCAAATTTTCGAAACATGAATAATTGTACTTACCAGCATTAAATGAAAGTCTACAAAGCTGTTTTCGTGTACACTCAAACCTCTTTTTGTGCGATTTCGAAGTTATGCGGTTTTATTTTGAATTTCATAAAGAGTACGCACCAAAATATATTGAATAAAATAAAAAATAAATCATCAACACTAACCGAAATTTGGAAAAAAATATAATTTGGGACTGTGTAAATCATATTGCATCTGCTATCGCTGAATTACGACCACGTCCTTTAGTCTGGTTTCGACTTTTAAAAATACATTCTTCAAAGGAATTTCCAAAATTCAAACTACGTCCTTTAAATGCTATTTTTTAATTGCCTTATTGTTTTCCTATTTTTGTATTAACTTTTTTTATGCGATTTTGGATATATTTTTATAGCTATTTCAAAGTTATGCGGTTTTTAAAATCCATGGAACGCATCAAAAAAGGTTTAAGTGTATACATACAAGTAGTTTACGTTAATTATTGTTAAATACACATTGTCTACTTTCAATACAATGTAGCTAGAGTTTCGGTAGACGTGGCTTAAGTTGTAGCGCGGAAACTTGATTGAAGTATTGCGACTTTCAAAGAATTGTAATATTAAGTACATGTAATATTGGCAACAACATTATCGCTGTAGACTGCTATTTTGTTTACTTACAATATCAAAACAACAAAATGAGAAAGAATCAGCTTTGTAGGAATAATTACACAATTAACACTGCCTTCCGTTCCAAAAGCCTTCTCATCGCATGGATTTCATATCCTGCCGGGAAAAAAGGCCACGACCCTAATCTTTCTCATTTTTATCGCTGCCATTAATCCCGTAATCAAATCACGTGACTCGTGTACTTATTTAACATTGAAAAAATATTAATGGGAAGAAAAACGCCCCCTACAATAAAATTCAAGCAAGCGTGTAATAAAAAATATATGATAAGATGGTGAAAATTTCCATATAGATCCAAATCATTCCATTCGGAAGGATGAAGATTCGTTAATAGATACGATCTTTCATTTAGAAATGATTCAGTTAATTGTCTAAAAGGAACGTAGTAATTTTATTTATTTCCCTTTGTTGCTTTTTTGGTTGTATTAGGTCCTCCCGAAAAAAATCCAGTTTGAGTTCGGTTTATATGATGAAGGCATTTAATTGAATCAGATCCTCGTCAATCAACAAAAGTATCACAGAAACTCTCAGCTATAATATCAAACATACACGTTCATTTAAAATGCATTAGTAAAGTTAATAGGATGGATATTTGGGTGCCGCACGAACTGTTAGCGGATAATAATGAAGAGCGACAGAACATATGTGCATCATTGTTATCATGAACGTAACTGTAAAATTTACACTGGAAACACGAAATTTAGTAATGGATAGTAATGGATTTCTTTCGGGATAACCTAATACACTTAAACCTTTTTTGTGTGGTAGATGCGTTCCGCGAAAAATCACATAAAAAGAAATCGCACAAAAAAATTATGACTTACAGAGAAAAAGTGAGGATGCGTAGCATGGATTTTAAAAACCGCATAACTTTGAAAAAGTTGTATAAAATATATCAAAAATCGCATAAAAAAAGTTAATTAAAAATAGGAAAAGAATAAGGCATTTAAAAAATAACATTTTTATTTTCCAAACATATGATTCATAATTTGTAAAGATGTCACTATAATCCCTAACTCAAAAAAATATGTCACAAAATGGCGAATGTTTAATAAAAAATTCAGTCAAGTCATTTTTTTAGCCTTATTTTCTCAGTTTTAATTTTTTTTATTAGATTAAAATTAAATTTTGACATAATTTCATAAATTTGGTAGGAATAATAGAGGGTTATACACAAAAAAACGAAATCATTTTTTTCCAAATTTCGGTTAGTGTTGATGATTTATTTCCTATTTTATCCAAAATATTTTGATGCGTACTCTTTATGAAATTAAAAATAAAAGCGCATAACTTCGAAATCGCACAAAAATAAGTCGCATAAAAGAGATTTGAGTCTATAAGTTTTTATCAGTTAATAAAATTGTGTAGAAAATGTATGGAAATAAAATTTGCAAAAATAAAGTATTTTTTGAATATATCCCGAATGTCAGTAGTGAAAGTTTAAACTTAAATAGGATTGTAATCTGAAAGGTCATTAATATGGTAATAATAAGGGCGTTTTTCTGTGCTTCAACATATGAACATAAGTTACATCTTACATTAGTACGTCGAGGATTAAACAAAATATCATAAATGTTTTTACTTCAGGCAAGCTTAACATTTGCATCCTACTTTGCATATTATCGCAATGGCATTACCACAATTGAACTGAAAATTGAAGAATAACACGTTGTCATCAAGAAACATTCTGTATTTCAAATCAATACTATTATTGGCAGCTTAAAAAAATAAATACGAGGATTATATAAAATATGGAATCCAAAAGCACGCCATCTGGTTGCAAAATATCCCAGTTAAGTAAATCGATACGTCTTGCTTAATAAATTCAATCCAACTCACTCTTTCTAGGTCATGTAAATCAGTGATGAAGTTCAAGACAGCATAAAGCTCTTCTACCTCTATTAATAATTTTGCTGAATTATTAAAGTGCGCCATGTCGTACAAAATGTCTCGGAATACATCCCCAATCGTACTGTTTTACACACACGAAACAAAGCTACGGGGTTGTAATTCATGAAGACTCCCTGCGGTCTGAATGATTGCTTGATTATGACACGAGCTATGTTTTTATATAAAAACCCCAATCATTCTTAATTATATACGTTTTCCGCGAATGTATTTATAAAAGAAAACGGGAAATGCTGCGCCAAAAGCGCCATTGCGTCATAGCGGCCAGAGTTGGAAACACCGATTTGCACCGAGCAAAAATTACATAAACTTCCAATGTCCCATTTTGCATTTGTAATTTGCCTCGCGGGATCGATTATTCCTGTACATTTCGGGAGTCTTTGTTGGCTGTAATATTTTTTATTTTAAATAATGCTACGCCCCGACTTAAAGTTTTTTAGCCGCAGCTTCTGCGTTCATAAAAAATTACAGGACTTATTCTCCGACCTTCTGCCATTTATTGCCTCGAAACAGAAACTGGTAAAGGTTGAGTGAAAATTTAATAAACGTAGGCAGGGATAATCAACCTGGGCTTAAACGTAAGCAAGTCGATACATTTTATTACACAAATACTCTATATTTTACTCGGAATGGCGTTAAACAAAAGATTCCATTATCGGTATCGGCTATTAATTAAATACCTTCGTTTTCTATTGACAAAGGATCTGTTCCTAAGAAACATCCTGAATATCGAAATTCATTTAGAATCAATAATACGATCATATTTGATCATTATAATACTGAGCGTCACTAATCGTTTGATTAAACGCATCGAAAACATGATAATGGCAGCCATTTTTTAAAAATTAATAACAAGTTTTATTTATCATATACTGAAAATAAACATCAACTAATACCCTATAAGTTCAAAAAATACAACATTTCAATACAGATAAACAGAAGAAAGTATGTTTTGAATAAATAATATTCTTAAATGAAAAAAAACTACAAGATCAAAAATGACACATAATGCAGACGTGTCCGCCAACGCGTTAAATTGCTATTACTTGATCTACTGAACACTCCCAATCAGTCAGAAATCCCAATTTTTATTTATGAAATCTGACTTGGGTGCAATTAAAATTAAATCCCTCCCCTTTTATTGCTTAATAAAATGATTATATATTAGGTTGGGGAATAAGTTCGTAGCGTTTTTATCAAAATACTTCTGCCAACAATCGCCCGGTCTGGTATCGAAGAATTTTTTGAGCCAGTTTTTAAGCTCGTCTTCATTGTTGAAGGTAACGCCTCTCATATGGTTCGACAGGGAGCGAAAAAGATGGTAATCCGTCAGTGCAAGGTCTGGAGAATACGACGGATGCTGAAGGACCTCCAATTCAAACTCTTGGAGTGCGGCTTTGACGACTTGTGCAACATGGGGCCTGGCATCGTCATGAAAAAGTATGATTTGGCCTTGTCGATGGGATATTTTCAGTTGAATAGCCTCTTTCATGCGATGTAGCTGAGCTATGTAGAGCTCCTTATTGACCGTGGCATTCCTTTCGAGCATTTCCCAATGCATCATGCCCTCCCAGTTCCACCAAATGCAAATCATGGTCTTCTTGGGATGGAGGTCAGGCTTGATTCTCGGCTTTGGCGCATCTCCAACCATTCCTTTATTTGCTTCATGTTTATGTATAGGTACCATTTCTCATCTCCCGTGAAGATTTGGTACAAAAAGCGCTGTTTATGAGCGCGTGTTGCTCGATAGCGGGCGAGATGTTGAGAAGCAATTTGAAGGCGATTTTCCCATTGCATGAAAATGATTGAGAATCGTTAAAAATCGCCATTTTTGAGATTTGCAAACCATTTCCATGCTGTAGACTCACCTATGGCACCTTCTCCGTATATGTTGCAAATGTTTCGGGCTGCTTCAGCAGCTTTTTGACCTCGATGAAAAGCGAAGAAGAGTAGGTATCGAAAATGTTGCTTTTTACCTCCTGGATATTCCATTTTTTAAGACTCAAAGGTAATAAAAAAATAAATTATTCAAAAAGATGATTAACACATATTGTAGAACAGAGAGACTTCTATCGAATGAATATTATACACTTTGCCAAAAAGCAAAAAATTGTTGTAAAACAAAAAAATATAAAAACGCTACGAACTTATTCCCCAATCTGATACTATAAACAAATATCATAAATCATGATCTACTAAGCGTTCTGTTGATTGCTTGAACTATATGCTGAAAATTGATTCTTTCCGAGATATAAACGATCTATCGTTTGCTCTAAATTTATTGCAAAGTATTATAAAATATCACCTCGTTTTAATTGTTGGATTGTCTGCGTTAGATTGCCAAGATTCGTCTTCTTTAGAATTTTGTTAATTATCTTACTACGTTGTACCATTATTTTAATGTCCATAAATCACTCTTCCGTTTCGTCTGAATAAGAAAATCGTCTCGAGATGTGATCCATCTCCATGTAGCATCTTTATTCAGTCAAAATTAATACTCTTAATAAATAATGATTGAATGGTTTGCCAATAATTGTATATACCGGCATCAAATTAAAATCTACAAAGCTAATTTTTTGTGTACAAGTAATTTACGTTGATTATTGTTCAATAAACATAATTTATTTTCGATACAAGATTGCTAGGGATTCGATAGACGTGGTTAAAGTTATAGCGCAGGAACTCGATTGAAATATTGCATTTTTCAAAGCATTGCAATATTAATTACGTATAATATTTATTATAAGCAGCTACAGCACAGTTTCAGTCTTATAGGTATAAGACATTTATATACAGATCTCAAAAATTAACGCGGTAGACTGCCGTTTACTTACAATATCAAAAAGACAAAATGAAAAACATTTTTGTGGGAATTACATAAATAATATCGCTGCAGTAACGGATTTAGTATTTGAGAGGCCCCAGGCGCAATTCAATTTTGAGGGCCCCGTCTAAATATTTTCACTTGAGAGGCCACAGGCGAAATTCAATTTTGAAGTCTTCCTATTAATATTTTCACTACCCCTACAGCCAAGCAGTTGTATGTTTATATTTGTTTAAATGTTATTTCCCTAGTTTTTAATATTCCAACCACAATTTATATTATACATGCGCGTTAAAATGAAATCGTGCATTTCAAGGGAAGAACATATATTTGTCTATAGGGAAATCCGCCTTTCCATTATTTATTCAGCATATTCAGTCATTCTGCGTTGAGTTTCACTCAGTCAAGCTATTTTGCTTAGTATTCACTGGACGTGTTAACATTTTCTGGGAATGCTTTTGTTGCTGTAATATGGCAAAGGTTCACAGTTATTCACCTCCAGGAATTTGGTGCACGTCCAGATCTACACCTGTTCATCTATGAATTGCAATGAGGCGCTGAAACCAACTTCTTGGATCCCTGCGAGCACGATCCGTTTCCACTCTCGTGACTAAGTGATGTTTAATTTTAAATGCTTCGGGACGAGGTGGCCAATGCGCTTCTCTGAACTCCAAATCAATTGTTAAAAAGTAGAGCAGCTGGTGTTATTTTGAAGTGCCAACTCAATTTCCAAGTACCCTCCGGTAGCGAACTAAAGGTCGTTCCCTAAAGGAACGTGGCCTGAATCAGAGATGCTAATTCGGTCTTGTTTTTCATAGAAATAGATCCTCGTCGTACGCTGCAGATATTTTCAGAGTAAACATCTGTCCTTTGTCACTTTGCTTCGATGCTATATATAAAGCCTTTTGTAGATTTTAGAGTTGCACTATGAAACGTTTATGGCATTAGTCTTTTTGTAAATAACCCTCCGGATACTTGTTGATTCTGAAAAATACACCTGTTAACCCACTGCTATGATTATTTAGTACTATATAGTTTTTTTTAGCTTGCAACACGCAAAGGCTCCAACCATTAGCCTAATGTAAAGGTTGAACACATGATGCATACAATAAAATCTCATTACATGGAAAGCTATCATTAGTCACATTGTATTAAAATGTATGTTCGATCCATCTGCGAAAAGCTTTCAACTGGCTTCTTAACACTGACGATACCGAGCACGGTCAATTTACCAATTTCAGCATTTAATTTAATATTGTACATATATTGTTTTTTTTTCAGGGATTCGAACTGTTATATTTTTCACTTCATTTCGGTTTAATTTCAGGAAAATAACGGGTTTTCCGAATTTAGATTTAGCTTCGGGTGATTCAACTTTAATTTTTTAACCCTTTATACTCGAAGGGTGAGTCTCACTCACCATATGATTTAATGCCGCAACCCGAGAAGCTCAATAACTGCTTACGTTTAGTTCCTTTGAAGCGGATCCCTATGCTCTTCTGTATGAAGTGTATCATGACAATTATTTAAATAGATAAGTAATAGAGAAGATTTTCTTATCTGAAATTAGTTCGCAACCACGAACTGGACTGCATTTTCGGCACTAGTTCGAACTTGACAGTCGTGGCAGAAAGACTACTAAGTCTATTCTCAAACAAACAAAGACGACAAAAAACATCAAACCACATATTATTATAATACTTGACCCGAAAAGCCGGGCATGCATCTTGGCAATTGTTTTGTGAAATATCACATACAGCAAAATTACAGAGACTAATATTTAAGAAATTATATTCATAAAGGTGTAAAGATATATAAAATGTTAAAATATAAAAGTTGTATACATTAATCTGTGTGTGTAATGATTTTATTGAAATTCCCCAAAAGTGCTGCGAAAAATCTCAAGTTGCTAACTTATTTTTATCCTTTCCTTTACTATGGTGTATTTACTACACAGAGTCAAGTTGTAGTAAAGTTGTAATAATGGAAATTTTTACAACATTACTAGATTAAATCTCGATATACTATCTATATCGATATGAAATATAATAAATACGGGGTTTTAAAATGTCATATGGCGTACTAAATACATAGCATCGTAAGGGAAAGGTTATCTGAAGAATTGATTCAATAGGACAATTAACAGGATAAACATAGAGTAAATATTATAGCATTATTAGATGAAAGTCACATATTATATAAACACAAAAATCAACAAAGAGTCCTTAGAATTATCAGAAATCAATTTGGGGGGGGGGGGGCAAAAAGTTCATCCCCCCCCCCCTTCCATACAAATATTGAACCATTCCTGAACATTTTTTAAATTTATTTTTAGTTCCATATTTCGGCTTGATTTTTAAATTTATTTTATTTAATACATATATTTTTTTAATTTCCAGATGATTTTAAGATGGTAAGGCAAGAAGATGGATGCAGCAAGATGAGTTAGACAGCCGGCTGGGTGCCACATGCTGGGTAGCTCGCGGGAAGGGGTGCGGTGGGAGGTGGGGGACGCATCCCCGCCGCCACCCACATCACTCCCCATGGGGTACACGGCACCCCCGCCCGACATGGGCTTTAACGAGGACGACAACGTCAAAGAACCGCGATATGGACCTGCCTTGACAGCACCCCCCGCCCTCCTTCGGGCGCACTCAAGGTATATATTTTTTTATAAAATCAACTAATACATCCATATATTTTTTTAAGTAGATTTTATTTACAATCTTAAATTTATACAAAAGTAAAAAATAGGAAATTAATTTGATTTGGCTTTTTTTGTGTGTACTGTTGTGTATCATTCTTTCAGATTGTTTTCCTCCGTTATAAACATTATCTATTTGTACTCAAATTAATTTGAATGTTTATTTAATGCAGATCAATGTCATCCCTTCCGCCGGAACCGTTTATGATTATGCGATCTAAAGCATTAAATCGTCGCGTATGCATTAACGTTGGGGGTGTGAAGCATGAAGTAATGTGGCGCACTCTCGAACGCCTTCCCCACACCCGCTTAGGACGACTAAGGGATTGCAACACACATGATGCTATTACTGAACTCTGTGATGATTATTCTCTAGTTGACAATGAGTACTTTTTTGACCGTCACCCAAAAAGTTTTAGTTCAATTCTCAATTTCTACAGAACAGGAAAACTTCATTTAGTGGACGAAATGTGCGTGTTAGCTTTTAGTGACGATTTAGAATATTGGGGAGTAGATGAACTTTATTTAGAATCTTGTTGTCAGCACAAGTATCATCAACGAAAAGAGCATGTTCACGAAGAAATGAGAAAAGAAGCTGAAAGTTTAAGACAAAGAGAAGAAGAAGAGTTTGGTTCTGGTACATGTGCACAGTATCAAAAATGGTTATGGGATTTGTTAGAAAAACCTACTACTAGTATAGCTGCAAGGGTAATTTTCATGAAAATACTTTTATTGTCATGATTTCTGCTTTCATATATTAACCTCTTCACCCCCCTTAAAGACTTAAATATTTCAATTTGTCAAATATATGTATACTTTAACATATTTAATTTAATCAGACCCAGCAATTTATATAGGTATTCTGCGGAGAACAATTATACGGATGTTCTCCAGAATAATGATTAGAATTAACACCTGTGGCTTCCAAAAAATAATATCAATCTTTTTTAAATTTTTCTCTTAATTCTTTGCTCTTAATTCTCAATTAAATTAAAGCCAAACTTTAAAAAAAATCATTCAAATTCAAAAAATCAAAGATTGATGTTTTTTATTTTGTGTACATCTTAGAAAACATTTAAAATGTCTTGATGTTTGCATGATTCGTTAATGTATCATCGTTACTCTTATCATTTTGCAAATTGTTTTCAATCTAATATTTTATTATTTGCAAACTTTTTGATTGCTTGTATATTTGACTCAAATTTGAGTCCAATCCCTAAATCATGGGACTATTTACAAGCTTGATTGGTGGCTTTTAGCAATCCTTTTTATGGAATTATTGTCAACCATTTTTACGTTATGTTTCATAACGAATATATGTTTTAAAAATGTTGTCACCAACCACACCTCCTGTAGATTTGAACCCATAACAATCAAGTTACTCGTCCGATTGCTTAATCACGGGACTACTTAGAGACGTTCATTCAATCAACGTTCATTCAAAATATCTCACAAATTACACTGATGCATTAAAATCACTCACTAAGTATTCAAAATTAATATAAACAAATATTTAATAGATCTCAATTTTATCACCATAATCACCTTTCACCACTTTGTTATTACGCATCATTTTATTATATACAATTATAAATATTCACTGCCGATGGCAGTTTGGATATGGTGATAATTTATTTTAATGGAACAAATCTTTGGCTCTCTCCACACAGCTTTGATGCTAAATTTGCAAAGATTTTCAGGAAACATTGAAAATATACGAATAGCATTATAATATGCTCATCTTCAAAGCTAAGTGATACTGATGATATTTTTATTAATACAAGTGAAAATGTTATTTCTTGATATATATTCCGCACCGTTTATTTATAGGAATACTTTCAAATAGACCCCGAGCTTATGCCAATGTTAAATCTTTACCCTGCTTTAATTGTTTTCAATATTACCGTATAAGAATTCAGCACCGATATCTTAAACGTTTTTCAAAGCACTGATTATTTTAAAACAAAGCTTTTTTATCGTGTATTGTTTCATATTGCATATGTTAATGTAAGTCGTGTTTCGATGTTCAAATATGTGTGTTAAGTGTCGTATGCATATGTGTAAATAATAAATAAATGTATCATTTATGTGTATTTAGCGAATGCATGTTTGAAATCAACCATAGCTGTAAAAGTAGTATTTCAAATGCACAGGCATGAAACGTTTCATTAATATTTTGTCAGTGTTAATGATATCATGTTTTATGTTTCCAGCCTAACAAAACATTGACACAATGATATATTTAAAATTTTTGTGCATTGTTTGTACATAAGTTTTTTGATTTGTCTGAATATGGTTCTGGTTGGGTTGGTACGGCCTTAATTGTTGTTCTCTCTTACGGGCATGGGGATGGGCTTGTGCAATATGACCAGTCACTGCATTGTGTCAAAAACTTCTTTGGGCAGTCGAATGTGACTGTGTTGTTGTCTTTTTGATTCGGACGATCGAATATAAAGTTTCAACGCAGTTACATTGGACGGCTCATTAGAAAAACCACTTCTACTAACACTAACATTTCGATAACAATACTAATACTCTGCACAATCAACCATATCATAATATTTTTACATCAAATTAACAAAACATAACTTTACTATAAAATACTACAAACATATCATTGTCACGTCTATGCATTTGTGCTTCAGCTTACTGTTTATTACTAACATATTTGTCTGACATAATACACTAATTTGTCTGCTAACATAATAATACTGCTTTGTTGCTAATAAAGATCATACGAGTATAAAAAATGTAATATTAAAAATCATGCTAAAAATTTCGTGTAAGCTATAAAGTATTCCTCATTAGTGTAGATATTTGGAATATTGGAAACTGTAAATATTAAATTGTAAATATATTTTTTGCAATATGTTTCTTAACAGAAATACGCATATATCAATTAATCTGTTATTTAATATTTATATTAATATTTGTGTTATTTTAATTTATAGAACAGACACATTCAATTTTTATAAAGTTAATGATATTGTATGATAATAGATTTCATATGACAAAGTTGGCAGGTTCTTTATCTTTTGAAAATTAAATAGAATTTCAATCAAACTAACTAATACATTATCAACACTCACAAAATTGCATAGATTTACACATAACTTTATACAATAATCATACAACAAATTGTACAGTATTATATATACATATCAATTCTGCGGAAACGAAGCTTTCGGCAAAATATACTGTCGTATAATGTACATAACACGCTTCAAATGAGTGGTTTAATTGTTTTTCTTGAAAATTTACATGGTGCACAGATATTCTATATCAATGTGTGCCTTACAGGTGATTGCAGTCATCTCTATTCTCTTCATTGTGCTGTCCACCATCGCTCTCACACTAAACACCATCCCGCAGATGCAAGTATTAGATGACAACGGTGCGATTACAGATAATCCAAAACTTGCTATGGTGGAAGCTGTTTGCATAACATGGTTCACCCTCGAGTATCTTTTGCGCTTCAGTGCATCTCCGGACAAGTGGAAATTTTTCAAAGGCGGATTGAACGTCATAGATCTATTGGCGATATTACCATACTTTGTATCGTTGTTTCTCTTGGAGACGAACAAAAACGCAACCGATCAATTCCAAGACGTCCGCCGAGTAGTGCAAATATTTCGGATCATGCGTATTTTGAGAATCTTAAAGTTAGCTCGTCATTCGACCGGATTGCAATCCTTAGGTTTTACTCTTCGCAATTCTTACAAAGAGCTGGGTTTGCTTATGCTCTTTTTGGCCATGGGTGTCCTCATTTTTTCGTCTTTGGCATACTTTGCTGAAAAGGAGGAACCCGGAACTAAATTTATATCGATCCCAGAAACATTCTGGTGGGCAGGTATTACAATGACAACAGTAGGATACGGTGATATATGCCCGACGACGCCACTGGGCAAAGTCATCGGATCAGTTTGCTGTATATGCGGCGTGCTGGTAATTGCCTTGCCTATCCCCATTATTGTAAACAATTTTGCCGAATTTTACAAGAACCAAATGCGAAGAGAAAAAGCTCTGAAGCGAAGAGAAGCATTGGAAAGAGCGAAACGTGAAGGTTCCATAGTCTCGTTTCATCACATCAACCTAAGAGATGCTTTTGCTAAAAGCATGGACCTCATCGATGTCATAGTTGATACAGGTCAGTCCAACGATTTTTTTAAAATACTTTTGCAGTTTTTTTTATTACCCAGGCATGGAATTGATGCCTCTATTTTCATAATTGTTATATAATATCAATGAAGATCAATAATGCTTTTCTTTAGCACTTGCATGTTTATCGTGGAACTTCCATACAAATATACAGTGCAACTTTTCACAAATATCACAAACATACATCAAATATGAATTTAAAAATATCAATTTCATTATTAAAATGTTCATTTTGTTAACAAGGATTCGAATCATTTTAACGAGCTTGTTAATCGGTCACGACATTCACAAACATTTTCATCAAACCAGAGCTTACCCAATATTAGATCATGCTTATTCTATATACGCTGGCCCTGATGAGGTGCACTCAGAGTGTTTTATTCCTTCCCTCCAGGTGACAAGTGTGTTCTCATAGAAGCTACAGAAGACATCAGACGAACAGCTTAGTATACAAACACTAAAGACGATATCTTCACACACGAGTTAAACTAATTGATGTTGCATATGATTATGGTTTAAAATAACATAAAACTAATTTAAATTGGAAGTTACACTGTGTGCACCCTGTGTATTATGGCTCTGTGTTTTGTGCTTCATTTATTTATTCGTGTGGTGGACTTTTAATATGTATGTAGATTTGCGAATGTGTTTTGGGATCAATCCGGACCGTGGTTACCCACCAATATTCAGTGTAATTTTGAACACCAATACATTCCATCCAATTGCTATTGCTTCTTATGATTATTGCTATTTTGTGAGATCTAGTAAGCATATTCTCCCAGTAGTTAGTAATATAAAAAGCTTTTATCAACTAAGAACTGTATAATATAAATATTTTTTTAATCAATTTTGTACGTCAGTCGACTCTCAATTTGAAACTTAATTGATACATTTCCCCAACCATAAGTAAATAGAGCTATGTAAGTGAACAAGTTTCAAGATTGCACAGTTTAGTGGTTTGAATGGGTTTGGGTGGGGCGGCGGTCCGGGTCTTATTAGCCGGAACACTGACTGAGCTGAGTTCTCGCAGGACACAACTTGTCGCAGGGTGATGCAACCAGTCTGGAGGGAGAAACACAACAATTGCCCGCTATTGCTTGCTACAAAAATTATGATCACTTAATTCAAAAACCTCTACCGACAGATTCACCGCAGGTGATCATAAATGCAAATATTCACAATCAATTGTTCAGACTTATAACAAACCATAATGACAAAGTGTTGTTTTTTGTCATAGGTGAATGTAAATCATGATAAAGATTTTCCAGAGGGAACAAGCCCCGAGAAATGTTTATTGCTTAATCCAGATCCTACGCCTGTAAGTCTCATTTCATATCATATTTTGAAATAAATTCATATCTCAATTTACTTATATTACTTTTGCATGCATATTTGCATACATTCAGTTGAGTGCTTTATTCATTTTACTTTTTATATCTTATTGGATACTAACATTTTTTTACTAAAATCATTCTATTTGTTATTTCTTCATTTACAGCAATTAGTTTGTCAATGTTATCGGTGGTAACTAACGGTATTAAATTTTTCTCACGCCTATGGTTTTTCCTTAGTATCAATACTTTATAATTAAATTTTATATACGGTAGTTCCTTGGTTTACACGGTATATAAATATTATTGAGACGCATCCAAATAGAAACTGAGACGTAAAAAAAATGGGATTCGTATCTTTAATAATGTTATTAAAAAGCTAACAATGGAATTTTAACGGGGATTATTGCAAATAAGTAACGTGTAAATTGACTGTATGAAAAAATTAAATTAAACCATGCAAACTGAGGGGCTACTGTACTCTTAATTCTTTCACAACGGAACACTCATATGTGAATCTTTTTAATTTGCTCCCTTAAGATTATCAAAATCTGAGTCTTCCGTCGCCAAACGTTGAAAATTAAAAGACTCACATATGAATCACCCGTCATGAAAGAGTTAATTAATATTCTCATATATTTTTTATTACAAATATAATATTTATTAACTATTCAATTCACATTCCTACATTTTATTGTTATAGGAATCGATAATACGGAATTAAATTTTATATATTCCATAACTTAACAATATTATTAACGCTATTTGAATAGTTATTTAATATTTATACCTTTTTTATACGATATTATATAATTTTTTCTTAAAAATATTTCCTTCCATATTATAAAAAAAAACACTTTTTTAATAAAATCTACATAAATAAACTAATTTTAGGAAAAAAAACCTATCGACAAGCAATTAGATTTGGATCAACTACCGTCTGAATTTGAATGTTGCTTTTGCACGTTCAAGGTATATTAACAAATCAACATTTTAACGATTACTAACACTTTTTTAATGCAAACGTTATATTGTATTCATGTAAAAATTTTGTTTTAGGGTTACAAAGAATTCATAGATGCTGAACACTTAATGCCACTACCGACCTCCGATTTCAAACAACCGGTCTGCGTAGAATTAAATTGTCTACGGAGGGAAGGCATAGCGCCGAGAGCAGTGCCCGAAACGGCTCTCAGTTTAGAAAGTTCAGGTAAACCCTTTCTACTCAAAACAATCTACATTACATCATTTTCCCATAAACACTTATATATTATATTCCAGATACATTTGCATCATGCCTTACGCAAACTTTTCCTTCAGAGGGTGACATCACACGTGAGAGTGACTCCAATTTGTATGTGAATCCGTTGGACAGCAAGAGTGGCCCCGCAGAAAATGTAACCCAGTATAAAGGCGTTAAAAAGAGTGCGTCCGGCGACAGCGCATTACTATGCAGCAAGAACACGTTTCAAGGATCCAGAGGCAGTTTAACCCAACCACTAAATCAGTCACTCTTGGGATCGAGGAGCAGCTTATCACCTATGCAACCCAAGACTGGCATATTTCAACAAATCTCAGAATCTAAAGTGAATAATTCTCAAATTCAAGATCCGAAAATAACGTCAGTCCAATCTTTGCAAGAACCACGAGTTAGTCTCAACGAACCATTACCGAAACACAGAAAAACGAGATTTCAACAAGTACGTATTTTAACAACCGATACTTTTGAAATTAATACCATAAGAATCCCTACGGAACTGTTTTTAATATATTTTAGAAGCGTTTATATTATTTTTCACGTGTATTTTTAGGAATGGGTCGACGATGAAAAACGTCCACCTCGTGGAATTGCTACAAGGATAATTAATCATCATATATTTGGAGGTATTAAATAACCATTACAATATTTATATGAATGTATAGCGTTATCGCTTCTATTTAATAAGAATTGAATATTGTATTTATAGGAAAAAATGGCAATAAGAAAAATAGCTGGTCGACTGAATCCGATAGTGTAAGAGCACGCTCCATTTTAAAAAACAAAGAAGCACGTGGAACCGATAGTGAGCTTTTAATACAACATACGGCTTCCATCGGTTCAAATGTAAGTTATATAGTTTTAATATTTTATTCTGATAGATGAGATAATAAAAATTGATTGCAACTATATGATCACTTGTTGTAATTTCAGGGAGATTCGGGCAGTGAAAGTTCGCCTATTAGAAGAAACGTTAAAATTGATCAAGATGCAAAAGAGCCGTTGTCCGTGTCTGAATCGACTAAAACAGACTGAAAAAGTGCAATAATAAAAGAACATGTAAAACATATCAAGAAGTGATTGTGAATTCTTAAACTATTTTAATTTATAAAGAGATGAAACAAAAATGTCATATGATTAAACATGCATATATACACAAGTTATATGATCATTCCATTGACACATATAATATAGTTTGTATTGTTAAGTTTTCTACCTAAAAATATATCTTTTACTTTTTTGCATTTCAAGCGTCAATCTATGAAAAAAAAAATTACCTAAAATGATAAATGCAATTTTGTAACATGTGAGTATTTTGTGATATAAATTCTATAAAATGAAAGCCTATTTTATATGAATTAACAAGTGTAGGGTAACTTGGTTGGATTTGTAAAAGATAAATGGAATTTCTACTTATTCGGGCTTTTTATATCCTAATCCTTAAAACATGTTACAATGTATGAAAAATACAAATTATGATAGCAAATATTTTCTACAAAATATTATGTGATTTTTCAAGTCAATTACTTTACAGTTTATTTGAAAATGCTTGAAAACATAAAAATTGAAATACATAGACGGAAACGAATTGATCGTCTTGATTTTGCGTTTAATGCATCATTTTAATCCCTGACTATGTATTTGTTTTAGTCTGAACGATTTAACTCAATAATCGTTATACACCAAGAGCTGACAGTATAAATTGAATATCATCTAACACATGTGAATAATTTAATAGTTGTGGTCTGGCGTGTTTCCAAACTATCTGTCGTAACTATCTGTGTGTAAACGATAGTCTGGCGACTGAGTGTCATTAGGTTTGGGAGAGGAGAGGGTTGAAATCTAATGAAAATCCAATATAATTAAATAATATTAAGTAAGTAATAAGTATCTATTTAGTCTGGCGTTTTTAGAAACATAAACTATTTATTATACAGTTGCAATGCCACGTCTCGCATATCAAACTGCGTACACAAACAATATTTTTACTATGCCTATGTTATTCTCGCAAGTGTAAACAATAAGTTGACAAAGTTTTATCGCAATCGGATGAACGGTATGGCAGCGCATTAAATACGGACAAACAAACATTGATTTTTATATATCAGATTAAAAAAAAAAAATTCAACTTTTTAAAACTGACATCATTTTCTGATTAGCTTCAGCAAGTTTAAACCAGTCTGGTACTATCTTAACAAGCTGGTAATAGTCTGGCAATTCCGTCTCCGTTCAAACTCAACAGCACTCAGTTGCCAGACTGTCATAATGATAGTCCAGAAACACGCAAGAACACAACTATTAAATTATTCACATGTGTTAGATGACCTTCAATTTATGCTACCAGCTCTTAGTTTATAATAGTTAAAACAATATGTTTAATCGCGATATTTACTCAGCTTTTCCCCCAAATGTTGTAGGATCTTAAACCATTTAACAAATACAATGCAATGGAAATCATTATTTATTACTTAATATATTATACCAGGATCATCTAGAACTTTAGATTATAAGGGTTCTCGAAGCCAAGGGGATTTTTTTGTTTCGAAATTGGCGCACCTGATGTATAAAGGGGATCCTAACGGTCAATTTATTTGGTCCCGCGTGTTAGTCGGCCATTTTGTTAAGTCACAATAAATTTTTCCAAGGGAGATGTCATAAATCTTCCCCACCAGCTCTTTTTGTATTGTTTTTTGGATTCTGGTGTGTAGTAATACATTCACATCACATCCCCCATCGCGATCTGAGTTCAGAAAAGCTTATCCCTCCTATGTAAAACAATTAAAATATCACCAAGGAGACATCGAAAAATGCCAAGAAATCCTTTGTGAAAGTTGTCAAACGCACTTATTCTTCAATTTTTTGTACAAGTTCATCAAAAATTACTGATGATCTCCCACTCTTTGGCTCGTCATATCAGTATGACCTTCTCTGAACAATCTAATCCACTTCGTGACATGTTATCGACTCATCACATCCCTACCATAAACTACCGATGGATATTCGCGGTGGAATTGTTCTACAAAATAAAATAAAAATGGATGACGGGAGATGGCGCGCGACGATCTCTAGATAGGAAGAATTTACTGTGACTGAACAAAATGGCCGACAAACACGCTGGACCAAACGGATCATTAATATCCCTAATGCACGTCGGGTGCGCCAATTTTAAAACAAAAATATTCCCCCAGCCCCGGGAAACCTTATAAGCCGACTTATTAGATGATTCCCGTATTATTAGAAAAATATGTTTCATGGCCAAAATGTTAGGGAAATGCTATCTAAACAGATTTATTTTAAATTAGGAACCCTTTCTGTAACGTTAATTTTTATATTTAAAACTAGCATATTAATCTGAATTTTAAATGACCCACCCTAATAGTTTCTAATGTGTACTTAGTTTGATTTTAAAAATATATATTTATTTTCTCTGTTAGCACGTCTCCGGCCTTTTTTTTGTAATCAAACATCGTCTATATAATTTTAAAAATAGTTCAAAAAATGTACAAATATATGTCTTATTTAATTTTAACGTCGCATTTGAAAAAAATAGGAAATTTAGTTTGATTTCAAACGCATCTTATTAAAATAGAGATTATGTATGCACAAAATTGCTTTTTGCACAATACTGATTTCACGCACATGTTGACCGTATGGCATGTGTGCATTAATATTATGCAACGGCTGGAGATGTATTTGTAATTTTGACTCTGAATTTTATTATCGATAAATAATTTTAGTTTAATTCCATAAAAAAGACATTTCTTTTATGAATAATTATTAAGAATCTTAATGATAGCAATAACGTGTAAATACATAATGTTTTTGTTTTCCAAAATATGTTCTTATAAAGAAAAAGGCTATGATTTTGAATAACGAGATATACTAAAAAAAAGACACACTACTAATAGTGTTTATTTAATATTTTAAATCTAATTATTCTTATTACAAAACCCTCTTGAGTTTGTTTTTCAAATAAAATGAAAGTAGATCTCATATTTTTGCTTGCAATTTTTCTTTGTATGTTTTAAAGCATCTAAACAACGGGTATTTGTATTCGCAATAATTATCTAAATTATACAAAAATATATTTTTTGAAAAATTATTGTTTACGTGTAATGATTTAAGATTTTATTTTTCGCAATAGATTTTTTTAAAAATATATTATTTGCACAGTTTATTGATTGAATCGATTGTTTTAAGTTGGATTTAAATACAGATTTAAACAAATATAAATAGGAAATTGTATGCAGACAGCACATGGCAGTTAAAAATATGTGGATTTTGTGATAGAATTCTTAAACGACACGGTATACAATAACATCAAATGTGTAATTTTATTAACGAATAAAATGGCACCAATCACAATACACATTAATGTTTATAGTTGTGCGTGTGTAATGCTATGCGTATAATTACAACTCAATATTGTTTTTAAATTATGAATTTCTTCGGATGTCAATAATATTTATATGCTTGCAGGGTAGTGTATTAAAAAGTTTTGAAACTGTATAGAGAAACTATTGTTATTCCTATCGTTATACTAATATGTATGAATTCGGTATTTCCAACATGTCATATTCAGATGTTAAACCAATGTTTCAAATGAATAAATTGAGCAATGAAAGAAATCAGCGTTGTTTTAATTTTTATTTCAGCAAACTCTCCGCAGGTGCCACAATTTTATTGTCATGTCACATATTAAAAATATTATATTGACTAATTACATATATATAAACTAAACTAAAGACCGCCACTTGGGATTCTCTAGCACCCAAATATGCATGCATCGTCGACGCTTCGTGATATTTTATTCTACATTATTTTCTGCGACGTTACCATTCATGTTCCAGGTCCTGCCGTTATGTTTCAGTTTTTCTTTGGCCGGTAGTATTGCATTGATGCTATGAATGATCCCTATTCTTCGTTAATATTTTGGAAGAGTTCTGTAATAACATATGTGATGAGTGTCTCTTCTCCTATATATTGACAACATTCTTCACTCCAGTATGGTTATATAAGTGTGGTGCATTCCGTACTATTTGTTTTATAGCCACATTCATGGTATATTTACATGGGCATGTTTCTAATTCAATGCAAATACTCTCCGAAGCATCCATTATCTATGAATGCTTGGATCATATGGTCAGCTGTTCGATAGGTGAAATACTTACATCGACACTGTATTTTCAGACAGCTCAACACGCTTTGCCTCTGTATCTAAGATCTCCCTTGTGCGCTCGACTTTCGATCAGATCGCTCCGTCATACAACGGTACAGCCTGGACGACCTAGATATATAGTTTGCATGCAAAACAAGGATTGTTCTAGCTACAGTGAGACATAACAAATTATATTTATTGCCAAAAATAAAAAATCTGAGTATAATGACCCATTTATATGAAATATATATAACTATATTTCAACAACAATTTCGAACCACATCCAGATCAACAATATTTTTAAGAAACTACGCAATGTTTTTAACACGACCGCAATCATTTTTTCAGTATTAAAAATGATTTACTATATAAGCGAGTGAACAACACTTTAATATATCTTATTCTTTACAAAATAAGTCGAAAATGCATTATTTAATTTTAACGAAATTAGAATATCCAACGTCGGTTTCCTTACGTGTTAGGGTATGTAAAACTTTCCATTTAGCATTATTTAATTATTCATTTCCATAATAAATAGCCCATTGATATATTATACATCGATACATTTCCCTTGTGCATATATTGTTTTATTTTTATTACAACTGTAATTTTTTTTATATTCTCCTATCAATAAATTTGCATATATTTAATAAATAGTTAACATCTAAATAAAGTACAATAAAACCTCATTTAGCGCTTCTTTGATTAAAGTTGATTCGATAAATGGCTGCTTTTATGGCCAAACTTTTTCATCATATTTTTACTTACTTTTTAAATAAGAGATATATAAAATAAATTATAATAACCTTTGAAAAGTTTGTTTTTAAAATTAAAATGTACAATATATTAAATCACAAAGTCTCATACATACAGCAAAAAAGCCTGAAAGTCCCGAGACTTCTTGACACAGAATCCCAAATTGAAACTCATCCCACACTGATACAGCCATAGCTTTATTTCAATGCTTCACCATTTATCTTTTACCGGATCAATACAATCCTAGTTCCATCTTAATTAATTTTATTAATAACAGTTTTAGTTAAATAATTTTATTTTGAATTTATTAAAGGGACTCACAGCTCATGAAAGTCAAAAATTAGCAGAAAGATTTACAGAGAGTAAGATCAACTTCACTAACATCGAACCAAACACTATGGAGGTAGATCTACATGGAATTGAAATGGTCAACCTGTTAGCTAAAGATTTTGGGTTAGATATTTACAACTGAAATAATTTCAAAACGTTTGAAGATAGAATTCATTATATTATATTAAACGTAGATTTAGTTACAGAGTTGTCGGAATGGCCATGGCTATGGAATTGTCATCGCTCGGAGGAAGATCATTTCAAATTGAAAAAGTTGTTTGGACCTTGGAGCAGAGTGGTTGTTATAACTAATAACACTTAAAACACAATATTACTTAAAATAAAAATTTGAACGAGTGATATTTTAATTACTTTTAAGCCTTCTTTGAATTCATAATTTTTCCCATACATGAATTTATCTTGTCCACTGTATTTAAACAAAATAATTTAAATTTTGATAGAAGATCAAAGGCAAGACGAAGTGCCATTGGTGTGATGTTTTGCTATCGACAACTACTTGCTGAATGAAACCGGAAAAGGCGTTAGGTGACTTCTTCACGAAAAACATCAAACGAGGAAAAATATCTGTGTCATTTAGCGCTGCAACACATTGGAATGTATGCCTATTATTCATACGTGGAAAGCAATCAGAAACCAACGCATAAGCACTTCTTCTAGTCTTCTATGGAAGATATCTAAATCCAATATCAAATATCGTACCTTATAATGTGTGGATGGTACCTGAAAACTACCGCCGGCTATAATGCCGGCATCTATTGGTACGGATATAAAACAATAACACAAATTTTTAAGCATATTTTGATTGTTTTGCAAACCATTTTTTATTGGAAATAAGTATTGAAACACAAGTTTTATTAATAAACTTACAGCCATTATGTATTGAGAAAAAAATAATTGTCCATATGAAATTTTAAATAAAAATAAAGCTCGTCTAATAAAATAAAATACTTTTTTATTCAACAGAAAAACACAATAACCATAAATAACAAATCATGGAAACAAATCTAAACAATCTATACAGTGCTAATAAAGATAATGCTGCTCCTTTTTAAGTTCTTGCAATAAATAGCAATATTTAATGCTCTTCATAAAAATAATCCATTCTATCTGTTCCAATTAAGAGGAATAACATTGCGAACCTTAAAAAAAATATATAAGTACGTACAACAACAAAAATATTAAAATGAACATATTTGCATGTTTCAATATAATATATACACTCGTGTCTGTTTTAATAGAAAAATATATACCGTCGTCAAAATAGCAGATAATGTGTTTGGAACTTCATAAAGAGTGTTCGCACACTTCAACTGCGTAGAAGTAAATTTCCGCACATCTGTGAGACCTGCCGCCGTTGTTTTTGCTTCATTTCCCAACCAATGTAATTCACTTGCTTGATAAATTCCAGCAATAGCTGTTCGTCTAAGATACCAATGAATCTAAAATATTTTTTTTAAATACAATAATACACATTCAGTACCGTAAAACCCTTAAATAAGTGGTAGTCAATCTATTCCCTACCGCCCACTAGTGGTTTTGTCATTTTATTACCTCTATGAAAGATAGTATCCACGAGGATATGCCTAATCTCAACTACGAATAGTCACTTATAAATATAGATCGATATATTCTATATGGGGGAAGGTAATCTCGCTGGTCTCTCTCGTGACCTCATATGGTGCGAGCCGCCTATAAGCACTAGCTGCTGTGGGAGCTTTTGCGATCATATAGATCATAGAAGACCCTGGGGATGCATTTCTTTCTATAACTTGTGCCCTAAAAGAGAAGGGAGTGGCCAAAAGGTTTGTGTGTCCAACCGGTCCGTATTTTAGACCGCTGACCCTTCAATTGAGCGCCTCTTGATGATCTCCACTGGAACCCGATAAGACATCAGAATGCTTATTGATAAATCCCGAGAGTTCAATGTTTTTATGATGCTTTATTCTGTGGAATGTGCTTGTGAAAATGGAAGTCCCTAGACACCTGATAAAAATTATCAGAATGCTTTACTGATGGATCGTCACAAATAAAAATTGACGATACCTTACCAGAGTGCTTTAAAACAGAGAAAGGTTTAAGGCAGGGTTGCTTTCTGTCTCCACTACTTTATACAGGGAATGGGTTGTGCACTAGATGGCTGAGAAGGAGGGATCTCTATAGGAGGGGGGGAAAATTAATAACTTGAGATTCGCAAATGACATAACACTCATAGCGACCAACGAGGAAGAACTCAAACATTTACTGCATCGCATCAAAATGGAAAGTAAAGCCTATATTCATAAATAAGATAAAAACCAAAATAATGAAAATTGATAGAACAGAAACTTCAAAAACTATCCTAAATTAGGCTGACATTGCCACGGTGCATGAGTTAATTTACCTTGGGTCACAAATATGTGAAGTTGGAGGATGTAGTAAGAAAATAATAAGACGCTGGACATGGACACTGTGCAAAAAAGAAAGAGGAAATAATTGATGCCTTCGAAATGTGGTGTTTGCATCGCATACTGAAGATTTTGTGGACTGCCAAAAAAACCAACCAGTCCATCCATGATGGGGTAACCAAGTGAAGGAGGCAACCGATTCAACCCTCACTATAATCATGCGGACCGCAGAAGATAGGGATGGCTGGAAGGACGTGGTTCGGAAACAGACAAAATCCAAATAGTCACGATCCTCAGTCATGAGGAAATGAAAAGAATGAAGATGATCTCTGCCTGGGCATTCTGAGATCGGGGAAAATCCAAACCTATGTAGCGAAGCTCTAAACTGCCCATGTCCCGTGAGAAACTGGGACGTCCAATAATCTGGAACGACCCAACGATATCTCAGGTGGTATCCGAATATGTGGAAAATGATATTCAATTTATTGATACCTCTCCTTACTTCGTATCTTTTAGAATGAGGCTTTAGTGCTGTTAATCATATTATGATCAAACTGTCCAAAAGTGAAACCAGTGGGCGGTAGAAATAACAATGTTGATGACCTTTGCTTTAAATGGATGTACGATAAATAAAAAAGACCTACATCTACACTACGATCTCCTGCATTATAACATATATCATCAGATAATGTTAAAATTGCCTCTATTTGCTTGGGAGCCATCTTACTTCCCATTATATTTGCCAATGCGGTAGCCCAAGAAGTTCTAAAAATAAAATGTGCAAATTCATTATCAAAATTTCTTACAAAAATAAACAAAAACAGTAATAAATTAATATCCATCCACCT
The DNA here is from genome assembly GCA_008973525.1 of Stenopsyche tienmushanensis. NCBI lineage: Eukaryota > Metazoa > Arthropoda > Insecta > Trichoptera > Stenopsychidae > Stenopsyche > Stenopsyche tienmushanensis. Next base: position 393,094 of record WACJ01000025.1, read on the forward strand.
GTGAGGTTCCAACATTTCAATCCTTGAAATAATTGCGTCTTCAATGAACTTGAGACGATTTTGGTCATTAACAGTCGATGAATTCTGGAAAATAATATCATTGGACAAAAGGAAAAAAGTAATCTGCTTCATTCTTAGTTCACAAAACAATAAAATACCTTTTCTAAATTCTGAGCCAATGTTTTGTTACTTGAAACTGTGAAATAATGAACAAGGTGAGCTGAACCATGTGGAAATAAACTATGGGCTGTTGAGGCATATCCCAAAGTCTCGGCTCCACGCCCCAATGCTTCATAGGTCCAGCCTTCGTCCTTGACAAAGTCTAAGGACGCTGCTAATATTTTATTTTTTATATTGTCAACATAAGCTTCGTCGTCACTCGACGTCCCACTCTCTTGAGAATTAACATTTTGATTTTGATCAGATTCAGTATTTTGTTGTGAATTACTGGAAAAACTTTTATTGTACAATGGTATCAATAACCATCGATGGCTCCGATTCAGAACACGACCAGCTGGCAAAATGTAAAATTTTATTTCACTTTATAAATCGTTCAAATTTGTTGATCAATGAAAGAATTCAATGTTTTTCAAATCTTTATTAAAAATACACATAATAAATATAATTCAGACATTCATGATAACTTATGTATGTTTAACACTTTGAGAACCGCGCTTTTTGGTATGAAAATCCTGTGGGGGCCGCTCGTTTTAGGCAAATTTCGCAAGAAATCAAGACCTTTATAATAATTCACATATCTTTTTAACCTATGAGTGTATATACGTGAAATTTTCAGATTATGTTCTACATAATCAAAGGTATAGATATGTGATCTTCATTTTAAAGCTTTCAACCAGTGGCTCTCAAACCAACGAAATACATTTTTTTTTCTTTCTATAAATATTACTTGTTATTTATATTTCATTTAAAATTTATTTACTACATGAGGGTGATAATACTTCGCAATTCTATGGAAGGACCGCCACTGGATATGTATATATCCTTTACTTCAGGATCGTCCAACCTTTTTTGTCTTGGGAGCTACTTTTCAATTTAAAATTGTCTTAGAATCGACTTCTAATATGATTCTTATAGGAAATTTATTTACTTTCTTCAAACTTAAAACTCAAATTTATATACCCTTTATATCTGTAGAAATATCTGTCAACGAATAGTGAAATATTAGTGTCGGTAACATATTTTTTTTTATGATGATGTAGGCCCACGTTTTTACGCCAAATGGCGTCAGCGGTTCATAACGGTTGGGGATTTTTTACGCCAAAAGGCGTCAGCGGGTCTCAAAGTGTTAATATATTTTTTTGGTTTCAATTTTTGTTTTTGCATTACATTGAAGTATAAAACGGTTTTCAAGCGTACTATTTTAATTAAATTAAAACACATTTTTATGCATAAACGTATATACTAGAGCTGATGATTTCAAGTCGTCTCTGTTGATATGAAAAATTGATTAAGCAACATTGAAGCATATATTATTTTGAAATGAAATTCATCAATTCAATCATAATTACTGGCAAAACTATATATTTGCCCTAATCTTGGAATGAACTGCTTGTGTCTATTATATTATGATTATAATAATATTTGAAAATTATGTACTTCAAAATACAGTTATCATGAAAGTATTCGAACATTTTGAGATCTTATATTTGAGTTCAACTTGTGTACAGACATAATAACAGAAACGTCTTTGTAAACTATTGTTAAATATTATTTTGTGCAACAGATTATTTTTATTTTTAAGGGTAAAATTTCTAGATCCGAAACTAACGAAGTCGACATCCGGCAATGTATGTTGCGTTTTTTTTAATTTGGGTTAGAATGTCACAAAAGCCAGAAAAACACTCAAAGATGTTTATGGTGAAGTGGTAACAGTCCACAGATGCCAATATTGGTTCCAGAAATTTAAACCGAGCAATAGACGCTTAAGGGATGAATCGAGAACGGAAGGATCTTTGAATTTTGATAATGATGCACTAGAATCCCTAATCAAGTTAGGTCTACGGCAAACAATTGAGGAGTTATCGCAAAGACTGAGATCCGCATGGATCACTGTGCAAACACATTTTAAACTCATCGGAAAAACGAATAGGATGGGTTTTATGGAGTAGAATGGATAGCACATGCTTTGACGAATTCAACAAAAACGAATGACAAAACGCATTCCACGCCTTCATGATAATGCTTTTGACCCAGTCCTAGTGCTGAGGGCACTGAATGCTGGACGGTCTTAGGAAGACCTTAGAGATCCTGCTCCTGAAAAGAATGTAGCCAAGCATCGAGGTAAAGTTGTCAGACAGACAGTACGGCTTCAGACTGGGTTGATCAGCGGAAAGATGTGTTGAATAACGGAGGGAATTATATTCTAACTCTTTTTACTAAATGTTCAAATACTTTCAGGTCCCCTTAATATTATTAAATATTTGCTGTGATTATGTACTTGCATAATAAACTTAATCGATGAAAATCAACTTGAATCATAAAAAATACTTGTTTTAATTGTTGGGTTTCTTCAAATTTGAAACACATTCTAGCAACCTAGAAAGTAAACTGCTTATGAGATGTAGCGCATTAGATGCGGAATCAATAACATGTTTTCTATTTTCAATCGGCATAATATCCAAGGGTGTTTTCATTCCCATATCATAATCTTGAGAATTTTCATCGCCCATCAGAGCCTTTGCTCCTAAATCATAATGCGCAATCGCCATATTCAATCCTTCTCGTAGTTCTTTCAAAAAACCGTCCTCTATCTCTTTAAAATAATTCCAAATCCCCGTCTTGTTAGACGCATCCCTCATGGTCAAATACCGTAAAAGGTTGAGCGTTGATATAATATGATCGGCAGATTCTACGAGGTCAGTTTTTGGGCCTTCTTTAATTTTACAAATTATTTTGAGCATATCGTGCAGACGACTGTCTTTAAACCAATGTATTCTTTCATCGTCCTGCATGGCTTCCATTATTAAATCCTTGTATATATTTATTATGTACCCTTTTATTCCGGAATGCTCTAATGTTGGCAGCAGCATTTTTACGATTAAATAGCGACCCTTATCTTCAAACTTAAAAATGTATTCTTTTAATAACACAATGGCATCTTTCCTGATAGGTTCTACTGAATTATAAACAGCTATAACGCAGAGCGTTTTTACAAATGCACTATGTTCAATCGAAGTGAGTAGCGATGTAGATGATCGATCAGGCAAAAGCGCGAGAAGAGCGTAACCTAATTTTAAGCCTTTGGTTTGTAAATATCGATTCTCCTGTTTTAAAAGTATAACAGATAAAGCGAGGGCCTCCTGGCATATATAAACTGGAGAGTAAACTTGTGGCAATGATGGGGAAGATAGTCGCTCGGCTAACAATAGATAAAATAGTACACCGAGACTAATCGGAGATAATTTTTCATCAAAAAGAAAAACGTCATCGGGAGCGTCTTCATATACACCTTCTGCAGTAGATTTTGGACGTGGATGACATTTCCTTTTTACATAAGTCAAAAACATATATAAATCATCGTGGATACTACATATATCTTTGAATAATTGCTCAGCTAATACACGAGCTTGACATTTGCTCTTTCCGTCGTACTCCATATCTATGCAACCAAAAGGTTTTCCTAATAAATCAATTAAAAAGCAAGCAACGATGTTTTTAATGCTGGATACTTTTTTGTTTTTTGAAATCTGATCAACAAAATAATCATAAAACGTGGGAAGTTCAGTATAAATCTTCAAGATACGCCTTCCATTTTCATCACAGTCCATCAAAATCTGTTCCCTCTCTATTAAATTATGATCTTCCGGAACCGGCAGCTTTTCGATGTATGAAATCATGGTGTTCAAACACCACTCAAGAGATCTTCCTTTCTTTTGAGACAGACGCACCAACACGGCTTGCATTGGTTTCAAAATGGCAATAAATCTTGCATCGTTTTCTGCTACTTCACATTGTTCGATAAATTCTAGCAGAGCCTCTTCCGGGTTTGCCCTTTCGGCAACAATCAATAATAATTTTTCACAACATCTCTGAAGCGCAGGCCACGTAATTATGGTATCGTTCTCTATTCTTTTCACAAGATGCGGAATGAGATCCCAACAATTGTCTTTGAGCGGAGCTGCATATTTATTATCATTCGGCAGTTCCAAAGCTTCTTTGAAATGGCCAGCATCTAAATTAGCTTTGATGGCTTCTAACAACTCCAGAGACAACGCCGAAGGGGTATCCATGTTATACTTTCCCCGCGAGTGTTTTCTCAGAAAATGCCAGATGTTTCTGAAAGGTAGCAATATAAAAACCTCAAACTTTCAAAACCTACATACAATTATTATTTCATAGAACATTAACATATTTTTGATAAAAACTGAATGTCAACGTTGTCATATGATTGAAATACTTTCGTCTAAACATGTCAGATTACTAATAGAGATATGTATATAAAATATGACATAAGATAAGCCTCATTATTGATTTATATCTAATATAACCCTAAATGTTCAATTTAATCAATAATATTGAGTAGAATGATATTTATAATAAAGTATAATTATGTACATACTATTGAATTTATTGATTAAAGTTGTTTTAGATTAAATATTAAAAAATCCATCCTAAATTAGATAAATTCATTTACATTAATGACCATACTGTTGAAATATCTTTATAAATTTATTAAATAAATCTGACAAAAAACGTTTATCTTTTATTACATAGTCTGAGCATTCATATATAAATTAAACGTTGCATATATTTAAATAATTTTCAAGTGTTTATCGTTTATGATTTTTTATTATTACTTAATACTTTCACATTCTGTAATTCTTGTTGAATTCTATTTGAATTATTTTACATATTGTTTCTGCTTTGATGGGTTGAAAACAATTCCTTGGAATACTTCAAGTATTTCAGCGATAAGATAAAAAAAAGTTAAATCAGATATTTTTTAAAGCTTTCTTAGTGAATTTAGTCGAGTACACTAATCATCGTATTGGTTTGGCAATATTAGTCTGACAATTATGGCAAATACACAGCAAGGTAAGCGTTTAGCTGAATTTAATCGTGGAGATGTGCATATATTAAAATTGACCGTATTGTAAACGTATAAAATGAGAAAATACTAACATTGTATGGCTAGCCCGGCTATAAACGAAACCATCTTCGACGACTAACAGCGACAGATCGAATCGATTAAAACGCGTTACATTACGGCCATAATTTTAACCTTAAAAACGACAATAATATGCGGCATGAAATATTGATTATTATTAATTCGCAATATAATACTATATTATTAATTTATATGTATTATTTTAAATATTTTTATGATATATGTGCTTATTTTTAGATTTAATTTATAATTTTTTGCTTTTTAAAATATGCAATAAAATCAATTATTTTATTTCATAAAAATATTTTAATAAGTTATACATTTTAAACATTGATATTTTATATTTGATATTAATTCAATATAGACGAATCAAATTTTTGAATAAAATAATATTTTATATTATTGAATATTATAAAAAAATATGTTAGCATGGATTGCATTAATTTTAAAACGAATTGTAAATATTTGCTTGAATTAGCATAAGCATAGCACTGTATATAAGGTAATATTAAACAAACGGATTTTTTTGCAAATAAACATTTGGAGCAAAGTAAGTCAAAAAAGAAGGAAAATGATTAGGGGTGCTGGGTGTTTTGGTGAGTGCGCCGGTGGCTAGTGGGGCCGGTGGGGTCAGTGGGCGGCAGCGCGCCGCTGGGCCGGCGGGGCTCCGCCTGCCATGTCCACCAAATCGCAGCTCAACAGCGACTGGAACGGTAACACTTCGCATTCGCTGATAATTTCAATCCAAATTCAACTGTAAACATTCAATCGATGCCGCCTCTCCTGCAGGATCGTTTTGACATTGGCTGTCATTTTGATAATTCTCTTTTCAATCTGGTTTTATCGCGAAAAAATCATTCAACATTCAATATTTCCATTTTCCTGCTCGCTTTCATTCATCAACGCCCTTGTTCACTGACTCACAACTATAATTTATGAGTCACAACATTAAATCCGTCGAATTTTCAAATCTATCATTGATATATGTCCCATTAATCTTTAAATGCGTTCATGTTTGATTCTGACAATTTTTTTAACCAACGTTCATTAAAAATGTCAATAAATCTATGGTGTGTATATAATTATATCTATATTAAAAATTCATAAAATATTAATATACACTACATAAAAATGTACATCAACGATAATTATTATTTCCATAAATCATATCATATATATATATAACGTAAAACATACTAGATTTAAATCATATTTTTTATCAACAACAACAATTCAATTAATTTTGTTTTTGCAACAAATGATGATTTCAACGTCTAAACATTATATAATTTTGCTGATTTCTATTTCAAAACATTATCATTCATGTTTTTAACAAAATACGCGTATAAAATGTTTTATCAAAAGTCCAGCCTTATTCAATAATAATTTTCATATTCTAGCTGTTAAAAATCAATCCAAAACTATCAATATATTTTTTAGTTTGAGGTTATATTTATGTTTAGATATAAGCGTAAGTTTTATCCATCTATTGAGCTAACGTATCAAATCTTTTTTTTATCATTTGGGTATTTTACACAGTTCAATCGGTATTATCCTATTAACGGAAGGCAAATTTATTGTGATAAAAAAATAATTATACATTTTTTATGGTATTTAAAAGTGACTCGAATACGCTTTCGATCTGTTGCTGTTGTCACTAGACGGATTCATCCAGATATGAATTCAAATGATGATGTACTGTGCTGTTTCGCTATTTCACCGATCCTCACATTCACTTTGAAATGCAGCTTCTTGCAATTGTTTAGTATTGTATTCGCACCAAATCTCCGAGTATATAAACAAACTGGTTTCAATATTTTCTAAAATTTCGATTATCAAACCTTTGCCACTACAGAGGTATATCTCTTTTGAATATTGGCTAAGAATTATTCGCAAGAGCTCTGATTGGACGGTTGTCTCCCATCATGGACGAACTTCTCGGGGAGTACCCATGCAGTTTCAGACCGAGCAAGTCCACTGTGGACCAATTATTCATGGATGAGAGATGGGAATCCCGGGTAAGCTGGTAAGGCTGTCGAGGATGTGTGTGTGTATAGTTCGCTCTAACGGTACCCTGTCGGAGCCTTTTAAGATAACGACAGAAGTCAGACAGGGATTTGTCCTCTTCCCATTACTTTTTTATATTGCGTTGGAGGCAATTATGGCTGGCAGATTGGGACACGCAGATTCATGGAAGGATAATCCAATGTATTTGGCCTTTGCTGACGACATCGATGTCATGGCTAAATCGAGATCAGAGACTTTGATGGCGCTTACGTCTATCGACGGAGCTGCTGCTAATTTCGGCATGAAAATCAACTATTCTAAAATGAAATATATGATGATGTTGAGAGTGAATGCTAGGGGTTACACCTCCGTGAGTATTAACCTTTTCGTTAGTGAACAAATTTAAAATCGATGAAGTCGTTGATGTCATAATCGCTTTACACCGATTACTTTCTGTCAGCTCCTAATCAGCGTAAGACAATCTTCAATTTGAGGCGGAGTCAACTGTAAATGAACACTTGATAGTGCATACAAGACCACTTCATTTCTTTACATAAACAATGCACAAAAAATCGATTCAACTGCTCCTCCTTTAGAAGGAAATGATAATTGGACAAAGACTCATTCAACACGCAGCGAAGAACAGCAAGCAGTTAAATAAACAAACACTCTCGATAACACACAATATTCGGTCGTTTCTTTGCGTAAAAAATAACACACTTGAAATCGAAATCATTATAAGTGGATAAATTTGGGCTTAACGATCTATACAATCATGAGATGCATGCGAGAAAGCTCTCCGTCTCAGTCTCCTGAACTGCACTAAGTTCTCTCTGTCTCTGTCCGCCTCGGCGCTTCAATGCACAAGAGTGCTCTTTCTGAATAGTGAATGTCATATCGAAGACCCTTCGATAATACTCCTTAAAAGGTTAATAGTGAAAATATTGAAAGGGTCCAAAAGTTCAAATACCTTAGATCCATCCTCATGGAGAAGAATTTAAGTAACGAAATATAATCGGTGCTATCATGGCATGAAAAATATATTGGGGAATAAATCACTATCGGTCAGAACAAAGATTAAAATTTATAAAACATTAATAAGGCCGGTAGTAGTGGTTTACAGCGGTGAAACATGGACCATGACCATCTACAACGCAATGCACCTAGAGAGGTTTGAGAGAAAAAAATTCAGACCCCTCCAGGACAAAACCTCTGACTCTGAAGTCATGAGGTCATATTCATAAAGAAGTTCAAAAAACTGCCCGAGAAAAAGCCGGCCACACATAGTGGCCATAGGAGTTGTAAGGGTTAATATAAAGAAAGCCTTTAGTATTTAATTGTACTGTTAAGTCGATGGTTAGTTTTAAAAATAATGAATTTAAAACCTTAGCATTGTCAATTGATTTTTAGGCAAGTATCACTTCACTTAGATAAAAGATTCCTTGTCTGGTGTGCTTGTTGAAATTTTAATTTTTTAATAATTCAAAAAAATGTTATACAAACTAGATACAGTTTTTTTTTAATTCTAGGGATGATAGTACACACATGTGTTAATATTTTAACTGTATAAAATATATGTAAATGTCATCTCATAGCAAATATATTAAACTGTGTTAAAAAAAACATTTAATCTATGCCAGTTTTTACAATTCAAGTCAAAATTAATCACTTTTTGCGTTTTTTCACTCTGATACATCCACCACAAATTGAAAATCATTGTTATTTTTAAATATATCGATGCAGTAAACTCTTGTAGGCACCACTGAAATTTTATTTCAATCTATCGATTGGTTTAAGAATTATATCAATTTTAGAGAAGAACTATTTTAGTCTATTGCAGAACATACAGTTTAACGTGACTTGTAAGTGCCTTTTGTGACATACCATTATTGAAGTTGTACTTGTTATTTCCAATCAGAAAGAACTCTCACACACCCATTCAATACAGATTGATATTCTACACAGCATAAAGTTGAAAGTTAACACTTTAAAATAAACTTTAAAATATCTAAAACCACAAAAATAAAGTTGATATAAAAACATCCTCCATAGAACGATAAAATTATATGCTTAAATGTCAATATTTTGCCATTTATCTTTGAAATAGAGTGTAATAAAGCCGTCTTGTTCCAAATTTCCCTTCTTTGTGCACTTAACTCAAAATGTTTCCAACGTATATTAGACGAAGCATCGTTATAAACGAACTAAAAAATAATTTAAATAAGATACATTTAAAAAATCCGGATGAACCTGAATTACTAATACCTTCTAGTGAAATATTATCACTTAATAATGCTCAAAAATTGAATCCATCTGCGTCGAGTTTTGAAGAAACGGACACAGAAATTGTGTATCGGCGCGATAAAAAAACTAATTTAAATACGAAGCGTATAAACTTTCATTATTATCCGATGTGCCAAAATAATGAGAACATTCACAGTGATGATAAAAATGATGAGAACTCAATGGAAAAAGTACAAAGCAATTTATTAGAATATATTGTCGCTTCTTCGACAATTCTGAATTATTCAGAATCGAAACTAGGTGCTTAATGAGTATCGTTATTTTTATAATACTATATGTTTGAATTACATTGTTTAACTTAAGATAAGCATGTTTGTGATGTGGTCTCTATAATTTATATTATATTTGGCTATAAAAATAATCAATTAACGCAAATACACGACTTTCAAGACATTAGTAATAATTTGTATTTTCTTTTTTTTGTTTTCAGACAGTCTCTCAAACTTGTTAGGAAAAAATGTTAAAATTTTTTTTAAAACTTTGGTGCGCTTGGAATCTAGGGGAGATAAGACTAAACCTGAAAACAGAGTATTGGTAATTAACGTTTTAATATAATATGTTATTTTTCTTTATTTAATCTATTTTCATCAAATTTTGTTTATTTTTATAGGTGTTTTGCACCAGTCGTATGTTTGTCTTGACTGTTAAAATTCCCGCCAGGGTAAGTTAATGCTTTGGAATTTAATCATCTTTTATTTTAAATGAATCCCCGTTTTCAATTGCATTTTTTAACATTATAGGTAGAAGGACATTATCACTACTTAGAAATTGAAGCTCTGGAGAGTCGTCTACCGAATCATCTCTGTTTTGTTTTCGATACAGACACAAAACCCCTTTCATTATTAATAGGTAAATTATTATTTTGTATAATCAAGTTTAAACTAAAATCACATTATTTTTAAATAGACCAATAAGTTTTTGGTATTTAAAAAAATATATTTCTGCACGAGTTCCATTGTCATGACATTCATTTGTCATAATACAAAAATGCTATGATAAAAAAGTAGTCATCATTTAATCTTTTGCTGTCATTGTTTATATTAATCACTTACCAGGCGAATTATTTATGCAAAAATGTTCCAAAAAAATTCTTTTTTTTTTAAGTTGAAGCATATATTTATAAAAAAATATTTTTTAACGATTTTGAACACGTATTTGAATAAATGCTGGAAATCGAACAGTAACTTTAAAATATTCATACGTATGCGCTTTGGGTTGGACACGTATTTGCATCAGCGTCGAAATTGACACGCTTTTACGCACAAACACCGGGAAAACGGTTAATGCTTGTTCATTTTTTTCAAACTGAATAATTTAAAAAAATCTAAAATGTATGATTAGGAGAACACAAAAGTATTCGAATATTTGGTAAAAAAAGTTCTAATTTATTAACCCTATCGGACCAGAAATCGTGAAACAGAGATGGGTGTTTTGCGTCTCATCATACACTCGTGCATGGATGGCAAAGTCGTACTGTAAAGGTACTCCTACATGTCTAAACATTCTCAATATATATTTGTTCCTTTTAATTTTCGTTTGTGTTGTCTTGAGAACAGGCGTTTGTTTTGATAATTAAGCTACTTGCATCATTATTATCATTGATCAATTTTGCTATTCCCCCTTGACTGTTCTGGAGTGTCGTCAATAGCCGAGTGTCACCACTCCTTCAGAAGTAAACTTTCCGGCTTTGAAGCAAAAAACGATTTTAATTGCATTTTCCGCAGCTCCTATTATTGGTATCTGCAGACTGTTACTACTTCACCATAAACATCTTTAAGTGTTTTACTAGCTTTTGTGGAACTCCAACCCAAATCAAAAAAAAAAAAAAAAAACAGCATACAATGCTGGATATGGACTTTGTTCTTGTTCTTAATTTCTGACGACCTTTTGCTGTGGCGCTTTAGTTGATTTTTACAAGATCGCGTCATTTCTTTACATAAACAATGCACAAAAAATCGATTCATTTGCTCCTCCTTTAGAAGGAAATGATAATTGAACAAAGACTCATTCAACACGCAGCGAAGAACGGCAAGCAGTTAAATAAACAAACACTCTTGATAACACACAATATTCGGTAATTTCTTTGCGTAAACAAATAACACACTTGAAATCGAAATCATTATAAGTCGATAAATTTGGGCTTAACGATCTATACAATCATGCGATGCATATGAAAAAGCTCTCCGTCTCAGTCTCCCAAACTGCGTTAAGTTCTCTCTGTCTCTGTCCACCTCGAAGTTTCAATGCACAAGAGTGCTCTTTCTGAATAGTGAAGGTCAAAACGGACATTTCCGATAGTACTCCCATACAGGTTAAATGACCCCACAACTGTTAAATGACCAGCAATTGGTATGTAAGATCTCGAAATGTACGAATACTTTGGGTTCCCTAATATATATTGGATACGGTCTAACAATGGTTTGCTAATTTTATGTAGCTCTTTAGTACTTTCAATGTGGTTCACTTGGATAAAACAATTTTTATCTCATGTTTAAATATTTATTACCTGCAAATATATATTCATATTCACTAGGTGATGAATCGGAGGGCAATGCACGAGTTATTGGTGCAGTATGTGCCTTGGCTGGAGTTTTGGCACGTTTATGTCCAGGATCACCACTTGGACACATTATTTCAAAGGTTTAATAATAATTAGATAAAATTTAGTATAAGCTTCATCTTGTATTAATTTTTAAAGAAAAGACACTTCATCTTCATCCAAATTATTATCATCATAGATAACTGTGCCATGTGCGTTGGAAGCTACTGAACGAGGAATTGGCGTATCTGCAGTTGCTGGAGGGCCCTGCGGGGGTTTTTCAGCTCAATATGCTGCAGCTTGTGATCTTCTACAAGTACCGTTTAGGTGAATCAATACACTTGCTTCACATCTTACGTCATATTGTCTATTGTGACTGATTGCTAAAATTGTATTCCAAAATGTTTTTATTTTAGAGAGGATGTTGCTTGGGATATTGATACAATGTATCACACTCATAATCAACGAACTCTGATGCTTAGGGATTTCGAACATCTTGAATCAAAGTGAGATCTTTTATTTCTATTACGGATTAAAAATTCTTATGTGAGACATAAAACATTATTTCATATTTTTTAATTAGGGAATTAAGTGCATTAGTTTGTGCTTTACAATACAATCGGTGGTTTAGAGGAGTGTGGTTAACGGGAGAAAATAGTGGCGTACCATTAAGTCTAGTTGCTGGTGCTTTAAGACGAGGGGGTCTAAGAGAATTGAGATGGCCACGTGCTTCTCTGCGTCATGATAGCGCATCACGGCTTGCTCCTGCTATTTCATCAGCTGCTGCTTTGCATACAATTGACCTCACAGAAAATCCTATTGAAGATAAAGGTATATTTATCCAGTTACCAGTTAAATTCATCAACGTAAATTTAAAAAAATGTATACACATTGTATGTAAATATTTAATTGTTCAATAATTTTGAATCAATCTGTTAACAATCAGGATTTTATTTATATTTTCCAGGTGCTATAATAATCATAAATGCTTTAGCGAGTAACGAAGGAGGGTTGAAACATATTTGTCTCTCTCGGTGCGGAATTACTGGTAAAGCTGCAAATAGCCTTGGTACTATGTTATGTGATAATACCAACAATCTCGAAACACTTACACACTTGGATCTGTCTCATAACAACTTGAAAGATGATATTCACGTAAGTTAAAGTGCTTATATTTCAATTTGGTTTGTTCTAAGAAAGTCATATGCATATTTAAACGTTGATTTGTTATCATTTTAGGATTTATGTAGCTTTTTAGCTCAACCAAACGTATTGACTCATTTAAATTTATCCAATACTGATATTACATTAGAAAACGTAAGTATATTTATTCCAACGTATTTTATTGGATATCCGATTGATTTATAAATATAATTAATGTACTTTTAGATTTTTGGTGCTCTATTACGTGGCTGTGGTGCCAAATTGCGTTGGCTTTCCTTAGCAGGCAATCCATGGAGTGGCCGTCGTGCGAATCGTGACCCACCACCTTCCTTGCGTCAATTTTTTACAGCATGTCTCGCACTCGATTATTTAGATATGTCCCATTGCCGTTTACCTCAAGACGCATTGAAGTACTTATTTATTCAACAAATAATTTTGATAATAGCCCAAGTTATGAAATTTTTAAATGATGTCTGTTTTTAGAAATGTACTTTTGGGATTGGCTTGCAATGAAGCTGCTGCTGGATTGCGTTTGATTTTACGTGGAGTTCTTGCTACAGGAGGGCCTCTCGTTTTAGAATCATGTCTTCCAGGCGTCCGTTGTCTGACTCATCTTGATTTATCAGAAAACTGTAAATACTATATTTTATTTTAAATATTTTTATCAATTAATATATGCAAATTCAAATTCAATGTATTATTAATTAAAAGGTATGGAAGGTGAATTAGCAGGAGTTATGTCAGCAGCCGGGAGAAGTAAATCTTTACGTGGATTGACAATAGCAAGATTACAAGGTCGTCGTCAATCAGCTGTACCGATTGTTCAGGTAATTATAATTTAATGATATTAATAAATGCCCGATTTGAATCATTTTATGATGCGATGTTTATTTTTGAAAATTTTTATTTTACAAACAGGCGTTAGTTGAAGTATTACAGGATCCAGAGTCAGTGCTTAGTTCTCTAGACATAAGTGATTGCAAGCTAAAGGTTCTATTCAATCCATAACGTTATTAAATAATTATTCAATTGAAATATTTTCTCAAGTTCTTGTCGTCAATTTTTAGAGTACACTCTTGCCTTTGTTGGGAGCATTAGGTGTAGCCCGTGGATTAACTCGTTTAGATGTATCAGGAAATGGAGTGGGAGATGCTGGAGCTCGTTTGCTTGCTCGAGCTCTTCGGCTCAATACATCTCTTAAGCATCTCACTATTGATCGCAATCATCTCACCCATAAAGGTATTTACTATAATACTTAATTTAATACCATTGTATAGTTTCAAATATGATTTAGATGTAAATTGCTTATATTTTTTGTTTAGGTATTGCCGAATTAGCTCAAGCTTTACAATACAACCGTTCACTTCAGAAAATGGAATTTCCCGTTGCGGACGTAGTAACTGGTGGTAAAGGTGCACTTGAACGCATGGAACCCCCGTGGCATCAGCTTGATGATCGCCTATTAAGAAATGCTTCCTCAGATGTCTTTCCTATAAGGTTTCTACATAAATTTCACGTGTATTCATTATGAAATATCTTACCTGAGTTTTGTAATCATTTTTTTTCTATTTAATTAGTTCGATAGTCGAAGAAGAAGAAGTAAGCAGATGTGTTCTTCCACCATCTCCTATACCCAGATTACTTGATGCAACAACTGATATTCTTCATGCAGGTCTCCTTCACTATATGCAGGTTATTAATTTTAGTTTAAATACTTACTTAATCTAATTTTAAATAATTATTCAATGCGTTTTTTTAAACATAAAATATTTTTTAGGCATGTGCAGATGCAGCGCGAGAACAAGTCAATGGTTCTGGAGTAGCAGGAGCAACAGCCGTTCAAAGAATGGCTCCACCTCGAATTGCTGTTCATAGAATTTTAACGCGAGCTCTTCATCCTTTATCTTCTCAATTAACGTAATTATTTGGAAATAAATAGAGATTGCTGTTAATATCTATTTTTATAATTAAAGAAAAATAATGATAATTTATTACAGCGAAGCTTGTAATGCGGTGGTAAGATGCGTTTATGAAGAAATCGACGGTGGAGAGTTACCGAATCCAGGAATCGACGGTGACAACATGATACGCCGACCTCGTTTAGCACCATTTCCACCGCCCCCCTTACCAGCACATGCCCACACAACTGTAAGTATTATAAATAATTTATTATTGCAATTTCTGAATTTTAAATGCATTTAAAACATTTTAAAATACTTATAATATTT
This sequence comes from Stenopsyche tienmushanensis, assembly GCA_008973525.1. Taxonomy (NCBI): domain Eukaryota; kingdom Metazoa; phylum Arthropoda; class Insecta; order Trichoptera; family Stenopsychidae; genus Stenopsyche; species Stenopsyche tienmushanensis. The sequence goes on from WACJ01000025.1 coordinate 408,464, forward strand.
CCTTTTTTTTCTGCTTTCCAAATAGTTGGATTATTTAAATTTAGTAAGTATTTAGATTCCAATAAACAATTATAAAATTTTTTTTTTTAGATTTAATGTATTGGAATTTATCAATTTATTATTAGCAGAATTTAATCAGTACATTGTTCATACAGGCGACTCCTTTAGGCGGACGTCGTGTATCAGAAACAACAGGTGGTCTTGGTGAAAGACCACAGTCTGCGGCAGGCGGTCCACCGGCACGATGTTCCCCAGACAGCCTTGCTGATCTTCCATCTAATCATCATCAATTACATCATCTAGTTAAAGGTGACTTATCTACATACCTGGTGCTTCTTCGTTTTTTTTAGTCACTGATACATTTTTTATTTGCTTATAACAGGTCGTCCTCGAAGAACTAAAACTCGAGCTCCTACTCGCCCTATACCGGATTCACATAATCATCCAACAGCAGATGGTATTTTTTTTGGTTATATATATTAATTTTTTTGACTTATAAGGAACTTAAATAATTTCATTATAATGTAATCATTTAGGGGTTGAAGTGTTTTGGCGAGGAAGAGCTTCCCCATCATCTCCAAGGTCTTCACCAACTTCTCCAACGTCTCCGACATCTCTTACTCTGCACAACGATGATACCATGTAAAATATTTTATTTGCTCATTTGATAATTAAATGTTTAACTGCCATATATGAAAAATTGAAGCTCTCCGCATAAGCCGTTATATTCAAATTAGTCAGAGTTATGTTTTTTTTTATTTAGCGTGCGTAAAATAACAATATGTAAACTATGAATTATCAAGTTGAAAGGTCTGCATACACTACATTGATGAATGCAAACACGTGTATAGCATTAGACGTGAGATATGATACCTGTGCTTGTCATGAATACACATTCGAATTTCTTGCATAAAAACCTGAATACATGCCTATGTTAACCCTATTGGACGGGAAATCGTGAGACAGAGACGGGTGTCTTGCGTCTCATCATACACTCGTGCATCGATGGCAAAGTTGTGCCGTAAAAAGACTTTGTGTTGTCTTGATAGCAGGCGTTTGTTTTGATAAATAAGATACTCGCATCATTATTATCGTTGACCAATTTTGTTATTCCCCCTTGACTGTTCTGGAGTGTCGTCAATAGTCGAGTATCACCACTCCTTTGCAAAATCTACTCCTTCAGAAGTAAACTACCAGGCTTGCACGGTAACCCTGTCCTTTTATTTTCGCAACACATTAATAGCCAAAAATAGCTGAACAACAGAAAGCAGATGCCATGCATGTTGAACATTAAGAAATATTCCGAAGAAATTAATGAATACTACATCAGAGCGTAGCGTGTAAAGGTCAATTGAGCTACCATATTTTTCTGGACACACCCCGAGATGTCACTAACGAATAATATTTAAGAAAATAGCAACCAGATATTTTAAATTAAACTATTTTAATATTTCAGGTATAGTTTGACATCGGGAGAAAGCACTCCGGTTGCAATGGACGAGCGATCAGGTATTTTTTTAAAAATTCGTTTGAATATTTTCTAATTTTCAAACGCTGTTCACTTATCTAAACACTATGTTGTCACTTCATAGAAACAGATGTTAAAAGAACTCGCTCAGCAGAAAGTCCATCACTTTCAACTTCAACGCCAGCACCAGACCCTGCACAAGCAAATAATCCCTCACCTAAAGCTTCTTCACCTCACGGTAATTGAACACACTTTATCGGAGGTTTTCCTAGGTTCTACGTATTCGATCTTCAAAGGCATAAATTGCCATTAATTTTTCCAAGAATAAAAAACTTTTGCAAAGCACTTACATCCAATGTAAAAATAATAACTATACAATTAGGAAATAAAATATATACTATATCCCATAATGTGTATTTTTATGATTTATTACAGCTGATAATGAAGAACCTAAACTTAATCATCAAACATCAACAGATTCGTGTATCACAGGTACTTCATTGTCATTATGTTTCACTTATATGTATTTTACTTTAACAGAACTCATAATATATTTTTAAATCATATAGAAGGTGTAGAGAGTTGTGTTGGTGGAAGTATAGTAGGAATTTCACCAGCTTCTCTAACAGGTAAATTTTTACGTATCCTTTTTTTAAATTTAAAAATACAATATAATCACAAATATTAGATTGTCCCATTACGAATGCCATTATTTTCATACTTACTTTTTGACCATTACGTTTCAAGTTGGTGGATTTTGTGCCGAATAAACAATTTACGAGAAATTGCATACTGTACGAATATCTTCAAAAAAAAATAATGCAATAACTGCAATTAAAAATAAAACTGTTTTTGTTTGAATTTAACTCTTTCATTTAAAAAACAACATTCCTAACGCGACAATCTATTATAAGATATTTTCATAAATGTACTTTTTTATTGTAAAATCTCTCAAAATAAGCTTTTTTTCTATTTCTTCAGGTTCAATGCGAAAGGAAGCTCCGTTAGCAGTAGGTTTGTAAATTGTTTGTATCTAACAATGTTGGTTCGAGGTTTATGCTAATATAAATCAAACAATACTTATTAGCTTATTTTAAAAGAAGATTTAAATTATGTTTTATTTTTAGAAGAATCAACGTGAAAGTTCATTCCGTGGGGAGACAACTGAGCTTATGCATACTTATATCGATCTGAATTCAATGCAGGGCACATACGAATTAAATACTCCACCTAAATACACAAATATGTGCTTTACACGCTGAATCGGCAGATTTTGAGTGACATTCCATGCCCGCTGTGGGGAAATAGTGATATATATGTTTGTGTGTACATATATATGTACATTATTCATGTAATATTCATTCCTTGCTTATTATATATGTAAGATGTCATCGACTGACTAAATATATTTTGTATATTTAACGATCTTGAACCTAAATTACATCTTTTGTATTTTGAAATTGTAAATTGATTGTTCTTTATGAGATGCTTTTTTAATCAATTAATAGAAAGGGATGTTCAAAACTATTCGGTTATTTTCGTCATGAATAAAATTTAATCATTTCATAGGGGATATCGTGCGATTTTGTTTTATATATCGATGTCGTTATGAATTGCCGTTTTGATTTAATTGATTCGAATACTTTTTGTTAAAAATATTTTTGGACATCCTTTGATTCGTTGTAAGATGCCAAATAGAAAAAAAAGTGAAGAATGAATGTTGATATTTGGAAATGTGCAGTCGTTGACTGTTATGTAAATAAATGTAGCTCAAGTCAATTAGGTTCTATTTTATAACTTTTGTGATAAGATTATTTATTCATTTTCTATTTATGTATTTTATTCTGTGTATCGTTGATTTCATGAGCAACTTAAGTTATATGCTTATTAATTCATTGTGATTTTATTAATGATCAATTGCCATTATTTTTATTATAAGAATGCTAAAATACTTATTCCGTTGTAATTCGGAATCCCATTATATCGAAAAACGCGGGAGAAGAATTGATATTTAAAACTTATGATTTTACTAATTTAACAACCTAGGTTTATAAGCTAATTTCTATCAGTTCTTTTATTTTAGCTGAAAATTGATATCCTCTTAATTTATGTTATTTAAATCTGAAATCAAATCAGCCCAGTAATATTTGCAAGCATAAGAAAATCTTCAAGTTGACTCTTGAGACTCGTGAAAAAATGTACAAATATCTTTAAATTTTAGTTCTTCCAATATAACGACTAGATCTTGCGGAACTTTTATATGACTCATATACATAATTAGCATATTAAGAATTTTTTTTATGGTTTATACATAATCAGTGGAATCTTTGTTATTATAAGCTTTAAAGATATTCCATCGACAGCATTGCATGCATGCAGAATTTCGGCTAATCTAATTTGATTTTTTCCTCAACATGATGTATCAATTTAATTTTAATTGTTTGAATACACTTTTAAATCGTTCCACAACTCGATAGTGCAATTTCGTTGAGCTCATTAAAATTATTACAACAAAAATTTATTTGCATATAGCATCAGTTTTACGCAAACATAAAAATGTCTTAACAATAACGAATAATTACAGACCAGTTTTACAGTGAATATTGATATAAATTTAAGCTTAAATTTGGATGTTAATACCAAGCTAAGAATATATAACGATCAATTAGACCAAACTGAACATTTTTATGTAGTCTTAAATATGCAGATAAATATAAAATCGTGAAGATTTATATTCGTAGCTTCTATATTTATATGAATCAAATTTTATCTTTTAACTCCTCGTGTATGATGCGGTGAATTCCACTGTATATTTAATTTTTATAAAAGTAAATTATCATCAGAACACTTACTCTATGGGCGGACAAACGCAAAATTATTATTTCAAACATTTATATACTTAATTAACACCAATGTACATGAATAAATTATATACGCTAGAATATCTACGGATAAGGTTCTGTGTATACGTCTCACGTCTACTATAAATTATTTGATATATGTACTTTTTTATTTATATAAACAGTGCAAATTCTATCACATTGAAAATTGATGCATTTGATAATAAACTTACAGAAATATTGGTTAACCCTATCAGACCGGAAATCGTGAGACAGAGATGTGTGTCTTGCATCTCATCATACCCTTAGTTTTCATTAAATAAAGTCGCTATCGTCGGATAAGCTATTAAACTTTCAACAAAGATAAGAAGACTTTCGTTTGTGTTGTCTTGAGAGCAGGCGTTTGTTTTGATAATCAAGATACTCGCATCATTCTTATCATTGACCAATTTTGTTATTCCTCCTTAACTGTTCTGGAGTAGCGTCGTTAACCGAGTATCACTACTCTTTTGCAAAATCTACTCCTTCAGAAGTAAACTGGCAGGTTTGCATGGTAAACCTATCCTTTTATTTTAACAACACATTAATAGGCAAAAATAGCTGAACAACAGATACTGTGCAAGTTGAACATTAAGAAATTAACGAATATTATGTGCTATCAGCAGTGTTATGGTTCATTTATTGAGCCTGTGTAGCATATATGTTCTCTGGTGTGAAAGGGTTAACCGAGGGCCGTTTCATAAATGCATTGGAATTTCGCACTGTATATATATAACGAAACTATTTGGCTCGCCCTTGATTTCTCTCATGACTATGTTTTTCATGTGTATAAATGCAGCTTGCGAGTATTGTAAATATCAGTCATTAAACTATTTACGATTATATGATACGTTTGAACATATTGCTTATAATCGGAGAGTATTGTTTTGCCTTTTTGTAAGTATTTGATTGCTTTACGGACTAAATTAGGATCAAATGAAAATGTTACCTATGAGTCATGTTGTTTTAAATTAATTTAATCGACTATAATTGCCAAATATTAGAAAATTTTTGATACAAAACTTTATTTTTTTAAAATGATTTTGATTGATTTCATTGATTTAAATTGTATTTTATTTTATCTATACAAAAAACATGCATATCGATGCTTTAAAGATCATTATTTTTTTGTATAGTTGTTAATTAATTGTTATAATTTTACGTTCATTTTGATGCCGTCAATTTAGTAGGAATACTAATTATTGCCAGTTTTAATAACATGATTTTTTTGAATATACATATATTTTATTTTAGCATTAATTTTAAATAGCGTCTTTGTTTTTATGCTCGGTTTAATTTATTCTTCAATTCTATCTTGAACACTGCATGAAATCACAATTTAATTCCAGCAAGATCAATCAACTCCGAATAAATGCACCGAAGACAAACTTATTGCATGTTTGAATATGTGCCTGTTGTTCGAGACTGGTTATTACGAAGTTATTTTTGACGTCACTGTCTTTTAAAAATATTTAAATTATTTAATGTCAGACATCTATATTTTATTGCTCAAAATGTGCAAATTTCAGTTGATTTTTTAGAAATAATGTTTGACAAAATGTGAAATCTATGGGTTTTTTAGGGTAAAATTATTGACCGAATTATTGTTCATAAGTTATAAAACTAGAAATTACACCGAATGTAATCTTTTTATGTTTTAATCATTACGTCAATGATTGAACTTGCAATTCAAACTAAATTGAGTGTTTTAATTAAAAGTAGCGATATGTAATCACGAAAACCTTTCATTTGAGTCTATACGATCTTACAAACTTTTTACAAGCTTGGTCGACAATCATGTAGATAGTTATTTAAAATTGCTAAAGATCATTTTATAATTAACACATTACGTACAGGAACGTCTTATTATGCAATGTTTTTTGACATATTTTCTATAAAATGTCAGTTATTTTAAAAGTAACAGTTGTTGAAAAATTCTCCCGTGTATAATGTGTTAACTATAGGCAACACTTGATTTTAAACGATATATATAATATAGTTTTAATATGGGCAAAGAGCAATTTGAACAAAATCGAATAAATCACAACGTTAAAAGCTATTATTTAATTCAATTTGTGCTTTTTTACCTTGTTTCCGTATCGCTGAGAGGATCAAATATAAATTAAACCGAAATTGTCGAAAATGATATTGAATATATAGTTTTAACAGTTAAAAAATTGGGGCTAATTATCTTGGCAATCTGCATGCTTTCCAAATTTGATTCGGAGTGCATTAAAATTAATATTTGTTCACATTTTTATTATTATAATTTTAAATGCATAATTTAACAAAATCAGATTAGTAAAAGGAGCATTAATTCTGTTTTAAATAAATCCTTTTTCTGAATAAGTCTTTAATTGAATTACATTAGTTAAAATATCATGTCTTATGTAATAGAAGACTCATAATAAATAATAAACTAGTCTTTTGTTTATTGTTATTTCTTTCTAAAACCAAATTAATGTTTTTATACTTAAAAAATGTTCCATAGAATGAAATAGGTGAAAATCGGATGATCAAACATGATGGATGCAACAGGATGACTCGTCAATTTTACAAGATGAGGTCTCGCGTTATCGTGCTGGAGAGTAATGATGCATCAAGTCACCAAAGCTGGCCTCTTGATGCAATGCTGTATTCAATCTGATAATGAGGATACCTCTGTTGACACTCTTACCTTGTGCCAATACTTCCAAACCAAATTATTCCTTTAGAATCCGTTTAGGGGTTGAAATAGCCGTTTGTTCACGGTTAAATCATTGTTCTTTTATTCTTTACATATTTACCCAAACATGTGTTCTCTTGAAAATATTGTTTATTTAAAACGTGCAAAAAACATTTGCTTCCACAAGGCTACCATAAATTAAATAAAAGACGATGAGATAAATTATTACCTTTTTTCCAGTGCTTAATACTAATGAAAAAATGAAGCTCGACCCTCAAGCAATTCTATGACCACATGTCTCATAGATACTGCGAGTCTCTTTCTTCTACTTTGCAAGCAGAGCCGCAACGAGGGTATGAAGTATCTAATTTTCTTTCGTGATAACACAGATTATAGAAGGCCCCGAGTACGCATTTATCCCTTAAAATGTCGCAAAAAGCCCTAAAGAGGACGCAGTGGCCAACCGGTCCGCTTTTCCGGCCGCTGATATGAAGAATGGACGCCTCACAATCGGACGCCATACCCGAACATGTCTACATAACGATTACGAACTCTCATTACAAAACACTGCTTACGAGTAGAGAAAGATAACGATTAACCTTTCCCTTCGCGCGTTACTATGATATGTATTTGATACACCATACGAAAGTCTGAAAAATTCTGAACTTCGCATCTATTATATTTCATATCGATATTCCCATTATTAGAGTCGAGTTATAGTAAATACATCTTAGTCAAGCAAAGGTTAATAGAGTTGTCTTCGGATGGCACTCTGATATTCAGGCACAAAACATTAACATTGCCTTAGTATTGGATAACAGTCGAAGATGAATATCCATCTTTAAGTTGTAAAGCTATAAATTTATTCATTTTTTATTAAAAAGAATTTTCGTCTATATTATAGAGACAGCACTGCAGCCAAGAATATCTAATATTCGAAGTATATTCAGAAAGTAAGTGTACTATATTTTTATATTTTTTTAAAAAGTGTATTAGAAAAATTTTTACAGGATATTGTTGAATATTTTTCCACATAATTTCCATGCCGTTCAATCCATGTGATGAATCGTGGTATAAGCTTTTTTGATAGCTCTCCCGCCAGCTTTTTTCCCCACTTCAGAACCTCTTTCTACAACTGCTCATCGGTTGAAAAACTAATTCTTCCACAATGTATGAGCCAACCACATTTTACCCAGTCAGTACCACTCAGTGTTCAAAAAAAAAACCATAGCCCGTTATGGCCACAATACACTTACTTTTATGAACATGCCTCGTATTAGCAAAGATGCAACAGTAGGTTTCGCATTAATTTGTTGAATAAATCCAATGTTTTTGTTAAATTTTAATGTTATGCTCTCAGGTATTTGTGTAGAATTTAAAAAAAAAATACATTTTATGCTGGAAACCATGTCGAGTTTTATTCATGGATAACTAAAATAAACCAAAAATTTTCCACATGAGTAAATCTCTATTTTAATATTCAATAAGTGTTAATCACATTTAGATAAATACTGATTTTCAAGCATATTTAATAAAATGTGTAATCTGCATATTAGGAAATTCATATTCAAATGTAAGTCCTTGATTAAAAAAATATATAATGAAATGAGACATATTTCTTTTGTGAATCGTTAGCAATGGTTCTTCGAATATGAGAATTTTTGTAGAGGAAAGCGTAGATTAAAAAAATGCAATATGTTAGTTAAGTAATTCAGCATCGTGTTTAATGCTAAAATATGGTGAAACAACTTTTATTTCATATTAATTTACAATTTTGTGAATATATATATGCATATATTAGAGTTTTTAAGATTCATGCAAGTCAAATGGATCAGTTGTTAAAAACTCTATTAAACATATATATATATTTAGATTTGCCTGCAATGTTAAAATTTTAGTATACATTATTATTGTGCATATTTATTTTTATTATATACGTAATCCCATCAGCCTGTGTGATTTCTTTATTGTGTTGCTTATTTTTAACAAAATTTCAAATACATCATTAATTAACAAAGCCAAGCAGCTCATTCTGATTTCTTTAACACCAGAAGATCTAACAATATTTTGTATAGTGAGTGCAATAGTTTAATGGAATGAATTCGGTTATCGATGAGTTAGCTCGGTACGATATTATATTTTCAGCGAAATGATATATAAATAGTCTTGTACATCAAATTTTTACTCTGCCCTATTTTGCAAAATAATTTAATATATCAATGGAACAACAACAAATTTATGCTTATCTTGAAGATATTAGGAATGTATTTTTCATTTTACAGCATGGGAGATCTATTCATTATAAAATGCATAGTCGTCATGGACAAATCAACAAATCTACTAAATCTACTCACAAACACAATATCTTACCGTTATATGTACATTTTTATTACTTATAGATATGTTACCTTAAAAGTATTTTTAATACCATTATTGAAAATATTTTTATATAAATAATCATCTCTATGACCACAAATATCTTATTTAACAATGTAAAAATATGATTTTCCCACTCCTATTATTTCACAACTCAGTACCAGTTCTAAAAATGTAGAACAAGAGATCCTTTTTTCTATTGATATGGAAGAAGAAAACGAATATAACCAATGCAAATAAATAATTCGTAGACTAGCAGATCGGTAAAAGAAATGCATTGAATAAACTTTCGATTTAATCCGTTTTGAAATGTAAAGTATATAAATATTACGACATATCAAATTGTAGTATATAAAATATGTACAAAAATTTGCTTTTTAAAGATAGATGGCATCATTTTATTCTTTGCAGTCTGAAATATTGTAATTTTGTCCGCCATATCCTTTTCAATCCAACGTTCACAACCAGACTTATCCGTCTTAAAATAATCACATTTATAATGTATGATGATAATCATTCAAACTACTTAATATTATCCATAAAACAATTACTATTGTCCATAAAAATTGATTAAAATGTTTTTTTTTCATACACATTGACACAAGCATAATACATGATTGTATCGAATAAAAGTGGCTCATCATATTTATTAAATGCCATTAAAGTTTTTCATATTAACGAATTTATATTATTATCAAAAGGACTAAATGACATCCCGAATAGGTTCGTACTTTTTCATGGTCATATTACATAGTTTTGGGATTTTTGCTCAGTAATGAGGATCGCGTTAAAAAAAAATCTATGATCGTACACATTACCGAAGCAAAAAATACCATAAATGATATTTCATACATTAATAGTAAAAATATTCCCTATAACTTGATTACTTTAATATATTATAAACAAGCGTATGCTTCAAACAATAACATTTCGCAAATATTTAATTATTGCGGAGTATTAATTGGAATTAATATTCAGACAATTGTCTGCAAATATTGAAATTATTTCTCTTTAATGTATTTAACATTACAGATTTTGACACAAAAATATATACTTTTAAAATATCTCCAATTATTATGCAGAAAAACATTGCTTAAATGTTAATTATTATTTTCAAATTACAATTTGTAAGCCGAACGAACATAAAAATGAATCAAAGTCACTCTAATTACTTTTATTCTTATGTAAAATGGATCTTAAAGTAATACTTAAAAAATCACCTAGAATGTGAAAATAGTATTGCATAACCAGATTGTACAAATAACGTCAAACAGCGATAAAATTCATCGATGTGATTCATTTTCATATTTTATTCGTAAGCGGGAGAAGGAGTAGTTAATTCAAAATTAGTTAAGGAATACAGATTATTAACCATTGACGAATTTAATCCCGGTGTCGCGTTATGTACGCCTATCGTTGAAAATACGATCTCCATAGAGCTTTCCGTAACGATTGATACATTTCCTGCGGTGAAATTCGTAATGTTAGACAATACTGTAGAAATGACGGCGGCACTCGTTGTTATGACCAACGTGGAAGTCGTAGCATTGGCCGTCGTTGTGCTGGTAATCGCTCTAGTTATTGATCCGATTGTTGGATAAACAGAACTGCACGCATTATCAACTTGCGGTCCGAGCATCGCTTTAAATAAATAAGCCACTAGCGATCCAGCTGTTAATCCGAGATTATAAGAAAGCGTCATTATATTCCCTGCAAAAATCAATTAAATCCATTTGATTATCATATCAACATTCAATCAGAGTATAATATAAATTTAAATTAATACCTGCTAATTCTCGTGCGTCGTTACGAACCCGCTGTCCAGCAGCAAGCATAGGAGCAGCTCCGAGTGCACCGCCGCTGGCTCCCAAAATGAACGCTAATACCGCAGGGCCCATATCTCCGGCTGCAGCAGCGTGTGGTGATCCACGTGGGGCACAGCACATTAATACTAGCGGCAGTAATAACACTCTCAAAGAACACCACGCTGCTAATTTACTCCGTGCCCATTCAGAAACACTCGGTGCAAACATCTGAATTTCAACGATCATTTATTATAGTATTTGATATTTAAAATAATGTATTAACCAAAATTAGAGTTGCCAATTCACCGCAATAAATTACACTTTGGAATAAGTATATTTATATTTACATTTTTTCAATGTTTTCTTTATTTATTTCTGTATTTTAGGTAATAATTTGTACTCATTAAGCATAAGGGATGCATTATAAGAATTATAAAAAGTTTCAATAAAAGAATATTGGTTCAAAATGTGAATATTTCTATGTTTATCTGATGTAATAATAAAATTCCATATTAAAATATTATCATTTTTTTTGTATTCGAAGACAAAAATATAACCGTGGATTATGATTTTTCAATTTGTTCAAAGCTACTTCTAATGTCTTTTTATTAGGTACATTTATAATAATTGCTTCGGATTTTGTTCTACCGCAAGATATTTTTGCAGCTACTTTTGCAGTATATTTGAGTTATTTTGTAATAAAAATAAATTTTAATTACAAAGTAAAGGACATTTTATATTTTAACGGACTGTTTTTTTCAATAACGGATGATTGACAATCCAAGCTAAATTAATTTACCTTTCCAAGTAAATCGCCAAGATTGAATGTTGTCATCAAAATAACGGGCATCCAAGAACCAAAGCGACAACTCACTATTTCGGATAATATACCAGGATACAAACATAACGTCACAAAATATGCCAGAGCTATAAACACCATATATGGATATATCTGTTGCGCTATCAACCATCGTGCTTTAAGACCGGCTGAAAACGATACATTTTTGAATGAAAAAAAATCTCATTTAACGTCAATTAATGTAGAATTATGCAATACCTTTAATGCTGGCCCAAGTCTTTCCCCGGGTTCTCCCTGTATTTTGACTTCTCACTATAACATCTTCGACTTTAAACGTCGGACCAGGAATTTGTAAATTGGATTGATTAATTCCGGTTAAGCCTTTACTTGTTGGTTCATACACGGGATTTGCAAAACTGAGCGATGAGAATTGAGCACTTTCTGGAATAAAATGTCTCTAGTTTATGAACGTTCTTCAACTAAAATATGCTGAAAAATTTATATTTATCATTGATTACAAAATAAATACCTGACTGCATTCTTAAATTTTCCTCAAAGCTTAACGAAACACCTGCACTAGACGATGTTTTATCCTGTAGATGCACTTTTGCTGTTTGTCCTCGTGGTACATCATGTGCCTCCAAATCAATCTATTCAAATTAATGTATTGTCGTGAAATTGTATTTATGAATGTATTCAATTACGTTAAAAGCAAAACTAAAATAATTTTACCAAGCCGGCGTCTTCAGTCGGTTCAAGTATAATTTTTTTCCTCGATTCTTGGCACAGCGTAATATAAAATTCAATGAATGCGGTTTTTCGCACTATCACATATAAAATCCAACAGAAAAACAAAGTCACACTAGTCAATCCAAAAAATACTTCCGTATTCCGCTTCTCATCGACCACCAATAACTTTGTTAATATCCTGTTAATCGATACCCATACGCCAGCACCACCTTTGAATTTAAATTCACATTATTGGAATACAATACACGCGTTAATCCTTACATAAATACATTATTAATACTTACTTTCTCCTGCCATAACAGCTTGTGTGTATCGCGTAGGAAGCATGCTCGTATAGCCGTAATAACTCGATTGTTGGATTGTACATCCAAACGCCACAACGCCGACGGCAATCAAATTTATATTGTATGCAATTTTCGGAGAAAATGTTTGCATATCAATTTCAAAACATCCGATGAATGCCAACGTCACTAACGAAATAACGTATCCTAAAATAAATGCATCGGATTAAACTCTTCTATCGAGCATAAATTTGTGTTACGTCGAAATAAATAAGAAAATATTACCAAATTGTCGTGAAATATTGGGTAATTTTACTTTGAGCACGCATTAAAGATATCGAGTAGCTTATATCTAATTGAATTAATATACAATATTAAGGTTTCTGATATTACGGTGTATTGGAACAATGTAAGCCAAATTTAAATTAACATACATTGATATTTATGGATTCACAAACTTTTATATATTACCGTGACTTTCAATAAGGACGCATGTTTTTTAAATGTAAATAAATATAATTGTGTGTAAGATATACACTCATTTTTTATAAATTTGAAAGTATATTTAATGGCATTGAGTATGGAATATAACGTCATTCAAATGTCCACCATGGCTTTACTTGGCACATATTCAGGAGGTCCAATTTTCAATGAATTTGCTACATATATTTAGCTAAATTTATTGGATGGCGATCGTTATGTTGAATTTGAAGGCATCAATTGTTTTTGGCTTATACACATAGACCTGCGATTTAAGATAGCCCCAAAGGAATACGACTAAAGGCGTTAAATTACACGATCTCCGTAGCCAGTTCACCATGCTCTCAAATCGCTTGTGCAGAATATTCATTGTGACATGCACTGTGTGGCACGTAGCAACATTCTGTTAGAACCGTGGTATCTATATCATCCATTTTAGATCACAATAAGTTGTTTATCATCGATCTGTAAGATTACTTTTTAAGCGAAATGTTTCTCGAATGGTCTCTCTTGGTTTTGAAAATAAAATTTAATAATTTATACACGTTTTTCAATGCTATAATTTTCCATAGTGATTTGCCATACATTACTGAATAATTCACAATAAATTTTACAGATGTTGCTCCAACAACATGGCCGCTATAACCTAACAAACTTTAAGCGTCTCTATTGAAAGCCTCAAATTAGAATTGTATATTTTTTCAGATGAATAATTTAAATTTGATTGGTCAACGAGTATATTATTAATATATTGCAATCATCATATGATACTTATTAAATACTTGATTTTATTAAAATGAAACATATTAAAGACTTACCAAACGTTATTCGAGTATTTAATGATAGTACTTCAACTAATATATTATTAAGCAAAACTGCAAAAAACGCAGTTATTATATAAACCATAGACATATCAAACATTATTGTAGTATTAGGAAACCTTTCTTGAAAGAAATCTACAGCAAAGATGAAGCTGAAATAAATACATACAAATCTACTTATTTTTAAAATATATTTTTCATATTCAAAATAATTACATAAGAAAGGTTTAATATGAATTTAATGAAAAATATATAATGCCAATTTTTTATATTAAAGTAACAGGTATATTTACCTATTGTAGGGTAATAAAAATCCAACACCAGCGGCAATCATTGCCATGAAAATTCTTTTATGTTTATCGACTGGGGGTGAAACGTGATTCAATCCATTGGCCGATAAAAAATCACCCCCGCGAGAAAAGCCGATGTGCTTGTATCCCCTAACCGAAGTATCACTCATTTTGGCGATTCCTCAATACTTCAAGCCTATATTTTCACGACGAATCTTTTTATTTCGCTAATAAATCGATTGCATTAGATTCGCCATAGGCAACAGTATAAAGGAATAAGAATTGTTTTACATGTCGACAAGCCAGATGGCTACAATTTTTAAAAAATGCATCTAGTTGTTGTATCTAACGAAGAATAAACACGAACTGAGAAAATCTCGATTCGGCTCTCTTTTGCGCATGCCCCCTTTCTTCCGCATTGATTGAATCTTTAAAACTACCCTAGCTATGGTCATCAAATATTTAAAGGCCAAAGCTAAATTTAAAAATGTTATACAAAACAATTAAAATATGTAAATACAATAACAAATTACACGCGCTAAAATTGTCGTATTATATTATGATTTTCGATCGAAATAATATAAAGAGAGAAAAATATTTAGCTATTTCGAAAACATTAACACAATCATGAAAATAATATCCATATTTAAAAATTAATTTATATTACTCAATAATATTAATTTGTCCCCTATTAAAAATTATCGCTTCTCACAAAATCAATTTTATTAAATTATTTTTACAAATTTAATAAATATCAAATTTTATTTTTATTGTCGAAAATTAAACATATTTAATTTATACTGATTTATAATCAATATTAAAAATATAATATACACAATTTTCCAATTTATTATATGGCCGTAAAAAGTGCGGTGATGGCCGTATAATAATCTGTTAGGGCTCAATGTAATGCCCCGCCAGTGTAGTTTGAGCGCTTTGACGTGTTGTGTTGTGTCTGCGGCGCGCATTCGTCGTTGAAGTTTCAAACTTGAACGTTTTTAGTATTTACATTTCATGAATCGAAACTGCTTGTATTTTACTAGAAGTAGTTGATTTATTGTCACGTGTAAGTCGTCCGACTCGATGATTCCCAAATTGGAAGGTTATGATTGGGGAGAAACATGAATTGACCAATGATTCCGCATAATTAGTGAATCGCGAAAAGTACATTTCATCCAGCATTTGTATATACGGTTATATCTCATATCGTGTTCACATATTGAAGCCAAGATGGAAGTTCTTGTGGCAAATGTAGAACATATTAAATTTGACGTGGAGATAGCTTTAGAAGAACAATTTGGCGCTCTTCCGCTGCCGTTTCCTGGAATGGATAGTAAGTATTATTTACTGTTTGAATAAACTTTATCAAGCGTTTATTATATTATATTTTACCCCAGCTCACTGTACACCAATAGAATCCCTAAAAATGCATGAAATTAGATATGATTGTTCAACGTTTCACTCTATAGAGGTTATGTTTGTACACATGATTCAAAAATGCACAATCAAATGCCTACTCTATTCAATTATCAACTTATAAATCTAAATCAAAGTTTAAACATAGTTCTTATGACTTTTATATTGTTTTGTAAATTAATACTGATAATGATGAATACATAAATAATCAACAAATGACATCTAGTGTAGATGATATGCTAATGTTAACGAACATCTGATTACTTATCCAAAGTTATTATAATATGCATGACGTTAACAGTTGGCGTTGGCTAATTATTAAATTCAAACTGATTCGTTACTTTTAATCAACCAACTATCAAAAGTAACGATCATTGAAACGTGAAGATTTTTAACTTTGTGTGTGAATTATATAATACAGTTACGCGTTTGATAAACTTTTTCCATTAGATTACATGTAGAATGTTGAAATTTGCATATTATTTTTATATTAATAATAATTTTTCATTATTATAATACAACGCTTTTATTTTTATTCAGAATCAACTGCAGCCGTATGTGAATTTTATAGTACACCGCATGGACCAGGTTGTGATAAAGATGCTGCATGTCCTTTTAGACATGTCCGTGGCGATAGAACGGTTGTTTGCAAACATTGGCTACGTGGTCTCTGTAAAAAGGGAGACCAATGTGAATTTTTACACGAGTATGATATGTCAAAAATGCCAGAATGCTATTTTTACTCTAGATTTAACGCATGTCACAACAAAGAATGCCCATTTTTGCATATAGATCCTGAGAGCAAAATTAAGGATTGTCCATGGTGAGTACATAATAATCATTTAATTTCATACATTTCTTAAACTTATTAATATAATATAGTCGATGGTTATAACTTATTTTTGTGTTTGCATTTTTAATAGGTACGATAGAGGATTTTGTCGTCACGGGCCACATTGTCGACATAGACATGTTCGTCGTGTTCTTTGCAATAACTATACTGCTGGATTTTGTCCGGAAGGTTCTAATTGCAAATATTTGCATCCAAGATTTGAATTACCTGCTCCACCTGAACCAACAAAAGACGCTAAGCGACCAATTTGTCATTATTGCAAAGAAGTTGGACATAAAGCATCATATTGTCTTAAAATGCCACCAGAAGTAAGTTTAATCCATAGAAATATAATAACATTTTTTTATTTAATTAACCTTTATTTAATATGTATTTTACAAAATAAACGTGTTTATATTACATAAAAATTTACACTTATAAACTTAAACGTAGATTTTGGATTCATATCCTTATTTATTCTTTACCCGGCATGCATTGCAATGCCACATCTCACATAACAAACTGCATATACAAACAATATTTTTACTATGTTATTCCCACAAGTGTAAACAATAAATTGACAAAGTTTTATCGCATTCGGATGAGCGCTATGGTAGCACATTAAATACGGACAAACAAACATTGATTTTTATTTATTAGAAGACTATGCCTATGTTACTAGAAAAAATTACATATTCGATGATGATTATTATAAAGTACTTTTATATTTTGCAGCTTAAAGAAGCAGCACAAAGACAAGAAGAAGCTAAATATCGTGCTCTTGGCTACATTAAACCTGCCGAAAACAACGAAGAAATGGGCAAATACCAGGGTCTCCGGCCACCGCCTAAACCAATTGAGGAAATTACATGCTTTAAATGTGGAAATAAGGGCCATTATGCTAATAAATGCTCAAAAGGACATCTAGCATTTTTGTCTCAAAACCAAAACTCTTCATCGACAGTGGCGGATATACCTATAGGTGATGGCGCGCGCCTTGGCCCTCAAAAATTCAGAGGCCCTCATAAATTTTAAGGGGGGCCTCAAAAAGTTTTTGACCCACCGTAAGGGATTCAAGAAATTCATTCTCATCCTTTGGAATACACGGCATGTAGAAATTGTGGCCTTTATGCTGCGTATATCGAAGAGCGAAAGGGAGTTGAACGTCAGAAAAACCAAATGCGTCCGGGGGGTTTCAAACTTAATTACACCAAGTGCTAAATCTGCCACTGATCCATGGGAAGTTTCATGAGATAGTTTTAAATACTTGCAATCTATGTCAATATAAATACAAACTGTATTACAATAAAAATGTAAATAAACAAATTAGTCTATATATTACATGTTGTTTTTTTTTTGTTACCCCCATTGTAATGATTGCGAACCGAATTTATATTTTTATTACAGATGCCAAAAGATTATAGGATTACACTATTTTAGTTCTAAATTGATATTCATCCATGTATCAGGGATCAGAGATATCGGATAATATCTCCACCTAGCAAAACTATTCTAGAGATAAAGGAGTGAATCTAAAATTATTCTATACTAGTGATTACCCGGCATGCATTGCACACAAACAATATTTTTACTTGCCTATGTTATTCCCGCAAGTGTAAACAATAAGTTGACAAAATTTTATTGTAATTGGATGAACGGTATGGCAGCGCATTAAATACAGACAAACAAACATTGATTTTTATATATTAGAAGGTGGATCTTATTCTGAGAAAAGTAATTTTCAAACAGAAAAACTCCAGTTTTCAATTCACAATGATGAAAAGTATATATGAGTCAAATGGTTTTATTTTTCAGATCATTTTTAAAAAACCAAATTTATTCTATAATTATTGACATCAGCATAGCTCATAACATCTGCTTGTATACTTAAATTAGTGTTATTATTTTTATCAGATAATTTGTCACACCCTCTAGATTTGAAATAAAGATATTTTAACATATAGACTGCTAAGATACGATATATCATTTGGCGATGATTTTTCAATATAGCGATTTGGTTGAGAGCTGCTATTGATATCGACAATGATTTTACACTTTCTGTGCAGCGGCTAAAAACATTTTTTACGCATTTCAATTATTACTTAAAATAAGGACGGATATACGATTATGTAGATTTATAAATTCCATAATTTATATATATTCTTGTAAAATTATTTTCCATAATTTATTGGATTGCTGCTATCCTTATCGGACTTTCGCTAATTTCCAGGTGGCCAAGAAATGCCCTATATTTATAATAATTTTTAATATTTCTAAAGACGTTATCAATTTAATGCTATTTAAATGTCTGGCTAAGTCTTCGCGGAAATCCCTAATTGACCAGTTAACAACCTATTTGGTTTTATCGCTAATGTTTTCAGAAATTTTATAATTTGTGCAGATTTCTGCAAGCATGTTAGACTTATCTAAATCGGTATCGGCTTTCTTATGAAATTACTTATATTTAAGTGGCTTTACTGTTTTCCAAAGCAAGTTCTATTCATCCTAAATCAAATTATCACTTGACTTTCACCATGCAATTCTTATAATTACTTATACTTAATGCATCTATTCAGGGCCTTTCAAATTTAATTATATGCATTTACATTGAACGTGCATTATAGCTACAGTAAAACCACTTAAATACAAATTCGTGAGAATTCATTAGAAAACTGATACTGATTTAGATAAGGCTAATATAGTTGCAGAAACATTCTGCATAAATTATAAAATTTCCAAAAAACACAAGCGATAAAACCAAATAGATTTTTAATCGATCAATTAGGGATTTCCGCGAAGACTTAGAAATTTGTAAATGATTAAATTGATAACACCTTTAGAAATATCAAAATTATTATAAATGCAGGGCATTTCTTATAAATCATAAAAGTCTTGTCACAATTATGAAATGCGGTAATTCAAATTCATAAACCTATATCGTCACATATTTATCCCCATTTTAGACCAAAATTAATTCAAATACGTAAAAAATGTTTTCACAGAAAGTATAACAACACTGTCGACTTCTATAGCAATCCTCGAACGGATCGCAATATACGATATATCGTGTCTTGGCAGTCTGTGGGTTAATCTTTTTGCAGATTCCTCAAAGTTGTCCATGTATCTCCAAATTAATTTAAATTTATCACAGATCCCCTTAACAGCCATAAGGACCCTTGGGGCTTATATATTTTAGATAAAGATAGAATTATAGATGATTTATATTTCAACTTTTTTTCGTTTGATTTTAATTAAATAATTAGGGAATCACTGCATTAACATTTCCTTCTTAAATGAAAATATCTAATTTAAATAAAAATATTTCTAAATTATCAATATTAAATGTGGGTTGCTTTGAGCCACGTTATTTAAATCGTTAATAAATTTCGTCGAATTAAACTGTGCTGGCAACACTGCCAAACAAAAAAGCCCGCAGATTTAGAGTTGTGTAGCTGATATAGTCGGATGTCATCCCGATCGAACACATTGCTCCTTAGTTGAGTGAAGAAATGAAAAATAAACACACAACCATTTTTCTACTCGAGCTACTGTAGTCTATTTTCACATTCAACAATGTCAAAGTTTGGTAAGAACCGCCATCACTCAGCCATGCCGAACCATTTCGAGCGGAAATCGGAAATAGCATCTAGTCAGAAGTCAAAACACCGCAGTAAGATTAAACGATTGATATTTTACTTTTTCATTGCAAAATTCAACTCGCAGCATGTCGAGTTTATCTACAATATTTCCTAATGTATTTTTAACTGGCAACAATTTTGACGTTCGTGTTTAGCAACGCCCGGCGCGATGTCTGACATAAAATATGGGATTCGTAAGCTAGAATTTACATTTTGGGCTCGAGAAGCGCTATTGAGAATAGGTAAATATATTTGTTTTTGCTTTGCCTAATTTGTATTGAAATTTGCTGTTTATGTTTATAGGTTAACCTTGAATAAACAAAGTTAACATATTTTAATAAGTAATTGAAGGAATGACATTTCACACATACAAATTCACATTTCATAGTGTATTTTGGTTTTGTCCTTAATTCGAGAGCTTTAAATAATGCCTATTTACATTATTCAAAATTATAAAATTAACCTAAGTGCTTAAAATGATTTAAATGTGATATTTTGACTACAGAACAGTTAATTGTCGGAAGAAATGTACCTTCAGCGAAGCAGTTGGATTTGGCAAATGATTTGATTAAAGAGTTTATATTCTGTGAATGTGACCGTAGAGGCATAAGAAGAACAACCGGTCTTAATTCTCTGCAAGAACTTCATTTACTAGATGTTTTATGTAAATATTTTTCTGAGCTGGTATCTGAAACGTCAAGAAATACAATATTTTTATCACTATTTGGAGGTCCCGATGTAAATAGAAGAATGAAAGTTTTATGTAAATTGGCTAGCATGGCAATTTCCGCATCTGTTGCTCCCGTTAGTATTGTTATATAACAACATTATACATATTTTTATATATTCTATCTTATTAACTAGTTTATATTTAAAGGTTTTATTAGCGCTCGGTGTATGGCTGCAACAGACTGGTTGTTCATCGCCTTTGTCGATCCAATTAGCTCAAAGTCTAGTTCGAGATTATTTCATTCTTCATCCCACAAATGACAAACCTCTCAAAATGTTGCCTAAAATAGCACCACAGTTTGTGGCAAATTTTATGACAGCCGTAGTTGAGATATATCTAAAAGAAGGCCCCAATGGAACATTCTCCCCTCCGCCAAAGAGTTTATTAGAAATTATTACAGACTGGGTAAGAAAATAAATATTGATACAATAAATTGTCATTTTGTAATTATTAATCAATCATTATTATTTTTAGGTATATTCTAATCCACGGATGTGTCTTTCGGCTCAATCAAACCCATCAGCTTTTCCCAGCGGAGGTATACCTATGACTGCCATATCTCCGTTGACAGGACTTATTCAATGGTGTGCTTTAGCACCTCTTTATATATTTGATCAAAATGAAAATGGTAATAGTAAACAGTTAATCAATACATATAAATTAATAGTATGAGAGGCAGCGATATTATTTATGTAATTATTTCTACAAATCTATTTATATATATATATATATAAATTTACCCGTTGGGTGAGCGTTCAAAATAAAACTCGGTGGTAATGCTACCTTCAATATCGAGCGAATGAGGAGGTGAATGTATGATACAGACGAAATGGATGTAACCCCTTTCCTATGAATGGATATTGAAGAGGCCCATAGTTCTGTAGTGGACTGTTAGTGGCTGCGCTATGATGATGATATATAAATTAATGTTTGTCAGGCAGTATGTATGTAAGTTCTAGATACATTCCTATACCGTTCGTCCGATTGAGATGAAACTTTCTTTTAGTTATTGGGCGTGTATCCAAGAACGTTTTTACATTAGCACAAGCATTGTTGGTGTGCGGAATTTGTTTTGCAAGACGTTTAACGGATGTACTATGTTGGCGCATATTGGTCTGGTGGTTGCTAAAGTAAACAAAACATAGCAACCGTCGTTGTTTTATTTACTGGCCAAGACTTCGGTCTTCGGTGAACTATGTCAGAAGACACAAATGACACAGACGTCATTATTTCAATTAATACGTGGATTGGAGACAACAGCATCATTTTGAAAATGTATTCGAGTCACTTTTTAATTTTGTTTGGCCTCCGATTTCGTAAGAAATTCATGAGACTCTACTTCTGATGTAAAAATGGATATAATTCTTAAATCAGCTAATAGATTGAAATGAAATTCTTGTGCAAGCATCAACACAGCACAGGAACACACAGGGTATGTGTGCATACTTCTCACATGGATAGCTGTATGTAGGCTGCTTACGCCCTTCTCATTTATTACCAGACCATATGGAAAAATATTGTGTATCCAAAAGCACTTCATTAGTATGGCATAAGCACTATCTTTAAGAAGGGAAAACATATAGGAAGTCTCCTGCCCAACCAAAAGAACAAAGTTTATGAGATTGAATCCTCAGCCGGCATCATGTCGTACATTGAACAAACCAATAGATATATCACCCATGGGGTGACAGAACATCAGAACGCAGTCTTGCAATTGGATTACAAATCAGCAGTACATGAGCATGTTATGAAAAACGATCATCACATCAATTTTACTGGTACAAAAACCATAGCAACCGTCGAAAACTTCAGCATAATCTCCAATGATGCAACAGCAATGCATGGACCAACATCGCACATTGGCGGCACTGGACGGAGGATGCTCACAATTGTATACCCATTTTTCAACAAAATACAAACACTTTATATCTTTCAGTGTGGCATTGTAGGTACTCGCTAGTCTTATATAAATATCTTATACCTGCAAAACAGAAACTATGTTGTAGCTGTTTATAATAAATATTATATGTACTTAATATTGCAATACTTGAATCAAGCCTTAGCTACCTTGTATTGAAAGTAGACGACATTTATTTAACAATAATTAACGCATACTACTTGTGGGCAAAAAAATCATCTTTGTATATTTTAATTTAATGCCATCATGTACAATTATTCAGATTTAAAAAAATGTTATTAATGTCCGCAACGTTGAAAGTTTTGTAGACAGTAACATTCTTGATTTACATTGTATAAACCAAAATTAGCTTTGTAGAAATGGTTGCAAAATTTCGGTAGCTGCCTCTCGTACTACAAGATGTGTTTATGTATAACCTTATAATGTGTACTTTCAGATGTTGAAATGCTAGATTATCCTGCTGTACAGTGCAAACAAATAAAATTAGAAAAACCAATAGAAAGTATCATTACAAATACAACAACAACAGAACTCGACCTGTATGGAAAGCTACATTTGGGCGTACTACAGAGCCTCTACGAAGGAAGAAGACCGCAGGGCCCTTCTACCACTGTGAATGCTCAACATCTTGCTCAAATAATAACTCCAATAATGCACAGAATAACTCAACTTCAACGAAACGAAAGCATTACATCGATCGATAAAAAACTTGAGGTATGCACTATTTTTATTCTACAACCCGTTTGTTCAATTCCCCCGTTCGATTTTGACTTTTTAAGTAACTAATTTTTACGGGCAACCAGTTGTCATAAGATTAAAGAAAGAATATATATGCTAAGAATATAGAGTGCTAACAGATGTCTCAGCCCGCGATAGTGCAGGTCGGGTGTTAACCGCTTGTGGAAACGTCTGCCGTACTACAGGAGCAGGTTTATGAGTGTTAACATAATAATATAGATTATCTTAATATTTTTCAGATTTGTCTCAATAGGGTGGCTCAAGCGACACAAATTGCACTGGCCGGGGGATGTGTCTACGGAAATATAAAAAATCTTCTTACAACACTAGATACCTTACCTGAAAACAGATTATTGCGGATTATAATTAAAACTCATCATCAATTAAATTGAATTTTATGGGTGCAATTTTAAAACATAAGTGCGTATTGATAAAAATTGTGATTGGATCAATTTAATATCAACATATAAAGATGCAATGTAATATATTCCAAAATATCAATACAGACATTAAAGCATTAAAGTATTTAATAAAACTTCTGTTTTATTAAGAAGACTACATTGAATTGTTATTGACTGTTATATTATTCCATTTCGCGTGTATTATTTATTTTTATAAGTTGACAATATTTGTTTATTTAATTTTTACCCCTGAAATTTTTGTACAAAAAAATTGTGATGAATGTACATACAGATTGGAATAAATCATGAAGTAAATCAGTTCTCAACTATATAAATTGTTTATATTTCAATATAGAATTTTTATCATCCAACATTTGAAGTTTTATCAATGCAGTTAGCATTTTAAAACGGGATCTGGAACTGCTGCTGCTTTCGAAACGGTGAAAATAATTGATGAATTACCTTTTGCGAATATTTCCCAAATATGACATGAAAGGATGTTTTCAATTGAAGAATATTCACTTACAAGACTTATGTAATTACAGGATAACTTGTGACAAAGAATATATTTCCAGCGCAATTTACACCGATGCTGCTACACAATTCCCCATATGATTCTATGCTAGAATTATTTTCGTTCAGCATTGACGTATTTACTGAGCTGCGACGTTGCGCATTCGTTAAAAAAAGTTATTTATTGAATACTAGCGAATATCCGGCATGCGTTGCAATACCATAAGTGCTTAATAATTATTTGAAAAGAAACACAGTACGTCGTTTATTGCTTCAGGTTGTGTAGCCCGAGCCGAAGAGCTGGGATTCAAAAAC
Source organism: Stenopsyche tienmushanensis (assembly GCA_008973525.1). NCBI lineage: Eukaryota > Metazoa > Arthropoda > Insecta > Trichoptera > Stenopsychidae > Stenopsyche > Stenopsyche tienmushanensis. Next base: position 433,579 of record WACJ01000025.1, read on the forward strand.
ATATGCACACTCACTTTCATCTCAAAGACTGACTTAACCACCGTATTGCCTGCGCATTCTTTCTTTCCATGTCCCCACAGCCCAAACTTCATTTCACCAAAGCAAAATACGCCAACATGGTGCATTCATACAACAATAAGTTGATAAAGTTTTATCGCAATCGGATGAACAATATGGAAGCACATTAAATACGAATAAACATTGATTTTTATATATTAGAAGACTTTGCCAAATCAAAGTTGCAAAATCCACACAAGCAGCTTGTAATATTTTTTTTGTGGATGGGACACATTCAACATTGTTAGCTGTAACACATTAAAAAAGTGTTAAACCAACAAAATAAATACTTTATTTAGCATTAGAATTTAGTTTGGATCAAAAAAATTGAGTGGAACATTTTCTATTGTAATCTGTGAAACAGGTAAAACTCTTCGTTATGCTGAATACCACCAGCCCAGATAGAACTACCTATAAACAATGTTTGGACGGTAGAAAGAACTACCCGACTCGCTCAAGATGTGCTTACTAAAAAACAAAAAAACTGTCAACCCTTTTTTAAGAACATTGAAATATCTAAATTTGATTAAAAACACCTTTATATAGAAGAATATTTATTGGTTTATTTTTAATTACATATTAAAATGGTCTAAATCGTCTCGATTGCTTTAAAACAGCAATTTTCTTTTTGTCTTCTTCGAATTTTTGCCGAAGAGCAATTATATGGTTCATTTTGGATTCCCTGATTTGGAATGTGTAAAAATTTTTAAGTTCTTTCTTTTGTCGTTGAGCATTTTTATTGGCTAATATTTTATTAGTTACAGATTCTTTGCGCTCAAAGCCGGGCTTCCTTCCTTGTTTGGTAACGGTCACCCATCCCTCGTCATCTGCTTCTCCTAGTGTTTTTTCTTTTTCTGCCTTTTCTTTGGCATCTCTATCATATGATTTTACAGCTTGATCGATCTCCTCTTTCATTTTTGTCAAATCTGGTATTGAATTGTTGTATTCTTTTATCCATTTGAGTACTCCTCTATGACCAAGTGCTGTATCATTCTCCGGTTTAAGTTCATCCAATCGAAGAGCTTTTTGTAGATCTGATTCTTTTTCATATACTACATATGCAACTTTGAAATTAGTTTTACATGCTTTTTTGAAAATTGAATTTTCTACCACTATATCTGATGATGTCGGTTTATCACTTAACTGCAGTGATTTGACATTTCCTACTTTGCTGAATAATTTTTTTAATGTTGCTTCATCGACAAATGGTGGAATATTGAGGACGAATAGAGTTTTATTATTGGGTTTACTCTCGTTCTGTTCCCTTACGCTGTGCTCTTTTATATATAAAGAATGTGCAGTCAGGCTGTCGCTTGTAATCTTCAGTGGAAGTGCTGTAATAATAATAATAGAATTATAAACTTATATTGATAATTATATCGCTTTATTGTATTGTGTGTACATAGATGTTACTGATGTGCTGTTTAAAGTTGAAAATGCATTACAGCACATAACTTTAACAAATAATATATGTATTTATAATGTAAAGACAATGTATAAAAAAGTGTAAATCCATCGGCTTTTAATTTTCTTCTCAAGCGGTAGATTTTGCATAAGAGTGATAAAACTCAAATTATTGCACCAGGAGCAGGGTGTGGTTCGAAGGTCTGCACTCAGTGCCCAACGTAATCATAGCGTATACAGGACGATTACTTATGGGTCTAATTTATCTTTATTTTCTTAAGTTGGTTAAATAAAATTGTTTTTGTATTTAAACATGAATTAAGCGATAATATATAAATTTTTAATTGTACATGAGTGCTTAATATAAATTTTTACTGAATACGGTTATAATTAAAAACGTTTTAATACAATAACAAGTAAATCACCTCGGAAACCAGACACGCTCCAAGGAGCCATAGTAGCACATAGAGGTTATATGTCACATACGTGAATGTTGTCAACTTAACGACGCGCGAATGTTATTCGAATTGCAAACGACGAAATATTTTAACGGATATTATTTTAATAATTTCAAACTGTTTTATTTGAATGCTTATAATGTATATTAACACAATTTATTTTGAACAAATCTAGAATAAAATTATAATTTTCCATTGTAATAAATTAATAAGCGTTTTTATTTCAAAAATTGTTTACAATCAAAAATTATATTTATGCGCGATAAGAAATATTTTTTATTTAATTATAAAATATATTTTTAGAAGATTGATGAACAATGTTTATTAAAAATGCATAAAAATTATATATAAAAAATAAGTATTTTATTATCAAATATTTTTTGTATTTAACAATTATAATTAAGCGATATGCTTGTTTCATACATTTAAAATTGTTTCGCAATAAATTTTTGATTACGCAAAAATTGGAAATATTTTGCGATTAAGTTGTCGGGTCGTTGTACACCTGTATCAACAGTGAGCGGGTCGACAGCAGGGTTGCCAGAGCGGATGACAGCTTGACCGAAACGTCAACCGGTGTCGGTCAGAGGTTAGGCATGCTTCTGTCATGATTCCGGGGCGCGCGCGGCAAGATGCCGACGAGGGCGCGCGCCCCCGCCACCCAGCGGCGAGGCGGGGCCACCCCCGGACTCGCCCCACCTACCCACCCCGTGACCGGCGCGACGAAGTATTCACCCGTCGCTATCGGGAGCCGGCCCCCGACCTGGACTCACCGCCAGTGCTCTCCTACCATTACTCCAACTCCAAGTTCGATTCGGATGCCAAATCTTATCACGCTTACTCACTTCCCGAAGATCCGAGGATCTCCAAACTACTGCGGAGGCTCTGCGGAGAAACAGATCCCGAGAAGGCGCTTGCGATATGTGGGAAGCTCCGAGATGCCATCACGCTACCGGAGAATTCGAGGTATGTTCGCAGATCACACGACAGTCTTGCTGAATCACTCCTGAACGTCCTCTATGATGCGCCTGACCTTGAAACAAAAGTCCGGGTGGCTGATGCGCTCGGCAGGATCGGTTATGTGATGGGACCCGACTATGGAAGACATCTCGATTGGATCGTTGCCAAATTTGCCTCGCAAAGGAACGAAGATGTCAAAAGGATGCTCGTCCAATCTCTCCGCGACCTATTTGAGCTCGACGCAGAAAACCCTTCATTCGAAGAGCACGCATCCGCTACAGTGAAACAACTACAGGAAGTGATTGAAACAACAGACTCTTCGAAGATATTTGGTGTCGCTGTTGACGCAATTGTCATTCTTGCCGATGCCTATCCAGATTCATTCGCTGAGCATTTCATCGACACGGTCGATATTCTCATTGGGTGGCACATGGATCGGACACAAAGTGCTAGCGTGAGGCGCTTTGCCCTCGAAACGCTTGAAAAATTTGGACGTCATTGGCGTGCCGAGGCCGTTTTTTCTATAAATCTCCTCGGGCAATTTGTAGACGACATGGTATCAAGTGGCGAAAGTGCTGAGGCGCCACCGACTGACGACACTGAAACGAAAGCGGCAGTTGGTTCGATTGCTTCTTACATGAATGTTTTCAATGCTGTCACAAAAAGTCTCGGCGAAGTCCTTTCAGCAACGGACCCTAAAATGACAACTCGGAATTTTCTCTCAGAGTGGTTTGGGAAGATTCTGAAAACATTTTCGACGGCACTCCGGAACGACGTTGACCGCGAGCTGATTGACTCTGGGAATGAGTCTGTTTATTTGATGCTCGATCGGCTACATGGATCCGTCTCTCCTCATGCACCACTTCTCTATGAGACAATTGAACTGCAGCTGGCTTCTCGAGATCAAATGGATGACGGCGCTGTTCTTTCCCTCCTAAACGTAATCAGAAAAATCATCAAAGAAATTTCTTCAAATTTATCAGAAAAATTCATTGAAACAACTATTGGGCCAAGCTCACCTATACCATCATTAAAAAGTTCACCGAATAAAGCAATACGAGAAACAGTTGTGGGCGTTTATCGGTACCTGTTGAATTTGAAAAATATTCCACGGTTGCAAGATGCATACCGTTATGTGCTTGAAGATATTGAGGAAGCCCATAAAAAACTCGTTCGGGATGCGAATGCATCGTCATATAATACTGATGCCGAAGCCGAATATGCTATCTTATTTGATCTGCAGTGTTTAACAGACATAGCAAATGCTAGCAATTCAATAATAGGGATGTGGGCTCTCCGACCGAGTGTACTTGAGCTCCTTGCTGTGAAGTTGACGCCCTACAACGATAGGCTGTGTGTTGATCATCCATCTGTCCAGTACTCAATAATTTACCTGTTGTACTCCCACTGTAGAAAGAATAACCACTTTATAGCATCAAGTGATCTGGTTTCATTCGGCCGGCATAGATCTAATGTGCACGATTTGCTCTGTTTATCAGATGTCAAACTTGGAGAGACTTCGACTGCGAGCCCAACATGTGGACATTTTGCCATTATTATGACTCTATTTGACAAGCTTTTCAAGTGCAGACTACCTACAGATACTTTGATCCTTCTGTTAAATTGGATGTTTGATATTTTCAGCCAATTAGTAAAATCTTATGCTGCAGTCTTCCGCTCAAAATATTTAATTGAAGTTGTTTTGGACTGTCTCGATGCTGGTTTTTCGACAAACGAGAGAATCGTAAAGGCTGTGATAAAAAATTTAAACATCATAATGAGCAATAGACACATACAGTGGAATGTTCATATAATGAAGCGAATGGGAGAACTGTGCATGATGCATATAGACAACAATGACGATAATATCAGAAGAGAGTTTTTCACTATTTTTACTGTTATTCCATGGGATATCACTTTGGATCTGATCAAAACTCATTATTCTAAAGCTGAAAAATATGAATCCGTTACTGCAATATCTCTGACGATTGTGAATATGAAGAGTGCTCAAAAAGAGCATCTGATGAAAGATACATTCGGGCAGATGTCCACTGGGGAATTCAAATCCTTTATGAATTATTTGCTTTTCGTTTCGAACTATCGAAGCGGATGGTTGCAAGAATCGTTTTTGAACTGTTGGCCTATAAAAAATTTGAGAACAGACAATGTTCATTTGGAATATTTTAGACAGTGCGCTTTAAATTTCTCTTCAGTATTGACGATGTGGGCAACTTGGGAAGCAGCACAGCTCTGTACGACGCTTAAACTCAGAACTCCACTTGGAAAACCACAAGAAACATTCACAAGTATAGAATCGGCAATAAAGCGATTAGCTAGAGATTTTACTTCACAAGATATTTCCTTGGACGGTTCTAAATTGAAAGAAAATAATATTTCTAAGTTGAAACGTAGTAGAATTCTAATAGAATTTTTTGAATGCTTAGAAAAGAGTATGCTGAATGCTATTGATGGATGCGCTGCTGTTCTGCTTCCAATGGAGAAGCCCGTACGAACATTCTTTCATACTAATAGTTCAACTTGCCAAGAATGGGTGAGTAGAGTTCGTCCAGCAGCAGTATTGGTCTCTCTGCATACGGGACATGCTGCATCAGCAGCTCGTCATGCACAAGCTCTTCTCTACATTCAGTCATCTGATGAAACTCCGAGCTTGACTTCAGAGCTGCTCGCACATTGTGTGTCTTTGGCGAGAGCTTATTTGCTTTTGAAGGAACCTGAAGCGCTCATTGGTCTGTATGCTTGGGTTAAAGAAGCTTATGGCAAAAAATTGATTTGGCTGAAAGCCGCTGCCGATCAAGGTGCTATGCGATATGAAACGGCAGTTACAAATTATTTGATCATGATGAAGAATTGTACTAAAGAAAATGTCGATGCAGATAAACAGGCTGAAGAGACCGACTTGAATAATTTTCATGATTGTGAAAAACGTTTTATTTGTGATCAGATAATCGAATGTTACAAAAGTATTCAATTTTGGTCCGAACTTATAAATTGGAAAGACGAAGAGTTGAAATTATATTCAAAGACTGATTCATTTTATTCAAATGAAAATTTTGCTGATGTTGCATGCTATAATAAATTTCAAGAAAACGAATTACTGTATTTACAAGATTTATGCGACTGGAATGTTTTGACACTCGATAACGATATAAAAAAAGGAGATAACATTATTAAAATGTTTGATAAAACCGAAACAACATTGAAAAATATTGCTTTTAAAATTATGCTCGATCAAGACTATTTAGGAAATGCAACAGATACTATAGAAAATTTTGTTCAGTTTCTTCAATCTAGTTTGCATGAATTATCTCGCAATCAACCATGTGAACTGTTGACGGATATTAATATATTACATTATGCTGCAAACGGATTAAAAAGTATCGTCACGGACGGCAAGTTACAATTCAATCCATTTTTTATATATCGAGAAAAAATGTCTCTGAAAAATACAGATCCTAGCATTCTGAAAAAGATCATATGGTGGTTTGATTACTTTTTGCATTTCACAACGCCGATGGACACTTCCATGTTGATGGATAAGACGCGATTGGATCTAGTAAAAGCCAGCCGTAAAAACGGAAATATTAAACTCGCCAACAGAGAACTTCTGAAATATTTCAATTTTTCCGATCATTTCCAACCGTTTTCTGATAAGCATATGAAATGCTTGGAAGATATTTGCGATTACTTCCTAAGATCGATAAACTCGTTTGGAATCAATGTTTGGTCGCCCAATAATATTGTTGCAGTTATGGAAACGTCCAAGTTATTGTATGTGGATGAAAATACAAAAGAAATGGCGATGAATTTGTGTGCCAGTGCTTCGCTCGGTGTCTCCCAAAGGCTCGCATTGGGAGATCATAGTGATGAATTTCGCGAAAAAGGAACGCGCATGCTTTTAACGCTATCAAAGTGGGTACAAAATGAAAATGATAAATTGCTTACCAATAATTTAAATTCACCTTTAACCAAATTGGTTACCGCTTTGCCTGAAATCGGTCTTGTAAATAATAATATATCGGCACATGTTATACCGATTTCTGATTCGGCAGTTGGTAAATTACTGCAATTTAGTGTTAATCAATGTCCGATATTTGCAAAGGCTTGGTTTACCTTTGGATCGTGGTGCTTTAGATGGGGGAAAAAAATGGTGGAATTCAGTTCAAATACAGGCGGACAGCTTACGGAAAATGATAAACTCCAAATTCAGAATGTCATGATTCAGGGGAACGCTGAAGAATTTGAGACAGTCTGTGAAATATTGTCTAAAACTAGAGTTATTTACGATGATGAAGATATTGATTGGAGTGAAATAAATTCTTCCGATATGATAGAAAATCAATTGAGAAGCGTTCCTTGCTTGAGAAATACATATCCGGAAAATCTTATAATCCTCGTAGATATTTGGAGACAGGCACAAAAAAGAGTTTTTTCATATTACGAATTATCGGCCGATGCATATTTTAAATTTTTAGATCTGAGTTCTGGCATTGATAATATTAATCACAATGGGGAATGCGCAATAGTTACTGCGACTTTACGACTCCTTCGTTTAATAGTGAAACATGCGATGGAGTTGCAAAATGTTCTTGAAACAGGATTGGCCAACACTCCGACTCAACCTTGGAAAGTAATTATACCGCAATTGTTTTCAAGATTGAATCATCCGGAAAATTATGTACGACGCAGAGTTTCTGAATTACTTTGCCGATTGGCAGAGGACACTCCTCATTTGATTACGTTTCCTGCAGTTGTTGGCGCGGTTGAAAATAAAAGAAATAACTTGTCCGATCTTAATTTTTCTAAATCTGTTCTATTGGGTTCTAGCGAAAGCGAGTTGGAAATGGATAACGTCGAAGAAAATGATATTGATGAACAAAATGATGATTATCTAAATTCATGTTTCATGGATATGGTGGATACGTTATCCAAACAAGCTCCAGAAACAATATTACAAGTTCAATTATTGGTCAAAGAACTGAGAAGAATTAATCTACTTTGGGATGAACTTTGGCTTAGAACATTAGCGCAACACCATTCTGGTATAAGTAAAAGACTAGTGCAATTGAATTCGGAAATAAATAAAGTAAATACTAATTCTAATCTTCAACCCGAAGAGAAAGAAAAATTAATAAACGAAAAACATCGTATATTTATGAAACCAATATTGTTTGTTCTGGAGCAATTGGCAGATATAACAAGAGCAACCCCCGAAACTCCTTATGAAAAATCTTTTCAAGAAAAGTTTCTCGATTCTATAAATGAAATGCTGAAAAAATTAAAAAATCCTAATCAACCAGATAAACCACTCGAATTTTGGCTTCCAATAAAACAGCTACAAACCAAACTTCAGCAGAAAGCTAATAAAAGATCACCGTACACGTTAAAAATGTCCGACATTAGCCCAGTTCTAGCTAATATGCAAAATACTGTTATTTCCATGCCGGGAGTACAGACATCATCAAAAGTTCGCATTACTATTATGTCGATAGATAACAACGTTGCTATTTTGCCCTCCAAAACGAAACCGAAAAAACTGATTTTCCACGGCTGCGACGGAAAGACATACACATACCTATTTAAAGGCTTGGAAGATCTTCATTTGGACGAACGGATAATGCAGTTTTTATCGATTACGAATATCATGATGGCGCAGGACAAAGAAGTCACTTCCAGTCAGACATACAGAGCTCGCCATTACTCGGTTATACCATTGGGTCCCAGATCCGGCTTAATAAGTTGGGTGGAGAATTTAACACCTCTGTTTGCGCTCTACAAACGCTGGCAACAGAGAGACGCAGTTTCATCATCGTTGAAAAATAATCTGAATAAACCTGCCGTCGTTCTGAGACCATCCGAATTGTTCTATAACAAATTATTGCCATTGTTAAATGCTGCTGGAGTGAGCACGGAAAATCGCAAAGAATGGCCCATCACCATTTTAAAGCAAGTCCTCATTGAATTGATGGCGGAGACTCCGAAAGATTTGCTAGCGAAGGAGTTATGGTCTAGTAGTGTGACACCGGGGCAATGGTGGCGGACGGTGAGACGATATAGTTTCTCCGTAGCCGTGATGAGTACTATCGGATATATTATCGGCCTTGGTGATCGTCATCTCGATAATGTTCTCATTGATCTGAGTACCGGTGAAGTAGTGCATATTGATTACAACGTTTGCTTCGAAGATGGAAAAACACTTCGCGTCCCGGAGAAAGTGCCTTTTAGAATGACGCCCAATTTGGAAAGATGTCTCGGAACTACAGGAGTCGAGGTGAGTCAAAATATTTTATTATTTTTATTATCGTTAAAATTTAAATATCATTGGAAATATATTCGTGTTTATTAATTATATAAGAAAATACAGTGTGAAATCAATTAAAACAGTTGATAAATGCGATTAGTTCCTCCATAAATTATTTATTTTAGAAGGACTTAGCAAAGATTCAAACCCAAGCGTAATTATTTAATTTAATATGAAAATTAAAGCATATACTAGAACTAATTCCAAATTACTAAGCGTGGGATGCTTGTTAGATTTGATGGTATTGTTCGTAATACAGCCAATCATGTTATTGCATGAGGGGTGAATTCAAAAGATTACCATGTTAATAAAGAGAAAGTGTCCATATAATAATAGTACATGTTGCTTTCGAGCTGGAGCTTACTAGATATGATGCAATATAGATAACGGTGCATAATATTTATTTTGATAAATAATACATACGTCCATGCGTATTTACGTTGTTATTAAATCTTTTAATGTGTTAAAACATATATGTGTATATTTTCTTGACTAAATTATTTTAAAACTGCGCAAAAAGAGCATCGGGTGTATTTCTAGCATTTTTAAAAATATTCTAAAATAGGTTTGAAGCTAAGATATTCCAGTTTTTGTAAATTTCACCAAGTTCTATCACATTTTATCTATAATTATTTTCCATTGGAATATAAAAATACATATCACCTATAGATTACATTATCAAAATATTCAAAACTAGAGCCATATTTTTATATTTTCTAACATTTCCTTTTTATATCATTTTTAAATACAACAGATGGCAGTAAAAATGTTCCTTTTTAATTAATGCTCATCCACGTCGTACTGAAACTACCGTTGGTTTAAAATATGTTCTAGAACTTATTTTCGATTACTATAGGTATATGTAAAATTTATTACATATAATTTACATAACATACATATTTTAGATTGTCCCGTTAGGAATATCGTTTTTTAAATGACTGACAAACAAAAAATGTATTAAATCATTTCATCAATACAATGTATTCTCCTTCAGTAGATACAATATTTTCCCATCTATTTAATATTTATTTTAATTCTGGAAGATTAAAATTCAACGGGTTTTGATATATACAGTGGAACCTCGATAAACCGTTCCCGCATAATACGTTTTCCCGGATGGACCGTTCATTTTTTATAGTCCCGTCAAATTATTATTATTTGAAGCTTTCCCGCATTCACCGTTTCCCGCAATTACCGTTTTTTTTTCAGGGTCCCTTGGAAAACGTAAAATCGAGGTTTCACTGTAATATGTTTCAATTCATTTTTTCACCTCTTCTATGTTTATGAATTTTTTTCTCGATAAATAATGTTGCATCGATCTAAATAATAATGGCCTTATAAAACCTGGCATCTTCGTACTTGACACCACTTTTTAACTCTCTAATTTTGAACAATAAATCTCTTTCGTTATGGTTTGACCATATGGAAGGACTTCATGGTAGATTATCCCTTTGGAGTCCCATTATACATTTAAAAGAGCTATTTTTACTGTTAGACCCGGTCGAGAGGTTGGTTTATTTACCTGCCCTTTGAAAACCATTATCTTTTGCGTTTTTGATTTTAGTACAACACCCACTTTTCATCTCCAGTCATAAAATAGTGTAAAAACAGTTGTTTTTTCTTTTTATCGATTAAATCATGACACGTATTTGTGCGCAACGACTTGATCTCATCAGTAACGTTGTGGTATCCACACCCCCTGTTTTATGGTCTTTTCTATTTTTTTCAAGTTAAAAACCATTAACTCTTCTTTGGACATAGACATCGTTCCTGAATAATATGAGGATTTTCATCGCTTCAAATATAACAATTTTGCTTATTTGATAGAATGGAGCTTCATGACCAAACAATATTTTGCTTGAAAACAATAGATCTCTCGTTTGTCCATCGTTGAAATTATACTATCTTCTATTAAAACATTTAAAAAGACATCACGTGTAAACATTATTGAATTATAATTGAAGTCACTCATTTGCATAGGTTTTTATGACTGGGAACAAATTTTAGGAGAGTTAATGGCATGTATATAAATCCATTTATTTTAGAGCGTACATAAAAATAAAGTCATTAAATAAATTAATACAATACATGCTCTACATTACAATTATTTGAACATTAAAATATTCTATCACTTTATAGTAACTCGGCTACGCATAATTATGTAGGTTTTCTAACGTAAGAACAAAAATGTATTGTATTTTATTTGTTGTTGTTTTGCATAATCTATTTTATCAAACCTGACGTGAATTTTAACACATCATAAGAAAAAAATAATAATAGGTTTAAATAAATTAGTCATTTTTCATAGATCAGGAATGCATTTTTTATTTTAATATACTAACATCTAAAAGTATTAATTATATTGCCAAAAAAATATTTATCTACTCTCCGAGAGTATCCTCATCACTTGTTCTGTATCAGAAATATTTTATCATTATAATTTTTCACACATATAATTTTCTGATATTTTAAAATACTAATATTATATATATTTTTTCATTTATCTGCAAAATAACAAGTGTCAATATGAAACAAATACAATCTTTGTTCTTTTCTCTTCGCAACGTCTCAATGTACACAACATGTAGGATAAAATTATATTTTCAGACTTATAAAATTCACTTAAAACTGCTTCGAAGCAATTAACGTAACACATCGATAAAATAATAATTTTTATTTTCAAAAACGAAACAAAATTATAGTTTTTTAAAATTAATTATTCACATTCTTGAAGGATTAAAATCTGAGAATAAAGCTTTGGGATTTTTCACCGATTTTCAATAATAGTTTATATTTACACATTACACTTGCGTCCGTTTGATATTGTACCGTTTAAAGTTAAATTATCTCTCGGCGATATTGCTAATGTAGCAACAGAATCATCGTCGGACTCCTTGCCGTTGGCATCGATCATTCGAATATTGTTAATATCTAAGCTGTCGTCAAATCCTAAATTTTCTATTATATGACATCTCTCTGTATTCGCCAAAAACCGTTCGTCGTAAGTCATATTTTCTATTATCCTACATCGATCCGGTTTCACGCTGTTATTATTTACTATGCTATTGTTCGCATTTTCATTTGCTGTTATGCCCTCCTCGACTTTTTCTGCTTTCTTGAGATTACCATCACAGTTGTCTGTATTATCTTTATGAAGCGTTGTCATCGGTTGATCTCGGTCACTCATTATATCGAGTGGGAATTTTCTGTCTGTCGATATGTTTGTTGGAGTGTTTCTATATGCCGTATCGAACTCTGGGGTATCTGGACTTTGACATCGTAACAAACGTAAGAATGCTCGACGAAATCCAGTATTTTTCCATGCGTATATTAATGGATTTATTCCAGAATTGGCCACGGCTAGAGAAAATACTGCTTTGTAAAGGACTGGACTGTGAGGTTTGTACACGTTCAATGTTTGAGTACACACAACTACCACGTACGGCATCCAACAAATAGAAAAACTTCCCAAAACCATCAACACCACCTGTTAATAAAAAAGCAACATTTTTAGAATTCCTTTAAATAATGATCGTTTATTTATCATCGTATTTTTAATATTATAGTTACCTGCACACTTTTCCAGTCGTTAGGCCCAGCGGAACAAAATGTGGTTGTTCGCATACGTCTAGCATGTAAACTAGCTTCACGCCATATTCTCCAATATAATACAAACATCACCACCCATATGAGGGAAAATAGCGGCGCTAAAACATTTGTTGTGTATTCTTTGGGTATAACCTATAAATATAATTGAAATGTTACAAATACAAAATTTTCATTGTGCTTAAAAATATATTTAATGTTTTTACCTTATGCATATCACACGAATCGGCCATACCCCAATTGTTCCAAAAAATTGGAACAACGCTCACGCTGACTGCCCCCACCCATGCTATCATCATCAACGTTCTTGTAACATTTCTGCTCATATATCTACTGTAGTGTAGTGGATGCAGAATAGCTATGTATCTATCGACGGCTATCGCTATTAAATTAAGAATTGATGCGCTACATGCCAACGTTATAAGCATAAATCTCAGAACACAGGTGACTTTCTTCGTGCCTAATTTCGTATTTAGATAAAAAGCTAAATGGTAGGGCAGCGTGAGTCCCACCGTCAAGTCTGATATTGCAAGATTCAATACGAATTGATTCGACATTAAGCTAGACAGTCTTCGGCTTAACGTAACCGCTAATATGGTCAGGGTGTTTCCGCATAGGATCGCCAACATCAAGAGGCCGTCTACAAAGGTCCAAAGCCAGAGCGAATCCATATCATATTGTATGGTATTATTACCGTGCTGATTTATCATATCAGTTTGGTTAATTTCAGGGTATTCATCCAGTAATTCAGGATCTAATGATCTGCTGTCGATCCGATACGGCGTGTAATTCACGGCCAGTATTCTTCTCATCATTTTTTTGTTTGTCGTGAGTGCAACTTTGCACAACCACGAGGTCGTCGAGTGTTCTGTTTACCTCATCGGTGAGTGGGCCATGATTTCCGTGCACTCTAGAGCGCTTCCGTTGTTTAACCGAGTATCTTCACACGCCGACATCTAACGAGAGGTTTTGTATTCTGCGTTGGCATTTGTTTTATTTGTTTTTGCATTTCGAATTTGAATCCGACACCCTCGGGCATTTCTGAAATCAAATGGGAGATATGATTAATATTTGAAATGTGCGTTGAATTTTTTTTTAATTTGAATTTTATCCCCGTCGTGGTTTACAAATTTTTGAGTCTTGTACTATTGGGGTGTTGAAAGTTTATAATGAAATTGTTCGAGTATAAATAGATATCCCTGGGTTCAATCAAAAAGAGTGGGTAGATAGAGTTGTCTGGGCTCGTTCAACTTTGACAATATTCCCGTGGGGGTGACAAGTGTTCCCTCGCCTGGTGCATAGTACATCCGATATCGACTGTAACCGACCATGACCTGCGCGCCATCGATCTGGACGCTCCGCCTATTACGAAATATTCGACCCTGGCTGCTCTTGTCCAGGAATCGTCGCCAAAAAATTTCATTTTCATTAACGTATTATTTTACAATGGAACCGAGTCTTACGCTTCTGCCATCACCCGAACAAATTTATAATAATAAATAAAAGCATTATTATAATAAATAAAATCGATATTTATATTTTTAAAAATATATCCGAATTTTGACATATGATCTGTCATGGCGCAAAGTAAACTTGATTCGCGCGACATGTCCGACTTTTGTATTGTTATTGCAAAATATTTTAAATCAAAACGTCAAACCATTATATTAACACATTATATTCGGGGCCACTTTGCCACCAGTATATATATCGAAAAATTTAAAAGCTCTTATATTGATTTTAAATTACGTCTAACGCTGACATATTATACATATTCGTATTTGTTGATATGTTGTATTGAAATGTAAGTCGATTTATTACCGTTTTGTTAGATAATAGCATCTAATTTGGGTTTGTAATCAATTTTAAAAGTAAATGAATGTGGATAAAACATTTACAAATAAATTATTATGGCGTACACTTATCAGCGAACTTTGATGTTGCCATATCTAGATAATTTTGTAAGAAACTATTCCCGCAGCGAGTTGAAAAACTCGTTTAAAAACATTCTCGTTTTCTCGCGTCCAAGAAAAACAGATTTGTACGCAGCTCTTCGAAGTTGGCACATCTTTATTGGGAAAAGTCGAAAGTCGCATTATTTAGGGTACGTTCGTAGATTTAAAAAAAAAACATTATGTATCATCCACAAAATATGATTTATGGTCCGATTTACCCGCACAAATGGAACGTTCGAACGCGCAACTTTTCCCCGGCTCGCTTTTCGCCAGTGGCAGTCAGTCAACCGTTGTAAAATAATTTCCCGATTTATATTCACGGCACAAATCTAGCCTCCGCCGGCGTATTCACTCGCAAAAGGGCAATGTTTATAAATGTGATTGGCAGGCATCAAATTTCACAATGGAGTATTTAACGATAATCGCCATTTCGAGTGTCGCGCGCAAATACGGGACAATTAAAAACATGCCAAGAGCATAATGGGCCTGTGTAGCTCCGATTCCTTTGAAACGTCGGAATGAATGAGCGCTTTCTTTTGACGGCGGGAAAAAACTTATCCCGCCGAAAATCTTCGTTTGGGGCGAATTTTCTCGTTGTTGCGCGGGATCGAATCGTGTTTTGGAGTTATCTTGTTGGTGTTTTTTTTTGCGGCAATAAAAGGGGCGATTCGAGTATGAAAAGGGTTTATTTTGGACATTTGAGATGCCGGCGTCGTTAAGGCGTTCAATGGTTCGTTTGGTGCTTGCGAGATACGTTTATGGCGGCATTGTTTCCCTTTTGTGTTGAGATCTGTTCTTATTAAAATGATTTTGACGAATGCCTAAATATTTATCAATACGATGTTGTGTATACGATCTACTTGGCAAGTCATTTGGCAAACCATTTGGCAAGTGGGCTCGTTGTCGCCTCGATTGTATATTCATATTGAATAAATCGACAGGAAGTTAAATAATATTATGGAGGTATTTACACCGATAATGAATTGTGATAAGGCCGTGTTTAACGTTTCGATAAAAAATATTGAAATTGACGTCTATTATTGTTTAGAATAAATTGCCTTTGTCGTCGCATTTTAATGTATTCCAAAGACAATATTTGCTCGTTCCTGTTTGAATTTCACGTCTTGAACGTTGGATCTTCGCCATTTTTTGTTGATGTCGTCGTCGTCGAAAAAAATAAAATAAAAACCGGCAAAGCTCGTCAATCAAGGGATCTCCATTCCGATTTGTTTGAACGGCGACGCCGAAGACGTCTGTAAATATAGGAATGAATCGTTGAAGATTCGGTTTTGTTTTCACACGGCTGCAAACACATTCTATACAAATTTTAAGTCCGCCGACGAAAAAGGTTCCGAATCAAAAGTGTACGCCGTCGAAGTTTACATTACTTCCGATCCTGAAAAATCCCCGTCTTTTCGTATCTTGTAAGAACGGTAATTGAAATGTAAGCTCCCACTCGACCCGAGATTTTTCGCATATACGCACAAAGCTTATGTCGAAACCTTACCGAATTTATTTCCCTCCATCGGACGGTAAATATGTGCTTTCGAAGAAAATTTCGCCATGGTATAATTCAATTTTCGCACGCTCAATGTTTGATGCTAAGTTTTCGATAGTTGCCGTTCCAGCGTTTAACTTTGTTGCTCTTCTGATTGAGTTGCCGTCGTTCCGATCCTCAGTTTGTCAAGTTTCAGCGTCGGATGAACGCTCTGGGAAAACTCTTAAGGATGCTCACGTGACCGTGTGATTCAATCATGGCGATTGAAGCCGTGTACTTATCAGAACTGCATCTGAATAAAATTGCTGTTTTAATATATATTTTGTGTGGATTATCTTATCGGGATTAACACATCGAGTGCAGAATTAGTAGTTGTGGTATTGTTATTTTATATGATTTATTGAATCGACGCTCGCCAAAACTGGAGCTTCATACCGTAACAGAAGCGAAAACCGGTTAAACCGTTATTTTTTTGGAACGAAAACCGTAAATGGAAAAATATCGGTTTTTTACGGTTCATCATATTAAATCAATGCTTTAGATAATATTGTCTTTAATCCAAATTTCAGCTTGTGATCTTCCAGCTAATAAACGTCAAGTCAATATACTTCCATTTAATGAATTATATTTTATATACTTGATAAAAACGAAAACCGAAAAAACCGTTATCGGATCCATATAAATGTTTGGATCTGAACCGGAACAAAAACCGACACAATCGATGTCGTAAATACCTTAACAACAAGTGGCCATGAGCATCATCGGTAATAGTCGATGAATAAGTCTCTAATTTTAATGTTCAACAGCAAACAATAATGTCCGGGTTGATCAAATGTTAGCATTCCTAAATAGTACCAATCCAGGTTCATATATACGGAAGGCGACGCGATAAAACCGCACAAAAAGAAGTCGGCCACAATATCATATCGCAGCTTTGTATCCACGTACGGACTACATAATTGAATTCATCCCCTTATGTATGCGATTTAAACTAATTTGACCCGCCTTTGATATTATTCAGCTCGCATACCACTCCACCCTTTCGGGAAGGGGGGGAGGCGGTGGTGAAAAAATCGCGCCGCATTAGCCGACGTTATCGCGACACGTCCCACTTTATATCATGTAACGTAATACACTTTTTATGAATGTAAAATTTCATATAGTCGCGGCGGCGACTTTGCGCCATCCGCATTTTTTGCGAGATAAAGGGGCTTATGCAAAATTAAATTTTTTAGCTCGGTCTAAAAACAACGCATCAATTCGATTTAAATAGTGGCGCAATGATAGACCGCGTGCGGATCGAAAGGGGAGACGTTGCAATTTTTGACGCATGGCAATACGCGATGCGTTCAAATTCTCGGCGGTAAATTGCACGATGATCGATTTCCAATGTGGACGTATATGAATATTGATCCAAGGATCAATCGTCATCGATTGATTGTGAATTCATTTATGAGCCGCGATTAATGATTTGCGTCATTCGCGCCGAATGCATCTCTGAATTTAAAAACGTAATCGGCACCCGGTGCAGGGATAATTCGATTGTTTCTATCGCCCTCGGGGATTCGGGGGTTGCTATTCGGGGTGTGAATTCGTTCGAGGTGAAGGTCGACCGTTGCATAAATAAAGTGTGGATTCATTTATGTGAGGGCAATTTATCGAGGACGTTCGAGGATGCATTTAATGGTGTTTTCGTTGAGTTTAAAAATTATCCCGTTTATTCTGTTTTTTGAGTAAGTTTTGACACGGAACTAAGCCTCTCTGAGTCGATGAAATTTCGATTTCGTATTTACAAGAATTCAATGTTATATAACCCCTTGAATGCCGCTCGCTTAAATCGCGCTGTGTTTTCTCCTATTGCAAAACACGATTCCATTATTGTTGTGAAGTCGTGCATTAACCGGGTGATGGATGCGTTGTGATTTCCACATTTTTCGCAATCGCGACAAAAATGTTCAAGGATTTTCGCGAATGTTTGATCGCCGATCTGATGATCGACCTTGCAAGAAATTCGCCATGGGATTTACTATTTTCGACGTATTGGCATGTAATTTATATCGGGTCGATTGTTCGGCTCTTAAATATTTTAATAAGGATTCGCCACTGTGTCAAACTTCTCTTCGATGGCTGATCGATATGTTGTATCGTATGTCAGCCTTGAACTGCGAACACTGTAAGGGATGAAAATGCTCGCTAATGTGTGATCAGAATTGGGATCGATCACGTTATATAATTATAAATCAAGCATCGAGCATCGAGAGGGTTAACGTCCCGCCGTCAAATCGTTAATGGTTATCGTCAAACGTTTGATGGAATTATGTCGTAAACCGAATATATACAGAGTCGTTTTGAATGGGTATTTTTTCGCATTATGGTCGCAAACTTTCCACGGCGTATTCCTGAAAGTGTGCGAATGTCCGCTGCATCGTCGATGATGGATCATCAGGGCGAGAACATCAACACGCGCGAGCATCTCGACCGATGACAGTCCCTCGATCGTTTAAAAACGCCCACATTAACACAGTATTCGTTTACACATTCAATGTCACTCGATCATTAGAAATAAATTCGAAAAGAACGCATGCACTAACATGATCTATCTATCACCGAAGCTGCTCCAAACTTGGCTGCGCTTTCCTCGATGCGAATCTTTCCTCAACGCAAATATCCGCCTCATCAGCGATATCTTCGCAGAGACTTGGATAGATTTGACGTTTGTTGTTTGTTCCGCAAGCACTCGCGATGGTTGGATGAGTACCATGGAAGAAGACGTGCCACTTCCAGCAGCTACCGCGGTAGACTAACGGCCTGTATACGGACGGCGCACTGTTAGCCCCTAAAAACCGACGCTGATATCTATCTCCACAGTTCGCTATGTATTCTTCGCGTATATCGTAGTTTTTCTTCGGGACGCGTTTTTCGTGGGAAATTCGATTATAGTTCGCGAGTTTTCCCAATATATTTGACTTAGTCCCGGCTCATTTTTAATGGAAATGCTTCCGGCGAAAGATCACACATGAAAAATTATTAGCCAAATTCAATTATGCCATTGCAGTGTATCATTTTGAAAAACCGACATGAATTAATTAATGTACATTTTCATAGTCGATGCGCCCCAAAATATGACCCAAGCAGATTAATATATTTTAACGAACACTCGTTGCTTCATATTATTTTTCATCAATAAAAAATTCGATATTGCAAAATACTAACTAAATAAATGATATACACAAGATTGATTTTTTTTTCCATTTGATAACGAGCATTGTTAGCTAAAATTTTGTTTTGTGTAATATATAGGGAATCCAATCCCGGGATCCCGAATAAAGGCTACTAAGTCGAGACATTCCTGACGAAATATGGACGCTTGGAAACGCGAATTTAGGCGACGCCTAGGGGCAGCCCACCTAACCTTTCCCTACCGGTGATGTATTTACTACACGTCGACTCTAATAATGGGAATATCGATATGATATATAATAGATACGGGGTTCAGAATTTTTGTATTCCTCCGCAACATAATTACGAATCACATCAAAGTATTATAGTATATAAGTATTCATCTGCAGCGATGGAAATAAATAATTTGTCGGGAAATCGGGAATTTTGCGAGTTTTAGTCCGTGTCTCGGCAGAAAGGAATTTTATCAGTCACATTGATGGTGTTATACGAAAATGGAGGCTCACGCGGTCATCAACTCGAACTAGCATTTAAATATCTGATGACGATAACTCCAACGAGTGTGGAGGCTGAGCGTGCATTTTCAGCAGCAGGTTGTCTGGCTTCCCAAATCAGATCCAGACTAAATGACAAAACACTCGATGGTTTAATGTTACTTCGGGCATATTTTCAAAATAATATTTGAAATTTTTAGTGTTTTATTTATCTATTTTTGAATTGTATTTTTATCTTTTCTTAATCCCGGAATCCCGGGATTGTATAATGAGTGGGGTGGTACATGCGTTTGATTTTCGCTTTAGATTAATTTTGGATTTTTTTAAAATGTCATTATTTGTATTAAAATTGCATTTTATAGTTTAACCCTTTGAGCAGTGAGCTAATTTTAAATCATCATAAACTTAGAAGTTATATTCGTATGTCCGCCACTTATGGTCCGTACAAATCCACTTGTCTGTCAGGACCGCCGCAACGTGTATGAAGCTTGTATATAAATAAATAAACACTTTCGATAGCACACAATATTTGTTCATTTTTTCGCGTAGACATAAACAATACACTTGAAATGGATTCGTTTGGCTTATCATTATTAGTCGATAAATTTGGATTAACGATCTATATCAGCTCTCAGATCTCTGTCTCTCTTCGAACTCAATGTGTAAGAATGCTCTTTGCGAATCACTGAAATTTGGACACAAATACGTGTCTTAACTCCACAAAAGATTGATTTAGAATTTTTTTTGTAATAAGCATACTACATTAATAATATTGTTGTATTTACTCTCTTTAATTACCGACGATTCGTTAGTTGGCGTATTATTCGACGACAAATATTACATTTAACTCTTTACAGTCCGCGCCCACGTTTATGCGTGATAGAAAAAGCTAACGTTATAGTCCATGCCAACGTTTATGCGTGTTAAAAATTGTCCGCACTTGATATACATATATTCAAATTTCTTTCTTGGGATGCCAAAACACATGTAAATATTTTAACCATGTAAAATATATGTAAATGCCATTCGTTGCCGAAATGTAACAAATTATATATTTTTTTTACAATACACGAGAAGTATTGTTTTATATCTTCTAATATATTTTAATTTCAACTATTTATATTGTCACATAGAATACAGAGTGACTGGATTTGCAACAATAATTAAAATGTAATTGAAAATGAATGCTAATTTCGCTATTAATCCATAGCGCCTTTCGTATCTGAAATTATTATTCAAAATAATCCCATTAAAATTGCAAAATGACCGCGTCAGATGGCTCCAAAACCAAAACTAAAGTTGATAATACTCTGCGAAATAAAAGCGTGCATGATTAACCCTATAAATACGGGCCGCGCAGGTCTGTGATTCTCATCACTTTAATTTTATACTCGTTAATATATATTTATTCAACATGTTCATCATACAATATGATCGCATACCTTATTGTAAACGTATCATTTGTTATTGAAAGTGAATGTTTGATGATGGTAAAGTTTGAGTTTTTATTAGGTTGGGGAATAAGTTCGTAGCG
This sequence comes from Stenopsyche tienmushanensis, assembly GCA_008973525.1. Classification (NCBI taxonomy): domain Eukaryota; kingdom Metazoa; phylum Arthropoda; class Insecta; order Trichoptera; family Stenopsychidae; genus Stenopsyche; species Stenopsyche tienmushanensis. Next base: position 455,044 of record WACJ01000025.1, read on the forward strand.
TTTTTATCAAACCTTTTATTCAAATATATATGTCGTTCCGCCAAAAATCGCCCGATCTGGTATCGAAGAATTTGTTAAGCCAGTTTTTAAAGTCATCTTCATGGTTCGACAGGGAGCGGAAAAGATAGTAATCCGTCGGTGCAAGGTCTGGAGAATACGGCGGATGTCAAAGGTCCTCCCATTCGAGCTCTTGGAGTGCGGCTTTGACGAAGTGTGCAACATGGGGCCAGGCCTTGTCGCGAAGGAGTATGGTTTGGCCTTGTCGATGGGATATTTTCAGTTGAATAGCCTCTTTCACGCGGTGTAGCTGAGCTGTGTAGAGCTCCTTATTGACCGTGGCATTCCTTTCGAGCATCTCCCAATGCACCATGCCCTCCCTGTCCCACCAAACGCAGATCATGGTCTTCTTTGGATGGAGGTCAGGCTTGACTCTCGGCTTTGGCTTATCTCTTGGAGCCACTTTCTCTGCTTCATCTTTATGTATAGACACCATTTCTCATCTCCCGTGACGATTCGGTACAAAAAGTCCTGTTTATGACCGCGTGTTGCTCGATGGCGGGCGAGATGTTGAGAAGCAATTTGAAGGCGATTTTCTTTGTTATCCAATTTTTCGGCAAATCCCATTGAAGAAGATGATTGAGAATCGTTTTATGATCGCAATTCGTCGAATTCAGAAAGTCTTTCGCTACGGGGCGTATCGTCAACATCAAAATTGCCATTTTTGAACTTTGAAAACCATTTCCATGCTGTAGACTCACCCATGACATCTTCTCCGTATACGTTGCAAATAACTGCTTCAGCAGCTTTTTGAACTCGATGATAAGCGAAGAAGAGTAGGCGTCGAAAATGTTGCTTTTTACCTCCTGGATATCCAAATATTGTAAAACAAGATAATATAAAAACGCTACGAACTTATTCCCCAACCTGATATAACAAAAATCATTACTTTTACTGAAAACAATTAAGTAAAATTTAAAAAAAGAAATATTACCTTCTCCCGCAATTAGTGAATGGCAACGAATGATGGTGATTATCTTCTCCCGCAAACAGTGTGTTAAGAAAAAAAGACTATCAGAGGATGGGTTGCAGTTATTAAAAATAACTTCAAGCAAATAAATATGTATAAGTAATTAATTTTTATTATTTTAAATAATAGCTCAAAATCATTATCGTCATTGGAAAAAATAAATATTTCAGTATTATCTTCAAATACTGGACGCTTTCGTTGGATTATTTTTTGACCTTTGTCTTTTATTCTTAGTCGTGTCTTCGTACTGCATGTGAGCTTGTTTGAAGCTTCGGTCGATATTTCGCTCAGATTATTTATAATCAATAATGCTGGTCCTCTAAATCGCTGATGGATTTAGTTACGACCTCAGGATTTATAACCATGCCAACTAAATCATCTTCAATGGTTTCTTCATTGGCGAGTATTAAATAGCCATTTAAAATGTTAAACCATCTTGTTTAAAGCCCACCGGAAGAATATCTAATAACATCTTTTATACAATTTGAAATTGTATTTTTTTCTCCTGGATCTTTGTGTGCTTGGAGGGTTTGATCAGTGATCGATTGGCTATTTGATTTTGTTGTTGGGTGGCATAATTTTGTTTAAAGTTGATCTATGCAGTTGTTATAACATTTTATTGTTGTTCGGACCTTTGTATTCTTATTAGGATTGTCCATCGTCATTTTGACATATTTTCCATAGAAATAATTTTTGCGCATGGCTGATTTTAACTCCATTATTCTTGGATGGGTAGTCGTTGATAAATTTGAACGTATCCATGATGAATTCATCTGTATTGATTTCAATTTTAAAATGGATTTTCAGGAATGTAGATTTGATATTCGATATTGGAAACATGGAATGTCGCCATCTCAAGACATCGAAAGGGATATCAATGGGATTTTATACCTTTTAGTATCGGCGCTATGGTATTATTTTTCATGTGGATTTCTTCGGCGTCCTTGCCACGTCCTACCCAATCTCATATGACATTCAATCGTCCTCGTCTTGGGATTCCATTTTTAAGATTGCGATGTTTTAATCATTCGATATGGTTGTTCGTTTGACACGTTGGGGAAGTGCTGGATGTAATTTTGTCGCATAAATATTACATTTCTTGATTCGAATCAGAAGGCCGACATCAAAGTGTCCGACGACTGGCGATCGTCACACCAAATCGTTGGTAGCTGTCCAAAATTATTTTAGCAAATCGACTGTAAATTGAATCTAATTTCCGATAGGATCTGCAGCTTCCTAAATTAGAAAATTTCTTCGGATCGACCTGCAAATTCCAATCAGTAAAATCCCATTTTGTGGCGACCTAAAAAATTACTCACTCACCCGGGGCGTTCCGTTGCATGTTGACTTTAATTAACGTCTTAAAACCAATCCAACCTGTTACATATATATATTTCAATAGAATTCCTGTATGATTTAGCGAAATGTGCTGAATTTAACTTCTGCACCCCTTCTGCTCTATTCAGAAATACATGTAAATAAAGGGCAGACCTGGAAATTCGAGAATGCCATTAAAAATACATTATGACCTATAATTTACAGGAATGGAAGTGTGCTCGGACATTATCGCATCGAAGCCACCTTTTCACAATATAACATTTCAAAGAAAACAAATAGATTAAAAAAATAACTTCCAGCTGTCCCCGGCACTACTAATTTGAGCAAGTCATCGATTTTGTTGCTCTTTTGCATACCCGAGCACACCAAATAAGCGCCTTTTCTTATTATTGCTTTCGATTTTCTCGAGAAACTAATCAATTTGAAATGCGACCGTAATATCTCGAGTCTTCGTTATTTCGCATCCCGAGGGATTCTTCCCGTGACAACTTTTCAGACCGAGTATTACATATAATACGGACAAGCTACAGTCGAAAAAATAAACCGCCCCAATCCCCGTCCTCAATTTTACTTTAATATTATTTTGCGGGCCGTTTTCCATACAAGGGGGGGTTGCTTCAATACGCCGCTCAATAATTACGCTGCAACCCTCTCATAATCTAATCAGACTCCAATTTAAATTTTAATGGCGAAAAAGTCAATCCCTAGACATGCAACAGCGATGCACATTCAATATTGAGTTAACATCCGAATCTAGGTATAAATTTAATTTGGAACATGATGTATACATTTTGACATTTTGTATCAGTTATTAATTCACTCTCTGATATTATTAATATTGATATTTTGAATCCCTGTGGATAGATCTTAGTCACCTTTCATATTATGCATCGTTTGGGTAAAATGATTCAATCATTTGAGGCACGATCTTTATTATATTTATGGTAAGAATGATCTCATAAGTTAATGATATTTCATCGAGTTGTTGTTGTACTCATTAGTAACTTTAAAGGTTATTGAAATAATGAAAATGATGCACAAGGATCGTAAATATTAGTAGAACCCAAAATGGTTTTCGTTTTATTGACTGACTGCTGAAATCCAAAGTAATCCAAAAACTACTATTGAAAAAATATCGACCAATCTCGGATACTTCAAAGTGTTCAAAGAAAACTGAAAAAAATCGGGAAAGTGTGGAGACAAGGAAGATGGGTGCCGCACGAGTTAAACAAAGAGAATCCGAAACGCCGTTTTTAGGCGGGTTCTTTACCCTAATTATGGACGCAAAAATTAATGACGATCGAAGGGTTAGATAGCAAAAACGACCCATAAGCCTGGCCTGACAACAAAATAATCTTTTGACAATTGGGTGGAACTGCAAGGGTGTCATTCATTTCGAAACAATTAAACCTGGACAAATAATAAATGCAATACTTTATTGTGAACAGTTAGACAATTGCCGGTTGGGTAGTGACGCGCTGGGAGTGGGAGTCGGGAGAGTCGTCGGTTAGCCTTGGCTGCGGAAAGTCGTCCCTCATGCAGCCAGATCTCTCTCTTTCACGTGTGGAATAAATAGCTATTTAGAGAAGATAATCTTTCTATTCGATGCCCGTCTATTCACATCCATTCGTCCAGCAACTTGATATTGTTCACCCCCATACAGCGAAAATAACGCGGGAAAAATAAACAGATTTGGATGGATGACAATTTGATATCCTCCTTATTCTACAGACATCGCTCCGTCGGATTTCCATTTTTTTTTTAGATCTATATAGCATCTTTTTGATGGGAAGAATTACAAAAAAAAAGATGAGATAAAAATGGACTTATAGAATATTTTCGTTCAAAGTTCGTGATGTTTTATGAACAAAGGCATTTAAATATAACCGAATAGATGGAAAAAGGTTTTATCTATTGATAGAAATTACATTCTTTAATAATATGCCAAAAATTTAAAAAAAAATACGAGCATTCAAATCTTTCATTTAAAAAACGAAAATCCTCATGGGTACATCTATTATGAGCCAAACTTCCGTAGAAAATTATGTGGCTACAATGAATATGAAACAAAATTCTAATGACTTGCGCTATCAGCCGAAAGGCTTTGATGTTGAAGTGTCCATTGTAGCAATGTGGAGGAGGTTGTTTAAATCTGGTTTCAAACTTGCCGACTTCATAATTTCAACGTCTTCAGTAGACCATTAAATTGTGGATGAACGAAGATCGGCTAAATTAATGAAAGACTGTTGATATGCAAAAAAAACAATCCTCAATTTACAGTCCTAACATTCTAGATATGCATAATTCCGTTATACAATTACGAAAAATAAGCTTCCAAGAATTGTGTTTTTCGTTGATTCAAGCAGTTAATCAAGGAAAAAGCAATCATTGCAAATTTGGTTGAATGAAAAGTATCATTTATAATTTGAAACAGCGAGTAGCCATGGATCTATACGGGTCATGATTTAAATAGTAATAATCGCATCGGACGCGAAAATGTCAAGTAAAAAAAAAAAAATATTCAATCTTATATATAAAAATGAATTATTGTTTGTTCGTATGTAATGCGCTGCCATACCGTTTATCTAATTGTGATAAAATTTCGTCCATTTATTACTAAGGATTGCGCGAGTAACATAGGTATAGTTTAATATATATACAAAAATAAAAACTTGTTTGTTCGTATTTTATGCGCTGCCATACCGTTCATTCGATTGTGATAAAACTTTTCCATCTTATTGTTTGCACTTTCTCTAATAATATAGGTATAGTACAATTAACTTATCGTAGATCTTATATATAAAAATCGATGTTTGTTCATATTTATAATAAAATTAAAAAAATATATATACTTCATTATTTATATCTTTCCTTATTAATTATAAATAAAAAGAAATTCAAATTTCCTCGAACCAAAGTAATTTTCCATTAAACCAAAGAATATACGACGAATTCTCGTATAAGTTCCGAGCATAGTCTGTGAATCTCCATTAAATTTGACTACTCATACGTTGCATGTGCTCGCAAGTCAATACATTGCGACCAATAAAAGTTTTATGGCACATTTCATTAGCTTTAATTAATCTTTTATTAACACGTTTAGCGCCATTGATTATTACATAACTCGTTAGCGCTCCATTATTCCATCGGATCTCATTCAAGAAACCAAATGAAAATATAATATTTGTTTGAGCAACTTGTCAATAGCGCCGACAGCGACGAATTAATCGCGTCCGGTGTTTGGTGTGTGCCTTTTGATATATATACATATTTTCCAACATCGGAACGCGGATAGTTGACATTTCCACAAGCCAAATTCACAAATTTACAAGCCTTTTTTGTTGTGTAGAAATGGTGCTTGTCCCTCGGAGGATCAACTTGAAATTGCGTTGGTGGCGTATAACTTTGTAGCGGGTTAAAAAAGATAATAATTTCGGTCCCCGGAGTAGTGACTTTGTATGAAGGGTCAGTTTCATTTACGTTTATGAAAGTTTTTGTCCATTTTTTTGATATTTTCATCAAAAAGTTCCTAGTCAGACAGCTGACTCCTATCACGCGAGGTTATTTTGTTGTCGCCTAAGAAAATCTTATTCGTTAAGGCTAAATGGGACGTTGGTAGTTTTTAATTTTCGTTCGAGGCAGTAAATCTCATATTTACTTTGAATCAATTTTAGTGTCGTTTTATTGCACATTTATATGGCTGTTTATCTGTAACTTTGTCCATGAGAACTTCCCAAAGAATAAGGTTCAAATCAATATTTCCACATCAATAAATTAAGATCCATTTCACAATCCAAACATTCTGCCTGTAAAACCATCCTGCATGTAAATTTTGTATTTTTTTTAAATATAATATCTAATTTAAAAGCAATCTCAATTTAATTTAATTTTAAAATAAACGATTATTCAGAATATTCTTCCCAATGAAGACCCAGATTGGATTATAGATTTTGTGAGCTAATTTAAGATCATCATAAATTTAGATGCTATATTTGTATGTCCACCACTTATCATTCGTACAAATCCACTTATCTGTCAAGACCGCCGCAGCGTGTATGAAGCTTGTATATAAATAAATAAGTTTGGGTTAACGATCTATACAATCGTACGATATACGCAAGATACAAGTAGAAGAAACAAGTATATTTTTTCTAATGCGTTTATAAACTTGGACTCACTTATAAATGCATTCAATGCAAAAGCGATTTTGACATGCATTTTTTGGATGTCGCGTAGGTTTTCTCTCGAAAGAAGGGATTGAAGTACACTTAAACTTTTTTTATGCGGTAGATACGTTCCGTGGAAAATCGCATAAAAAAATATGACTTGCATAGAAATAACGAAGATGCGTTCCATGGGTTTTAAAACCTGCATATCTTTGAAACAGCTATGTAAAATTTATACAAAATCGCATAAAAAAGTTAATAAAAACACAGGAAAACAATAAAGCAATAAAAAATAATATTTTTGGCAACATTTATAAATGTCGGTTAGTGTTGATGATTTATTTTCTATTTTATCCAAAATATCTCGATACTTACTCTTTATGGAATTAAAAAATTGCTTTAAAAAAACCGCATAACTTCGAAATCGCACAAAAACAGGTTTGAGTGTAAATCCAATAAATCCTTTCCAGTAAAATTAACATGATTTTGAGTTATTTTCATTATCTTTTTAAGGAAAGATGCTGCGACTGCAACATTCGATACACTCACCCAAGCGACCCGCTGGTTGATCGTTACTTTCAATATCGTGGGCATGAAGAGGTGAACATTAAGATCCCAGTGTAATTTAATCGAATCAAAATAAATTTAAAATGAAATATTTCACTATGAAAATATATAAAAATTTACTTTGCTATGAAATATCTCGAATTTATTATAACGACGGTTATATAATAGAAATGCTTTTTTGCTTCTTATGTATTTTGTATCAGTTTTGTGGATAAAGAAATCCCAACGTCAACTAAATAATATTACGGTCCGCTTTTTGAAAAGGTTTTCTTTTTAAGCTGTTTGTGAATGCAGCTCGTGGGTACTGGACGTTAATAAGATTTGAACATAAGAGCTCCTCTCCGGCAACATAAATTTTCATAGTCCCTTCCATCATGTCCACTGATGTACTCAAGTCGAAATATTCTGTAAAAGTCGATTTAATTAGCACTGCTGGAATTCTTGCTTCTGTTGAAAGCGTAATTAAGATCACGTTATTAACCCCTCAAAGAGGTAAGACACAATGTTGTGTCCAAATCCCAGTAGTTTATAAAGAGCATTCTTACACGCTGCGCTCGAAGATAGAAAGAGACGGAGAGATTATCTAGCAGGTCAGATAACCCAAATTTATCAACTAATAATGATAATCCAAATTAATCGATTTCAAGTGTATTGTTTATGTTTATTTAAAGAAATTACCGAATATTGTGTGCTTTCGACAGTATTTATTTATTTATGTACAAGCTTCATACACGCTGCGACGGTCGTGACTAGGGAATCCAATCCCGAGCCAAAATTTCGATCCCGGGATTTCGGGATTTCATTAGACAATCCCGGGACCAGTCCCGGGATCCCGGGATTGGGATTTTCAATATTTTAAGAAATTACCTTGATGAATTTGATCAAAAATTACTAATAAGTCCATTTGTTCAATATAAAAAATCACTTGAAGGCCAAAGAATTTTATTTATTTAAGAAAAGATAAAAATACAATTCAAAAATAGATACATAAAACACTAAAAAATTCAATTATTATTTTGAAAATATGCCCGAAGTAACATTTACATTAACCGGTTAACTGCCAATGATTCATCAGCGCATACAAATTCGACGCGCCGGTGCGTCGTTGGCAGTTAAAAGGTTAAACATTAGTGTTTCGTCATTTAGTCTGGATCTGATTTTGGAAGTCAGACAACTTGCTGCTGAAAGGGCACGCTCAGCTTCCACACTCGTTGGAGGTATCGTCATCAGATATTTAAATGCTAGTTCGAATTGATGACCGCGTGAACCTTCATTTTCGTATAACACCATTAATGTGACTGATAAAATTCTTTTCTGCTGAGACACGGACTAAAACTCGCAAAATTCCCGATTTCCCGACAAATTATTTATTTCCGTCGCTGCAGATGAATACTTATATACTATAATACTTTGATGTGATTTGTAATTATATTACGGAGGAATACAAAAATTCTGAACCCCGTATATATTATATTTCATATCGATATTCCCATTATTCGTCGAGGTGTAGTAAATACATCACCGGTAGGGTAAGGTCACTATAACAATTTGAAAAACATACATGTACGCTATATATGTATACATAGATTAGACAGTCACTGCTCCTATACGTCGCCTAAGTTCGCCAATTAGTAATTACACCACTGTTTCCTAGCGTCCAGATTTCGTCGGGAATGTCTCGATTTAGTAGCCTTCATCGTGTTGGTGAGGTGTACGATTTCTGTTAGATAAAAATTTCAATCCCGGGATTTTCGGGATTACGTTTTCTAATCCCGGGATTCTTAATTACCTAAAACTGTCCGGGATCCCCCCCCGGGATTGGATTCCCTAGTCGTGACAGATAAGTGGATTTAAATCCGAATCTTTATAATAAGCATCCAGGATCTAACCCACTATATCAACTATTGTTCTTATACGCACAGGGAATGCTCAAGTTTTCTCGATTGATTCTGGAATTGTGTTTTTAAATATGCTTCGTCATCGCTTATTTTTGATTTTGTCATTCTGCTCATTCGATGGTATGCAAATCGTTATCAATGGTGTTGCTGTTCCTGTTGTTATTCCATTTTCTGGTCTGATGAATTCGGTAGCTGCGTATGTTTTTAATCCGTTTTTTGACGTTTCACGAAAACAGAATTGTTATCGTTGACTAAATAAAACATATGACAGTATTGATCGATCATATGCCGGGCTTAAAAATAAAGAAAAGGCGAACGTTTACCATCAAAACAAGGCACGATTAAATAACAATATATCGATTTTTTAATGAATTGGCAACGCTTCTGGTACATTTTTCGGCCGATTTTCACATCATATAAATATTTCCATCATTGAGTGTATACATTCGAAGACATCCCTGGAAAGTATGCGTGCTTTGTTATCCATTACAAAATTGAAGTGCAAGTACTCATTAATTCTAAGTAATTTGAAGCAATTACATGGAGGTATTTGTGTCGCGTGGCTTTAAGCGTTTATAACTACTGAAAAATTACTAATTGGATTTTTTTTTCATGCTCTAAAAGCGACTTCCGCATTTTTCAACTGTCCAAAACGTATCCGCTGTGTATTCTTTTTCTTCTTCAACTTGGAAGAAACACATTTAATTTTTCCTCGGTCTACTTTCTTCTCCTTTGCATGATTCATTATTTATTTCGCGGAGTGACAGTTCAATCTTCTCTTAATTTTTTTTTATATCTGCTTGATGTACAACGGCAAAAAACTGTTGAGACGTCCCTTAAAATTCTCATTTTTAATAAGATTTTATTTTTGTTGCAGGTAAGGATGGGATGCTGTTGTTTTATTATTTATAATTACTCCTCCGTTGCTATATAAAGGTTTGTATTATTTTGCTGCTTTAAATATTTACGGAAAAATACAATGTCTATTTTTTCTAATGTATCTATTCTATTAGCAACCACGTAACGACTGTTCGAATTACGTCACCCCGTGATGTAAATTTTCCACTATTTCCGATTAAATGTACACCGAGCTAATAAGAGTTGTTTCTCGAATTAAATTTATATTGTAAAGAGAAGAATATTATTTTCAAACTTAAGGTTTGCTTATGCTTTTTTAAACGTTTTTAAAAGTATCTTCTTGTGGTGGAAAATCTGTAACTCAAACATGATCCTGCCCGAAGTTATTAATTTCAAAAATTCAAAAATAGATAAATAATACACTAAAAAAATCAAATATTATTTTGAAAATATGTCCGAAGTGACATTAAAGCATCGAGTGTTTCGTCATTTAATCTGGATCTGATTTTGGGAGCCAGGCAACTTGCTACTGAAAGTGCACGCTCAGCCTCCACACTCGTTGGAGATATCATCATCAGATTTTTAATGCTAAATCGAGTTGATGACCGCGTGAGCCCCCATTTTCGTATAACACCATCAATGTGACTGATAAAATTCCTATCTGCTGAGACACGGACTAAAACTCGCAAAATTTCCGATTTCCCGACAAATTATTTATTTCTGTCGCTGCAGATGGATACTTACATACTATAATACTTTGATGTGATTCGTAATTGTGTTGCGGAGGAATACAAAAATTCTGAACCCCGTATCTATTATATTTCATATCGATATTCCCATTTTTAGAGTCGATGTGTAGTAAATACATCACCGGTAGGGAAAGGTTAATATAACAATTTGAAAAACATATATGTACACTGTATGTTTTTACCTGTGGCAGTTATATATGTAAACTGGATAATTGCCATGACTTTTGAATCAATATTGAATTTATATAATCAATATGATTTAACTACAAATGCCACCTCACAAATCGTTGATTCATGCATTCTTGGTATTATGATACAATGTTGAACTGGAATATCTATATATATAATATACATATGACTAGAACATTAGATAAAGGCAATAGTATTATCGTCTCCGTATAAATATTTACAACATAATTGAAATTATTACAATTGTATTGTTATAGATTTCCCACAGCAAAATGCGTCTCTTCTGTATATCTTTTGTGCGTCGGTCTCAATGACACACATTCGAATCGATTGGTTTGAAGTTTAAATCAGATCAAATATATATATTTTTCTATCTAAAACGAAAAGTAAATATGTCTCAGCCGAGGATTGAATACAAAGACATATTGCTGTAGACGTGCGTAGAAGCCTTATAGCCTTGGGTCTACGAGTTCCCGTATGGAAATGATTTTGACGGGTAGGAATAGAACTATGAAATTAATTAATCCGCGAGCATATCGCGATAGAGGTTGAAGATATGATGGACGATTTACATCATTTCTCCAGACTGTTGAATTTAATGAAACGAGTTTTAACTTAACGAACTGTTTTCCGAGCGTAGCTATTGCTTTCGAATTTATCGATTCTATGCTCGACATTCAAATGCGAAATTTTCAAATTAACTCGCATTAATAACGCAAAAATAATTTTAGCTTTGTAGTGTAGCGTTTGTATAGTGTTTTAATATTTTAAGTTTGACCATTTGTCGATTTTTTTGATGCTAACACGGCAATGTTAAGTTGGGCGTTATTGTATTACTACTCATATCTTATTGATGAAGTTCTTATTCTGTTTTGTAGTGTTTACTTATTGTCAACACGCTATACGAATTTATTTTATTATTTATATATTGGTTTTTGGGTCATCTGCAAGCAAACATCACATTTCATAGTATGTATATTATAAATACAGTAGAACCTCGATTGTCCGGACTAATTGGGGATGAAAGAGGATAGAACGCCGAAAATCCGGACAATCAAAAAGAAAGACATATAATAATTTTCGTTTATCGATTTTGACTTTAAGCTAGCTCTTCTTTTAGAAACTACCAAATTGCGAATACTTTTAAGATATATAAGTTGTCTTGAATTATACTTTTCTCGGTTATCAAACCATTTCATGGTGACATCTAAACACTGAAAAGCTTTAGAATAGGACCAATATCTCCCTCCTTGCAAATCTCTTCATCTTCTCGACTTTGTTCTTTTAAGATAGATATTTCTTTAATCATTCAAAATTTAGAATCCAGGATCGTTTGCATTGCAGTTTAACCACTCAGTTACATCTTCGATGCATTTAGCACTTATAGAAATTTGTGCCATTGCTTCCGCAATGTCTCCTATATCAGGTTCTACAGTGTTACTGAAACATACTAAAGGTCTTTTTTTTTCATGATTTTTTCAAAGTTGACGCACCCAAAGAATTCCAACTATTTTCTGCGATGTAACAACAATCTTTTAAATTTATTTTCTTATGGAAGCTGATGGTTGGTGTTGTGAATGTTTAAAAACTTCACCATTCATCGTTTTGATATTTTTTAAGTATCTGGAATTCTTTAATTTTCCAAAGACAAGCAGTGGCAGTCTGTGTTTTTCTGCTACATTTGCACACACCATTATAGTGACAGACACCACAAATAGCTTAAATGTGTGTCGCTCTGCATTCACATTAACATCATTTTCAGCACTGTCTTCGAAGAAATGTGGCCTAATTATTCCATTTACCCAAAATGCACACCAAACAGTAACTTTTTTGTTTATAGACATCTTCCTGAATAACGAATAATACGAAAATTTTGCTTCGCTAAACAAAATTTGCAAAAGTTGGAATTATTTTGAAATCCTATTAAAATTTATATTATTGTCATAACAATATTGAATTTAAATTTTTAGACAAAAATATGTTGTCGAGGCCAAGAAGGTGATGTTGAATTTGTTGCTGAAATCAAGACCAGAACATATGTTCGCTTTTACATAGCTACTCGCCGTCGCAAATTATTGGCGACTTTAATTGTAGCTCATTTTTCAGTATGATGCCAAATTTAAGACATTTTTATATTGGCGGAACTTTGTCAATATTATGTATGGCGACTTGTGAGTAATAGTGGATGGGTTCTTGTTTGTCTTCGCTGTGTCGCCATTATTCACATACTTTGTTGCATATCACTTCAGCAATAAATTGAGGCATGCGGTATGCGTTTGACGGCAACCCAAACACCTACATCTTCGACTATTTCAATCTGTGAGAAATATTTCGTCGCCATCTGTGAATTTTCAATGCTACGTTTTCCGTTCTTTTTTGTCGCCTTCGGATCAATGGAAGGGTTTCTTTCTCCTCATCATTATGCGCGACTTCGAGGGCGATGTTTTATGAAACTTTAGTAAATATCCTTTATAGTCGTCGAGGGTACGGAGATGTACTATAAAATTAATGAACACCAGAAGATAAATTTTGCACGCTTTTAATTCTTGCTCGTTTTCTGCGTGATCTAAATTCCGCGCAAATAGTGCCACTCGATACTTTATGCGCTGCGGAGGCTTTCGGCGGAAAATTAAAAGTAATTTATTTATAGCCGTAAGTGTGCTTTAATAAAACGAAGAAATGTTTTCTTTTAATATTGTGTGTGAATATTTCACGGATGGCAGATGTGTTTCGGGAGCTAGGTCGAGGACGAGTTCTTACAGCAGGGTGCTACCCCAACGTCTTCGGCAGGACGCTTTCTGCATAATTCCCGTTGTTCTCAAAAGCTCTCGGGGATTAAATCCGTGTTTTGGCGTATGGTCCCCTCAACTACAATTTTCAGCGAGACTATATTCGTGTTCATGACCCATATTCTAAAAGCTGTTTCGTCTACTCCCTGCTTTTATTTGGACCCTTTCCATTTTTTTTATAGGGCCGTCGAACACACAAACTGTGGTTATAATAAAAAAAAATGTCCGTCGAATTGACATACATGAGAAGATGCTATCATTTTTTTTATCTATGACCCTGTGGACACGATGTGTTTTCTGGGGAAAACACCCTTGTATCGAAAGATGGAAAAATATCTGAAATTTACTTGTTCGCTGTTTTTTTGAAAATTTGTGAACAATATCGAATAAAATCAATGGACGTCTTATTGAATTATTTGTTAGACACACAAACGTATTTATAAAACTTTTATATTTTAACATTTTATATAACTTTACACCTTTATGAATATAATTTCTTAAATATAAGTCTCTGTAATTTTGCTGTATGATATTTCATAAAACAATTACCAAGATGTATACCCGACTTTTCTGGGCAAGTATTACAATAATATGTGGTTTTATGTTTTTGCCAGCTTTGTTTGTTTGAGAAGAGACTTTACAATCCTTCTTAACTCCTGTTCAATGCTTATAGGGATCAAAAACTTAGTAGTCTTTTTGCCATGACTGTCAAATTCGAATTAGTACTGAACATGCAATCCAGTTTGTGGTTGCGGACTAATTTCAGATAAGAAAATATTATATCTATTTGAAGGGGTGTCATGTTACACTTCATAATATACAGAAGAGCGTAGGGACCCACTTCGAAAGAACTAAACGTAAACAATTATTGCCGTGTATCGAGTTTTTGCATCAAACAGAGTGGTGAGTGAGAGTCACCTCTCGAGTTCAAAATATTAAAATTTGCTATCAGGAGTGAGTTACTAATATTAAATATCTGGTTAGGTCACAGCATAAGTTTACTATTTTTTTCCAAGTGCTATCGAGTAATCTCTTGAAATTTTACTTGGTCCAGATTGTGTTACGGACAATTGTGGAAAACGATGGTAGCAATGTTTCGAGTGCATTTATATACGTCCTTCACAAAAAAAAAATAATATTTGAGCAACGTCTGCAAACAAACATCCCCAAATTGTTTTAATAATTATAATATTCCCCAGAATTGTTTGATGATACACTTTAAGAAAAACCAAACGTTTACTTCATAATTTGATATGTTGGAACATAGTGCATATTACATTTTCATCAGATAATTGTCATTAGTATAATCTATTTTGACTTCAAAACATTCTATTTTTGCACGTCTAGCGAACAGTAAACTCACTGTGTGAAGCATTTTTAATAAATCTGTCCTCAAAATTTCCTCCGTTCACACCAAATTTATATTCTGAATTTGAAAATGCGTATCGCTTGTGATTATGATTTTATAACATTTTATAAGCAAATACTGCGACAATATATGGATTTTAAAATTTTATATAGGTTTCTATCGTCGTGAATCCCAGGAGATTTTTAAGAAAATCTATATAGATATTTGAGATTTTTTTGCTTTGACATTGATATTAAGCTTTGGCTGTTTTATCAAGTTTAAAATATGTATTGGATATCGCTACACAATTCCGTGAATAATCAAAGTTTTGACGTCTCATAACAACGATACAAAGACCACGATGAAAGCTGTGGAGTTCTTTACATTCACTTTGCGAAATTCATTGCAATCGTTAACCTGTAAGGCAGGATGATCGCCTATTGGCGAGCGAATTCCGATGATTCATAAAAAGTGTACATCGAACAATTGTATATATTGTTAACCCAGATTTATCGACTAATGATATGTGAATCGATTTCGAAATGTATTTCAAATAAATTGTTTATGTTTATTTGGTGCTATCGACAGTGTTCATTAATTTATGTACAAGCTTCATACACGCTGCGGCGGTCCTGATAGATAAGTGGATTTGTACGGATGATTAATGGCGCACCTGCAAATATAGCATCTAAGTATATGATGATTTAAAATTTCTTGATAGAGATTTAGGTGATTATGATTTACTGGAATGGTATTTTTTAGAATCTTCTTGGACTAAAATATTTTTAATGAAAACCCTTATTTTTTTAAATTTAAAATATATATATGTGTGTGTTGAATTGTTTGAAACATTAAATTGTTCTTCAACAAATATTCTTTGGAATTATTTCCAACTATGGAATTGATACGAGTTTCAACGTTCGTGTTAATAGACTGTGTCTTAGAAGCACTTCAACGTCCATTTGAATACACGCAAATCGATTAGCATTGTATTTTTATCTTGCATAATGGCTTGTTATTATGCGATTATATCCATTTTCATGAATGATCATATTACATTTTTTTAAATGGGAAGCAATGGCTGATTAAGTTTGAGAAACTTCTTGATTATTCGGGTTTATTTTTCTCCCTCTAGGAATTATGCTACATTTTTCTGGTTAAGATCGCAAATCTTATAAGATTGTCCTTTGGGGAAAATGCTCGTCCTCGACATATATACGTCGAAGAAATTAACGCCAAGGGCTGCGCTCGGATGTATTACAAGGAACAACCCTTAACATGTCTGCCTACGTTTAATATTTGACACTTGATGCTCGTTTTTGACAAAGGATGAGAGGGTAAATAAACCAGTCCGAAATGTCTCACCAAGGTCGAATTAGCTTAAAGGATTGACACATCTTGACTAATAGTCTTCGTCGATCGACGCCCGAAGCACCCCATCTTCCCATTTTGATAATCCACAAATAAATAAAATTGAATAGCCACATCGAAATTTGTGCTGAGTCGTCTTCAATTCCAAAACAAAAATAGATCATGGAAGCATGTCAAGGCTTTGCAATTGTAAAACGTTGAAATTCAACATAATTACGGCCATTTTGAATAATGGAAGATGTAAAAATATCTAGGTAGTCCACTTGTATATATAATAGTTTATGCGGCTTTGGGCGCTTAGACGTCGATTATTCAGCCTCATATCTGAAATGTCGGGGGTATTGTGTTGTAAATGTGGGATTTGTTATAACCTTCAAAAACAGTTTTCATAGAGCTTATAGTGATTGATTCGCCCGGCACGTACTTGTTCAAGTTTTTCATATATCTGGCCGGACACGTGGAACCACCCTCATATTGGCCTCCAGCTTGTCATTGGGGCTTTCGATCCCTTCTTGGGTGCTAAAGTGGCGTTGATTGATTTTGGTATGCTTTTGACGGCTATTTCATTTCGGAATCCGAAAAAAAGATGTATCCACACTGAATGCGCCAATCTATCGACACGATTTATACAGATAGTAATTTTTATTCGAATTTTAATAACTGGCGATGTCCACTTTTTTGCATTGGTATGACCAAATTCCCATGAGTTCCGTTCTTCTCTCCGGAATCCCTAATTTTTTGGTTCATCCTGGATTACCCAATCGTCTCTAATGGTGTGGATGGTTATGAAATATTCATAATATATCCATTTAGTCAATTCGTAAGAAAACCTTGCGAACGTGACGCGATATCCAATATCATCTCGAAGCTCTATTTTGTATGGAAGGAGCGTATTTTTAGTTGAGATTGCGGTTTATGTAACCACAGATGGATTGTTTGACTTAGATACGATTTGAATGTATTCGAAACATTTTTTAGAAGATATTAAATAATTAAGCAATTGAATAAGGGGTTCAATACGTTCTTATACGATCCATTTTATCATTTCTGGATCAAATGAGAGCCTGCGAAAAAAATGGATTTATTCTCAGGGTGGACCTATCCGACTAACTATTGTTTGCTTGAAGACAGGACTTGAGATTATCATTTAATACAGTTTGTGCCATTGCGAGGGCTATTATGTCCCAATCAATTTTCAAGCATAACTAATAAGAGCACATGGAAGACTCAAGCTTTCTGTCGTTAGGGCCTATTTCAGTAGCAAGGTTAACGATTACGATGTGCTTTAACTATAACATAAATAATGATGTCTTCCCGAAAAGATACTTGTACCATCTCGTACGCCCCCCATTATCGAAAATATCCTCGCAGCCCATAATACAGTCAGGCATTTCGCACATCGCGGGCTCAACATTTAATGCGGCGGATGAAGTTGAAGATGTTATTAAAGCGAGCAAAAACAAACTTCCAACTGTTGAAACTGACGTGTTTTCTCCTTTGAAGATTTGTCTTCACTCCGGGCATTAGCGTTTCGTTGTTGCGTAATGGCGCAGGTCGCAGGGGTTGTTCATACGACGTGTGCAAATCTCCCCGCGGGGGGAGGCGCAACTCCCCCGATCGGAAACGTCTGAGGATTAATTAAAACTTTTAAAATTAATATTTGCCCTCGCGAATGTAAACTTTTTGCTCTTATCATCTCGAGATTTACGGCGTATTCTTTTCGGCTCTCTCGAGTATTTATTGTTTGCGCACCTTAATAATGCTTTTTCTCCGGCGGCAGGGGGAGGCTATGGGAGGGTCTTAGGGCCGAGCGGGAAACAATTTGTGCGTCTTTCGTTAAGGCCTTTAAAAATTTAAATATAGATTCTTTGTGCTGCTCCGAATGCAGTCTCGATGCTTTCTCATCGGCGCAGATGCATTAATCTTGAGTGCAATACGAACGCCGAGCTTCCTGAACGTTGCAATTGCGATGCAAGCTAACTATTTATCTCAATTATTGCGGTGCAATTTCCTCCAACCCTGTCGTGGAGCCTTTTTGTATGTATATATTTTTCACCTATTACGCAACCTTTCTTATTGTCCCCTTGACCTTTAAAAATATGTCAGATGAATGCTTTCAAACTTCGCTGAGAAAAAATGAATCTATCTTTATCCTCATAAGATTGAGCTTTGAAAATTAAAATTCTAAAGGTGCGATATAGAAAATTGGCTTCAACGTCACGAAAAGCGTAACCAACCGATCTTATTAGGAAAGAGAGGGAGAATCATTTTTACACTCTCGGTCTCCGCCGCATACAGCATAGACACGTTACGCGCATGCGCCGCATAAAACAAGCACTAGACCAGAAGCGCGCCTATTTTTATTATATATTACACAGCACAATGTTTTAGCTAAAATTTTCCGTTGCATAAAATCTCAAATTGACATCGTCAGAAACGATTATATAACACCGTACTTAATAAAATGTTTCAATACTTCCAATGCATCCCGCGTATAATTTGATTGATTACTCGTGGGATGACATGCTATGCTGAAACTTGAAATTTAATTAAAAATATGACACATAATTATAGTTTCTGGCTATAAAACTGGAGACGTAGCATACATGACGTTCAGCGTGATCATATACTTACAGCGAATATCGAGACCATATGTCCTATTTCCAACTGAAAATCAAACAATCATACACAAGGTGACACAAGATCCTTCTTCTTAACACACTTTAGACGGGACGGCTAGTAATTGCTTCTGCGCGACTAGAACTTGTAACGCGAGGTAAATATTATATGTGTCATATTGATTTAACGTAGTGCATTCGTATTTTATTTACAGATGTAGTTTATATCAAAAGTAGCACATCGTGCGTCATTATAAACTTTGAAGAAGTGATGACAAAAAAAAATCCATAAATTATACAATTTACAACATGATTTTGTGCACGAAGATTACATTCAAGTATATCATGATTAGGGAATCCAATCCCGGGATCCCGGACAGTTTTAGGTTTAGGTAGGGTTTTTCAAATTTTTATATCAAACTTTCCCTACCGGTGATGTATTTACTACACATCGACTCTAATAATAGGAATATCGATATGAAATATAATAGATACGGGGCTCAGAGTTTTTGTATTCCTCCGTAATATAATTACGAATCACATCAAAGTATTATAGTATAAAAGTATTCATCTGCAGCGACGGAATGGTCTAATGTAATCCCGAAATCCCGGGTTTGAAATTTTGGCTCGAGATTGTATTCCCTAGTTATGATACTATGAAAATTATTAACATGTTGTTGTAAATCATTTTAATGAAAATATAAATACTTATGATCTACCATATTTGTTGGTGCGGTGATATTTTTTCACAATCTGGATTTAAGCATGAGCATTTTTAATATGTACTCTGGATCTAACAAATACAATTTACTACTGAATTATTTTCGGTGTAAACGTACACATCTCCTACGTGTTGTTGATGTTGAGGGCAAACTGTTCCGTGTTCTTGGTGAGATGAAACAGCTCCTCCCATTCGAATCCGGTCCATTTGCGGATGTTCAGCAACCACGAAAGCCTCTTTCTACCCCGGCAGCCGCTTGCCTTCTATTTTGCCTTTTATAATTAATTATAGAAGGCTGTATTCCAGACCGCGAATGTGTATACAATATTTAATTTTACAAAGTTTCGCGTTAACTCGAAGCTTTCGATCCCTTATGCAGCAGCTGTAGGAATTTGCATAATAACTATCCATTTATGAATTATGATTTTTGATACAGTCTGTATTTGGTGGTTTTAGTGCATCGTGAGATTTCAGTCGGTGGTTAGATTTTATATAATTTCATTGTTAATGTGTGAATTTTCAGATCTTAAAATCTACTATTTATGTTATGTACAACAGATAATGCTAGTTCTTAGAATTGTGAATCAGTGGCTGCTTAAAATTAAAATTAGTATGTAAGCCAAATTTTTAACACATGCAGTTAGTACACGCGCCCAATAAAGACGAGCATGATCGTATAATCACGCCTTTTTCGTTCGAATACTTTTAGATATTTTTTTTTCAAAAATTCAATTTCAATTTGGAAATATCAGCTCGTCAAAATAAATAATGATGTAGTAATATTCTACGTTTAATGCTATTTAATTGTATTTATTAATTCAGAATGGCGGCGTTGTTCGACATACTTATATTCGTATTAAGTACGAGTAGTAATATTAATTTATTATTGATAGTAATTTTTATGGAATACAATATAGCTCCGTCAACAGGTTACATATTACATTAGCGTGTGTCTACTTTTATTACGTCACCAAGTCGTTACAAGGAAAATTTGGTTTCTTTTGCGATTTGTCCTTATCGATCACGATACCCCTGAGTGTCCATGAGCAGTCTAAAAACCACTTTCACGCTCTGAAAACTTTCAAAGCGTATCCATCATCGATCTTCTGCTTTAACGTTGATGAATCTTATGAAAATTTCAGATAAAATCGGGCGCATTGAATGTTAACTGCTCGTCGGTCCGGTGGTCCATTTCGGTCGGAGATGTTATTGCTGAAGACTTTCATCGCACTTCACCATAAATTATGGAATGCCATTATGAGCATGTGTTATTCTCGCCGGGCTCTGGATGTTTGTTTCTTCGTACATAATTCTGGATTGTCTCGGGTCAGTTCTTCCTCGTCGGTCGGCGCGGAGGTCATTACGAATGCGTTGACCCGATTTATTTCCGCAAAATGCATCCCGACCAAAGTGGATTGCTCGTACTCTTCTTTTTCAACAGCACCACTCAAGTCGGCGCTGGAAAGCTAAAACCTCATCGCAAAATGCGAAACTCGGATGCAACGTGACTTGTATCAGAAATGGATCCTGAAATTCGGCCAATAAGCTTTCAGTAGTATTATTTAATATTATTTTATAGTAGAGCCATTTTCATGTATGTTGTTCTTTGAAACACCTACACTTCATCAATTTGATTTGTCTTCCATTATTGAATAACTACAATCGTATCTACAATTGAGCTAATGTGACGTTGAAAGGGCCATAATATCATTTATCATCAAAGTGGCCCAAAACATGACCCGAGCAAATCCTTGGATTTTCATAGTCACTCCCTGCTTTCAGCTATTGATAGATTTCCTCAAACATTTTCGCTCACAATAAAACAATTGTTCAAAGTGCTTGAATTTTCCAAAGACTTGTTATTGCTATAAATGTTAATACTAATATATTCATATTTATAAATACTAAACACATTTCTGAAGCTTGGATTGAACCGAAAACTGATAACCAATAAAACCGATATTTTTGCCTGAACATAATAATGTTAAAAACATTTTTAAAAAATACAAAATTAATAACTCGGAGTTGAACGGAGTAACCGAACCGATATAAATTTTTGGAACTGAACCGGATCGATGCCAAAATTTAAAAATGATAGTTTGAAGCCCGGGTTTTAACACTTCGTTCATTAGATATTCCCCATAAGATTAATCTAAGATATACTATATATAATAATTACTTGATTTTTAGGGATGAAAGGATCAATAAATGAGTGACACAACTTTATTAAATAAAAAACATCGAATTTGAACCTAAACCTTTCTAATCAAAATCCAGCAACTAACCCACTCACCAACACCAAGTAGAATAATTTAAAACAATTCGCATAAGCTTTTTGTATATTTATATAACGTTTAATCTCTTACTGGTCCATTCAATCGACGTTCGCTAAACATTATTTTTGTTTCGATAAAACCCACATTTAGACACTTGTTATAGTTGCTTCTATCTGATTTATAGATCCGATTCTCATTCAACAGCACAATGTACATATATTTCCGATCCGCCACCATTTGGCTAGATATTATTAATCTTAGAAGGCTTTTGTAAGACCTCAACATATAAATATACTAAAACGTAACATAATAATGTAATTTAAATGAACAACACAACGCGAAAACAATTCAATATGGGTGCAGCATAGAAAACACGCCATTTTAGTCGGAACGACTAATAATAGTCTTCTGAATGATATTCGGGATCACTTTATATCCCATTTCGCAATGGAACTACATATTTGCAATTGCGACCCGCTGCAATGGATGCACCTTGTTATTAAATGCATTCAATGGATTTGCGATTTTACAGCTCCAACTGATTGGCATTGTTCATTGCGAAATGATTTTGTGTTGTATGTATACAGGGTGTTTTGCACATGGACCGATACATTTTTTTTTTTTTTGGAAGTTAAGAAGGTCATTTGCGACATTTCACACATAGGCTCTATGACCTAAATGTCAGTGTTGTCGAAATATATTTTTTTTTTCAACATTTTGGAAAAATACCAAAAATTTCAACTTTAAATCGTCATAAATTTTAATATGTGATCGCACGTCCCTAGACAAATTCCAGTGGTGTCAGAGCTGGAGACTGCGAGCCACGGAATGGAGTACTCCCCAAGTAAAGAAATCCAGTGGTTTCAGGTCCGGGGACCATGCGAGCTACGGAATAGGATACGTTCCCAAGCAAAGAAATCCAGTGGTTTCAGGTCCGGGGACCATGCGAGCTACGGAATAGGATACGTTCCCAAGCAAAGAAATCCAGTGGTTTCAGGTCCGGGGACCATGCGAGCTACGGAATAGGATACGTTCCCAAGCAAAGAAATCCAGTGGTGTCAGTTCTGGAGATCATGCGAGCTACGGAATAGGATATGTTCCCAAGCAAAGAAATCCAGTGGTTTCAGGTCCGGGGACCATGCGAGCTACGGAATAGGATACGTTCCCAAGCAAAGAAATCCAGTGGTGTCAGGTCCGAGGACCGTGCAAGCCACGGAATAGGCGGCGTTCTCGGACAATGAAATCCAGTGATGTTAGAATCGGAGACTGTGAGCCACGGAATAGGGGACGTCCCCAGGCAAATAAATCCAGTGGTGTCAGGTCTGGAGCCACGGAATAAGGCAGCCAAAAGTCGCTTTCAAAGCCAGAATTGTCGGTTCATGTTCAAAACACCCTGTATAGACGAAAATAGATTTTTATTCGTCGTCGATAATTGGATTGCAATAAGGTTTGCAGCTCTCATTTTTGTTTTGACAAGATTCAATTCGTTGGGTGGGACGATGAGACGTTGCACTGTTACGTCTTTCACGAGTCACATTTACAACTTCTACGTCAAAGCAATCTTCAATCGATTGTAAACAACCCCCCGTTGTCCGCCACATTACTCCATTGCTTTGAAAGCACACATCAAAGTTTTATTTGCCACAATTTTAAGTCGTTCAAATCTTTTGTTACCGCGCTGACACAATTATGCCGTTCTCCACTGTATTTTTATTTTCACCGAGCTTGACATGTAAATGAGGCTAAGGGACCTAATTCGTATGCGAATTTGCGTCCTTAGTCGCTTTTTTCAATCCTCTTATGCGAAAATTCGAGACGAAGATATACTCAACATTTTTATGGCGACATCCCACGTGCTGCTTTAAATTTTTATGGCGATATTAGATCCGGGTTGGATGCTGTTGTGCTGCTATTCTATCCGAGAGGATGGCTGTTGGTCGTACATCATACCACTGCGTGTGGATTTCGCAACGAGAGCGTTCTGCAAGCTCATGAATAAAATATTATCCTCAATCTTATCCCGCTTTATCCTTATTAAATGCATCTGAATAGGAGCCGCCGTTCTCGGAAGTTGTTTTGAACAATCGGGATTTATATTCTTCATACATTACCTCAAGACTTCGATGTCGGATTTTCGTTGTTTTTCAACTCGAAGCAAACCCATGAATCTATTGAGGGTGTATATACTAAAATTTAATACGCGTATACCAAACACATACCTGAAAAATGTATCAATTACACATCATTTAATTTATTCACCTACAAAAAAAAAACAATCAGTATTTAAAGCCATCGGATTAAAAGCTTAAATTTAAATTCTACGAAAAGAGCTTTATTTTTACGGGCGTTTTCATTAAAAGCTCAATTCACTATCTGCGATGAAAATTTATGATTTTCAACGCATAAATTCTCTTCCAGCTATTTACATATCGATCTCTATTTTACGCATTTATTCAAATACTCTAGTATCTATTTTGGAAACGACACGACGGGAATAGATTGAATTTCATTATACGTCCTCGGAAAATTAAACTTTTCAATCTTAATATATGATTATTAACCTCGAACTACATAAAGGAATCGATCAAGTAAGCTCACAACAGTATTAAAATAGAGCACATTGTATGGGACGTATGACCGCTATTGTGTGTGAGCTTTAAACACGTGTTGAATCTATAAACGAGCTTTCGACATTTTATGATGAAAGGCTCAGAAAGCTTTTGCCGTCGGCTTTGATTTATTGCTAGTTAAATGACGGAAATCGATAAAGATTTACTATTAAACTTACACTACCGAAGAAACCAGAATATGAAAGCGCTTTTCGTGTTTTTTATTATCCTCGTTAATTATTTGATTACCCATGAGTTTTAATCTGTATTCGTTCTACGAATCGCTTTAGTTATTAGCTAATTTTGTTGCAATTTCTTGACTTACGATGATACTTAAATTAATAATAAAGGTTTTTCTGATTTATGAATCTGTACTTTTAGGTTTTTTTTACACAGTATTATAATTTAATGAGCAAGCGTGTAAACTTTATAAGATTTTCTTTCAGAAAAAACATGATAGATTCGGACATTTCATATGAAATGCCAACGCAATATTCTGCACTTCAATTTCTCTGCAAAGTCAGCTTTGATGGCTTTATCAAGCTGTAAAAAATACACATTTGCTAGACCATACTTGCATGTTGTCTTGAAAAGGTCTGAATATCTTTTAAGGAAGGAATAGGCTGGACGTAGTCTTATTTTAATGAGCTTTGTTTTCATTTTTTTAAAGATATTGTAGAGCATTTGATGAAATTCGTACAATTTACGCATGTTATCAATACTATACCATGTACCGATCACCGCATGGACAATCTGAGGTGTTTGCGAGACCAAGTCACATCCAAGGATATTTATTCCTCCGTTGAACGGAGACGAAAAATAAGGAAAGATGGCGTCCAGTGGTCGAAGATGACCACCTTCGCTTCCATTCGTCTAATGCAGCCTTCTGTGTCCACTCTCTCAGGTCTCTCAAGCTTACTATCATCGCATCCTCTGGATTGAGGACTTGGTTGCCAACTTTGATTACTCGGCCGTTATTCCATCGAAATTTCCAGGCGCTGAGCTGAAGTTCCAGATTAAGGGGTATGATGCCAGCTAGTATAGGAAGGCTGTCCGTTGAAACTTTCCGATAGGCCACGGTAATGCGGAGCAGCGACAGTCTGCTATATCTCTAGTATATAAAAATAGTAATTGTCCAAGGCGCATTTGGCTCCGAAACTATGGCAAAAGGCCTTGAACGCCGAAAAGGCACCGGGGCTGGCCACCAAGTCTCTGTGGCCAAGAGGTCCAGAAAAAGGACCGCTGATACGGCACAGGAAAGCCTCTCTTTCGGCCGACATGTCCAAACACGACCACAGAACGTGATCTGCATCCATTAAAGGATCCCCGCACACACACAGTCCACAGCACAGAACTGGGAAGTCCAGTGAACGGGGTCAACCCATTTTAGCTAGCCAAAGAAATTCCGCATGTAGTCAGCGTGAGGCGACTCAGACCAACTGCGTTCCCAATCGGCAATTGCCGCGTTTTTAGCCCACTTTTTGGTGGCAATAGGATCCGTAAGAATTCCATCTACTTCCTCAGCTGATAGAGTGGAGTTGCCAACTTTAATTATTCTACGTGCTTTTTTAATGTGCCTCACTGCCTTTATTTGCACTTTTAGGTCTAGTTGGATGATCCCTAAAAGGACAGGGAGGCTGTCTGTAGCAGTTGTTCTGTACGCTCCAGTGATTCTTAGTAGTGGCTGCCGTTGTGCAATGTTTAGGCTTCGTCTTGTCGCCTTGTCACGTCCACGGTGTCCAAGCTTGTTCGCCCATGCTCCTGCTCCGTATGTGGCAATAATCTCGTAGATGGCTTCATAGGCAATCCTGAGATGTCTGCTCCTAAGACCCCAATCGGTTACGCTCTAATCCCAGAGAAAGCTTAATTTAGCCCTATCTGAGATTTTTTGCGAGATTTTCCGCAAACCGTTAGGGTGAGGTCGTTAGCATAGGCTACAAACGGTAGAACGTCGTTTAGCACTATGTTCCAGAGTAGTGGTCCCAAGATGAATCCTTGCGGGCATCCCATTGAAAGCTTTTGTTGTATCAGCTCTCCTCCTGCCTGACCGACGACAGTTCTGTTTGACTGTGTCCCGCTTCTTCGAAGCCTAAGAATCATCAAATTCCACCAGGTGTTGTCGAAAGCTCACTGAAAGTCGAGGAGTATTGCCACAACGTACTTGGAGTTGGAATTTTCGACTGTGCTGATGATCTTTTCTAAGGCATTTGCAGTCGATTTCCCTGGTCTGAAACCGAACTGCTTATCAGATACCCTCATAAGTCAAGTTCAGCCTGTTGGCCATTATTTTTTCCAGCGGCTTGCCGAGTAATGGAAGGAGAACGATAATCCGATGGGCATTTGGCTCGTTGGGTGGTTTTTCAGTTTTCGCCTTAGGCAATATCACTGCAAGTCCTACTTTCCGGCAGCTGGGGAAAACTCTGCATCGGAAACACTCTCTGTAGATGTGACAGAGGTCCACATCAATTTAGGGATAGGCACGCTTGATTATCCTGCTATCAATTCTGTCTATTCCCGGAGACTTAAGAGTTCTTAAAAGCTTGTTGAAATAGGTAAATTTTGATTTTTTTTTAAACTTACAAATATATTGCGATCGTTGAAAATTCGACACTTGACACAAAAAAGTTACGGATCACTGCAATATAAGAAGTTCTGTCCACCTCCAATTTAAATTAGAGCAGCTGTCAAGAAATGGATACTCAGATCTGCTATAATTGCGCAATATTGCATCATTAATTCTGCCTTTACTGCTCTGCAATTAAATTTAATTACTGTTTTATAATATTTTTGAGTAATCTGTTATTTTTAATTACACGCATATAATCTATAGAGGTATAACATTAATTGCTTTTAGCATCGATGCTGAGTTTGAGCGATTATCATGTCTTGAATAATGAATTCATTGCATTTGTTGTGGTATGCCTGAAAGCTTAAGAACATATTATATAATATCGAATCATCCTTTTATATTTTTATATCGGGTCAGTACAAAAGTTCGTGCAGATTTTGTTAATTATGGCTCGTCCTCAAATATTATCTTTATAAATTTGCTTATATTTAAATCGCAGTTTTTGTAGGGCACATCTCAAACTTATCAAATGGAGTCCTGTTTTTGATTTTTTATTAAATGAAGATCATAATTAATGTTGATAATGTGTATTTTTAATACTTATAGTTTTTTATCTGAGCTTTAAATAGGCTCAAGGCAATTTTCATATTTGCATTTTATTACCGTAACATGAGTGCTTGTCGAAGTGGCATATCTACTCTTTCTTCGTGGGTCCCTACTTATCTCATTCAGTACTTAGGATCTGATCCTTTTTTATCTTTTCTCACCCTCGTGTATACCATGGCATGTGTGTGTCTAAGATGTTAAATCCCTCAAGAGCGGTACAACCTGAGGACGGACTCGAGTGGACATCAAATAAAGTACATAAATAATGGTTTCCATTCGGGAAAATAACCCAATCTACAACATATCGGACGAAAAATCCTAAATAGCCCGCCGTATATGTGGAATGCCCCATTCTCTACAATCGTGAAAACGCTTTAATTTTAAACGAACCCCAATCTGCGAACCCTGTTTGGATACGTCAGTTTATTGTGCTTTTTTTTTACATTTTCGCTAAATTTGAAGCTTTTGCAGCAGACGAAAACGTATTATGTAAGTTTTCTCGAATTACATATTTATACGCTCGTTCGTTTTTATTATGCACGCTTCAGTACGTTTGCTCATCTCTGTTCACGTGTATTTTTTTCGGGAAACATTTTTTCGGAATTTTTGGAAATGCCCCGTGTAGCAAGGTCGAAGCTCAGCCCTCTAATCATAATAAAATCTCTTTATTAATTCATATCAACGAACTCGAATTTCGCCGAAATCGTAAACGCAAAATTACTATTATTATGTAGCACGCTCCTTGTTTAATTATACGTGAGGGGGTTGGACGGGTGGGCGAGATTTCTCTTTGTTGTATGCGAGATTTTTGCTATGGATAGTTTTAAAAGCGTATCGGTCCTCTGCTTTTTGGCGATTGGTCTTTTATTGCAACAATTTATCCAAATGAGCCGAAATTGACCCTGTGTAAACCCAAAACGGCGATGGAGTCCTCGTAAATCTCGGCGAAGTACTCGGGACCTCTGGGATTTGCAGAAACGGATCTATTGTTGTCAAAGGATTCTGTTTTATTGCCGCGCTTCATGACCCATCCACAATCACACTCGATGATAAAATTTCGAGTTACGTTTACTTCCTCGTCGTAAATCTGAACTTTATTGATGAAATTATTGCTTTTTTTATTCATAAAATCATTATTTTCATGTGCGGATTTTTAACCCCTAATCGGATATCGTAACTCTCGACAGGTTTATTTTATTATGCTTACAGTATATAATGGATTTCGAGAATCATTCTCCTATTTTTTTAAAACTAAACTGATGAAGAATGGTCTATATTAACCCTTTGCAATCGAGATCCTTTTTCCCGCGGCGAACCAGCAACTCGAGACTTTTCGCTGCACTTTTGGCGAATTTCTTACTCCTAACTTAAAATCATTACACACACATAAATTGATGTATAAAACTTTTATATTTTAACATTTTATATATCTTTACACTTTTATGAATATAATTTCTTAAATATTAGTCTCTGTAATTTTGCTGTGTGTGATATTTCATAAAACAATTACCAAGATGCATGCTCGGTTTTTCGGGGCAAGTATTACAATAATATGTGGTTTGATGTTTTTTGTCGACTTTGTTTCTTTGAGAACAGACTTTCCAATCCTTCCCAACTCCTGTTCAATATTTATATGGATCAAGAACTTAGTAGTCTTTCTGCTACGACTGTCAAGTTCGAAATAGTGCAGAAAATGCAGTCCAATTCGTGATTGTGACTAGTTTCAGATAAGAAAATATTATAGCTATTTGAAGAGTGTCTTATTACACGTCATATTATACATATTCTGCATGAAATCGTATGGTGAGTGAGAGTCACCTCTCGAGTGCAAAGGGTTAACTCCAAGACAATTTATTAGTAAGTTGAAAAATCGTTAATGAAAGCATCGAGCATCCTTTAGGCAAACAGTTTACTCATTTATAAGAATGGATTTTTCAAACAATCAAAGCTGACATACATAATAATATAAATAAAAATAGTAATAACTGACTAAACTGCACAATATCTACAGAGTATGAAATTCATTTTTATAAGTCTGCTAGCTGCCACTTTCTTCCCAGATCGTATATGCAGGACCATCAAACTAAATCTCGCCAAATTCAAGGACACCTTTTGTAATATTTCAATAATTCTTCTTTTAAATAATCTGAATTTGTGTGATGCGACGGCACAACTTTTGATTGGAATGTCCAAGGTCTGAAACTGAAATACTAACATATTCATGTTATTGTCGAATATAGGCAATCTCCATTTGATACTTTTCTAGAGATAATTGGTTTTTATGGGATATATAAAACCATTTATCCTGTCTAAATTTAACCCAATTTTTATAATACAATCCCGGAGTTAGCTCATGATTCAACAATATAATTTAATTTCCTAGATAGGATATTGTTGCGTTTGAGAAGGATGGGATCGTCCGCTCCTTAGTAGCGATGGGGCTCCGCAGTCCCGAGACGGACTCGCAGCATACGCGACGGAAATCCACATCATTAAAAACGGCCCGCTTTAACTACCAAAAATTGATAATCAACGGCAGAAATTATTATTTTAATCAATTAATTTGAATTTACATTATTATAATGATTCAATAATAAGCGCGAATTATTCCCACGCTATAATATATTTGCTTTTCAATAACACAATCAAATTATGATCTGAGCAGGTCTTTATAATATCAAGTTTACTCGCTGCTCCAATGTGTTTGTGAATCTCATTCAATTGACAATATTCAATACTTGCATGTAAGTTTTACAATGTCTTTCGTGTTGTGCCTTCATATATTTAAGTTAACAAGTTAAAGGCTGTGAATTTGCACGCAAGTTTTAGAAAGCATTGGTTGTGGCTTGTTAACTTGTAACTTTTTTGTCACACATCAATCTTTTAACAGTAATAAAATTTCGATAAGATTTTTTTAATTCTGCTCCTTCGTCTGAATCTAAAATCGTTCAATATATTTCATGCCAATGCTCCTGGTGATATGTTTGGCTCACTAGATGCATATTTTTTTTACAAACTATTAGATTAACTAAGTGGTACAGTATATTTCAATAAAACAAGATGGGTTCTATTTTCAACGAACAAATCGATTTTATGGGGTTCAACGCTTGCAGAGCAACAAGCTATTTTTCACAATAGGCGATTTTCATAGAGCCTTTTTTTCTATTTTATTTATTTAATCCTGTCACGTTTGACGCTGTTTTCAGCGAGTTATTCGAACGCGGACGCTAAAAATATTTTTATGCGGTCGTCGTAAAAATATTTTATTTTCCTTCCGATTCCTGGACATCGTTCGGGAAACGTCCCGCAATCGCACACAAGTCCACGTGCACACGTGAAGTCGCATTATATTTTTTATTTCGTCGTCTTTTTATCGTTCGGGCCCTAAAAGATGCTGCCCGATAGATGACATTTCGGGCGGGGTTTTATTTTCGTAGGGGCTCCCCGCGGTATTTAGGAGATAATAACACCGAGAGCGATTCGTACTATCGGGTATTGAATTATTCCCGAGTCCCTTTCGGTGGCAACCTTCACCTTTTTATTGATCGGCCTTTCGATGAATTTCATTGTTTCCAGACTGACGGACGTGCGTGTTGCCCAAGGGTCTGCCTCGGCTTCAAGTTCAATATATTAAAACACAGTCTTTTCACGCCCTTCGAGGGTTTCCTTTTCCTTCCGGGGGTGGAAATAGCGCATACTTAAAATAAGGATAATCGAGCTAGATTTATTTAACAGCGGTTTGAAGGATTTTTTTGCACGCAGACTTAGTTATTTGATATATCAATCTTTGAATTGGCTAATCTTAATCCAAATATCAAAATTTCAAGGCATTAATCTTTTCTTTCATTTTCGCACGTCACAGATCATGTTAATACGAAATGTATTCAATAATTTTTCAAATTGTATAAAGAGAAAAAAATGTAATCACAAAAAGATTCGTAAAAACTAATCTTAAAAGTAATTTCAATCATTTTCTATACCCTCCTTCCGTCGATCTGACAGTTTTCTGTGTCGTTATTGAAAAGGTTATGGGGGCTTCTTTAAAGAAAGTGTGACGAAGCAAAGATCAATATTGAAAGCTCTACATTTAGAACATTTCAAATGCTTTACATATCGATAACTGAAACATCTTTATAGTTCGACATTTGCAATTTGATATTTTACTTAACCTACACAAAATTCACAGAAAAACTAATGAAACACAGTGCGAAAGATCAGCAAGTGTCAAACAATAGTAAACAATGAGTTTTGTAATGATAACAACATTATCTTCTGTCGCCTTTTGTATCGTTTTTATCACATAGAACTAGAAAAGTGGATTTCCAAAAGAAGGAAAAACTTAATTCAAGGAATTCCTTTTCAACAAATTCAATACAATTGTCTCGAGTTGTTTTGCACTAGTTTCCAAAGAAAACTGTACCCAATATTTAAACACACCCAAAAGGGCATTTTTAAAGGCATTTTACCCTAGTGATCGTATAATTAAGATGGTTTTAATATTGTTTTATTTTTCTCTCAATTCATATAGCTCAAGAGCTGGCAGCATAAATCGCATTTAATAGCAAATGAGATTACTATAGTTGTGCTCTGGTGTGTTTCTGGACAATCATTATGACATATCTGTTGACTGAGTGCCATTGGGTTTGGGAGGGGAAAGATTCATTCAATAAGCAGCGACGAACAGGAAGCAATTAGATAAATAAACACTGTCGATAGCACACAATATTCGGTCATTTCTTTGCGTAAAAAAATAACAAACTTTAAATCGAAATCATTATTAGTCGATAAATTTGGGCTAACGATCTATACAATCGTGCGATGTATGCGGAGAAGCTCTCCGTCTCTGTCTCCCGAACTGCGCTACGTTCTCTCTCTGTCTCTGTCTGTCTCCGAGCTCAATGTACAAGAGTGCTCTTTCGAATAAGTGGAAGGGGAGTCCCAGGACCTGGCATAGTACTCCTTTAGTAAGTCAAAAAGAAATTAACATTAACAACAACATTTGAGACACTCGAGGTTCCCAACACGGCTTTCAGTTAATTCTTACACCATCTATGATATTCGCTAGCTCTTATTGCATCACCGAATTTGAGATGATCTGGTGCTAACTCATAATAGAACTCAATAGCTTATTTGGATTAAAATTTAAGAAAAAATGTTTAATTTTGTTCCACAAAATTTTTAATGAGCAACTGGATTCGACTGTTATATTTAGACGATGATCATGGGATTAACTTTGCTATGAAATTACATTATTTTAAACATACACAATGAACGAAAAACATATGTATTTATTTTTGTATATATGTATAAGACAATAATCATATTTATATATAAAATTTTTTGAAAATCCAGGAAGAAAAATATGTAAATATATATAGTTAGATGTAAATGAAAAGAGTATGACAGCGAGTGTATCAAAATTCGGGTGGAAGTTTTTTCGAGCTTTCTTCTGTTTTAAAAGTGCGTTTATTTTTCTACAGATGCTTATTAAAATTAGCAGACTCGTTTATTTTTGCTTATCTGGCGTGTTTTGGCTATCTTTGTAACGATACAGCATCCTGTTTGTTCTATATATATATGTGTATACACTTAAACCTTTTTTTGTGCGGTAGATGCGTTCAATCGCACAAAAAAGGCCACGACTTACATAGAAAAAGTGAATATTTTACAAACCGCATAACTTTAAAACTTGTATATAAAATATATCCAAAATCGCATAAAAAAAACTTAGGAATATATTAGGTTGTCCCATAAGTTTCTTTCGCAAATGAACACAGATCTTATCATAGGATATAAAATATATTATAAATACGTGGTTTTAGAATGTCATATGGCGTACTAAATACGTAGCATCTTAAGGGAAAGGTTAAAAAAAACTTACCCGGTTATTTTAAACATTTTGATAATTAAAATCATATATGTATTTATATTGACATGCATCTTTGCAGATAACAAGCACTATAAAAAGTGTGGCTATTAAATAGAGAGACCGGTGCTATATCTTAATTTTAATCGGGGACTTTTAACTTCTTTCCCCTACAATATGCTCCCATCTTACATCTGACCACGGCTAAAATCTTATCTTCCACTGATAATAGCGAATAGAGCTGTTGACTATTTTCCATTGGATTTTTAAAAAGCTTAGTTCGAAACGGATTTCGCTAGAGCGGACTTAACTTTAATGACACTTTGAAAATCGCGATTTTAATGTCAAAGAAAACTATGAGCTGACTTGAATTTAGATTGGTTTTGTCGAGCTTCCTGCAATCTTCATACTTTGCTCGATCTTTGAACTGATAACTTTATGACACAGCATGCAGTGGTTGTATATGATTGTCCAGGATCATCTAATTTTGGCTTACATGATTTGGATTAATGCACATGAGGACAGTCTCGTTTCTTAATAGCCACAACTTTTATAAGATTTTCTGATACGGTGCTTAATATTTTTCAACAATTTTATCTAATATTCATTGTCGTATATTTTATAAAATTTGCAAATAAAAGTTGTGGGGTGGAAATGGGGATGCTTAGAGATTTATAAATAATGCAATGAAATACGCAGAACGTTCCTGGTATTTTATAACATAGCCATAAATATCATGAATTCTCTGGGTAAGTAGTATTAGCCTTCATTTCTTTGTCATACAAAAATAGCATAAAATGACGCAAATGCACCTCTTCTGTTGTGGGTTGCAATATTGGTTTTTCTAAAGAGAATTTTTGCATAATGTATTATATTATCTTAGAAATATTTGCTTTTTTTGACTGTATCTTATAAAGTGTTGAACAAATTCTACCCTATTTCGGTGCAAAACGGTTAAATATAATATACTTTGTTCAAGGGTCTTATCGAGCCGAATAGATCTGCTGCGATGTTCATAAATTTTATTTTTTAATATCAAAATTACATTTTTGCAAATCTTTATCCCCAATCCATATGCTTAAAACGTTTTTAACATCTGTTGAGCTGGATTTCCCTTATTTGATGTTCTTCATATTTTGCTTTAATATTTGATGAATTTGCATTCATACACAAGCGAAATGTTTTCAGCTTTACATTTAATAAATTAATCTATCCAAATATGGACAGTATACTTAAGGATCGTATATCTTATCGAAAAAACATTTTCATCTCCATTAAATAATTCCTAAAAGACTCGCTCTGAACGCAAACGTTCGACGTAAAATTGTTTTCTATTCTTGTAAATCCGTTCAATCTATTATTCGAGACATTTCAATATATTTCAATGACATTCGAAGCATAAAAATGCCATATACCGGCTTTATAAAACGGATCCCCATACACATCTAATTAATGCCGTATACATTTTTTAATAGAAACGTAATATATGGACTCGAGCATGCCTTCAGAGTTTTTCCACCCTCTTTGAAGGTCGCACAAATGGGGTATGTCATTTAGCGGCAAGAAGAAAAACTTTCGGCTTTTCGGCATAACTGTGCGTTTAACAGACGTCTCCTAAGATAAATATATCATTTCGGCTGAAAAGAATGATAAATATGGCTTTTATTGTAATGTTTAATGTGCGCATGTAGTGAGCAGACTTTATGGCATTTCAACCCCTTTTGTGCGGATGATGTATAGTCTCTTGCTTTTGCACCTGAATGAAGTTTTTTTTTAAAGAGCGCACAATGAGCGTAATTTATTTGCTATTAAATTGCGCGATCCATTACGGTGTTTTAAGGGTTGTTCTGTTCTATTTTGGATCGTGTCAACGGAATTGTGGTCAACGGAATAAATATTTTCAATAAAGGTCGCGTATGATTCGTATTATTAGTTTAATGGAATTTTCAACCCCTTGGCATTTCAATGCTTCGTCAGATGATGTCATCGATCGTGTGTAGTCATTAATATGGAGACAATAGAATAGATTGTAATAGATGCTAAAGACGCGTTCAATAGATTTTCATCGCCATGATTAAGGGGTGTAATTTGTTCGATATACTCATGAAGACGCATTTATTACTATCGCTATGGGGATACGTTTCAAATTGTCGGTCAAAAACAATCTTGCTTCAGATCTTCGTCCATTTTTCATTGACGTTCCCGATGGCCATTATTTTTTTTGGGGGGCTTTAATTCCTCGTTTTACGACCCAAAAATACATTATCGACGCGTAATGAATGTTATTGATTCTTTGATTTCGTTTCCTGGTTGACTCCAACGAGGAAGGAAATATTTATCGCTTCTTTTAATTGTAATTGGGTATTTCTTTTGAGAATGTCTTCCTCGTTTGTTACACAATCTTCCATGAATCTTACAACAATCATCAAGACCAAGACTTTCTTCTTTGTTTATTAAAAGAAAATCAATTAAATGTTGTCGAACAACTATCATCGCTATCATTGGATTATCCAACTATTAACACATTTTGTTCCGGCTTGTTCGTGATTGTACATTTGTTTGATTTATCACGCAACTCTCAACTATAATGCAATATGATAACGATATTTTAGCACTATTTTTTTTTTTAAAATATCACAATCTTTAAATTCAATAACAGCCATTATAACAAATTATTTTTTAACGGTTTTAATTTTTAAAAAAGCGAAACTGCCATTTTTTAATATGCCGTGGGTGGGATTTCGCGAGGCACGTGATCTAATCGCGGAAAAATGGTTGCTTCTTTTATTGCTAGCGCGCGGCGATATAAAATTGAAAGGATCGCATCCCTTCAGCCGGAGCAGGCATTGAAACGAAGGTAGATTTTGGGCTCAGAACCTTTGGGAAATGGACATTAAGACGTGAGTCTAAGACAAGAGAAATTATCTCTCTGCCCCTCTTTAAACTGATCTTGGTTGTGCTTGAGAAAAGGGCTTGTCGTGAGCTTTTACAGCTGATTATGCGCCCTGTCAAATAATCAAATAAATGCTTGAATTGATGGAACTGTTTTATGACCACCTTTCTCCACCGATAGTTAAATAGACCATATAATAATTTTAAATAAGCTTTTAAATACTTGGCTGCACGAGGCGCCTGAAGGGTTGGCATAAATAAAAGTGTCATATTAATAGGCATAATAAAGCTTTAGACATTTAAAAAAAGCAATAGAGTTCTGTGTAAAAGTTACCAAATGTATATATACAGTATATGGATAATGAGTGGATTAAAAGTCTCTCTTTCATAAAAATTTGGAATAAGAAAAGAAATGAGGACCAAATAGCTTCTCCCGATAGACTAAAAAAAAACATCGCTCAAAAAAATATTTATCCACACAAAATACTCAGCTTAATATATTTTTTCATTAGCCAGGAGTCTTTAAATTTATAAAATAAATTTGCTTATTCTTAAATTTTACATTACAAATATAATTAGTATTGAAGTTTCAACAATTCAAAAGGCATGCCAATCGTTCAGTTCACATGTGTAATTGCACACAAACGAGATTTTTTCAGCTGAAATGATTTCACGGTCAGATGGACTGGATTGGGGGTTCATTATCAATCGAACCCATTTCCTAAGCTGCTGTATGGTCTGTTATGGATTACCTCAGACTAGCCACACAAAGACTGTCTTTCACTAATCCTTTAGCCTTACTAGAAATGCTACGCGTGGAGCGTCCAGGTGCCCACCCATTTTGCTCCATTTCCTCCAAAGGAGACGAGGTTTCCGCGGGAAAGACCAGCTTCAGACCATGTGCACCTGCAATTGACTGACTGCAAGGGTTATTTCTTCCCCATGGTACTCGTATCGGTTCGGTCAATCTTAGTACCTAGCCACGGAGACGAGTCGCCGTCCAAACAGCCTAAAACCGTTCTCC
This sequence comes from Stenopsyche tienmushanensis, assembly GCA_008973525.1. NCBI lineage: Eukaryota > Metazoa > Arthropoda > Insecta > Trichoptera > Stenopsychidae > Stenopsyche > Stenopsyche tienmushanensis. The sequence goes on from WACJ01000025.1 coordinate 492,525, forward strand.
CCTGTTTGCCTAGGCCAGGGGTCGGCAACCTGCGGCTCGCGAGCCACATGCGGCTCTTTGGATGTGAAGCTGCGGCTCTTTAGTTCCATACGCAAATAACGAATTTTTCTACTTGAATAACCATGCAAAACCATCGCTCCCATTGAATTTGTTTGCCCAATTATTTGTTATTGAAGTACAAGTTAGTGTTGCAAGTAAATTTTAAATTGTTTTAATTTTTTTCTTAAATAATAAGTGATTATATTTTTTTCTTTTTTTCCGTGGGAGGGGAATCTTCGCAAGATACCCATTCTGGGTAGTGTGAGATTAACGATTAACTCGTTCCTGCCCACTAAACCCCTCCCTTGTCCTTCTCTGCCCCCTGGTATTGTTTTACACATTGCTTCAGGAGGTCAGGTTGTCTGGCCTTAGATTGGCCCTATTCTAGTGTTGGAGAGGCGCTCTGCGTCTCTCTCTCTCACTGCCCTCTTTGGCGCTCAGAATCTCTTCTACGTAGTTGCGCCAAAGGTTCCAGTTCTTCTTGCTTCCTATCATGCTGTGGACTGACGTTGAGTTTGGCTACCCCGAGTGCTTGTTTCAGTAGTTTTTTCTGGAGTGCTCAAGCCTCACAGCCAATGATGGTGTGCTCTACGTCGTCGACCTCCGCTTGGCAGTGATGGCATGTTGCGGATGGTTCTTTGTCAATCCGCTTCAGGTACGCACCGAAGCATCCGTGCCCAGTGAGCACCTGCGTCAAGCGGTAGGTTGTTTCACCGTGTTCCCGGGCCCTCCACCGACTTATGACCGGGATAAGTCGATGGGTCCATTTTCCCTTGCTGGACTGATCCCATCTCCGTTGCCAGGCTTCCCTCAGTTTCTGGTCATGTTCGTTGCGATTTTTAGGATATTCGTAGTCCAAGGTCCTCTTCTTTGCTTGGAGGTCCAGCGGGGGCATTCCAGCAATCACAAGCGCAGCGACACTGTCTCGGAGCTGCGGTGACTCGGAGCGCTCCTTGTCGCTGGACCCTAGCGAGCTTCTTTCTATTGGTGTCGCGTCTGAGCGTCTCGTGCCATATCGGGGTTCCGTACAAAAGGATCGAGTGTATTACCTCGTTTATGGTACGTCTTCTGCACGGCTTTGGCCTTCCAATGTTGGGCATGAGCCTTCCAAACTTTTGCACCTTCTCTGATGTTTCTTCCATGTGTTTGCTAAAGGTCAACTTGTTATCCATGAGGATCCCGAGGTATCTCAGCGTTTTGCTGTATTCCACCTCGTGTCCTCCAATAACAAGCTGCTCGACCCTCGGTCTTCTCCGTCTGCTGCATATCATTGCCTCCGTTTTCTCGGCCGCCAGCTGCAGGCGATTATCCCGCATCCACGCTCGAATTCTGGCGAGGGCTTTGTTGCCCGTCGCCTCCACTTCCTATGGATATTGAGCCGTCACCAGTAGCACGACGTCGTCCGCGAAGGCAATGAGTTCTGCTCCTGCAGGTAGTGCCATGTTTAGAACACCGTTGTAGAGTACGTCCCAGAGGGTTGGTCCCAGAACGGACCCCTGCGGGACGCCCATCTCCAATCTTCTCGTCAGGTCCGTTTCATTGTGATGGACATATCGGTCTTTGAAATAATCGCTTATGAGGTCGAGTGCATACTGTGGAATTTCATTTTTTTCCTCCAGGGCTCCAACGATTAGCTCCCAGTTTGCGCTATTGAAAGTGTTTTTTTTTTGTTGGCAAGAAATTTTTTTGTGGCTCTTTAAACACTTTGAAATTTGTAAATTGTAATTTTTGGCTCTTCCGACTCAAAAGGTTGCCGACCCCTGCCCTAGGCTGTTGAGGATAGTGGTGACCTTTTGACAGAGAACTCGTGTTAGCTGGGCTACCTCAGCAGCAATCAATCATTTGGAACAGCGAGCGATCTTTAAAAAGCGAGAACCCTCTCAGGTCATGATTTGAATTGCCGAAGACACAATTCTTGATATGATGTATCCTGATTTCTTGGATCTGAATAATTAAATATGGAGACAGTTAATAAAATCGGCAGATAATATAATCCTACTCCAAAATACGCATAAGTGAAAGGCAAGGGGAAACCATGATTTTCAATCAATGTCCGCAAAGTTGAAAGCTCGGTAGACTCTAAATTTCCTGATTTACATTGTATAAACACTAATCAGCTTTGTAGAAATGAATGTAAAATTTCGATCTTAGCTACAAAAGCCACCAACAGTCATTGTATTTTGCATAGGTAAGGTCTCGAAGCAAAAAAAACTTGGACGAAGCAATAAATTATGTTAAATATTTGTGCGAAAATAAACAAGGTGTTCTGTGAAAATTTCAGTATTTACGAAATTTTCCGTCGCAGGAAAAGTTTGGGAAACCCTGATTTAGTTTCTGATTAATTTTACATTTGTTACCGGATATTTTTATGAATAAAATTTTTAGGTATAAAATTAGTTGAGACGTCAAACTGACGGGTACTGGCGGAGATATGAATACATCAGATGTATAACTTCTAAATTACAAAGCCGAGACGAAAATAGATTTGGGAATATATTTTCGCATCATTCTATAAATAAATAATAATTAACAAAAATACCGGGAAATTTTGTTTTCAAAATCAAAATTAAAATGGCAAATTTAAATTTCTATCAAATATTTAAAGTATTCTCTATTAAATCTTTATTCAAGAAGATTAAAATATTGTTCAGAAATGAGGAAGATTTATGATATGTGCCTGTAGGAAGTGTGTTACATAAGGGCTACATTTGAGTGTTGTCTGTTGGCAAATGTTGACCCCACGATAACGCCAGGACAAGGTTAATAATAGGTGGAAGCGGTGAATGGAGAAGCGCATGCCCCTATCGAGGAATTTAGGAGTTTTCCCTGTGAGTCGGTTGCGTGCCGACGGCGACACGTGTGGCACAGCGCCGTGCCGACGTCGAAGGGGTTCACGTCCGTCCGACGACCTCTAATTCGCTCCATCGGCGACCTCCCCCAACCTGCATACTTAAAGCGTTTATTTTTAACCGTCCTCGTCCTGTCTACTTTTCGACAATCGGCATGAATTATACATCGCCGGCTATTTCAGAATTTGTGTCTCATTAAGGCCGGCCACGTGAATTATCGAAGCGGCTGTTGACTCTACTCCGAATAATTACTCGCACGGATAATCGACGTGGACTCCCGTAAATAACGATTTTATTCATCCCATCGGCATTGCCGCCGAAGCAAGAATTACGCAACCGACGCACGATACAATCGCCGCTATATTATAAAATCGTTATTATTTTTTTCTCATTCGTTTCGCTTCGAATGCTCAATTTTGCTACTCGAATAAAAATACGCCAACACGAGAATGTGCTCACTGTTTATCGCTTTATAAATGTGACTTACATGTTATTTATTGGGAAATCATTCCCATGATAAATGGCAGTGTTCGTCCAAATTAGCGCATGCGACGATACATTGGCCGCAAGTCGGGGTTACAGCATTGCGTTGGTATATTAGGTTATCCCGAAAGAAATCCATTATTTTGTTTTCTTTAATATTTAACGTTATCGACTTACTCCCACCCCTCCTGTAAGTTTACTTTCCTTTTATAGAAACTAGTTAAGCAGAAAAGCAGCATTTACAATATGAGACACCTCCAGTGACTTTAATTAGGTTGAGTCATAAATAGCTGCCGGCGAAAAGAAGCCGTTATAATTATTCGGTTTTAACCTTGTAGAATCATACATATTGGTGAGTATAGGTTACCATTAGATATGTATGAGTCCAATCAGTCTTTCGACAACAGTTAACTGCATCACGTCTTATGTTATAGTATTTTTTTATCCGTAAAATGGAAAATCGAAAAGTGCATTTTTTGTCATATGCTTTGAGAGTTTAAATAAAGGCAATAGTAGTATGATTACAGCTAGGGAATCCAATCCCGAGCAAAAATTTGGATCCCGGGATTGGGATTTTCAATATTTTAAGAAATTACATTGATAAATTGATCAAAAATTACTAATAAGTCCATTTGTTCAATATAAAAAATAACTTGAAGGCCAAAGAATTTTATTTATCTAAGAAAAGATAAAAACACAATTCAAAAATAGATAAATAAAACACTAAAAAATTCAAATATTATTTTGAAAATATGCCCGAAGTAACATTAAACCATCGAGTGTTTCGTCATTTAGTCTGGATCTGATTTTGGAAGTCAGGCAACTTGCTGCTGAAAATGCACGCTCAGCTTCCACACTCGTTGGAGGTATCGTCATCAGAAATTTAAATGCTAGTTCGAGTTGATGATAGCGTGAGTCCTCATTTTCGTATAACACCATCAATGTGACTGATAAAATTCCTTTCTGCTGAGACACGGACTAAATCTCGCAAAATTCCCGATTTCCCGACAAATTATTTATTTCCGTCGCTGCAGATGAATACTTATATACTATAATACTTTGATGTGATTCGTAATTACGTTACGGAGGAATACAAAAATTCTGAACCCCGCATCTATTATATTTCATGTCGATATTCCCATTATTAGAGTCGAGGTGTAGTAAATACATCACCGGTAGGGAAAGGTTACTATAACAATTTGAAAAACATACATGTACGCTATATGTTTTTCAAAATGTACGTCACTGCCCCTAGGCGTCGCCTAAGTTCACCAATTAGTAATTACGCCACTGTTTCCAAGCGTCCAGATTTCGTCGGGAATGTCTCGATTTAGTAGCTGTAAAATGTCATACTGTTACATGATAATGCAAAACCGCATACAGATTTGTATTTAATATTGCTTTGTTATTTTGTTAAAGTTAAATCAATATTTTTAAAAAATCGGCAAGTATTATGACTCAACCCGATATATAGATCAATTTAATCATCATCAACAAATCATTTGTATCAGGGAAAAAAAATTGAATTTAATAGAGAGCGTGTGAAATAATAGATTTTTTTCGGAAGGACCTAATATAATTTATTATAGTTTGAATTTATAATTATTTTATATGGCATTAATCAGATAAAATGCAGTTCTATTGATCTTATAGCTATTTCTTATACAATACAGAAGGTTATTTAAATTTTATTATATAAACTAATTTATATTAAATTTCTTTGTGTGGAAGGCAACGGGAAACCACCACATTAAATCCTTTCCCTAGTAAAATCTCCTATGGAGATCGCCTACGTCCGATGGTTCAGATATGGCACATTAAGAATCAAAATTTAGTCCGGAATATTAATGTATGCAATACAAATACATTTTGAATTTACTTATATCCTATTGTACTATATTTTAGTAGAGACTTGAAGAAATAGAGCTATCGATAGAAGGCAAATATATATTTTGAGATATAGTGTAACATCGAATGCATCCGTAATACTTGCTCGAAAAGCTAAGGTTTTTCATTAAATTCTCACAGGATTTTCATCATTTCACGTACACTGTGGGAACATGGTAAACTTTCAAAGCTTCCGTGAGCTTTTTACGAACCGCATGCGCGAAATTGTGAATTGCTTTAAAATACAGCGACAGTCTTTTTTCTAATAACGAAGTCATCACGTAGCGTACATAAAATATAGTTCGTTTTTTTCTTAAATTTTTATTTTTGCACTTCTTCTCATGGAACGATTTCCGATCCCTTTGGCGCGATTTCCATAACGTATATATTTTTAAATATGCAACTTGCTGCGGATTTGAACCCCAGATAATTCAATCAAGTCAAAAATTACTAAAATTGCCAAAATTGTGGTTTTATGCAAGATGATAACCAAAATTTTATATAATGCATTGAACGAATTTAGAATTAGTTTTGATATTAAATAGTCAAATATTAATGTGAATGCCATACATACTTTATTCAACATGTCCCTTGGGGTCTGATACATCCTTGGATATATCAACATATTTATTCACAAATAAATTTGGCAATTTCATGTGTTAAAATGTATATTTCTAATTATTGTCTCTTTTTTACAGGTAAGGATCTCTGATTTTCTTCCGCTTGTATTCATCCCTCAATCATTCAAACAAGGTATTTTTAATTATTTATTTAATTAGTTGTGAAAAATGCAGCATTAACTCTATAAAAACCGCGCGCACAAATTTGTGCGTTTTGTCGCTTCAACGTTATACAAACTTTATGCAAGCTATGAAGGATCATAACTTGCTCAGCAAAATAATCCGTTTTCGAGTCAAGATGACAGTTTAACCCTATCGGTGTCCTGCGTCTCATCATACACTCGTGCAACCCTGTTATTTTATATTCGCAACACATTAATAGACAAAAATAGCTGAACAACAGAAAGCAGATACCATGAAAGTTGAAAATTAAGAAATATTCCGAAGAAATGAACGAATATTGTGTGCTCAATGTTCATTTAAATTTAAATGGGTTCAAATGCTGGAATTATAGTATCGGTTTTAAAATAACCCCCGAGTCATTTTTATGCGCGGATTTTTCGATTTGTAATATCGTCAACCTGCAGGATGTCGTTGCATAAGCATACCAATTATTACATATGACCTTTTACGTCCCGTTTATTAGACTCGCGGTCCATATTTGTTCGATTATCGTTCTTCATATTCAGCTTGCATGTCAATATTTAAGCCGCCCAGACCTGGAAGTCGCATATATCCTTGAAGTAATAAGTCGCTTAGTTAGACACGTGAAACGATTGCCAAATCACATGACGGAGGGCAATTGATGGAATAATGCATGAGTGGCAACCGTCCAATTCGTTCGAGTTTTTTGCAATTCGCGGCCCATTTAGCCGGCCGGAAGCAGCGTGTTGAGATTTTTCTTCGCTTGATATCGCGAATTTTTCATTATCGCAGCATGAATATTCATGTCGATACAGATTTTTAGCGGTTCGAATTTAATTTGGAATTAGCGCCACCTTCTTTAATAATGCGACCCTTCGTTTGCTATCGAATTATGAACCCAATAAGACAGAATTTGCATTTTCGACGTAGTTTTACGTACGAACGCGCCCGTTTTTATATATATATAATCATCGTTGTTGGCAAAACTGCTGGAGCATTAAATGTGGGGTGATTATTATGAATTTTTCTTCCTTACTTTCTACACTTTTTCCGCCTTTAATCAGATTTGTTCCATTTTTTAATCGGATGAAATAATATTAATGGTGCGCTGTTTATTCATATATATTGTAACTTTCGCACTGGAGATAAGATGGCATCGTTGACCAACTTCGTATAATTATGCTGGCTTAATCACTCAATTTTCAGTATAATTGAGATGTAATAATAACTCTGCCTTCAGACCTTCGATTTTATCGCTCAATAACATTGGAGTCTTATGCTGGAACTACTCTCTTTTATCAGCTTCCCCCTGCTGGAAATTCGCCTGTATCAATTGTCAGCTTATCATCTTCTTCCACTCTGACTCATTTCGATAAGTGCTCTTGCATTTTCGCCATTTTATTCCTATCTGGGCTCGTTTTTCAAAAAGCCTTGCAAAGAGACTTCGACAATTTTGACCGAAAATTGTGATGCGAGCGATTTTCATCGATTATTCAAGCTATATCTGATCGTTCCCCCCCTACATGTATTCGCTCGGCAACTTTATAAAAGTGTCTTTCGTCCGCCTTAAATCAAAATTCTGGGGTCGTATTAAAACGCGAACGAAGACCATCCCTCTGTCTTCGCCTCGTCGTTTTGCAAACTTTCAACAAAAGGCGCTCAAAATCAAATTACGATTGTCTCGAGATTAATAACGCCGAAATCCGATTTATTAGCTCATTGTGTTATTCTGGCGTACGTATAAGCCGGCAATTCGAGACGAATGCGACATTTTTTACGGGGCTTTCATTTGTGCCTTTTGAGAATACTCGAAGATGTAATTTAACATTTCATAGCCCGGGGCTAGGTTCGACATTTGCAATTCCATCGCTCGGATCCAGTCGTTTCCAACGTGTGGGCAGCGGACCGAGCTTTGAAACGTCGACGAATTATTTAACGACTTTTTCATCGATCCGAGCCTTTGTGTTGCCTAAATTTTAATTGTGCACTAAGGTCACTCGGAATAACACGAACTCTAATCTAATTTGTTCCGTTATTATTTTATGGGGAAATTCTGACAAGGCGATTTCCCTCGTGTTATCCTCGTAAAGAAAGCTATTCGGCACCGCATTCTACACCATTTATATGCGAAGACCACGTAATTTATTGTTCGGAAAACTGTAATAAAGTGGCGAGTCCGTGTCTCATTTATATTGAAAAATGTGAACTGTCTTACGACGTGTTCAAGGGTAAAATACAGTCACACTCGGTTATAACGAGCAAAAACGATACTGACACATTTGATTTCAAAGATTTGCATTATTGAGTTTAAATCAAAATTTCAAAAGAAAATAAAGATATATTACAGTGTACACTCAATTAACCAATTATATCTTAAAAAAATCTGGTGATACTCGAATAATGAGATAACTTCCGAACAATACATGAGGTGTTCTATCCACAGGTCAAGATTAAAAAAGCAAAACTCTTCAAAGCGATAAGGATGATGCTTCTATTTTAACTACCAAAACAAACGCCTGTTCTCATGTCTTTATCATCTTGGTTCTCAAAACAACCGGGCAATGAAGTTTACCCTTTCCCTTGCAGTGCTAAAAAAAAGCACTTGTGCGCTACCATGATATGTATTTGGTACACTATATGAAATTTTGAAAATTCTGAGCCCTATATCTATTATATTTCATATCGATATTCCCATTATTATATTCAAGTTGTAGTAAATATATCATGCTGAAGGAAAGGTTAAGAATGCTTTTTACACAATGAAAAAGCTTTCTGAAAAAGTACCCGGGTTGATAAAGAGACTAGTAACGCAACAGGAACTCATAAAATGAACCTTTTATGAGTTCAAAAAGAATAAACCTCGATATTTTAAGGGAATACCATTGAAGAATCTTCCTATCGATTATTATAGCCAGAAAGGGGCAAGGATGGACAGGGAGATTTTTAAAGATTCAAAAAGAATTGGGAAATGTAAAGTTTTAAAAAAATAAAGGATTGCCACAGAAAGCAATATTATTATACCCATTCTCATACGAACAAAAGCATATTGAAAATCCGAATCCATTCCTGCTGAAATCTGGACGCTTGGAAACAGTGGCGTAATTCCTAATTGATGAACTTAGGCGACGCATAGGAGCAGTGACTTTCTAATCTATGTATACATATATAACGTACATGTATGTTTTTCAAATTGTTATAGTAACCTTTCCCTACCGGTGTTGTATTTACTACACCTCGACTCCAATAATGGGAATATCGATATGAAATATAACAGATACGGGGCTCAGAATGTTTGTATTCCTCCGTAATATAATTACGAATCACATCAAAGTATTATAGTATATAAGTATTCATCTGTAGCGTCGGAAATAAATAATTTGTCGAGAAATCGGGAATTTTGCGAGTTTTAGTCCGAGTCTCAGCAGAAAGGAATTTTATCAGTCACAGTGGTGTTATACGAAAACTCGAACTAGCATTTAAATATCTGATGACGATACCTCCAACAAGTGTGGAGGCTGAGCGTGCATTTTCAACAGCAAGTTGCCTGGCTTCCAAAATCTCGAATCATAATACTATTATTGTTGCAGTTTCTTGCTGTTATTTTCTGATGCAACGCTTAAGGCAAACGGTATCCATTCAGCAAGGCTAACAATTGTATTGAATTGACCACTGCTTACATCGTTTCTTATATGGATTACCCAATGAATACCACAAAGCCAAATTGCGTGTAAATAGGCCGTTAGAATGATATAATAACATTGCACGTTAACGATTTGAACGGATTTACCTATCTTCCATAAGTTTGTCATAATTTTCGCAAACGGATAAAAAGTTTTGGAACCGCATAGACGTTCCACTGTGCTCGTTATATAATATATTTTCTAATATGGCGTATATTGATTGAACTTTGCAGCGATTGAGTTTGAATTTCCGTAATAAGTATTTCAAACTCTGACATTTGAAAGCGATATCCTTACGTGTGTCGGCGTTATTACTTATGTAGCAACCTTTTAATCAATGCTCCCCTGTATCAAATTCATGGGTGTCATTATTGCGATATTCAATCCATCTGTATCTTCACACGATGGACAAAAACGTTTGGTCATTAAATAACGGCCTGTTTAAAAATATTCTTAGGTCCGAGTTAAATGCCGAACGATTTTTAATTACGACAGTTTTTGAATTCTATTAGAATCGAAGAAAACATCGAACATAATGATAGTTTATTTTTCAAATGCTAAATTTTGCGCTGTTGAATGTTGTATTTGGAAAAAATCAGGTCGACATTTGAACCAGACATATATGCAACAGCCTTCTTTTATGACCCGGCCTCTAGGATATTTCCAATGCGATTTATTTTCAATGCACTCTAAAAATATAATCCAGTCATTACTTTGTGATTTTAAAATGTTTTAGCTGAGAAAAGTGCAAAAATATTGGATATCTGGATTTTTAATTTAATTTTTTGAATAATATTAAACGACATGTCTGAACAATATACTTACATAAATGTGGTATAGAACGCCAAAATACAATTTTTAAGGGGCTAGTGAAATTACTTTAGCCGGCGATAACGGTACACTCCCCGATGAAAGTGAGTTAAGTTTATGTTAGAAATTCAATTCGTCCTATAATTCGATTCAACCCATATCATTCCAAGACTTGTACGCCATCTTATGCGCTCTATAGGCATTTGGAATTTTAAAACAATTTTATTTTCTTTATATGTTAAAAGTTCATCAAGTTCTATATGTGGCATCAGGCTGTGTCAATATTAAATAGATCAATAGTTGATGGTATCTTAGATCAGAATTTGCCGATGTTTTGAGCTTTCACTCATCTAATTATAATGTGGAATATATTAATATAAGATAATAATTGGGGATGGCAGTGACTAACGACATGAAAAATTACTCACAAATATATATACTAGTAAACGATAGAAACGTCTTTATCACCTTTTCGTCTTCTTATTGTGCCATATCTGTGTATCGGATATAGGCTATATCCATATGATATTTCTTGGACGGATGATAACTATTATTATTTGATAGATATTACAGTTTTACAAACGCTACTGCTACATTATCATTATCATGAAACAGTAGCTTCTTCTTTCTATTGAACAAATACACCCGTTTTCTTTTAATTTTTGATGGAAAACTTCTATTTGTCGACAGTAAACTTGTGCATTAATAATTCATAATGAATTATTCCCCGTATATCACACCATATGCACAAAATAAACTTGAATGGAACTATTTTCGTAAAAGTCATTGATTTTTTAACAAAATTCGAAGGTTCTACGTTCATCCCTTAAATTTATATTGCCAGATCTTTATCAAAATTCGAAATGCCAGGCGGCTCCCCGCCTAAATTATTTATTCCGCGCGAGAGAAAGATCTGGCTGCAGGAGGGACGACTTCCCGTATTCAAGGCTAACCGACGACTCTCCCGACTCCTGCCTCCTGCGCGTCACTACCCAACCGGCAACGGCGCACGCGCAAGAAGCAGTCCGTCAGTATGCAGGTGCAGTATCTCCGTAGGGCCACAAGAGATGGCGCTCTTATATCCTCCTAATATTAGATATTAACCCTTATCGGTCGCTAACTGTATACACTCTCGATTTAAATCCAATCATCGTCTGGGCTTCCATATTTTTTTTATTTCTACATCATTTTCTTCTTCACTTGAAGATTTTATAGGCATAACCTTTTATTGGGATATAGTAAGATGTCGTCACTAAACAAAAAATCACTTTGAGAATAGTTTTCAAAAGATTCATAAGATTCGTTGTTGATGCTAAACTAAAAAGGCATCATGAAGCAGATCTAAAAACCACCCCATTTTCTCATATTTGTTTATTAAAACACCATTATCATACATCTACGAAATAAATGATTAAACAGAGCCTAGAAGATTTTTTTAAAATCATAGACCAATTTCATTCTGAAGAATTAATTACGCATATATTCTAAACTCTAAAACTTTCAAAGACTTAAAAAATCAAGGCTAAATAAAAAATATTAGAAATAAATGAAAACTTGACAAATAAGTTGCGGTTTAAATTGGTAACACTTGATCTGGTGGATTTTAATACTTTTGCAGATTATATAAGTTTTAAACATGTCTCCTGTGTTCTTGTGCTGCTAATATCAACATTGATTATGCTTTAGCATTATTTTAACCCTTTGCACTCCGAGTCATCCTGGAAATTGCCTAACTGCTACTCGGCGCCAATTTGCTGTAGAAATGTGCATTTATGAACCCTCATATTATATAGTATAGTTTTGAAACCAAGTAATAATAATATTGGACTTATTTGTAGACATCAAGAAATATATATTTGCAAAAAAAATCAATATTTTATTTCTTATTATCTTGTGCAGTATGAAAAACTTTAAAGCATTCCCCAATATGCATTGCAGGCTGATTTACTTATGTTTAACAATAATAAGTAGTTTAACGACTTTTTTCTTCTTAGAAGAGTTGATATAATACATATTTCCAGCGCCCCAAAAAAAAAATGTGTGAAGATTCTCTTTCGTCTTTCCACGCGCACTTTTTGCGTTCTCTTCTGACGCAAAACGCGTTATATATCATAGTAATTGTACCATATTTTGATTTGATTTCTTGTGTTATTTGTGATTTGATATCTTGTAAATTTGTGCTGAAATAAGTTGATTCTTTGTAATCACTAATAAACTTTAATGTCCCACGAGAGGGGACATCCGAGTGATATGCTAGAATTACAATGTCCCCTGAGAGGGGACAACAGAGTACAAAAGGTTTTTAAAAAAACCTAGGAATTGGTATGTATCCTAAGTGTTTTGTTTTGAGTAGATTTAACTCTTTTTTTCGGGTTATACATTTATTGCTAAAAATCAAGTCGATATGCTTCCCAATCGTTCAGTACATTTTGGTTTGATGTGCCATATTATCGTGTCTCTATCATCCGTTATTTCAACTTTGCAAGCTTAAAAGCAATACTTGACACAAGATTCATTAATATAACAAGGTGTTATATTGAGATCAAACGATTCTATCACGCTAAGAGCGTGTGAGTGTGATCTTAATCTCTATTATTATAAGTAATCGAACGTCAATAATTTCTCAGAAATAAAGCCTCCCCATGTATATTTAGATGGAATCAAAACACCCAACCAAGCGGTAATTGTACATTATGCCTACTGTAGGATTTTTATCTTCGGCACGTGCAATCCACGACGAAACATTACTATTCAAAGTCTTAAAAAATTCAAATTCTGTCAAAGACTCCCAAATCGCACGATCAGCAGCGCCCAAGGTCGGCTCCGATGTGAAAAATGAAATACGCCTCTGTAAATATAATTTTTCAGCCATTGTTGATCTTGCAGCACGCCATTCAGTGAATAATTAACGTTGTTTACGTAAAATAAGGTCCGTATCAGATCGACACCGAAGCTTCACGGCCGATCGATTTTTGAGCTTTTGCGACCCGGGTACCAATTTTTCGAGATCTTCGGCCCCTAATTGGTCCCACGTAAAATGCTACTCGATCACTGGGCCGAAGTCAGCACGTCATAAACGCGAAGCCCATTTTGTCGGAACTCCTCGAGTTTGCGACCTCATAAACTGGAGATCGGCTCTAAAAGATAACGGTGGCTCTGAGCTTTTCCGCTATCGTCCTCTGCGGGCGGAAAAGCTCCGACCGAGCGAAGAAGAAAGCTCCGCGTAATGAAAATGGGCGGCGATTAATTTGCCGAGTCCGTTGAACTTAATATCCTTTCGCAGACGTTCCACAGCCCGGAAACAATACGTCGACATGGCGGATTGATTCTCCGTTCGTATTTTACTGTTGCTCCTGAAAAACCAATGAATACGTACGATCATCTCGGAAGAAACGACAATGAACCTTGTGGCTTTATTGTGATTCAAATCCAATTATTTGGCAAAAACACTGAGGAAAATTCCATTTGTATTTTATCTATAATCCCTGAATATATTGTTTGATAGTAGGTGGCTAGAACGTAATGTATTTTCACTTTTTGCTATCGTTCAGACAATATTTCAATCTTATTTATGTTCTTGTAATTTTATCTTCCTAATATTATAATTTCCACAGAATGCTGAAAAATAATTTTCTTCGTTATTTGCGAAAACTGATCATTATTTTATAAGTTTTTGTTTTATCGCCTTAATTATCGACAGTATACTACTTCTGTGATTGTTTAACTAGCCTAACCCTTTTGATTAGTAGGCTTAGCTTTGTAGCGCTAAAATAATAGGCTATGGAGCGTTGCCCGCAACATGTACGGGCATACTCATCAAAGGGATAAAGCTATTCAAAATAAATTACTTAAGAATAATATTTTTTTATTTTTTATTATGGTTTAAGAGTAGAATTAGGTATTCAGATTTCACACTGCTACTATAATGTGATTAGTCCAAAGGCATGATGAACCCAAAATCCTTCTTTAGTCATTTTGCTTGTACGATGAAGATCATCCTGAACTATTAACCATGGACAACCAACCTAAGTTGACAATTATGATGCAATCACTTTGAAACTGAGTGTTAAAAGATAAAATCTCAAAATTTTGATTACTTTCCGGTAGTCCTATAACTGCATCATTGAACCCGTTATGATCCGGACAATATCGGAACTTAAAATGAAATTTAATCAGTATATTTTCTATCGTCATGAATGTTATTAATTAATAGTTGATAGACGGATGTAAATTTATCTGGAAGTTATAATATATTAAAAAAACATTTTTAACATCGATGTATTTTCGTTTACAATCTTCTTCGTCCGTATGTGTGTCAAACTATAATATAATGTATTGTGTCAAAATGGAAAGGGCGGATACTTGAAAAAGGGACCCTATCAAATTTCGATCTTCTTGTTTGCCCAATGTTTCGTTTAAATAAAAATTATTGTCTCTATAAAGTGTCGCTCTTTCACAACTTTCAAAAGTCTGACAGTGTCAAAAAACATGTATATTATGGAATAATAAATATAAATACAATTCTTCTCTCTCGTAAGGTGACAAATCCTTTATCTTTTTCGAGAGTAAAGATTTTTCACGTAGTGGTTTCCTATTGCTTTCCACATAAGTTTAAGTTAGGATAGGATTTATTTTATTCAGGAAATCAGGCTAAATTTGAATCAAGATTTGCACATGATCAGTTATAATAAGAATTCAGGATTTAACCACCTAAACTTATCATTAAATAATTTTCCTGGCTTTATTCAACAGCTTTCCACTCTTATAAAATCTTAAATATTCTATCTAGCAATTTCAATGAAGTTATATCAAATTACTTTTATTAAAGAAATATACGTTATAATAAATTATTTATAACTAATACAATTTATATAAGATACTATTTAAAAATCTTATCCTATATATAGTAATTGTGGAATAGAAAGTAGTACCACTTTCCATAAAACTATCTGCAAGAACTAATTAACAAACTTTACATAATCATCATTCAGAATGAAATATTATTACAAACCTAAAATAATCAGGAACGAAATTTTATATTTATTTAAATTAAAACTTATGCACTTCTACGCCGTTGAGGAAATTAATACAATCATAATAGCCTAAAAATACACAAATCTAATTTGCTTAAAATCGCCCTCAATACCCATAGGATAATTTTCATTGGCAAATTCAGTATTTATCCTATTCGCTATACCTTTATATAATAATTATTCTTCTATTAATTTTGAGTAAATACACACAGGACATTCCCATAAAACAGAATTCCTACCACAGGGTTGCGTTTTCATAGCTATTTTGCTACATATGAGCTGCTAAAATCATAGCTGCGTTTAAAACTCAATTTATCATGGTATGATTGCAATTAATTTTAAATAAGGTCGGAAATGAATCCATCCCAACTACGAAGGCACACGTAAATGCTTTACGATTTTGGAGTGGATTAACTTCATTGCTCAAAAGCGTCAACATTGAATGCATGCTGGAAAATTTTATAACATGAGTTAATTCGACGTGTAAGTCTAATCGATCGAACTGAAAGCGGTATAGATACAGCAGTAGAACTTATTAAGTCTGTATGAGAGGTAGGCTTTAATGAAATAAACGTCGATGATATTACAGAATCAAAGTGCTCCATTCAACGATATTTATAAAAGGATCTCAGCTAAAATCAATCAATCAAAAATTGCATATTTTTCAAGATGCTGCCGAAAAAAACTCATATAGCAAAAGATATTGTTATGCGTTACCCGACCAGAATGTGTTAATATGTTATGCTATCGATCATCTTTGCTTCAATAGACATTTTTATTTTAATATAAGATGAAAATACTGTTGTGATTTCAATTTTGGAGTCTATCCCAGTTTTTGGTACGAGTTCTATTTCGTATAACATTAATTCGCATAACTCAACATTTTTATAGGATCCTATCGATCCTGTTAAATATAGGCTGCGAAAATACTCTTGTGTATAATTTTTGAAGGCTCAATGACTTTATAAGCCTATTTTACTCCTGTTTGAATTTTTGGCAGAAGTTGAAGTGCATCAGAGCTTATGTTATATTCTAGCTTTTTGCCAAATTTTCAACGCCACTCCTAATGAACCTGAACGCATCCCAAAAATTTTAGTCACGCCAAAAACTTCTATGAAGGCTGCTAAGTGTTATTATTGGATTTAAATATTTATAAGAATTACATATTTCATCGAGCAATGATGTAATATATAATAGTATTATACCAGATAGTAATTAAATATAAATAGATTTGATTTATAATCATTCTAAAATTACAGCCCAATAGCTTTCAAATAATTATCCATGAATTATGCCATAAGCAAGAAGCGCTATACTATTACTTCCTTAGTGGAAAGTGGATTTTCGTATGAAATATTAATGCCATGGATCCCAAAATCGGAACTCGGGTAAACCGAAAGCTTCACATCGATATATGAGATGCGGCGAGACGTTAACGTGGGTCATGATTTTCCATGTGGAGTTGGTTGATTTTTTTAAGTGAATATATTATCGTATACTGTTTTGCATTGCGTCGAAGGCTTTTGCTGTTTACATGCATATTGTCAAGGTATAATAATAACGACCACAGCAAACACTTCATGTAGTATGGAAAGCATACTGACCCAAGTCGAAAGCTTGCTAAAATTAATGAGCAGGCGTACAATCTATATACAGTTCCACCCAAGCAAGAATCGTCGATTTAAAACTCCATAGATTTTTTAAGTTCTAATAATACTAAAAAATATTTATATTTTTATGTATCTGTTATTAATGTCTTGTAAAATTGATCCC
The DNA here is from genome assembly GCA_008973525.1 of Stenopsyche tienmushanensis. Taxonomy (NCBI): domain Eukaryota; kingdom Metazoa; phylum Arthropoda; class Insecta; order Trichoptera; family Stenopsychidae; genus Stenopsyche; species Stenopsyche tienmushanensis. The sequence goes on from WACJ01000025.1 coordinate 509,843, forward strand.
GGTTTTTTAAATTTTTATTTTAAACTATGTAAAACCCTTAAAAGAACAAACTCAGAGAGATTTGGTAAGATCTATACATAACTATTATTAAAATAACTCATTGCAAAATCATTTTCTAATCAATAGTGTAAAATTAGTAACATTTAACTATGCTTGAAATTGTAGATTGCAGAGCTGCTCTGTGACCTATATCTCTCTTTTTATTACTTCGTTAGCTAGGTCTTCAAATTTTGACACATCCGAACGAGATGCACTCGACGGGATGCTGAGCCTTGAATAGAAAAATCTACTTTGGATACATTTTATATCCATTCAGACCCACGAAATGCCATGCATTTTAAAGCACGTCGCATACATTTTTAACACACATTCTCATTTTTTTCTCTCCGAAAGCCTTCGAGTATATCGTCGCTCGCGAGGATGGCACAAATGATCAATTTTTCACATACGCTTATTTCAATCATAAATATCTTCGGATGTATCAATATCTTAGCAGACGCTTCGAGTGCCATCAAAGAGATATTTGAATACGTCCAACACTGGAGGCTCAAAGGGGGCGTCGCACGGAGTCGTGGCAAAAAATAGAGATTGCCTTTATTTTGGCCATTCGAAGTCGAAAACTTTTCATCGCATTTATATTAATAAACGAGGGTTTATCAGATAGCAACTTATAATTGGTATTTGTACACGGGTGCTATTACCCTTCGTCCGGCTCGGATGCTAAACGCAAAAAGTTGCGGTTTATCTTTCGGCAAATCCTTCGAAAGTTCATTTAATTCGAACACATTCATTATTTTGAGTTGTTTCGGTTTACGGGTGGAAAGTTCTCGCTTTGTTTGTGAAGATCGTCGGATTGAAGTTAAGGCGCTTTAAACTCCAAAGTACGGGCATTATGCGCTGCGGTCGAAGCCGTCGCTTATGAATTAATCTCCGCGGAAGTTTCGGCGATTCTCGTTTTTTTTATTGCCGCCTAAATAATATCGCCATTGATTGGTGAGGTCAATTAGTCGAATAAGTCCGAAGAGTCTATACGAGTACCGCAAATTACCGCCGATGACACTCGAAGTCAAGTGGTTTTAATCAGGTTTTTGTCGATGTCAAATTGATGGTACAACTCCATTGAACTGGTATGTTTGTCCAGAAAAAACAATTTCATCCACATACATCGTATATAAATATTTGACGTTTGGCACATTGATATATCGCTATTTTAAAATTTCGCAGAATTTTGGTAGTGAAGTATTAATTTTATTTATGCAAAGTTGTAACGATTGTTTTTTTTTTTTACTTCAAGGAGACATATTTACGCCATTAGCACTACTTAGCAGAATTTCTGGTATTTGAGTATACTATTGGCGGCTTGTTTGTTTATCGTTTATGTCAAAATCAACAGCGATCACCCGCCAATATGCCAAAATCATCAATATCATCATCATCATATAACAACCGTAAGCATGTCAACCATGTTTTTCCATTACTGATTCAAGGATAAGAATCACAACCATACCATCCGATTCAAATATTAACCCCACTGGGCCTACACCTACGTGACTTGATTGATTCAAAAGAACGTTGAAATATCTATAATAAAAAATATAGGTTATAATTATGACCCTAACCAACTTTACTTATTAATCACGTCAATATTTTATTTATATGTTCGAATTCCTGTAGTTCAGAAAGAGCATTCTTACACGTTGAACTCGGAGAGAGACAGAGACGGAGAGAGTATCTTGCGTACATCATACGATTGTATAGATCGATAATTAATCAACTAATAATGATAACCCAAATGAATCGATTTAAAGCGTATTGTTTATATTTACGCAAAAAACGAATGTTGTGTGCTATCGACAATGTTTATTTATTTATATACAAACTTCATACACGCTGCGGCGGTCCTGACAGATAAGTGGATTTGCACGGATGATAAGTGGCTGACATGCGAATATAGCATCTAAGTCTATGATGATTTAAAATTGGCTCACTACTCAAAGGGTATAATGACAAAAAAAGTTATGTTCTCAAAAACTAAAATCGCGAAATGACTGCGTCAGATGACTCCAGAATCAAAACTTTTAAATCATGATATTGTAGCGTGGGCGATTTATCATCCCCACGTAGTAGCGCTGTTAATCTGAGCAGATTTAATTTGCTAGATGAACAGCGCCATCTCTTGTGGCCCTACAGAGACATTGCACCTGCATACTGGCGGATCGCTTCTTACCCATGCACCGTTGCCGATTGGGTAGTGTCGCGCAGGAGGCGGGATTCGAGAGAGTCGTCGGTTAGCCTTGGCTGCGGGAATACGTCCCTCCTGCAGCCAGATCTCTCTCCCGTGTGGAATAAATAGTTATTTAGAGAAGAGAGTCTTTCTATTCGATGCCCGTCTATTCTCATCCATTCGTCCTGCTATATCACGGCCCGATAGAAGAACGCACCCGTGCGCTGCGAATTTATGGATTTATACGGAAATATTTGCTTGTAATTATAATTATAACTGAGTATATATGATTTTGCAAATGCAATCAATATAAAATCAGTATCAGCTATTAGAAATTAATAGTCTTAAAATAAAAATCCTCCCTCTATAATAAAAAGCATGTAATCCCGCTTGGCTTTGAATTATCTGTGTATTTGAATAAACTAGACTGACAGCTCGACATAATTCAAACCCTCAGCTGTCCAAGGAATATCCACTTCAAAAAATCCAGGGATTCTGTTATACGATGGTTGCATAGGAGTGACCTCTAAAAACTGACCGCCGGCAAGCTCTTTTTCACACATCGGCAGATGCAAGTTTTAGGGGTCGACTGTGTATAGATTAGAGCACGTACATAAATCGGGACGTTATTTCGCACGGTCGGGAGTGGCGACATATATGATGTGATTTAAAATTCAAAGTAGCATACCCCCAGCAATAAGGTCGAACAGGCAACGCCCACGACCGAGCAAGCACCACATTAAAGTTTCAGGAAGCCGGGAATATTTGCCCATCCCCGACCTCGGAAAGCCAGATCGCTACCACGGGAAGGGGCGATTCGCCCCCCTGCCGAATTACAACTCGCCAAGGTAACTTCGGATACCTTGAAGAATGTGCCAGCCCGTGTGGATCTAATCAAAGGATAACTCGAGGCGTGGAGGGCGAAATAATCATGGTTTCATTTGAAACTGTGGATGTGGGCCGGTATCGATTGTTGGACGAGCACGTGTTTCGTAACCTTCGACTTTAGAATGGAGACTGCGGAAGCTTTTTCATTGACTGGCGACCCGGGCGTAGGCGTATCCGAAAATATGGAAACACTGCTACGCTGAGGGTGCAGATCAGACGATAATCCTATGGTGCTATTTATGGAATGTGAGATTATGTCCGAAAATTCACCGTAGGCACGTGTGTCGTCTTACATGAATGCTTGTGTCAAATATGGAGACGGTATATTTTAAGAAAGTGCTCGATATTATTAGGTTGTAACGTATATTCGTACCGTTTTATTATTTTTCGATTTTGGCGCTTTAAATCACGCACACAAAAATATCTCATATTATTTGACAGTTGACATTTCACCTTTAGCTATTTTGGGAATATTTAGCTGTGGTCAATGTGCTCTAGCGCTCTTTATAAAATGTAGATGTGTCAATAATAAATAACGTCTTTATCATATCATGCTTCATTTTTTAGAAAAAGTAAGTAAAAAAGTCGTGTTGAGCAGATAGCGGAGATGTGGACAAAATTAAAAACATAATTGATGACAACTAATATTAGACTATTCCATTTGCTTGCTCCTAACAGTTAAAGGTGCTGTTAAGTTTCTTGCATAGTTATTTACTTGATATGCCTATACACTTAAGCCTTTTTATGCACAGAAAATCGCACAAAAATAAATCGCATAAAAAAAGCAATGATTTACATAGAAAAAGTGAAGATGGCCATACCATGGCTGTATGATAATTTTCGTTGCAATTTTCGAAATTACTCAAAATCACTCTCTTCTTAGGAAGAAATAGTATACCCACTGTCAATGTCATCATTGCACTGTGTAGATTTTCTCTTTCCAACAATATAATTCATAATAAGTAAAGATGTCACATTAGTCCCTAACTCAAAAAAATCCTTTAAAAAATGTTTTTTTAAAATACAAAACATTGAAAAAATGCATAAAAAACGAAATCAATTTTTTCAAAAATCTAAACCAGAATAAAGGGCGTGGTCGTAATTCAGCGATAGCAGATGCAATTTGATTTACACAGCCTCTAATTATTATTTTTTTCTTAATTTTGATTATTGTCGTTGATTTATTTCCTATTTTGTCAAAAATATCTCGATATGTACTCTTTATGAAATTTGATAAATAAAAAATCATTAAAAAAAACCGCATAACTTCGAAATCGCACAAAAAAAGTCGCACAAAAAGAAGTTTGAGTGTACTGTGTTTCTTCTCATATGTAACCTGATTGCCTGTTGTGAAAGTCAGGTTACCTTTTTTGCATTTAGCAGTCTTATTGTCCATGTTCCCACAAGACAGAAGACAAGAAAACCTAGCTTTTTAGAAGACAAATTTTGTCAGCTACATTACCACTTTTACCATAGTAATTATTCTTCTAATATTCTGTTCGTTACCATCGCTGTTATCAACGAGTGAACCCAGATAAACAGAGCTGTTGACCACTTTTATGCTGTCATCGATCATCATTACTTTTGTTTTTGTTGCACGTTAGATTAGTCAAGTTCTAAGCATTATGACTACTAGTGTTATACGACATTTGAGCTTCATCCAATCGATTGTGATGCATATTCAATATCTGCAAGACATTGATATTGATTGTCGATGTCCCCATACATCCAAATTGGATTTAGGATATCTTTGAATATCATTAATTTATTTTCCAAGGCATTTTTGATTTTGGGTCTATCAGCCAATACAACATGATTTCTTTGAGTTCTAGTTGTTTCCTCTTTATTACTTTAGATACGTTTGTTCAAGTGCATATCGAAGTATAGGACTTCTAGGACATCATTTTGCTTACTTACAATATCAAAACAACAAAATAATAAAGAATCAGCTTTGTAGGAATAATTACACAAATAACGTCGCTGCCCCAGTACTATATTGATTGGGTTTAAATTGTTTTAAATATGATTTTATACTTATGGCGTTATACAAAGCATACTTTATTTCATATGCCATATTTCCGTTTAAAATCCATGTCAGTCTTGAAAGCAACCGTTTATCGCAGTCCACATGCAAGCTGTTAATGAATTTGCTGTTGGAACAAACGCTTTTATTTTATGAAATCTCGCAGCTCCAGGGAAAGCTTTCGCCTCCTTTGAAAGTCTCGTTATATTACTACTCCTAAAATTAATGACTCTGGAAACTCTGGTTTTGATATAACGAAATAATTTGATTTATTATATCCGACTTTCGTTTGGCGTGCTTATATTTCAATGCACCGCATGCGATTATATTTTTTCGTCTTCTTTCAAACAATTTTTTCCCCCTCATATGAAATTATATATGAGCTTTCGGTCGATATTGTTTTCTTGCGATGCTTACCTGCCCGTGGCGGATGTTTTTGGCAACCCTGGTGGCACCGTCTGTGGTTTCGATTTACATAATAAGATTTTTACGGAACTTAATATTCCTTACATTCACCCTTATATTGGAATTTGGGCGACGATCGTACGTACAACTCCATATTTAATATTTAAGAAACATTTTTTTTTACAATCTGCAAATTACATCTCTGCCTGGATACATCTATTCTACCAGACAACCATTGTATTTAATAATAGTTTGATTTTTATCATCTACTGCATTTGCCAATAATAAGGCTGCTTGTTTTTGCACTAGCATCATAAAAATACAGGACCCTCGATGTTTAATATCGTCCTTATCAATTGATTTACATCGGGATATCAAGATTGATCAGCCTTGTCGGCCTGTTTGTTAGACTTCATCTAAACCCGATTTCGTCACTTTTAAGCCGAACAAATCCTTTATTTTATTATACATAGTTACGGAAGTGTTCTAGATTAAACATAGTTTTTAAAAAGTATATTTATATAAAAATTACAATTAATTCCTTTTGAGCCTAGTAAAACTTCGATATTTATTCAATATCAAAGAGCACAATTGGCTTTTCGATTTTGATTGATTTTGACCTTTGAATTCCATTTGTGAGCCCTCATCCCTCGGGTACCAAAATTAGCATGTTTATGAAGTAGAAAACTTTTCATAACGATCTCAATAGTAAAATTAAAATATTGCCGTAAATAATTTGTGATTAAAGTGTTTCCGTTGGAACGCTTGAAAATATAAGTTTGCATTGTCGCCAACGCCGGTAGACAAATAGACCAGCAGTTCTTAAACAGGGTTTGAGAAACAACGAATAATGCTTGTGTTATAATATTCACGAAGGTACGCTCAACATCTTCCCAAAATTTCATCGCAATCGGATGAACGGTATAAGAATGTTTACGTAGAAAACGGACTGCACCACAACCGACACACATTCATTTTTATTTACATTCAAACCTCTTTTTGTGCGATTTCGAAGTTATGCAGATTTTTTAAAGCAATTTTAAATTTTTTTATTTCATAAAGAGTATGTATCAAGATATTTTGGATAAAATAGGAAGTAAATCATCAACACTAACCGATATTTGAAAAAAATTCTAATTTGCGACTGTGGAAATCATATTGCATCTGCTATCGCTGAATTACCACACATTTATTCTGATCCATCTTCACTTTTTCTATGTAAGTTATAGCTTTTTTTGTGCGATTTATTTTTATGCGATTTTCCGCGGAACGCATATTCCGCACAAAAAAAGATTTAAGTGTATATAGAAGATTAATTTGAGTGTAGTAAGTGACATTACTATTTTTTTTGTTAATTTGATCTACGAGTTACAAGTATTTATATATACAAAAATTATCTGATGATTTATAGTAAAACATTGTGAATCCTATACACCAAAGGATCTATTTTCAATTAATTGTCTATTAAAGTTTTGCAAAATATTGCAAATGGTTATAATATAATGGTGATAATTATATAATAAATGCATATTGCTATGATTATACATTAGTTATAAAGCAGCGATTATGTACAAGTGGAATGGGTGAATCGTAAAAGTTATCACGGAGTACGAAGAAAGCATTTTCAGTTGTTGTTGTTGAGAATAAATTTTCCACATAAACGAAACTCACATATGCTTCAGCAACTTTCTTATTGAGAAACAATATTAGGGGTTGTTCCGAATAAAAGAATATGTGATCCCGATGCTGTTTAAATTTCTTCGATATCAAAATGATGCTATTTTTCGACAAGAATATGGTGTTGCGCACATTTGTTCTCGTTTCATCATTATACACATCCTTGCAGCAGAACTTTGTATATCCTTGTTGTTCGTAGGCTGCGTGGATATATGCTTTAATTGGATTTTCTTAATTGCTGCCTATTAAATACGATTCAAAATGTTTTCCAACACGCTGAACAGCAACTTGAGCTCGGAGCATCCCATTCAGCATAATGAATAATCCCCAATCTAAAGCCTCACGTGTGTTTATCTCTCAAGGACAATTAAAATGGATTCTTAGTAATTCAATCCATCATTTTGTATCCACGATGTCGTTGATAAATCCGTCCATGCGTTTTATTCACAAATCCTCCTTTATTTTTAGCCGCTATTGCACGCCCAAATATAATACGAAAATTCAGCAAAACTCGGTCAGTTTCCTATTTTAAAGCGCGCTGTCTTTCATATTCGTGGATGTTTTTCCGCCCGGTTTTCTGAGAAGTTCCAAGTGCCTTTCAGTGTATAACTCAAGCAGTGCTGAATCGGAGACGACAACTGATAATAATGCGAGCTCTTCGATGGTGTCGCCAAGATATTGAATCCGACAGGTTATCAGGTGACATACTTTCTCTCATCAGGAGCCCTCTTGTCATTATGGCTTGTCGTTTCTTGTCACGTAATACACTCCCCCCGCATCATTTTCGATGTCGTAATAACGAACGAGCCCATCCTTTACCACTCGCGGTATATATTTAGAGCTTTGGTTTTGGGTTACGGTACATTTTTTACTTTGTAATTACGCAATCTCGAAGGATTTAATGGTAATCATTAGATGTACGGCTTGCAGATTAATTAACTCGTTTTTTTTGCCATCCATAGGTCGAATGTAATTTTCGGGTTGATTAGTAACGGGAGCATCCCTGTGGAACATCAAAAAGGTTTTCCTTGACAACTTGTCGCCACTTAAAATTAATCAAAGGTCATAATCGTAATTATTGAAATGTGACATCATCCACCCCTAACTGAACATTTTTTGCTTCGCTTGACTGTATTTTTTTAACACTAAGTTTACGGGGATTTCTTATATACATACCTATTTCTATTTCTACCTAAGTCTTTTTTTAAAATTATCACGTAAATGATAACAATGATATTAACGGTATAAGATAATTATATTTATTTAGCATTTTTTACAAATACACAGTTATTTTTGTTTGTGCATTTTCCACATAATATATTTTTGCAATATGTATAACAATTATTGTTCCTATATTATTATTTTTGCAGTAGCCCACTTAACAATTTTTTCGCACTTCTGATGTTGAAATCTTTAGAATGTTCTTCTTGCTTTCTCCAGCTAATTCCTTGGCCAAACAAAATATGAACTTCTTTCTGGATATTTTTGATCCGATGCACTCTTTATATAATATCCACGTGTTAACCGCTGCTAAATCTGAAATATTGAAAAAAAGTTGAAAGGACCATTGGAAAATCCCTGCTTTCACACTATATTTACGTGTCATCTGGTAAATGACGACTTGTACACCAATACGTTAGGTCCTAGAAAACTACGTAATTCAGCAATTGTGATTGTCAGGTATTTTTTCAAAACTTTATATCCCTTGGTTTCAGTACAATATTTTATGTGTTCCATTATGTATCTGTCAATTATCAATTCAAAAACACTAGTTACACAACCTGACATAATATTTATCTTTAAATGGCTAGTAAGTCCTACGATATCCTTGAATCCTACCCCTAGATCCGCCTGCTTTCAGGTTTATCTACTGTGCCCCGTCAACTGCAATTTCAATTTCACCCTTTACATTTTGGGATATACTTGGAATGCTCGTCCTCTAATCAGAGTCAGAACTAGAAAGAATATGCATCCTTTTCTTTTTAAGATATACTTTCAAGAAGTTTTCCTTTACACTATCCGAAGGTCCTTCTATCTCTCCATTTTCAATGTATTTAGAACTTTCACTGTCAGCTTCGCTTTGGCCTAATGCATACTAATCTTCGGAGGTATTCTCAGAACAATCTTCATTCACGTTGATGATTTGATGATTTACGATAATATCTTATTATAACTCGTATAACTATACAAACTATTTAATGGCGTCAAATATAAAGACTCTTCTCTAAATAACTATTTACCCCACACGAGAGAGAGGGAGAGAGATCTGGCTGCAGGAGGGACGACTTCCCGCGGCCAAGGTTAACCGAAGACTCCCCGACTCCCAGCTCCTGCGCGTCATTACCCAACCGGCAACGGTGCACGCGCAAGAAGCGATCGATCGGTATGTTGGTGCAATGTCTCCGTAGGGCCACAAGAGATGGCGCTGTTAAAATAACACATTGCAACTGAAGAGAGATGGAAGATGTCGCTGTTAACAGCGGTACAACGTGGGGATGATTAATCGCCCACGCTACTAATATCAATGTATGAAATAAAAATATTTATTTCTTCATTATAATCGCTATCATTGCACAAAGTAAACTGTGTTGATTGAAATTTCAACGGTTGTATGTATTGTGTTTAATGTATTATTCGGAGCGATGGATTTTAAAGAATGTTTATTTTTTAAATATTAGGTTTTTAAAATATTATTTTCAACAACATGAAACTTCTGAGGATATCAATGGCAACATATTAATATATATTTTGGTCAGTTTTGATTAAAAAATAAAGCTGATTTATATTAATTTTACAATGTTTTGCTTGTATGAAGAATGTCCTATCCTTTGTACAATTGCTCCTTAAACAATAGTTGTGTACCAAATACATATCATCGGTGGGCATAGTAATTTTTAGCATAGTAAGCGAAAAGTTAATTGATTTTATATGACTTTTATTTCCCACGAGAAATTTCATTGATCATTTAGCCAATATTCTATATATTTATGTTTGATTAATACTAAAAAAAAATTCTAGCATTTAATCTGCTTACGTTTTTTCTCGTATTTATCAAGTCCATCATCCTTTATGGATTATACATATTGTCTCCAAGTATACATGTGTTTTCAATATATCGGATGTTCTATGTGACATAATGTATTCGTTATCTCAAAAGCAATCTCATACATCCTAGAATATTACCACATACATCTCCATTATGGAACAGTATAACTCCCGCAAACGTATATGATTACAGTACCTTACTTATATATCTAGAAAGTGTGTGAAGATATCTTCATATTGTATTGACGAACGACGCTCAGGATTTCATGGGCAACGCAACAGTCCAACTTTTCTATACTTAAATAACTCAATATCTCAGATATGCTTTTTATTCGGTTTGTAGAGGGTCACCGACCCAGGATACAATTCCGGGCAACATTCCAGAAAAAACAAATAGAAAAAGTTTTTCCGACGAGATATAACTAGAAATATGATACCCATTTCAAGGCCAAAAAATAATTTGTTGTAATTTCAGTAAAAGGATGGCAAATTATAAATATAAACGCGTGCAAATTTTTCAAAATTCATCTATTGAATTTTTCAATGAACAATACAAATTATTTATGTATGAATATGAATTTAAGAAAGCCAAATCGACTGAGGTATTAAATTTTGTATCGATAAACAGCTTATTGACCGATCAACATTTTTGCCAGATGTTTCTCTTAGACAACTAAAGTACAAACTTTCCGGTGTGCCGTTGCTCTTTTCGGCGCTTAGTTAATTGAAAATCTGGATAGTAAATTAGTATTGTATAAGAAGATCTGTTCTGGAAAATTGTATTAATTGATCTGTTTATTGATTAAATTAAATTAGTTATTCTAACAGATTAAGTAAAAATTAAACTTATCTTCCAGACGAAGAATAGTCGGTTTCATATAAATATCTATATCATTTTAGCACTTTAATAAATATGCTATGAATTGAGTAGTGCTACTTTGAATGTTGTCTTCTCTTATAGTAAAATATTATTTATATAGTAGTATTTATTTATAAATAAAATGAACGTGGAGTTATAAAGAAAGTTGATCCACATTTGGAGCAAAGAGTGATCATCATAAGATAGCGATGATCTGTTCAGGTCGTGAAGTTTAGCAGATAATCAGATTAAGATTTATAACAAGCAAATATTTTCGATTACTGTCTGAAAATAAAATATAAAATCTGATAAAGCCATTGTGGTTGAAAATTTCAAGATAATGCCCTTTCAAGGCGAAACAGCATGAATACATAAATTTATTTTCATACATGTACATTATTAAATTAAAAACGAAGAACTATAAAACAAACCAAACAACTACGAATGCCATACGAAGACTTAAAAATTTCTACCACACTTTTCCTCCGTAGTTAGGAAATTGAACCTCCGAGCTTATTTATTGGCTTGACCTCCTAAAACCCACCAGCTTTAAGAGAGCACGATGAATATCTTTGTTCATTTTTAGAAAGTCGTATTTTTACATTTTAGGGCACCAAATCGATTTTCCTATCTTGATACTGCGATGCATGAATATGCGATTCATTTTAGAGCTTTGTTATAAATTTTATCCTGCCTTTCGCTGACCATAAATTGTTTCCTTGCGGTTAAGCACGGGATATATGTGGGCAGGACAGGTGGTTGGAATTCAGGTATCCTAAGCGTGTTACAAGGCATTCGTGCTTTAACGTTTCAGTGGCCAAAGCCGAAAAGGTCAAAAGCCCGAGACGTGGCGGAAGTCCGATGCACAGAATCCGGAAAACATCGCCTTGTACCAATAAAAACAAAACCGCGATCGGCGACACCTCGTTTCTTCCCGAGCTGACCCAAATTCGCGCAATCCCAAGTGCCATTCATGAGGAAGTCGAGCGAAATAACACAGCTGCGAAGAAAATGGACTATTTGGCCGGCGGTGTGATGGAATCATGAATGGCAGTCAGCTGCCAAACTTGCAACGCGGAAAGAAACTTGCATTTAAAAGTTTTAATGAAAAGCTCCCCCTTAAAGTTAAACTTCGAGACAATTTCGAAGTTTTAATTGACAGGAGTAGTTCGCTTTAAAAGTCACCCTCATCGTCATGCTTAGATTAATGTTGATCGATTCTTCTTGTGAATTCAAAAGCATTTGCAATACATGTTTATTAATTATTCTTGATCAGCCAAATTGGGATGGACGTCTCTTGAGTGCGATGTTCGGATTTATTTCACTCTGTTGAATTTTTGTTTGCATCCGAACGATGATATTCAATAATTTTTGGTTGCATCAAATTCATAATAATAAATAAGGATAGAAAATTGTACGAAAATAGTGAGAGATATTATACATTCACCTCTTCGTGCTCTCAATATTGATGATAACAAGCCGTTTTAGTCGAGGCGACTACAATAGTCTTCTGAATTATATTCGGGATCACTTTATATCCCGTTTCGCAATGGAATTATATATTCGCAATTCCGACCTATTGCAATTGATCCACTTTGTTATTAAATGGGGATTTTGAGGGTTAAGGAGGTCGTTTACTACATTTCAAACATAGACCCTATGTCCTAAGTATCAGGGTTGTCGAAATACATATTGAAAAAATACCCAAAATTTCACCTTTAAAGCATCATAACAGTAAATAAATCATTATTTTATACAATTGGTTTAAATAAAACTAGTTCTTAGCTTCCAAAGTCACATAAAATGTGAAAACGAATGATGAATATCAACTTCTAATTTCTTTAAACGAAAAATAACAACTGTTTTGAACTTAGTTTAGTTTTAAAACGTTCTCTAGATTATATCCTTTCCAATGATATACTACATGTCATACAAATCATTCAATAAGTCGTTAAACTTGAAGAGGTACCAGTTTGCAGGGTCAGGGTTAAAAAAAATATTTTTTATGCTGAAGATGTTTTTATTAAATTTATTTACAAAATTTGTTCAAATTGGCCACCTCTGCTTCATATGCACAACCAACACCCATCCCTTATTTTAACTGTTAATTGGGTGAAGTAAGATTTTTTCTTTCATTTTTGCAAAGGCGATATTCTTCCAATTAGGATTTATTTTGTGGGGATCTCTGTCGTATAAATTAATTCCTTTCGCGGTCCTATTCCGTGGTTCGCACGGTCTCCAGATCTGACACCACTGGAATTTTGAGAAAGTTATTGAATTTTTCGTCGTATATTATCGTAAGTGAACTACTAAGTGACTCGATTATAGATTATAGTACATTATCATCAAAATTCGAAGGTTCTGCTGTTCTCGGTTCATCCCTTAGGCTTCTATCGCCCGATTTGAATTTCTGGAAAATCTCTCTTATCTAAATAAATATTTATTCCACACGAGAGAGAAAAAGAGAGATCTGGCTGCAGGAGGGACGACGTCCCGCAGCCAAGGCCAACCAACGACTCTCCCGACTCCCGCCTCCTGTGCGTCACTACCCAACCGGCAACGGTGCGCGCGCAAGAAGCGATCGGTCGGTATGCAGGTGCAATGTCTCCGTAGGGCCACAAGAGATGGCGCTGTTAAAATAACACATTGCATCTGAAGAGAGACGAGAGATGTCGCTGTTAATCTGTAGAATTTAATCTGCTCAGACTAACAGCGCTATTGTGTGGGGATGTTAAATCGCCCACGCTACAGCTGCATACAATACCGGATATGGACTTCATTAGTTTCGTGTCTATAAATAATTTCTAACAATAAATAATCATTATAAAAAAATCTGTTTCCCAGAAATAATGTTTAAGAATTATTCTATAAAAAAAATAACTTAAAAAGCTATTTCCGTTACTGCGTCTGGACACTTGAACTCAAGCATAAATTATCAAATTTTCCAAACATTTTCGGGTTATCTTAATATTTAAACTCATATTCATATTTTCATATTATCCGTTGATAGCGCGAAATCGCTCCATTCTCTGGAACGCACCCCCTGCACATCAACTGGGGGGGGGGGGTTACCTGTATGACAATGTATGTAGGCGAAGAGGGTTAAAAGCATCATAATTTCAACTATTTACGATATTAAAAAGTGCCATAAAGTGGCACTCGAAAACAATTTCGCATTCTCTTCGGAGATGTAGTTCGAAGGAGTCTGCGTGAATTTGCGTCGCCGTGGTGATAAATTTTCCGAGCGAGAAAAAGTTAGCTGGAAATACTTCGCTTCAAGTTACCGTCCCTGGAAGCCGGCGAAAACCCGAGGGATATTGCGGGAATGTTTTCAGACGTACTCCTGCGCTTCTTCCCTAAGTGTAGATAAGAAGCTGCAACCTTCGCTAATGTAAAACATCAAGTACCCAAGAGCGACTGCTTTTTTTAAGCTCAAGTTCTTTCCTCGAGCATTTGTGCGGAGAATTGTCCGCTATGAATAATTTATAATTATTATCAAATTTGCATTGAAAAATCTAAGGCTTTGAAGGTATGAGATTTGAAGCCGGGACTGCATGAATTAATATTAAGCATTTAATTGCCGGACTTGATTTGTTTGCGACGTGCAGGGATTAATTCCCAACCGGCCAACGGGGTAGCACAATACCCCCGAGGAATTTAAATTTGCCGGACTTGCGTCGGTGACTTGTCAAGGCCGCGTGTGTAATCCCTTAACGCCGCTCACCCTTTTTCGTACTTTATTGTTAATTTCTTCGCTGCCATAATCCGTTGTAGGCCTTAAGTCCTCCCACACGGCTACAAAAATATGTTGCCTTTGTGATTAATGAAAAAACGGCATTTAATCATACGTGGCTTCGGCGTCGCAGACTTCGGAACCTTAATTAAGTACTTCTGTATTGTTTTAGGGGACATTTTTCTGGCCCAATTTCAACCTTGCCATCATTTCCGAGGTGAAATATATACATTAATATTCTCCGCGGAAGCGCGTAATTTAATCTACTACATTGTAGGAAATATTAATGGAGAAAATAATTTATGCATCAGCTTAATCTCCACTTTGATATGAAGAAGACGGGTGACGAGAGTGCTCCATGTCTGTTATACATTAGCGTTGTCCATCAACTTTTTAGGTCCAAGTACTTAATTGTCATTTGGTTCCTTCGACAAAAAGCAGACTCAGTGCCAATAGATTTCGTTGAAATTTCAACTTTTAAATTCAAAAATTGAATTTAAATTTAATACAGCTTGTTTGTTCAGACGTACCATTTCTCCTGTCTTAAATTTTTGAGCTTTTAGAACGTGGACAAAGCTCGTCATCCTTTAATTTAACAATCATATGCCACAATATTTTAACAGTCGTTGTTTATAAGAAACCCATTAGTGCCACATTAGCAGGAACATATTATATTTCAGCGTGTTATAAGAACCGTAAAAAATTATAGACACTTCACCCACACACTCCTTACATCTTCTTGTCAATCAGTAATACGAATATTTAAGAATTAATATTATTAAATTATCAGGAAAATGATTAGAATAAGAGGTGAATTTTAAATAAATTTCGTCTCAAAATATACACGAGAGACGTCATGCTAATATGTGGGGTTTTCCGGATGAGATTAGCTCAGGATTCTTATCTTCTTATTATGTCATAACCGTAGATCGGACGTAAGCTAACTCCGTTGAGGATGGGGGATAAATGGTGGCTGTCTACGTATTCAGAATGAATTAATTCCAGAATAGGATCTCTCTTCAATATCAATTCCTGGAATAAGATCAGATTCATATCGTCTGTATCGTTTGTTAGCACTCATCCAGTAGGTCACATGGGTGAATGTATCGAAAGGCATGAGTAAGGGCGAAAACCTACATAAAGCTGTGAAATTTTATGATGTATTAAAATCATTTTTGCCAATCTGGTTTTATCCAACTGTAAAAGGATCAGCATAAGTATTTAGATATCTTCCATTATTTAAAAAGAAAGGTAGAAAATAGTATTATACAGGAACCAAATCGTGGCGATATAAAGTTCTAAATTTATTTTTAAAAAATCGACCCAGCATTGTAGATAATAAATGCAGCAACTGCAGCGTAAAAAGTTTGGAAAGCGAAATGCCGCTTATTCAAATATATGCACAGGAAGAATACTAACTCATCGCTAAAAAGAGCAACAGATTGGAAACTCTAGCAAAATCCGAAGGAGATTCAAAAAGGCAAAAACGAAAATCCATATCCAAGCTGTCGACCTCAAATATATAGGATAAGGCAAATAAAAAGAAGAAGAAGAAATTAAAATGATATTTATTATAATTTATTATTGCATTAACCTATAGTTCTGTCCTTTGTAAAAAGGATGGTGATTATGACAAAGAGACTAAAAATATTCGAGAGCTGAAATCAGAACTGGACCCTTTTTAAAATTAATATGTACCTTCAATTCCTTAAATTTCTGATTTTGATTCAATTCAAAAATAAATTGCATTTATGTCATCAGTGTCGGATAAATTCTGTCCTTTCAATTATATATTATATATATAATTTTGTCGTTTTTCGTATGTGTATTTTTTTTTTAATACTATAAAATATTTATATTGGAATATATATACATTTAATGTAAGATGTCTTCATCAACATAGCAAGAGTTATTTGAGCTAAATGAAGGAGCGACAGAGAGCGGAATGAGCTGAGGAAAGATTACAGACATTAATCCACCATCGGATTGACAAGGAGCGAGTAATCTTTTAAGTAGTAGCACTTTGGTTTTTCTATTTTTAAAGGCGCTCATTTTATTTATTTCTGGCGAAATTAGTACGCGAATATTGTGTGAAAATCAATGAGAATAAATATAAAAATTAATCATATTTGTAAGAATAATTTTGTCCATATTCATTTGAAATTGCAAAAGATGAAATCAGCATCAAGGGCTTAATTTTTGATCTTATGTATGAACACTCAACTTGATTTAATTCTATCAAAATTTTCATCAAAAAGAAATGGAAACCCTCCCTTTTTTTTCAATCCCCTCGTTGAGTTTAAGATAAAAATAAGGCTCGGTTACGGCAAATGTTTGAGTCTCGGCTATACATATAACTTATTCAGTCGGTAATAAACCGTTCCCAGCAGCCTGGAACCTTCTTGCACAACTTGAGATTATCTCAAACCTTCTCCACAATCTGTATTATTCAGAATTAAAGACACGAGCGAATAATCCGAATTAAAAAATAACCCGAAATAGAATTTCGCGAATGATATTTTCTCTCTTTGAAAGGATTTTCCAAAGATATAAAATATATAATAAAGTGCATGTCATACACTGTGGCTTATCCCCCGATTACACGTTATCCTTTTTCATTTTACTAAATAGGATTTTATGTATATAATTTGAATTTATTTATTAAAAGGCTCCATAATTACATGGATATCATTATTTTTCTTGGAAATTCCGTGATCGTAGTACGCAAATATTTCGTTATATCTCATTAGAATTCGTACACGTTTCCCATTTGGATTAATTTTTCACATTTTGATTTTCAATTTTCCGGCCAGCCGTAACTTTGTTCAAACTTTTTGAAGAAAGCTGAGAGATTTTCGTGATCAAAATGCGCGTATTAATTAAAAATAATGTTTGGTCGTATTAAAGCGAATACGCGTAAAGCAGTGGATGTATGAGTTTAATATCATTCTAACATATAAGGGAAACTTTTTAGTTTGGGAAGGATAAGGAAAATATTCTACTATAAACCTATGATTTATTATATTTATACTTTTTTAATTTATTAGAAAGTATACATTTATATAGCGAACACACACATGTGGCAATTAACGGTTTTTAAAACTTGCTTTAATGGTCTTTTAAAAGTTAAATTTGTTTGTATGTTTGTAAATCTGTGTCTATATGCTGCATAAAGCAATCACGAAACCAGCAGTGCGCCCATTTTATTATATATTACACAAACACAGCTTCATATTTTAGCTAACAATTAAATTAAGGAGCCCAATTATCCCTTCAAGTCATACATAGGATATGCATATCCACTTTGAAGTAGGATTTTTTTTGCTTTTTGTTTGAGTTTTTACTGTGCTTATGTTATTCCAGCAAGTGTAAAGAGTAAATTGACAAGGTTTTATCGCAATCGGATGAACGGTATGGAAGCGCATTAAATACGGACAAACAAACATTGATTTTTATATATTAGACTATGCCTGTGTTACTCGCGCAATCTTTAGCAATAAGTGGACGAAGTTTTGTCGCATTAAATACGAACAAACAGAGATTAATTTTCATATATTAGAAGATAGATTTAATGCGATTTCTTAGTATTATGCATTCCGCTAGGTGGCACTCAGTACTATGCCCTTAACGTTTCTCTCCATTTGGTCTTTATTTTTATTTGGTAGTTCATCCATGGACCATCATGACCATCGAAAATATCCGTCGATGCATATTTTTTATCCCATTCGGGCCCTTTTCCTCCGCCCAAAATGGCGCTATTCTTCGAGGCGTTATCGCCTATACAAGGGCCGTAAATTTCTTTAGAAGCAGCCGGAGCATACACCAATAAGCCCGACAAACTACGTCGAGCAAATAGCTCGCTCGATTATTTATTTACGCCGGTTGTAAAGGTTTTTATCATTTTCCGGACGATATGGCCCGTGATCGCCACTTCGCAATCGATTCGCCCGTTTGCGCCCACCTTATCGCCCTCTTTGGCAAAAAGCGCCCCACATTGGCTCCCACGTTACTCGAAACGCCGTCATTATCTATCTCCATATTCTAATAAATATTTCTGGCCAGATAACGGGCAATTATGGACGGGTTACCCTCCGTCGGCGGATGTCCGACGACTTAAAACAAACGCTCAATCATCCACATTTGTATATATCGACTGCTTTATAAGCCTCGCCTCTGTGCTATTTCAGGCTTTGGCAATAATCTCGACAGACTCGCAAATGCATTTCTATGTATGTTGTAAATATTTGATGGATTGAACTTGAGTACGACCATCGTTCCCAGTAAGATTCTTTCGGCATCCTTTGTATCTAAGATCAAGTCAAGGCAACACGAATTTTATCCTCTAGCATTGTAGAATTGGTTCGAATTTTATTATAAAACTCTTGTGCTGTAGGGAAAATATAAGCAAATCCTAACCATGACTTTATTTCTTATCATATGTTTAAGAATTTGATTGTTAAAAAATAATACACAATCAACTTGTTATATTATGTAAATCCTGAATTATTATGCTAATAAATGTATTCTAAATTTAACCTAGATAGTATAAATAAAATATAGAGTGCCTGTATGCATAAAATATCTGTGTCCCAAGTCTTTCCCCAATATTCAGCAGACAAAGCTACAACATCGATGAGCTTGGTAACGATACTCTTGTATCTTTGGTTATATTAAAATGCCAATATTTTAATTCAAATTTTCAAACACATATACACTTGGGTCTATTTTTATGCGATAGATACATTCCACGGGGAGTCGTATATAAAAAATCGCATAAAAAAGACTTGAACCACATTAAAACTGAGGGATATGTTTCATTATTTTTGAAAATCGCATAACTTCAAATCAATGTAATAGAATGTACCAAAAATCGCATAAAAAAAGGTTAATACAAAATTAACATAAATAAAACAATGCAATGTCGTCATCCTGTGTTGAAATCGTCTTTTTTAAAATGTAATCGGTCATTAAACTTTGCGACGATTTAACCATTGATTTTTTACGCAGTTCGTGATATGGATACTATTCACTATGATGTATTTACTACAACTCGACTCTAATAACGGGAATATCGAGATGAAATATAATAGATAGGTTCAGAATTTCATATTTCATAAGGATCTCTTGAATACGATGTAAATTTTGAGATTCATTTTGTGCCATTGTTGACTGATTTTCTGATGGCTACTTAACTTTTCTTGATTTCTCTTATGGTCGATTCCTCCAAGAGATTATCTTGTATCGGTAGAGTTTTGTCCATTCGCTAAGTAATCCAAAATTGCCAATTTTACCCTATATACACATCATCCTATACGCACTCACACTTTAACGGTTGTAACTTTAACGGTGTAAACACTAGTGTTAATTTTAGATTTTTTATGCGCATTCGCATAAATAAGCTTTGTCCTCTATTGAAAAATGATGAATATGTTCCATTATTTTTGAAAACCGCATAACTTCAAAACCGCATAAAAACAGACCCAAGTGTAATATATTTTTTAAAAAAAAGTCTGTAAAATAATTAGAATAAATTAACTCGATATTCGCTCGATATTGAAGGTAGAATAACCCCAGAGTTTCATTACCTCTACAGAACGCTCACCTAGCGGGTCACCTGGATGAACGTGTCGAAGGGTGCTTTCGCGACTGTTTCAATAGGGAGTGTGGGGGTTTTGTAAATATTGAACAGCTTTCCTCGGAAGACAGTGAACAACTATTGAAATTGAATGAAATTTCACTACTTTCGGAGACGTGATTCTTTGCGGTCCTATGTCGAGTCTGGCTCGACATTTTTTTTCTACATTTTTTTCCCCACTCGGATTTAAAATCATGTGATTTTATTTTACGTATCGTGTTTAGGACAGTATTTGGAAAGGAATATTGATTTTTATGATCCTTCATAGTGTTTCGCCTACTTGCTAGAGATACAAAAGAAAGAGGCTGTTGCTCGGATAAAATCTTAAAACAAAGACAGTGAATCTTAACGCGCATTTTCGTTAACATCTCCGATAATACTTATGATATTTTTACGTAATCATATAAAAAAAATAATAATGTTTTATTAAATAATAACTTAAAATTTGATTAAAAAAAACGTTTTATCTTAAAAATGTCTAAAATATTTAAGGACCGCAAAGGGTTAAGTACATCTTAGATTTTAAAAACGATATGAAAGGCATCAGAATGTTGTCATCGTTGCAAACTGGATTGTTATAATATATATTAATTTAATCGCGACCCGTGCCGATTCTCGTTTTATTATGACCACTCGC
This sequence comes from Stenopsyche tienmushanensis, assembly GCA_008973525.1. Classification (NCBI taxonomy): domain Eukaryota; kingdom Metazoa; phylum Arthropoda; class Insecta; order Trichoptera; family Stenopsychidae; genus Stenopsyche; species Stenopsyche tienmushanensis. The sequence goes on from WACJ01000025.1 coordinate 530,969, forward strand.
TGTTTAAGCTGCTGCATTCAGCTCTATTAGCGCCATTATCAGACTATAAAATATTACGACACTAATAACTAATATAACAACAATGCCAAACATTTTGGCGTAATTTATCTGAGGCACATTTTCAAGTGATAATTGAATCTTTCTAATTGTGCTAAGATGTCCCGCGCGTGTCGTTGCCACGTGGCTCTGGCAATATGAGACTCGGCATACATTCATCGCATTCTATTGTGCCCTTAGGGCCACATTATATTTCTTCATTTTGCTCTAATTACCTCCTGAAATTAAATGTATCAACTTTGCAGTGTGTTCCCGTGCTTATCGCAGGATCGCCTTATTTCAGTCGCTCCAGCGATGTGCATTTTATTATTTGAAAGATAATAATATTGAAATGTGGAGGAGCTGGTTTGCAAAAAATATGGTTATTATCAAAAATAATTTGAGGGCATATTGTGCATTTATTTTTATAAACACGTACGGGAAGTTTCGACGGTCGCAAATTATGACCTGAGCATGTCCTGATATTTTTATGACCACTTGTTGTTTCAAATTTTATTGGAGTTCGCATCAAATCTAAATAATTTTCTTTTTAATGAAAAATATTCGTATATGTATTGGAAAATTGTTATGCTGATTTGATGCAGCATCTCTTTATTTTATTAGGTTTTAAAACAGATTTATTTTAAATTTTGACGTTATGAAATGACGTTAGTAATGCTTAATCTGGCCAACATTTCTATGTACGAAGCAAATTGGTTTGCTCGTAAAATGGAAAAAATAAATCATAATTTGGGTAATATTTCATATGAAAACTGTTATCAGGGCGTCCCTTCATCATTTCATTCTATTTGAGATAGTCAGGTTTTCCCCTCTGTTAAATCCTACGTTGGCACATTCGATACGCCCGTATCTGGTGGTGGTGGCCTTTGAACACAACTTTGTGAAATCGTTCGTATCTCGTTTCTCGTCTGACCTACATCCTTTAGAGACCCGAGGAAAGCATTATTAAAATTCACTTATTTGTGCAAACATTGCCTGCATGTGACAGAGCCCTGCAGTTCAGCAGGCGAACCAAGCCACGTCGTAATTCAGCGAAGATCAATAACATGTAAAAGTCTTCGGGAAGAACGAAAATTGCTTCGATCGACATTCCAAAAAACAAATCGGAAAATATATGATCGCTCTTGTACAACCCTCGGGAGTTCGATCCTCTTCTCTTCTCTGTTCTCTTGCGAGCAGTTCTTCACGTACCAAAAAAATAGTCATCTGCAGAGGTGCGTTCAGCTCTTCGACCCATTGCACTTAAAGCCGGCGAAGTTTTAGTCTGTGGGTCGAACCAAATTACTTTTGACCTATTTCAAACAGGTCGGTGTGCCATTCTTCTTTGTAAGCTGAAATTGGAAAATCCTGATTGGCAATAACTAACACCGTTTACAATTCGCCATTTCTCACTACACGTCCGACTAATTTATTCGATTTTTATGTACTCGGATAAAACTTTACGACTCGATTCAACGAATTCCGCTCGTATTAAAAGCTCAATACTTTATATTTAGTTTTTACATGCTAGTATAAAAGACTCATATAGGGAAGAATCAAGTAAAACTTACAATTTAAAAAAATGCTCGAGATCCTCGTGCGGTAGAAGTGAATTTTCTTATCTCGTGAGAAATGTTGATTTTTTGCGTTGCTTTTTATAAATTTGTTAACGTAAATTGTTAGCTACAAGTATTGTGTAATATATAATAAAATAGGCGCGCTACTGATCTAGTCTACGCGTCTAAGCTGCATGCGATTAAGGCGGAGACACTACAAACGATCCTTCTTCTCTTTCTGACTAACTGCCGATTAGAGTTAGGGGTCCCAAATATTCGTTAAATCAGTTATTCGAATATTTTATAAAATATATATACAAGGGTGATTCAAATATAAACCGGAATTTTGCTAAATAAGTTTATTAGTGATATGTAAAAAAAATGGAATATTTCATTTATCTACATAATTCCCTTCTTTAGAAATACATTTATTCCATCGGGTAGGAAGCTTCTTAATCCCGTCACACAAAGAAGACGAGAAGTAGCATTCTCTGTTGCGCAACACGTTTCGAAAATACACATTTTAAAAATAAAAATACATTGAATTCAATTTTCAATAATCCTTATATTATCCTTATAAACAACTGATGCGCTGATTTCAATTATATCGGCGGTTGTATTATCCGACCGTTTCTGATTCTATTACTTCTGTTTCGTTGTCTATTATCTGCACTTCTAAATTAAAGTCGTTGGACGACTCAACGGCTTCCATTCGGTTTCTAATAGATTGTTAAAGAACCTGTCTAAAATGTCTTGGTTGCCAATGCAACAGGCTCCTTTTTAAACGATCATATATTCTGTAAGAGTGAGCAACTTTCCCCATTTCTAAATACAATATTAACCTTTTGAGGAATGAGCAAATTTAAAATCGATGAAGTCGTTGATGCCATAATCGCTTTACACCGATTATTGTCTGTCAGCTCCTATCAGCGTAAGACAATCTTCAATTCGAGGCGGAGTCAATTGTAAATAAACACTGTTGATAGCATACAAGCTCACTTCATTTCTTTACACTCTGTCTCCCGAACTGCGCTACGTCCTCTCTCTGTCTCTGTCTGTCTCCGAGCTCAATTTACAAGAGTGCTCTTTCTGAATAAGTGAAAGGGGATCGCAGAGCATGCGATGGTACTCCTTTAGGGGCTAAGGTGGTTAGCGTTGTATTTCTTTCTTTATTCTTTAACACCTACAGCTAACAGTGTAGTTATCATCGTCAGCACTTTTTTTCGTTTGGCAAAAGAACATCGAGCAATTTTCTTAAAAAATATATTTCTTCATAAGTAATAATTTCCGATTTTAAACCCTTTAATGGTTTATTGACTGATTCAGAGAAATTTCTAAATTACTCAATAAAAAAGCACTTCTGGAAACATTTTAAAATTCCAATCGCCCTTTTTTCTAATGCGCTGTTTATAAATAAAGGTAAACCAAAATACGCGTTTCCTGAACCGCGTCTCGATACAAATCGATAATCTGATATTCGATACTAAGATAGTTGGAGTGAAGGCTTAACGACAATATTGAACCCTTTGAGTAGTGAGCCAATTTAAAATCACCATAATCGTAGAAGCTATATTTGCTTGTCTGCCGCTTATCGTCGCACAAATCCACTTTTCTGTCAGGAACGCCGCAGCGTGTATGAAGCTTGTACATAAATAAATAAATACTGTCGATAGCACACAATGTTCGGTAATTTCTTCGCCTAAACAACAACAATACACTGGAAATCGATTGAAATTCGGACACAACTCTGTGTCTTAATATTACTATTTATTCACGCGCGCAGTCGCGTTAATTGATGATAAAATAATCATGAATTTTTTCTTACAATCATCGACATTTTGATATTAATTATCCTGAAAAAGTTGTTATGGCGATTTCTTTGCAGATCAATCGTCATGGATAATTCGTCTTAAGATTAATAATTCCGTAAAAATTGTCCTTGAAATAGAATTCTTAAAAACTCGTTTTAATACCCATCTTCCCTGTTTTAATTTGGAGATTTTTTTAAATTCATCTTTATCACATTGTTGCATGAAAGAAAAACCAACGTTCAATGTACTCTTGTGTGAATGGAAAGTTAAGTCTATCAATTCCCGAGTCGTCGACGTTCCTCTGAGACGTCGTGGCTTTGTGCTAAAATTTAGCGATTCCAGGCATTAAGTCTGGAATATTTGCTTTTACTATTCTTTAATGCTCGACTATAAAACTATCGACGCTCAGACTATGCTTTTAATAGTGATGCGATAACATTGTCGGTGCTTTTACATAGCTATAATAATATTTTAATTGATACATGTTCATTGTTTCGCCTCCAAAAATAATCACAGCGATGCTAAACAGAATTATGACATATTAAATGTATGATTCGAATTGTCTTTGTTGCTTCGACTTGGAAACTACTGCTGTTAATTGTCTTCGTAATTGTATTTGAATGCCTGGCGTTCTTCGGGGAAATGAAACGACTTGCATGATATTAAGCTCGTTTCATCAAATTCTGCTAAACTACTCCCAGAAATTACATAATCCTTCATGTACGGATTAATCAAGCACTCGACAGTGCAGAGCATACGAGGTGTGGCAAAAGGGGGTGCATGACTGCGACAACGTTGATTAACGTATCACGATCCAGAGGAATCTGTGAGCTTAAATAAATATCATCTCCTTCGACATCTATTCAATGGTGTCTAAAAACATTTCAAAACGGCATTTTTTGGATTCGACCTATCGAAATAATGTAACAAGTCTGCACTAGAGGGGCGTCTCAAGACAATGAGCCCCATTCAATATTTTAAGTGTTAAATTTAATCACTCGACGAATCTGCATTGAAAGGCTCCCCAAGACTATGGCCATCTCGAGAGCCCGTTGTGCTTATTAGTCTCACTCCTCGACCTATAAAATAAGCGCCCGTCTACATCATAAAACCCTCTTAAAAGCTGCACATCCACCGAAACGACATCAAGACCTATGTTTTATTAGAAATAACGTAGCTATTTTTGAACTATCCTCGTCCTTTCGCATTCCGCAGGACAATAAATACACACGGTCTGCGTGGGAACACGTTAATGCGAACGCCTACCCCTAAAAAAGGACTCAATAATTCACAGAAGGGAAAAAAACATTTAACGTCTGCCAGACGAACGAATCCATCTCGTCGACTTCGAATGCACGCACTTAAGGGACTCGATTCATATGAGATAAAAAAAATCTATAATGGGTCTCGAATAGCGCCTATATGTTGGTGGAATAAAAAGTCCCTCGTTGAATACGTACTGTTCAATCATAAAAGATTTTCATCTGTATATAAATCGAGTCGATGAATTCGCTCGTTCACTTCAGTGGCTCACAAAATGATCATTGACAAAAAATCTATTTAGAAGTGGTCGTATGAATGAAATGGATGGGCCAATGTGACCTGAACGCGTCCTTGCTTTTTCATATCCACTCACTGCTCTAAATTATTGGCGAATTGATGTAAACATGTACATTTTGTAATAAAATGCATTCGAATGAAAATTAGCGCACTCGGCGTCTAAGATTATTATCATTTTTTAATTTTAATACAAACAAATTCTAATAATATTGTAACGTAGGCGATTTACTGAGCAGATTTAATTCGCCAGATTAACAGCGATATCTTTCGTCTCTCTTTAGGTGCAATGCGCTATTTTAACAGCGCCATCTTCTGTGCCGCTGCGGGGACATTGCATCTGGAATACCGACCGATGGATTCTTGCGCGTGCACCGTTTCCATTTGGGTGATGACCTTGGCTGCGGAAAGACATCCTTCCCGCAGCCAGATCTCTCTCTCATGTGAATAAAGAGTCGTCCATCCATCCGTCCGGCTACAAATGATCCGAAAGAAGAACGGACCCATGGAGGCAGTATTTAATTTCGCCTTAATTGCAAAATAATTTGCTCTAAAATTATGAACAGATGATTCAAGGGTGCCGTAGTAGATAGATCTGGTAGGCATTATCGACAGTGTTTATTTATTTATGTACAAGCTTCATACACGCTGCGATGGTCCTGACAGATTATTGGATTTGTACGACGATAAATGACGGACAAGCAAATATAGCATCTAAGATTATAATGATTTTATATTAGCTCACTACTCAAATGGTTAAGAAATTATAAATTTGAAATCAAATTGGAAATAATGACGTTTACCACGCTCATTCTAAATGGACAATGTATTAGGGTGTACCATATAAACGTTCGGAATTCGTAGATGAGTAATTTATTCAATCAAAATCATTTTTATTACATTTTTTAAATTAAATTACTTATTTCATTCTTATAAAGATGCGCACTTTAAGAACTAATAAATTCTTCGAAGCATTGAATTGCCTCGTCCTAGTTTCGGAACTTTTTATTCTTCAAAAAATACTCAGCATAATAAGTAGCAATAAAGGTGAAACTCTGTTGAAGAGAGATTTTATGAATAAATTAGATGTGTTAAAATGGAGCAGTATAGGCCCATGCCTATTTATTATAATTGTTTGCTTCGTTTTTAGTTTCTGATGCATATTTTCTTCCCTGATTTTAAGGATGAATAATGTATTATACCGATATTTGTCCAACATATGAGCATTGAAAGCTTTCCTGGAGATTCGTTGATATTTCACCACTGCCTGGATCATTAAAAAATCGCTATCCTGTTGAAAGCCATAGTAAACAATGGAAATAGCAACAATGAGTCCGCATTTAAAGACAATTGAAGACTACAGTACCCTGTAAAATATAGCACAGAGTATATTTTAATCGCGGTCGCTCTTTGTCTGACTGCAATTCCGAATCTTCATGTGGTACTCTATGCAAAGTCATTGTTTTAAGTCTAGTTCATCGTCAGTATCACCAAATCATATCGGATAGACTCTTAGCAACCGTCGACATTCGATCTATTGATTTAGTTCTATTGTATTGAATGCTGTTATACGTTTTGCTCATTGATTTCCGTTGCATTCAAATGATGCCGTTTCTATTCTCGTCGTGTATGAAATTTTCAGACGATGTCTGTTTTCAGCCTGTAAACGTATTTGAAAATGGACCACTTTCGTCTTTCTAATTACCACTTATGAAGCGGGACTAGCAACACTCGGGTCGCTTTTCCTATCCTTTCGTCCGTTTCTTAGACTCGCTTTCCGTCGACTCAGAATACCACACTTAGGTGTTTGAACTCATTGACCTGCTTATTTGGTCCACGTTTAATACCATTATGTCCGATTTCATAAAGCTAATTAGCATCCCTCTTGTGAGGTTTTATGTAAGATGTTTAATACTTTTATTTTTATTGCAGGGTATCTTCAGAATGGCTTGCGAGCACGTTTTGAAGACAATGAAACGTGGGAGGAAGACTTTATTGACGTTGCTGGAAGCGTTCGTATATGATCCTTTGGTGGAATGGAGTGGTGAAGCTGGAGGTGGTGCTACAGGGACGGCTGCTGGTGGAGCTCTTGTGCTACCAGGTCGTGCTTCAGCTCTTCGGACTGCTGCCATCGAGCGTCGTTGCGGATTAGATCTGCTCGCAGTTCGAATTTTGGAAATTCGCCACAATTGGATTGATAACAGGTAAAGCTTTCATTTCAATTAAAGAAACTTGCGCTTCCAGTCTTAATTCCGAAATAACAATATACAGTTATATCCAAGCATAGAACAAATTTGCACAAAGCCAAACCTTAATTGGCAAATTTATACATTCAACGAACGCTTCCTATCTTTTCAACAATCCCCTTTGTCATCAGTGTTGGTTTATAATTTAAGCGACCTCTTTTGAAGACCTCGTCTTTTGGAACAATTTTCTCATTATTCTTAAATTTGCATATCGTATAGGCAATGCGACAAAATCATCCATGTGAATACGCCTAAGAGTAATCTCGTATTTTTTCGATTGTGCTCGCTGGACGATGTTTTTCTATGTGGTCGCCAAAAAATAGTTACATCGAATAAATATGTCTTTCTTCGCTTTGATTTGATGGATATATTGTATGAAAATAATAAATTATAGCTCTGAATGGGAGCGGACATCAATGATGGAAAATGTATGGGCTCGCCCGTCACAGGCTGTTATTATAGAAATAATGCTAAAATCCACCTTTTATTCGGAGGGCCATTGACATTGAACTCCTCGTGATGGATCTCTTCGATTTATAAACCGGCCAATTTTGGAAATACGCGGTAGAAAAAAGCGTCAAGGATTCACCAAAGCGCTGTCTTATTTGAATTGATAATTTATTTTTGTGGCGCATTTGGAATGTATAAAGTCGATGGGGAAAAAATGAAGCACTGCAGTGCTGAAGAACCTATTGTATTACTTTGTAAATATATTTTTGCCTTTATGTTTTACATTGACGATACATGACAAACATGATCATCAAATTCGAATAATAGATCTTCAATCAAAACCATTCCCGTGACTATGCGATCACACTCGTCTTTGTTGAAAGCGTGAACTATAAGCATTTATTACTTCGATCGCAATTCATAGAACCGTCGCAATGAGTATAGATTTTCAAGACAATGAAGGAATTGAATTCCGACTGCCATTGTCTTTTGACATTATGTTGCATACTCTCGTAAGGAACTTTCGTATACTCCCTCAAATACTTTATTATTGAAAAATTGTAAGTTCTTTTCATCCATTTTATTCATATTTTATTACAAGAAGCAATTTTAAATATCAATGATGTATCAGGGAGACCCAAAAATATTCATATATGTAACATTAATCGCATCGATTGTTTCGTCATTTAGTTTTGATCTAATTTTGGAAGACAAGCAACTTGCTGCTGAAAATGTACGCTAAGCCTCCACACTCGTTGGAGGTATCGTCATCACATATTTAAATGCGAGTTTTCGTATAACACCATCGATGTGACTGATCAAATTCCTATCTGCTGAGACACGGATTAAAACTCGCAAAATCCCGATTTCCCTACAAATTATTTATTTCCGCCGCTGCAGATGAATACTTATACACTATAATGCTTTGATGTGATTCGTAATTATATTACGGAGGAATACAAAAATTCTGAACCCCGTATCTATTATATTTCATATCGATATTCCCATTATTAGAGCCGAGGTGTAGTAAATACATCACCGGTAGGAAAAGGTTAATATAACAATACATAGATTATACAGTTACTGCCCCGGGGAGTCGCCTAAGCTCGCCAATTAGTAGTAACGCCACTGTTTCCAAGTGTCCAGATTTCGGCGGGAATATCTCGATTTCTGTTGAATAAAAAATTCAATCTCGATTTTTTCGATATTATGTTTACTAATCCCGGGATTCATGAGCACCTAAAACTGTCCGGGATCCCGGGATTGGATTCCCTAATTCCAACTCAAATTTAAAAAGCCTTTTAAAAAGATATTTTTTCGCGATTCACATTGGAAATATTAATTGATTTTCTGAATATGTACTTACTATTCAACAATAAATCTTATTCTAAAAAAAATTAACCGTCATAAAATTTAGGTAGAATGAACTGAAAATGCTATCGTCGGATAAGCTATTAAGCTCTTTCAACAAAGATGAGACGAATTTCGTTCGTGTTGTCTTGAGAGTAGGCGTTTGTTTTGATAATTAAGATACTCATATCATTTTTATTGTTGACCAATTTTGTTATTCCACCTTGACTGTTCTGGAGTGGCGTCATAAGCTGAGTATCACCACCAGGGCCGTAACTAGGGTATGATGCGCCCGTGGCAAGAATCTAAAATGCACCCCCCCCCCACAATTTTTTCGTGATATTAAGAAGTTGTTCATTTGTCGGATTTTTTCTATTGATCTGAAAACGATTTTTTTTATTTTTAATATGTGCTGGAGAAGAATATATGTACCTATAAAAGTATAAAATTAAAAAAAAAATTATCCCAAAAATTCAGGCTGGTCCAAGTTCCAACTTAGGTCGTTTTTGAAAATGTAGTTTCGAGATAATTTCATTTAACCCATTGACACACAGTTACCGTCAAATTCCGTCATCCGTCAGCAGATAATACGTGCTTGTTGCGGCAGATAAATCCATGCATACCGTCTTCGCCGACACTTCAAATCTTATCTCACATCGACGAAACTCATCAAAATGAAAACAAACTTAAGTTGCTCAAAGACTCTCCGGCTCGGTCCGCTTTTCGGACCGCTGAATAAGCGGCTTGGCGTACGCAACTTAGCGTATACATAAAGCAGAATGGCTAAGTAAAATAAAAAACCATGTGCAAATCTCGACCAGGTCGGTATTCTGCGTTTTGCGTCCCTAAGTCCAGTTGCGCCCGTGGCGGGCGCCTGCTTTGCCACCCCCTTGTTACGACCCTGATCACCACTCCTTTACAAAATCTACTCCTTCAGAAGTAAACTGGTAGGCTTGCATGGTAGCCCTGTCCTTTTATTTTCGCAACATATTAATAGACAAAAATAACTGAACAACAGAAAGCAGATACCATGCAAGTTGAACATTAAGAAATATTCCGAAAAAATGAAGGACATATACGTAATATCTATAGAAAAAGATTTAAAGAAGCAAAAATGTTCATATGGTGATTACCCATTGCTTTCAGAAATTAATAAAATAATAATAAATATATAATAAAAGTCCAGGAACTACATACAAACACTTTGCCTTTAGTTGATTATTGATAAATAATCTTTAAAAATATTAAATTCCCAAAGAAAAACAGTTTTGCTGTGTTTATTTTCAGTTTGCACAGTAGCGTTGGGAGGCAATGAATTATTTATTGCTATGGCATTTAAATCGATACTCTATAGTTGACATATTCAAATTTCTCGGCTTTCCTTCGTATCGCAAGACAAAGTTGCTGCAAATAAAAAAGTATAGCATAGTTTCAACTCCTCGTATAGTCCACCTGTCTACCTTTGTATATTTTCTTCGCATTACTTGTCTAATGAAAGTCAACGTCCATTTTTCATCCAGCTTTTCTTGGTAAGGTGTATTTTAAAGCGATTGCTCCGTACGCCAGTCGCTGCAAATATATTTTTTCTGAGATTCGCTTCCTCATTCTCGGAATCCGCGTTCACAATGTATCGTAGCGTTCCCTGTGTGAGCCTCCATGAAATTCCATGTTCAACTCCATGTCGCTCGTAATATACATTATTGTTTTTCTCTTGTTATATTTTTCGTGCGATATTATTCCAATTGTACCTGCTCCGTAGCTCGGGGCACGTACATGGCGAATCGTCATGTTTTTCTATTTTCTTTCGTGAGGTCCTTTTCCCGAGGTTTCTGTTTTCTTTCTTTTCGATGAACTGCAATAAAATTTTCTCTCTACATCTTGCTGACGTATTTAAAGCGATTCTTTAAGCATTCGCAATTGAAACACGTGCATTAAAAAAAACTTTAGAAATTGGATCACTTCCATATATAGTAGATCACTTTGACTAAAAATAATTTTCAAAACTAAACATAAATAAGATCCAGCTTATCATGTGCTACACGATTCAGCAGCTTGTCAACAAACAAAACCATCGATTTTGGTCGAAGAAAATTCCCTTTAAGAAGATTTGAATTTGAAGCAGTGAGTGGCCGTTAAAAAGCGTCGAACTGCTCAGGTCATATTTGGACCACAGTTGTTAAGAAATATCATGTACCATTAAGAGATATTATAGGAAAAGCACATATTGTGAGGCTGCAAACAATTTTTTTGCAGTCCTATAACATTCAAATGAGGAATATGCTAATTATTATGATTGTAAAATATTGAAAATCAACAAAGTTATAACATATTAAATTGGTAACACTTGGTCTGGTGTATTCCATATAATTATCATATTGCAAAGTATAATAATTGCTATTTTCATATGTATTCCCGCTATCTAAGCTATAATCTAATAATCTTGCAGCACCATTGTTATTTTCATCGGATCGGATCTAAAATCCTTATATCTGTGAATTCCACACGCCGCTTCTGCATGCAATGAAGTACAATTTTATTTCATAAATGAAGTGTTTTTGTGTAGTATGTATTTATAGATATGAACCCAAAATAGAATATAATAGTTGTATGGAGTGCTATCAACCACTTTATAGTACAACTAAATGATAAACTTATAGCTCCATCATAAAAAATGTACAAAATTACTCACCTTCCTTTGCAAACGGTGAATATTTATATTTATATTATTTCGTATGTTGTTTTAAATTCGTGTATTTTTGTTTCAGGGATCAAATGCAAAAACAAATACCGCTATTGCATCAATATGTCGCAACGTGGATCGAACAGCAGCAATCTCTTATAACGGCAGAAACTCAACTTCAGCAATATCATAGACAGTTGGCTCTTATTAAGGAGCTCGAAGCTCTCGGTGCAGATCTTACTGAGCATCAACTTTATTCATCTGCGCAATGCTATTCATCGTATAAACAAATGAAGGATGCTCTTGAAGAATCTGCTAAAAATTTATTCGATCTACACGAAGAGTGCGGAACAAAAATTGATAACTATACGCGTGCGTTTGAAATCATCAAAGGACCTCAACTTGCACAATGGATCCAAGAATTAAACTTTCCCATAGATCACGATGGACATCTTGTTTTTGATCTCATCCGTGAATTCCTTCTGAATGCCGGTCAAAGCTCGATGATAACCCAGTGTGAACAATCTGAAACTGAATTAGGACAGTGTGCGAGACAGCAAACATTACTAATCAAAAATTGTATTGAACTCTTATCGCAATTCGCCGCAATGGCTCAATATTTCCCATCCAATTTTATGGAAAAGCACAGAATTGTACTTTACCGCAAATGGGCTGCAATATTACTAAAGACTGAATCATTGGACGATTGCACTGAAGTCATCGCCCAGATTCACAGTTTTCGCTCTCCAGAAAATGCCACCAATCCGTCTATACAGCAAGTGATGGCATTTTCATATCAACTACAGACCATCTTCAACGAGACAAATTTGAAACTGAATAAAATTTACGAGCGCCTCAAACCAGACGGAGGATCCGAGGCCCTGAATAGATGCGAAAAAAATTATCTAGATGCAGCGGCCGCCATGTCAAATTTTATTTCACAAGGACCCGCAATGGAAAAAGCCATGGAATGCGTATTAATAAACGCTTTGAATAAACTCAATCATAGATTTTTGATCCTGGAGAGTAGCGCTCAAAGCGCCGGAGGATGCCTTGTGGATCTTACGTCTCGCGAGGGTGATTGGTTTTTCGACGATATGAGTATCATATCGTCTCTAGTGTCCGAGTTCACTTCTTACATACCTTTGAATCACGAATCATCAGCGCTGAACGATGAACGCATTCCGAGGATATTTGAATGCTTGAAAGCGGCCAAGTCAATATTCACAGATTTAAAAGAACTAAATTCCAAATTCCAAATGATCATACTTCCAGAAGCCATTAAAAAAATTCAATCCGAAGAACCTTCCGTTATTATGATGATCAACGCTCTAAACTCTGTTGTTATAAATACAGATTATTCTTTGAACGAATTACTGTCACAATTGGAATTGCGTCTGAGATACGTTATCATGGATATGGAGGTGAAATAAATTTTCATTATTAACATAATTTTCTTAATAAATTTGATGCATGTAACATATAAATTTTATATTTTAGCTACCATCGGATAATACACATTCAATAGCCGCGGATTTGCGTGCCCGATACAGAAATTTAGTCGAAGGTAATAGTGATTCCGGAACTAATTTTGTTGCCGGTCAAGAAACTCCAGGACGCATGTTGTTAATGGGATCAGATGGATTATTCACTCATTTGGGTGCAAGAGGAGCTGCAATTCTTGATACATTAGCTACGTTTAATATCCCTCATGTATGGAAGAAAGTAGATCATATAATTGAAGCTAACGAATTGGCTGTGCGTATACCCAATTAGTTTATTTTATTTTATCTGTATCGACAATTTATAATATTTTTACTAATTCATTTTCAGGCTTCCCTGCACAATGAACAATTCCGCGTTATATTAGATGATATATTCTTGATCAAGCGCATTCAAGCCATCACTGATTTCTTTAATTTTTGCGTTCAGATGTCTTGCGCTTTTAAAGGCATTGGTCCAGTTGTTGTATTCGATGACGAAAGACTTTGTAAACCCATAAAAAGGTATTAATTGCTACAAAAATTATAGTTTTAAAGCTTGAATTTTATTTACATTTAAATAAATGTGTTTTCAGATTTATGTCCGACTATATTGCAAGACATTTCTTAGGAATCCAATCACAATGTCTTGCAATGGCTGTTTGTCTACTATTACAAAGATTTGGTTTGAATATAAACAAAGAAATTGAGCAAAGACACATTGGTAATTATTAATAATGATTTAAAATGAGATAAAACTTTAAACAAAAATGTATTAAACCACTTATTTATTTTCATTCATATTTAAAGGTGTTTCATGGAAAGTGCCTCTGAATGATCTTTGTGAAATATGTATAAGTACATCGATAAAGAATGGTCAGTTTACAGCATCGTTATTGCAACAAGCCAGTGCGTTGTCCGCAAATTTAGAGGGAGCGTTCAAAAGAAGGTTTTATCAATTATATATTACACGCGTTTTTATTTCAACTTTCAGTATAATGAGTCAATAATGATATTTATATTTCAGGGAAACTGTACATGTATTAAATGAAGCTATGCAGTTCCAAAGAGAAAGTGTTACAAGACTTAAACATCTTATGACCGCTCATGCGTGGTTGCGTGGAGAAGGTAGAGGTATGCCAGGCAGTCCTACCCCAGGAGTTGAATTACGACGCGCTGCACAACAGTTAGTTTCTCAAAGGCCTCATTTAGCAGCTGCGCTAGAAAAACATCGATCTTTAGTTGCCAGTGCTGAACAAAGGTATTCAACAATATGAATTTTTATCGACAATATGAAATCTAATGATATTTTAGCGTGCGCGGTTTACCATCCCCATGCAATAGCACTGTTAGTCTGAGCAGATTTAATTCGCCAGACTAACAGCGAGATCTTCCGTCTCTTTAGGTGCAATGTGCTATTTTAACAGCGCCATTTTCTGTGGTGCTGCGGGGACATTGCACCTGGAATACTGACCAACGACTTCTTGCACGTGCACCGTTGCCAGTTGGCCTTGGCTGCGGGAGGACATCCTTCACGCAGCCAGATCCCCTCTCTCTCTCTCTCTCTCTCTTGTGCCAATAAAGATCATCATCTACAGAAGAGTCTTTCTGTTCGACGCCTGTCTATCTATATGGGGTTTTTTAAAATTTCATTTTGATTCTTTTAAGGTTGAAATGGGCATCTGGTGCAAATCCAGCATTGAACGAAGTAATGGCTGCATTTGAATGTGCTGTAAATATACGCGAAGATCGTTTAGGAGTTGAACATGCGCTTGCTGCTTCTGTCGGGGCCACGTGTGGAGCATTAGGCGGCTTAAATATCGGAGGAAGCAATAGCGGTGGCGGTAATAATGCATGGAACGGTGGAAGAGACTTGGCTGCATTAGCCAATCGAAGAAGATCTGCTCTCGCTTTGGTAGCACGAGCTCCACATACGCCAGCACCTCTACATGAGGCACTATTACAATTATTACCACCCGAAAGCAATATTGATGCACAATGGGTAATTTTATTTACTAACAATTGTTTTATGATAATAAATATACTTTAGTAAAAAAATTATATTTTCAGGTGAATAAAGTGTCGACTATAGTTTCTGAGAAAATAATGTTACTACAAAAAAGTATCACCGATATGAAGACCTGTTTAACGTCAAGTGAAGATGTATTAAAGAAGGCTGCCTTAAATCTTAATGCTTTGAAAACAACACATGAAAATTTGATATTTGACGCTAAAAGTCTCCTTAAAGTGATTTCTAAAACTCAAGAAAATATCGGAATTAAAGCATTCGACTACATGGCCAAGCATAAATCCTATATTAACGATTTGACGGAACTTGCTGAAAGTTTAAACGCAATTAGTATTTCTGAAAAAAATACTATCCGTAGTGAACTTATATCCAAACTTGAATTGGAAACAAAATCTATATATGATGAGTTTCTGAGGTGATTAGATCATAAATATTTTTTTAATTTGCGTATTTTTTTTTAGCGTGATTGAATAACAAGAATATTTTAATTATGTTTTAGTTTTGAAGCAGCTTTGAAAGATGTTGAAAATAGTAGTACAAAACGACGAGGAACTCTTGTTAGGCAGTTGGCCGGAGTTTGGAACAGTCCAGCTAGACAAATTGCTCCACCAAAAGGTATTCTTACTAATATGCATTATTAATATGGTTAGATTTGATAAAAAATAATTTTTATAAATTGGAATATTTATGTTTATAGGCCGAAATCAGCAAGCCAATGCTTACGCTGTATCTGTTTGGAAAAGAGTACGCCTAAAGCTAGAAGGTCGTGATCCAGACCCGGCTCGTAAGCACTCAAATCAGGAACAGGTAATTTTTATATTTCATTATTGTTTTGTTAAGTTTATATATATTTTTTTTTTTTTGCGAAGGGGGTAATCTTCAAAAGACACCACCATTCTGGTGATAGTGTGGGATTTTTACCCATTAAACCCCCATATCGTCGCCTCTTGCTTTTTTTTGGGCCACCAATGTTGGGCATCAACCTGGTCAGATTCTCCGCGAATTGGAGCTTGTCATCTATCTCCACCCCCAAATACCGAATGGATCTTGAGTATTTAATCTTGCAACCCCCGATCCTCAGGGGTGGGGGTGCAAGCTTCGTACGTCTTGTAAAAAAGAGGGCCTCGTTTTTTGAACAGCGAGCTACGGACCAGCTCCTGTCAGCCACTGCTTGGCCTTCCTCAGCGTGTCCTCGCAGGTCATTCACAGGATCTCCGTGGATTTGGCGGTGACTAGGATGGCAATGTCATCAGCGAATGCGACCATTTTAGCTCCGTCCATTAGTGGCGTCCTCAGCAGTCCACCGTACATTATGTTCCACAGGGCGAATCCAAGCACCGATCCCTGTGGAACACCTGCCATCACTGTTTTTTTCTCTTAAACAAAAACAAATTAAAGGAACTCGGTTGGCAAACGATTCCACATCCACCTTATTCCCTTGACCTTGCTCTTCTGGAATATCATTCATTTAGATCGATGCAACTTTATTTATCAGGAAAAAAATCATAAACATAGAAGAGGTGAAAAAGGAATTGAAACATATTTTATATCAAAATCTGTCGAATTTTAATCTTCCGGTATTCAATTATTTTTTTAAATAGATGGGAAAAGGTTGTATCTACTGAAGAAAAATACATTGTATCGATGAAATGATCTATTAATGAAGCAATCTATTTTTTATTATATCTTAAAGTGTATTAACATTCATTTTTGCTTTATTTTCAGGTTGACTATATAATAAAAGAAGCAATGTCTTTGGATAATTTGTGCTTGCTGTATGAAGGCTGGACTCCATGGGTGTGAGTGGTGCAAATGCGGCGCTGAGCGCCTTGCGATGCTTAAATTCTCTCACCATTATTGGGATGTTCCGGGGCAAGACGTCACCTCAGTGCGGCGAAGTACCGCGGCCGGATAACCAACCGGCCCCCGTACAAATATCGGGCGCTGTCATTCGTTTATTGCCTAGCCAAACATAATATCGTGCGAAAAGCCGTGGTGATTCATATTCGCAGGATATTTCAATGAATTAGGAAATGAAAAAAATAGCTTTGTGATCAATATAAATTACACCGAGGCAAAAATTCAGAGATAAATTTGGATTGATCGCATCAAGGATTGTAGCAACTTAATTTGAAATTTGACAGATATTTTATTTTTCAAAAATTCATACGGATCTATTTAAATGCGGGATAACACTCGATATCTCGTCTACAACAACTTTCGATTAAATTTCATCACTTTTTTTTATATTCGACTGTCAAAATTTTATATTTTTTAATTACGCAGTATATGAGGGTTTCCAAAATTATACACAGAATAGTGATAATGAAAAATGCTCAATCTTTATTAAGTTTTCCTAGTACAACTTAATATCGAAATGCATAATTAATAAAACGTTGGTAGATAAATTAAATTTTGTAATGATAAGCTTAATTATTTATAGTAATATTTCTGCGTTCTTCGCTTATGTATTTTTCTTTTATATTTTCATGCGCGTAGTTTACAGGATTACTCTTAACATATTCAAAACTATAGAATTCAATTATAATCTGTGTAACCAAACTTCTATAGTATAACAGTCACTATGAATGTGGATTTTTTATTTTCTTATTCGGTGTATAAAATTAGTGCGGCTTTTAAAATATCCATTTTTACTCTTTTTTAAAACTTTGAATGTTAGTAAAAATATTTATAATTAAATTCCCTTAAATTTTGAACGACGGAAAGCTCAAATTCACAATTGACATGTCCTCAACTACCGGTAGAGATGTCTACATATTAATTATTTTTACAGGTTATCAATACATTAACATAGATTCAATATAATTAATTGTATGGTAATCGTAGAACCCTTCATGAAATGATGAAAACGTTATCAATTTTGAAATATGTAACATTGCTATCGAAGGGGGGCTCTAATATTGTCTTGCCGACTAGATATTTTATTTTGACCATACACAATATGTATATTTTATCGGTCCATTATTTTATCCAACATCATAATTTTCACCAACTTTAAGCAATTCTAAAATGGATAGCTATCTTTTTTCCTTCTCAATTGTTATTTAGTATATTGTTTTTGTGTCATATTAGTTTAATTCAATTTTTTCATGTAGTTATATCAATTGATATTTAAAATCCAGTGCTTTGATCATATAAATTGAAGTACAGTATTCCTGCTCGACCGCGGGATAAACATAGTTTAATAATGTATATTGGAGAAGCATTTTATAAATAACAAGAAAACATTTTTGCAAGATGCAAATGAATATCAAATTTACAATATAGTGATCAATAAATATGTCTTATTATTTTCCTATTGGAACTTAATAAATATATTGCACAGCATAAGCGAAATAATTATCACAACCTATCATTTAAATAAGGAATTTTAAGAGTTGCTTTGAAACGATCAGCATATTTTGAAATGATATAGCTTTTAGCAAGAAACTAGCATTCTAACAATCTGCCAAACAGTAAATTGAAATTTCATTCACAATTAATAAAAGAGCTGTATTAAATTTACCATCGGCAAGCCTACAGTTGAATAAGGAATATTGTACATTAAAGATTCAAGTTTTAGTGCAAATTTTATAAATTATTAGTTTTTAGCTCAATTTAGTCACATATGTTTAAAAATATGTCAACATTTTTTTAAATTATAGAGTTTAAAAAATCTTAAAATAATAAAGATAACCTAAAGAATTATGATTTAATTCATTCTTATGGGACTTGTGTAAAATCTCTTAATCAATTACACGATGAAATAGAAAATGTGCCAAACAACTAGGTTACATCGTGGTTTTTTATAATAATGGAATATAAATGGAGTATTGAAGAATGACAGGATCATCAAATGTCTTCTAAAATAAACAACGTTATCAATATACAACTTTATTTTTTTCTACTATTCTCTTTAATAGTATTCGTTAGTATTTTAATGGATTTTAATATATGAAATGTCCATATAAATTCTAATCTGTACTATGCAATTTTTTTATCTCTGTAACAATTTGTTTTGTCTTTTTGAGTCTACCCGTAGTGCTGATTTTTATCTACAAGACAATAGGCCGTGGCATTAGTTATTTATGTAAGTTAAAAATAAAATTAATTTTTAAAAAGTCATCACGTTTGTGATAAATGCAGCCATTCTAAAATACTGTGTATTTATTTTAACTTGATTAAATATCTCAAATTTTGTTATAAATTAATTCATGCTTTTATACACTATTGACTCAAAATTATGTAATTGGAGATTATGATATTGAATTCCGAGATCGATTTTTAAAAAATTTCAAGTCAAACGTATAAAAAGACGATGCACGTATCAAGCATGAAATAATCAAGAAGACAACAGGTTGTATGTATTTAGATTTTTTGTCCTTTTTGAAAATACTAAAAATGCTCAACAGTCTTAACCGAGACATGTTAGCGCACAATTGTCATCAATTTATTTTTAAGTTATGTGTAAGCTGTTATTTTTTCTTTGATTAAAATTAAGGTTTGTTATAAAATAAATATTAGGCTTAAAATCCATAGGTTTAATGAACAAATTTCTAGAAAAATATCAGAAACATTCAAAATCAAAATTCTAATTAATCGCTTGAGTATAACAAATAGATTAATTCATAAAAGAGCATCTGTTATAAAATCGTATTTATCTTCTTTTTTTTCTTTAAATCCAACTTCAAATTTACACTTGTAACTAATCCTAGTAATAAATAATAATAAAAGGATATGATAATAATAAATCTGTTTTATTTCAAGGGATTTCAGAAAGTATTTCATATGAATATAACAACTTTTACTTTATTTTTGGTGGCGCTTATAGCACTATCGGAGAGCCCTGGCCACCGACAATGCTTGTTGTCACTTTCGTCTGTCTTGGGCCTCCTCCAATTGCTCAGGCCTAGAAGAGCGACATCTTTGTCCACTTAATCAACCTAACGTAGCCCAGATCTTCCGATCCATGTTTCACCCCCGTACACCACAGTGATTTGTTTCAACAAAAAATATTCACAGTGGCGAGTCGATGGATCTGGAAGAATCACCTGAGGTCAACATAAATGACTTTGAGTGAGTTTGTCGGGGTACGGGGTCCTCAGGGAGGGAAGGCCGCAAGGGTGGACGATATCCGGAGTTCTTGCAATTCGTTCGTTTCTTCGGAATATTTACTTGTATGGTATCTGCTTTCTAGTTGTTCAGCTATTTTTGCCTATTAATATGTTGCGAAAATAAAAAGACAGGGTTACAGTGCAAGCCTGCCAGTTTATTTCTGAAGGAGTATATTTTGCAAAGGAGTGGTGATACTCGGCTAATGACACCACTCCAGAACAGTCAAAGGGGAATAACAAAATTGATCAACGAAAGGAATGATACGAGTACCTTAATTATCAATACAAACGCCTGCTTTCAAGACAACACAAACGAAATTCGTCTTATTTTTGTTAAAAGAGCTTAATAGCTTATCTGACGATAGCAATTTCAGAGAATTATACCTAATTTTTATGGCGGTTAAAAGATTTGTTACCTTTGCGGCCCGACTTTACCATCGATGCACAAGTGTATGATGAGAAGCAAAGACGAACGACTTTGTCTCACGATTTCCGGTCCGATAGGGTTAAATTAAATAAAACATCAAATCACTCAACAAAAAAATTATATTCAAAAACTTCTATAGAATATATAATATGTATATACATTAAAATATAAAGCAATAATATAATGTGATAAAGATAAAATTTAAACAAAAACAAAATTTCGCTTTCCTCCTTTCCACATATAATTGTATTTTACATTCTCAATATCAGAATTTCAATAATTTATTTTTAATATATGTCCTCACAAAGACCATAAAATTTCCATTGTAATATCGATAAAACATGTTTTCCGTCGTCATAAAAAATGTACACTTTTGACAATTTACCCCCGCAGTATGAAATAAGCAACTTCTAACAATATGCATTATTAAACTAAGTATATCAATTTATGTAGGTAAGAATAATGTAAGAATAAATAGCAAACACCTATTAAGATGTATACAGATTTGAGCGCAGCAAAAACAAGCACTCATTAATTATCACGCATAATATGTACACTGCTTTACTGCGCATACTCTCAAGTCTGTAAGCACTTCAAATACGCATTAGATTTATTGACATTAAAAGGATATACATTACCAATAACCATTTGAAATACATAATTTAGCTTTTAATAACTGGTTTTAATAATTAAAAAAAATGTTTTCCATCTAATGGAATTACTGGATATTTATATGTATAATATTTTATTAAATAGTTTTTTTTTCTAAATATTCTACATAAGGTGTGAAATAATAAAAAGTATTCTATTCCAAAAATTACAATATGAAGGAAACTAAAATAATGTGTTTAATAAATTTAACTTAGTAAAGCTAAGTTTTGATCAATTTAGACTCAATTATTTTCAGGTCACATCAAGATTAAAACTGAAAAGACTAGTACAAATAAAAAGCATAATCAAATATATCTATGTATATTGAATTTATCTGTGAATTTATTAAGTTGATTTTGATTATAATTTTATCACTGGAATTTAAAAAAATCACATTCTTATTATAAACGGTATACAATTAAAATTTAAATAAGTCATTCCTAATAAGGAAAGCAATAAAATAGCTTCTATTTAATACTGAAAGTTAAAAAAAAATCTTTGATAATTTTATTAAAAATGTAATAGTTTGAAAGATATTTTAAAAAATTAAATTATGTATTTCTATGTCATATCAAACTATTCATTAAATTTTGTGACACGTTTTTAAAGCCGTGAAATTCCTTACTATTTACAAGTCATAACTTCATATTAAATTTGTTTTCGCGCATCAATGTTATCAAGCGTATCATCGCTAGATAACGATGAGAAAAATTTAAAAAGATAAGAATGATACTAATACAGCTGCTGAATTATGAAAAATTACAAGATTTATAATAAAATACTGCTACAATTCCCATCTCAGATCATAACAAATATTGTTGCAATATTAATTTCAGAATATATAAAACTGGTTATTATGATAAAATATTGTACTGTTAATAGACAACAAACTAAAACGTTTAGCTTCATTATCAAACAAAAATATAAAACAAATATTGCCACCATTATATATTTACATACAGAATATTTTGATCGTGATTTTGAAAGGAAATTTAATGACGTTTGTATAAAAGATTCTAAAAAAAATATATCTTACAAAGGTTGATTTCGTCAACGTTATATGTATATGTTTAAAATTTCATTAGATATTTCAAATTTTAATAATACGCATATTTATGCATTACAAATTGCATACATATTTGAATAAATAAGAATTCTTATATTTTATATTAGCCATTTTTTTAAAGTGGCAAGCTAGTTGCTATCCAAAAAAGCACCCATTTTATAGGACAAAGCTGATAAAATTCTTTTGCCATTACTTTGTTAGGCACAGTTTTTTAATACACATACAGGCAGCATTCAATTTATAAATTACATAAAAATGTTAACATCAAAGAAATGCTTTTTTGTGTGCTGGATTGAATAATTAATAAAACATTATTATTTCTGTTGACTGTTTTGTTTGCTCACTTGCCTTTTTAACATCAAAATTTCATCTAATTGCATTTTATACATATCTTTAACATCTTGCAAATCCAAACGTAGTTCTTGAAGTTGTTCCTCCTTTTCACCGTACATTTGAAGAAGTGCATCATACTGGTGCTGAAGGCTCTATCATAGATTAAGCATCATTAAATGCATCATATTTTGAATAATATGAAAGTTTCAATTTAAAAAAATGAAATACCTGCATTGTGTCAAGTTCTGCAGCATGAATAGCAAGTTCTCTTGCAAGAGCTGTTCGTTGGGCATGAGAACGACGACCAGCTCTACGAGCAGCACGTAATTCTCCTTCTCTCCTTTGTAATGCAGCTTGTAACCTTTCCAAGGTACAAAGTCCACCAGAAGATGCCATAGAATTATCACCAATGACACCTACGCTGCCCATGGCGCACGAATCACCATCATCCTAAATTAATACGTGAAAATAAATTTAGTAATATTTATTTATTTGAAAATATAAACAATAAATTAATAATTACAGCAGGCCAAATTCCGCTTCCGAGTGATTCTGATGCAATTGATTCTCTACCGGTACTTCCAGGCGGTGAAGGATTTTCACCCCGATCCATAGTATTTATACTAGTTCCTATTCCAATATTAGCTACAGGTGTGGGTGTTACTAATGTTCCAGCTCCAACCAAGCGAGCAAGTAAAAGAGACGAGCCTGAAGTCTGGTCAGCAGATATAGCTACATCTTTTAACTGTTCCTAAAAATAACCGATATCATATTAAACAATTCTACTGGTATAAGTATATAGGGTTGCTGATTCTGTTGCGCTGTAATAAAGGACATAAAAAACCTCCAGAGAAAACATGGGCAACTAATTGAGATTGGGCTTCAAACTATTATTTTTGCATTCCAGGGAATAACTACATTTTTTTCAGTTTGTTTTTGAAGTGAAACTTGTATAGATGCGGTAGGGCAAATCGGCTTGAACATTACGAAAAGTAAAACTTCAATCAGCAGTTGGTGGGAAAGAGAGAGAGAATCGTATGTAATTTCTGCATGTCCATCGCGTACATCAAAAACATACTACATGTATGCGCCATGCTACATAGCATAAAGCAACCATTAGACTAGTAACGCGCCTATTTTATTATATATTACACAAACACCGCTTCATCTTTTAGCTAATGATTTAATTTGTGCAATTTTATCAATTGACAGGGGCATATACCTTCTAAATATAGCATATAAATTGTTTACAAGAACTCTCATCAGACAGTTGTCTCCCATCGAGGAAGAACTTCTCAGAGAATACCAGTGTGGCTTCAGACCTAGCAGGTCTATTTGTGGACTTTTACAAGGCATACAACAGCATCAATCAGGGAAAACTTTGGAGGGTTATGTTGGAGATTGGAATCCCGGGAAAGCTGGTGAGGCTGTCGAGGATGTGCATGACCGGATAGGTCAGCGTTGTATTTTCCAGCTGCGCTCTGTCGAAGCCTTTCAAGGTGAAGACGGGAGTTAGACAGGGGGACTCCCTCTCCCCGATTTTCTTTAATATTGCATTGGAAGCAATAATGAGGAAAGCTGGTAGATTGGGACACACACATCAATGGAACGAAGATATAATGTATCTTGCCTTAGTGGACGATATTGACATTGTGGCAAAATTGAGGTCGGAAGCTTTGGTGGCGCTTACGTCTATCGCTGGGGCTGCTGCTACTTCCAGTACGTTAATTACCAGAATATTGGAAGTTATACCGCTTGACTCAAATGCTCACTGGACACGGATGTTTTGGTGCGTACCTAAAGCAGATTGGCAAGGAAGCATTCGCGGTATGCCACCACTGCCAATCAAAGGTCGGTGACACCAAACACACCATTACTGACTGTGAGGCTTGAACACCCCAGAGAAACACGCTAAAATAAGCACTTGGGATAGTCGAGCTCAATGTTGACAACATGGTCCACAGCATAATGGCAAGCAAGAAGAACTAAGACCTTGGGCGCAATTGCGTTAAAGAAATTCTGAGCGCCAAAGAGGGCAGTGAGAGAGAGAGAGGCGCAGAGCGGCTCTCCGACACTAGAATAGGGCCAATTACTTAAGGTCAGACTACCTGTCCTCCTGAAGCAATGTGGAAAACAATACCAGGGGGGCAGAGAAGGACAAGGGATGGGTTTCTTATGCAAGATTCCCCTCCCACAGAAAAAAAAGACCTCAAGTGGGATAAACCATGAGGTCTAATCGCGAGGTCATGGACATGTACGGCGAGGCTTCAATTACTAGCTTCATCCGAACTCACCATCTCTATTGGACATATCATGTGGCATGGATGCCGATACATACCCCGAGTTCCCCGAGCCATCTTAGATTTTCAACCGAGTGGCAGCAGACTCATCGGAAGGCCTCGGTTACAATGGGCTAACCAAATTGAAAAAGACGCCGCATGTCTAGGGCTGGAAAATTGGAGGGAGGAGACCCAGGACAGACGAAAATGGTGACAAACGTTGTCGGTGGCTGGGACTCTCTTATAGGACTATAAGCGCCACCATATGTAAGTTTCTAGCCGTGATTCTTCTGCTTATTTTTTCTAATAGTACACAATGCGGTACGTAGAAAAACTTGTCTGATTCAATCATCACTAACATTGGCTTCAGATAACAGCAGGAATTTAGGTTTATTATGCAAAAAATCCTTTCAAATAAAGAATGGTTAGTAGCCATAAATATAAGCCTTAAAATTATCGAATATCCAAATATGATACATACTTGTAGGATAACATTTCTCCTTCTTTCTGCTTCGTGTGCAGCTTTTTCACTGCAGAAATTTTCTTCGATACTCTTTAATTTTTCATTTAAATCATTCATCATCTCCTGCATTTCTTGTTTATAATTATCATGTTCTTGTTTTAATCTAAAAATATTTAATTCCATACACTTTATGTAACCGTTCTAAACTGTTGATTAAATAAAAAATAAAACGAACCTTTCTTTACTCTCAAGTGTAATTTTTAATTGTGTCATGTGTTCTTCACATACGCTTAAGCATGTTTCTAATCTCTCAGTAGTATGAGTCAAATTGATTTCAACACTAGATAATTTTGTTCGAAGACACTGACATTCGTCTTTTAACAATTGATTATTTTCAATAGATTTTGTTAGTTTCATTTGAACTTCAGCTGTAAAAATTAAATTAAAAAATATTTTTATTTATTATCCTTGAACAAAATTATACAAAACACTACAATTGGATTTATAATCAAACCTGTAGCTTGTTGTAATCGCCTTTCTGTTGATTGGAAACGTCTATCACGCTCTAATGAGCTTTCTTGTAATGCTGCCAATTGAGCTAATAAAACTCCTCCATCAGTGCATGTTCCATCAAGTAATGAGATTCCTCCTATATCATTTTTACTAAGTTGAAGAGATGATTCTGCTTCTTCAGCTCGTGCCATTTGTCTTGATACTTCACTTCTTAGAGCAACTTCTCGACCCATCCATCGTTGTTCCTCTATATACATATATTTAAATTTATTACCACATTCAGTTATATGCTATTCAATTTTTATTATTTAGAAAAATAAATACCTTGTCTCATTTTAGTGCGCAGTTCTTCAAGTTGGTGTAATAACTGTTCATTTTCGGCATCTATGGCGCCCTTTTCTTTTTCTAACGATGCTAATGTTTCATCTTTTTTAGCTTGATCCCCACAATTCTTTTGCAACTCCGTAACTTCTTTTTTAGCAGCATCAAAAGATCGTTTCATAGTTTCAAACTTTTGGTTAGTATCATCTAATTGCCCTTTTAACTGAAATAAATAGAGATATGCTAAACATGTTATTGGATAAAATACTGTCGTCTACTTTCACACAAATACATACTAGAAATGTACAAAATAAATATAAAAATAGAACGAATTGGTGGAAAAATGTTTGTAATGAAAACCTCTGAAACTTCAACTTCGAGTTTTTTATTGGCTGTTGTCAATTTATATACAGTTTCTATTTGTGTGCATTCAATTGCTTCTTTTGCGGACACTGATCTTTTTAGCCTGTCTAATTCTTGAGCTTGATCTGCCACTTTATCCCTGCAATTGTACAAAATATTAAATTACTTACTTTGAAAATTTCAATAAACATTTTACAACAATATACAGTCCACTGCAAGACTAGGGTTCTCTAATATATAATATATGAATTTAATAAATAAATAAACTTTTATAACCTTAATGTTTTGATAACTTGTTCATTTTCCTTTTCTTTAGCTCGTAGTCTTTTTATTATAGTAGAATGATGTAATTGTTGCTTTGATAATTTTTCACCTTCTTCTCTTAATTCTTTAATAGTTTCATCCCTTTCCGTCAATGCATTTTCTAGCTCACTTGCTGTCATTCTTGAAGCAGCTTCTTGTTTACAAACTTCCATTTGTTTTCTTAGGACATCCTACAAAATAAACATTATCATCATAATACTCGTGCAATATAAATATTTGTAATTTCTTCAATATTAAATGTACCTTTTCTCGAATAGCTTGTTGAAATTTTTTTTCTAATGCCGATAATCGCTGAGTGTATTCTTCAGTGATCAATGTTACGTCTGCAGCATCTTGTTTACTTAAATTTTCTACTTGTACTTTTAGCTCGGCATTTGATTCATTTAATTCAATGTTATTTCTGCTTATTTCAATTAATTTAGCCTCTCTACTTTCAAGAATTTCTGCCATTTCTGATAGCCTCTTCATAAGTCTCTCTACCTCTGAGCAATGACTTTCGTCACTTGCATTACTCTGATTAGATGCACCGGATAATTCTCTGTTATGCCCACGAATTTTAGAAGCAAGCGCTTTACCGAGAACTAAATCGACTACATTCCCAGAAGATTGTTTATGAAATTTACCGGGTAATTTGGCGGGACTCTGTCTGCTTATACTGTAATTACTTCCATAGTCTCCATTCGGACTTGGAATTATTTCAATATCAGAAGATGTTGTAGTTTCTAGATCATCACCAGACGTGTGGCCTGAAGTTTGTTCCGAACCTATCTTCACCATATCTACACTTCTACCTTCCGAACTGACAGGAGAAGTAGGTTCTCTATGCGTAAATTCCGTATTGCTATGTGGCTCATTTTCTAAATGATCTATGCTGGAAGCTTTATCGACCTCTTCATAGCTATGACTAGAACTAGATAATGCCCCTTCCTTCCATGTAGGATGAATTATTTCAACTTCTTCGCTTATTTTACAATAAGAAGACGAATCGCTTGTTTTATCACTCAACTTATCAATTATTGCATCTTCCAACAATCCCTTAACGCTAAAACTAGAATTACTTTTTTCTGATATCACAGCCTTTTTTACAATTATTTCATCCGGAGTTGATTCCATGATTACACCATCTATATCTGCATTCAACGTACGATCAGACCATGATCCATCATTCGAAGAACCATAACTATCTGTTATCAACGACTGAAAGCTTTCATTGGTAGTAGGTTGAATAATATTATCACAGTTAATAATATTTGAACTATTTAATAAATGAAACTGTTGTTTCTCATAAAATTCTTTTGTTGACAAACTTTGTGCCGATCCAGGAATTGCGCCTGAGAATTGTAGTACACTTCTGCCTGGAGCCCTCGTAATAGGCAAATCTTCTGATATACGCTGTGTTGCAGTAGAAATGTCCGAACCAAAACTATCAACCATTTCGTTACAATACTGTGATGTAGATTTATGGGGGATTGCATGATCACTACTTTTTAAAACATTTGAAGTATCTAAAATAGTCGGAGCAGTAAATTCTGATATTGAATTATATGAAATGGTATCATCAGCAGCGGATGCTTCTTCGTCATCATTATTTATAGCATTTACATCTGTAAGCACTTTAATATCTTCATCTGTATTGCGAGGACTTGATCCGTCTGATTTGGAGTTCGACCTGATTGTTTCATCGTCGATTAAATGCCTCGACGATTTAGAATGATACTGCTTGTCATCATCAATAGGAGAAGTCAGAGGAGAACCAAACTCTTCATCTGATCCGCGGGACAAATCAATTGAATGAGTAAATCCTAGAAGCTCAATAGAACTGGGACTTATTAAACTATCCGGAATGACTTCAACCGAACTAGATGCCAACTTAAGTCCCATACTACTACTGGTGGAAACCGAATGGTTTAAGGATGTCACTTCAGAGTCTGGAGTCGTCTTTAAGCTTTGAGATCCTAATACTTCGATTGACTCTGAACTATTTTTTCCGCTTTCTGATGAAATAATAGATAATCTGTTTATATAAGAATTGTGTCTGTCAGATGACCTCCTCATTAAAACCGGATGTCCATCGGTTGAATTTTTAACCGTGCCATTTCCATCGTTATTTTTATGACCACTATCAGTTTGACTATCGTTTTCGATCGAAATCAATGCACTATCACTTAACTGTTTATTGTTTTCTGAAGATATTTTATGGCAATTTTCAACATCTATTTCTTCCTTGTTTTCTATTGCATTTAAATTACAGGTTTCTTTGAGAGGAGTAATAAGTTCCTTTGACAATTCAAGGCTTCCAGAATATTGAGAAAATTGTGATTGATCTTTTGGCAAACCTACATTTTCATCCTTATCCAGATGTCCAGTTTCAAAAAAGGAACCGGTAAATGATCCCCATAGACTTTGTGTCATAGCCTTTGAAGGACTTTGAGTTATAACAGGTTGATCTTTAGCAGCTATTAAACCTAAGCTATTGGATGATGTTAATCCCCAAGATGCAAAGAAATCAGAATTTTCTTTTTGTGATGAAGGTGAAGGTTCAGTAAGACTTTTCTGCTTTTTGACGACAGCAGCTTGATCATTTTCTTCTTGCTGAATATCTAATGCTTTATCTATCGTCTTTTGGGCTTCCTTCAAAGCAGATTTAGCAAGGCTGGTTAGGCCTGATGTATCAAACCAACTCATGGTAAATAAATATCATTTGAAATATCTGAAAAGCATACAAACATTAATGAGATAAATAAATTGCTTACTTCTCAACACATAAATGAATTGGAATTTATAAAAGCAATGGTAAATATGATTTTATTCAAAACAATAAACATCAAACACGTCTGCAAAATTGTCTATAGAATAATAAAAATAATGTGTATTAATCCAAATTGAATCCATTATATTCTAAAAAAATATTTTTTTGGAGTAATAAACCAAACTGAGTAGACATTTAAATGGTATAACAATGCGTAAAAACATAACTAACACGACAATTTGACAGCCGAATTGACAACACAACAAATGACATTAGCTGACTACATATATCATGGCTGACAACTGCAACATAAAAACCATAGACAATGCTATGTAAATCTCATAGACATGTTTTTATTTAATAAATATTAATTTTTAAAAATTAGCTAATATATTTGTTTAAATTAAAGTATACATTTTCAGAATAAAAAAAAAATAAAAATTGTTATTTATAAATCGAGGGAAAAAAGTTTAGTAAACTATAAAATTAAATTATTATTTATCAAAAATATCAAAAGAGAGTGTTTAAATATATTTGATAGAAATATATATTACTGCAAAAAATTTACAATATTGCATATTATGTTTCAATTAATTATCTCCATGCAAGGAATACAAATATTTGATTAGCTGTTGACGTGGCACTAAATCCAAAATTACATTGAATCTTTTCGTATAAAAATTTATATACATGCATATTAAAAAGCTAATTTTATTTATATTGGATATTTTATTTGAAAACAATAAAATACATGTTTTGTTAAATATGTAAACGTAACATATAATTTTATTTAAAATACGATCTTTGATAGGAAAAACAAATTCAAATATAAATCTATTCTTAACAGTCAATTATCGATTGACTGTTTATTAATCTTTGGGTTTTTTCCCTAATTAATTATTTCTGCATCATTTTTATGAGAACGGGATCTATCGGTCCCGCTGTTGAAGAATTAACTCTCATTGTAGGAACATTCATCCACGCACCCGGATTTAATATCGGAAGTGCCATATTTGGGTCAGGTTTTATATAGCTGCGATATTTCATCCTAAAAACGGATCCATAATATTTTAAATTAGTTTTTAGTTTTATTTCAAACAGATTAAAACTTAAATATGAAATGCAATGTACTTGTGTGTATTATTCAGGAAATGTTTAGGTCTCATCGTTTTCACTTTCACAATGTCTATAACATATTGATTCTTCATGTTTTTCAAAGCAATTTTGAAATCAGTATTATCGATAATGCATATTTTGTCCTTGGATTCATCTGAAAATATAATGCATGATTATTTTTGGATAAAATTATTCAAATACTATTTTTTAATAAAAATCATTATTATTAATATTGAGAAGATGGTATACAAAGTTATTTAATAAATTATACCTTCCCAGTATAAATTGTATGCTGTATTCTGGAGATCAGGAAATTGGGTTCCCAAACATTTGCAAAATGATGACAAATCCTTCACATCACTGCGTTCCAATTTCATGTATCGAATAAACTCCTTCGTAAGTCCATTGTCATAAATGGTAAACTTGAATGTACTGATTTTCATCCCCATGACGAAAGACCTTATCAATCCATTATATAGCAACTTATAACATGTTTCATCCAATTTAAAAAAAATGCTAATCAAAAAATATCTTACCTAGTGCTTGATGATCCAAATGATTCTATAAAGGACGATTGGTATAGATCTACTGATGAATTCCTCTTTGATCGGCCTTCTTTATAAACAATTTCTGCAAAAATGAACATCGATAACCTTTTAGCCTTATTGCAATATTATAGATCTTAGAAATACTATAATAAATAGCAAATGCAGTTTAATATAATAGAGATTATACAATATTTCCCAATCACTATTGTCAAGATATTTCATTTAATAGGATCATATCTCATCCTTAGACTTCATTTATCAAACAGACCACTGTAAAATAAGGGTCTCTTCAATATCAATTTATAGGAAAGGATTACATCCATTTTGTGTATAATTTAAATTCACATCTTTAGTTATATGGAGTACTAAATACGTAGCATCGTTTTGAATTACGCCAAGGGCCTCTTAAGCGCTAAATCCGCCATTAATAACAGGCGATTGATTAATCGTTATTCCATGACGAACTTCCTTTGAATATCATCATGATTATTTTTAAAAGAGTATTTATGCATATAAAACAAGTTCTTATCAATTTCTTCGTCGCAAACAAGACACGGCTACAGATAAGACATTTTTTAAGGGATAAACATGCGTAACCCTGGGTCAAACCATTTGTCGCGAGATATGCACCTCAATAACACAAATATATGTTGGTGTAACGAAGATATAATTTTAATAACAATCAAATATTTTAAATTTTTACGGAATTAATTAGTGGACATTTTTAAATTTTAAACATTAGGACCTTTCGATTTATCTATGATTGGGTGCAAATACAAGATTAGATTGGCCCAAAATTTTAATTTTGGTAATTGAGATATTTATATTACGAATTTAACATAAATTTGATTTTTAAATACTATTGCCAGTTGGGGATTTAATACTTGAGAGGCCCTTGATGCAATTTAAGTTTGAGGCTCCCTGGACATACAGTGGAACCTCGGGTTACGAGTTTAACTTGTTCCAGAAGGTAGCTCGTAAGCCGAAAAACACAAATGTTTGTAACTTTAACCACATTGAAATATGAGCTCTAATCTCTGCTGTCGACAGCTTCTTTTTCTCCCTATCCTATTCCTCCGCTCCTGACAGAGACTCTTTTAGTTGACGGTGTTGTTGTTCATGCGACTACTTCAACTCGTCGACGCTGAGGTCCTTGCTATGTTCTGCAACGAGTTCTTCGATGTCAAATTCGTTTACGTCAAGGCCTAAAGATTTGCCCAGAGATACAATTTCTTCGACAGGCTGCTTTTCACTCGCAAACCCCTCGAAGTCTCGTTCTAAAACCACTTCAGGCCACAACTCGTAACGCAGAGTTTAGTGTTCTTCTTGAGAAACCTTCAAATTCAAATTTCAGGCAACCTACGATATCAAAGTGGTTTTTCCAAAACTCTCATAGGGTAAGCTGCATGCTCTCGGTGACGTCGAAGCAGAGTTTGAAAAGTCCCTTCGTATACAATTTCTTGAAGTTAAAGATAACTTACTGATCCATGGGCTGCAGGATAGGAATTGTGTTAGATGGAAGGAAGACAATTTTTTAAAATTTAACTCCTCTAAAATATTATCCTGAACTCTCTTGGTGTGTGCAGAAGCATTATCCATAACTAGCATGGCTTTCAGAAGTAGATTATTACCCAGCAGGTATTTTTTTATCTCAGAGCCGCAGAGTCTATCCATTCCCTGTTGTTTGAACTCCACATAACAAGCAGCCTGTCTTTCGCACTTTGCCCCTCTTGAATGCTCGCAGATTCTCCGAAAAGCAAACAAGAACCAGAAACGCTCGTAACCAGAAACACTCGCAACCCGAGGTTTCACTGTATTTGGTTTTTTAGCCTGGAACAAATTCTGCCATTCGGGCCTCGATAATATGCACGGTTTCCTATTACGATTTCAATATTACACGGAATCAGGACAATAAAAGACCCTTACCCTTTTCCCCCTAAAATTTATGTGACCTCCCTAATTTTTGAGGCCCGAAGAGCGCGCCTTTTGCGCCCACGGATAAATCCGCCATTGACTATTGCGTTTTATATTAAATAGTATTATACTTATTATTTAAAAAAAAATAATAACGCAAATGCATATATAAGAAGAAATCCATGAAAAAAAATATAGATAATAATTTGCAGATTTGCAAACAAAAAGTAGTTTAGGAAACAACAGCAACGATCCCAAATTTAATAATCTCTATATTTTATCATTTTTTTATACTGTATGTTTATGAACAGTTTATCTACATTTTGATAATTATTTACATGTAGTCTGTATTTGAAGAGTATATTGTATATGGAGGCATAAAAATAAATACTGATTATTGTGATAATGTATTATATTAACTTTAGATTTTTTAACGCGTTTTTATTAAACACAATACCACATATTGCATAAATCTCTTCAATCATTTTAAACGGATTTTTATATCCCAATTATCGCATAAATTATATAAAAAAATCAAAATAAGAAATATATGATAATGCATTAGTGAAACCAAAATAACTTATCTCTGAATAGTGACCTTTAAAAGATATTTATTGCATTAACTCACATATGGCAGATTTCATGTTATCATCTTAAAAGTTACATTAAGCGATTCAAAAACATCAATTTTCAAACTGTTAATTTTTTATACGCACTATTTACCAAATTAAAAATATCTATGCAAAATTCCATTTAGATCTGATGATAAAAAAACTATGTACAAAACAGACAGACATACATTTTGTTTTACAATTTTGCATTTTAATTGAATATTTGAGCTCACGTGAATATTGTTTGTTCATTTTAATAATTTTATAAGCAAATTATCCAAATTCGTGGTGTGTCTTATAGAAAAAATATTTTTCTTTGAAAATAAAAGCAATTTTAATAAAAGTTAAAATTAAGAAATTTCGAAAAAAAACGACCCCAAATGAAGAAGAAACAAGTTAATGATCTCAATGATTACAGTAAGAATTAAATAGAATTAATTTAATAGACTGTTTGTCATTGACGTAACGTTGTGAAGCATGGAGAATGAATGTTAAAACTTGACACAACTTAAAAACTGTTTGAAAAAGCTACATAACATATATTAGTACGCATAATAATAATTTAATATTTTTTAGATAATAATCAATCTTTTAATTAAAACCAGTAGGACTACGATGAAGCTCTGCATATCTAAGAAAAGATATCATCGCGCTGCTTTTTCCATATACTTAATACATCCATATTTGTGGTATTTTTATAGGACAAAATGATATCCTAATTCACAATAATATTCAAAAAGAATGGAATTGTTATTTATGTGAGAAGTTGGAGAGCTCCAGTGGCGCAATTGGTTAGCGCACGGTACTTATAAGACAGCACTTGTGAGCGATGCCGGGGTTGTGAGTTCGAGCCTCACCTGGAGCATATATTTATTTTTCATTTTAAATAAATTCTTCAAAAATATATCCATAAATTCTTGAAATATGAAAATAATAATTAAATGAAAAGCATATGTATTTTTGCATGCATGGCTAAAATTCGTACCGCTAATTTTTTTATGGTTGTAGTATATAAGAAAATGTTTGAAAACTCAAAATTGCAAAATTTAAAAATAATAATATTCTTATTTCAAAAAATGCAGATGTAACAATAATATCCAATTCAAAGTCCCCCAATGTAAAGCTATCGCGGTTCAAAAGATCATCATGTTATTGATCATGATTTTCTATCGATATTTTTAATTTTTGAGAGCACACGTTTCAAGTCACGGTTGTAGAATCTCATAACAAAAACATAATAAAATACGCTGATTGACTAAATAATCAATTTTGGTAATTATTTGGCGCCGCATTCGATGATTATTGAATATTAATTGCCAATAAAATACATTTGAAAAAGTCACCTTTTTAACATCTAAATAACAAATAGTTACCTAAATAACTAAATATCCAACAGAATGCAATTAATATCATTCGAATTTAAGTCCAATATTATTATAATAACTTACATGGTTTCAAAATTATACTTTATAATATGATTCATAAATGCAAGTTTCTACAGCAAAATGGCGCCAAGTAGCAGGTAGGTGATGTCCAAAATGGTTCGAAGTTCAAATGGTTAAATTAGTACAACCGTTTTTTGTGTACAGAATTTGTTTTGCAAAACGATTAACGGATGCACCATGTTGGCGCATATTGGTTTGATGGTTGCTAAGGTAAACAAAGCACATCAACCGTCGATGTGTTCTGTAATATATTTTCGATATCTGGCGACAACAACGGTAGCAGTAACACGTCGAAAACGTTATATACGTCAAAGTCACATCAATAAATGCGTTAATGGAACTTATTTATCAGACGCGCCCGTGACAAGTGTCTAAGACAAGTTAACTATTACTATTATAAATGCAATATTTTAATAGTTCCCAAAGTACCCTACCTAATATGTAGATGGCGGTTATTGTTTTAAAATAATATCATGATAGAAAGAGTGTAGACGTTAGGTTGCTTCCGTGATCGTAGAGATCATACAAAATTGCCGCAAAAAGCCCTAAAAAAGTACGGAATGGCCACAAGGTTTGTATGTCCAATCGGTCCGCTTTTCGGATCGCTAACATGACGAATGAGCGCCTCGCGATCGGATGCCATACCTGAACATATCTACAGAACGATTGCAAGCTCTCATTATGAAGCAAAATTGTCTGAATAATACTGATTGGCTGCGGGTCTGGATTAGCCCAATGTTTAAGCGATAACGAAGAAAAGAGGGATTAGACAACTTAGTATATATTATAAAAACGGAGTCGATCAGTGTTGGTTCATATAAAGTAGAATGGTCGAGTAAAATAAAAACCATGTGCAACTCTCGACCAGGTCTGCGCCCCAAGCCCAATTGCGCCCGTGGTGGGCGCCTGCTTTGCCACGCCCTTGTTACGGCCCTGTTGTTTATATCTGCTACTTAGCAGAAATAGGTATTTGAGTCAAATGTGCAAAATCAACGTAAATATGATCTTGGAACTATGATGTTATATTTCGCCTTAACTATTATCAAATAAAATAGCACCTTCTGATTTAATTGCACAATGCCTTCATGTTGAGATTTGAAAAGAACAAAAAATGAAGTCTTATCATTAAGGTCTATTCGCTTAGAACGTAGATATGGAATATTATAGTTATTATTGTTTACATTTAAAAATAAAAATACCAGATTAGGTGTTATTGCACATAATTATATATTTATGATGAAATCATGGATATAATTAAATTGAATACAGATTTATTGCTTTAAATGTATTTAATCCCCATTTTATTCTAAGAATTTATAAATTTGTGTATGGAGTTATTTTATTGCCGTTAAATATATCTTGTTCTGAAAATTACAGATTAACGTTAAATTGATTTGTATTTTATTTGAACGAGTTTTATTGAGTAACATTAAAACAACGATGATATTGATGTAAAAGGATCGATGCAATATATTTCTGGATGCATTAGCGAGGATGATTATTATCAACGGTAATATTCTAAAAGCAACGCTATCTATGATGGCATCAATGAAATTAAGGTAATAATTTATAGCACTCTCGTGGATGCACAGTTGAAATTCTGTAATTAGAAAGTGACTATTTTAAAAATGCGTAAGAAAATCTTAGATATGTTGGTTGCCTTACACATTGGAACTAAAATTTTGGGATTGAGTCCTTATTCGCGCACGGAAAATGGCTATTGTGAATCCAAAATTGGATCGGTGATGGTTGTTTGCATTTTAATTTTTCATCTATTGAATAGTGTTTTTATGATGATTGATTTTCGAGGAGGGTGGCCAAATTTAATCATCCAGGTAAACTTAATAGAAACATTTGAAACAGCTGTTTGCATAAAAATTCTAACTTTGTATGCATTTTCTTAAAGATAACAACAGAAATCAAAATATATATATCAATATTATCTACAGTTAATATATACTTTAATGAAATAAGAAATCAAAAACATTTTCAAGAAACTATAAAAACTTTAGATGAGATAGATACGGTGATTGAGAATTTTGGAGTTAAAATTCCATATGAAAAAACAAAAATCATTATCGCTATGACCATCGGCGTGGTTTATACTTTTTTCATGATCACATGCATATTGGATTATGTAGCTTTATGGAGGGAGTTAACTATATATTGGATACTATTTCCTTTAATTTTTATAATCCCTAATGTTACGCATGCTGCAATGTCTTGCATATTTTGTACGTATATTGGGATTATTACGCAAAGGATTAAAATTATTAACGATGTGATACTGAAAAATTTGATGAAAACAATCAAAAGAAGGAGAGTAAACTGTTTCTACATTGAGAAAAATATAAGGCAAGTCCACAAAATACTTAAAAATAAAATTCATACCAGAATTAATGTAATTTTTTAATGCAGCTTCTACCAAAGAAATGGTGATGCAAAGATTATACAAGAATTGAAATTATCACATCGTAAACTATGTGTTTTAATCAAACGATTCAACTCGATGTATTCTATTCAAATTTTAACAACGATCACCATAGGATATAGTGTGACTTTTATACAGTTGTAAGTATTTTTTTTAATAATATGAATATTCATTAAAATACAATATAAATAAAAACATATTTTTCAATTTAGCCATTATTGGTTTTCCACGCTGCGACATCATTTATTCAACGTTTTCAAACCGCTTACTTTGGCTCATTCTTCAACAGTGTTCTGTTTTAATGTGTTACCTGTGATTATCATCATTATTTGTAGTGAAAATTGTACATCTGAGGTTTGTAAAGTTGATATTAATTGTAGCACTAAACACTATTTATTCTTATATATTAAAATGAATTTAATTGTACAAAATAATACAGATGTATATTTTTTAGATAAAAAAGACTGCTATCATTTTACTGAGAATTTCAACGGCTTCTAAAAACAGTTTTACAGTTAAAGCCGTATGTATAATTCCATAGTGATTTTCCTACTTAAATCTGAATCTGGAAATAATTTTTGGTTTTCTTTAACGTCCACAGTTTATGATATTTTAATATATGCTATTTTTTTTCTAAATATTTATAAATTTCATAGTTCAATGATTGATTGCAGGCTAAACAATTTATTTTACAACTATCATGCATATCAAATTGCATTTCAGCAGCTGGATTTTTTGATGTTGGCTTGACGCTTTTAGCGACGGTAAGCAC
Source organism: Stenopsyche tienmushanensis (assembly GCA_008973525.1). Lineage (NCBI taxonomy): Eukaryota > Metazoa > Arthropoda > Insecta > Trichoptera > Stenopsychidae > Stenopsyche > Stenopsyche tienmushanensis. Next base: position 569,605 of record WACJ01000025.1, read on the forward strand.
AAATTAATGTACATATTTAAATTATTGAAACATTTAAAATAAAATAAAAATTCATATACAATGCCATTTGAATATGTTTTAGATGATCGGATCAGCCGTGACGTATTTGGTAATATTGATACAATTTGATATTGCATTAACATAACAAAATTGATGAATTTCTCAACTATAAACAATTTTAACTGTGTTTAATAATTTATATTTGCATAAAATGTCCTTTATTATTGTATAAAACACATATGTGTATGATTTTTGTATTATCTTTCCTTTCTAATATTTGGGCTCCATGTTTAAAATTATACCATGTTCTTAAAATAATGGTTGTTTTATTATGTTGATCAGAATTTTTAATTAATTCAAATAAATGTTTTTATAAAATGTACATTTAGAATGGAAAGTAAAGACCATTTTGCTGGAAATAGACATCGGACATATCAATATGATTCAACTGCGGCCATAAAAAGTCACTTGACATTGATCAGTATCACTTAACATTCACAGTAACAGTATTTTCAGCACTGTCTTTGAAGAAATGTGACCCAATGATTCTATTTACTCACACCAAACCATAACTTTTTTTGTATGTAGATATCTTTCCTGAATATAAGAGGAGTTTCATCACCTCAGATACGACGATGGTTGAAATTGTACTATCATTTGAAAAGACGTCTCATACAGTGTTTAAATCCTTATATAAGTACTAAAATGCATTTCATATAAAATAAAGTGCACAATAACAAATTTTTAAATAGTTTTTAATCTTGATGAAATAATATCAATCTATGAAAGTTAACGTTTAAAATCATTTGCTTTAATCGAGTAAGAATTTCAAGAAACTCATTAAATAGACACTGTTTATATATTTTACAAACATTTCCTTGTTGTTTAATAAAGTCTTTGCCATTTAATAAGAATCATTTTTTCGATGAGACATAATAATCATAGGACAACATAATTTAATTAATAAATCAATTTCAAACAATATAAACATTTCAGTCTCTGTGGAACAACTGTGTGTTTTAGATTAATTAAAAAATGAAACTTAATCTTCTAATCAACTCAATTTTACAATTGCAGTTACACGATGTACAATCTCATTTAATGGAATTACACTAATTATTGAATGGATATGAAATGTGGCAATGGTAATTTGCAAATACTATCGTTAAAATAAATATTGCTTTCGCACTTTGCTTCATTTTGCCAAGGAAAAGCGAGTTATATCCAAATAAAATGTCCATAAAAGCAAATTTGTGTAACACACTCTCATTTTTACATTACGGTACAAAGATAATTGGATTCAGTCCTTATTCAAGAACCAACGATGACTATTGCGTGTCCTTGAAGGGAAGTGTGATTTCATTTTTGGTATTTTTATTTCATTTTTTAAACGGATGTTTTCTATTAAAAGAGCCGCGCTTGCCTTGGACAAATATCATAGTTCAGGTAAAAATTCTGAAATGATTCTGAATTTGACGTAGTATATTTTCAGATATTAATTATATTATTTTAAAATTTTAGATTGCATATGCAACAAAACTGTTTATAAATTTTATTTCAACTGCATTTATTTATCTTAATGAAATAAAGAGTCAGGCAAATTTTGAAGAAATACTTACAATCTTAAGCGAAGTGGATTCAACTATTGAAAAATATGGAGTGATAATTCCATACAGAAAAACAAAAAATGTTATTAGATCAGTAATAAGCATACTTTATTTTTTCATGATTACATCAGTAACAATGGATTACATGGCATATGTTAAAGAAATATCTTTTAAAACTACTTTCTACCCATTGCTTTACATCTTGCCAAATATAGCACATGCAACATTGGCTTTTATTTTTTGTACTTATGTCGGAATGATACGACAACGATTAAGAATAATAAATGAATGTGTTTTGAATAGAATTTTAGAAACAATGAAAGTCACAAGCAAATTTAATTATTATATGGAAAAGAAAATGTAAGAATGATCATTTTAATTTTAATTATAAATTGTAGTTAAATATCTGATTATAATTTTTTTCCCTTAGATATAGAAAAACGAAAATTGTTCCAGATATGAAACAAATCCATCATAAATTGTGTCTCCTCATTGGGAAAATCAACTCAGTATATTCTCTACCATTATTGTCTATAATTATTATGGGATATAGTTCTCTATTTATTACAGTGTAAAAAATCTGCGTTATTAATTAAATACTATTTTATATATATAGAGATATTTCTATAGACTTAAGAAAAAATGCAATTATTGCATGATAAATATTACAGACATATTAATTCATTAACATACGAGTACTTAATTTTTTTTCAGGTATTCCGTATATATAAATAAAATTTACGAAAACTGGAAAACTGTTATTACGTTTCATACTTTGGTTGTTTTTGTTTTCAATGTAATTCCTGCCGTTGCAACTATAATATGCAGTCATAACTGCACATTAGAGGTGATTAACTTATGTACATATTTATATGAACATAATCTTGAGAATTTTCATACTGCAAGGTATAATTTCTTCAAAAAATAACATTACAGTGTAAGAATTAAAAAAAAAAAAAATTAATCCATACATGCATTTTTGGTAATATGTATTATCTGCACTCACTGTAGATTTAAATTAACATTTTCAGGAATAAGCGATCTGCACTATGAAAAAGATTATGTAAAATATTCACATTTATTTAGATATGAACACAAATACTTTAATTAATTTATGTATTCCATCTTTCATAGGCCAAAAAAACGCCATTAATATTATTCAGAATTTCACGAGGGACAAGGAACCGTTCTATAATCAAATGGGTACGTAGTCTTATATTGAATATTCAAAGCAAATAATAATTTTATCAAATAAATGACAATTTTAGATAAGATGTTTCGTTTATCAATCAACAACTACATCTACAAAATTTTATGCTGCCGGATTTTTGGAAATGAATAAGCAACTTTTAGCGACTGTACGTATCAGATTTTTTAATGAAATTTTACTTAATTTATTTAATTTAAACCTTAATCTTTATTTTTACAGTTAATTAGTTCGGCAATTACACATTTGGTTATTTTAATGCAATTCGACTCTGATTATGCATATGAAAACAAATAATAATTTAAGACTACTTGTGATACATTTGTTAATACGTAATTTTAATGCTTTGAGAACTAGCAATTATTGTTTTTATATGATCTGCATCGCCCACAAAAAAGGTCTATTTTACATGCTCTCCTGGACTTTGTAATATTATAAACATTAATTCAAATTATTTCAGATTATATTCAAATTAATGCAACGTAATAGACAAAAATATATCGAAAGGCAAAAGGGAACACAATTTAAAATCATTTTTTACTTTTATTATACACATTTATACTTTGAATATTGAAGAATTACGGTATTGGAGAATTACAGTAAGTGCCAAAAAGAATAAGAAGAAAAAATCTCTTCAAATTCCTCTCACCCTCCCATAAGGAACCATCCCGTGGGTCAAACAGATGTATATAGCTTATAATAATTTAAAATGTAAATAAAAATCAATTAAGATCATTAATGGTCACAACCTCCATCAATGAAAAGGAAAAATAATATATATATAATTGAAGGATCCTTAAAATATTAGTTGCCCCGGATCTCACACTTTTCTGAATAAATAAAAATGAATAAGCAATCAAAATTGTCTTTAATTCAGCCTCTTTTCCGAATATTTTTGAAGAATTGCATGCTAAAAGTAATTATTAATTTGTTTAAAATGCTTGGGTATTCTGAAAACTATTCAAACTTTATCCAGTGATGTAAATAAAAAATAAATTAATAACAGTTATTATTTAAGTATTTTATTAATATTTATGCATCTTCTAAACTGTTTTATTGTAAACATAATGATAAATCAGTCTTTAAAAGACGTTTTACTTATTATACAAATATATTACTCTATTTCGTACGCACTTTAACACTTATATAATTTTTTTCTTGGATATTTTCACCATAAAAAATGACTGTATATAATTTTATAGCTTTGAATAAAAAAGTATTTTTGCCGAACCAATTACTCATAAAATACACGAATTTGCTGCATAATTAATGCTATAAAAGTTAACTGTTTGATACATTACAGGTAATTTATTTAATCACCGGCACTTTCATTTAATTAAAACGAACACAACTTTATTATAGATAATAGTTTAATAGATCTCATTTTTTATATCAGTTAAATGTCCGTTATTTGATGGATAAAATATGTATTTCATGTTCTCAGTTGATTCATCACATATGACTGAATCCAACTGTAAAAATGTACGCTGAAGAATATATATGTGATATGCTTTCATTGCTTCATTACGGCACAAAAGTATTTGGACTCAGTCCCTATGCAAGAATAAAAAATAATTATCGTGTCTCACTGAAAGGAAGCCTCTTTACGCTAGGATTATTTTCTTTCCATCTAATGAATGGATTTGTTTTTTTGTCGCGTGCTCATTTAGTTTGGCAAAATATAATATTAAAGGTGAAAATCATGCGAGTTAAAATGTATTTTGTTGAATAGATACTGTTATTTAAATGCTAATATATATTAAATCATTTGTAGATCATGTTTGGATGTAAAATGTATCTGTCTTTTATATCAACTATATTTTTATATCTAAATGAAATAAAGAATCAAGATAAATTTGGAGCGATTCTTAAAACGTTGAAAGAAGTGGATTCGTTGATTCAGAATCATGGTATGAGAATTCCATATAGAAAATCAAAAATAACAATTGGTTTCATTGTTGCTGCTCTTTATATCACAATATTTTTGACAACTTTAATGATGTTTGTTGCTTATCCTCAAGCATTGCATATTAAAAAAATGAGTTTATCAATGATTTTTATATTGCCAGATGTATGTCATGGAGCATTAACTTGCATTTTTTGTACGTACATAAGTTTGATAAGGCAACGTTTCAGAATAATGAATAAGTGTATCTTAGAAAGATTTCTAGAAACCATCAAATATAAAAATCAGCATCCATTTTACTTGGAAAAGTAATATATTTTTTATATTATTTAATTGAAATAATCACGCGTTTTACGATATAATTTTTAATGCAGCCGTTTCTTTTGTAGGTATGATGACGTAAATATCATTCATGACATGAAAAAAGCCCATTACAAATTAAGCATCCTGGCTAGAAAACTTCATTCGATGTATTCAATACATTTGTTATTTATAATTTTCATCGGATACAATTCCGTGTTCACTACAGTGTAATAAAATAATTAAAAATTAAGCAATTTTAAGATAATAAGATCATTAACAAACTAATCTTTAAAAATAGGTATCTTTGGTTTTCTATCTCATTTCATGGTTTGAATGGCATCAAAATCTCCATGATAATACAATCAATGAGCTCGATGTTGTTCAATGTAATTCCTATGTTCGCAGTAATAATATGCAATCATAACTGCAGCTCTGAGGTATAGTATTACAAATATATTATTTTTATTTATAAAATACTAATTAAAATGAATTGTTTTTTTTTAAATAATTGGCAATTAATTACACACAGATCTTTATATTGTTTTCCCATGAACCATAATTATTTTCAAATAAGTTTCATGTTATATGAAAATAATTAAGTCCACGTACATTTAGGATTACTTTTGAATATGTTGTGATTTAACAAATCTGATAATTGTGGCCTGTATATTGAATATAATTATATTTGTTACTAGCCGATACTCAGCACGTTGCCGCAGCAGAAGTAATAATTCTAAAAATATTGTTTGTTGTTTTATTATAAATATGAACAAACATACAAAGATTGATTTTTATATATAAGATCTACTGTAAGTTAATTGTACTATATACCTATATTATTTGAGAAAGTGCAAACAATAAGTTGGCAAAGTTTTATCGCAATCGAATGAGCAGTATGGCAGCGCATTAAATACGGACAAACATGCCTATGTTACTTGTGGAATCCTTAGTGATAAGTGGACAAAGTTTTGTCGCAATCCGATGAACAAAACTCAATTCATTTTTATACATTAGATTATTTTTTAAGGTGCAGGAAACACCTATATTATTATTCAGAATTACGAAGGCAACAAATAATCCCTATATTTATAAATGGGTAAGTTAATTTTGCTCTTAAAATTACATTGAAAGATTGAAATAAATTTAGAGAATTTTTCAGGCAAGAGCTTTCATACTACAACTAACCACTACATCTACAAAGATTTACACTGCTGGTGTTTTGGAGCTTAACAAGCAGTTACTAAAAACGGTTCGATTACATAAGCATTTCACAAAAAATATAATAATGTACTTAAATATTCTAAATAATAAGCATGACTTTTATTACATTTTTAGATTGTTAGTTCGGCTTTAATAAATCTAACAATTCTGATTCAATTTGATATTGCATCAATATGAATGAGGCATTTTAACAATTCAAAATGATTAATTTCTTTTAATTTATGCTGGAGGTTTATCATCTTTTGATATTGTATTATCATGATTTTTAACATACAAATACTATAAAGAAAACGTGTAAATATTACTTAAAAGTTTTATTAACTTTAATGTACATGGAAATAAATATAATAAGGTAAGATTACTGAAGAAAAAACCATAAAATGTTTTTGAATATAACTACCTTAGTGATTTAACATTACTAATACTATATTATAAGTACTTTTAATAATCCTTAATGAAATGTATGATCATAAAACTCAGTCTTCTAGAAAAACATGAACTACTTTTTATCGTATATTTCCATGTTTACTGATTAAATGATATTATAGAAGTCATTCTCAATTACATTTTTCCAAACCACTATTGAATTACAATATTTGCTTTGAAAATATGATATTGTTATTAATTATATGAATATTTAAATTCATATAATATAATAATGGTACTGCAATGCCAATGCACAGCCAAGACTATGGTTGAATTAAGTTACAGAAAAACTAATTATGGGTTGGAATTTTGATTTCCAAAAGATATGAAACATAATCTGATGGGATAACAGGAGATTTTATGGTATATAATCGCGTATGTTATTATTTTTATACAGAATTTATAAGAAAATAATCACAAACAAATGTTACAAAGGAACAGATTAAATATTTATTTTTCAGATTATCAAGTAATTGACATAAATGTATTATTTACAGTAACTTATTTCGATAAAATAAATATACATATTATAAAAAATAGAAAACTTAAATTGATCCAATGATGAGATGTAAAATTTCTTTGGCAGAAAAATTAAGGCAAGACGAAAATAAGATGGCAAAATTGTATTACATAAAATATATTACAAATAGAATATCTCATCATTAAATGTAACTTTTGAAAACATCTCTCCGGAGAAAATATACAGTAGCACCTGATGAATGTTATGTTATGTAATTAATTTATTTTTGCTCATTTATTTTATTCACTGAATAATTTTACATTTGTACAAATATCATTGATTTTATGGGGAACGTTAATAGTTTTGTCACTATAATTATTTATTACTAAAAAAAGGAATAAAATTCTCTTGCGGAGTGCGACTGTACATAGTATGTACAAACAACTCTGCACAATATGCCAAGAAAAAATGCATTAAAAAAATAATAAATGCAAGTAGAAAGATTACTTTATCACTTTAATATTGCTAACAAATACAAAACTATATATTAAAAATATAATGGAATATTGTGCACATTTAAAAATAGTAATCATCTCACAGAATGCTTTATTTTATGATTAATGTAATACATATGCTCAACCACGGATAGATAATTTCTCTCTTGATCATAATTATTTTTTGCTTGATCTTTTCTCTTGCTATAATCAAACTTAATAACATTTTTACACTTAAATATGCTGCCAATACTATGACGCAACATATTAATAACTAGCAGAACTAAGTTTTTAAATTATTTTAATCGAAGATTTTAAATAAAAGCTCATATTATAAATAAAATACATGTGTATATTAAAATATATTATATGTTTTTTGTAATACAAACAAGCTAACGAATAAATATTAAAACGCGTATTTTACACGATTCCGGTGGGTTGCATTGGAGACGGTTGAGGTGTTTTACCGCTGCCCATGAACGTCGCTGCATTTTGAAATATCTGTTGCTTTACAAAATCACTCGTCACTGTCGACAAATTTTCCTTTGTTCCAAATTTACATTTGATATAGCCGTATAAATTCGCTCCTGTTAATGTTAAAGCTATCATCACGAGGAGCTAAAACGAAACAAAAAAGGTCGTGCTGTATTCCATATATAATGGCACTCTTCTGATTAATATACAAATTGAAAAAAGCTTACGAGCCATTTGAACTTGAAGCTGAAGAGGGCAATTATGAATAAAATCCCCCAGACCATCGGACACAAGATCAGTCCCAACCAAAACATACGGCTTTCGTGTGGGTTTACTCGTCCCTGTAGAGATCCCTATTATCAGTATAAGAAAATAAAGTGCAGAAAAAATAAAATTTGCATATTTAACAAAAAATAAATAAAAATATATTGATGTAAATAATTAAGTTATTTTTAAATCATATTTATAACATACTAGCAATTTATATATCTAAATAATATGTGCAATCTTACAGTATTAAACATACATTTATAGGTTGAGATGCGATAATTTCATCTCATCATTCAATAAAAAAATATTTTTGATAATAACCCTCCTTAAATATATATGCATATTGGTCCCTCGCTCGGTCTTTAAATTGAAAGTAAAATGTAATGATTTTATCCTGAGGTTTATTTCTACCTTATCGAAACTTAAGCCCAAAAATCAATTTATAACTATATTATCAATGCTATCAATTATTATTCCTTGCTCGCTGACATTGAAATGAGAAGAGAAATAAACATTTTATTGGGTGTATGAATAAGTTATTTGGTTTTTCGTGATACATATAGTATTACAAAATCACAGTTGTTCAGACAATTATTACATTTTAGTGATATTATACAAATCATTAAAACAAAATAATAATAAAATTCATCACCTTTCTTGCTTCAAAAACCCAATGTGATTTTCCATTATCATCTATATAATTCCACCAACGTAATCCCACGAGCAATCTTCCAGTAATATTTTTCACAGTCCAGAAGTCTGCTGAGAGTAGTAGTATTATGAATACAAAACTAGCTATAAAGGAATCCGAGAACCAACCGCAAAGTATATAGACAACTAATGCGGAACATCGAAATATTAAGTGAAAAAACACAATATATGGATGCCTGAAAAGTAATCAAAGTTGCAAAATTAATCATATACATAGTAATAAAATAAAACTAAAAAGGAACCATTTAAATAATTTTACAGTGAATGTTAATTCATATTCAAAAGCAAGAATTTTCAAAGAAAAATCCTTATTAATTATTGCTTTTAAGATCTTATCTAAATGTATTGACTGCTTGGTAGTATTAAATTTAAGCTTTAACATGCATAATTTGGTTGGCACACTATCATTAATTGAAACGTTTTTTGTATAATCCAGTAAAATTCAAACTATTTTAAATAAAACAAAGAACTAGGCTAAAAAACTATTCTGGTAAATGGATGTTCAATGCTCATTTGAAAAATCAATTTCAAATATGTTTCAAAAATTACTTATAATACAAAATTGATAAAATTTGTTTACATATAAATTGCGCTTGGTTTATAAGTATGCATTTTTTATGTGTGAGCAACCAAATGAGTTCTTCTGAAATCGAATTATAATAAACTGGCTTGTATTAAGTAAAGTTAATTGAAAAATACTATCTAATGTAAGAAAATTATCTGTCTAAAATATATTTAAATATTGACATACGTAAATTTTTTCGGGTCGTTTGTATCATCCTCTTCTCCGAATGCGACTGTATCGTCGTCCAAAAGCGGCACCTGTGGCACACCCTGAATTCAGTAAAGAGGGAAAAAAAATCTATTGAGCAAATAAAAAGCAAAGCAGCATTACCAAATTAGTGCAAAATAAAAACCTGATTAAAAGCCAATACAAGTGTACCGAATCTACTTACGAAATACAACAAACCAATCAATCATTTATATTAAATTCACAAATGTATCAATCCATATTTATTATCGCACACATGAATTCCCGTGCGATGTTGCTGTAAAACATGCCACGAATGTATTTCATTTTTAATAATGCACTGAAAGCGAAATACGGCGAATTTTCGCCTTAAATATAAGCCATGCTATGGATACTTTTAAATTTGATTGTCATTTCGAAAAGCAGTAGAACATTGTGCATAATAAAGGACAACAATATCTCACCGTGACAGAAGCCATCTTTACGTCAGATTAATCGAACTGACGTTAGGCGCGTCTCGGCTCGCAGATGAGGCACCGTCGAGGTGGTCGATGAGGTGAAACGACGAAATTATATTATTTTTCGATTTAAAATATGTTATTTATTTCAACCCAGTTTGAATATTATACGAAAATATATTTATTTGAAGCTTATAAATATAGAGCGCTGTGCTTATTTTTCGATTTTCACCGAATAAGTGAAACAATTTTATATTATATTTTTTATGGTTGTGGGATTTAATATAATGATTTTTCGTTTTTTTCTATGTCAAAATAAATTATTTTGATTTTATATGACGTTAATTTTTTGTTGTTGTGGATTTAGAGTAAATATATTATTTTAAATATATATTCTTTAAATATTTGTTTTTTAAAAGTGTGCGAATTTTAAAATGATGTATATATTGTTATGGTTGTTTTTATTCGATAATTTGACGATGAAAATTATTCGTCGGAGTGGATAAGTCGTAAGGCGACGGAGATCGGGCATAGCCGGGGTTCGGTTGTCAGTTGTCAGTGCGGTGCGTGCGGTGTGGCGGCATGCGGCGGCGCGGTTGAGATGGGCGCCAGGGCCAGCACGGGCGGCGGCAGCGGTAGCCCGCGCGCGCGCACCTTCTCGGCGGGCTCGGGCGCGGAGGGCGCGGCCGGGCTGCTGCGCGCGTTGCCCGCCGACCGGCAGCGCGCGCGCTCGCTCTCCTCCGTGCCCGACCTGCACGAGCCGCCCGACGCGCCCCCGCCCGACTCGGACTCCAGCTCGGCCGAGGAGGCCGTCCCGCACGTGAGCCACGGGCATCCCCATCCCTCTCACCCCTCGCACCCGTCTCACTTGTCTCACCCCACCCATCACCCTCCGCAGCTCCTGCCGCTGGGTCGCGTGCTGGCGGCGCACTCGCTGCCTTCGCACATCTGGTCCGTCAACGGTACGTCATTCTTATTTACCTCGACTGTCAACCGGCGGATCTCGCGTCTCCCAAAAACAACAACATCACAACGACAAAGAAACCGGTCGCACGGTGACGCTATCGGTCACGTTCGTCGACGTCCGACCGGACCGCTAAATATCGATCATTCGACGAGGCTCACCATCGTCCAAAGATCATCGAGAGCCTCACGGCGAGGAAAAAATGTTATTGAATATTTGCGACGTGCATGGTTCAATTTTTGTTAGTCAGTTTCGAGGAAAAGCTAAATTCATCTCGGATTCAGATGCCGGTAATCGGCATTGTTTATATTATTCTCGCCACGCGAGATTGGAAGAGCTATTTTTTTTTTTTCAAAAAATCGATTCACCGTCACTCCCTGCGCCAATTTTTAATTGTCATTCGTATCGACTGCGGACAACATCTTGAACGACCATGATCGCGTGTGACATGTAAACACGCAGTCAGCCGAGATCGTCGTCCATCGGAGTCACAACGAGATAAACATTGTTATTATGCAAGAGATTCGTATGTGTTAATGTGTTTGCGAAAGCCACACAAACTCTAAATTGTCGTCTAACCGTTCAATATTTTATCCCATGTAAATGCTTAAAAATGTCTCCTCAAATGCAAAAAATGACACTAAAATATGATTTGACGAAATTTAGACGGGCCAAATATCGACCCTTTGTCTTGTGAGAAAATGTCGAAATACAGCAATATCCAAATATGCCGACACTACCCTCCATTACGATCGTTATATATATAATCACCTGTTTTGTTCAAAATTTCTTTACGACTACGAAAACAATGTGTACAGATCAAAACCGATGAAATGCAATCAATATTTTCATCAAATCTGAATTTTAAACCGCAATATTTTTGGCATAATAAAGTAATATCCGAATACTACGTTGGATGAAGTTATTGGGTGATATAAATTAATATAGTTGATTTTTTATAAATATCTCTTAAATGTCTCTAATATTAAAGTAAAACGAAGAGAAATAATGCTGAACTATGTAAATAATTTAAAAAATTGTCCAGTACAATAATCTTAAAATCAAAGATAATTAAATGTCAAAACATAATAATCAGAGTCTAAATTATACAAAACATCGTTCCAATAATAATTTATTACTCTAATGATAATCGTCCAACTATAACGATAGAAACAGGTAAATTGTTAAATATAAACGATTGATAAATACAGTGATGACGTTTTAATATAATATTTCATTATAAAATGATCAAAATTAACGAGTAAACTTTAAAATTAGTCTTCTAATTTCATGAGGTCATGAAGAATTTTTTGCATATTTAATCAATACATCATCGTCTTCGTGCTATCCACATCTTATATACCAGTACCCTTTTCAACATCCATTCAAAGATAGAGCTTTCAGAAATAAATTTGCCATCGCTGAAAATATAGCGAGTGAGACTAGGGATAAAATAAGTACAATAAACTCTTTCCTCGCAAGGTCGTTGTTCTATCCAACGCCCCCTAAAAATATATCCATAATGCTTGCCTTAAATTATGACTAAAGCAAAGAATTGTCAATGTATGTTATATATTACAATGTAAAAAGTAATCAATTAATGTTTTAAGAACGAAACTATATGAAAAAAGGCATATTACAATCTTGCAGCTTCAGATTATAATACTATGATGCTGCTCGCAGTGCTTAGAATTACAAGTAGAAGACTCGTCGTCAAAATCCAAATGAAATCGTTGTTTCCATCTGGTATGCTTGCAAACTTTTTTGATGACAAATTTAAGCATTTTTATTCACGCCCTGCTGCATAAATGTGAGCGAAAAACATGATCTGACCGGGTCCTTGTGTTTATTAGCCACTCGCTGCTCTAAATTATTGAAGGGCTTTCCCTAAGCTACTAGAAAACAATCAGTGGAACCTTCAGTGGTCATTGTTGCTCAAATTTTGACTTGAATCGTCCTTTGCTTTGTTATGGCCACTAGCTGATTTTGTGAATATTTCTTCATAATTTTAACACATTGCTTGCGGGAGAATGCAATCGCTTCTTCGTGAATATTACACGTTAAAAGCGGAAGACAAATATTACGTTAATATATTTCGTGTCCCGATATTATATTTTACTTGAATTAGTTGAATATAAATTTTTAAAGCTTTAATATTTTTTTCATATATGTACTTAAATTTTGGTCCTGGAACCATTTGTCGTGGTCGTTCATATCGCAATTATTTTACGTCTATTCATCTAATCCACTTCATAAAGGATATATTCTCTCGTTATTATTCCCTTGTTAAATATTTATTTCTTAACTTATAATGGATAATATACTTTTTTTATATATGGATTATATATAGTTTTAGTTCTAATATTAAAAAATAAATTGGTTATCCGCGGTTGACTAAAACAGCTGTTCAAACAAATGTAGTCCGTGGATCACTTCTTGAGTAAAATTTTCTTTGCGGACCCCCTCTTGAGCAATTTTTTTTGGCTGGACCCCATCCCAATCTTTTTGCGTCGTTCTTGAGGCTTATTTTTTCAAGCAAACATTTATTGGTTAAATATTGGTCAAAATAAATTTTCTGCATATAATTGCATTGAAATATCTTGTTAAAGTATAGATTTTCGCAGACCGTCCGTACACATCAGTAATCAATGAATACGGTGAATGAATTTTTATATCTGTAACTACTGATGCTACATCTGATACTCGATAAAATTCTTATCTGCTGAGACACGGACTAAAACTCGCAAAATTCCCGATTTCCCGACAAATAATTTATTTCCGTCGCTGCAGATGAATACTTATATACTATAATATTTTGATGTGATTCGTAATTATATTACGGAGGAATATAAAAATTCTGAACCCCGTATCTATTATATTTCATATCGATATTCCCATTATTAGAGTCGAGGTGTAGTAAATACATCACCGGTAGGGAAAGGTTAATATAACAATTTGAAAAACATATATGTATACATAGATTAGACAGTTATATTAAAAACGTGCATTCTGTTATCAACATTAGATATATATACTCGTACAATAGAGTCGGTGCCTCTGACTGCTTTGATTTATTTCCTTGTTGATTATTCTTTGTGTGTTTTGATTGTTTTATATGATATTACAATAGCTATTTGCTGAAACTGTAAGATCCATATATCGTTTGGCAATATGTCATCAATACCCGTATTCGTTGTGCTATATTGACTTTTGCGTACTTTTTCAAGCGGTTTAGGATGAATGATTGCTTTATTTTAGCTCGTGTTTCGTCGGAGAGCTAATTTTCATGTGGATTGGCTTCAATCAGATGCCATTTGTGGTATTGTTCGAAACTACAATTGAAACGATACGCGGAGAATTTTCGGGCAGGGAATTGTCCTTGATTGATCTGTGAACATTTTTCGAGTGAACATTCATCAAATTGATGGATCGCCGGTGCCAAGTTCCCATGTGCATTTGATGGACGTCTTCTGCACATGTGCCAAATCAAATTTAAACGATCGCAGCGTTGAAATGCAGAATCGTTAACCCATTCGCAATGGAACAGTTTGCACTTTGTTTCTCGCAAATAGCGTCGATAATGCGAGATCTACTCGCATTAGAATTTCTAGTCATGACATGAAACTGGTTGTTGTTAGGTCATTAAGAAATTCATTGAGACATGTTCGATGTAGTGTTTATCAATTTTTGTCCAAATCGTATTCACTTTCTTGAGTCTGCGAATAGAGAGTGGTTCTATGAGAGTCGAGCGAGTATACGCATTTACTCGCCGATTACCAAAATCGTATCTACCAAGTCCCGAAATAGTGCAACCATAACATTTCCAGCTAATGGTTGACTATTGAATTTCATAGCTGAACGTGATGTCAGAGTTTTAGAACACCATTTAAAAGCATATATATATTGGAATCTATCTAGAGCTCAAATCTTGACTTTAATGTTATAGTTCGAGTGCAAAGGGCGTTCGGCACGTTGTTGTGTATGTTATCTAATGCCGACTTTCTCGTTTACAAAACGCGCTGATATTGTTGGAACTGAACTTATAGGACTTGCCATTGAAATTTCTGATTATATCTTACGTAGAACGTGTCACCACTTTCAAGGTGACGAGCTAATATTGAACTTATTTCGACATCTAATCGATTAGGCAAATAAATACATATATGTGTTTATTTTCCCTAGTGTACTTGCACTCAATATAGGCTCGTAATCATTTCCAGATTGTCAAAAAATATATATCTGCCGCCAATAAATTTGGAAGATCAGTAATCTATCTGATATGTATTTGGTTTTGTAGCTTGATTTCCAGTAACATTATGATAGTTATGAAATCGATTCCCAAGATTAAAATATCGCATAGGCGAACAGCTACTCCAAGGCTCAATCGTCTTCCTCATTGAAGTCTTCGTGTGGAACTCTGGGATGAAGGGGGGATCATATTTAACATTTTTAATTCTTTCGCAATTGGTGTATAAACATGTTATAACAGCCTTATCAGACAAAGTGTTACTGAGTTCAATATAACCTTTGGATGATGACGTTGAGTCTGACCCCGAAGTACTCTAAATGTCCACCAGATTCTGGTCTCCTCATTGCATCGAAATATATTGCATTATTTCTGAGATAATCTTTAGTTTTTAGAAGACGTTTTTATCATCACAGTCTTCTGAAAACTTTTGCCGAGGAAGATGACAATTTTTTTTAGTAAGGAGTACTTGTAATTATTATATACATAATTAACGCCATAAACACAATGGCCATAGCAATTATAAACAATGAAAACCTGTTAACGTCATCAAACGTATTCCACGACGATTATTGAAGCGTTTTAACTATTCCACTACAAAGTCTTCTTTTTTGTTATCTCCTTGTAAAACAACTTTGCTTTCATCGCCAATATGGGTTTAGAAATAGGCGTATGTCTTGAAAACGTGGATAGGGAAAATATAGAAGAGTGCCTCGATCATGACTTAATTGATCGAGGTTTTAAGCCCATGGATGATGCAAATATCGTTCATTTTTTCCTCAAGATAAGGAAAATGACAGTGATACTGCAATTGAATAAAATACCAGTTAATACATTAGTTGAATTATGTCGAGACATTGCTAGATTACGCTGAGCAAAGAGGATTTGAATATAATGTTAAAAGAAAATTGTTTAAAAAAATCTAAAAAAGAGTACGTACTTATATGCATTTTTTTTATATTTTGGTCGAAATCAAGTAAAACATTTGATGATTATCCATGTTTTTCAATTATCCGTGCCCTTCCTCTCCAGCACAAGCTCGGATAATCGAGAGTATACTGTATATGTTGCGGCATTTTTAAATGCATCTTGTTGGAATGTTTAAATTTGTGCATGTTTATACTATGCTCCAAATGTACGGGTAAAAAGCGTGACCCGCGAAAGTCTTGCTTTCTAATGGCAACTCGCTGCTCCTAATTACTAATGGTTTATTGAATTGCAATGCTTTGCTCCTTTTTTGGATCTTGATGGGCTGATTTTATGCATGAGCGCATCGTCCAAATAATTTCATTATGAACAGCACAATCAGCGTAAGTTTGTGAGATTGAAGTGTTTGCAATAATAGTAGGCGAATGTACTAAGTATAAATATCATCATCATCATAGTGCAGCCACAAACACTGCAGAACTATGGGCCTCTTCAATATCCATTCACGGGAAAGGGCTACATTCATTCCTTTTGTATCATATATTTACCTAATTGTTCGCTCGATATTGAAGGTAGCATTACCACCGAGTTTCATTTCGAATGCTCACCCAGCAGGTCTGAATGAACGTATTGACGAATGTTTTCGCGATCTCTCAATAGGGAGTGTGGGAGGTTTGTAAAAAAATAGTAGCTTTTTTCGGGAGGCAGTAAAAAACTACTCCAGATGACCTTTTTGCTTCTACTGGAAAGGGCTTTCTGGAGTGCAAAAAGTCCAGTTCCTCCATTCCTGGCTAGGGCGTTGCCGGGCTAGGGCGAAGACATACGTGACGCTTAAGTGCATCTCAGATTCGTTCCTACACCAACTAAGTATACATATGAAAGTCGCAAAATATGATAGATAAAATACGTTAAGCGATGACAGAATCGTCCTGTAGTTAGATTGGCCCAGGATGTAAGCGAATGGTAGCGAGTTGGCGTGTCCTGCAGTGATTGATGTTGACGATGACTCGTTATTTAATAAATACTATAGTTTTGTAATACTTTGATAATCTGTTCATCTCGGTCGGTCGCACTAAAATTTCTGTCCGCATTGCATAAGTGCTGTGTCACTGTCAGTGCCACTTACGTCTTGTTAACGATTATTCAACTCTCGCTGAAAAATTACTATATTTGCATTTGAGCCATTTTTTGTGTAGCACACGAACCGTTTGAGGCGACGCACAACAAGGATTTTCGCCTATCGTGACGTCGTTTCGAGCATACGTCGCGATCGGAGGGCGAAAAACCAGTTTCGTCTGCACGAAGAGCAGGTCCGCATATAAATTTCTTGCTATGCGAATAATGAACGCTTGACGAGAACGGCTCTGTTCTATAATCAAATCTAAAATTGTATAAAATTTTATGTCTTAACTTTGCGCTGATGATGCTAGATTATGATACATTTATAGTGTTACAGATTTGGATGGGCTGAACTCCTCGGCACGAACTGTTGCGTGCTTCTTTCATTTTGAGCCATTTGTATTATCACCGTTTGGAACGTGTTCAATCCAAATTGTATGTATGTGGAGTTGCCGACTTTGATTGAAGTTGAGGACAATCTTTGAAAATGTTAGATCGATTGCATGCAGTCGGCCGATCTGATCAATAGGACCGTTTTTGTAACATATCAATGTATTTCATCGACATAAATGCGTTTATATTGTGTCCGTGGGAACGCTCATATGATTTAACGCCTTATAATCGAACAAATTGAAACCCCATTTCATTATGATTGGAACATACGAAAGAACATAATCTACGTTTGAATACAATGTCTTTCAAATCATTTTGACAATATCGGTTTCAATTGTGTTGTGAAATAAATAACTACAATTATGTAACGTCGAGTGCACTTTATCTATTTAAATGTCATTGTGTAATTACTGAAATGATTTAGCATAATGTCTATTCATTTTACTGCCCTTCGGGATAGCGACATTTTGACGTTCCCATAATCTAACTAGTGACATCAAAATAAATGTTATTTTACTAAATAATTATTTTGCTACAAATTTATCGACTAATAATGATATGTGATTGATATAATGAATCGATTTCAAGTGTATTATTTATGCTTACTTAAAATGACCGAATATTGTGTGCCATCGACAGTGTTTATTTATTTATGTACAAACTTCATACACGCTGCGACGGTCCTGACAGATAAGTGGCGGACGTACAAATATAGCATCTAAGTTTATGATGATTTAAAATTAGCTCACAATTTTGATAGGCAAAATTGTAAGAGTGCAATAAATATCATAAAGCAATAGTTCGAACATTAAGAATTTATTTAATATCATATCGATTTTAATGATTAGATATCGTTATTTTCACAATCATCACAAATTTATCAAGTACCAAATTATTGTGTTGGTAGCTGTAAAGATGCACACTTAAATTTGTCTATTTGACAACGAAAATTCAGATGATAAGCTTATTAAATATCATCTCAATCGTCATCCTTATAATTTTATTTGGAACAAAACCATTGTACACCCTTAATTCAGTTGATATGGAAGCTCCGTGACTGTTTATAATACACAGACGAAATAATATATATTTTCAACCCTGAGGAGATTATATATCTAGACTAATATTGATCATTACAAATATATTACATTGTTTTTATACCGTTTTCAATTTAATTTTCGACGTCTCTTATTTCCTTACAGATTATGGCAATGTCCATAAGACAATGTTTGATCGCACAAATAATTTCATCCGCTACAATAAGTTCGGACTATATCAACATTATCTCGATCATGTAAACATTTGCTCTACGGAATACATACGCCGAGAAACATAGAGAAAATTAATACTGATTTTCAATATTCTCTATGAACACGTTGAATCAATTTACCAATGGCCGCCTTTTCTAATTTATGATTGAAACATGTGTTCTTGTCTACTATATCTGTAATCTATTTGAATTTTCTCTAGTGCTTCTGGAGTTGTGCAATTTTCAAGGATTCCCACGCGGTTTGTTGAATAAATAACGTTGCACGTAATCCATTCATTCCACCAACTTCGTATCCTTTCCGAGCTCCAATCGTATAAACTTCACATGTTCTTCCCATACAGAAAATCCGTGTTAAGAAGCACATGCTGTTAGTTATTCCCATAGATTATTTATCTAACGACATATCGCGTAAATGAATTCCAGCAGGGGAACATTATCTTTTCTCCCAAAATAAAAAAAATCAGGCAAGAAAAGACGTTGTTTAAACATAACAAGACTCCTTGCGGTACATGAAACGACCTATTAGTATTCTTTATCTGAGCCGTGTCAATCTCGTATACGTGACCTAACGACAAGACAGGTAAAGATTTGATGCATATTTTATTCAGCAGCTCTTCCAGAAAATTTACAAACGTAGATTATGGTAATTGTTTCCAACAGAACCTTCGTCTACATCAATCAACTCTTTGCTGTCAATATTTAATTAGAAATCACCTGAGAAATTACAAAACAAGAATGACACGCTCTGCTATACGTCACTTGGTAGCGGATAATTTATCAATTTATTACTGAATGCGTTCAAATACAATCAATCTGAATACTATTTCAGCGTAGGAATGCCTCAATAGGTCTTTAACTAGTCCAGGACGGGTCATGCCAATTGGCCTAAAGATATTTCAATTTTATTGGTAGATAAGATATATTTGCTTTGAAATTTCGCTAAAAAAAACATAAAATGTATGTTGCTGTAATTTTGAATAAGTTTTGTGTAATTTCATGCATTCAATTTGTAAAAATTTCATTTTTCATCCGTCTTTTATGCCGCAGAATTACTTAAAACCTTTAAAAATATGCGTTGTTAGTCGGATCGACTAACATCGACTTCTTGCGTCATTACTATTAATTTACGTGAGAGAAACATTGTATTGATATTGAAACTTATTTTTTATAATGTAATGTGTAATATAACCTTCTCTCCCAATTTATATATCACTTATATATTGTTATTTATTTGAATTGATCAACGAAGAAAACACTTCCAAACATCTCAATTTTAGCCTTCTGACAGTTCGTGCGGCACCCATTTATCCAGCATATTTATCTTTACTATTTCGACATTATTTTTGCCTTTTTCGAATTATTCTTTCACAAATCGATTCTTTTCCGAATTGTGCCCCAATTTGAACTTATACAAAAAGCAAGAGGATTTTTTTTGTTGACGCCATTCTATTTAACAATAAAAATTACTCAATATTAAAAGGTAATTGAAGAATTGTCAATTGTGAAATATTTGTCAATTTAAAGTTGTTAAATTTGTACCTTTCTCAATTACGGTAGATCTTTAACCAATTGGAAAACGCGGAATACTTCTCCTTTACGAAAAAATTTAGCACATCCCTAAACAAAGAAATTTAGTAGTGTTGCTCTCACTGTTTCCAGACCTAACAGTGAGAGCCACGGAATAGGACTCGTCTTCAGACAAAGAAATTCACTGGTGTCAGATCTGGAGACCGTGTGAGTCACGGATTAGGACCATCAAAAGAATTAACTTACCCGACAAAGGTACCCAAAAAAACAATCCTACCTACCCTGAACCTAGCAAACTGGTACCACTTTAAGTTTAACGACTTATTGAATGATTTGTATGACATGTGACATATCGTTGGAAAGGGTAAGAAATAGAAAACATTTTAAAACTAAATTCAGTTCAAAATAGTTGTTAGTTTTTTGTTTTAAGAATTTAGAAGTTGACACTACTCATTCGTTTGCACATTTTATGTGACTTTGGAAGCTCATAAGTAGTTCCCTTCAAACCAATTGCATAAAATAATGATTTAATTAGATCAACTTTGTCACCCAAATAATTTACAAATTAGTACTGCTGAAATTGATTGTTAAGGGATGTTTTTAATTCGTTTAATAAGATGTAGATAAACAAAATGGGTGATTGAATAAATTCCAAATGAAGATTTTTATTGTATCGATTTATTTTTAACAGATTTGAACATCATCATTTTAAACCAATTGATTTTCTTGAAATGTCATCTTAAATTTAACACGATGAATTTAAAAACTTTTTGAAAACCATTGTTAACTACATATAAATGTTGCTCCAGTTCCTGTTCTGACTTTTCTAAAGTAAATATATAATGTGCTAAATGTTTATTCAAGATAAAATATTCTGATATTTATATGTATTTTGTAAATATTCAAAGGACGTAGCTACTTTGATACACACGCAAATTGATTAAGTAATGCACATATATATCAAGATGTTCTAAATTAATTGCCATAACATTCGCATTGATGCATCCCCTATTTTATTTGTATTGTTCACCGCGGCGTCCATGTAATTTTTCTTGTATAATTGATGTAATTCGCATGCGATGCTACCATCCATTTACAATCTCAGTAGACGTTATAATTTTAGGGAGCTGTAACAGTAAAATGTTAAGTAGGTCCTTGAAGTGGCAAATTCGCCCCATAATAAATGCTCAGTCGTCGTAACATTTTGATTATATATTGTTAATGACCGACCGCTGTCGGACCACCTTAACGCTGTCCTGTTTTCTTTCATTGTTCTGGAAGCAGATAAGGCCTTGTCGCGATAATCTATGATTTATCGAATTATTCTAGTGTTTTTGGGTCGTTTCCCGCATTATGTACGTGCAATTTAAGGCTCAGCATGGACCGACGCCATAACGGCGACCCTCAAATTTTGGGTTATCATATTTGGCTCTGCGTCGAATAGCAAATTACTCCGCAATCGAAGACCCACATATTGATTATTGAAAAGAAGCATGCGAGAGTGTTCTTCCTTCCTGGCTCACCTTTGACCCCCCAGAATTAGGGCGTAATTGATTTTCATGACTCTTTATTTGGGCATCCTGCCAGTTTAGTAGGTACTTTATTTAGCGCGACGCTATTCCTTTGAAGGCTCAATTTTAAGGCCGCGTACAAGAAACCGATATCCAGGACACAATAGGGCAGTGTTTCCTAACCTTTTTAGTCTCGTTACCCCTATAACCTATCAGGGAAACTGATTTTACCCCCCTTTAAAATTTCGTCGAAGTAAACAACATATATAATACATACAAATAGCCTTTATTTATCATGAAATTGCACAAAATTATAGGAAATTACAATTTCAACATACTTACTTGATTAATTTATGAATGTTGAAATTGTTTTGCATTTGCAAGTTTTTTTTAATGTTAGGTTTAGTTTTACCCAACGCACATTCTTAGAGCTATAATAGAATATTCAGCACCTAATTTTTACCAAAATGTACAGAAGTCATAGTTTTGAAATTCCACTTCTCTGAAAGTGCTATTCTCGAGTAGTCTGAGAAATTCTACTTTGGCTGACACATCTTCGTCTTTAAAAATTTCATCATCAGTAGAAAATGGTTCTAATATCCAAGAATTGAGCTGACGATTGTCCATGTCCGGTAAATATTGCTTCAGCGAGTCCATTACCGCAGATAAATGGTGAGAATACAGAATTTTCAAATGTGATTTTTTCAGACTTCTTGGAAGAGATATGCAAGCCTTTTGACGCTCATCTGTCATTTTATTATTATAACTACATACATACTAAAAATGAATATTGTCATTACCCCCGCAGAAAAGCCGTTTTACCCCTCGGGGGGTAATTCCCCCCAGGTTAGGAACCACTGCAATAGGGGAACGCTTTCCTCACGTTGTCGCTCAACCGAATTATCTATCATCCCTTTGAGGGAACTTCGGGATCATCTTTTTGGTCCCTGCATATTATCGAGTAAAGAGCACGCACAAAAAAAGCAGATCGCTTTTTACTTGGGCCGTTTGCGCAAATGAGGTTGTGGAAATCTGTTGAAAAGCATCGGCAAAACGGGGGCGCATAGAAAAATCTCGACCCACTTTTTATTTTAAATTGTTCTTGCAATATTTACCTGAAATGAAAAGCCAACCCTTTTCCTCGATCTTTTGTTATTCGGCTTTATTTTGCATGTCTTCCTTTTGAATTACTCTTCCGATGCTCGTTAAAGGTTTTTAAATGAACTCCTGATTGGAAAAAAATAACAATGTGCTTCATTTATTTTGAATAAAAAAGTTGAGTTTTGTTCTGCTGGTCAGCTTTATGATTGACTGGTTTCTTTATTTTTTTATGGTCCAGATCATTATGGGATTTGATTGAATTACAGTTTTATTTTTTTTTAAATATTAAATTATTTTTTTAATACAAATATGGTAGGAATAATAGAGGGTTTTATAGAAAAGATTCGTACCCAGTTTGAAATAAATAAATTAATTAAAACTTAAGGTATCGTGTGATCGTTATGAAATTAAAAAAAAAGCCTTAAAAAACCGCATAACTTCGAAATCGCACAAAAAGAGGTTTGACTATACTCTGAAATGTAAAAGACAATTTTTCTTAATTCCCATCCGATCTTCGATGAATGTTTTACATTATGTAACATATTCGAATTGTCTTCTTATTGTGACAAGCCTTACAAGGTATCCATATATTAGATTCATATGAAAACTTACAAGTTTATTTAATACACAAAATATTATGTTCATCATAAATAACTTTCGATAAGACTTTGGACATTCTAGGAATTCTGAAATGCTCAACAGAATTTATTTGGCTTCGTATCAAGCATGTATATCAATTCCGCCCATCAATATTAATGACGCATTCACGTTCTTAATTTCATATTTGAAACGATTCGAAATGTTTTTATTATACAGTCGTGGTCATAGGCTTAAGACCACCTCAAAGAAAATGTGCTGGTTTCTTCTGAACTCATTAATTGCATCAGATATGATTACATGCGGTTGCGTCATTTATTGTAATTGCTTTTCAATCAATCATGTTTTAACTTTTTTTAAACCCACAAATAGAATTTGGGCGATAACGTCATAAGAAGGGTAGTTGTATGCAATTCATTCATATTTACAATACAAATTTTTATTTTATAATTTGAATACTCATTATTTATTAAGAAAAACGCTCATTATTAACCTGTATGGTAGGATGATCGCGTATTTGCGAGCGAATTCCCGTGATTCAGAAAGGAGCTGAATTTGATCCCCGTGAAAACAACACTGATTCATGTTGGGCCGGATAATCGAGAGTACACTGTACGTAATTGTTATCTTTCGCTATTAACGTATAATATTCATAAAAAGGGCATTACATTATCTTGCATTCGCATTGTGAGCAGCGGTGATTCTGTTCCCGCAAGCAATGTGTTAATCGACAAAATGTCCAGGTATGAATTTTCTGAGACCTGCTATATACATACACAAGGGGCCCGTCGCACTTTGCATCATAAAGCTTGTAAATAAATTATCATTGTTGATGTAACATCGTTTAAACTGTTGGATCTTCCACGTGGCCAGATGAGAGCAAGGGTCGATATGATAGCAACCCTCAAGAATTATGAACTCGCCCTCCTTTTGTTACGAAAGGGGGTAAACAAACAATTCCATTGACAGGGCCGCACCCTTGCAGTACGTTCGTTGTGTTTACTCCTTTGTATCCTCAACTAAAACGTCTTAATCTATTACATCAATGGTGAAATAATCGAATAATAATATATACATTTAGACATATTGCATTTGTATTCGCGATTGTACCCCCGGGGGGAGGGGGACTCGCATATATTATTCAGCCATTACAGGCGCTTTCAGCTTTTCTGAATTTATCGACTTGTCCTCGACACGAACTGTTACAGCACGTATTGACAAAACTCAAATGGCTGTACGTATTCATAATACGCAAATTGAAAATGTGTATGTGTTTTTTCAAAATGGATTATACGTGTAGATAAATGATTCTGAATGTTCGTACGAAACAATCCAGATCGGGGTTGGTTTATTGGACCTCTGGTAAGTTTCAGCTGCCATATTATTCAGGCAAAGAAGATAACGTTTCCTCGCAACCTTTCGAACGATTGGATTTCCCATCTTGATAGATTCCGGTAATAGATTTTCCTCCGTCGCTGCTGTACATAATTTCATATCCGATTTGATGGATGTAAACGAATTCCAAGAAAGAATTTGTTATGATACCGTAAAACTATTCAAATGAGCCACTTATATAGGTTACTTGTTTTTCTGTTATTCCATTTTTTTTTCCTCAATTTATGTGGAAGTTTAAGCATTTAGAACACTTCCAATCTTTTTTTTTTAATAATACGCAAAAAGTCTTCGACTCCTCTGCCATGTTTACATGAAAGGGCATTTTTAATAAGTCGAAGATGTGTTAAAATATGTGGAAATTACTCAGCATGTTTTTGTGAGCTACGCAAATCGACAAATTCATCTTTACTTTAAAGCATCCAATATTTCAATTTGGAATGAATTGGCAGAAATTTTTAAATATAGTTATAAATAGGATGTGTTTTCCAATACTAATTAAGTAGCTTAGATACACACAGCAGGCCTCAACTTAAGAATCAAGAAAACGTTGTGTCTTTGGACCAGATCCTTCAACAACAACAAAAAGATCTCGCAGAAATATATCGACACAAATGGAACTAAAATTCGAAAGAGAAGCATCGTCATATTTACGCACCACACCAGAATTGTGTGAGAAATTTTTCATTAAACAAGTTACATGCCGAGGAATCATTCCGCAAATCTAAGAATTCATTTTGTAATTCATCCGGATTGGTGGTTAATTCAAACGTAGCAGAGAATGGATTTCGTGTCATTGTAGTTTCTTCTTTTTTCAGCTCAGGAAAATAACGCTGAAGTTTGTTTTCAAGGGATTCGAGTTGTACAGTAATCTCCTCCTTTAAATTTTCATTTATATCACTTTCAGATTCATCTAACACACTGCAGAGTTTCTGAAACATTGCAATGTTTCTAAGATTTATTTTTCTTCGCCAGTTTTGCAGCTTGGATAAAAATGCCCCGAGATCATCGTGAAATACGATATTCGTTTCCTTTCCCTGAAGTTCTCTTGCACTTCAAGGAACAATTTGATTTCATCTTTCAATTCAATGACATAATTTACAAAACTTAATTTCGACAAGCATCGTACTGCAGTGTAGAAAAGAGGAGCATCGTGATCGAAATGTCTTTGCACAGTCTTTTAAACAGACGGATGTTAAGAATTCCAGATTTGATGTAATTTATTATTTTTATTAGCGAATTAAGTACCTTTTGCAGAGAAACTAGAAGTCTTACCGACAAGGGCATATCGGCGAATCATGCAATGAATTGCTTGGTGATAAATAAAACACTAAAAAAATCAAATATTATTTTGAAAATATGCCCGAAGTAACATTAAAGCATCGAGTGTTTCGTCATTTAGTCTGGATCTGATTTTGGAAGTCAGGAAACTTGCTGCTGATGTGTTTCATATCGATATTCCCATTATTACAGTCGAGGTGTAGTAAATACATCACCGGTAGGGAAAGGTTAACCTTTTCGTTAGTGAGCAAATTTAAAATCGATGAAGTCGTTGTTGTCATAATCGCTTTACACCGATTACTTTCTGTCAGTTCCTAATCAGCGTAAGACAATCTTCAATTCGAGGCAGAGTCAATTGTAAATGAACACTTGATAGTGAATACAAGACCACGTCATTTCTTTACATAAACAATGCACAAAAAATCGATTCATTTGCTCCTTCTTTAGAAGGAAATGATAATTGAACAAAGACTCATTCAACACGCAGCGAAGAACGGCAAGCAGTTAAATAAACAAACACTCTCCATAACACACAATATTCGGTCATTTCTTTGCGTAAACAAATAACACACTTGAAATCGAAATCATTATAAGTGGATAAATTTGAGCTTCTATCTATACAATCATGCGATGCATATGAAGAAGCTCTCCGTCTCAGTTTCCCGAACTGCGCTAAGTTCTCTCTGTCTCTGTCCGCTTCGGAGCTTCAATGCACAAGAGTGCTCTTTCTGAATAGTGAAGATCAAAACGGATATTTCCGATAGTACTCCCATACAGGTTAATATAACAATTTAAAAAACATACATGTACTGTATATATCTATACATAGATTAGACAGTTACTGTCCCTAGACGTCGTCTTAGCTCGCCAATTAGTAGTTACGCCACTGTTTCCAAGCGTCCAGATTTCGGCGGGAATGTCTCCATTTAATAGTTTTCAACGTGCTGGTGAGGTGTACAATTTCTTTTAAATAAAAATTTCAATTAAAAAATTTTAGTGATTACGTTTACTAATCCCGGGATTCATAAGCATTTAAAACTGTCCGGGATCCCGGGATCGGATTCCCAAGTCGTGACCCCCTTAGGGATCGCGACCCATAGGTTGGGAGCCTATGATTTAGGAGCTTTGTTGACTCTGTAGGCTTTTCTCTATAACTTCTTGCAAATATGCTAGAAAGAATATTGCAAGATTTTGTTGATGAAAACCATACAATAGCTGCCTTTTGTTTAGAAATCAAGCTTTATCTTAAAGTCTGTCGTAGACTCTCCGACATAGCTGGTATTCTATCTGTATAGACCAACTGAAATTCTAACTCCATCTAACGACTTCCGTCAATGACAAAGAAATACTAAAATTAATAGTAATAATACATGTCAAGTAAAAAATCGTAGACTTGCGTGAGCAGCATGCCAAAAAAATCGATGCTAATTGAGTTGCTGCCGAATATGTACTTATAAAATAGATAACTATGCATGTCATCTTAGTCGAATCGACTAACATTAGATAACTGCAATTAAATGATTTCAAATATAATATGTAACTTGATGAAATTGCCGTGGTTACTAGATTTGAAACGTTATGTAATTTTGATTACAATGGAATTCTATAGTTTTTTGTTACAAATAGTAACAAAATGAAAAAACGTAAAATGCAAATGAATATTTAGCACGAACGCGTTATCTGTGAACTTATGGCGATTATTCAGATTTTAGGATCACTTTGCACCCCGTTCCGGCGCACATGAGTAGAATTAACATCAATTAAAGCAAATTTGTAGATCATCTTTTCCATTATCTCGAAACACAATGCTACCGAGATGAACTAGTGTAAACCGTTTCTGAAACAAGGTATCTCGATGCAATCACCATAATTACAATGAGTATGTGTATTCCCCTGTGGTTGTTCGGACACGACAATAACCGGTCCAAAAATGGCCCATTATTACGAGGCGAAAGCAGCGACAGACGTATTGATAGTCGCTGCGGTTTGACTGGATTCGTTTCATCATCAATTTGCAGCAAATGGACCTTTAAGATATTAGACGATGTTGTTTACAAAACTGTGCTATTATTGAATATTTCCTTATATTGCATTATGCTAAATACAAATTTATGGCATTCGATTAAAGTACACAATTGGCTATTATAAATTCAATGTCGAAGCATGTCAACAACGAATTATTTTTATTAAAATATTTATATGATGTTAAAACGCATTGTGTAAAGATTTCATGTAAAATAATGTTGATGAATGAGCTATATTTTTCAAAAGACAGTTTGGCAGCACACCAAGATAAACGTAAATCGGTAATAGTCAGTAAGAATACCCGTCATTTAACCCATCGCAGTAAATTTAATTAAACACATTTTGAATAGTGAATATCTTTGATAATTCCGAGGGAACTTCACCGCAAGGTCGTCTTTTTATGTTTTCCATTATTTTCCAACAACGCTCGGACGATCGTAATGCAGATCGTAGATTAAGCAAGTCAAGCAATTTACTTGGAGTATATTTCATATTTACTACTTTGTAGATAGAGTTGATGTAAGTGTTCGTGCTTGCGCCCCACCACCCACCGACGCCGAGAGATAGTGTCTAAGCGCACCCGACGTCCTCGGTTTTATTTCGTCCGATATTTAAATGCCAACGTTCCCGCAGGTCGTCGACGACTTCGCCTCTGTTGGGGTTCGAATCGTCCCGAAGAAGTCCCGTTTTAGAATGTCACATTTCCAGGAGGATGGTGGTAATTTTAGAAGAAGTCAGCGGCTTTCCCCATTATGCTCGAACCGTCTGGTTGCCGCCGCTGCTAGAATGGACTGACCCGCGCACAAGCGGATGTCTTCCCGCGCACGCAAATAGAACCCAACATCGTATTTCGGGATTAACTGGCTTTCCTTGTTTTACGTCAATGCCAGGGCCGGTATTTGTGGGATAATCGATAAATCGATCTTGATTCGGCCAGTCTAATTCATAATTCTGCATAATAGCGCATCGATTTCGACCAATGTATCCCCAAATTATTTATTCAAAAGAACATAGGACGCATTGGTTGTAAGTCGGGGATACGCCACTGGGAATATAAAAAATCGCATTATTACAACTTACCCACAACTCGACTCAGTGTAGTAAATACACCATAGTAAAGGAAATGTTATATTCGAACACATTGTCTTGACGTTCATTTTAATGTTTTTTTTAAAATCACGGTCTTTTTAGGTGAAAGGGTTATCATTTTTTTTACACTTACACTCAACGTTACAATCTACACACGATTTATTAATGTTCTTAATCACTGAGTCGCCTAGCGACTGTTTGCGCATTTGCACAAATATATAACAATGTTTTTTTTATATTTAATATGGTAAATGAATTATATTTGAGCTTGCTAATATGCGTTATAATGCTGTAATTAAGTAATGTTAGTCGATTCGACTAACATGATATACATTTTTTGCTCTATCTTTTTAACAATAGCACCTATTAATTCAGTGTATTATACAAAATGATGATTTACTCTTAGCTTTTAAAATTATTATTTGGGTTCAGCAATTATTGAAAAAAATAAAGATGAAGCATACATTCAAAATTCTTACCCGATTTTTATTTATATTTGAATTTTTCCTTTCGCTTTTCGTCGCAACTTATTACCGTCCGCTTTATATTCGGGCTAATATGATGTCCTTTTTGACATTTGCGGACAGGCAATTTAAAACCAGGGCTTTTTATCGTTTCATTATAAATGTCTGTCATAAGTCTTTGTCTTAAATCTAACCATCCGAAATGAATGACATCCTAAACATCATTATCCCAGGACAGAATAAAGCCTTCCCAGGTCGTTTTAATTCAGCTAGAGCCCGAGACAATATCCATTGCATACAAATAATATTTTGACAAATCAAAAAATAAATTTTTGTTATCTTTAAAGTAGTTATTGTACTAAAATGATTTTCCTGTCTCTGTGATGCTGATGTTAGTCGATTCGACTAACATTTTGCCATCTATTTATAACGCACATATTCTATCATCGTTGGATTCTTGCAGATTGTTTTTATGCAGCTCGTGCAAAAAAATATCCAAAATTAATAATTAAATTGCTAAATCATCCCAAATGGGAACGATTGCTGAACCTGTTTTAAGATTTTAAATTTATTTTCTTGCAAGCTCCGTCAGGTGACCTCCGAGTGCATCGAGCACTTGCGATATTTTATTTTTGCTAAATTTATCCTGCCTTCCCCGGACTGTTTTCATCCTTTGGCGTTTTTTAAACCTCGTCTTATAGTCGAGGAATAAAACTTATCCAATTTTTTTGGAGTTATCTAGGATGTCTATGAACCTAGACGTCTAAAATCAACGTTTATGCGGTTCATTGTATCGTTTTGCCACTTTTTCGTGGATTTTGATTGAACATTTCAAATTCAAAGATTTGTAAGACACCCCCTCAATAAAACGATCGTGCAGAATTTAAAGATTTAGTTGGCGCTAATATAATTTGAATTATTCATTTTAATGTGTAATTTTTCCTGATTTATAAATTCTGATGTTATCGCTTATGATGTAATTTATCGCAACAATGAGCTTCCATTTGGCTTGTAAATTAGGCGCCTTATCGAGTCACGCTATCTTCCAAGCTGTTGACCCGATTTCTTTAAATTTGTCGGTTTTTCGCTTGTAATCAGCTGTTTTCCAATGTGGAGTGTTTAATCGACGTAATATGCATTTGTGAGGATTATGGGTGATGTGGTGGAAGATCCGCTGAGGAAGCTCGATTGGGAGTGCCGGGTAAATGGTGCACCGGAAACTTTGTCAGAGTCGCTCGAGAGGAAGTGTTTTGTGACAAAGTGTGTTGCTATTGCCTCCCTCCTCTCGGTTTCCTCCCGGTGGGGGTGTCGTCCTCCCGAGTCCCGTTCCCGGTGGGGGACCAGCCGGCGATCATCGATCGTCTAGTCTCCGCGCGGGCCACTATACTCGTGCTAACCATTTTTTCACTGGTATTTCTTTTATTAGATCGATTTTTTTATATTAACATACATTTCATTTTCCCAATGCCCGTTGAATCTATGCGATAACCAATTAAATTTTGTTAATCACTTTCATCGCTTAATTGCCGCTAATTGTTTGATTAAAAGATTGAAAATTAAGCTTTGTCGAGTGTAACCTTTTAGCGTTTCTAACTATAGATGCGTTCAAATATTTAGTGCAGATGTCAGCGGACTGACGCAGCTCGTGATTTGTAAAATGTGCTTTTGAAGTCCAGATGTTATTCTTTCGGATCGGAGATGTATGTTCGATGTTGAGACCATTAAATTGTGATATTGCTGACTTGAAAAAATGCGACATTTGGTCCATGTTCAAAGGGATTTTTCGACTTTGACTTGCAGCTCATTTTTCTTCTCCATTCTGGTAGTTTTTTGAAATCTTATTATGTATGTACAAAATTCCCTTATATAAAGGCAATGCTACATTTATGTGCATAGTTTATATCCATTTACATAGTGTTAAGGGACTCAATCTCCCTGGGGGGGGGAAATTCATTTGAGATGAGATGAGGACTGTCGAATGAGACATTTAGAACAATATGGACATGGCTTAGAAGATAATATTAATTAATTCTTAAACTTCAAAATCGATTTCATTCGACTAAAATTGAGCCGCCTTAATTTTTCTGCTCTGATCGATTTAAATTTCGATCTTTCAATCTATTCCCATATCTGCTTTAATTGCGACATTTGATTATTAAATTTAATAACTTCCTGGAAGTCAAAAGCTCATAACTGATGTTAAAATAAATGAATAGCATACAACATGCATTAAATAGATCTCGTGGGCGCAATGTCCCACTTTCGAGATTTAGATGAATTTTGTTTTAAAACGTATATTTGCAGGGAACATGCAATCATATTCCAACAACCCTATTAAAATTTTAATTGCGAAATTCATGCTCCGGCTAATTCTGAACGCTCGCAAGAACACGGGTGCTCTTCCTTCCCCATGAAAGAATCCCGCTTGCATTTAATGCCACTTTTACCCCGCCTACATTGCAATTTTTACTCTGCACGTTTCCGCAAAATGAAGGATTTATTTCGGTACAAACCTTGAAACACATCTCTTCCACCGTGAAAAAATATATTCGCCTCGCGGCCCAATTGTCGCCAATAAACGCGACTCGTCTTTGTTGTGAGAAATGACAGACGATGACGGTCAAGGTCGACAATCTACCTCATTCATCATACATTCGGAAAAATAAAGAAAATGCATCGGTCTTGTTAGACATGCGGCATGCTTTTTACGACGGCATTAGGCCACATGAAGCGTACTAATTATGTACGCGAGCAAACAACACAATTCCCTTGTGTGCTTTGTGAAACTGTGCTACATATCCATATTTTGAGGCTCACGGTCCAAAATGCTCGCCAACATCTGAAAAATGTTTGCCTGACGCTAAGCGCGCATAATACAAAGAAATTTCAATGTTTAAATTGAAGGACAATTGTGTATGTGTACTGACTAAAATATTCATGTGAATCAACGTTCTTCATATCCCGGTTCTGAAATGGACATGATTAATTCAATTATTTCTGTTTGATACCGCTACCTTTGACCTGGATGACATGGAGACTAGCAATGAACGTGTCGCAAACTCCAGGATACGCTTCCATTCTCGTTAAAATTTCGCCTTCAATGTGTCTACATTCTGACAATCTTTGACAATTCAAATTATGATCCGGACAGATCTATGAATTTTCATGGCCATTCAGTGCTCCAAATTATTTTTTCTTAATACATACATCATCTTTGTCGAATAAATGATTAAAACATACATGCACAAATGATATGATATAAATCAATTCCAACACTGTATTTCTGGCAGTAAAAGGGATTAATTCTGTTATTTCATATTTGTATATTGATTGTGCGCATTTCATTGCTTCGGTAGTGATCCCGATTAACAGCCTTTCTATCGCATTTAATCTACAAATCCATTGTTTGCTTTTATCTACTAACAGCTATCAAAGTAATTCCAGTAGTTTTGATAACATCTATTTATTGCATTGTAAATGATACAATCGTTTTGGTTTTGCTTCATTACTTGAACACGATCGATTCCTTACCAATTGCTTGGATGAATAAGACTAACGCTGCCCAAATGTCGAATGGTATTAGATATAGCAATTTTGTATATTCAGCTCCAATCAATCGGACGAGATGTACAGACGTTATCCTTCATATTACTCGAGGGTGTCAACATCAGCACTGTCGATATTGACGTCGTCTACTTATCGCAGGACGACAACTTCAATAACCACCTCGACTAGCACCCCAATTACGCCGACGTCTTTATCAACGCCGGTGACACCATCAGGTATCGTCTCTTGGACACAGTGAAACGATTATTTTTTGCATTCGCAAGACATAATCGTTTGATAAATTGACTTCGTCCATGTATTGCAGTACTTAATATTATTGATCGTTTATTGTTTTCGTGCCTTGTGTAATGTTTGAGTGCCGATGTTGTCGTTATGGTTTTATTTTAACACTACAACTATTCTCATTTAAACGAAGCTACTTTCACCAACACCATTCAAAATTACTGGTCTTTAAAAGATATCTAATAATAGAATATTTTTAAAATCTGATACTATTTGTGTGAAAAATTTAACTCTTTTGGACATTTGGGTTTTCAAATTCATCTGCTGGTTGAAATATATAATATTTTTGATATACTTTCAGGTGTGTTCTTATATAAGATTCAGGCGTTTATGCCTGGTAAATCTACAATAAAATACTTAAAATTATCATCTTCTTGTCTCTGATTTGATGCTATATTTCTTTGCTTTTTGGCCTTCAATGTCTATCAAAAATTTAGCTAAACGCTGTCCAATTCAATTCTGACGAATTTTTGTTTAGAGTTTCAAAAGAAAACTTTTCTTCTTCGGTTTACTTTCGTAATTTCTATAAATAGTCCCAGATGTATAAGATAATGATGAAAAACGAACCATATTATCTTTCTTTATTTTTAATAAATCATTTTTGTTTTCTTGCTTAAGTCTCATTGTCATATTTTATATGTTTTTTAATTCATAGTACAAGTTTGAGTACTACACTTAGGGGTTGTTATGTTACTTATTTTATAAACAAATAAATCTACTTACAACATACTTTCTTTGAACCATCAGATGCCAGCCAAAATTTAATACCAAATTTATCAGGTTTATTCAGCAAATATTAAGCAAATCTGTATCTGGCTTTAAATATAAAAAGTTATTCGTCCTGTCTCTTTCTGATTATTAGCTATTCTGATTGTTCACTTTGAGTTGTGTTGGTATTAGGTTGAGTCATAAATAGTTGCCGGCGAAAAGAAGCCGTTATAATTATTCAGTTTTATACTTGATGTATCATCCGTATATTTTTTAACTCATAAAATGGAAAATCAAAAGTGCATTTGCGTTATATAATGCTTTGGGAGTTTAAATAAGGCAACAGTAGTACGGCTAATAGTAAAACGGACAGTAAGAAATTAGTTTTTAAAATTTTGCTCTGGAGATGAGACCCTGAAAGAGGAACCAAGGGTGGGCCGCCATTCCGATTTTGATGAAGACATTTTAAATCCATTATTGGAGCAAAATTCACGTCATTCAACAAGAGAATTGTCAGCGAAGCACTTAGAAAATTTGGGGAAGGTTAGCAAATTAAGTGTGTGGGTGTCACATAATCCTATTGAAGGCAATGAAGAAAATCACCTGTATCCTCTCACGGCAAAAATTGAGTCATTTTTAAACAGAATATCGACTGGAGATGAAAAATGGGTGCGAGGTCATAGGGGTAACAATACTGAAAAGGTTAGGAAGCACTGACCTATTCTGTTCTTTGCAGAAGTTCTTAAATGGAAAAATATTCAAAAATGACGAGGAAGTGAATCACGCCATCGATATTTTTTTTTCGTCTAAACCTGCTTAATTTTATTAAGAGGGTATTGATAAGTGAATATATAATAGAGTAATATTGTATGTTTGGAAAAAATCGGCAATTATTTATGACTCAACCCGATATAAGTAGCCGGCACAAAACAACTTTAATTCTTAATTCATAAATAAAAATCAATACATTGCTCCTTTTATTATCGCTGCAAAAATTATTATATCATTATGTGAAAATTAAATTAATCTCTAAATTAACCTTTAGCTTGTTTTGCATATGTAATTTTTAAATTTTGATGGGTGGCTTAATTATGTCCTGTTGAATATTGCGTTCGATTATGGCGAAATCTATTGTTTTGCACATTTGAAAATCAAATCGTCGGAATGCGTCGATATCATTCGGCCATCCGATAAGTATTTAATTATATTTCAATATGAACCACATCATTTAGTTTGAGCGTGAAAATTGATATGCCGAGTACAGTAATAACCGGAATGACGGATCAAAATAGGTCAGAACGAACATTTTATGGCGGATGAATTTTTCGTCCGTATGTAATTCCGTCACGGATCTAAATTCACGCATATAAATAGCAAATTCGCACTGTGAAATGTGTTTAATTATGACATTATTGGGTGCATTTCTTGATGGTGTCATAGTTAATCGATTGTCGCGGGAGCGCCACAGTGGAAAGATTGAATGACGTATGCATCGGTCATGCTCCGATGCGGTCTGCGAATCACAGTTTTATTTGCTTTCTGTGATGTGATCTCCAGTAACAATTAATTATCAGTGATTGACGCTTTAATCTGAACGATTTTTTGTGCTCGGTCGGTACTGAGCATCACTGACGCGGTAAAAAAGAACAATTTATTACTCCCAGCAGTTGAGGATGACACACTAAAATGGCAAATGCCCGAAATCGACGCAAAAACTGATGCTGTCTAGTGTCTTTGAAGTTGTCTATTGTGTGATTAAAATAATGTACTTAATCAAGCATTAACGAATCGGACTAGTTTTGGATCCTGACTTTTATAAAAGAAGAGATCATAACACTCAATAATAAGGGGAAAAAAATGTTTGATATATGCACTGATTCATTTATGTGGCGCTTTGATTTATACCTGTTGAGCTGCATGAAAATAAAATAGATAAATGTCATCAATACGTCTGAAAATTAATACTTGAACTTGACAGATTACAGAGGAATAGAATAATTCTGAACCCCGTATCTATTATATTTCATATCGATATTCCCATTATTAGAGTCGAGGTGTAGTAAATACATCACCGGTAGGGAAAGGTCAATATAACAATTTAAAAGCCATATATATGTATTGTATATATGTATACATAGATTAGACAGTTACTGCCCCTAGGCGTCGCCTAAGCTCGCCAATTAGTAATTACGCCACTGTTTCCAAGCGTCCAGATATCGGATTTAGTAGCCTTTAACGTGCTGATGAGGTGTACGATTTTTGTTAGATAAAAATTTCAATTCCAAATTTTTTGAGATTACGTACTTCGGGATTCATGAGCACCTAAAATTGTATTGTATTGTATAAAACCGTGTTATACGAGACCGAGTGTATTTAGCTTTAAACAATGCATAAAATTGTGATCTTTTTTAATATCTAATTTAAAGAAAATCATGCTTGTATAAATTGACATGTTGACAAAAAAGATTCGTCCTTCACTCCATATAGGTTCTTTCGCCTTTACCGTAATGAAAAAGGCTCGTTAATTGAGCCCTCTGAATAGGAAAAATTGCACCAATTTCTGGTTGTATAATTAATGAACTCAAAGATTAATTTAGTATACGTCTGTAATTAGAGTGAAATTATAATTACAGGTCGCATGTCATCGCTTGATTGGGGTTGGTATGCGTATTTAAGAATATATACTATGAATGTTTTATTGTGTTAAAATACCAAATTTAATTTTGTAGCGAATGAAAGTTGTATAGAGATTTATTTTAATGATATTGACTGTTAAATAGAAATACGATACGTATCAGTCATTTTTTCGACAGGAAAATTAACAACCCCTCCGTGTTTATCTTCGACTTTGATGCTTTGGGGTGCTCTCGGCGTGAAATTTAATTTTCGAACATTAGTGGGGAAATGGGCCACCAATTTTGGGCGGAATGCTGAAATCTCGATCGCCTCGTCACATCTGATGATGGCACCGGTGCTGTTGAACATCCCATAAGGCTGCTCTTAATTAAAAAGCAGCGCTTCCCAATGTTTCGCCGTGTTGGCACCCCGTCAATCAACAGCCGTGCCCTTCGCACATTCCCCAATGTTCCCGGTGCGAATCGATACATCTAATGAGCATCGGTGTTGTGTCTTTCAGCGTCGTGTCACTCCGGAGTTATTTTACCCTTGTCAGCGTGTTTAATTTGCAAGCTTTTTCGATTTTAGCGAAGCTCCACGTGAGTTAAAAATTACTGTCAAGGTTGTCTATTCTTTTATTTAGCGTCCATGTAATAAATCTGTCGCTTTATTTTTACAAAAAGCAAATGATGCTCTGCAATTAAACGACATGGAAACAGCACACTGGCCACTCGACAAATACATGTATTTCGATACCCGATTTTTATGTCCCATTTATTCGCCGCGTTTGCTCAGTAATTATTCGGCTTTCTTACCGATATTGATTTTCGTCGCTCATATAAGGTTTCCTGTTTTTGTATACGGACTCGATTGTACGTATACTTTCGTAATTATTTCGCCACGTATCTAATAATAGTTTGTATTTCGAACTCCTTGCCTGAAAGCTTTTTTTTTTCGAGCCATTTCAAAAAGCCTAGAAAATGTCTGACGTCCGCTTTTAACAAGGAGCTGAAGACCCGTGTTTTTATGTAATACTTGCTCTCCGAACGGAACTGACTGTGACGTTAATACCACCAGTTAAAGTAGTCGTAAATAGACCAAGACCCAAAGATCTTCCACTCTATTCGCGTGCTCAATTCATCGGAAAAACCACCATTTAGATACCTGATCGTCGGTATAAGGGAGATTCATTCTATACCCAAACAATATCGCATCAAATATAAGATAACGTTCTAATCGTACTTATTTTGTGAAAGCGCTAAAATGATTGATAGTCCGATGAAATAAGACTAAAGATTATGTGAAGGATGAGTCTTTCCGACCGCTTCTCAATCAAGCTCTTGTTTAAGCTATCTATTATAATTATGTACAATAGAGATCTGGCGTAGATGTTATATCAAATTATATAACATTATAATTAATTACACTATTAATATCTCGTCAAAGACGGAATATTGCCTAAAGAGCACATTCATTTCTAGATCGATTTTAGGGATGGAAATAAATCAAAACCATTGACTGGAAGCCAAACGCACAAGACTGTTTGTTCGTAGGTAATGCTTTGTAAATATCATTTTGTTATTATTAATAAGTGAACTATTGTGTGTACAGCGAGCATTTAAATGATATTCTATCCTATTTATTTTAACGCGTCAGAAAGTTACTTTGGTTTTCTTCATTTTTCTCAAATGGTCTAATATCCCATGTATAACAATTTCAGGATCTGTCTATAGATTAGATGTTAGATATGGAAAGATAATTTCAACATCTTGTCAATGAGTTAGTCCATTTTGTTATGATCATTTTTAGACTTCTGGAAACGTTGTTCAAATGTCCAAATTCAAGCCTATATAGTTCATATTGAAAATATCCTTGGCTTACATTTATAGTATTCAAATCATAAATCTGACAGCTTATTCATTGTTGTTGTGCTAAATCATGTCTTATATAAAATTGATGTCTACGTCGCGTAAATTTTACTCAGGTATTTAGAAAACAATGCATTTGTATGCCATCTGCCACAATTGCATCGTTCATTCTGACGAAATCAATGATTGTAAGATTATCACTCAAATAGTGCGATAATCTTAAACTTTTTTTGTGCGGTAGATCCGCGGAAAATCGCACAAAAATAACTATGAATTTCATAGAAAAAGTGAAATTGCATTCCATAGATTTTAAAAACCGCATAACTTTGAAAAATCTATATAAAATATATCAAAAATCGCATAAAAAAAAGTTAATAAAAAAAACAGGAAAATAATAAGGCAATTAAAAAATAACATTTTTGGTAACATTTAACAGACGTCTTGCATCGTTGATAAAATTTTAAGGATATCTGGCATCTCAAATGCCAGACAACAACAATATAACAATATAATTCATAATTAGTAAAATTGTCACTATAGTCCCTAACTCAAAAGAAATAAACCACAAATTGTCGACTGTTTTTAAAAATATCCGGTCAAGTAATTTTGAATAAATTTTGACATAAATCTGGTAGGAATAATAGAGGGTTATATAGAAAAGATTTGATTTACCCAGTGTGAAGATAATTGATTAATTAAAACTTGAGATATGATGTCAACCGTGTTAAAAAAGAAAGAAGTTTCCAGAAAAACGCGTTAAAAGATTTCAATTACAACAATAATAAGGTAGGATCGGCCAAGTTGCCGCGTCACTAAAATAGCTATAACTCCGTAAGTAAAAACTCCGTGGAAATTCTTTTGGGGAATGTATTTAAAAGTCGAGACATTAGAAACACATTCCCAAATTATATTTTTTTGTAAATTTCGGTTAGTGTAGATGATTTATTTCCTAATTTATCCAAAATGCCTTGATACTTACACTTTACGAAATTAAAAAAAAAAAAATTACTTTAAAAAACCGCATAACTTTGAAATCGCACAAAAAAAAGTCGCACAAAAAAAGATTTGAGTGTATATCTAGTTTTCACAGACATATGGTTCGAAAACATTTTCTGCAGCACAGTCAGAAGACAAACATAGGGTTTTCCAAACATATGATGCAAAAAGGATTTCTTACGACACAGGTAAAAATGCAGGTCAGCGTAAGAAATATGTTAAATTATTTTATAGAGAGAAAGGATTAAAATTTCTTTATGGAACATGAAGAAAAATGTGATATATTGTACAAATCCTAGTATATAAATAGAAATACCCTTTTTTTCTCGAAATACAAGGATCCCGAACCCTTAAAAAAATATATTCTGTGAAAGTCAGAAAGATTTGGTAATCTATACATATCTACTATTAAAAAAACCATAATGATTTGGTCAGATCATCTTATTGCCAGAAGGGTTAATTAGCTTTGATTTACGACGAATTTTGATTAGGTAGCAACTAGTCACAATAAAAAGATATTATTCTCAAATTGGCATCCTTTTCAAAGTCGTCGGCTTTCCAATACAATGAACTAACACTGAACGCTCTGGATTCAATAGTCGACTGTATTTATTCACCGGCTTTTCCGAAGTTTTCCTTCCATTGAAGAGGAAACTCCGCAGGGCTTTGGCATCGATTGCATCAAACTTAAATGTATTAATCTCGCCGAAAGTAGTTTTAATCCAAACACCACAGTACTCACCACGTTTCAGCCAAGAAGATAGCTTATTTTTGCGACTTATAAAAAAACTTTTAATGGCTTCATTTGCTCAATATCTGCATGTCATAAAGCGTCTTCGTTTTTATTTGCTCATAATGTACGTTTTATTAATTTTGGATCTACATAATTGGGGTTCATCGGACCCGGATCGTAGTCACAAGGTTGATAATCCGATGCGAATAAATTAAGAATTTGTCGTCGATATAAATAAGCGTTATGTTATTCGGCGAACAGCGATCCATAATAATTTCCTCGTCGTCGCGACCATAATCAATCCTATAAACGCGTCCAATTTAAGCATGACGCACAATATAATTAGACTTGAAACGAGTTCATTTTTTTGTCTTGAGATTAATTTTAATAAAAATATCCCGTACATCTTACAGTTTTACTTATGGGTTCCAGAAAGTGCTTCATAATTTCGTAGTCACAGGTCGGTTATTTACGATCCGAACACTGTCGGCACTTAAGAGCTTAACAGCTCTTGTTTCGAAAGCTCAACGTGTAATATATGAACATTCCCCGAATTACCGAG
This sequence comes from Stenopsyche tienmushanensis, assembly GCA_008973525.1. NCBI lineage: Eukaryota > Metazoa > Arthropoda > Insecta > Trichoptera > Stenopsychidae > Stenopsyche > Stenopsyche tienmushanensis. Next base: position 611,131 of record WACJ01000025.1, read on the forward strand.
CTTTAATGTAACAGAGATATCAAATGGGGAACAATGAATCGACCTGGAGTTGGCTGTCCTTTAATTTTGTCCCTCCTGGCACTGTGGGACGAGCGGACGATAAATTCACAGGATGACCCTCCGTCCTATGAACCATCATGTTAATAATATACAAATCTTTAAAATCATAATTGGTTATATCAATCATGGTGTCTAAACTGAATTGCTTGCAGTGTTTTACAACATTGTTAGTGATTAAATCATATTTAATCAGGTCGGATCTTTGAATTATGTCCATTAAACTTCCACCACACAAACTCGACTCGGATCGCATTTCAAATGCTTCTATTTGTGCCTTGACATTTATTTATATCAACATGAATTATTTGTGTCTGCATATTAAAACTACATCTTATACTGTGTGTATGTTGATGCCAAATCTTTCATTGGTTATATATTGTTGCCTCAAGTAGTACATCAATTATTTTAGTCTAATATACACAGTCCACTTGACCATGTGCTACCTATTTAAACCAAAAAGAGATAAAGTTGTCTTTAAAAAAATCAAAATGAAGAATTCACTAGCGCAAATCACGATCTGCACAGGTCCTTGCTTACTCAAAGTCACTCATTGATCAGAATTATTTGTGATTATTTTATTGACACTTTCTTTGAATTTTGCTCAATTCGAATTATTATATTCTAAACCGTTTCCGAACAAGTTTTATTGCATTTCAGTCTTGCATTGAAATTCATTTGCGAATATCTAAGTTAACCTAGTTGAAATAAGTTACAATGGAAATAAATAGTTGGTTCAGTGGATCCTTAGTTGTAAATGCATTAATCCATATCCCGTATGTAATTTAAATTGTCATAGTTATGAAACAAATATGATTTAAAATTTACATGAACGTCCAGGATCTAATCCACTACGCCAAGGCGTGATCAAATGGGAAATTTTATGTATTAAAATAAATATAAGGAGGGATGATGAATGGTATTTGAATTGCCTTGTTTTGAATCATTTGTAATTTGGCGCAATAGACAGATTAGGGTCTTATAGAGCAGTAGATAATTGGTAACACAGGGACACAACACCGCTGGAATATTGATGACAGTGCGTCTGAAGCTGGTAGTTTGCTATTCCTAGCCAAATACATCTGACCATGATGAATAATATGAGCTGAATTCTACAGTCGCATCTTGAAGAATGCTTTCAACTTCCGTTGGCACATTAAAATCCTTTTTGCTCCTTTCGAGATGAGCTTTTAAGATGCCCATTTCCATGACTTGTCAGGGTGCTATTGCACCATATATGTATTCTTCATTTGCATATGTTAATAAAAAAGATGGTAAATTCTGGGTCTCTATTACTACAATAGCCACGGTCGTTATTTTTTGTTGGAAACTTTTCAACTTTTGTTCTTTCTAACTCTTATCTTGCTTTCGTACTCCGCACCACAGCCTACATACCAAATGAATGTTGCCGAGATATTTGTGTACCACTTCAGCTGGAAGATTTTCTGCTCTAAATGGCTCGGGCATTGTATAATATATCCGTCATTGCTTTGTCTGACGAAGTCTTCCCGGAGCAATGTTTTGTAAGGTGAAAGATGAAAGCAAATGTCGCTGCGGCGGCTGGACCGCTCGCTCTGGATACCATTCGGTCGTTGCCAGATCGGGAGTTCTTTGTGTCTGGGCGGACAGCGCCCTCGCCGCCCACGTGCATAGTCAAACCCGCCAAAATAAATGCATATGTGCATTTATTTAGGCGGATTGGACATGTTTAACGACCGGTGCTCTTTGGTCAGGATTGTATTTTGGTCCACATACAGACAAATAGTACCTGCCACTTTTCGGTCGGCTGCTTTAGATAGACTGCAGAGGACGAAGCCCTCGGACTCGTTTTGTTTCGGCGACATTCAACTTCACTGAATTTCTGGGAGACATGTTTATTTGCAAAACTGACTTTATCTTTCAGGTATTCCAGCAATTGGTTCATGAGTGATCAAGCGGAAATTAAAAAAAAATGTACATAAGTCATTATTTCGAGTATTTAAATTTATTTTTAACTAATTACCTGGCATGCATTGCAATGCCACATAAAGAAGGGAAGTTTTTTTATGTTTTAATTCTATTTATTAAATTGCTTTCATATATTATTCTTATAAAAGGTATACGATCGAAGGTTGTAGTGCTCTATTTACCTTAGCAACCACCAGGTCAATATGCGCCAACATAGTACATATGCTAAACGTCTCGCATAACAAACTGCACACACAAAAAATATTTTTACTATACCTATGTTATTTCTGCAAATGTAAACAATAAGTTGACAAAGTTTTATCAAAATCAGATGAACAGTATGGCAGTGCATTAAATACGGACAAACAAACGTTTTTTTAAATATATTTAGCGATGCTCATGCATCATAAAAATAGACAACTTCTACTTACGAACACTTCTTCTGAAGGTGACATTTTTATAGGATGCATGCGATTTCCATTGGATACATTTCTAGTAAAATATTATTCATGTGATATTAGGGTTGAATTATTTGAATAAGAAGAGATTAGCAAAATTATTATCATTTTTAAAATCCTACACGACTTTATTAATTGTCCTAGTATTTACTTTTTCAGCTTCAAGAAATCAGGATAAATCCGGATCGTGATGATCGATCAGAATGATTAATATTTTGTATTATGCGTCTAACCCACTATACAACACTGCTTACATAAAATATTTGCAATCAAATATGACTGTAATATTTGATAATTATGGCAAAAAAGGCTTTATAAGTCCAAGAGTCATTGATTCTCATTTTGGAGACCCTCATTGATTCATGATAAAAAAAAAAAATAACTCTACCATGCTTGATTGATTGACATACTTTATCAATGTAATATCCCTGGTATTTAAAAAACACGTAATCGTCAGCTCACAAATGTAGTTCAAGTTGCGGTTCATGCAACATTATCGATGTGAAATACAAACTATTCTGAAGAAATCTATTTTTTCCTGTATAAATGCCGAATACGCATTAGTCTCATGGCTTAGCTATGTGATTTAATAGATACGATTCCATATCGAATAGATATTAGTGACAACATTTTTGAAAACGCACAAATGCTGTTTAAACTTTCTTTTTATGGAGCTATGGACTCGATTTCATTAGAACAACATTCATATAACAACTTCTGGCAAGCACTGCTTAGATCGCCGCATAGCTGCAGCGCCTCGGGTATATTTTTAAGTAATCATTTATAAAATATAAATATACAAATAGATTACCCCAAAGTGGTAGATCGTCGATTGTTCTTAAAATATTGTTTCGAAATCCAAAATAGTTTCGATCGTCCGGCTTATATTCTTGTATGAATTATTCTCGATTGCATCCGTTTTTTTACTTGATTAAAAAACTCGTCTATTATATGAAATATAATCACGTGTATTCCATAGAGCCTAATATGTTTTTAGGAAATTATCAGACCTGATAGATCAAGTCTACTGATAATTAGGAACAATGAGTGATCATGAGATATCGTCGATTTACTCAGATCATAATTTGTGTATTGATGACTACTGAAGGTCACTCGCATAATTAATTAACTCTTTGCACTCGAGAGCTGACTCTCACTCACCATATGATTTGATGCCGCAACTCGAGAGGCGACTCTCCGAAATTTCGTAAAAATTGCTTACCCGGCAAAAATCCTGCCATATGAAACAGATACCAAAAATGTAGTTCATTTTGATGTTGTGCTTTAGATGTCCACCAATCAACAGCAAAAGGAATATCTGTTAACATATCGATAACCGAAATACAACTGGCCATTAAAACATTGTTAAAAAACGAAATTTTCATCCGGTGTCCCTAATATATACCAAGAAATAACTGCGCATCCAGATAACGTCGTTCAATTACGCGTAAATGCACCACCCGCTGTTGAAGTGTTAAATATGCTATCTTTCATTGCATCGTTTTTCCGCAGCATTAAGCAGAACGAAAAGCATTTCTTTTTAGATATTCGCTCGTGTATTACCACTTTTATGACTCAACATGTGCGTTATAGACCGACGTTCATAACTGGTTCGAGATTTTACTTCATTTTGTTCAGCACTGTAAAATATAACTGCATGCATATACGGCGATCGTTTGCATGCAATTATACCAACGGGCTTTTTCAGCCATAATTTTATGAAAAGTTATTTTATTCTCCTATTCTACAAGCATCGATTGATTTATTACGCTTTTTTATGAAGCATGTGTACTCGAAACTAGCATAAGCAATTCTTTCATAACGATCCCAATGGTTTATCTATTATACAATCCGTTTGTAAATGGACTTAAAAATTGTTTATTGAGCATCATGCACATTTACGATGTAAATTTTCTTATTGCGCATTTCCACCGATCGTCGTACGACGTTCGCTGTTTACACAAAATGCGGAATCGTCAATTTGATACTGTTATCTACGTTGTTTTACATTGCCGTGTTCGTCCCCCAAAGGCGCCCAGCATTATGAAGATGTATATCATTTTATTAATTTATTCATGCTGGCGTGGGTCGCAATCCACCCACGAATCCTGGTAGACAGACGGGCGGCTATTCAACTGATGGTTTCTCCTCTTCATTTTTCTTTTTTTTTTTTTGTGGAACCCTCAAGGTCTGCACGTAGGCAAACGTTCTCTTACACCTTCATCGGCTATATGCTTCTTTAATGCGCTTACCACAACGTCACGGATAATCGATATTTTTACACTAGAAGATCAGAGGTGGGCGAAGCGGGCCTGCGAGCCGTTTCTTGCGTGACGACTGAGATATATGTTCGTTTAGTTGCATTATATAACTGAAACGACCGTGTCGAATGTCACATTATGTATGATAATTGTGGATATTAACATATAATTGAATTTAAAAACTTCGTATTTTAAATCAATCCATCAACATCAGAAGACATTGAAATAGGGCAAATATAAAATATGTTAATTCTTTGACAAAAATAAGTAGAACAGATTTCGGGATTGCACACCATCCCGGGATCAATACTCTGATGTGATTCGTAATTATATTACGGAGGAATACAAAATTTCTGAACCCCGTATCTTTTATATTTCATATCGATATTCCCATTATTAGAGACGAGGTGTAGTAAATACATCACCGGTAGGGAAAGGTACAGTGACCCACCTTTTACCCGAGCTTTTTATTGGTCCCGCTATTCGGGACCATGTCAGCCTGCTCAAAAAAAGTGCACCCAGGGTGCAAAGCCTGAAATTATAACTGTCTGCGAGGACCCACTCTTTCTCAACACCGATGGCCACTTGCGCTCTAAGCGCGGGAGGAAGGTTAATATAACAATTTGAAAAGAATAAGATCAGACAGTTACTGCCCCTAGGCGTCGCCTAAGCTCGCCAATTAGTAGTTACGCCACTGTTTTCAAGCGTCCAGATTTCGGCGGAAATGTCTCGATTTAGTAGCCTTCATCGTGCTGGTGAGGCATACGTTTTCTGTTAGATAAAAATTTCAATCCCGAGTCCTCATCGAGCTGGCAGCGCACGGGTCTAATGAATGGGAATAGACGGACGTCGAATAGAAAGACCCTCTTCTCTAAATAACTATTTATTCCACACGAGAGAGAAAGCGAGAGATCTGGCTGCAGGAGGGACGACGTCCCGCAGCCAAGGCCAACCAACGACTCTCCCGACTCCCGCCTCCTGTGCGTCACTACCCAACCGGCAACGGTGCGCGCGCAAGAAGCGATCGGTCGGTATGCAGGTGCAATGTCTCCGCAGGGCCACAAGAGATGGCGCTGTTAAAATAAAATATTGCACTTGAAGAGAGACGGAAGATTTCGCTGTTAACAGCGCTACAGTGACATTGTCGTTTATTTATTAAAGATACTCAACAAAGGTCATTTTATTGAGTATCTTTATTTTCATTCCTATCTTTTGCTATAGAAATACAAATCATACGTCGAAGTGACGTGTATTATATTAATATTATCAAAATGGTAGCACTTACCAATACGATAAGACTATTCCTCAATAGCTCCTGGCGACGACATAGTTGATTCGAAATCACAAAGCGCTAACCTCACGCGTTAAAAAGATACTGACAATATTTGTTAGGATACACGTCGAAACGACGTATATATGTAGTTTAGGGTTAACAACGGCCTTATTTCAGCCTTTTACGCGTGCGTGCGCGGGGATGTGAACTTGCAGAGGGGAAATTGAACAAATCTAGCTCCAAAAAACGGCCCCATCACGATCCGATAATGAATGGACCCGCGCGTGGCAATTCATCTTGTCAAATAAACACGGGGTGGGGAACAATTTTGGAACCTTCGCTTCTGCGTACCACTTGAAAATCAGAACCTTATACTACTGTCAGACTTTAATAACCGTTGCAGAATTTTGAAATCTAGGAAACATAAATCAGGATTATTTATATATTCGATTGGAAATGTATTTTGTTTTTCAATCTCCTGCATTTATCTATCCGACGACATTTTAAATGCATATTTAATATCAATAGAATTTGACATTAAATATCAATTTCTTTTGTGTTAATGAAATTCACGAGTGATCTTCACTCCGATTTGCGTCACCGGCTGTTAAAATCTTATAATAATAGTACTAGTCGCCGCCAATGTAAATTTTCCTTGAAATCCCTGGATAAATAGCGAAATAAATAGAAATTTATGATTTTCAAATGATGTTTTTATTATAGCTTCAAATAAGTTACTCGAAACTGACCGTGACCTAATTTATCCTTCTCAGTAATTACTTCTACCAAGAAATCAGAACAAACTTCTCGTCTAAATTTTCTAAATGTCTTCTATTCTGAATTTTGATTCGTCTGAGAATTATTTTTAATTTTCAAGAAAAATTGACTTGATTAATCGCTTATAAATATTGATGATCTGCACATATCGAGCGGTCTAGTTTTCGAACAAAATTTATGTTTTAAGCGTTCCCACGGAAATGCAATCGACTCATGACATATGTGCTATTTAAATAAAACAAGTATATTATTTCTATTATAAATAAATGTCATTTATTTTCAATTAATATATTAAGAATGTGGCATTATCGAATTATTTTTAAGCGCCATTTTAATAATCAAATATTTTTAATTACAATTTATCACAATACTTATCATATTTTTTTTTCTTTTCAGGTGAGTTTAATCAAGAGTGCTTATACAATGAAAATACATTTTATCGAAGGTTTTTTCTTATAAAAATTGAGATTATCAGTTCAAAGGTTAACATCGACTCAAGGTATGATTAAACAATAGTGATTTCAAGCAATGTAATAATACTCATAAATGCGATAGTACTGCTTACGCGTTGACCTCTGGTTATTCATTCATCCGTACTGATATTTTGAGCATTTTTCAATCATTATGAAAATTGATGAACGAAGTTCGAACAGCTTAAAAAAATTGATCTTTCGCAGCAGCTGCTTTCTGCTAAAATACTATCGGTTTGCCAAGTTATTAAATAAGATGGACGGGATCATTTCGACCGGCAACGTCCTATTTTAGTATCGTTATCAGTCTAGGAAAAGAGTTTATTATTAAACGATTACATATTTATCGCTTCTAATTTCGTTGTATTTATATATAAATTGAGAAAGTCGATAAAGTTCGTAGTTGATGGCCAATAAGGACGTATCGTATCTAATACTGAACGATGACAAGATACGAATTAGTGTTTCTCGTTGGCTGTAATGACGTAACTTATGTAATTATAGCGCCTGAAAAAACACTAAAATTAGCATTAAATGTCAAATCTGTAGATATTGTTTCTTGAAAGCTTAAATCCTGTCCTATGTTTATGATCAAAAGACATTTGCTTTATTATTGAATGGTATAACTTTATTGTCTCTATTTTATCTATTAATGCAGATACGGTACACAATAATATTATCATTTTGTTGTAATTTTAATATAATTTTAATTTTTTGAAATTAATATAATAATCTCTTATGATGTGTATAAGCTAAAGTTGGGTACATATTATTAATATGATTTAATTTCTTGTCGCTTGAGTTTTATTTTTTATTTTTCCTTGACACGATTCCTATCCAGAACTCATGGATGGGCAAGACATGGAACACACCGATAATAAAGAATGCCAAGATATTTGGCAACGATTGCGTTATCCTTCGCCTCCTTTCGTATTCATCTAACCAAACTAGAAAGGCAGATCTCACAATAGAAAGCTTATACGCATGGCATTGCTATTGGGTTTGCTGTAATCTAAGAAGGTATTGTCAGTAAATCAAAAATATTGCTTAATCTTCCAAAGAAATCTATTCAATCTATCAGAAAGAAAGTGAAAGCGACGTTCGATACATTCACACCCTAGGCCTGCATCTCTGGATACTATTTGTTCACAAATCATCCTGCTTCCAATATCGAATTATATAGATATAGTTTTTTTTTCTAAAATTTAAAGCAGAGGGAAAAATACGAAAGAAGAAGGCAAGCGGTCTTGCAAAAATAAAAGACGAGGTCTTCGTGAAAAACTTTTTTAATCTTCTTCTTTTGGGGTAGTTTAAGGGGTGAGCTTTGCATAATAATGTTGAAACTAGGATAATTACTTCAGCACAGTTGCACTTAAGAAATCTATACACGAAGCATCCAAGCGGCGCCAGATCGATAAGAATGATGCAAAACATCAGGGCGGGTATAAAAGAGGTGCGAATAGCGAGAGTGGGACAATTTTTAACTGAAAGTCAGATGTTAGAGTCGACCGACCGTCTTGGCCGCAGGAAAGCATGTTCTTCACGCCCGCTTCGTAACGTAACACTACCTTCTTATATATCAATCGGGTTATATCTTATATATCAATTTTAATTTTACCAATACGATTGTTTTGGTATTCCATAAAGTTATCCAAATTCCTTGATATTATCAATTGGAATGACGTTTCCTTTATTGTGCACGTGTAATCTACGTTACTGTTGGATCGTTTGATGTTATAATTTGTTTTTTTTTTCATTATACATTTTGTGTTTCTTATGGATTCGCTTACAGATTGATAGAGGCTTTTGTGTGTTTTTCCCATTCAAATTTTTATGTCATACTTTCCCATGAAAAGGAATGTGGAATGACGTAATTGAGAGGGACTACCTTTAAAATTACAAGTCCTTTTGCTTTTTGATTTGCCCTCGCAATAACAGAGTACGGCCGCCTCCCCCTTTGAATAATGTGTTATTTAAAAAAATTCTAGTGAGCATATTTCTTTCTTTGCTTTGAAGTAATTTTTCCGAACTTGCTCTCTTTGATTCGTTAATCAAAACTTTACGAGGGTCGCTTTTCATGTGAAGATTTCTATTCGTATGAAAAAGGTTTTATTTTCTTTTCCTATTCCGCTGTGGCGTAGCTTTTTTTAATCTAATTTGAAGACTCGCAAAGAATCACACAGGATTTTTTGCTCGGACAATGTTATCGAGTTACTTTGTAAATTTTTCTATTATGTCCCCCGGATAAGTTTAACAAAGCGGTGTATTTTTGTACGTACAATAAAAGATTCCAACTTTGGGGGGGGAGGGAAATTTTTTCGCTCGGGCGAAGGACGAAATATTAGATTTTTCAAATACGCTCCTCTGCGTTTCAATTAAATTTTCTGTACATTTTTATATTGTGGATTGATGGAAATGGAGCAAGGTCGAGACTGGAAAATAAACAGCATCCGTCTATCAAAGTACGCCATCCTCGTCCATTGAGATCCAAATCAGTGAGTAAATATCTTAACGAAGAATGGCAGATTCGCAAATAAGGACGAACATTGATGCTGATAAATATATCGGCGTAGGTTGTAATTTATTACTTCACTATAACCGAAATAACCGCCGGTTATTTATTTGCGCTTTAACATTGCGGATCCATGAAAATTCCTTCATTGTTCCCTCGCACCTTAGATATTTGGAATATGCCAAAATTTCAATATTTAACGCGTCCATAATGTGGTCCGAGTCTCTCGCTGACATTTTATATAAAACAATGCGGTCAGAAGTGCCCGAGATCAGTGACATCCAATTGGGTGCGTTCCCGGGAGAATCCCGGACTTTTTTGGATGGATGAAAAAAGGGGATGCTTACTCCGCCCACCCACCCAAAGAGCTATGAATATTAATGCGTCCGTAAGGAAACTTTTACATAGATGAATTTCAAATTCGGACTCTTTAACATGTATTGTGTTTCCCCTTATTAATGTTATTTTTATGCTGGATGCTCCCTCTCTAAATTGGTTCTATTTATATATTTTATGTATCTGCATAATTTGAAATCGATGATTATCAAACGCAGCCTCATCTGGGTCCTTCAAATAATTTGCCAACTTGGTCCTTTTATTCGAGACAAATAAGACTTTGATTGTTCTTCATGGTAACTATGTATCCTAGAATATAAGTAGTAGCCCTGCCCTCGATCAAATATTTCAGTTCGTATTCATTATTAATTGTTTGATACAAATGTTTCGGATAGAATAAATCTGCAGCTTTTATAATGGAAATCAATGACAACAATGAAGACCGATCACCAAATAATACTAAACGAATGATGTCATGCATTAAATAAAGTCTTTATATGGGAAAGTGAAAAATAAAATTATTATATCATACAAATTAAAGAGGGATTGATTGAAAATAATTATTTTATTAAGTAATTTAGATAGTTCATTCGTAATTAATTCAAGTAAATGTAACTTATTTGAAATCTTGGATGCATTTTTGTGTTCAAACAGTTATCGGAATACTCGGGGAGAAATTCAGTGTCAGTTTCCCCTACTTATTTTTAATGTTAATTACTACTATTGTTATGTAATTGAATTTATCAATGAAGAAAATACTTCCAAGCGCTTTCTGAGAGTTCGTGCGGCACCCACTTATCCAGCTTTTTTATCTTTCTTATTTTGACATTATTTTTGCCTTTTTCGAATTATTATTTCGCTAATCGATCCTTCTCCGAAAGCTTCACTGCATTGTGCCCCAATTTGACCTTACACAAAAACCTAGCGGATTTTTTTTTTGTTGACACCATTCCGTTAAACAATAGAAATTGGAACAAATACTCAATATTAAAAGGCAATTTAAGAATATGACGATTTAAAGGTGAAATTTTAGATATTTTTTCAAAATGTTCGAATACACTCAAATCTCTTTTTGTGCGACTTTTTTTGGTGCGATTTCGAAGTTATGCGTTTTTTTAAATCATTTTTTTTTATTTCATAAAGAATACGTATGAAGATATTTTGGATAAAATAGGAAATAAATCATCCACATTAACCGAAATTTGGAAAAAAATATAATTTGGGACCGTGTAAATCATATTGCATCTGCTATCGCTGAATTACGACCACGCCCTTTATTCTGGTTTAGATTTTTGAAAAAAAATCATTTTTTTGTATTTTTCCAATGTTTCGACTTTTAAAAATACATTCTCCAAAGGAATTTCCAAAATTCCAATTACTTATGAAGTTATAGCTATTTTAGTGACACGCCAACTTGGCTGATCCTACTACCATAATGAAAATTTTTAACGCATTTTTCTCGAAACTATTTTAACACTATAGTAACATCTTTACTAATTGTGAATTATATTGTCGGAAAGAGAAAATCTACACAGAACAATGATGACAATGACACTGGGTATACTATTTTAGTGATAGTTTGTAATTAAATTAATTATCATTTATCTAGTGGATATCTAGCATTAGAAATGCCAAATTATAGACATCCTTAAAATGTTACCAAAAATGTTATTTTTCAATTGCCTTCTTGGTTTTTTTGTTAACTTTTTTTATGCGATTTTGGATATATTTTATATAGCTGTTTCAAAGTTATGCGGTTCTTAGAATCCATGGAAACCATCTTCCATTTTTCTATGTTAGTCGTAGTTATTTTTGTGCGATTTTCCGCGGAACGTATTTACCGCACAAAAAAAGGTTTGAGTGTACTCGAATATTTTACCATATTCGTTTTTCGGATAGTTGAATTTACAATTATTTGGTACCCCTAATGACAACTGAATGATTTTCGCAGTTCAATAGTTGGCAGGGCCGTAACTAGGGTATGATGCGCCCGTGGCAAGAATCAAAATTGCGCCCCCCCCCCCCCCACATTTTCGGACGGATATTTTCAATACATTTTTTAAAGGTGATAAAATAATGTTTAATATTTTGACATTATTTTATTACAACATTTCTACATTCAAAAAAGTGCTAATGTTAGTTATAAACAAAATGGCGTCGTTATAAGATATTTCATTAGACTGTTTTTTTTTTATTGATATCAAGAATTTGTCGGATTTTTTCTATTGATCTGAAAACAATTTTTTTAAATTTTTATTATGTGCAGGAGCAGAATATACCTATAAAAGTATATAATTAAAAACTAAGTAGTTTTTTTAATTAAACTTTTATATATTCTTGACAAATTTTACCCACAATTTTACAATATTATAGTGAGAAACCACCTAAAACTTCAGCCGGGTCAGTCAAAAACAGCCGTTTTTGAAAATGCAGTTTCGAAAAAATGTCATTTAACCCATCGATGCACAGTTACCGTCAAATACCGTCATGTGTTAGCAGATAATACTTGCTTATTGCGCCAGAATAAGTTCATGCATACCGTCTTCGCCGACACTTCAAATCTTATCTCACACCGACGAAACTCATCAAAATGAAAACAAACTTAGGTGGCTCAAAAACTCTCAAACTTCTCAAAATAAGATAAATTAATTTTGATAAATAATTGGATTTTTGCGATATACCGACTTGAAGTACATACATATTATAAACATCAAGTACTAAAGTAGTAAAAGTTTTATCGCATTCTACTTCCAATATATTTTACTTTGGTCTGTTTTTATGCGGATCTTTTTTATGCGATTTTGATATTATGCCATTTTAAAAAATAATGGAACTTATCCCTCATTTTTCTATAAAGAACAAAGCTTTTTTATGCTAATACGCATAAAAAAGTCTAAAATTGTCGGAAAAATATATTTGGGAAGAAATGACTATCGGCGAAAACGAAGAATTAAATTTACAAAACATTAATACTTTACAGTCCGTGCGTTTCGCGCTAAGCTTCGCTGAAAGTCCGGGCGATTTCGTAAGAAATTCATGAAACTCTACTTCTTTCGTAAAATTGATATAATTCTTAAACCAGCCAATAGATTGAAACGAAATTTTAGTGGTGCCTACAAAAGAGCTTACTGCACAGATATATTTAAACAAAACAGAGGTTTTCAATGTATGGTGCGTGTATCAGCGCGACAAAATGCAAAAAGTAACTTTTTGATTTGAATTATATAAAAAGGCATTTATCAAATGACACCCAAACACATGAACAAAAAATAAAGGCAACATTTAGTTAGTTCATCGTTCTATTTAAAAATTATATTTGAATTGTGTATTTTAACACTGAAAATTGGCAACTAAATTGAAATAAATTAAAATTGTAGCAACAGTACCAGACTTTTAGATAAAAAGATGATGAATAATATCATCAAAGCTTCAGTTTGAAATGGAAAGAAGATGTGTCCCAATTATTCCGACTGATATGCTATTTGTATTGAAGCGCGTGCAGTTTCCGGTGCGAGCATCAACAGAGTACAGGGAAACACAGGGCATGCGTGCATGCTTCTCACATGGACAGCTGTATGTGGGCTGCTCACGCCCAAATCATTTATTACCAGACGCTACGCACCATACGGATTTTTTTTAAGCATCCAAGAGTACTTCATTAGCACGACATGAACGCGATCTTTAGGACGAGAAAAAAGATAGGTAGCCTCCTATTCGACAAAAAGAAAAAAGTGAAAAACGAAAATCAGGGGGTTTACGAGATCGAATGCGCAGCCTGCATCATGTCGTACATTGAACAAACCAATAGATAGATCGCCCACAGGGTGAGAGGATATCAGAAAGCAGTTTTGCAATTGGATTACAAATCAGCAATAACCGAATATGTTACGAAGAATGATCATCACATCAATTTTGCGGCACATAAACTATAGCAACAGTCAAAAACGTCAGCATCAAAATTACAAGAGATCAAAAAACGAAGAAACTCTGCAATCAACAGACGATATGACGGCACTAGCATTCCTAGATTTTGGCTACCAATTTTACCGAAAATTAAAGCACCAATGACCAGCTAAAAGATCTGAAAGTGTAAACAATCTCCAATAAAGACCGCAAAGCAACGGCAATGGACGAAGGATGCTCACAAGGAGCATAGAAGTCAGGCATTTATTTTGATAATTAACGAGCACCATTCTTATCGCTGACCATTTTTTTATTCCCCCTTTCTACTTCTTCAAAAGTAAACTGACAGATTTGCACAGCAACTCATTCCTTTTATTTTCGCAACACAATAATAGGCAAAAATAATTAAGCAACAGCAAGCAGATGCTATGCATGTTGGACATAAGAAATTGAACATTTTTTTATTGATTTTTTTTTATTAATTTGGACGTATGTATTATGTTTTAATGCACCTATATCTTGAGTCATATAAAGGCAATTCAAACAGAATACTCGCGCGCTAGTGCAACCATCACGACGAGCGCGTGGGAGCGGGGCGCCGCCCGGGGGCTCTGCCCCGAGAGCGCCCCCGCTCCGACGCTTTACATCAAGAGAAGCCAACTTTGGTGAATAGATGCACCATTATTTTCCAGCACGATAACGCGCGACCTCTGTTATCGAAATTGAAAAAAAATGCATTGAGAAAAAAACCGCAATAAATTGTAAGAACATCTAATATTGACATAATTTACATTTACTTACTTATTAGTGTTTCTCGTGTATTTTTCGTTTGGACGAAAATGAGGCAGGGGCGCACTGGCCGAGGGGCGCACTGGCCGAGGGGCGCACTGGCCGAGGGGCGCACTGGCCGAAGGGCGTAGGTGGTGTTGGTGCTGATGAAGCAATATAAGGAGATGATACAACGAGCGCCGAAACACTTTTTTTCGGGTATCCAAAAATGACTAATCGGGTCGACACTTAAAATTCTTACGAGCTTCATCGGGAACACTGGTTATCCATAAAATTGGATCACCGCTAAAGTGGAGATAAAGCATCGCTAATCAATTATTATATCATGTTGCTTTGAATTAATGACATCGATGGTGTTATCTATCTCGAGCCAATTATGAGTAATGAAGCAAGTATGTACATATTATCTCCAAACGAAGAATCGGGAACCCCATGAGAGATATCGAAAATGACTCATTGCGAATCATATGTCAATTTACGTGTTAATGCATTTAGAGTAAAATGGTCAAGTAAAATAAAAATCACGTACAACTCTCTCAATCGGGTCGGTATCCTGCGTTTTGCGCCCCAATCCCTGTTGCGCCCGTGGCAGGCGCCTGCTTTGCCACGCTCTAGTTACGACCCTGATAGTTGGTAATGTATAAAACAACCATATTTGTTTGAAAGTAAATCCCATCGATGTTCGGGGCGGCGATTGACCGTCATAAAGTAAGGACCCATTCAGGTCGTTGTCTAGTCAAGATTTATAAAATGCAAACATTGCCATTGTAGTATTACATTTAATGGTTACAATTACATCAAACGGGGATGATTCAGATGAATTAAGTCAAACCCCTGTGATTGATCGATGTGTTTATCTCGCAAGCATTGGTCGCACGATTTTTATCGGTTGATCAGCATCAAGAGTGCCGCACGAGTTGTTCCCGAATCGCTATCATAAAGGGCGCATGCGCAGATAATTCCCAGATACGCTCTGAGAGCGGGAACGTTTTATGAAATCGGACTGAAAACGCTATCTGTCAGGTATTATTCTGTTTGATCGCCATTTGCGTCTGGCGAATTTGGCCGATATTCTCATTTTATGAACTCTCCGGCAGTGAAGAGTAAATAGAGAAAAAAAGGCTCGACGATGTACGACGCGTTTGCGAACTTTGCACGTGGTGTGTGAATTTAATATGCAAATCCTTCGCAAATTTATTTACTAACGCTCGTTTCTGCTCGCATTAAAAACGTGCTCGTTTTCAGCACATGTCCGCATATTGGGATTTAAATACATAGGATTTATTATATTTTTTATTTTTCGAAATTCAAATTCAGTTTGTTTGAGAAATGATGGGTGGATGGGTTGGTGAGTGCAGATAAATTAGTTAGGCGCAGCGCTCGTCAGCTGACCAGTTTGTCAAGGTCCCCCTCGCATTTTGTTTTTATTTATACGAATGTTTACCTTTTTGATGCGGATTCGACGGTGCCTATGGCGCCATCTGTTGTGGGCCGTTTAAAACAAACGCGCAGCAGTCGCCTGCTTTACCGACTTATAAACTTAATTCGATAACGCAAGGCGATGTATTCGCCTGAAAATTTTCTTCTTGGCTTCGGCTTGGGTAATTTGATTTTATGCGATTTGTTTTTGATCCTGCTTGAACGTTTCGGGGATTTTCTACAAGTCTAGACAAAATTAAGTGGATTTTTGGATAAAGAATAATGCGAGATCGTACGCCAGAGGGGGCATATATTGTATACTTTATTCGTAGAGATTGTTCCTTTATATTGAAAAATCATACAAAATTATGTTTATTTTACATTTTCCTTCACAATTATTAAACCTGGTGAACGTGAGAATTGTCTCGAAGAAACATTCGTTCCATATGCTATGTGTTTTTAATTACCATTTTAAACATTTATTTTTCATTAGGCTTTAATAAACACTCAGATTTATCTGATAAAAAATTATAAAGACTCAAACCGGCTCTCTAACCTTTTTATTAACATATCTACACTTTTCTTGAACTCATAGTACAGTGGTTCTCAACCTTTTTTTAGTCGTTCTCGTTTGTTAGTTTTCATATGTTATTGTTGTTTGACATCATATTTGTGTAAGTTCACACAAATATGATGTCAAAAACTTGTAAAAAAAATTCCTCCATGGTTATTTCGGAAAATTTAATTGTTAAGAGTACGATCATTCGACAATGAGACTAATTCTTCTTCTTCGGCGTATGAAAATTCACAATACGATGTATCAATAGTAGCAAATGGATTTCGTTATCCAATCATAATTTTCCATATTTAAGGAAGGGAAATGTGCAATATTTTCTTCCAATAAAATTAAATTTTCTATTGTTGCGAAAATAATACCCTTGGGAATGTTTTCGTTAAGAGAAGTTCGTCAATGAATGATGTTAACAAAATTCATGAGAATATATTAATTTCGATATTTGTTAAAATGTATACAAATAATATTAATAGAAAATTATCAGGCAAAATGAATCAATTTTGTTTGTCAAGAAGAATTTGTCTCAGAATTACTAATTTGAAAAGATAAAATTGAATGTTAATCCCATTATGCACAGTATTTTATTAGTCATAAAATTAGTATTCCGACATCCTAATTATTTATTTTTGTACATCCTCGTTAATTAATGATAAATTTGGTCACTGACACTGCACCTTTTTGAAGTGAACTTTTATAAACGCTGTATGAAACTACAACTGGTAGTTGGTCAAAAAGAGAGAGAAAATCGTCTGTCGAGAAACGCTACGCGCATGCGCCATGCCAGCTATATAGTGTGTGTGTCTATACGTAGCACAAAGCAACTATTAAATCAGTTGCAAGCCTGTTTTAATATATATTATACAAACACAACTTCTACCGCGTCAGATTCTCAAGTATTCTCAGATATTAATAAATAAACACTGTCGATAGCACACAATATTCGGTCATTTCTTTAAGTAAACTAATAACAAACTAGAAATCGAAATCATTATTAATCGATAAAATTGGGCTAACGATATATACAATCGTGCGATGTATGCGGGGAAGCTCTCCGTCTCTGTCTCCCGAACTGCGCTACGCTCTCTCTCTCTGTCTTTGTCTGTCTCCGAGCTCAATGTACAAGAGTGCTCTTTCTGAACAGTGGGGGGGGGGGGGGAGTTCCAGGCCCTGAGATAGTACTCCTTTAGGGGTTAAATGATCTTAATCTGTTGTATATTTGCTATCGTTATTTTTAAAAACAATCTCAAATTATTTTCCTGACGCTGTTTTAAAATATTATGTTAATTTGATTAATTTATACAAATAAAGGTAATACGTAAATTTTGCGTTAATATTTGGATGTTTTTAATTTTATTCTACGAGCGTTCCCACAGGCACCCACGGACACAATTGACAATTCTACGGATGACTATTGAATGCTTAATTTCGTCATTATTTTTGATAATACGTATATTTATTTCACAGCGCAGTTTTCTCAGAGTCATATACCATAGCGTGCACAATTTCTTTTGAAGGAGATTGCGTTCAAAGGCGCTTTTTTATTCATCCCGAGAAGATTTGTTATGCGAATCCTTTTTTATTCAATCTACCCGGCGTAACCGTAAAATTGTCATAAGCCCGAAGCACTTATCTCTGTACATATTTTATCCGGGGCTGTTTGTTATGTGCTCCAAATTTATGAGGACCTCTGAAGGGACTCGCAGACACCTTTCACCCCGTCGCATAAAAGCCCTCCGAAAGATACAGGTATTCAAAATCCGGCGGCCTGTTTTTTCTTCAGCTAGTGGTGTTTCAGTCCACGGCCAGCAGACGAGGGCAATTAATTTATGTCAGAATTTAAATCATTTATGAAAGTTGTTTTTGCGATTATGAAGGTATTTTCACACAGGGGGAGGTGAATCTTCCCCCAATAATGGCTTTCTCGCGAAACCTGTCCGCCGTGATTTATGCAGAAGTTTCGAAAAATAATCCCGCCGTGTGATTTATTTTTTTGGCGCTCTCGCTAAAGTCGTGTGTATGCTTCCCTTCCTGAAAATCGTTAAGCTGAAATATATCCCACTGATTATTGTTATTTAAGCGAGGACTAAATGCGTACTGTATTTATTCGATTTTATTTTATGGCTATTTTTGCTTCTCGGTTAAATTTGCAGGGCGTCTTTTGAGTATGCTTCGCAAACCGTCCGTATCTTCCATCCTGTACACTCTCCGACTGGTACGAAGAAGTCTCTAAACGAAGACGAATATAGAACTCGATTATGTCATTTTATGGTGCTTTTGTACGCAGCATATCTAAGTAAGCATCTTTGATGTTTCGGTTTCATGTACTTTTAAATGTGCTTATACGTTTTTATCTGCTGAGGGCAGGGCTACCACTAGTGCTTTACGATACTTGTATAAAAAATTTAGTTTATTGAAATCGCTACGGTAACAAATTAACACATTTCTTCGATCAACGCATGTATCTCTTATTATCTATAAATCCAGAAATACTTCTTTATGGTATTTTCTGTTCACATTTGTAATTATTTATTCACCAATCATTATTTAAAATACGTTTTAATCATTTAAAAGTCAACTTTAGTCTAGTTACACTGGTGTCAGAAGTAGAATCTCAAATCATTATCATGTATTTCTATATGTGAGTTCGAATTTGCAACTAATATTTTGATATCATTTAAACACAACATATAAATACTGCATGCATGCACTTAAATACATACATTGTGCACTCGCATCAATAGATGCGTCGTACATTGGAAGAATTAGTATTTAAACGATCTAATCTGAATTTATTTATAACGTGTCAGATTAGGGAAATGGATTGATTCGTTTTCTCTTTAATGGATCATTGATTCAGTATTCGCTGAGTGGGATCATAAATATTTACGACTTTATTTATTGGAAGGATTTGTTCCTTTTAATATGATGGGAGTATATTTATAGACATTGATATTACTTTGACGTATTGGAATGCGATTCGATCGTAGAAGAGATAGTATTGTTTAAATATCAAAGTGGCACCAATATATGTCCTCGAAGATCGTTTCGAATGAGTTTACTTTTTAAAAAATTGCTCCCGGAAAGATACTTGAATAATAAAATTGTAGGCTTTTTCCCTTTCCTTTTAAGGGTCAGTGATTGCTATTTATCGATATTAACAAAACAAACATTGACTGTAAGCAAATAAGTGATTTCCCAAGTATGTATCGTACTTTAAACATTGCTAGAAATTCGGACATTTCATATGAAAACATTTTGCTGTGAAATATTTTTAACAATCTGGAACTCGCCCACTATGCCAGCATTCGGTCTTTACCTAAATTACTATAGTTATTTAGATTCAACCCACCTTTTTATTATTTCATAGCATCTAAATATTAGTGGTGATACTATAAAGTACGACAGACCGACTGCAGTGTTTTCCCGACGATATAAGCTCTTCCCGAGTTTCGTCTGCCTGTATCACTTCCAGTCCAGTGACTGCTTCCATTTCCGCTGTGCAAAATTAATTTTCGCAAATATATTTCGGTCACGCAAAACACACCGATGCGCACTCCCTCCAAATGGGATTTTCTTACCTAAATCAAATTGATTTAGTACTCTTTGTTCGTTTTTATTTTCGCGTCAAGTACACTCGTTCTTTTTAATGTGCTTCTAAATCGCCTTCGAGTGTTTAAATGCTCATTTTCGACTCGGGACATTCCAACGGACGATACGCTTTCCCATTCGAGCCAAAGACTGTTTAATCTGTCATGTGAGAATTCTAAAATAGACAAAAAGGGTTTCCTTCATCAATATGCAATTCATTTATAAGCAAAATTTAAAAATATATAGTAATAATTGATGGCCTACAAACTGGCATAACTTGACCTAGCAGACTTGGCGAATTCGCCGATATGTCTTCGCTAATGAGGGAATAAAGGAATGTCACTGGTCAAGGATTGTGGATAACTTGGCACGAGAATGTCAGCCAATTTTATTTAATGAAAATAAAATAAGAAATGAACAGTTTTTTAGGGTCCTGACCCATACATGACGTGTTGTCACTCATATAGTTTTTATGCAATCGCACTGAAAAAATACTGAATATATAATCTGTCAAAATGTGTCCCAACATGTATATACGAGGTCTGATAAAAAATACGGTAAATAATATTATTACAAACAAAGTAATAAGTTTACATGGAAATGGAATTAGACTCCTTCAAAGTACTGTCCTTAGCTAGAGAGCAAAGGGTTAATGTCAAAAATGAGCCAGAAATCGCATGGTGCTAAATCTGGTGAGTAAGAAGTGTAGACATACAGGAAGATTTTTTCCAGTCAAATTGTCGTGATGAAGAAGGAAACCATTAGCCCATTTTTCTGATCTCTTTCTTCTTATATCGTTTCGCAAACTTCGCATTTGTAAAATTCGGAATTTACATTTGTTCTCCTTAGAACGAACTCTGATCGCACTATGCCCTCACTATCGAAAAAAAAAAAAAAAAATGCTAACGCGACAGACGCGATAAACACTAATTCACTCTAGCGGCTATGGAGACTAATTAAATAGTCATAACATGTACAAACTTGAGACAGTATGTCTCAGCGGATCTAGCTACCTCACAATTTTTTCAGCCTGCGTATTACTTTCGTCCATGCGTCTTTAATGCCCGATGGCTAGGACATAATCAGAGATAGGGATGCTTTTATATAAATAATTTCAATATGAAAACATACTTAAATAATTCATTCTATATAATTGGTTCATCATTACACATTGTATGAATTCCAAATATACATATTTAATGTGGTCATCGATCATGTTTGAAATTCGTCGACAAAGATTTCCAAATGATCATCCATTGTATTCTATTAATGCATTGCTTGTTCTTGTATAACACAAATAGTCTCGAATTCCAATTAGCAATATAGCGATAATCAGAAATGAGCAAACCTGCATATGTCGACGCTGGACGCATCAGTACTTTTGGAGTTTGAACTGGGTCATAATTTGGAGATTAGGTGCGCATCCATTTATTTAATCTTACAGTGATGAATGCTATTTATTTAACAATGTCGCTGGTCATTAATAGATACTAGATTAATAATCGACACTTGTCGTCCTACTTACTTGATAGCGTCGAAGCTATTAAATCCAATTTGTAGTTTTTTTTACATTTTTTTTTTATATAAGACTTAGTAAAAAGTGATCGCGTAATTAAAACTAAGGGTTAAATTAAATACTTGGAGGTCTGATGCGATGTGAATATATGTAATATAATCATGAAGCCTACCAGTCTGCAAGATGATCTTTTTAACAGGCATCCTGATGGGACCAACTGTGATATTGTTGTATTTTATAAATATAAAATATTTTAGGAATAATAATTATTAATAAATACATAATAAGATTTTACTAGGGGAAGTTGGATTGAAATAAGTTTAGTGCGCATACAAATTGGTTTCTATCTTGGTGTCATATGGCGTCTGATTTCTAATTAATTTAATGAATACTTTTACGTTATCGATATACATATAAAGATACCAAATTTTCTCGAAATATTTTTGTTCCAAGAAATATGGTTTATGAAATTTAGGATATTTTTCAGGGGGAATAGTTTGAATACCGTACGTCTAAATTCGTTATATTCCATTTTTTGTCATATTTGTAGTTTACTATTTATTGCTTTGAAGTCCTACGTGTGTCATTTTTCATATTTACATGTGACCTGTGTCAAACGTCGACTCGAGTTAGCTTTATGATTTGATTTGCAAAATTTGAATATGATTGATCCCTTTGAGAAGTTTTTCACTCCCTCGTCTGGTTGGTTCGGTCGAATGGTCGAAAATATTGCCTTCGTTATTTTGTGGGGGGCTTCTTATTACGATGGTAAAAAATGATGTCGTAATCGTTTGTTTTGAGGACGGATTTTTATGAACGTTTTTTGAATTAATAAATTGGAACGATCGTTTATCTTCGAAGATCGTGAGCAGTTCGACACGTGTCGTTATGCTAATGCTTTTAATATGCGCCGTGACAATTTTTCTATTAGCGTTGTGTTATGTATTTATAAATAAAAATGAATCATGAGACAATCGTGATCTTCATTTCTTTGCGTTTATTGCTTTTAGTTGAGATATCTAGCTCAATTATTATAGTACGGGAGGCAACGACTGAAATTTTGCACCCATTTTTACAAAGCTAATTTTTGTTTCAGTCCCCCATACCGACATTAAACTAAAATTTACAAAGCTGCTTTTTTGATTACAAGTAGTTTACGTTAATTATTGTTAAATAAATGTCATCTATTTTCGATAAAAGATGGCTAGGGTTTCGGTAGACGTGGCTAAAGTCGTAGCGCGGGAACTTGATATAAATATTGCAACTTGCTGCAGTGTTAAGTACATATAATATTTATTATGAGCAACTATTTACAGGTTTCAAAAATTGCTATAGACGTCGACAGCAACATCATCACGGTAGACTGCGGTTTTGTTTGCTTACAATAGCAAAACAAAATAAAAATGAGAAAGAATCAGCTTTGTAGGAATAATTACACAAATAATGTCGCTGCCTCCAGTACTATTAGAATAATCAATCTTGTTGGTCATTCTTCTTTGCGTGCGTTTGTTGAACAAACGAAATAAAATCATTATTTCCTCATGTACGCAATGGAAGAGGATTTTAATGAAAAATGTTCCCTGTTCTAAAGGAAGCATTAAATTCTACATTTTTTCCTTCGTTTCCAAAGTCATCTTTGAAAAGCGCTCGCACCCCCCTGATGCCATGGCTTCACTAAACAACGCTTATTTAATAAGTACACTCTGTAAAATAAGTTAAATCCCGGAACGAGGGAGGAAAACTGGAACCTTAATTAACGTTCGAAGAGTCCCGTACATTTTTTCACGATAAAATTACATTGTTTCCCTCTATCGATTCCGTTGTCCGGCACGTTTGTTATGCTCGTTATGCAATACTTCCGTTCGATTGCTTTGTGTTTGAAAATTCGCATTTCTTATCTCCATCGAACAATGAATGTTCATTTTATTTTTTGCACATAGTAAATCAAAACCCCCGATGTATGTACGTAAAAGTCACTTTGTTGGTGACTGAATGGTATTATCTTGTTATGCACTAAATCTTTTGTGGCTTCTGTACACTATTTCTGTCAATATAACTTACGCAAGAAATGCTTTATGAAGATTATTTTATCAAATGAACAAATAAAATATAAATGATTTGTCTATAGCTGGGTAATACACATTCAAATGCTTGTGCAATGAAATGAGTGCCGCAAAAACTACAGCTGTCAAACTACTTATATCCGCATTGTATTATACTTGACCAGCAACTTCTATAAGTATCTTCCCAAAAGTACCCGACCTAACGTATAAATGGTGGGTAATGTACTTAAAAAAAGTACTATGAAAGTTTATAAATGCTACGTTGCTTCCGTGTTCGTACAGATCATATAAATTGTCTCAAAATGCCTTGAAAGAGGACCGAGTGGCCACAAGGTTTGTATGCCCAATAGGTCCGCTTTTCGGATCGCTGATATGATGAATGAGCATCTCACAAACGGATGCCATACCTGAATATGTCTACAAAACGATTACAAACTCTCATTATGAAGCGAAATTGTCTGAAGAAGACTGATCAGCTGCGGGGCTGGGTCAGCCCAATGTTTAAGCGATAACAAAGAAAAGAGGGACAAATTAGTATATATTATAAAAACGGGCAGAGTCAATCAGTGCTGGTTCATGTAAAGTAGAATGGTCGAGTAAAATAAAAACCATGTTCAACTCTCGACTGGGTCGGTATTCTACGTTTTGCGCCCTAAGTCCAGTAGCGCCCGTGACGGGCGTCTGCTTTGTCACGCCTTTGTTACGATCCTGAAAATCACCGACCTTTTTCGATCTCAGGACCGCAGTAAACACCGTAGATCGTTTGCCGCCCTTTTTCTGAAAAGATTGCTACGTTTGGTATAAATATAAAACATATTAGCCAAATACTGAGATCCTAAAATTCATCATATACGATGACAATATTCAATTAAATCCCTCAAGCACAAATATAAGTGCAACCATTCATTTTAAATCTGCATTCCAAAAAGGGAAAACTCCGTACAATCGATATTTTCCCGTTTTCCTTTTTTCTGTATTCCTTCGGTGGCCGTTTGAACGAACGCCATTACAGAACCGCCGTGTGCTAAAAATAAATTTAAAAAATGAAAAGCCAGACAACAACGCAAATGGGAAGCAATCAAATTATGCATTCGATGTATCGCGATATAGTGTTCCCTTTGTTGGAGCGTTTTGCGCTGAAATATTTTTTCAACGTCCGTTGCGCTTCAAAAAAGAGCTCAGCTCTTCTATCGTATAGCACATGTAAGGATGCTTCGAAAAGCTCAATAAAACACTTTGAAATAGAACGAACCGCACTGCTTCCTACGTAATCCTCCCTTTCGACGTCGGCTTCTTAACTCCTATAAATTCGCGAGGAATATAAAACATTTAGCTGTTGGATTATCCGGCGCAATTGAGTGCCGTGCCGTCGGACAGAGATGCGGCTTAAAGCGACAAAATGTTGGAAATTTTTCACTCGGCTTTGTAGTCACAAAGGCGATAATCATCTCGTCAGAGTTCCTTCATCTCGAATATTAACCTTTGTTATATTTGCTTATGGAACGAAGAAAACGATCAAAGTCGTCTTCATACGCTAAATAATTGAGTTGTTGAATAAATTTATGAGAACAGAGGACTGACAAGTATGAAATCAACTGTTGCACACCAAATATTTTTAGATCAAAATAGTACGATATACAACAAGTTCCATCCATTTAAAAAAAAAGGATCATATTCGTGACATTTTTAATCAGAATTAACTATTTCGTGCAACAGGACAACTTCGTTTTTGAATTACTTTTTTCATATGGTGTAACAAATACATATCATCGGAGTGCGCGTTTTTAGCACAGTAAGGAAAAAATTAATAGAAAACACGACTATTTATAAGGCTAAGTAGCTTTAAAGAAAGACCTTTTTGGGGTACAGTGTCCAATCCATGTTTTCCAGGCAAGGGATAGAGTTAATACTAAGGTTGCTCATTTTTTCAGAGACAATTCCGGAAATTACCCGGAATACTCTGGATAGGAACTTCAATTCCGGTACAATCTCGGCCAATCCAAGACGATTGGCAACTCTATTTAATACCCATCTAACAATGAAGAAGTGCATCACAGAATTGCTCATTCATTTGAAAATTCGCCTTTACAATTCGATGGTATCAAAGCTATATCACGATAGACTATTTCATCTTTTCTAATGAAGACTATCGTTGTATTTTTTTCAGCTATATTTTAGTTCTAACATAGCCATGCTCTCGACATATCCTATAATTTGTATATCTATGTGTCCTGTATAAAATTACTTGAGTAACCGAGCGCAATGATCAGAAGTCGGACTGGATTAATTTAATTCGTGCTTCATCCAATGACATCGCCTGTAAACCTGATTATTTATACTGTTATGGATCCATAATTTTTGCCGACTCTTGTCATTATTAAAATCATCGAGCCAATTTACATAATAATGAAGGACAAACACCTTTCTAATCTTCTATTCTTAATTCTGATCAAAATTTAAATATATGAGTTTTTTAGCCTGACGAATTAATTCGTAAACTGTAAAGATATTCATCGTACAACGCTATAAATATAGTTATGTAATTGATTGATATAATCAGTAACGTTGTTGAATCAGATACAGTTTTGACCTAAAAGAGATTTTTATTTTCATATAAGACATTTTCCGATAACAGATATATCTGTTTCAGTTTTTAAATTTTTCATGTAAATCCATTATATCCTCAACATGTGCTCTAAAGGCATAATGAAATTTCGTGTATTATTTTTTCTCCAGGCACTTAAGATTATATATTTCTTATAATGATGATGAGTAATCCAAACATAAAGCAGTGATCCTTTTATATTGACTTTCCATATGACAGGAAGTGAAGGTTTCAGAATCCCCTGGATTTTTTGATACACAGAGACTACAACATTATATTTCGTTCGATTCGTATTAATGACCGTTATACTATAAAATGAACTTACTGTTTAAATTGAGATTTTCGACACGTTCGCGTCTATGAAATATGGAGTGGCCATTCGCAGACGAAAATCGGAGGTCAAAACCCCAATATAAAGTCCAAGTGAATTCAAAAACGGATGCTTGGGTGTGTATTTTATCATTAAATTGTCATCGATGCGATTCAAGCCATGCATAAAAATATATTGACATTGCAATTCTAGCATGTGGTGCATTATTTTTGACTGACGAGTATCAATCGCGAAATCAAACATTAGATTCTGGGTAAAAATGCATATCTATTTATTGCACACTGAAAAACTATTTTTATGAAACCATGTATTATTAAAAAAACAGGACTTCAAACAGGGTTATTTTTTTCATTTCGGTTTTACTTTTTTAAAAAAAATCATTATCTCACACACGAGTAAAATATATAAATTGAAAGAGTAGAAACATTAAAACCACAGCACCCGGGTGGGTATCTTACGAATATAATGTTTCTCTTCGATTGAAGGGTAAACCCATCAATAATTTGAAGCAGAGAGTTACCATAAAAAAACGACCAACTCCTTTCGAACCCGGGATTTCGGAATTAAATTAGACCATCCCGGGATCAGTCCCGGGATCCCAGAACCGATATTTTCAATAGTTTCAGAAATTACATTGACAGATGACCGCGTGAGCCTCCATTTTCGTATAACACCGTCAATGTGACTGATAAAATTCCTTTCTGTTGAGACACGAACTAAAACTCGCAAAATTCCCGATTTCCCGACAAATTATTTATTTTCGTCGCTGCAGATGAATACTTATATACTATAATAATTTGATGTGATTCGTAATTATATTACGAAGGAATACAAAAGTTCTGAACCCCGTATCTATTATATTTCATATCGATATTCCCATTATTAGAGTCGATGTGTAGTAAATACATCACCGGTAGGGAAAAGTTAATATAACAATTTGAAAAACATATATGTACTGTATATATGTATACATAGATTAGACAGTTATTGTCCCTAGGCGTCGCCTAAGCTCACCAATTAGTAGTTACGCCACTGTTTCCTAGCGTCCAGATTTCGGCGGGAATGTCTCGATTTAGTTGCCTTCATCATGCTGGTGAAGTGTACGATTTCTGTCAGATAAAAATTTATATCCCGAATTTTTCGCGATTATGTTTACTAATCCCGGGATTCATGAACACCTAAAACTATTCGAGATCCCGGGATCTCGGTATTGGATTCTCTAATTTTAGGTAATCACCAGAAAAGAGAGATGAGTTACTTTCCCCTTTTTTTCAACATAATATAATTTGCTAACTTTGGGCCTGGTTTTTTACATATTAACTGATGTCATTTATTATTCTAGTATGCAATCCACTAAATATCTTTTTATACGTTTTTTTTATTAGATAATTCTCTTTTGCGGTATGAAATAAGATAAATATTTATTTACCTTCATCTCAAATAGTTGTGATTAAATAAACAACAAACACCAGACAGATTGTGATCAATTTTCTCTTACGTAATGTCGCAATTACTAATTTGTTATGAAATGTGAAGAAGAAGAAAACACGTTATGTAGGTCATTTATAGCTTTTTTTTATTAGGAAGAGTCTTAAATCTTTATGCATACAGTCAGAAAATTAATTATCAAATTAAAATTTTAAAACAGTTGATAAGCACGATATGCATGTAAAATTGCAAGGTAGATCTACTTAGGAGCTAAGGTTCTAGGTGAAGAAATTTATACAAAATAATAAGAATAACCACCGTATTGCGCGCGCATCCTTTCTCTTCCCGTCCCCGCAGCCTAAACTTCATTTCACCAGACCAATATGCGCTAATATGGTGCATCCATACAATATTTTTACTATGCTTATGTTATTCTCGCAAGTGTAAACAGTAAGTTTTCAAAGTTTTATCGTAATCTGTTGAACGGTATGACAGCGCATTACATACGAACAAAGAGAGATTTATTTTTATATATTAGATTATATTATTTTTTCAATCTTTTTGACTTGGATTATCTTAGTCCAGTAGTCAATTGACTGGTCACTGTGCGCAAGCTAGGTGACGGATAGAAGAAAAAAGCTTAAAAACGACGAAAATTGAAAAAAAAAAATCAAATAAAGGTCGAAATCGGTTATTTGACCGGGTTCGCTATGGTGGTGAGTGTCAAATAAAATTGCTTTTCGAATCGTATAAATTTAAGGGCATCGTCCATTAAACTGAAAATCAAGTCGATCTTATCACTGCTAGGGAGTTGTTCCAAACTTCGAAATGTCCCATGGATTTGAGCGGAAACTTTGATAGCATCACCCCGACAGCTTTTCTGTGACATCTAAGAAATAACGGCAATCTGTTATTTTGACACCTGGATATATATACAGGACTCACATGGACATGTAATATATAATAATGGGCATGTCTGCCGGGTACGAACGTATCGTATTTATGATGAGGGTAGCACCTTGCCAAACTTTCCAAACGAGGGTGGGTGAAAGTAATTTAGTTTTAGTCGTGAAACCTACGCGAGGGTAGCTCAACAATACTTCTCGCTTAGGTCGCCTCCGTTTTCGCAACGGGCGCTAATTTGAATCTGATGCGTAACAATTTTTTCCCGCCAATATCATCAACCCCGACGCTCGGATGTCTACGAGAAAAAAAACTCATTGTTTCGGAACTCCAATTTCCGACGTCGTCCGCGAAAGTGTTCCCCGAGTCTTCAAGTTTCGTTTTCCATAAATGCGAGGGCTTCGTCCTTAATGGAAATCCCCTGTTCGAGATAATATTATACACGCAAATTAAGCTCGGTACGAATAAAATTTAAATGTACGCAGGCGATGAATTACAATGGGCCACTTAATTAAGAACCGCTGTGCCTTTTATAATCCTCAAAAGATACACAAGCGAGGCCTCAAATCGGGGATGATCGCCATTAAATGTCGTTTTTACCGACGCGAAAAAAGCGCCCACTATATTTGTATGCATAACGAACCTCGAATTGAATCTAAACGATGTGATGAGACCATTTACATTCAGATTTTTTAAAAATTCGTATCATTAACATTTATGCCCTGCAGTTTTAAAATATAATTCCAATTTATTATATATAATCGTAAAATTTCCAAAAAAAGCGCTATGGAGCACTGAACGCTATATTGACGTTGGTACTCTCGCTGGATCGCTCGAGTGTGCACTCAACATGTGAGTGCATACTGATCAAAGGGTTAATAATCTAGTAATGA
This sequence comes from Stenopsyche tienmushanensis, assembly GCA_008973525.1. Classification (NCBI taxonomy): domain Eukaryota; kingdom Metazoa; phylum Arthropoda; class Insecta; order Trichoptera; family Stenopsychidae; genus Stenopsyche; species Stenopsyche tienmushanensis. Next base: position 641,234 of record WACJ01000025.1, read on the forward strand.
GCAGTAGTAAACGACTTCCTACAAGCATTTGTGCTTTTTTTTCGACGTAAAGAACACATAACAGATATAACATACCCTACGTTATTGCATTCATTAGTGCCTCAACATGTTGGAAATAACCAACAATTCCTATATAATATCAAGGGTTTATCCGTTGATATTATATAGGAATTGTATGTTTTACTTGCAATACATAATATAAATGATTCACTCACAATAAAACCATTAACCTTTAGACGTATGTAAAGCTATCATATCCAACAAACAGTTCACTTATCGCCAGTTACACAATAAGTTCTAAATATAAATCAATATGTAAATTTGATACATTGCCAAAATATTTTTACATATGGTTTTTAATTGTAGTTTTAAATTGGGATACATTCACACAGGGATCGTTTTAATCAAATAATCTGGATATTGCATTTTGATGAAATCCCACCCGAATATCAATATTTGAAAACTCTTTGAAACTTTTGGATTAGACGGATTCATTTGACATGGTTTTTCATAGTGTATATGTTTTTAAAGACATGGTCACACCTCTATGATCAATATGAAACCAAAAGTATTTGTAAATAATAAAGATAAATAGAAGTATAAAAATATATATATCATACTATTTTGATTGTAAAAAGGTACGTCTCAAAATTTTGATTACACTGCGGTCCTCTTAACACTATCGTGGCCACATTAATTTATCAAAAATTTTTAATAGGGGCCGGCGACTTTCTTTTAAAACTAGTAATTAAAAAAAACTACTTAAGGACTCGTGAATGAACTAAATATATATACATAAAATGAGCAAGCTCATTTTATTCGTTTAATTTCTTTAGCGTGAATTTAAATCGAATATTTTTTAAAAACATGTCATATTTGAATGCATTTAACAAGCTCAATATACAGTAGGCTCTCGATTATCCGGGGGACTGCCGGGGAGGACAAATACGGATAATCCAAATCATCAAATTTCTACTTGATTTCGATTTTAATATCATATTTACAATACAAATTGTCATAATTTTAATAATCATTATTTATTAAGAAAAATGCTCATTGTTAACCTGTATGATCGCGTATTTGCGAGCGAATTCCAATGATTCAGTAAGAGCACTCTTGTACGTTAAGCTCGGAGAGAGACAAAGACGGAGTTCGGTAACTGTGCATAGGAGACAGAGAAGGAGAGCTTCCTGCGTACATCGCACGAAAAGCGAATCCAGCGTCTCATTATTACATATTTCTATAACGAATTGCAAATGTTAATTTTACGAACATCTTTCTATAATGTCTTCTAGATGACAACTATCTAAAATATCTTTCGAGATCGACCTCGAAACTTGCATTCCTACCCTTGTCTGTTTGCACTTGCTTATCTTCACTTTGTTTTTGTTAATTTGATCAATAACAGAGTCAAGTTTATCAATCTAAGAAAAACAATACCTGAGAGAAGATGCGCCACATTTCATCCGTGTTTATCTCGTGCTCACTACTCAAAGGGTTTAGCCGGGTAGACAAGCGGTGCGGAGGGCCTATGGACAATCAGTTTAACACTCTCGTCGCCATAACATCTCTATCGCTCTCCAAGCTCAACAAGAGTGCTCTTTCTGAATCATTCTCTTTCTAACATACAGGATAAATTTAGTAATACACGAGAGTACACTGTATAATTTATGCACATACTCAAAGATTTTTTACGTATCCAGGTTTTTTTGATTCCCATATGCTGAGCGCGAAAGTTTTGTCGTTCAGACGTCAGAAAAAAAACGTAGAGTGAATAAACAAGAATCTATAAGGGTAACATACCGATAACAATCGGTAACGGTATTTTTTTTTTCAGCTAAGTCGGAAAGTCATTGGCTCGTTTTTCTCTCTACCTCTTTATCTGTACAATCTTTTTCCGTACATCGTTTTGCGAACATTCAAAATCTTCACTGACTATCTCATACGACTATCATCAGACTATTGAACGTATTACTTCAAATAGATGAAATGAAATGATTACTGATGTTTATGCTGCATTAACGGCCACGAACGATGGGCGCGATCATGATGTGCCGTGATGATGCAGCATATGTATCACCGGCCACGAAAGTGTTATTACACGGCAGTTTTATCTATACATTTATATTTTAAATTGATTGTTGCAATTAATTCCAATTCAGAAATATTTATCTCAAGGATGTTCTGATGGGAAAAAAACGTATTTGAAAACACTTAAAATCGCAAAAATATTTATACGCTGACTTTGTTGATTTTATAAATTAAACATAACACTTGTGTTGCATTAATGTCATATTTGTTTTATTTTTAAATACGTGATTGTTTGGAAAATAAAATAAGTTTTTTTCCAAATAAAGACCATCGTTTACACTCGACCAGAGTTTGCACTCGATTCTATCGTCTTGTCTCGTAGTTGCTGATTAGTTTTGTCGAATTCAGTTTTCAATAAAGAGCTAGCACCATTGTCTGGATTCGTATTTCGTCCTGTCGAAGGTCAGCGTCTCAGAAAACTCTTACCAAATTATTTATCGATTTTCTTTTTCAAATCCGGGGCAGCCTGAGACTAAAATTAATATTTCTTTTCGCTCATCGAGCGGAAATTTCAATATCCTGGTCGGTATCTCAAGTAAGTGACAATAAGTCATTGACAAAGAAAAGTGAAATCATAAGCGCGAGCCATTAACCTCTACTTAACATCTATTATGCTCGAGTGCTTTTATCTCCTGCTTGACGTGTATTTTTTCCCCGAGTTTCTTGGTTTTTACCCGATCGTTTGGCATTTTTTGCCTAAGCGAGTACTTATAAAGTATGATTCAATTTGCAGGACGTCTTCTTGCGTTGCTTTCGCTTTTCGTATGATTCATACGTGCATCGCGGAATTTGTTTTTTGTGGTTTTTATATACAAGATAGTCATCTAGTTCGTACGAATTTCATAGCGATTGAATCTATATTTTAATTAATTACCGCGATGTATACAATGATATCCAAACAAAACCACATCGTGAATGTTCGTCATCCCAAAAGTCGCTTTCACGGATTTGATGAGAGGATAATTCGAAAGGTAGAAATGGACAGAAATTCCAAATAGGACCGACGTGTCCCCAAATCGAGTTTCACTCAATTTTCCGTGTACGTGTTTATTGAAACCGTGCATGTTTCTCGAATTCGCTTTTGATATAGTCGCCGTAAATGGAAACGTTTATCGCCTCATTTTGATTCAATGTTATTTTATTCGATTCGGGTGTATAAATCTGAAGTGATTTATAGATTGGAAAATACCCCAAACGTACACATCGATGCGAGTCGTGGCTAATTGGTGGTAATCGATTTAAAAGTTCACATCGATGCCGAAATGTTTAAATTGTTATATAGCCTCTTACGAATTTTATCAATATGATAAGATTCGTTTATTTATTTTATATAAATATACATTTACAAATTTATCGCGAAATTGCAACGTGGCGTGTATAAAATTCATATAAATATTTATGTATGTTTTTCTTTCTTTCCAGGTAAGTCGCAGGATCGCACATCGTAACTGCTTTGGGATCAAAATGGCAGCATCCGCAGGAATCCAGTCCGATTTCTGGGTCCCACATAAAATATATCGGAACGGACCAAAATTCATTTGAGTTTGTATTTGTGTTTTGTTCCAATGGTTTTTAGTGTATTATCTCCGCCATTTTTTTGTTATTGTTTTTAATCTAAACACAGCGATTGGCCTATGAATCTCATTTATGTCACCAAGGGTCATAAGAATACGTCTCGTGTAACTTTGATAACCCTGCACCAAATCGGTCAACTCGTGCTTATTAATTGTATTTGCTTTGCCATTTATTATCTTTTTGCCACTGATCGGCGAAAATGAAAACATGTTTTCTGGAATAATTTTATCAAAGAAATCCCAGATTTTACAAAGATTCAACTAACATTGGACATTTCACATAACAACATCTGTATTATTATTTTCGAGTTTGAATAATATCTACGTTTTTTAGTAAAATGATTAATTTTATCTAATAGTACGGGAGGCAGTGACATTACTTTTTTCTCATAACGCTGATTCTTTGTCATTTTGTTGTTTTGATATTGTAAGTAAATAAAATGGAAATCTACCGCGATGATGTTGTTGCCAACATTGTAAATAAATATTATGTAAATGCCTTATATTTACAAGACTAAAATTATATTGTAGCTGCTTATAATTAATATTATATGTACAGTTCCACGGGGAGTCGCATATAAAAAATTCGCATTAAAAAAGACTTGAATTGACTTGACTGCATATTCGCATAAAAAAAGCTTTGTTCTCTATATAGAAAAATGATGAATTGGTTCCATCGTTTTTGAAAACCGCATAACTTCAAAATCGCATAAAAACAGACCCAAGTGTACTTAATATTGCATTTAATTTGAAATTTTCAATATTTCAATCAAGTTCTTGCGCTGTATCTTTAGAAGTCCTAGCCACCTTGTATTGAAAGTAAACGATGTTTATTTAACAATATTTAACGTATATTACTTGTAGACAAAAAAGCAGCTTTGTATATACTAATTGAAGGTCGGTTTGCTTAATTATTCATATTTTGAAAATTGTTATTAATATCCGCAACGTTGAAAGCTTGGTAGACTGTAACTTTCCTGATTTACATTGTATAAACGCCCATAATTCAACATGCAGTTAATAAAATCCATTTGTGATCTCAAACTCCATCTATTAAGAACATTGTTAGTTTTCAATTTCTCCAATGTCTTCAATTAACAAGCAATTTCAACTAAATATATAAGATAAAGGGATGATATAGGATCGCAAAATTCTCATATTTAAGGATAACAAATTTATTTCTATTATGACGTTTTCAAAAATGATTTATTCTGTCTAAAATGTCTATTCTCATGTCTTATTTGAGATAGTTTCCAGGCTCGTTCTGAACTATTATACAGTAAGTTAAATATTCCGAGCGCCTATCAATTCTAGTTAACCCCTTCAAAACTTATCCCGAGTCTCGGGAGAGAAACCCTCTGTTTCGATATTATTTCTGACAATGTATGCGAGCAGTAAATATAATTTTCTTAGTTTTAATTATTCATGTTTATTCCGTCATTAGCATTTTTTTACATCTTTCAATTAGAAATGAATGCAACCCCTCTGACAATTTTCAGCTAAACAGATTAAAAGCGCCACAATTTAATTGTCTGATTTTCATTGCGCGAAGTATTCAGTAACCGCGTAAATATATCAACACTCACTATAGGCATATGGGTTGCGGGACGCGTGCATTCTAAATAAACAGTCTTTTACTATTTAAACATTTGGTTCGTCATCAATTACTATCTGTTCTTTTAACCGTTAATATCATTTGGAGACATAAAAGTCATACAATTTAATACCCGCCATAACTGAAAATAATTTTATGTTTGTTAAAAGCTCGTTTATGGTAAAAGTTTCTTTTTTTAATGATAACTTTGTATACATTTTGCTTCATTGTTCCTTCTACTATTATACTGATATATTTATCTAAAACTTTCAACCGGTGTTATACTATTATTGTTGGGTATTTCTCGTACTACATTATTCAATTTGGAAGCCACTCTTGGTCTGATGATGATATATTTACAGTATTTTTTCATCAGAAAGAATGGCAACTTGACGATGTATCATGAAAGCAAGATTTGAGATCAGAATAGAAACAAATACTGATATAGAACATCACAACGATGACAAATATAGAATTCAGAATCCTTTAAGCCAGCTTTCAAATCAGACTCAGACGACCTCCTCATTGCTACAATGGACACATCGATATCGAAGCCTTTCAGTTTCGGTTCATTAGATTAAAGTTCCGGTTCTTTGTTGCCATGTTTACTAATTCTTCATTGTTTAAGCGACCATTTTTCTTTTGCATTCGCATATTTCGATATTATTAGCAGTGTTTCTATGCACATTTATTTTTATCTCTTAATTTACAGCAGTTTTCATTCGTGCATATTATCACAGAGCACACGGTTTACTCTAAAATACTATCGTGCGAAAGTTTTATGTTTAATAAATTTAAAAATAATAATTCGACCTTTTCCTATTGTTCTCAATCGAGGTATTGTGGAATAAGTTCAATCAAAAGTGAAAAATCAATACTTTCTTGTATTAACCCTTTCACACCGGAGAACATACATGCTACGCTCAAATGTAAATTCAATATTCTGTTAACTTCGCCGCAGCGTGTAACAAGCTTGATAATGAACTAGGCTCAATAAATGAACTTTAACATTGTTGATAACATATAATATTCGTTAATTTCTTCGAAATATTTCTTAATATTCAACTTACATGGTATCTGCTTTTTGTTGTTCATCTATTTTTGCCTATTAATTTGTCGTGAAAATAAAAAGACAGGGTTACTGTGCAAGCCTGCCAGTTTACTTCTGAAAGAGTAGATTTTGTTAAGGATTAGTGATACTCAGCTAATGACCCCACTCCAGAACAGTCAAGAAGGAATAACAAAATTGGTCAACGATAAGAATGATGCGAGTGTATTAATTATCAAAACAAACGCCTGCCTTCAAGACAACACAAACGAAAATCGTCTTTGTTGAATAGATGATAGCGATTTCAGTTAATTAAACCTAAATTTTATGACGGTTAAAAGATTCTTTAGAATACGATTTTTTGATTAATAGTAAGTAAGAACATTTATGAGTTTCTATAAAAAAAAAGATGAATGTTTAGACGTGTAGGGGTTCCTTTACGGAGCGAATTTGCTATTGATGTACGACGTATGATGAAAGGCAAGACACCCGTCTCTGTTTCACGATTTCCGGTCCGATAGGGTTAATATGCTTTGGAATGGCTAACAAAAATACTATATAAATTTATCAAGTATTTTTTTTTTTAAATAAAATTATGTAAGTGCATTGCAGGAATATATCCCAAATGTGGATATTTTTAAGTTTTTATTTTTTAACCAATTTGTTTTATCATCTTAAAATCAGTGAATTCTTAAATTTACGTCGTTCTTGAGACTTATTTTATCAAACAAACATTTCTTGGTTAAATATTGACAAGAATAGATTTTCTTATAATGTTTTTTGTAAATAATTCCACGAAAATATCTTGTTGAAGTATAGATAAAGGTTTTTTTTATATTTTCAGTTATACAGTTCAAGAACCGCTGATCTAAATGTTTATATTGTGTGATAACTCAAACCAGAGTATATTAAAATAATGTATTTCTTTTGGAAAGACCTAATATTGATTGTTTGTTTTTAATTTTATTCAGTACAAAATGACTTCGTTGGATATTTGTAACTCTTGGTCTGGTGAACATTTCTCTTCAGATTTGCAAGCGATGTGTTTCGCCCAAAATCGATATCGTCCAATGAGCTACTGTTGCGTAATTGGGGCGATGCAAATGCGTCCGAGGTCCGATAAGAAGTGATCTGCTGAGATTTTTTAGGGTTCGATCGCGGTCATCGGAAGACGTCGACGCGCGAAAATGCATCGGATGCACCGCGAAGAGGTCGACGTCTCCCCACTCCCCACTCCCACTCCCCGCCGGGCGTAGCGGAGCGCCGCGCGGAGTCGCACACTGAGCCGCGGCCCCGCCACGGACGCACCTCACTGACTCGTCGCACCGTTCGCGCGCGCCCACCGCCTCCCCTTTTATGTCCAAGTGCGCCCTCGACCGCCGCCTCGCCCTCCGCTGTCGGCTGCCGCTCACCGTCGTCCTCCGCTGTCAAATATCGCTCGGGAAGGGCGATCCCTTCACGCTGACCCTCTCCGCGAAGATCGCTATCCCCGCGAAGTGCATTCGACGTCCCGAGTGTTGTCACCCGCTTGGATTAACGCCTAAGATGGGACAAGTGTTCGGATCCTCCAACCACCATCATCACCACCGATACAGAAAGGAATCAGGTGAGACCTGCTCGACGATTCGATCGATCGACCTGTCCCCGCAATTCTAAACATAATAATTGTTTAAATTTTACTCATCAAAAACAAACAAAAACTTTTCGCTTCGGACGACTCGACGCTGTCATTCGAACACGTTCGATGAACCATATGAAAGATAAGCCGATCTTCGAGCACAGCATGTCAATATTTTTGAAAAGCGTCGCAGCCTTTTCAGCGAACGTCGATGCGTTGAGACGAGTGCGACTTTCAAAGGCTGCGTAACCCACTTAGCGCCGCCGTTTTGAAACAAACCGGCTCGGAACCTGTGCACTCGAAAACGTTAATACTTACCCACATTCGCGTTATGCAATCGGACCGAAGAGGCGAATCGCATCTCGGGAGGCGCCGATACATTGCCCATCCGAGTGCATGTGTGTTCAGGTGCGTTCCGACGCTCGCAATCTCGCACCGTCGCCGAAACCTGCCTCGTCTTTGATAAGGGCTTATTTGTAAATACGTCGATAAGGCATCTGCGTTTTTGACAACCGCTATCTATCCGCATTGAATAATATGTTTTGAAGCGCGCGCAGATAAGACGGGCCGAACAGCGCGTAGACCCAGTGCCCAGCGGCCGACTGCCCCGGTCGAGCCTGCCATCCTGCTCACCTGCTCACCTGCTCTCCTGCTCTCCTGCTCTCCTGCTCTCCGTCTTTTTGACTCTTGATGCACGAAAACAAAAACACGACGCTATTATATCGTCCGTTGCTCCCTTTTAAACCTATTTTATCTTTCAGGCAGATTACCAATTTATAACAACGATAACGCATTAGCCAAAAGAACCGTTAAACCTAATGATACGCATCCGCTCTTTTAATCAATTAACACGTGTCATTGCCATTTTCAAATCATAACAAATTTGCAGCAAGCTACCATCGTTCAGCTTGTCTTTGCCTATTTTAGTGTTGACACATGTGGTATTATAAAAATAAAAATCCTTAATCTGGAATGAATTATTTTGGCACATTTTTAAAGGCAAATTCGCCTCGTGTGCCATAAAATATTTCGCGATTTGTGATCCAAAGAATTCCAGGGTTAACCACTTCCAGGATAAGCTAGATAATGTTTACGTGTGTATTGGGCCATTGAGTGTCACACGAAATGACAGCAGTCAGGTGTTTATGATTGTTAGATTCACAACATTTTTTTAAATATTTTAACACCTGGCATGCGGGACTCTTGATTCGGTCATGCTTTTAATTCGAATGTATCAAGATAACGCAACGTGATTTTTTTTTGGATTGAAAATACAAATATATTGCATATTTACGATAAAAAGATTAATTTCTTCCGCGTTAAAAGATTTAACAATGTTATTTTAGGTTATCGTTTGTCTCATAACTGGGAACTAAATGTAAAAAGTGATGTTAATATAAATATATTATAATTTTAGGGGTTATTTCATACCCCGCTTCGGTACGCTCGGGTCGTTTTATTGAATATTTGTTTGATTTTCATGCATGACGGGATACAAAAACCAAAACGCCAGACGGATTATGCGTTATTCAATTTCTCGAAATGGGTTTAAATTACCGGATCGGAACTTTTTATAGCCCTCTTAACAAATGTCTTGCGTCGCAGCAGTTTCATAGTTTTCTTATGGCAATCATAAAACGTGCAACCCCTTCTCCGGCGACGGAAATTGCTCTTCCACTTTGAAAATACAGAAATGATCATAAATACGGGCGAACTTTCCATAAGTATTAAAGTTTAATATAAATGTTTGGCTCGACTTTTTGTCGGTTTTTGTATTGGAACCGCCGGCACCGCTTTGATATTCGCCATTCGGAAAATGCCGGTTTTGATTGGGAAAACGATCGGCTTCAATGGGCGGCCCGATCTCTCTCCGCGGTTCGATGTGTGCGAGCTCCTCGCCGACTGATGCCCGATGTGAAAATACACATATTTGGAAAAATAAATAAATGAGACGCCTTTGAAACACACCAGAAGTCGGTCAACGGCCACTTGCGGTTCCACGGCGATGATCCATATAAACGATCGTAAGTGTGTTGCTGAATTTGCGGCGGTTCGATTTGGAGGACTGTCAAACGTGTGCTTCTGGGAAATCGTCGGACATTAGGCTGTCGTTCCGTTATGTTTTCGAGATTGCCACTATTAAACTGGTTTTCTGCTACTTTTTTTGGTGTCTCCCTTGTGTTGGTCGATCTCGTCCGTGAATCAGAGCCATTCGCACAGTTTCGCGAGGCTTTATTTGCAGCGTTTATTTTCGTTCGTGTCCAAGGTCATCCGCGCCTGCCGATGTGCTGTATTATTCATGTTGACGAGTATTGTTATGAATCTGCTGAACTTGGTTTCTTGTTAACGTCGTTTAGTGCGTCGACGATAACCCGAAGTGTATATTTAGACGCTTTGAAAATTCACAAGTCCGCAAGGACCGATCGAGATCGATCGTCGAAGTTTGATGGGTTTCTGTGCTGAATCGATCGAATGACAATGCTTGTCTTGAATGTAACGAATCCATAGTCATTGGGGCGTTTGTTTAATTATCACCAGACCTTGTCTGAAGTCGTTTTTGTTGTTATTTATTCTAACAAAGCGCAAAGTATGATACTTCCGCCAAGCAAAAACGAAAAGAACATATTTCGCTCACGGTCTAATTGTGACGTAAAGATAAAGCGTTGCGACGTCGTATGTACGATATGTAATACTAAATGAATTTATATTTTACTGATAAATTTCTAAACATGCCAAATTTATCATAGACGATTCACTGATTACCGTATTTCATTGTATTCGTTGTGATTCTTAAATATTTCCGAGAAGTCTTTCAATTGCTACGGTAAATCATCTGAAAATATTCAAGATTATCAAGCGCAATGTTCGCTCTGTATTCTCATTTATTTTCATATTTTCCTGTATGATTTTTACGCTTTGATGACCAAATTACAGCGATGAATCACATCTTTGCATTTATTCTTTTGTATAACAAACTACATCAGCCAATGATGATTCAAAAGCAACAGTCAACGTATGCTGACTCAATGCTTTCAGCAAAAATATGGCAATTTTCATAAAAAGTCGCAACATGAATGTCTAATCCGTTTCCTCTTCCTAGCCTAATTAAAATCTCACACAGTCAATTGCATGCATAAAAATATTATTTAAAATATAATTATTCTTCCAATTAATCAACGTCGGTTCATATTACATCAATAATTGTCGTTATAGTCGTTTATAAAACACTTCTGCAAGATCATGGTTGTCTACCACTTCTCACGTAACAATTATTGATCGTTGCGTGTCTACCTTTAGAATTGTTTTTCTTTTAACTTAAAAAAATGACCGATATTCAGCCGACTTACATAATGTCTTAAGCTATATTTACTTTAAATTCCATGCGATGTTGGATACAAACATGAATGTCAATCATCGAACAAACGGATAAGATTCTGCAAAACTGATGAATTTCTGATTTCGAATTTCTTATGATCAGAGAATTTTTATAATGGCGTTTGAATAAGTTTGGCGATGAATCCATCTATGTCATAGAGACAGAGATTTACGATTTTGGAACGTATTAATCTCATATCTAAGATAGGAAAATACTTTGACCAGGCTCTGTTATTAGCTGACTGGATTAAAATGAATTCAAATTGTCCATAAGAAAATACGTTTTGAAGATGTGAAAATCAAAATTACTGCTAGAAGTATATTTGGTGGAAATTAATTAATGAATAATCGGAGCTATAATTTTTAAACGAAGATTCTTTCACTAAAAGAAGAACAATTTAAGTATTTAGCTCCATACATAACAATCGAAAAGTCGTTTAGCAAAAAATATTATATTGAACCCATGATGCTGCTGAAGGAAGCTCAAAAACGATAATATTTGACCGATAAGAAAACGCCCTCGTTTAAACCACCCTTTTAATGCTGACCGAAAAATCTGTACTCAAGGGAAGAAATAGAATTGCCAATTTGATGTAATTTGATAAAGTCTGAAAAAAATGATAAAAAAGTCAAAAAGAAAAAAACAACATTCTATGATAGTAATTTCATGAAACCTTATTTTACGATAGAGTTAGAGAACGATGTATCATTGTTCAATACTGAAAGGGTCAATAGTGATTATTAGCAATGACGAAGAAATCCGTATACAATAGTAATAAGCAATGTTTGTGATCATCATTGTTTTCTTCATCATCATCATCATACATTTATAATAACATGGCATTTATAACAACCAACCGAACGTGTTATAAAGGAGTGGCCTGTATATGTGTATACCATGAGGCTTAAACACTATTTTTCTTCTTCATAAATTCTAAGAAAGTTTTCTTCGTCGGTCTTTCTTATGGACAATTTACTTGTGACACTAGTGACGACCTCCTTTAATAGATTTCCCTGGGGAAGCACCTCTGTGACGTTATTATTCGCACTCAAAACAGTTTATGACAGGTTGTCGTCGTTTTCATTATTTAACAACGCTCAGACAGTGTATTTATCGATTAGGCTGCGCCGTAGCCGAAAGTATTTCGAAATGCATTAAATACTCTCATATATTTCGTGTTAAAATTATTTTTTTGCGTTAAAATACACTTGGACCTCGTATAATACGGCTATATGGTTCCGCAAAAACGTCGTGTAATACAAGGTTAGAAATTCATACAAAATTAGGGTTTGCGTTCCAAAAAAACGTACATTTACGAAATTAATTGAGAAAAAAACTTTAATAACATATAATATATAATACCATTCATTCATCAACGCTATCACTCAGGTTTCACATCATCAGAGAACTCTGAAGTATTTCTGGTTTTAGTCTTCAAAAATTCGCTTCTCTACGTATTTCTTTACGTATTTCATAATAAAGTTCTAAAATGTATTGTAATTCTCTTGAATTTTAAAATTCTTTCCATAGAATCATTTTCTATTTAAAAAAATCTAATTTAATAGACAATTCTATGTTAAATGTGAAGTGCTAAATTTTCATCTTGATCGATATATATATATATATATTTTCAAATGTTTGACGAATATAATATGCTTTAAATATTGAAATTATACCTTCATAAATAGTAATTTTTTAATTATGTATTTTCCCTGTCAAACTGTGTTATATAAACCGTGTTGTATAAAACCGTGTCATACGGGGGTGTATAATAAAAGACACTTGAAAAGTTGTCATACTGCAATCTATTGTTATATTACACAATATAAACCTTTTTTTTGTGCGGTAGATGCGTTCCGCGGAAAATCGCACAAAAAAAGCTATGGCTTTCATAGAAAAAGTGCAGATGCGTTCTATGGATTTTGAAAACCGTGTAACTTTGAAACAGCTTTATAAAATATATCCAAAATCGCATAAAAAAAGTTAATAAAAAACATAACATTTTAAGGACGTCTTGCATCATTGGTAAAATTTTAAGGATAATAAAGGGTTAATAAATTAATTAATTAAAACTTATGAGAATTTATTTTTAAAAGTCGAAACATTGGAAAAATCATTTTTTTCAAAAATCTAAAACAGAAAGGCGTGGTCGTAATTCAGCGATAGCAGATATATTATAAGATATATAGATTTTTTTTCCAAATTTCTGTTAGTGTTGATGATTTATTTCCTATTTTATCCAAAATATCTCGATACGCACTCTTTATGAAATTAAAAAAGAAGAAATTGTTTTAAAAAAAATCGCATAACTTTGAAATCGCACAAAAAGAGGTTTGGGTGTATTCTTATTTTTCGGTTATAAAATTTCCATGAATTTAATTCTACAAACAAAGATTGCAGTAATCACACACAACATATAAATTTGATAATAATTCTATCCTAGATTTGAATAACATTTGAAAAAAAGATTAACTGCGGTTTGATCTATTTGAATTTGACCAAAGCGGATACTGATGGACGCTCATAAAATGCTAAATAAAAAATAATGCTTATAAAACGCCTATTGTTTGTTATGTTTTATCAATTTTATTTTCATTAATCCTAATTGTGCATGAAGTAATTCTCAAAATCCAGCGATCATAAATTTGATTTGATAAGAGCGTAAACGTTTTGTACATTGCGTTGTTATGCGAAATGACTATATTTTAGCATTCATTTTCCATGCTTCGTTGATCTACGTCGACGCTTGAATGCATTTTCTTCTAATGTTGCATCCGATGTTCCCCTGATTTAAAAATTAAAAAAAACATGTACATAACTATGAAAATATTTACGGATCATTTTATTTTCTTGGTGGCTTTTTCATAGAGGGCATTTGAATGCCAATCTGATAAAGTATGTTCCAATTTGAATTGACATTTGATATCCTTTTCTTTATTGGCTTTAAACATCTATTAAATATATTAAATGAACGCAATCATATGAATTTAATCAATTTATTGATTCAATTCAATGCTTCTCGCCTCTTTGCTATAAAGCAATCAAAGATTTTACAGTAAAGTAGAAATATCTGCATTCTATTCATAACGATATTCTATTTTGTATATATATTTTACTGCATTATCATATGATCAAATATAGCTATGTCATCTTTATATCGCGCTTCTTCAAACAAATAATACGTTGGTAGAACTTATATCTAATTCCGCGGAGGATGTGTAGAAATTCAAATTTGTTAAAAAAGATTTGTATCTCATCTTAAAAAAAACTTAAGGCAGATTCGGATTTCGCCTGTCATCATATATCCGAAACGATGTCATGTGAAAATTGAAACAATGGGGCGATTTTATCTGGTCAGCTGTCATCTCGGAAGACTCATCCGATAGTGAATATTTTATAGCTAAAAATTGCAGAGACGGTTGATGCCTAAACGTGACGTTTCTTTTATCGCGTCATCCTCATTATTGTCTAGTTGCATTATTGGAATTAATGTAAAATTGGTGAGGTTACATAACGATGGGGATAAGTATAGATCACTATTGTTATCTTTACGTAATTGATGAGATAATTATCGAGCCAGTGTTCTTGTCGTTGATAGATTGCAGCAATTTGAGTATTTATTTTCCATGTTCTTTCTTCGTGCTTCGGGGAGCTGTTTCTTGATTATTTATCGTAATTATACGAAACTGCTCAACGGTCACTTTGATATAAAACATTTTTTTCAACGAAGTCGATGCGTACTAATTTAAAATAATCATCGCTACTGTTCTGCTTTTTTCCCATTTCCTTATTTTTCGCTTGGAAAATTTAGTGATGTTAATCTGTGCGAGAATGCATCGCACATAGTTTCGACGTCGTATTTTTCCATTTCATGTATAATGCAGAACCGCAACTTTGAAATTATCATCATTCGCACATATGATTGTGTGTCGAAGAATGGCATGTTGAATTATTCCGGCACCGTTCCTAACTTGGTATACAAACACCGAATGTAAATAAAATTATAATATGAATATTCTACACTGTTTATAAACGTGGACATATGGACGCCATTCGTGGATAAACCAGCTACGAATTCAGGCGTCACTTCAGGTATACCCAATGCAAAACTACACGCGTACACGCTGTACTAAGTTAATGCAATTTTTAAACGGTCTACAATCTAAAAGACTCCATCACTATGTCTCACAACGCAGTTCTGCACACGTTGAATCATGATGAGATTGCTGTTTTAATGCAACGACTCAATCTGCAACCGATTTTCGATATCAAAAAAAAAAACTAATTTACGACCCGAGACTTGTTTATTTACCATGTATTTTTTTACGTCCAATATTCCATTATAAATAATTGATCCGTATATAAACGTCCGACATTATTAGCCACATGGTGTGCAAATCGAGTAAACACTGCATATCTTCCGCAAGGTTATGTTCTTCGCAACTTTTTTCGCTCTCGGCGTGCCGGTATATAATTTCAACAGATTTATCGTACCAAAGATTTTTCGCGTGTTTTCCAACGATCTGCATATGGAAAAAAATCTTAATGCTATTCCTGTGACCGTGAAAGCGAAAGCGCTCGTTTGAAAGTGATTAAATTATTGGCGACTCACAGTTCCGCCATACGATTTCCACATTCGGGCCATTGGGTCAATCATCTCAGCAGTGACTGTTAAAATTAGCGTCCTCGTCGGTAAAATAGTGTTCTTGTTTAGCTAATTTTGCAATTATTTCACATTCGCGCTAATGAGCACTCGTTTGTGTCATGTTTGGCGACGATGCGATTATGACATGCTGTATGATGATAATACAGGCTTCGCCAGGTCAATTGTTACCAATTTACACGCTTTGTCAAACACCTTTGATGATACTAATGTATATGACCTGATAATAAAAAACGACTTCCGATAATCCCCATACTCATTAATGATGACCTGCGATGATCTTCGTTTATGCATTGCCACTCGCTGCTCCAAATTAATGTTCTGTGAATCATTATCGTACTGTATGGGGTAAAATTGGTACGTCATGAAAACATTATTTCAATGCACTCCACGAATGCTTTTCGTCAGTCTTTCTTTTCAGCAAGTGTAAATCCAGCTGGGAGGGGGAGGGGGGATTTTAGATCTAAAGCCATCATTAAAGTCTTCTTCACCGCCCTCAAGCTAGTCTAGATTAGGGAATCCAATCCCGAGCCAAAATTTCGATCCCGGGATTTCGGGATTTCATTAGACAATCCCGGGACTGGTCCCGGGATCCCGGGATTAGGATTTTCAATATTTTAAGAAAGTACCTTGATGAATTTGATCAAAAATTACTAATAAGTCCATTTGTTCAATATAAAAAATCACTTGAAGGCCAAAGAATTTTATTTATTTAAGAAAAGATAAAAATACAATTCAAAAATAGATAAATAAAACACTAAAAAATTCAAATATCATTTTAAAAATATGCCCGAATTAACATTAACATTAAACATTAGTGTTTCGTCATTTAGTCTGGATCTGATTTTGGAAGTCAGACAACTTGCTGCTAAAAATGCACGCTCAGCTTCCACACTCGTTGGAGGTATCGTCATCAGACATTTAAATGCTAGTTCGCGTTGATGATCGCGTGAGCCCTTATTTTCGTATAACACCATCAATGTAACTGATAAAATTCCTTTTCGCCGAGACACTAAAACTCGCAAAATTCCCGATTTCCCGACAAATTATTTATTTCCTTCGCTGCAGATAAATACTTATATACTATAATACTTTGATGTGATTCGTAATTATGTTACGGAGGAATACAAAAATTCTGAGCTCCGTATCTATTATATTTCATATCGATATTCGCATTATTAGAGTCGAGGTGTAGTAAATACATCACCGGTAGGGAAATGTTACTATAACAATTTTAAAAACATACATGTACGCTATATATGTATACATAGATTAGACAGTCACTGCTCCTGTGCGTCGCCTAAGTTCGCCAATTAGTAATTACGCCACTGTTTCCAAGCGTCCAGATTTCGTCGGGAATGTCTCGATTTAGTAGCCTTCATCGTGTTGGTGAGGTGTACGATTTCTGTTAGATAAAAATTTCAATCCCGGGATTTTCGGGATTACGTTTTCTAATCCCGGGATTCTTAAGTACCTAAAACTGTCCGGAATCCCTAGTCTAGATTATGCTCAAGCAAAATGTGTGATGAATGCTTGCATTGTCCAAAATTAACCATACTGCATTTTTTTTAAATCTGCTAGTTTTTCAAATAAGAATAAAAAAAATGTGGGTAGGTATTCATTCTGACGGTGTATGTAGTGTATGACGGTGGTAAAACGTCCAATTTGAAGTCAAAAACTTGTATCTAATGCTCTAAGCGTTCTCACAGAAACAGAAACAATTAAAAAAAAAATTAAAAATTAAATAATTTTAATTAAATATTTTTTTAAAAAAAATTTATTCAATGTCATACTATACGGGAATTGCCGAATATATGATGTGTGATTGATTCTTCTGTTGAAACTATGGATCATTTAACACTTTAACAGCGGGTCACGAGAAAACTCATTCACAAAATTTACTTGTTTGCTAAAATTTATCATTCTAGATATATATGTCACAAATAAATGTTGAATGAAGATCGTTTCACATGCTTTTTCCCTCAAAGAAGTATCGAATCTTGAGACATGTGTTTCGAATTCGACACTGTGACGTTTTTTATCACACACGACACATATTTTTCGTTTTGAAATTGAATATTGGTTTAGTTTTACTTGAACTACCGTGTCTTTCGTTTCGGTCATTTAAAATAATAATTTATTTGTATTGTATGATGATTTTTAAGAACATAATAATAATTAAGTGATTTAAGAGTGTAAATATTTTGTTTGTATTTTGGTGCCTATGTGTGTAATCTGCAGATATTGGTGAGAATAAATTTTAAAAAAAGATTAATCCTTTGCACTCCGTTGTCCCCTCTCAGGGGACATCGTAGTTCTAGCATATCACTCGGATGTCCCCTCTCGCGGGACATTAAAGTTTTTTTTTAGTAATTATGGAGAATCATTTATTCCAGCACAACTTTTAGAGAAATGCATGTTTCCCTAAAGTTTTCTGTTGAAATGGCACAAGAAATAAGATCAAAATATGATATAATTACAATAACTACTTATTATAGTGAAATGTAGAGTACAAAGAGTTAAAATATGTTTAAAACTATGAAAGTTACATAAGTTGTATTAACATCATCGAACAGTTTTAAATTATTTTTTTAATCTAGTTAGTTGCTCATTCGATGATGTTTTTTTATGAGCAGATGGTCGATATTTTACCACAAATCCATCCAGATTATTCAACAGTGCATAACGCCAAAGGATCTTAATCGTTCACGCCTTACAGAGAATGGCAACTTAAATCGACCGTGCATGTGATTGATCAACAATTTCAGTTTTATGTGGTGCATTGCTTTTAATGCTCGAAAATCTTTATGAATGAACGTCTTCTTTTTTTTGAGCATATTTGTTATTATGTCTCAACTTGGTTGTATAATTTAACCATGAACTGGCCATATGGTGTTAGATCTTCGGTTTTGTTTGTTAGCATAATGCTTATGTAGCTTAATTTGAGCAACCGACATTGTTGATATGAAAGCTTTTTTTAAAAAAAAATATGGGGCGATGTAGACTTCATAAAAAAAGCATTCAGGTTATTTTTGGCATTTCACAGTTAAATTTTAGATAATTACATTTTATTTTAAATATTTGATTATTTAGCAAACTGTCGGTTTTAAATATCTGGACAGAGGAATTCCTCGGGCGTCTTGAGTAAATTTAATCACGTACATTATGTTGGAGTTTTACAACAACCGATACTAATAGGGATTTTATGTTCATAGTCGAGCAGTATTCAACAAGATGACTGTTTAAGACTAGTTATATATTTTTTTACTATGTAGATTGAAATTCTTTGGCACAAACTCCGTCATCGTGTATTAGCTGCAATATGAAAATAATAATTTCATCAATAGTGTAAGGAATCATTCGTTGTGAAGCGGTGTTGTCATTTCAAAGTTAAACAGTGAACAATGTCAAAGCTATTACGGATTGCAAAGTTGGCTGCATCTAGTCAATCAAAGTATTTCAAATTGCATAATTTATGCGGTTTTAAAATTCATCGACCGTGATGAGTCATGGTCGATCGGAAAATAATGATGCAAAACAACATCACTAATGAAATTATAAGAAAAGCAAAATTTCTTCAAGCTCAAGCGAGTGAAATGTCTTTATAAGACTGATGTAAATTAAAAAGCATTCGTTATATCAAACGGATCTCAGTTGGCATAGCGCTGATATTGTGTATATATAATGGTCCAAGCTCCCGGAAAGCATGAAAATCGATAGACAACTGAGAAGACTGTTTGAGATGCAATTTCTCGAGCATTATTGCAGTAAAGCTACCGTGGTGGTTTCATAAGGCCGCAAGATTGAATAATGCATGACACCCTCGTTATATCATCATACATTTACCATGATCTTCCTACGGCAAAACCTCGCTCTTGCAATGCTGTCAGGAAATTTCATTATCGATTGTTTGTCTGCAGTTTCCGTTGCAGATTATGATGGCCGTTAATACATCTACTTGTTAGTACACAAGTAGAAAATATTATTTGTATAAAATAAGAGTGTTGTCCTTTTCAAATAAAAAAATCGGACATTTCATATGAAAACACTTGGTGTGCGCCCTCATGGAAAATTTAGTCTGAGATTTCAATCTATCTTACGAATTTGTTTCAAAATAACATCAAAGTGCTTGTTTTTTGTGACTTTTGATGGTCTTGGTCGTGTATTTATTTTAATGCCAGTGTAATCCTATATTGTGATTTCAAATGGATGAGGTGCATATGCTTGCACTGCCTTGTCTATCTGCGGCAAATCCGATTTGTTGTGAAATTCGATCTTCCCGATCGAATATATATAGTCCAGCATGCCGTGGAACTATCTTTAGCAAGGGCAAACGATCGTCTCGCATCTGACGATGGCCCACTTGGCTTTGTGCTGAATTAATCCAATTTATCATCGTCGTCTTGGTCAGACCTCACGGCGACAATCTCTTTGTGCATTCGGTCGGGATTTCGCTCGTGCCCGATTATGGAATGGAAACGTGGCGTGTCCGAATACAAAAGCTCCGGACCTTGCGTAACTTTGTCTAATACGATTTTGCGCTTTTCCGAAGGCTCCGACGGCCCTATACGTCGCCGCGGGTTCTATCGGAAAATCTTTAATTCTGCGATCGAAAGTTTCTCTATTTTCGCTTAAAAGAAACGGCGCCCAGAGAAAGATTCAGCAATGTTGTTAGTTCAAGGCTGCGAAGTTCGGTCGAGGTTTTCCCATTTATCTGCTTAGATGAATAAAGACAATGCCTCTGCTTACGCCTCTCTGCCAAGCACCGCTCTTCGTCTCAATTTCTAAGAATCATTGTTCTCAGCATAATATCAATCATTTGCACTGCCTATTCAAATTTATTTGCATTAAGGAAATTTATCATGAAAGATCCTGTGCATGATTAGATTCAATTTCGTGATATATTTAATCGACACTCAATCCAATCAAACGAGGTTAGGAGGCTAAATTCCTTCAGCAAACATTAAAATTTGTCCAAAGAGACAGGCGAAATGGTCGTCTCATTGATAAATGTTTTATGCAAAAAACACGTTTCTAGCATAGTTTTAATACGCTTGTTATTCTGCAAAAATAACTAAAATAATTTTAATGATATTATATAGCTGTAAGACTCTTTTTTATTAACCACATTATCAGAGCTTGCAAAACTCAACAACTTTCGAAAGCTCGAGTTAACGATCCATTTTGTCTGTGAGCTTGAGCTTCAAGCTAACCGAGCTTTAATATCGCTAGACAAGTATTATTTTTAATTTAAATTCTTAAATATGATCGCTATTTTTTTAATACAAAGTGAGTTTTTTTACAAATCTTCATTCATATTAATCAGAATATGAAAATCCTTAGCGGCTTATTTAATGAATGCTTTTACCACAACAAAAATTTTACATGCTTAAAAATCTAAAGCTTCTTGTTAAATTCAAAAGAAGTATCAATTATGCATGTTCAGCACTAGTTCGAACATGACAATCGTGACAGAAAGACTACTAAGTTTTTGATCCCTATAAGCATTGTACATGAATTAGGAAGGATTTCAAAGTCTGTTATCAAAGAAACGAAACTGGCAAAAAACATAAAACCACATATTATTGCAATACTTCCCCCGAAAATCCAAGCGAAAATCCACACAGCAAAATTACAGAAACTAAAATTTAAGAAATTATATTCATAAAGGTTTAAAGATATATAAAATGTTAAAATATTAGTTTTATACATTAATTTGTGTGTGTGTAATGATTTTAACCCCTAAAGGAGTACTATCCCAGGGCCTGGGACCCCCCCTTCGCGTATTCAGAAAGTACATTTTTGTACATTGAGCTCGAAGACAGACAGAGACACAGAGAACGTAGTGCAGTTCAGGAGACAGAGACGGGGAGCTTCCTCGCATACATCGCACGATTGTATAGATCGTTAGCATTAAATTTATCGATTTCAAGTTTGTTATTTGTTTACGCAAAGAAATAACCGAATATTGTGTGCTTATCGACAGTGTTTATTTATTTAATTGCTTCCTATTCGTCGCTGCTTGTTGAATGAGTCTTTGTCCGATTATCGTTTCCTTCTAAAGCAGGAGCAAATGAATCGATTTCTTGTGTATTGTTTATGTAAAAAAAATGATGTGGTCTTGTATGCTATCCACAGTGCTTATTTACAATTGACTCTGCCTCGAATTTAAGATTGTCTTACGCTGATAGGAGCTGACAGAAAGTAATATTTAAAACGTCTCGAGTTGCTGGTTCACCGCGCGAAAAGGGGTCTCGAATGCAAAGGGTTAATAATTGTAAGGGCTTGAAAGACAGCAGCGAATGTTCTAGTTTTTCCAAGACTGTAGATAGCATCGTAGTGTCAACATTATATTTTTACTCATTCTTTCATGATGGCTTCTTATCATTTAGTCAATACATTATTTTCATCGTCCGGAATTTCATTCTGAAACATTTTCAGAGAAATCTTCAGGTGATTCAGCACAGTCGTAGGAATTCCCCCGTTAAACACGCCGCTTCATTTATAGTACAGTTTTGGAGGCGTCGTTGTACGTGGTAATTTTGCGGTTTAATTTGGATGGGTTTTCCGGAAAATTGTCGGAAAATCTACGGTCAGCGTTAAGTTTATTCAAATAGCCCCACGTAAATACAGGCGTATGCACCAGATGTGGTAAATGCTTCTAGGTAATTCACCGCTCCGCTCCGGTGACCCTATTCGCAAGCTTATTATGATATTAATTATGCTTAATTATATTTTTAATATTCGCCATACATCAGCCGACGGCACACTTTTAACCATTTAAATGCGCTCGAGCTCGAACAGGATCCGGAGTTTTTCTTGGGGCTTGTATCCCATTGACCAATTGCACTATGCTTTCACTTTTTGTCTGTTTAGGCGCATTTTTTTTATTTTTGTATTTTGCTCTAGTTATTCAGTACATGTATGAGTATTTGTTCTCTTTTGTGTTTTTTTTTTGCGTCCAATGTGGAACGTGACATATCTATTTCTTGCTAGATCGATAAGTTTTTGCTAGGTCGGAGTTTATTCCTCATCGTCTATTATAACATGTATAATGCTACTTCCTTCATAGTGCGCTACGAAGTTTGCCTATTAAAATATGTTATCCGCTGCATCTTTTTTTAAATTTATTATGTAATTGATTATCTGTAAGACATTCTACGCATTCTGATTCAAAACCAAGGTCTTAATGTATTTCTTCCGCGATCATTGTCTCCTTGAACTCTAATATTTATGGATGTAAGCTTATTTTTTTAATGTTGCTTGGGTCTTTTCACACCCACTTTTATATTAAGGGCGTATTAATTTCGCTGTCGTGAATTTTATTCTAATTAAGTCTCGTTTATCATTTTTTTTGCACCCATTCTGAAGTGTTTGTCGTTTTAAATTATTTGTAAAGGTTGTAATATTTTCATCTAATTACTGTTTATTTATCAAAGGTTTGTCGAGGTCTTTTTTGTCATATCCTTTCATAGGCGATGAAACTTCAATTCAGGTCGTGATTTGATGTAGTGGATAAGACTTATCTATCTCTTGACCTTTCGCTGACAATTTCTTACAATTGCTTTGATGACATTATTTCGAGCTACCTTGGCGCGGTAAATATCAGGTGGATTTATACATTTCCGTCATTTATGTGCTGAACGTGAAAACTATATCTGTATATCTGAAAATACAACTAACTTATTTGTAAAATACAAAAAATCTTTAATACTTTCTCTTGCGCAATAAAAGTGAAATGTCTTAGGCTCTAAAATGTGTTTTTTTATTCATTTGTTAACGGGAATATTTAGCTAAAAAAGGAAGCTGTGTTTGTGTAATATATAATAAAATAAGCTAATAGCCTAATGGCTGCTCTATGCTACGTATAGACACACACATAAATAGTTAGGCGCATGCGCGTAGCGGCTCTAAGATATACGCGACGGATGCGTCCCGCAGTCATTGTATTCAAAATGACAGATTGTAATAATTTATCATTAATTAATAAACATACCTGACTGGGTTTCTTAGAATACTGAAGAAGTGTTTGTCCCATGAACACTATACGTGGAAATTTTGTGTGAATTCAAATAATACAAAATCTAGATCAAAGATTTCCACAACTACTTGAAAAATGTTCTTAGAAATTCGCACAATCACCGGATTCCAAGAACCGTTTAAAAGACTATAAATATACTATGTTACGATTAATTGTGCTAAGACAAAAAGAAAACAATTTCTGCAATGCTTCTTATATTTTTAAAAAATAGTGTGTTAATTAAACTTCGATTAGATTCCCTAGATATTTTTTCGAGCGTTCTGACGGACTCAAGCTACAGGTGACGCAATTTGGTTTTTATTAATATAATACAACTTTGTTTGATGGTTCGATATACAAATTTGAGGTCAGTTCTTGATTTTATCGCTGTTCCATCTTGATTGTATATAATTTAGTGTGTAGTGGAGGTCATGGATTTCCGTGCGTGCCGAACCCATTGCAGACTGCAAACCCTACAAGTGAGGGGTAAGTCTTTGCTAATTATTCGGTTTGAATTTTCCCTTCCTAAGAGTAAGTTATTGGTCGGCCAAGTCGCACCTGGTTCGTGCAAACTCGAACACGCAATGTTTTTAGTAAATAAATAAGGTTAAATCGTGTTAACACCGCGACTGCCGGCGATCGACGCTTAGAGACCCTTCGTGCTGTCGGCGTGTGAATGAACCCTAAAAAAAGTCTGCAACGATAAGGAAGTTTGAACTGAATCAAATGAGCGAAGTTGTTGATGATGTTGATTGATCATTTAGGGAAACACGCTTGTCACATTAAATCCAAACGACGTGTGCATTTGCTAAAAATCAATCAAAAATCAATTAGCCTTTTTGCCTAAAATACTGCATTTGAATTTTGCATTGTAAATTGCTTTGTATTAAAAATATGTCATTTTGTCATCACTAACAGTTGCTAAATGACGCACAATAGGGAAAAAAACAATTAATCAAAACCCTTTTAAATTAATCATTGCAAACTGAAAGAGTACTGTTTCCATAACACAGGGAACTCTATGTACATATGATTTATTGTAAGCTAATTTATGACGTCTACTTGCATAGCAAAATTGCAGCCTTCCGTGGCATAAAAATAAAGGCGAGGCGGAAAATGCTAATGGAGTAAGAAGGTTTGACTCACCGAGAACTATTAATTGATCGTTTTGCAAAAATAAATTTTGTTATTATAAACACACAGTGTTTATTTTACACTATTTGCTTGTTTTAATGAACTCTGACAGGTTGATTTTAATTAGTGTAGAATAATCACCCAAGGTGCAATAAATTAAATTGTTTTTCATGGCATGATCCATCTTCCTTCCGGACCGATACAATTTCATAAGGCGTCCATAATCTTTGTTTGTTATCAAACACTTGGCTTCAGCTACCCCAATTATGCACTGTTCCCTTTTGACTTTGATAGACAATGCAATTCCGTTGGTGTTGTGCAAATCTGATACTTCATTGCATATAACCTTTAACTTGATCACGATTGCATTATCTTCACGTATTTGTTTTCAGTTCACTTGACCTTTGCTCTTCTTCAACATGCAAACTTTTTGAACCATTTTAACCTTTCCTTTACTATGTTGTATTTACTACACTGAGTTAATAATGGAAATATTTACATTACTACATTGAATCTCGATATACTGTCTATATTGATACACTCGGATTTCGTACTTTATTTTTCCATCATCAGAGAACTCTGGAGTATTTCTAGTATTTCTAGCCTTCAGTAAATTCGGTAGAAAGCGATTGTCTGCTTTTAGGGTATAAATCTACACATTTCATTAAAAGGTCCCAAAATCTGTTGTAATTCTCTCTTGAATTTAAACTTCTTTCCATTATAAGATAATTTTCTATTTAAAAAAATCTAATTTAATAGCCAATTCTATGCCTTCACTTATAGTTTTTAATATGAAACATGTAACTATTTCGCTGCAACTGCTTTTTGAGTCATTAATTGTGGT
Source organism: Stenopsyche tienmushanensis (assembly GCA_008973525.1). Classification (NCBI taxonomy): domain Eukaryota; kingdom Metazoa; phylum Arthropoda; class Insecta; order Trichoptera; family Stenopsychidae; genus Stenopsyche; species Stenopsyche tienmushanensis. The sequence continues at coordinate 667,196 of WACJ01000025.1, forward strand.
AGATTCATTTAATATTTTAAACTAGTTCATCTTTGTTCAAGTGTTTTATGGTTGGGCATCATGGAGTCTAACGCTCATCCGGGACTAAATAAACGAAAGTTATCATCTCTAACCACGGACTAATACTTAACAAAATTTAACCCATGTCTCAAAAAGGTTCGCAATCCTTAGCCTAGATCAAGACCTGAGCTAATCTCATGGTCACTAGTTGCTCCAAATTATTACTTTTATATATTATTTTTATAAACAATTGTGTTTTGTTTGGCGATGAACCATTTGATAAAAATGTTATCGGAATGTGTTTCAAAGCCGAAATTTCTTCTATCTAAAAAATAAACTTAATTCTTCGAGCTTCGGGTGAAAAAAATAAAGCAATCAAGTATATGAAATCAGATTTTTTTATTCTCTTCCACGGATGAGATGCATGGAATCTAGTTTCGGAAACAGTAATTCTGCATTCGAGACATGGTCATCGATCGAATCGTGTCTCGTTGGGCACGTATATGCGACAAAGGGGTGCGACCTCATTAACGTCCATAATTAAACCCACCTCCATATAGACTCGTTAAAACTTAGGCGTATTGTTGTCTCAGTGGCAGTGTTACTTATCGCATATTCATGAATATACCAACATGGGTTTCTTTGCCTTTATACATATAAATTGACGGACGTCTACATTTTGCAGTCATTCGGTAACCCTCGTCTTTCAAGCGAACAGCGGCATGTTAGTTTTGCCATTTTGAATTTATCGATCCGAAGATCGTAAGCTTCACGTCAGATGTCAGCGTGATATCACTCACTTTGCGTAATAGCGAAATGGATGTCGCAATGATGATGCATCATCATGATATACCGTCATCTGGCAAAAAGAAGTTATTCATTGTCAAGGACTGATTGCTTACGAAATTTTCTATTGCTTCCTTTATAAAGCCAGACCTGTTTTGTTGTGCACAACACTTGTCTATTTATAACGCTTTCGCCATTTTCAACTCGTTTGCTATTGATAAGCGCATTTAGCATACATATTGTTCAGCAATAAACGGAGACAATAAATTTTATCTTGAGCAAAAGGCATCGGGTTTTTGAACTCGTTGTATATGGCAAAATGGTCACGAAACTTCGCCATTCTTTTCTGGTGCGTAATTCGGTCCTCAAGGTTGTAATTGTTCATAAATAAATCTCGTCGTTTTATTATAGCGCCAATAAAAATATCGCCATGCATGCAAAGCATTTTACATGAGCGCTCTGATGTCCGATATCTTCCTCCAGGGGGTTGAATAAATAATTGCGAAACGTGTTTGATAATTATCAAGACCAGCTATACCGCTCGTACGTATCGACTTGGATCAAAATTGTCCGCTGTTGCATAATTTAAGCGTCGTTCTTATATAAAATTGCATTAATTTTCATCCAATAACAAACATACAGTTCGAGGCCAAGTCGCTAGGAAAATTTAAATGCTTTAGAAAATTATGCGACATAAAGTTTAATATTATAGGCGGTCTCCTGTCGGACAGGCTGGCCGTCATCCATAATGGATGCTTAAGAGCTACCAATTCTGTAAAAGCCGCACAAAGCGTATACGCACGCACCCATCAGACTTTCCCTCCTCCATGGAGATGGGCATTAACACACTCATGCATAACAGAGTGGATTCTCATTTATTTACTGCAACTGTAACGACATCGACCGCGCTGCCATTCTCGTTTTGTGTCGTTGTAAACAGTGCCCAATGTATGATCGATTATTGCGTCCAATTTCGTTTTATTGACCGTGGGAGTATCGTCTGAATCGGTCGTTAAATCGCTTGTTACGTGATCGATACAACGAAATAAATTGAATCTATGTTGTTGATAGCGTATGTACTATTTGAAATTAATTAATGAAATAGTGAAGATTGCGTCGTGTTTCATGATGTGTCTTGGGTCTGAAGTCGGGTGGTTGAGGAGCCCTCAAGCGCCACTTTAATGTTTGAAGCCGCAACCTGTTCTTACAGTTCATCATAGATGAGAGCCAGACTTACAGGGATGGGCCTTAAGAAAATAGCAATTTAAGCATATTCTTCGTTTCAGCCTTATTAATTTGAATGCAATTTTTAATATCAGGCCAGTCCAAAATCAAAAATGTACAAAAAAAATTGTACATCCTGTTTAGAATTTAATTTTTCCCTATTCAAAATTTTTGGCAAAACTTGGGGCAATATCCGGGGAGTAAATAGGATGCGGCAAAGGCTCCCAATTAAATCCACTATTGTTGTTGTTAAGTTGTTCGAGCCGTATGCGTTTTAGTGTTATTATGATGAAACAACACTTTCTTGATATTCACCAATCGCAATTAAACAATTTCTGTCCTTACACTGATAGTATGTTCACCCTACACTATTAATTTTTTATCGCTATAGATCTGGCAGATTCGCCACGCGAAAATAAAAAAATGTAACATAGCGCGTTTGTATTGATTATCGATATTAATTTTCTACGGGTATTAATATTCGTATGATGTTTACGAAAATTGGTGACAAACTGACTAATACATTAGTCAAGCGACGACATATTTCTACAGGTTCGAAATGTAATGTTAAATTGTGTTTTGCGCACAAACTTTCGGACTGACCTGACTGATATTATTTCCCATAATGCCATTACAATCGAAAATACATATTAATACAAATTCGCAAAATTCCCGATTTCCCGACAAATTATTTATTTCCGTCGCTGCAGATGAATACTTATATACTATAATACTTTGATGTAATTCGTATTTATATTACGGAGCAATACAAAAATTTTGAACCCCGTATCTATTATATTTCATATCGATATTCTCATTATTAGAGTCGATGTGTAGTAAATACATCACCGGTAGGGAGAAGTTAATATTACAATTTGAAAAATGTACTGTATATATGTATACATAGATTAGACAATTACTGCCCCTGGGCGTCGCCAATTAGTAGTTACGCCACTGTTATCAAGCGTCCAGATTTGGGCGGAAATCAGCACCTAAAACTGCTCGAGATCCCGCATCCCGATTCCCTGTTCGTGATGTACCTATCGCAAGCTATATAATCGAAGACATCTAGAACACAAATGGAATCCGTTAAATTCACAAAAGCACTATATAGCAACCTTCGATAGTCATTTCAATATAAATCATGATCTACTCATGTTCTTGCATTCCCATTGCCACTCGCTGTTTAAAATTATTGATAGACCTCGAGACAAATCATATTGTTGAAGTACGCCTCAATGAAAAAATAATTGGTCGTCAATATAACCCTTTCATTTTTATATCAATTTAAATATTTTTTTAATAAAAAGACATTTGTATTGTATAGTTAAAACTATTTTAATTGTCGTTGTTGGGCAAAAAAAATCAATTCCGTTTGAAATACTTTGTTAGCTTCGTGATGAGGTCCTCTCGATTGTATCGCAAACAAAATTAACATTTTCTTGCGTTGTTGAGGTTTTACTTTGCAGCTCGCTTGACTCTGTGATCCTTTGTGAGTAAAAACGATCTCTTTGCTTATATTGGGCTAGGTGGAAGGCTTTCCAGAATTGAAATTGCATTTAGCTATATCCCTATTCGTTCATCGACATTTTGTTTCGGGATCCACATGCTATACAGCAACCCTCATTGTTTCCACTTCATTGAAAACTTCATTGGGAATATCGGAATGCAATTATTTCGCATTTGGGAGGATTGGGTTCATAATTTTATTTTTTTTAACGGATTTTTATAACTTTTCATTATAAATTTGCTTTCGATAAAATTACTGTATTTCAGTACTCAAAAATAATGGAATTCTAAGCCGAGTGGCAGCAGACCCGTCGAATAACTTCGTCTATGGAAGTTTCAGTAGCCAAAGGTTTTTTATAGGGCCGTGTGAGCCATTTATGTATGTATTTATACTCATAAGGCGTATAATCATCAACCCTCCAATGCCTTGTTGTAATGGATGCATCCAGACAATGAGTAAGACCTTTGTTCTATTTTTTCCAGGAAATTTTGCTTTATCTCTTGCAAAAATTTCCTCTCGCTGTCTATGATTAAAAGTAATATTTTATATAAATATTTATGCAAAGAAGTCGGTCGCACTCGTAAGCGTCAAACAATGACCGATTCGCGCAAAGCACTCTGGCGACCTTTCTTTGACTCAAATGTTAGAACGCAATATTTATTTTTGCAAGTGCTGTGCGATTCAAATGCAAAACAGCGCAATTATCTCCGTTTCGCGGACTATAAAAGCTGTGTCGACGTCTCGTCTAGATTATGGCAAGAGCAACCTGCACTATTACACAACGCAGGGAAAACGCGGTTAGTCTGTTTCTAGGTTTGCCTGCCCACGTTTATGACGAGGAATCACGCAATCTAGAATCGGCATCGCGCCGCAAATAGATCTTCACCGGAGATAGACCGAGATATCGCCGGACTGCTGCGATTTGAACACTCCTCGATTAGCGACGATCCACAGCGGTCGTCTTCCCCGATGCTCCCTGAGTAATTCATTAGGAGCGTTCGTCCCATTGCATGTGTTTATACAACTGTATTTAGTCAATTAATCAGTGAGTCAGTCGTACGCAATTCGTGTAAGCAAGTGCTATGGCTGGCGAAGTGTTATGCCCTTTGACTGGTTAATTCGTATTACAGCTGAGGCTATAGTTCAATGCACTTGTTAATGAGATACTTTCGTCCTATTACATTTAATTTATTCATAGAGGGAGTTCTAGTTTGGGTCCAGCTATCGACATATTGCTGTCATAGCGAACTCTGCTTAGAGGACATGGCTATATAAACGATCCAGAAGTAATGTCGTTTTTTTCTACTTATAAAACTGCAATTAAAGTTTCCATCGTTTTCAACAATGCTTAAAAAATCCTCTTTCATAAAGTTCTTTTGAGCTTATATGAATTTATTTTTCTTCAAGAAGTATGAACAAATGGCAGTCTGTAGAAGCGGTCTTGTAAATATAGGGTAGATGTAATAAAACTTCCAAGCCTAGACTGTTCATTTTCACTGGCCATTTTAACGATATAAGAACGGGCGTTGTCGTTCAGCTTTTATAAGGTATCTTTGCTTTAAACCGGTCTCTTTTTCCTCAGTTGCGCATTCAATCTGCTCAATTGTTCACTGTAAACGTCTATCGTCAATATTTGGTTTGCTTTTAACACTATAATAACAAATTCCTTAACAGTTCTACCCAATACAAAGCAACACTTTTAATGGTTAATCGGGGTTTAGATGTTGAAAGTACATATATTTGTCAACTACATAACAAATGCTTTCTATTGAAATAGCTATTGAAATAATTGTATTGTTTTAGTTCAATAAGTCATACAGAATCCAAAGTCCTTTTATCATAATTACTTCATATTTTATTTGAGCGTTGGCCAAGATGTTTAACATTTAAATAAATCATATAGTAATCATCCCTGGATTAAATTCGGCTTTAAATTGTATACGATCATCAACGGCAAAATTGCGTTTTCTACTTCAATATTACAAACGCGTTTGGTAAGAATCGTAGCATTTCTATTTAACCTGTTAATCTACAATATCGCCCGGTACACGTTTTACAGATATCGAGCGAATTTAACACCTCAAGGACCGATCCCGCTCTAATGCAGGTTTGTATATCGTATTACATAATATCTCAGTAAAACTCAAAATAAAACACAATTTTTTGATCGATAAGTTTGGATGCAGATGCAGAATCACTAAATAACAATTTGGTACGAAAAACTATAGAGAAGGTGTAAATAAGCTAAAAATTAATCCAACCCTCAATAAAAATGTGACGCCACAAAAACGACATTACTTCCGTGTACCCTAATATAATATTATTGAATCACTTCCATTATTAATATAAAATTGTTGAATATCAACCAGTTTTCCGCCTCCACGATATGTTCATTTTTTTGTTTGCATACAATGCATAATATGCATCTATTTTCCGCCCCCTTTTTCCAGCCGCCCAAAACGCTCGCCTCAAGTGCTCAAAACCGAATCGTACCGGCTCACACGAAACAACCAATATAATTTAATAAAATATGTTAAGTTTAAAGCGTTTTCATTATTTATCGTCTGCTAAAACCTTTTGTTCGTGTGCTCATGTTAAATGGATGAGATTCGTTTAATATTAATGAGAAAGATCGACGTGTCATTCACTATATATTAGCGGTAAGCGGAATTAAAATATTCTTTTCGTATTAAATAAATGTATGTCGACCTTTGAAAGTATTTATTGTGTTGAATAAAAACAATAAAACATTCGGATCCTATGAATTAACAATGAGACATGACTTTTGTGGTTTACCAACTTTTGTTCTATGGTGACCATATTTTCTCGGAGTAGATTAAACATCTATTGTATTATTTTTTCTCGATTTGATTAAATTTATTGTATTCAAATCATAAATTGAATCAAATGAACCTTGGATCAATACATGTAATGTAAAATTTATTTTGAATATTTACCCATTTGTATTGCCAACTTATTTGGACGTCAACAAATTTTCTTATAAAATTATTTTCTTAATATTCTCAGTAAAAATATTGACCTTTTCGTTTAATCAACTTCAATATAAATAAATGGAGACTAAACACGTATATTTATTTTACAATTCGAATATTGTCTTTGAAGCGTTGAGGATTTGTCGAAAAATCAACTGTTAATGTGTAATTAATAATGCATAGCTTATATTTCAATGAATTTACAACTGTTGATACTGGATTTAATCAGATTTTTATCATGGGGAATATTGATTCCTAAATAATCATTATTAACCCTTTGCACTCCATTGTCCTCTCTTAGGGGACATCGTAGCTCTAGCATATCACTCGGATGTCCCCTTTAATGGGACATTAAAATTTATTAGTGATTATGAAGAATCGACTTATTCCAGCACAACTTTTTGAAAAATGCATTTTTTTGCAAATATATATTTCTTGATGTCTACAAATTCATACAAGTCCAATATTATTATAATACCTTACTTGGTTTCAAAACTAAACTATATAATATGAGGGTTCATAAATGCACGTTTCTACAGTAAAATGACGCCCAATCCGCTACAAAATAATATCATATTCATCCAAACTGTTCATATCGTATATTCAGTATTGAAGTGAATTGTATACTCGATACATCATTATTATATTAAAATACGGCCACAAGAAGTCCATTGCAGAAATAGGGCAGAAATTCGAGGAAAAGGGTCACATCCATATCATCTGTAACATGCATTCACTTCCTCATGTGCTCGATATTGAGGGTAGTATGACCTCCCAGTTTTATTTATTAACACCCATAACGTATCGAAGGGCCCTTTTATGGTCTTCCCAATAGAAAGATTCGGGTGACTTAATAAACTTAGCAGCTTTCCTCGGAAGGCAATGAAAACTCTTCGAAGCAATTATGTTGATTCACTGAAAATATATTTTTAGCTCACAGATTCAGAACTCTATGTTACTCTAGGGTGAAAGTTTTTTCTTAGGAACTCTAAGATTTTCATGAGGTCAATATAAAGCAGAAAGCGACGGATAGCAATAAGGCGTCGGCTATAGCTTACTTTATTCAGTGCAATGGCTTTGGGATAATTAATCCTTATTTTACAATCCACATAATAGTAATATTATTATAATGATTTATATCTGGTGTGTAAATGTTCCAAAAATGCGCACGAACTTTTAGAATGACCTGATAAATGCATAGGTGATTATTAAAGTCAAGCGTGGATAGAAAATGGGAAACTATCATATGAAAAATCTTTCCCTAGAAAAGTCCCATAAAAAGATCGCTTACACCCAATAACGGATATGGGATTTTAAGAATAATAAAATATTGTTTATTACTTATTTTTTCGTCTCGTGATACGAAAGCATCTTTCTTCAATGTTGACCTTTTTTTGCTTGAAGTTCAAATCGCTTTGATTTCTGTGATTGCTTTCTTCATAATGTTCATCTAGTTTACCATGAAATACTAAATTCCTTTGATTGTTGTGCTTTACTTTGTCGTAATTCATTTTGCAGGGAAAAAATAGCAAAAACTTCCTGACCAAAAAAAATCGAACTTTTACGTATCTCAGCACCCTTTTAGGGAACCAATAAAATCAAGGAAAGCCCATTTTGATACAGAATGAAATTCTATACATTCTTTGTTAGTCTACAATGGGAGCATGACGTTGGTATTTATATTATTGGTTTGGGATTGGTGTGTAGTTTAAGAATCTTCTTGGGTATCATCTCTTTCTGTAGCTCAACTCTAGGATGGACATAGTTGGGTAAACAAGAGATTGACTTCGATGGAGGGTAATATACTGTTGCGAAATTATCTATGCTATCAATTATCCCTAGATATTTAGTAATTTTAGCTTAAACAACAATACATAGGGATATCGTTGACTTGCAGTAAGAAGGCTTATAGAACTTTAAATCCTCACTCAAACAAGTGTTAACTTAATTTTCTCGCAAACAATTAAACTGCATGCGTGCATCACTGCAATATATCGTAACCTCCTTTGAGGAACGTTACTCGTTTATATTTGGAATGCTCCAATTCCATTATAGTACAGTATTGTTTACGATGGATTTGCCTGAATCGTTTATATATTCCCATTGCAGTTTTATCACAATTGCAACATCAAGAGAATCCATATATTAATGTCATGCATTCGCAATGGGTAGAATCTAAGGATTCTAATGTGTTTCAATCCGTTTACATAATCGTAAATATCTTATTCATGCTTAGAGCACCCACACCTCAATGCTTAGATTGACTGGATGCCTGGATGTTTAAAATTTCACATGCAATAAATATCGAACTTTAGCGGGCGAAAGTTCCACCGTTGATCCAACACGGTGCTTATAAATTATGATGTTAAAAAAGGATAAAATAGGAGAGGAAAATCCCGTCGGAATTTGTGAAATGCGATGTTGTAAATATGGGACTTTATGACCCGTAAGCAATTCGATCCACTATCTGAAGATCGCTCGTCTTTTCCGCGTTGTTTTCGCACTTCACAAGTTAAAGCCATTTTCATCCCTGCAATTCAATACCTCTGAAGTTGTTGAGGCGTTTTAACGTGCAGGGGTTGCCATATTTATGTAACGGCGCTTCTAATGTATAATAGTGTCTACGCCATAGGGATGTAACTCTTGAGTAACTTTTTCAACGATAGATCGTCTTCCATACTAGATCAGCCAGATCAAATGTTACCATCTTCGCTCTAAATGTGCTTAATTTTGATTATATTATTACGCTGTTTTTAAATCTTTCAAAGCATCTGATTTATAAATAAAATTGTCTTAAAGAAGAAGAAAAAGGAAGTGTCTTACATTAATTCGATTATCGTCGAGTCTTAAACCACAGCGGATTTCATTGGTAAACTTGTATTATTTTTATTATGAAATCTTATACCTCGGCATATTCTTTATCTTTGAAAAGTACTCAATAAACTGGTTTATACGACTTTAAGAGCCATGACCTCGGATAACATCCAACGTAACACACTCGTCTCACATTTATATAGACTAGAATCGAACGATTCAATGTCAAGTTCCATAGAATTTTCCTATGAATGCAATAATTATTTATTTAGACGTCCCCCCACATAAACAAATTCAAAGCGTGTTTATAGCAATAATAATATTGCTGGAATACTTTTTTGGCCGATTTTAGAGCTAAAAAACAAACGCGTTTACCAGACGGCGAATAAAGTTATCCCCGGGATATAAAATAACGCCCGTGTGCTCAATTTTATGTGCGGATTTTATTGCTTCTGTAGCATTGGTTGTAAAAATCTGAATAGGGTCGGTGCGAAAATGAAATTTCGAATCGTTTTCACCTGTTTTTATTTTTTACACGTGGAAAATCCAGGCTGCATTATGTATACAAGAAAATTGACTTAAGCAGTATTAAAATTTTAAAAGCTCTCGTAAATTAATTCCGCCAGATTTAAGATCTGTTTTTGGTTATTATGCTTTTTTATTGTTCATCAAATATAATTTGATAGAATTCGAACACGAATAAAAATACGCAGTGTATATATATTATACTGCGCATTTAATGCGTTTCTTTATATTTTTTTGCATAAGCACCGAAACACGAATCAATAAACAGCAATGTCAGGGTCGATAATACAAATTATAAGGAAAAGTCAAATCTTTACTTGTTTTTATATTACATTGATTAATAGTTCATATTCGGTTTGTAATTATAAAATTTTTATTGCATCAAATAATGCATGATATCATATTTAGAACAGACATACAGATATATTTATTATAATAATACTATTTGTTTACAGCCCGTTAATGTCCTTGCGAAAAATTTAAAGAGGTTGTTCAGAAATCACTGATGGTCTCTTACTGCTTGCTTCGTCGCTAGTAACATTACGACCTTCCCTGACGAGTCTTTACCACTTCATGACATGTTGTCGACTTATCACATCACTACCATAAGCTTCCAGTGGATATTCGCGATGATATTGTTCTGACAATTAAAAAAAAACGGATGAGCGCACAGACGAAAGGTAGCGAGAGTGCGTGACGACCTCTTCATCGGAATAAAATACTATGACTGAACAAAATGGCCGACAATCATGCGGGACCAAACAAACTGACCGCTATGATTCTAAATGACAAACAATTAAAATAACTCGATTGGCAAACGATTCCGCATCCATCTTATTCTCCTGATCTTCTCCTGATTAAACACTAGGAAAGTTCGAATGTAGATCTGTATACGCTTGAGTTCCCCATTTCGCTCGCGTTCGATGACTCCCAATTCTCGCAATAGTCCAGGAAAAACGGGGCGCTTCTGAGTACGCGCTGTTAACTCTTCGCATCCAAATATTTTCAGGCCGTCGATCCAATCAGTTTCCCTGGACCGCGGTGATCCATCATTGCGAAGTGTGCAATTTAACAGGGCGAAAGTTTGATGTATGAGCCGGTGTAGCCATTTCGTTTCCCGTGCCGAATGTTTGCGCATCCATTGAGACCCTCTTCAAAGAGCCCTCAAACGCCATTGAAAGTTTTAAGTGCGGTTCCATCAAGCATTACGTATGGGTGCTCCGACGCGGCTCCGTGCCTGGCACTCACAAGAGCCCGACTTTATTTGTTATTCCGCGAGTATTTGCGGCCTCGCTCCCATCTTTATCATTTTTCCTTTCGACATCTTCCTTTTTCATAGAAAAGAGATTTCGCCTTCACTTTTTTTTACCACCCCTACGCACATTTAATTTATTCGTCTGCGGCGCGACTGCAGCTATACATATTGAGCATTGAAGCAAATCCGCTTTGTTCGGCATCACAAAATGTTCGAATGATGCAATAAATGACAAATATTTTATTTGATACTATAATCAGTTTTTGCGCAAAAATTTCTTAGAAATGTACATTTAATTAACGATATTAAATATTTACACAAGTGACAAAATATTTTGCGACTCTGTATAACATTTGAAGAACAAGAACAATATCTTTCAGTATTGTCGCCAAAAAAATATCTGTCAAAATTGTATCATTTTGATCAAATCAAACATGTTTTTTTTAAATATACATTTGTGAATGATGTGAGGCATTAATATACTTGATCGTTTTATATTATCATATTGATGGCAGTAAATCCACTACTTCAAAGGAGTTTAATGTAACCAAGAAGCCTTCGAGGCTGCAAGATTATCTCCATAAGCGATATTCCGATAAGACCGGTTGTGACATTGCTATATTTCACATACTGCCATGTGTATCTGAAATATTTAAAAATGCTTCCATTGCAGTCCAATATTATTGTATTCAATATTTTTTGCAATAAAAATTTAAATGGAAAAAAGTTTTGGTAGTGTAGATTAGTTTCGCGATTTTTTATAAAGGTTTAAACTTATATTCTGGAAAGATTATTCTCGTGCCAACCAATGTAGAAAATTTATCGTTTCGATCTATTTTTGTCCCGATTTCCTGAATCTGAAAATGTTAATACTGAGACGATTAATGAAGTCAGGCATGGTTATTGCTACTCATTTTCTACGTCTTTTAAAGTAATCTTATCCTCAATCAACCATATATGAATAACAATAGAAAAACACATCATAACAATATTTTTTTCCTTAGAGACATAAATAAAAACGGTTTTGTTGCGTTTGACCCCTCGCCGTCTCCAGGGGCCCGCAATCTTCGTCGCGGCTGCTTTATGCAGCCCACCACACAGTCGCGGGTAGGGAATCCAATCCCGAGCCAAAATTTCGATCCCGGGATTTCATTAGACAATCCCGGGATGCCGGGATTGGGATTATTAATATTTTAGGAAATTACCTTGATTAATTTGATCAAAAATTACTAATAAGTCCATTTGTTCAATATAAAAAAATCACTTGAAGGCCAAAGAATTTTATTTATTTAAGAAAAGATAAAAATACAATTCAAAAATAGATAAATAAAACACTAAAAAATTCAAATATTGTTTTGAAAATATGCTCGAAGTAATATTAACAGTAAACATCAGTGTTTCGTCATTTAATCTGGATCTGATTTTGGAAGTCAGACAACTTGCTGCTGAAAATGCACGCTCAGTTTCCACACTCGTTGGAGGTATCGTCATCAGATATTTAAATGCTAGTTCGAATTGATGATCGCGTGAGCCCTCATTTTCGTATAAAACCATCAATGTTACTGATAAAATTCTTTTCTGCTGAGGCACGGACTAAAAATCCCAAAATTCCCGATTTCCCGACAAATTATTTATTTCCGTCGCTGCAGATGAATACTTATATACTATAATACTTTGATGTGATTTGTAATTATATTACGGAGGAATACAAAAATTCTGAACCCCGTATCTATTATATTTCATATCGATATTTCCATTATTCGTCGAGGTGTAGTAAATACATCACCGGTAGGGAAAGGTTACTATAACAATTTGAAAAACATATTACTGTCTAATCTATGTATACATATGCTATATATGTATACATAGATTAGACAGTCACCAAGTTCGCCAATTAGTAATTACGCCACTGTTTCCAAGCGTCCAGATTTCGTGGGGAATGTCTCGATTTAGTAGCCTTCATCGTGTTGGTGAGGTGTACGATTTCTGTTTGATAAAAATTTCAACCCCGGGATTTTCGGGATTACGTTTTCTAATCCCGGGATTCTTAAGTACCTAAAACTGTCCGGGATCCCGGGATTGGATTCCCTAGTCGCGGCTGCTTTATGCAGCCCACCATACAGTCGCGGGGTAGTCTGGGAGCCGGACGCGCCCGTGCACCTTTTATCTTAGTCTGAAGCGCCTGGATGAGAAGAACGAGGACGTTCGCCCTTCGATAGCGATGGGGCTCCGCAGCCCCGATACGGACTCGCAGCATACGCGACGGAAATCCGTATTTTATCTCCGTAGTGGGGGCTTTTCTTAATCTCCGACCGCTCATTCGACCACACCGAAAAGGAAGAATCATCAAAAAGACATGGAAACAATTAAAACATTATGAACTTTTAATATTCTAATTTATATACAATTTGTGATAATGCGACGATCACGAGGCAAAGGCTTCCAGATGATGTGAATGGCTGAAAATAAAGTTTGCACGCCAACAATTAACACGACCAGTCTGCAAGGCTCCCCAGAAAGAATAAAATGTCTGTTTATCCTGCAACCCTTAGGATTGGATGCAAGGTCTGAACAGCATAAAGAATTTATTGACCAAAAATCGATAAACAACGGCAAAAATTATTAATTTATTTTATTTATTTACTTTTACATTATTATAATTATTCAAATATAATCGCGCACGCCACAGTTTAAAAATCTATTTTTTAATTACAACACATGTTAACATTGTCATATTTAAGAAGATAAACATTGGTTGGATACCGCTGATTAAACGAGCAACGATCACTGACAGTATTTTTGGTAATAAGATCAACGGCTTTAATTGGTTGTCCAGTCTGAAAAGGGTTATAAATTTTATTATGTTCAATGCGCATTTTGACATAAATAATTGTATTATATTTTAAGTGGCCTTAATTTTAGTATGCCCCTAAATTAATATTATGGTTGCTCAATCTCAATATCATCAAGGAGACGCGTTCAATACATTCCGTAATTTATTATTTTGAGAGCAATGCCATACTGTAAATTAATATAATAGCTTGCTTTTAATAAATATAAATGCTTTAATATATATTTTTATTTATTTTCATTGCAGGTGAGTTTTTGCATCTTCATGGAATTAGACCTTATTCAAATGGCAGTCGTGAGTATGAATACAAACAGATTTAATACGAATTGAATACATGTATTTAAGTCAAGTCTCTTAATCTCCAGCAATAAAATAACACTTTTCTTCCGACGTATATTATTCAGAGCCACAAGTTCATTGCACTCGTCTTTATCATGTTCTTTGTCCGATCCGACTTTGCTGCAATTGAGCGTCTGGTGCATCCCAGTGCAACAATTTCCTTTTATTTTCCAGCTCCTGCTTCATCGTTTTTGTCAATCGTCATTTCATCTATCATCTAAATGCAAACATCCAACAATAAGTTAACGCTATAACAGGATGTGCAATTTAATTATACGAAACTGCAATATGTTTCGCGCATGTCATAACTTTATGCTCGCGTGCTTTCGTTCCCGTAATAAGTATACTTACGATCTAGATTGCTTTCCACATCCTCGCACTCCCGTCATATTTAAGAGTCGGATCGAAGAATTCAAATGATTCGATGAAATAAAACGCTTAACCACGTTTGCAGACTACAATGGAAGATCATCTACTGTATTGAGTCCTCGAAGCGCGCGACAAAATTGAACCTTTATGTTGGCGTCAGAATCACAACGCCTCCGGCTTCTGTGCTCACCTGAGACTCGGTCTGCTTATTTACCTGTCTGTCTATCTCACTAACAACCCCGAATTTGACATGTGGCTTAGAGGCTAAAAATACGTATATTTTTTATTAAAATAAAAAACCTTGCTCCCCCACACGGATCAGTCCCTCTTTTAATATACACACTTTTTAATATATTCGGTCGGTGTGTGACCATTTTTATTTCGCTCACTTTGTTTTGTCGCTTCACATGTGGGTAAAATTATATCTCTGCACGTGTTGTCGTCTTAAAATGTTGGCAAAAGTCCACGCCTTATATAAAGAAATAAATATCAAATTCTATTTTTCCATTTAAGTAAGAGACGTGCTTTCGTTTAGCGCAAAAAATGTGTTTGAATATGCAAAAATATTTTTGTCAGCCATTTCTGCGTACAATAACAGGAAAAGTACTCATATCTAACCAAATAGCGTCTCAAAAAATACCCTGATAATATTTCTTTTAACTAGCGAACATCCGGCATGCGTTGCAATGCCACAAGCGCTTAATTATTTGAAAAGAAACGCTGTACGTGGTTTATTGCTTCAGTTCACGTGTAGCGCAAGCCGAAGATTTGGACGTCTCGAAGACCGACTTAACCACCGTATTGCGCACGCATCCTTTCACTCCTCGTCTCCGCAGCCCAAACCTCATTTCACCAGATCAATATGCACCAACATGGTGCATCCATACAATATGTTTCTATGCCTATGTTATTCCCGTAAGTGTAAACAGTAAGTTGGCAAAGTTTCATCGCAATCGGATGAACGGTATGGAAGCGCATTAAATACGGACATACAAACATTGATTTTTATATATAAAAAAATGTAGAAAACCGAGTCATGCGGTATATACAATTTTGAATGCATACTCGATACATATGCTGGTACGCCTTTAGACCGATCTAAACTTAATTTTACTATGCTAATCTTTGAGACTGCGCAAAAAGTATACATCCTTCCTGTGATACGTGTTGTATTGAAAGCTATCCATGCCAAATTTTGCGAAGTTTCACTCTAGAACTCCCGAGGAAAGCATAGCTAACTCACCCCCTAGACATCTCCACCTCCGCTCGCCTGGATCAAATTTTGTATACATCATTACTCTTTAAGACCTGCGCAAAATAATGGCACCACCTTCCTTTGTCCCTCTCCCCTCGTGCCATTAATAAATTAAATTCAATCAAATAAAGGTCAATTAATGGTGTAGTAAATAAGTGATAATCATATGAACGTACATAATTAGAAATATAATGCAATTGACGAGATTGTCGCAAGAAACTTGTCAATGAGGTCATTTATTGGGTTGATGATGAAGACAACATTAAAAATATTGTATATCGCGGTTTATCTTATCTATATCAATTGCATAAAATATATATATATATATTTTAAATTCAAAAATAAGCAATTTCACCGATATAAATCAATACGTTGCTCAAATGTTGCCGAGTATCGCGATTTCCATTTAACGATCTATTTCACAGAAGATTGAATTTGATATAATTAGAACATTTAGGTCTTAATCGACTCTATGATAAATATTTTCGTTTCGTTATAAATTTAGGTTTGATTCATCGAAGATAAGCATTCATGGTCTATCAAATGTATCAATAACGCTTCCGAAATTTTGAATCCGTACCATAACGTAATCGAGTTCTCTCGTTAAATATTATGTTACACACGTAAACAGACATCAAGAGCAGCGAACATCTCCGTTGCCAATAGACGTATAAGTATTTTACTCCATTACATTGTTTATTATGACACAATCTATTTAGTTTTTTATTGTTAGTATTACTCGAATGGATTTTTATTGTATCAATTTATATAAATGCTTTACCCCTGTAGCATATCACGAACGATACGTATCATAAATTCTGAACATTTCTCTTTTTTTAATACTTCAGTATGAAAGTCGAGTAATTCCAAGAGGGGGATTACTCTCGTCAGTTCTTCAAACTCTGTAGGGCGGTGTCATGAAAAAGCTCTAAATTTCAAGGTGTCAAGTATGGCGTCGTGGGGTAGACAAGACCATGCATAGAATAGTTTTAACTCATATTTTCGTTGTACGTCTACTAAATCATTCGTATAAAAACATTCAAACGTGCGAAATATTCATTGGTAAAATATGTTATGTATGAATTTATAATATTCAATTTTTGTCCCTCATATGTAAGCTTATTGATGTGAAAATATGAAGATCATCTCTTGCCGAGAGTCGAAAAAATGCAGTGTAAAAGCCAAAGTTTGATCTAAATGAAATGGCTGGGGAATAGGTCGTGTCGGTATTTTCCATTCGATGAAATGGTCCCCCTCAAGTTCCTCGGAACCGGAGAAAGATCATTTACACCATAAACACTGACTAGATCCTGTCGCAAAGATATACATCCTTGTGAATAATTCGATACAGCTGAAAGCAACCCTCGTTCACCGCAATCAGCTCTCGCAACCACTGCGGCTTTCAGGAAATTGTTATCGCTCACGACGGCGCTGCGAATACTCCTTTCATTTCACAATCCGAAATATAATTTTATACAAATCTTATCATTTGCTTTCGATAATATAGAATCCACGTCCGAACCCAAACGCTATATAAATATACGGTGAACGTTCGATAACCCATCATAGACCATCCCGACATAATAAACTCCAGTAATAGATCGATAAATCTTCCACATGCTTTCCTCGGTAGTCCCATATGATTTCGAGAATCTTGATCGATTTCCCAAACCCGGATAAATTGCCTTGTAACCGAACCAATTTGGGGATGCGCGCCAAATTCATAATATATTTGCTCTCGTTTGGCTAAATTTGGAAATACGCTTTTCGCAAATGTCGCTACAAATCATGTTGGAAAACTTCCTACGCTCTCTTTTTACATTTCAACTTTTGCACCATTTCTCGCGCATAAACTGGATTCATCGTGGCTTTGGTCGGAAAAACTTCAGTCATACCTGCCAGCGATTTTGAGTATCTACTCTCGCATTAATTGGCCACAAGTTTGGTATTTAGAATGGATTAAAATTGCATTAAGAAATGAGCTTCTATTCCTGTTGAGTCTCCTCTAATATATACCATCAAAATAATTGTAACGGAAATATCCACAAAATTTTGGTCATTGCTAGAAAATTTTCTTCACGCTGAAAATATCACACGTATTTGCGAATCCTCGAATATGAACAAAAAGTACTCATTAACGGTCGCTATGAACCTAATTCACGACTGTCTAATCTATGTATACATACATAGAGTACATATATGCTTTTCAAATTGTTATATTAACCTTTCCCTACCGGTGATGTATTTATTACACCTCGACTCTAATAATGGGAATATCGATATGAAATATAATAGATAAGGGGTTCAGATTTTTTGTATTCCTCCGTAATATAATTACGAATCACATCAAAGTATTATAGTATATAAATATTCATCTGCAGCGAAGGAAATAAATAATTTGTCGGGAAATCGGGAATTTTGCGAGTTTTAGTCTCAGCAGAAAGGAATTTTATCAGTCACATTGATGGTGTTATACGAAAATGAAAGCTCACGCGGTCATCAGCTCGAACTAGCATTTAAATATCTGATGAATGGAGGCTGAGTGTGCATTTTCAGCAGGGAGTTGCCTGGCTTCCAAAATCAGATCCAGATTAAATGACCAAACCCTCGATGCTTTAATGTTACTTGATTGATGTAATGATTTGCATCATCGGATTATCACATATATTTTTTTCAATATATGACTCGTACGCTGTAATTGTTGATGAATCAGCTCAAATATTATATCAAAAAGAAAATATACATTAATGTTTGTCGATTGGATTGAAGCTCTGAGATGTCCGGGAGGGATGGTTATGGCGTAAAGTGGCTCGATGTTATTTTATATATATAGTATTTCCACTTTTGTCGCCGTTGTTTGACTCGACACCCGAATAAACAAGAAGGATCATATTTCTTGCGAGACTATGTGACAGAGTCTGACAACTTCCACCTGCCTCCCGAAGGAGGACCTGGATATCTTCGACCGACTCGAAAATTGATATAAATGTTTTCCCAAGCCGCACTGGCTTATGCGTGCTCTTTGCCTAACGGGCCTAAAGTCTTCCTATCGCACTTTATTTATATGGCTTTTGTATATAATCACAACAAAGCGCTCCTTTTTCATTTCACACATTTGTTCCATGCTTTTGGTCTTGTTTCCATTTCCTTGCGTTATATATTGTGTATGTAATTCGTGGTAAATTGAAATAATTCTATTCTTAATTGCATTTAAACATGCATTGTGTGCATTAAAGAAATTGAAATCGAGCTAATAAAAAAGGAAGCTAATACATATATGGTTTTTTTTTTTCGTAATTGATACAATTTAATATAATACTCTTTGCCCCGTGCATACATTTTGACTGGCTTTATTTTGTATATAGTGCCTTATAAAAACACTAACAAAAAGGTAATGTTCCATAACCACACTGAAACAATATTGACCTGAACCTTAGTCGTAAAATATTCATAAAAAACGTTAAGTCAATGTATTCCTAATTGTATTAAAATGGCAAGGAGAAACGTGTCCTATCGCAGTATAAATGGTAAATTTCTCAACCGAGCCCCAAATAAAACTGATAGAACGACCGAGGAAAAAATCTTTCGAATGAGATATATACACGTGTATAGCACCCTGTCGGGGGCCATTTCGCGGGGCGGATCCTCGTCTAAGATTGTGGGCAAACGAAAGAAGGTCGGAAAAATAAACAGAGAGTAACGCATAGAGACAGCGGCAGACTGCCGAGCGAGCCGCGTCCGCTGGGAAAGACACTACGCCTGGAAAAGCAAGAACCGAGCAGACGGAAAACCCTAAGTGCAGACCGCGCGAATTTATTAAAACAGCTCGAAAATCCGGAAAAGAAAAGGCCGAAAGCGAAGGTCTTGAGTGGATATTTGCAATGATAATTTTCATCCTTTTTTCGCATTTAAAATACGGGCGGAGCAACGCTCGCACGAAAAAAAGAGTTAACCTCTTTTTATCGCCTTTATCACCGTGTGACCTTTTCACCTCTGTTGAGACCTTTCAATGCTCCGCTCTGCGGGATGAGGACGTTTAACATTCGAAATGGTATCGTACATTTTTTAAATACATGGAAAATTCCCTCATGGTATATTGGCTTCCGTTGGAGATAAAACCTCGTAAGAATGCGATAAGGGGTTTCGAGCTGCTGCGGAAATAAATACGTTTCATTTTCTTCGGTCAACCGCGGAGATACCTAAGTTTTCCCTCATTTTGTAGGTTTTCCGCGAGCCATTTTTAGGCAGGAATTTAAGTAGTAAATATTTTCGTCGGGTCGAGCGGATCAGTGATTCTTGTTATTATCTGAGAATGACAGTGATGGTTGATAAATCGATCATGTTGCGTGGATTTGCTTTTTAAAACCGTCGTTTGTTAGTCATGCGAATGATTGATGCTATTTTTACTTCAGATTCTATGAAATCTTATGACATGTTACGTAAATAAATCGCAGATGTTTATTTTGAATGTATGAAGATTTTGCAGGTTTGTCTATATTCCTTGACTTGCAGATATCCAATTTTTTCACGCGTATATATAATGTTATGCTTTAGTTGGTACGCTAACCCTGATGTAGAATGGAATGTGAATTAAATACTTGCTACATAAACCGCGTATTTTGCTTATAATCGTTGTTGTATTCGAGCAGTATCTTAATGACTAAATAATGATGTTCAATATTTAAATGCTTATGTCTGCAATTGTTCATAGATTTAGTCAATGACAAATATGAGATAAAATCCTAATCAATTCCTTCTTCAAGAGAAAAAAAATAAAGGCCTTGGTCGCGGCAAAACGTATTCTTCCCGTCGGCTCCCCAGTAGTCTCGCAGCTTAAGTTTTTCTCTTCAAGGAAACAAAGCTTTTGACCAAGAACCTTCATAACGGATGAAAACATCTTTCTTTGCCGCATTTTTTGCAGGTAAAACAACTCATATTTTCTCTTCTCGTGCGAATTTGTTGACGTATCTTAAGATAATATCTCACTAATAACTGTCATCAACATATCGAATATTATTTATGATTTATCCATTCAATCGTATCGTCCGAAACATTTCTAAAAATGACTGAACAACTTTAGTAAAAGTATGCAATATTTTCTTCACAATCCTTGTCGACACATTTGTCTGTTTCACTCAACTTTAATTGATGCTAAACATGCTGCAATTATTTTGTCTGGTTGGTTTGAATGCATTTTTAGCATTCATTGCGTACGTCGTTTCCATCAGTGAAATTCAAATTAACGCCTGCTTTAATAAGAAGTCTCAGCATTAATCAAGGATATTGACTTATCCCAGATGGCACGTCTGCAGCAATCTCTTATCTAAACTGAGTGCTTTCGTATTTGCATTTCCCTATATCCCAGATCCACGTCGGTTGCATTCTCTTCGGTATTGTTCTTCGTGCCTGCTTTTAGTGTGAATACAAACAATCGTGAGCAGGCAGACTCATAAACGCGAAGCATTTCCATATAGTGAATATGCATTACCGGTCCTCGCTCCCTCGGGTTAATGTATCAAAGGCTTTACGAATTTCTACAAACGTATCGCTTTCCGCGATTCTATTGTTATTGCTCTCCACCACTTTAATTATTCAACACTAGACTATTTTCCTCGAAGCTTCATTTGCGTTGTGTTTTCTTGGTCAAGTACATGATGCACCACATCACGTAGCTATCTATGTCAATTTGCAATATTTTAATCATACATTTTTAGACGATACTTGATAATATCTTGTTTATTATAACCGCATTTGACTTGTATAAAGGTGTTAAATCTGCCGATAAGTTTAGATCACTTTCGACATAACAACTTGTAATAATCTTAGAAGGTCCTTGTTTTTTTTTTTATTTTCAATCGCTGTTTCAAATTATCAGTATATTTCATTAATGAAACTTATATACATTTACGTTTAAGACTTAAATAAAATTTAAACTTTCTACAGCAATGTAATAAACCGACTTTTTACCTTTAAATGAGTGCACTGTTATCAGCGGTTTGACAGCTACAACGACATGGATTTATCAAGGCTTGATGTGACAGACTTTGCATATGTAATCTTAATGATTTTTTATAATGCACATTAAGACTTTTTTTTATGAAAGTTTCTTCCAAAAGTTGACATTGTCGCAAGAATTTTATAATTGCGATATTATCGCGTCATTTGACTGGCGTTAAAAACGAACGCCCTAGACGCTGGCTATCCTTGAGTCTCGTTTAAAAATGTATTTATACCCCGAAATTAATATTAGTCATGCCTTTCGCGTATCCTTGGCCGAAGTTAATATCGTGCAGACTACGTGTGTGTCTGTAATTGCGAAAATCCATCGTACTTCGCCTGACCGCATATAATTCATAGATTTTCACCTACGCAAATTCGACATCTCCGGTGCTCAGTCGAACCGCAAAGCCGGCTCCCGTACGCAATCTTTCGGTCGATTAACATCTGTAATCTTAGCAAAGCAGGTACTCCAATTTCGGAGCTAACTAATGGTGCCGAATGTGGGCGCTGAACATTTATCGTTCAGGATTTGTTCATTTGATCCTTCGATTCTGCTGTTTCGGAAACACGTTGGCGTTGCGGCCTTAGATAATCGTTCAGTATTATAGTTATTTAGTCTCTCAGCTACTTGGTAAATTCATGAATTTCGTTGTTACCATGCTGAAGTCTTACGGTACAATATAATAATGTATATATTCATCAATGAGACTTTTCACGCAAAGACGGGATACTGTTTAAAAAGATCTTTAACAAAATTGTTCTTAAACTCTCAAAATTGGCTAATAAATATTTGTATTATTTTTTGTCGAAAATTATTGTTCAGCCGTAGACAGTATAGTGCGAACTGTTACATAGGGACCGGGGGCGCTCTCGGAGGCAGAATCCCCGGGCGGATCCCTGCTCCCAAGCGCTCGTCGGGATGGCCGGACTGATGGATGGGGGTGGAGAGGCGTCGGACGAAAAGATTCTCTTCTCTATGTAACTTTTTTTATTCGGCACTAAAGAGAGGAATTTGGCCGCAGAAAGGACGTCCTCCCGCAGCCAAGGCCAACCGCCAACTCCCGTCTCCTGCGCGTCACCACCCAACCAGCAACGATGCACGCGCAAGAAACGATCGGTCGGTAATTGCAGGTGCAATGATCCCGCAGCGCCACAGAAGATGGCGCTGTCAAAATAGCACATTGCACCCGAAAAGAGACGAAAGATGTCGCTACTAATCTGAAGAATTAAATCATTAAAGTAATGTCCTACGTGACGCAAAAATGTATCTCGGATTCGTTCCTATACCAACTGATGGTGTATCCTCGTTCATGTGAAACTTACCCCCGCAAATTCGAGACTGGGTGATTTCCTATTTCAGGTTGACCCTCCCAGTTCGTCGAATACAAAGCGATATAAAAGGCAACGAAAGATGATGATATCTTTGCCTAGTGGAATTCTTCATCTGTCGCTCTTCCGTCTGTTTGTTGTTCCTCTTATGCTGGGTGTATGTATCAAAATATATTTTTTTCTCGAGTATTTTCCAGAGAAAGTACTAAAAGAGAGAAAGGACATCCACTGCAAAGGTAAAGCGAGCATCAATGCGTGTGATAAAATAAAGAACTGCGCCACAGTGCGCATGCGCGAACGAAACAGATTCCGATCCGCATCCATTCGTCAGTCAGCTGCAGACGTACACCAAAAAATAATAGACTTATACATATTTTTGAAACATTGGAATTTATACATATATGATACAGTGTTTAAATATTCTTGACGTGAGTTTAAGGAGGTATTTTACACCACGCATGCATAACATCCATGGACCGCACGCCTCCGATATATATGAAAAAATCCACCCCAAACATCCCTCTTATCCCTGCTCCGAGATTCTCTTTCGAGTGCGAATTTTTCCGAAGAGCTTTTCGTCATAATAATAAAAGCTCTACATGGTAGTATTTATGGCGCTTCAGATTGCCGCCCGACATCCGCCCCCCGTCACTTCCTACCTTGCAACGCACCACGCAACATCCGGTCTGAGTTAAGGGCACATGTTCATCGCTGCCTAAATCGCAACACCCTTCAACCCCGTGTTGTAAAATCGGTGTGAATGGAAAATAATTGCTATTCATAAACGAAATCGGAGCTGCGTGTCAGCCAGGCGAAACAGGAAACATTAAGACGCTACTCGATATCCATTGTTTACCCATTTATTTGCATAGCGGCTAGTAAAAGTTTTTGGCATCATATCGCGCAGTTACGCACGTTAATTGTGTCGAAAGGATGCGGACAGATTTATTGCTATGCTAACGATGAATTGGGTTTTTATTCATATTTAGAACGCGACTTGAACTTGGCTGGTCGTACCATCACTGCCGTCTCTCGATAATGGCACCGAAAACGTCCGGAAGGATTATGTTCAATATTTGTGACTGTTTTGTATGCAGCCATTTTGACCTGAATTTGGGTGGCGCAACTTTAGTCCTGTTCAAATGCAAATCCGATCGGTCTTTTGAATATGTATGATCTTTGACTTGTGCATTTCAATTTTTATCAATTATGTATGTCCTCATAACAATGCATTGAATAATTCAAGCCGTTTGATTAAATCGATATACGTTGCATAAAAGATGTGTAAACTTCATTCGAATCGTAGGATCCCAAAGATTTTTGATATGTAAAGCTATTATATTTGGTTTTAAATACATGCTTTTACATCATTTGGATTATTGCAGAGCTTTATAGTCTACAGATTACTTCAACCATTGCTAAATTTACACAAGTTGCTTTTAGATCTTTTTTAGATTTCTTATAATTTTTTTGAAGTGAAACGTTTATAGGTTCGGTATGACAAATTGGACTGAAAATCACGAAAAATGAAACACTACCTTCTCCAAGTCAAAAATAAAGTAAAAACAGATGGAATCGTTTCTAATCTCCGGTCGCATAAACGAGAGATGCTACGCGCAAGCGCAGCACCGCTTTTACTGTTTGTCTATACGTAGCATAAACCAACCATTACACCAATATCAAACTTATTTTATTATATATTACACAAACCCATATATATAAAATCAACTTTTCCTAGAAGCTGAGTCGTTATACTTGTACCGCGCGAGACTTACGCATTTTTTTAAAAATATAAATTATTGATTAATCCGTACTAGTTTAGTACATAGTTTTTTTTACTAATCCATCTCTCTTGTGTATCTCACATGTCAACATTGGATTAATTGACTCATAAGTAAAATTTATTATATTTAGATGTAATTAAGATAATGATATGATATCATGAGACAATCTGGAATCGTGCAAATTGAAACTTCAATCCAAATATATTAGGTAAAGCGGAAAGAAATGTCATTTTTTTGTTATTTGGAGAAAACAATTATTATATTATTATACAATTATTTTGTTCTGCGTAATCCTTGCTGCGTGTGGTCTTGCATTATTATGCTGTGATATTCTTCTTTGGTTTTTCCGCTTTTGACCTATCTAATTGTGCATAGTATAGCTCTGCTGTGACAGTTTGACCAGGTTTTAATAATTCGTAGTGAATTACGCCAAAAAATCCCACCAAACAAAGGAGGACCTTTTTCAAGGATAATGACGGTCGAGGTCACTGTTTTTTCCTTCTCGGACTGTTGTAGAGGATCCACTTCTCAACCCCAGTAACGATCCTTCATAAAAATGGATCGGTTTCATACCTGAACAATAGCGATGAACAAATGATTATCCGTTGTTTCAAGACCGTTGATGACAATTCGTGCAGTACCCAAATTCCCTGTTTATGTTTTTTCCCGAGTCTTTTCAAATGGTCTTTTACTGTCGATTAGGGACATGTTGCCATATGTATCACAGATGCTCTGGTTAGCTTATTTTGTTTTTAATCCTTTGTCGAATAAAAACAGTAAACAAGATCGGAAATGGGTCTCATCAATTTCTGGAAAAAGTAAGATAAACAACAGACGCAACCAAAAAAATGTCATTTTTTTCCGCTTCATCTAATAATCATCCTGATTTAACCATATGTGGAGAGCAATGGAAAACCACCATGAAAATTCCTGAAAAAAATCTGACGTAGATCACTGATGTAACCAGATCTGGAACCTGAAGGGGAAAAAATCTATTGTTGTTTATGAATGATAATTTTTTTTTTCAAATTTTGTATAAGTTCGAATCCGCGTAAATTGAGAATTTACTGTATGCCGATGAAAATTTATAGTTTCTCATGGAGAGGCTTTATATGGGCATGCGATACGCTATGAAATAATTCTTCTTCAATTAAAAACCTGGTGGGTTTTTCTGCGGTTTTTGTTTGAGCGTGTGTAATAAACTTCCGTAGTTTTTGTTCGGTTGCTCGGCTTAAGAAATTCATAGTAAATAACTCCAGTCAGATACCACCAACAACTGCTGGCGAATTTAAATATTTGAATTTTGAGAATTGCATAAATTATATTTATATATTTTATTGTCTAAAAACGACTTGTGAGTCCTAGCTTATTCATATATACCACATGCTATCCTGCGGGATCATTTACGGGCTTTGAGCTTTTTTATTCTTTGTTAATATTATATATATGAATTTGTGTTTTAAAAATCTCCATTTTGTAAAGACACATAGCGAAAAAGCAGGGAATTGCTGGCGCTTGAGTGGGTAAAAGAGTCTTCCAAAGTGTCATTCCTGGCTTTTGGACCATTGTTGTTTTTTTATTTTAATTTTCTTATACAGTCGAATATGTTCCTCGTTAGTTTCAAGATATATGACACAAAAAATAAAGCAGACGAATCATACAATAAGAAAAAAAAGTTACAGAGACGTTTCCTTCACCGTACCTATACAGAACTTGAATCCAAAATAAAGCATGCGAGATTTATTTCAAGAGGACCTAATTTATCCATATAAACTTGTTTTTTTTTATATAAGGAATCCAGGGGTTCTAGTTCACTGTGGCTTATTATATATAATGCAGTATAAAGTTATCTCTCCACGTTGACCTCATTTAATTAATACCCGATATTGTAATTACATAATTTTGCGGGGAACCGAATTACGCTCGTAGTAATTTATAGATTCTCGGTTTACACGCTGCGGTTTCATCGCTCATAAGCTCGAACCGATCCAGAGTTTTCCTATGATATTTTATTTGCGGTTTTGAGGCTCCTCTCGTGTATCGCAGATTTATCGCCTGTCATTGGAATATCACACGCGGCTCCGCCGAAATTCGCATACATCGCGAGAAAACTATGTCATGCGATCTGTAAAGAAATGTCCGTCTCTCATTTGGGCACTTGGGCGTATTAGATTTTCCCGGAGCCGCGGAAAGATTGACCTTGCAGTCGTATTTTATGCGCTCCCTTGTATTTTTCAGGGTTTTCTTGAGAAAATAACAGTACAGGGTGTTGCAGAAAGGTCCCCCGTGTGTTTGAGCGGCGCCTGTGTGCGTGTGCGCGCCACACGTGGGGCCCGCGGCGCAGGTCCCTTCTCAGTGTGGCGTCGTCCGCGACGCCAGCCGGTTATCGGCACTACCGGTTTCCGTGTCCGCTTGAAGAGCCCCCGGTTTTCATCTCGGAGGACTATTTGGGAAAATCGCAACCCTGCGCCGATTCGTCGGCGATGGTTTCACAGCCCATTGTGTGTTTATTCAAATCAATCTCGTGTGAGGGATTCGTTTTTCTAATGAAATTGAGTGCCAATCGTCTGGGATCATGGAAAATATTGTTGAAATAACTGTATACATTAACTATTCATTGAAGAAATATTGAACTGATCGTGCATTAATAATCCGTATTTATATAAATCGATTTTTAACTATCAAATTTTATTTAGCCAATTCTTCACAAACGGTTATATATTAATATTAAATAATTTTTCCGACAACTTTTATATTCCACATTATGTCATTTGGGTAGTACTTTTATTCCCATTTTCTCATCTCTAAAGAGGTAAGCACTAATGATATATGCTTTTGTATACTATCTGAATAATGAGGTCGTTAGACGAAATGAAACTCGTTTGGAATAAAAACACTTTTTTAAAAAAGTCTTACGGTAATATATATTTTTTTATATTTTCATAATATCTAAATTTTATACTATATATTTTTTTTACTTACCCAACACAATACTAATAGTATAAAAAAGTTCAACTAGATAGCTATAGCGATGACATTATATTTATTTTGCGTTCGTATATAGATTATTGATTTTTTTTCCTAATGTGTCTAAAATTATGACAGTTGTGACAATGGATTGTGATATATCATTGTTGTTGTCGTCGTGATGTTGCCTAGAAGCTCTTGTATCACAATTTTTCACCCCCCCATATTTTTATACTCGCCATTATTTCATTTAAAAATAACGATGTAAAATTACACAATATCGTTTTTTTTCATGGAAGTCCTCTCTTTGCATCATGTGTTTTATTTTAAAAAAGGCAAACATCGAACACCACTCACCATTGATTGGTTTTCTAATCGTTCTTCTATGTTGAGTGTCACTCGTCGTCCACAGAAATTCAGTGGGTTTTTATCGGTCTCCCTGGGAATTAACGTCGAAGCACTCTCGACCGTAAATTAATTACGCCAAGCTCACATGTTCATTTTCCGCAATTTTCATAATGACCAGGCTTTTCGTCTATGGGGGTGAACATGGTTGCCTCGCAGCATGGGTATTAAAATAATTGTGTTATATGCGAGGCAATATGCTGCTTTTAGTACTTTTTTATTATTTTTCGCTCAGCCGCGGAATACGGTCGTAAAATAGGAAAAGCTGCTGAAAACTTCAAGTATAATTTTCTCCGGGTGAAACTTCGTCTTCTCGGTCTGTGGATAATGCATTGTAGGAATATCGATGTCGAATTTTTGTTTTCGTCCATTTTTGCCCCTATACAATATATACAATATATATTTTTATTAGAAAAATTAATTTAAAAAACTACCCAAAATAAATACATCAACATGACCAAGTGTGTAGGTATAGTGAATGAGTTCCCAAATTTATATTACGTAAGTTCAGGATCTATATTGTGGAATAAAATTTTACCTTATCAAAAAATACTCGCATCGGAAAAGCTCATATAAATATTTATCCCCTGGAAAAACTCTTATGGGAAATATTTTCGTCTAAAATCCTCTTATCATCTTTAAATCTGCCAATATATCCAACCTTTTTATCATCACTGGATGAAATTCTGTATATTTATTTTAAGTAAATTTATAGTAACTTCGATGCAGTTATATTTTAGTGTACGAGTCCAATTCGATTTTTGCGAAATTCAAGGGATCGATCTGATTCATAAATTGCTAGTATATGAGCCCGTGAGCCTCCATTTTCGTATAACACCATCAATGTGACTGATAAATTTCCTTTCTGCTGAGACACGAACTAAAACTCGCAAAATTCCCGATTTCCCGACAAATTATTTATTTCCGTCGCTGCAGATGGATACTTATATACTATAATACTTTAATGTGATTCGTAGTTATATTACGGAGGAATACACAAATTCTGAACCCCGTATCTATTATATTTCATATCGATATTCCCATTATTAAAGTCGAGGTGTAGTAAATACATCACCGGGAAGGAAAGGTTAATATACCAATTTCATAAACATATATGTACTGTATATATGTATACATAGATTAGACAGTTACTGCCCCTAGGCGTCGCCTAAGCTTGCCAATTAGTAGTTACGCCACTGTTTCCAAGCGATTTCGGTGGAAATGTTTTGATTTAGTAGCCTTCATCGCGCTGGTGAGGTATGCGATTTCTGTTAGGTAAAAGTTTCAATCCCGAATTTTTCGCAATTATATTTACCTATCCCGGGATTCATGAGTACCTAAAACTCTCCGGGATTACGGAATCTGGGATTCCGGAATTGGATTCTCTACTTGTGAGACATCTTTTCAGTGCAACCGATGCAGGAGTAGCTGACAAAAGTAATATAATGAGTCTAAACGTGTGGTCACTTCACTGTAGTAATTGGTATACTAAAAAACCATGCACCAGAAACCACGCTCGTGGAATCCGCTCATATAGGACTGAGAATTTATCCACTATGCCAAAACTTGATTTTATTAATACCAATCGTTTCTAATCCAAATCAAAATATCGATAATTGTCGAAGTCGTATAAGGAGCTAATTTTAAATATTCAATGTGTGTTATGCTATTGATTAATTGTTCATCAGAAAATCTAAATGGACAATGCCTTTAATTACTTAATAGTTTAATCCACCAAATACGAAATGAGTTTGCTTTCTAACTAATGACAATACAACGCTTTGGAATTCTTCGGCTGGATTTTGTAAAAAAATGCTTCATTATTTATCATGTAAATATGTAGTATGTTTATAAACGACGTATCGACCATTACAAGTCCTCGACTAGGTCGTGCGTGTATCGACACAAATCGATCGAACTAAGTGTTATTCGAGAGATAATTTACATGCAATACAAAGACCTTTAATAT
Source organism: Stenopsyche tienmushanensis (assembly GCA_008973525.1). Classification (NCBI taxonomy): domain Eukaryota; kingdom Metazoa; phylum Arthropoda; class Insecta; order Trichoptera; family Stenopsychidae; genus Stenopsyche; species Stenopsyche tienmushanensis. The sequence goes on from WACJ01000025.1 coordinate 697,571, forward strand.
ACGCCCAACATTATTCCAAAATTCCATTATCGAAACATAATCAATACAGAGCAACTCAAGGCCTTTTCCTTAACGCGGACAAAAAAATATTGAATTTTATTTTTACATAAACCCTCTCATTCTATGTGGGATGATTGAATCGTATGATACATCTAGATTGAACATTCGGTTAATTATCGAATAATTGTGAGCTTTGTTGTGCTATAATTTGGCAATAGACTTTGAACAACCCTTGACCCGAAGGCGTGCCTTTCATTTATCTTCATTATTGGATGCATGTTCAGCAGAGGACGACAAGCCTCACTACGTATATATGGATATTCATTGCACTGCATTGGATGCTGTGATTTAATTATTTATCTACGGCCCGCTTGCTACATTTGTCCTTTTGCTTGCTCAATATCGATTTTGTATGTTTAACGATATTATTCCTGCCAAACAGATACTGGATGCGGCAGTACCGAAAATCATTAGCGTAGACGCAATGAATCATCCGAACAATGTCGTTTTAATACTGTCACTGGCATACGTGGGTAGTTTGCGAAATGATTAATCGACGAATATAGTACTTTTATTATATACACATGAGTGCCTTTTCTCGACATTGCTCCCCGTAATTCGGCGGCAATTGCTTAGATCTCTTTTTTCATTCCGACAATGTCGACCAATTTCCCACATGTTCAATTTGCAATTTCGAACAGCTTGGCGTGTCCCGTTGAGGTTCAAGTCAATTTGTGTCGCCGCAATTCAGACTTTGGTTGTATGAATATTTCATCAGAATTTGCATGCTAAGTCGCTGACAGTGACTGACGTATCACGCGGCTGTAATTTTCAGCTTTTAACCGTTTCGATGCCGCTTTAACCCAATTCAGACCTGCGATTGAATTAGCTCGTCTGCGGGATGCATCGCGATTTGCAATGGCGAAATTTGTCTCGGTGCATCCAAGCAGTTCGACTACAGGCCGACACGAAAGCTCTATTCATGACGGTTCTCAAATATTAAATTGGAATTTATTGGTGTTTGAATTAAGTCACGTGTTGACCGTGACTTTTTTTCGATGGTCTTTTAAGGTCTGCGGGTCGTGTTTTCTTTCCATAAAAATCGGCGAATTAGAGTCGTTGAATCGCGTGCATTTCTTTTCAGTCCTTGTTAAAAAATATCGTCGATTCTAATGAAAAAGTCGCCCATATTTTTCCCTTCGGAATTGCGGTCTTTAAATTCATGACAAGGTCGCGGTTTGCTTTATTGAAACCGTTGCAATTATTTTGCGTGGTTCGATGCAATTTGCAAGTACTTGAACTACTCGCCAATGTAAATTGGCATTTGGATTCGAATTATTTTCAAATTAATGCCTAAAGTGATTCAAAAAAGCCTTTCAAATCGAAACTTCAATTTTTTTGACATTGTGAATGCTTTGAAACCTTCTACATTAAACTTTGTTTTTTCGCTACAAATTTGTGCATTTATTAACCCTAATAGCTTCTTAAGATGGCATATCAGCGAACTATCATAATTTTAAAATAATTGTTGCATATCAGTAATTTACCAACAAACCTTGTCTGGCTTTATTAATCATTTCAGAATTTAATTTCTTAGAAGCAGGAAATCTGAATTTGAACTCGAACCTTTATAAAAGAGTTCACGAACTAACCCACTATACACATTTGATTTGATACATCAACATTATTTAAGTTCATTCTGCATCTCTCGTCATTAAATTCAAATACAAAGATTTAAGGACTAGCATTCGAAAAGGAACATTTCCTTCTTCCTACGGAATCCTTTGTTCATTCGTTCCGTTAGATCCCTGTTCGTCAAATCCTCGATGCTAAAATGTATCTACTGATTTATGTCATCGTTAAAATTCGTAAATCTTGCTTCCTGCGTCAACTTGTTATCTTCTACTTCGTTAACCCGTTCGTTAACTCATCATCTCTTTGAGCGAATTTTACAAATCTACCAAGCTTTTCCTTGTAGACCTTTTCCGAGTCTGTCATACTCTGGGCTTTCTTTTAATAGACAAATTAACCTTATATACGTATTAAATTATTATGTACTACGCCATCTTACTTATAAGCTAGTTTCTTTATAAAGATTTCAACTCAATGAGCATATTTAGCAGTGGACTGTATAAATTCTTAGTTACATGATTTGAATCGATAAAATCAATTTATTCTTTAAATATTCTATTAGTCTCCCTTATCTATCCCACACCGAATGGACCCGTTATTAAACCTCAATCATTGAAATCCGATTGATTCTGATTAGGTGTCATCTCAATGTCTTAAAACATATATGATTGTATTAAGCGTATTCAATAAAAAAACCAAATTCACAGTTCGAATAATTGATTACGAACTCAAACGACTATATCTCTTGCGTTCTTTGTTCTCCATGCTAATTAAGAAATCGATCCAGTCCATCGCGAGGAGGCCCCGCCGAATCCTTTCTGACGTTGTTTCCCTCGTAGGAAATAAATTGATTTCATAATGAAAGGCGTCTGCTCGGAAACGGAATCGAGATAATTTCCACCGAGATGGATATCAGTTATAATTCCTCTCCTAATTGGACATTAACGGTCGAATCATTTGCAGAAAACGCTCCCCGCCCCCTTTTCTCCAAGATTAATTCGTTGTTATCTTGATGTTGAAAATATCGAAGCTACGTGCCGCGGATGGGAAATCGCGAGTTTTATTGACACGTGTGGGGAGGGGTTGTCATAAAATACAGGTAGTTTTTCCACCGGTCAAGAGGCCATTTGTCAACCGGTCGCTGACAAATCGACCGGTAATTATCATTCGAGTGAAAGTCCGGTCGTGCGAGGGTCGCTCGTATATTCAATTACCCCATCTTGACCATAAAGCACTCCGCCGTCATCGCTTATGGAAATGAGTAAAAATTATCGGAAATGTTGATGATTTAGTGCTTTTGTCTCGTTGGACCCCCACGATTTCGTCCACTCGATTTAATCCCCTAACCGAGTATATGTTATCGATCACCAAAATCAATATATGTACATACATATATATATATATAAACTAATAGGCTAACTTTTTATTGAAATAAATAATATTATTCTAAATATATGTTACTAGCGAATACCCGGCATGCGTTGCAATGCCATAAGCGCTCAATGATTATTTGAAAAGAAACGCAGTACGTGGTTTATTGCTTGAGATCACGTGTAGCGCGAACCGAAGAGCTGGGATCTATATTGCGCGCACATCCTTTCCTTCCCAGTCCCCGCAGCCCAAACTTCATTTAAACAGACCAATATGCGCCAACATGGTGCATCCATACAATATGTTTACCCCTATGTTATTCCCGCAAGTGTAAACAGTAAATTGACAAAAATTTATCGCAATCGGATGAACGCTTTGAAAGCGCATTAAATATGGACAAACAAACATTTATTTTTATATATTAAGAAGATGTAATCAAATACAAACATCACAATAATTTGAAAAATCCATGAATATCTCGCAATTGTAGAAGCGAATCGCTTGGCGTATCCTCGACACATGAACACCTTACAAATCAAGTAATAATAAATGCTTTTTGTATAAGGTTAGTTCTCATTGTTTTTCACATATGATTAAATTAGGATAAGATTATTCAAATAAAAGTTATTAGCGATGACAAAGTCAATGAGTGAGTGGTGAAATTATTCTTATTTCTAAATAATATTTCAATGATTAATGCAAATCTGTCATTTATAGGCGGCCCTACCCAACATTATTAACATGTGGATGTTTAATTATTCAAAAGCAGGAAATCAGGCTTGACCTAGATCGAGATGTATTAGTACAGCATGAATATGAACCTGACCCTTTATAATCCAGGAACTAACCCAATGTACCAGGGAAGGCAAAGCTATCCCTGGTATTTTGGAGGTAGATTGCATTTCTGTATTGTGGTAGGTACTCAACAGTGTGACGATCTTCTTGTCTTTCTACGCGCACTTCTCACCTTTTCTGCTGATGTAAAACCCGCTGACATTTTACATATCTTAGTAATTGTACCATATTTTGATTTGATTTCTTGTGTCATTTCAACAGAAAACTTCAGGGAAACATATATTTTTCAAAAAGTTGTGCTGGAATAAGTCGATTCTTCATAATCACTAATAAACTTTAATGTCCCATTAAAGGGGACATCCGAGTGATATGCTAGAATTACGATGTCCCCTAAGAAGGGACAACGGAGTGCAAATGGTTAAATAATATAATCCATTTATTAACAACAACAAAAAACGCTCGTGATTTTTATTAATTTGATATGATCTTTGAATGGTGTTTTATTAAAATCAAAGGAGAATTTATTATAAATTTGTATTGGCAAATAAATTATTGATATGTAATCCAATTCCAACAGATTTGTTAGTGTAAACTTGAACCAATTTGATCGTGTTGTTTCAGAACAAATTTACCCAGCGGGCTTTCCCCGTTTATGTATAGACGAAATGTTTTTATAAACATGCCTAGTCCATTAAATTGTGGTCGATGACTCGTATAATAGCCATGAATTTTTATATTAAAAATGCTTTCTTTGGAAATAATTCCTTATTCGTTGGCATTGGTCAATGCGAATTGAAAGTTTCGCAATGATCATTCACACGTTCACAGACAACACATTCATATCATACATATGCTCATATATTATAGTTTGCTAAAGTGTTCTATTACATATCAGTTTTCGTTTTAAGCATCATTTAAAATTGATGTTTTTGAGCCATTTAACTAGATCGACAATTCACCTTTGATATTTGCGTTGAATCTCCAAGCAGACATGTGAGTAGGAAATTGATCGAAAAATTAACGTTTTGCGTGGTACTCATGACGTGATGTGGTTCGAACTCGTTCTCATGTTTTATCGAGTGAATAATTTTCATGTCACCGTCAAAGCCGATTATGGATGTTTCCACATGCCCTTGCGTATTTTGTAGAAATCGCTCCACATAATGTATGTCGATGTATTCGCACGTGTTTTTCAGTGGGACGCAAAAATCGTCTCCAAAGATTTTCCCCTGGCCTACGCCTCGGAAAAGCTCCTGTAACTTGTTGATTTCATACTGTCGAATAATAGACGTCTAGTCGCACTGTGTGCAAGAAATGTGGATCGATACGATTGATTACTCAATTAAATATATGAATATTAATATAGAGCCAGAAGGCTCAATTACTACCGGGTTATTTATTAATGTATGTATTGATTTATTCATATTAAATTATGAATGCAAAGTGAATCGATCGACATCCATTATTACGTTAGCGTAGATATTGTGTATGAATCGTTTTATTGTTGGGGTGATTCATTTTGATTTGTTCAAAGAGGGCTTGTTTTAAGGGTAGCGATAAAACCGCATTTGGATATATTTAACGGCGGCTCGTCTTATTTATTCATTTTTGAAATTAAAGATCCGACTGCAGGATGCCATTATGGCGTTGGCTAAATTCCAAGCCTTCCGAGAACCTTCTGTATTGTTTCGGCATGATGACTTGCCCAAGTTTTCCATTCAGGATGGATTTTAAGAGCGCCGAACGATAAAATGAAAATTAGTCGTTCGCCAGCCATAATTGTTGCCGTGCTCGGTCGGCGTGAATCCTCTTTCAGAACGAATTTGTTTGAAAGTTCTTCCAATTTGATTACATAAAATTTATCTTATGTAATGGCTCATATAACGACTTAAGTTCCATGCTTATTGTTCGCCTCACGTCCAAGACGTTTTCGACGAAAAACCCATTTTAGTCTGCGAAAAATGCCGTAATATGCTTCGGAGCTCTACGGTAAAAGAAAATAGTCGAGGTAAATTTTTCTCCGTACGTAATGGCCATAACGTTTTCTAAACGAATAACTAAGATACCAAATGTAGCATGCGCCGTTCTTGCACATGTTTTAAATTTATCATTTATTTAAGTACGCAGAATACAGATTTATCTGCATTTCACCACTTACATATTGATTCACGGAATAAGTATTACATTATGTAAATAATGAGACTTTCAGATGCTCTGGTGTTAATCCTCGGCAGAAGCTAATCGAATGCTTCAAATCATTAATAAACACAGACGTACAGACATTCTGATGAAGTCCTAACATAACATAAATACACTAAAACCTTTTTTTGTGCGGTAGATACGTTCCGCGGAAAATCGCACAAAAAAAGCTATGACTTACATAGAAAAAGTGAAGATACGTTCCATGGATTTTAAAAACCGCATAACTTTGAAACAGCTATATAAAATATATCCAAAATCGCACAAAAAAAGTTAATAAAAAAACAGAAAAATAATAAGACATCTAAAGGACGTCTTTCATCATTGGTCAAATTTTAAGGATGTCTGACATCTGGTATATCAAATGCCAGACCCTAATAATGCAAAAAAAAACACATTTTTTTTTCAAAAATCTAAACCAGAATGATTCAGCGATAGTAATGCAATATGATTTACACAGTCCCAAATTATATTTTTTTCCCAAATTTCAGTTAGTGTTGATGATTTATTTTTTATTTAATCCAAAATATCTAGATACGTACTCTTTATGACATTAAAAAAAATTGCCTTAAAAAACCGCATAACTTCAAAATCGCACAAAAAGAGGTTTGAGTGTACTCTGAAATTTAAAAGGCAATTTTTCTTAATTCCCATCCTCATTTATTAGATTTATATGAAAACTTACAAGTTTATTTAATACACAATTAATATATTTTTTAAAAAATGCTTTAAAAAACCGCATAACTTCGAAATCGCACAAAAAAAAGTCGGACAAAAAGAGATTTGATTGGACAAGCTTTATAAAAAGAGAAAAGTTATAACGAGACCGCGACTATAGCAAGCATATGAATTAACATTAATTTATCACGCGTATAGCGAGCAATAAATCGAGATTAATAGAACGAAACGCCTTTTGATCGAAACTAACCACATTCCACGCAAAATAGTATTATTTGCTTATCATCGAAAACCTTGGGAAAATTGTTGTTTTCGGTATGTTTTTCTATTTGTGGATGTAAAAATAACTGTTTCTTGGAATCCATCACGTGTAACAGAAGAACGGTATCCACAACAACCCTTTAGGAGGGAAATTAGACGTTCGAATTTTTCGGGCTCAAAAAGTTATAGACCAATTTATTTAAAAATTTACATAAAAAAAATTTATTTAATTGTGATCTATGCTAACCTAATTTTGCGATAAAATTATTGTTTAAAATATCTTTTTTATTGCAAGAAAGGTGCAAAAAATAGAAATTGAACATGTTTTTTTTTCAGTCAAAACTTAATTTAAAAAAATATTTATATCCCAACGCACTCTGCTATCTAATAATTCCTATTGAAGTTGTAATACCCAATCTTGTTCACATGTGGGAAAAACCACTACATGAAAATTCTCTATCCATGGGAAAATCTATGAAGATCGCTATCATTTGATATGAATAAAAAAATTAATTGAACTAATATGGACGTTGAACTATAATGTATTATTTTGTTTATATCTTTTATACAGTTGATGAAATCATATATAAACTCGTTTATAACAATTGTAACAATCAATCTATGCCTGTCATGTATTGCTCGTTATAAGCGAACTCGATTTCTATCTTCTATAATTGTTTGCTTTGAACAATCATCAGATGTAATGTTGTGACCAAATATGGATTTCTATGATGCAACATATGTTTTTATACAGTAGAGCTACACTTATACGACCAGATAGATCCGGATTTTCTAATTTATAAATTTAAAAAATGTCGCCAATAGATTCATAATTTTATTAAATAAAACTGGTCCATTTTGATTTTTTTATCGAATGTTAGGAAAGGTATTTATTTTGGCCTCATTAAAATTGATTACATCAACGATGGGACTCAATCAAAATCTGGGTCACTCCTCTCGAAGGCTTCTATTCTCTAAAAACTAACGTTTGGTGAACTCCCTGGTGATCTAAATGCAGCAAATATTAACATGACAGAATTAAGCATCATATAAAATCTTTGATCAGAACTATTTATAATTATTTTGCTTCAATTTCATATTATTAAATTGGACATAACACTTATTAAAACCGCCGTATGAGCGGAACGCCGATAAGCGAGACACCATTGTAAACTAATAAATCAAAATTAAATATCGCTTTATGGTAATTGATACCCAATTAACCGGCTTTCAAAAACAACCCCTGGGTATGCATAACGACCATTATATTTGCACACGTTTGTCAATCCCCTTTGGCTATTTATCGAGTTCGTAACCAATTAAAAACATCAAAACATACCTGTTTTTCAAAGCCATTCTGTTATAGAATAACACATCGATAATGATAGATATTATGCATACATTGCACGTAACACTGGTATCTATAAACCTCAAGGATATCCAAGCGTTTCCGTCTCTTTGTTCGACAGTTCTTAAAAAAATGTGGGATAAATTTATTGATCATTCGAATGACAAGATCGCCTTTAGTTTTATGACATAATGCATCTGTTTCAAGCCTCCAATTTATTATAATTTTAATCGAACACACATTGAAAATTGACTGTTCAATGTATAATCAATTGATAGAATTGCTTTGTTATTTGTTGATACATATCAGATTTAAATTGTGCGACCTCGGTTTAGTGTCATTAGAAAATCATTATATTTCGTTCCTGAATATATATTTTTTCACGCGTTTTCATGCTAGAATGATCTAATATATAGTTTCTAAGAATCGATTTATTTTTGTGTATTTATTAGCTCAAATGCATTGTTTGCAATTTGATGATTAAGAACTATAAAATAAAGATGATCGCAACGCAATGATTATATGATAATCTCTATTAACATGATTTATTATTAATGTTATTGTACGATATAAATTTTAATAAATCACTCAAAGCAGATATCGATTTCGCCGTTTAAAATATTTTATGCTCGATTTGACTTTTCCGTCATCGGGAGAAAAAAACCTGGATGAGAAATGAGATATTGGCCGAATCCGTACACGGGTTGGATATTTTGGCACTCGCGTATTTCATAAATAATCCCCGAATGTACGAATACCTTTTTTTCGCGTCTATTCTTCTCAAGTCGCCATAATAATAAGATCGATAAATCACCGGGGGTGCTATATAAATCATGTCACATAACAATTTTATCGTATCCACGTATTATAGAATATTTTCTGGCGGCGCTATTCCCTGTGTGCTTTGTGGCTATGTGGTAAAAGCGATTGTGCGCGATATCCGTTTTCCCGAAGGGAAGTTTCCCTTAATCGCCAGACCGCTGAGACTCCGCAGGCTATATCATTCATTCTCCCGGAAAATGCTCTTGGACTACATACATGACCTCGGCTCTACTTGGCCGTACCACTCGGCAGCCTCCTCATTGCAAATTATACCCCCAGGAAAGATTGCATTTTTTTTAATGAATGCAACTTGTATATTCAAGGAGACTGAATATACTATAGTATCTGTTTACTTTGCATATTTTTAGAATTTGAATATAACTATTCATATACAAATATGTTATTTTATTATTATTTTGGCATATTATCTTCTCAAGGGTGGGGCTTTAATTTATGTTTTCCAATACTTTAATGGTCCATCCATTTATTACTAAAAGTATAACTTTTAGACAAGGCTTTGTTTAACCTTTAGCAAATGAATGCCACTTTATTCGCGATAAAAAAAATAGATTTGTCATACAATAATTTTCAATATGGGCACAATGCCGTTAGAATTTTGATCTACACATCAGTAGAATTCCATTTTATTCAGATACAATCAAAAGGGAACATTTAACCATATATTCTGGATGTTACATTTGAAAGAAATCCCACCCGGGAATTCGCCTTTTAAAAAATTAATTTAAAAAACTAGTACATATTTTTTTGGAAAACATTGGTTTTGGTCAATTTATGTTATATACCCGTTTATTTTTTAAATTAACAGAAGTATTCAATATATATACACCCTATTTCAACCCTCATAATATTTTTGTAATTTTTATTATATTCATTTTTTACAGTACATATTTTTGTTCAAATGTTATTTATTATTTGTTAAAACTTCGATCAAGTCAAAAAATCATCCAAACTATTAGCAATAGTTTCGAAAAAATAAATCAAAACCAAACCCTTTGCACTCCGAACCATCCTAGACGTTACCTACCAGTTACTCGGCTCCAATATTGGACTTATATGAATTTGTAGACATCAAGAAATATATATTTGCAAAAAAAGTCAATATTTTATTTCTTATAATTTTGTACAGTATGAAAAACTTTGAAGCACTCCCCAATATGCATTGCAGACTGATTTGCTCACATTTGACAAACAATACGTCATTGTTGATCTATAGAATCCATATTTGTTGTATAATCTAAAACCATTTTAGAATTATCTACTAATACAACGTTTCCATCACCTAATAATCTGGGGGCAGATTGCATTTCTGTATTATGGACACATTTTTTTTTTTACATATCTTAGTAATTGTACTGTTGCGTTTCAACCCCTCGCCGTCTCAAAGTCTGGGCCTGAAAGGCCTCGAGGAGAAGCAAAAGGCCTCCGCTCTCACTGGCAATGGGGCTCCGCAGCCCCGAAACGAACTCGTAGCATGTGCGACCGAAATTTTTATTTAACCTTCAGGGGGCGATTCTTTATCTCCGGCCGCTCATTCGACAATACCAAAAAGGAGGAATCCTCAAAAAGAGAGGAAAATAATTAAAACATTATTGAACTTTAACAATCAACTTTATTTGCCATTTTGTGATACGACGACGATATAATCGAAAATACGACGAAAATAACCGATATTTAACGACGAAATTATAATTTTAATTAATGTACTTACTTTTATAATATTATAATTACTCAAAAATAATCGCGAATTATCCCCACGCTTCAGTACCATATTTTGATTTGATTTCTTGTGCCATTCCAACTGAAAACTTTAGGGAAATATGCATTTCTCAAAATCTGTGCTGGAATAAGTTGATTCTCCGCAATCACTGATAAACTTCAGTGTCCCACGAAAGGGGACATCCGGGTGATATGCTAGAATTAAGATGTCCCCTAAGAGGGGACAACGGAGTGCAAAGGGTTAATACTATGTTACCCGATGATGAGCTATCAAAACCATATATGTCTGGAATGAAATGACCAAGAGTTTTTAATTGCATTCATTATTATTTCGAAAAATTTCAATGGATGAAATTCATATATATTTAAAAAAATAAAATTTACTTATTTGTGTGTCGTTATTTGTTTGTCGGTTGTGGTTCCGTAGAAACGCTCGATATATTTAATTTTATAATCAGGCAATGGCTGCAGTGACACGCTTTGTTAAATAAATATTTTTGATATTGAAATTGTTTAAAATTATCAGACAAAATCCACTACTATTAATCCTAGGTAACCCTAGTATTTCCCTATCAGCTTTTTAATTTCAAAATTCCCTTATGATTATTTTTACGGATTTTAAAGAAACTAAATTCTTTATCATGGGTGGATTTTTCTTGTACTTATTTATTTAACCGATATAACCATAATTTTCTTGACCATTCAATTTGACGGGTATTCATACAAAAAATTAAACATTATTTTAAAAGAACTTTTATTACATGGCCGTGCCCTTTAACTGCTTATAATGTTCATGGAGTTTTAATGATGGAGTCAAAATTAATTTTCTTCGTCCATTCAAATCGTTCATGCGCCGACGAAGTATGTTAATTGGTGCCTTAACAATTTATTCCGAGGCAAATCGCTAAAACAAATTTAATTAACAAGCCATCGATTCCTCATTCATAAAGCCCAAAGTAAATATGTGCGAAGACATTTAATATGGGCTGGAAAAAAATATAAGGCCGCATAAATATTATCCTACGCTCGTAAAAGACAATGGACTTCAAAAATAGTTCTTCTTTGACGTGACTCATTTTATGAACATAACCCCGGGTATTGTAATTATACGACCGGCGTACATAATTCGGCATACGGTCAAAATTTTCCATAGACATTTACGATACTTTCCGAGAAATCAGTCGATGACGTCAAAGTCAACCAAACATTTGCTTTCGTACGTACGAGAACCCACCCCGATGATTTCGCCCTCCGCCTTTATTCAATTGGGCACTCGGAGGAGCGTCGCTAAATCAATTTTATTATATGCGATGGTGTCGCAATGCAGGTCGCAAGGCGGGCACCTTGTCAGAATGACATTCGACACTTATTTGATCATCGAACAATCTAATCATCGAATTGCAGATGTTTCCCTTCTCCGCAACACTCGAGGATCGGACGTGACTTTTCGTTCGTTTATTCAGCTGCAAAAATCTAATTTAACCCGCGTGAATCGGATTTACATGAAGCGTTTCCATGAAAGCTCGAAATGAATGCAAGATTATCAACACGAGCGGAAATTAGGTGTTTATCTTGAATCTATTTACAAATTCAGAATGCGAACCTGCTGCACATTTTCAATCTTCGAATGCAGGTCACGAAGTATTATTAAATTCAATGGATCTTCATCATCATTCTGTCATCACATGATATTGGTTGTATATTATCAAAGCTTCGAAAAATAGAAAGCTTAAACGATCCTTTCACAGCACAAAATCCCATTACGATGTATCGTATCGGTTTGAATGGGCAATAATCCCATGAAAAAAAATCGTCTTGAAAATACAAATACTTAAATGTTTAACTCCCTCTTATAGACTTTTTTAATTTATGTCCATTTTTATGTCTGAATATTATCCGAAATTCATTGAAAATTTCTTCTATTAAATCTGATATTATCGAAAGTGATTATTGCCATAGCGAATTTATTACTTTTGACGGACATAAAAATATTAAATTCGCCAAGATCGAAGTTCCGAGAAAAGGCTGGGGCTTTTTTTCAAAAAGATTTCAGGCTGAAAATACTTGAAATGATGCTCTCTTCGCAAATCGTTTCAGATTTCCAAGAAAAATGCAAAGTGAGATGGTTGAAAATAGATTTTAATTTCTTAGCAGCACACTTGATTATTCAATCTATTTTCGTAATAACTAGGCATTGCTCAACATATTTTCCCATTGTATTTTTCAATTTCATTATGTAAAACGCGATAGGGATCGATATTTTATTGGATGGCTAAATTGTGTCACGAATCAATCATTGCCCTCTTCGCTGTTATATACGTCCGTGACGTGTCAATGTTGCTCCTTCCTCGTGTCAATATTTTGATTGATCAATAATTCAGTGTGGAAAAAATGCGATGTCAGAATTTAATTCAGACGCCATCCCTTATTTTGCCGGGTCCGTTCTTCAATTAACCGATGGGAGATGCAGTCACGTCTTGTTAGCTTTAAAATTTATCGACGTCTCAAATCGAGTCGGCTACGACTTTATCGGATGAAATCACTGCGGAGAGCACACGCTAGTCTCTTATTGGGTCATTTAGCAGGGCTTGTACGACGTCGTTAAAAGAGACTATCGATAAAGTCGGCCTCATTTCGCAAGCAACTACTATGTTTTGTGCGCCAGGATTAAGCCTTAATTTATACAGTGGGCTATGAGTCGACTTGGCTTCCGGATCCTTTGGCGTCGAAGGTTTTTCGCTCGCGATACGAGCACAACCTTCGACTAATCGTCGCGACTAATTAATCTCTCGAAATTTTCCCAAACATTGAAATATTAACGTTTTCTCGACGATGTCGCCTTTTAATTAATTTATGTTTGTGCGCCTTTGAAATATAGTCTGTGATATATAAATTCATGATATTAAGAGCGCAAGGGCGGAAGCGATATGGTATAGTCCCAAATAGGGGTCCCAAATATTCGTAAAATCAATTATTCGAATATCGAATGTGAAATTGGTAAACTATTCGAATATTCGAGTATTCAAATATTTTATATATGTAGGGTGATTCAAATATAACCCGGAATTTTTCATTAGTGTTATTATATAAAAATATAAATGGATCATCTTATTTTTCTATAAAGTTCCCTTCATTAGAAATAAATTTATTCCCTCAGGAAGGAAGGTTCTTGATCCCATCACACAAAGAGGGCGAGAAGTATCATCTTCTGTTGCGCAACGCGTTTTCTCGTAGACACAGGCTAGAAATTAAGTGAAATTTTGAGGTTTTAGGTTTCAGCGAAATCAAAAGGATCAGAATTTTATTTACTTTTCAGCAATACATATTTTTTTTAAAAAAGTGCATTGAACGTTCTACTTTTAAGCTTGACCGTAATTTCATTTTTATTGAGCCTGCTGTTGAAAAAACCCTCTCAGTTGTCATTGAGTTTGGTTTTATCGACGGTATCTAAAATTTTTGAATAGTTTTTTAATAAACTTTACACAAATTCCATAAAATAATTTCAATAAACTTGGCACTTTTTTGCATTTCTTTGTTGCTATTTCGATTGGCAGAAGAACATCGAGCAATTTTCTTAAAAAATATATAACGAATAATATTCGATTAATTTTACAAATATTCGAATATACGAATATTGGAAAACGGGCAAATATATTCGAATATCGAATATTCGAATATTCGATTGGGACCCCTAGTCCCAAATGTCAGACTTCTCAATTGGTTCAAATCTTTAAACTTCCAACCTTAAAAAAATCCAGCAGATATTAATTATTTAAGACAACATCATGATTTTTCTAATGTTTTTCCGGCAGATAAACGGACGCCCTGAAGCGACAGTTATTTAGAAAAGGTTGGTGTGGCACTCATTCGAAAGACCGCGAGACCTAAAATTTTCTGTCATGTAGGGTTAGTGTCATACAGTAGACTGTCTTTAAATATCTCTATGTAACATTAAAAAAAAAACTGATATCTTCTATACTGTTTGTTAAAACAAAGTAATAAGTTCACAGGGAAATAGGATTAATCTCTTTCAAAGTGTTGCCCTTGGCTATAGATGCATTTATACCAACGTTGAATCCATAACTGGAAACTTTTTTGGAAGGCTTCTTTCGGAAGGGCGTTCAGCTGCTCTTTCGTGGTCATCTCAATGTCAGAAATGGTTTCAAAACGTTTTCCTATTAACACGGTTTTTTTATTTTTTGGAAGAGCCAGAAATCGCATGGTGCTAAATCTGGTAAGGAGTGTGGACACACAGGAAGATTTTTGCTCTGCATTTTCATCTCAGGGTCATAGCTATAAACCCAACTTTCTTATCCCGTTACAATTTTGGCCATCCGGTCCGAATCTACTTGAAAACAATTCTTCAATTCCATGCAAACTGAAAAACGGTTCTCCTTCCGCGACAGACGCGATAAACACGACCTCACTCTAGCGTTTATGGAGACTGACTAACCAATTATAACGTATACAAAATTTACACAGTATTTCTCAACGATCAAGCTATCGAACATATGACATGAAATGGATGTAGCATTATCAGCTGTGGATTCAGATTGTACTATAAGAAACTTAACCCTTTGCACTTCGAACCATTCTGGTCATTACCTACCAGCTACTCGGCGCCACTGCTGTAAAAACGTGCATTTATGAACCCTCATATTATATAGTTTAGTTTTGAAACCATGTAAGGTATTATAATAATATCGGACTTAAATAAATTTGTAGGCATCAAGAAATTTATATTTTCAAAAAATTGTGCTGGAATAAGTTGATTCTCTATAATCATTAATAAACTTTAATGTCCCAAGAGAGGGGACATCCGAGTGATATGCTAGAATTATGATGTCCCCTAAGAGGGGACAACGGAGTGCAAAGGGTTAATTCTTACCTTTAACCTCATAGCTGAAAAAAAAATCATGTTTAACACTTTTACAGTGTCTTGTCATTAAAATATTAGCTGCATAGATATTTACATAAAAATGATCACGTGATTTCAAAATCAATGCTGATGAACATGTGTAAAACGCGACGTAGGATCGTTCCCACGGAAACAAATTCTATAAACAAGCGTAACAGTTAGGCTTTTATTAATATAATTTTGCGATTAATGAAAACAATGATGCTAATTGAATAAGAACACACTTTGTGCGATATTCTGGTATTCATAACATGGAAGTCAAAATGGAGACAAAGCGACGTTTCTACACTCAATGTGAAAACAATAACACAAATCCTTTCAGCTATCTAATTTATTATATCAAAGGATGTGCCTTAGTCGGACGACAAAATTAATTGGTACACAATGATAATATATCATGTGATAAATAATAACTGAAAATGCCCCCCCAACCTAATACTGCAAACACTCGAAGGTCGAAACCGTACAAAATAATCTTTAAATAGAATAAATTTACGCGAACGAGAAGAAATGGAATGAATTGCGGATATCGAGAAGGCCAAACTACGGAATTGTCGTATGAAAAACGAAAGTTACTGCTGAAATTCTGAAACGGAAGAAAACCGGTTTCGCAAATGTGAAAAAAACAAATTTCAGCGCAAATCTAAAGGGTATATAATAATTATGTAATATTTATAACATTACGCTATCAAGTGTCGGTATAGTGAAAACTATCATTGTAATGGTTCAAATTAAAGATATGAAAATTATTTCCATAAACAATGTTTATAACATAATATAATTCTATTACACATTCGATTTTCGAATTTGGCACAAAAGACATTTAAAAAATATTGTACCAAACGATCAAATGCATAACTAGAACCTTTTCAATTCTCATTTAATAACTTCGATATTGAATACATTTGACCCCTGACCTTTTTTATTTCTGAATGCCACATCCCACGCACATGGAAAACCTACCTTCAGCATATAGTAATGCAATATTATTAAAACTGGGATAAATATCAATATGACGTAAAATTGCTTTTAAAAACGCAACGGCGTATCCTCGCGCACAACTGAGGTCAACGAATCATACATCTGTAAATCAAAATCGCACATATGCCGAAAAAACTGACCTTATTTATGAATCAACGTTGGCGATCACGAATAGCCATATAGAAAGTTCACACGTATTCCAACCCTCGCGGCGAGAACACCATAGTAAATTAATTCATAGAAAGAAAAGTGAGCAATGTCCGTCACAAATTCGACCGGAAAACACAGCATGTGTTAATCCCGTTATCAGATCTTACGCTATATTTTTAACCTTGCGCATGAGCTATTAATTGTCCTCGGGTCATAAGAAACCCCAATAACAACGCGATGACGTGCGCCATGTACTTTTTACATTATGCACGAGGCACTATTTTTAGTCCCAATGAAATTGTCCAAAAATAGGCCCGACGTTCGAGCAAGGGTCTGGTGCTAGTGTCCTGGCGACTCCTAATCGTCGGATCGCTACGTGCTGGCACCAAATCAAATATGCTAACGAGACCTCAGTGCACGATAAGAGACTTTGTTGTTGGAATTGACTGCGAGACGGCGGATTAGCAGCCTCTAAGGACCGCCAAATTAGTCAATGTTTTTACCAAATCCCCTTTTTAGAAACGAGAGTGCCGGTGATCAGACGTAGTGTCTCTAATTGGATCAGATTTATCACAGATTCGAGAGTAAAATACGTCTATATGGCACTAAAAAGACGATTGATATTCGCATGCTTGACAATAGTAAAATTATTTTCGTGCAATTCATATAGCAATCTGCTATGGATAGTTTATATTCAATTATATATTTAATGTTGTTGACGTCAGCTTGTTTCTATAATTAGAAGTCACTCAAAATCACTTCAAATTTATTTATCATTGCATTAAGCAAATTTTTATCTGGGATTGACTTGAATCTGAAAAGAATTAAATTATTCCTCCTCACCCCACTCCAACTTTTCACAAGACTTCATTCAAACAAAAACAAGCTAATTGCGTTTAAAATGATGAATAAACTTATCTCAAGGTAAGGATTAAATAAGACTTGAGAATTTTATGCAAAATATCTCCGCTTCTACTCGGAAATGCTGTTGTATTATTTTTGATAAAATTACTTTCATATCAGACAGTTCTGATGTCATAATAACTTTTTGATGATATTTTCAAAGCGATGTGTTCATAAAGATGCTATAGCGTGGGCGATTTAATATCCCCATGCAATAGCGCTGTTAATCTGAACAGATTTAATTCATTCAGATTGGCAGCGAAATCTCAGGTGTAATGTGCTGTTTTGACAACGCCATCTTCTGTTGCGCTGTGGGGTTATTGCACCTACAATTATGACTTTTAGCGCTTGCACCGTTGGCGGTTGGGTGGTGACACGCAGGAGGCGAGAGTAGAAGATTTGGCGGTTGACCTTGGCTGCGGGAGGACGTCCTTTCCGCAGCCAAATCCATCTCTCGTGCCAAATAAAAAGTTCAATGGTTTGATCCTTTGAGATAATCAGTGAAATTTTTGAAGAAGTTTTGAATGTTCCCAAAACGATGTACGGAGAAAGAGATCAGAAAAATGAGCCAATAACTTTCCAACTTAGAAGGAGTTTACAATCCGTGACACATGATTCAAACTCTGGAATGTAACGTGAGCCTCATTTTTTAATTAGATCAATCGCCTTGATATGAAAACTCAACTTATCTAAAAGGAAATGCTTTTGATCGGCCATTTTAATCTTATAATCTGTACAAATATTTATGAAATTCGGACAAAAAATGTTAGATAATATCATATAATTGTTTGTGACTTTATAATAAGATATGTGATGCTTAATTTTGAGATTTCGCCTTCGGCTTTTCTCTCGTGCAATTTCAAATCAAACTGTATTATTTCTTGTTGAAAGATCTTTCCAGCTCGGTTGATGCTCAGAGCTGGTGAAATTTTAATGTACCGACACGGAACACCTTGCAATGATTAAAAATTGCTCCCATAAAATCATTATCCTTTTATGAGGTTGTCAATTTACTTATTACACTTTCGACGCACCGCTCGCAATAGTCATCGCTCTTCGTGCATAAATTATGCCAATTCGTCCATCGCGTTTCGTATCTCCATTGAGTTCTATTCTCGACTTTATTATGCCGAATGGAAAGCAAACGCGCTTTGTTCTTTCTTCTACACAATCGGAACACATTGGATGTTTGGGGGGGCATCCACTTTCGTCCCGTAAGCGAACATCCATTTTGTCAATGTGGGCATTAAAAGCGCCGAGCACGCAACTCGCATGTTTTTTACAATATTTTTCATATTGAAAAGCGAAACATTTATCTCTGTCGCTGGGCAAACAAAAGTTGCCCTATCGCCGATGATCTCTCGTTGTTCGGGGCCACAATAGGAAAAAGAAGGTTTCCATCGGCAAAAAAGGCTTCACGCCCCACACAGAAAGGTCGCTCTTTTATTGTGTGGGTTTTTTTTCTGTTTTCCTCGAGGCGTGCGAAATCCTGTCCAGATCTCGGGAGCGCTATCTTCTCCCTGTCGAGGTCCTCTTTGCCGAATCCTCCGCGGCCGTCTATCCTTTTAACCCTCTCGCTTTTTCGGCGCCGCGGTGCAAAGTCGTAAATCATCGAATCCGTGTAAAATTTTCGGAATGAATCCTTTCGTAAAATCCTGATAATTCACCCTACATACATTGCGCCTGTATATATATATTTTCCAACCCCTGACCTTCCCGTTTGCCGTCCTTTATCCTCCACTTCAAATCGAAATGTATACAAATAGGATGCGTGAATTTCAGCATTCTTTCGATAACAACTCGTAAAAATGCTCCATCACGCTCAATCGTGGATGTTAAACCACTTAATACACGTCATTGCGGTATCTTCTGTTCGACGTCGATCTTTTTAAGCCTTTAATCTCCAATCCATCGATGTACTTTAATTACTCAAGAAACGTGTGAAAATTTTCATTTAAATGCTAAACAGTAGCAATATATCTTGTATGTTATATATTCATCGAGGTCTTGATGTGCAAATTTGTAACGAAAGGCATACAATATAACACAAATTTAATCCAGCAGGAGGTCGTGGGGAAACCAGGGAAAGATGCTAATGACTTGCGCAGTCCTATATTTGAGTTAGGATCGCTTAACATTGTATTTTTATACGTGCTCTTCACCAGCTTATCGCAATTTTATTATCTCCCCAAATTATGCTTCCATTTTCATTCAAAACGATCTGATTTGATCCTTGATTTATTATAGCAACTCGCCGCTTGCACTATTATATTTAAATGCAAACATCATTGCAAACAAAAAATTGTTTTCAGTCATATCTCAATTGTCAAAAGACGTTTGTTATATCTAGCCAATTTATATAATTCGAAAATTATATCTGCAATGAAGCAATAAAGTAAATAACGACGTTCGGGTGTTTGAAAGAGTTGAATTCGTGTTTGAAAGTTTCGGTGTCGTTCGTGCTCGTACAATTGTATAGTGTTCTTAATCCATAGCATCACAATAATGTCGATTTATTGCTCCATTTTTTTTTTTTCAACGCATTTATACACGTTTTGGATGTACGTAAAAGGCAAAAAGACTTAATTGCTCAATGAATCATATTTATTTGGGTGATGAAGCTGTTTTCCTTATTGTTCCTTGGAGTGCTCTTTTTTAAAATAAACTCGACCGTATTTTGTATTGTTGAATTTAACGATCGTTCTGCTTTGCGTTTTATATTACGTTTCTTTGTCATTTCAACGCTCGGTCATATTTTTCAATGACTTTTCCGTTCAAATCAGCAGAGAAAATCCCCTCAGTTTTTTTTCTATCAAGGTTGTTCTTATATAGTTTTTTTATAGTGTACTTATATTGCCTTTTGTGAAAATCACAATATCATGCTACTACTTAGCGGTTTGTAATCAACGTGTGAAAGCCACTGAGTCAAATATTAAATCTTGCGTCCGTGAAAGTTGGAAATGAACCTAGTTATTTATTCAAGGCATTTTCTTCGTTCTTCATGTGATCAACATAATTGCTTTGGAAACTTTTGTGGTCATATAATTATTCTTCGAGCGAGGGTTGTTCCTTAAAAAAATACAATAAATTCGTTTGATATGCGTGTACAAATACTATGATTATGTCGTATTGATCCTTTTCGCCCTAATTACTCCGATATAGATCTTTCGCATTTTATTTTAATAATTAGTATACTTTATTATCAATCGATGTTACTAAAATAATTTCGTTTTAATGTCCGATCTGATAGTCAATGAACTTATCAAGGCTGTGAATATGGTCAATAACGCTATCCGTTGATGATATAAGACCACCATTTTGACATTGTGAAGTGTATTTATAATTTCGAGTTGACAAAAGTGTTTGCATGAATAAACCGGTGGGACTCTTTGATCGTAAAATCATGACGACTAGGACTTTAGACGGGTCCGTCGAGGAATCGTCGCTGGTGTGCGGTCATGCGAGGAAAAGCTGATAAGGTAGTATCCACAGTCTGAGGAAATCCGAGGAAATGGGTATCATAATTGGTACTTGTGTACCAGAGAGCGAACCGGAACCCTCAGTTTACAATGAGCGCGCTCTTCAGCACCACTTCCTACAGCGTGGACAAAGAAGACTCGTCTACGGTATGTCATCCTGACTATTGACCTCCGAAGATTTCTTTATAACATTCAGAAACTCGATCCGCGGCGCCGCGGAAATATTCGTAAGCGGTTAACGCTCGACCCGCGCGAACACTGGTTGGGCACATCGTTAGTTTTATGACTGATTACACAAAAACTGCACTGAACACTGATTATTGTTTATTTGTGTTGCTTCTCAGACAAAAATATAAATAAATCATATGTGAAGATTTTCTTGTCTTTCCTCGTGCACTTTTCGCATTCTCTTCTGACGCAAAACTAGACAACATTATTTTATATATCTTAGTAATTGTATTAAAATTTGATTTGATTTCTTGTGCAATTTCAATAGAAAACTTTATGGAAACATACATTTCTCAAAAAGTTGTGCTGGAATAAGTTGATTCGCCGTAATCACGAATAAACTTTAATGTCCCACGAGAGGGGACATCCGAGTGATATGCTAGAATTACGGTGTCCCCAGAGATGGGACAATGTAGTGCAAAGAGTTAATTTCAAGTGCATTTAAATCATTATCAATCAAAGAGGAAAAATCTTATTCGAATAATTATGAAATTTTCATCCATTTTCACATTTATTGTTGACAAAATGTCGACATACAAATATAAATCAAAACCTATTTGGCGACATTATGTCGACATACGAGTGGAAAGAACTAATATTTACATGGGATCCCCATGCAATAACACCGTTAATCTAAGCAGATTTAATTCTTCAGATTAGCAGCAATATCTTCAGTCTCTCTTTATGTGCAATGCACTATTTTAACAGCGCCATCTTCTGTGGCGCTGCGGGGACATTGCACCTGCAATTACCGACCGAATCGAAGAGTCGGCGTTCGGCCTTGGCTGCGGGAAGACGTCCTTGCCGGAGCCAAATCCCTCTCTCTCGTGCTGAATTATAAACATTTTAACGATTAATACATCATTTGCTTTTATTGCAAATTTGACACATGATTAATGTCATATTTATGTAATTCGACGGTCAATAATTTATTTCGTCTGAAAACACCAATATAATAAACGTCATACAATGAATCAATTACCAAGATGACACTTGAATTTCTTATAAATACAAAACCTTTTATATCAATTTATCAACACAATAACGTTATAAAACCTATACATGTATAAATGTATTTTAATCTTAATGGTTGCTATTTTTGTAGAAAACGCCAGTATCAAAGAATTCGTTATGATGATCTTATCGTAAAGTGATGAAAATCATACACACACACGTAGAGCTGTTTTATTAAGTTTTTTTTTTAAATGTATTATTGATTTTTTGTTCAAAATAATTTGCATGGCCTATCTGGACACACTTTTCCATCAAACATAGAATCTGCATTGCTATCAGAGTTATCTACATTGGTATCCTAATTAGAACTCTCCAACCGAGATATTATGTATGTGTACCACTCGAGCATTTGTTATACATAATTTGGGTACAAAAACATGTCGATTCGTATCTGATCTTTGATTTCTAGGATAGTCTGATAAACGGGATGCCGAAACATATTGCGTTTTTTAAATTTAATACCTCAGAGATGAGTTGAGAATTCATGTTTGTATTTCGAGACGAATATTTTCTGAGGATCAGCAATGAGTACAGGCAGAAAAAAATGCTATTCGTTTAACCTTCACATTATTGGACGAAAAGCTGACCTCTTCATTGCCATTATAAGTGTTCATGCTAAAAAAAACGCACATAAAAATATTTGGCTTTTGGATTGCTAACTAATTTGATACTGGTTATAGCATTATTGATGCGAATGCTGCCATTAAAATTCATATGTGAACCATTAAATTAATAGGTGCACTGTTCGATTTTCCATGCTTAATCCCCGTCTTCAACGCACAGCTGTTAGATAAAATGTCGAAGTTTAATTCATCCCTCTTTTTTTTACTTAGGTGGTATCACCCCCCAATAGCATATCGCATTTGCAGCATATTTATTGCACGCTTATTCAATTTTGGTTGTTTGTATAGGTGGGTTGTGGTGTTAATCTCCACCACACGCGAAATCCATTAGCCAGCACCATTATTTACCCCCGCCATTTAATAGGGGCCACATTGCCCCATACCACCCCTTTTGCTCTCGCTGCTAGCCAATTCCGATTGGCCATTGTGCTGCGAGTGAAAGAAACACGACTATCAAATATTCAGATCGAAATTATTGAAACATTAGATCAAGGCCTTGCGTAATGGCTGGCCGGCACCCGAAGGTTGTCCATGATCGTAAATTCCTCAAACTCAAAAATCTGTATCCGAATGTCGTCAATCTCTATGATGTATTATATTTTGCAGGATTTCCTTTTCAATTGAATATGCTTAGAAAATGGATTATATTTTTACATTACTTAAACATGAAAAATATGCCATTTCAATAAAATCAGAATTTGTTGTATTCGAAAATCCATACAATAAAAATGTGATATTAGGAATAAAAACCTTTATTGTGCATAAAAATGAATACATAAAATAAAATGCATTGTAACCCGATGATTAACTTTTTACAAACGAAACCCCGCTTGAATTTCCACTAATCCCGTAACTCTGAATTAGTTCCCCCGTGCATTGGTGTTCAGGATAATTTTGCAATTCAAATCGAAAATTTGCGAAAACAATTTCATCCCGCAAAATTCATTAGCAAGCGAGCTCAAAAGCCGGTTGATTTATGTACGTCATTAACATTATGATTAATATGCACCCTCCCTCTCCATCGACCGACAATCTATAAAACAAAAGATTTATACATAACATCTCTATGACATTAAAGCAACATGCATTTTTAAAAGGTCCAATTCGGCTCATCGCTGCCATTTGATTAAAAAAGATCATACGTACCCATATATGAATATATTATAATATGTATGACAATTATTTATTGTGTTTATTTTATTTTTCAGGCATAAAATGTCCCGTTTGTAACAAATTTGTTTTGCCAGATGATATAGAATGCCATCTCATGATATGCCTAACTAAACCTAGACTTTCATATAATGGTAAGTGAATTTATACATAGTGTATTTATAGATGTTTGGAATTTATTCTCAATTGAAATATAACGTATGACGTCACTATATACAATTCTGAATTAAATATGTCTGATTGTTTATTTT
Organism: Stenopsyche tienmushanensis; assembly: GCA_008973525.1. Taxonomy (NCBI): domain Eukaryota; kingdom Metazoa; phylum Arthropoda; class Insecta; order Trichoptera; family Stenopsychidae; genus Stenopsyche; species Stenopsyche tienmushanensis. The sequence continues at coordinate 722,131 of WACJ01000025.1, forward strand.
TGTCATTTCAGAGGATATACTTAGTGATTCAAAGGGTGAATGTGTAATCTGCTTGGAGGAACTTAGCGCTGGGGATATTATTGCTCGCTTGCCATGCCTCTGTATCTACCATAAAGGGTAAATATATTCCAATTTAATTTATATCAAAATTTGTTTATTGTCGATGTATTATAACATATTATGCTATATTTTTCAGGTGTATAGATCAGTGGTTCGAAGTTAATAGATCGTGTCCTGAGCACCCTGGTGATTAGTGGATTCCTCTAGCGGTGCCTAGTATCGTAAAATGACTCAAAATAATTGTATATTATATTATAAAGTGATATGACGCAAAGAGTGGGCTCAACGCCGACCTAGCTGAAGTGGAATGTGATTTTTTCTTGTTGATATGTGACACCAACGTTGGTCCCTTCAGAATGAGTGATTCTGCCTGCCTAAATAATTGTCGGTGATCTCTAAATATATAAAGTGATTGTCTAAAGTTGTGAATTCACAGACTGCCGTTGTTTTTAAAAGTGTTGTGCTTTCACTTATTTTGAATGTGCCAACGTCTGATCTAATAATAGTAATATTTCAATCTAGAAAAAAATTCAGAAAGAAGACTGTTACCTAAAATACTGGTGAGAAATGTAAATAATTGAAATTACAATTTACCAGACCTTAAAATTATATAAATATATATTCAGTTTTACCATCGACAACAAATAATAAGTATCTCATATATTTTATGTAAACGAAGAGGAAACGATGTAACTCTTTAGAGAATTGTTAACCAATGTTTTACGTTTAGAATAAGTATTTTGCAAAATTTTGATACCCACAAGCTTATTGTTTTAAATTTCTTAGTCATAATAATTTAAAAAAGGAGTTACTATAAAATAAATGGTACTTGCAATGGAAAGTCATTTGAATGTTCGGAATGAGTGTCACACAAGATGTTTGTCATTTCTTGTGTGTACTAGACAAAATATTTTTGATACTTTCATATCGAAATACAAAGAAAATTCAGTTATCCTTCCTTCAGTGCACATTTAGTCAATTAACGTCAAGTTTAATTACGCGTACATCCCATATTCAATTGGTAGCTTTTGTAAATTTAATTTTTTTCTGTCCATAATGTACTTGTTATGTTTTATCTCTGTTTTCTTGTGATTATCATTATTTGTATATTTGTTTTCTCCGTTATGATTAATAATAAATGATATGAAAAAAGTGGAGGTAATGATCCTCGTTAAATAACGTAACTGAAAATTATTTCAGAATTTGATTGTTAAATGATTTTTAAACGAATCAATGTAAATTTTTAACAGCCAAAGATTGGATACATGAATTCAAATTTCTGCAGGTCTTAGACCTTTTTATGTTGTTGAAAATCGTTTGCCCTGCAAATGTGAAAGTATACTATGAAAACTTAAAACTGCTAATCAGAAGCGTAATATTTTCCAATTTTATAATCACAAAAAAATCAAATGCTGCATCCTAAAATATTTGTGACGCTTTGCATGTGGAACATACTGTGTAAAGCTTCACGACAAAATAGATCTGTGATTTGTTATACGGCGGCAGAAATATAAAATTATTATAATTAATTATTATTGGTGCTAGCGCTGGCACTAGAGTTTATATTGATTTCCCAATAAATTTATTTTTATCAATCAGTGTCTTTCAAAATGTGAGTGTGGTTTTGTAAACAGAAATTTTCTAGAGATTAATATATAGGGACAATTATTATCCGTTTTACTTTATATGGTAAATGGATTATGCATTATGTAAATATGTAACTACCGTAAAAATTTTCTGATAAATAAAAGTGATGTTTTTCAATAACTGTTTTATTTTATCCTAATTTTATGAATTCACACCTTTTTGATTTTATTAATTGCCTAATTATACCATTAGCTCAAAATGAACACCAAACTGTAACTTTTAGTAACAATACAATTAGTGTGTAACCAGATACAACCTTGATTAGTGCGTAATTTTACACAATGCTATATAAAAATACCTGTAGGTGGTCAAGCGGTTAAGTGGACTTGTAACTCTTCAATCATCTTGAGTTCAAATTTACAAGAGATGTGCCTGGCGACCACATTTTTAAAAACATATATACGCTATAAAAACCATATATAAAAGGGATTGCTAAAAGCCACCTCAAACTATATATACGTATATGTTGGAATCGTACTTTAAAATAGTATTATCTAATATATACAAATTAATCTCTGTTTGTTCGTATCTAATACACTGCCATACCGTTCATCAGATTACGATAAAACTTCATCCACTTATTGCTAAGGATTGTGCGAGTAATATAGGCATAGTCTAATATACAAAAATATAATTTTGTTTGTATTTTATGCGCTGTCATATTGTTCATTCGATTGCGATAAAAATTTACCAACTTATTGTTTGCACTTTCTCAAATAATATAAGTTCATATAGTACAATTAACTTACAGTATATCTTATATATAAAAATCAATGTTTATAATAAAATAAAACCAACAAAATAAAATAAATATTTATGTTTTTCCCTTATATATCATTCAATTTCAATAAATGTATTCAATTATCGGAAAGAAAATTAATTTCATTCTTTCTATTATTTCTAATTAAACGAGATAACTCTTTCAAATTTCAAACAATATTTTTAGAATTATTAGCTAGTTAATAATAAAATTAGCACCTATATAGATAGTCCCACAATTAAATGGTCAGACTAGGGGTTCAAAAGTACCAGTGTGGCTGGCAAGCACATTTTTTAATACACAATGAAAATCCATGATAATATGTTTGGTAATAGTTCCATAAAAAGAGAGCTGCGAAAACCAACTAAAAATAAATAAAAACATATGTTGAAGTTACGCTTAACTAGCTTAACATTACACAGAACCTACATAAATCAGGGAGCGTCTGTATTGTATAATAATTATCCTCTTCAACAATACTGCCTACGTAATCAGATCAATTAAGACAAAAAAATATTAAACCGTGTAGAAAATGATCATATATAAATAATTCACACTGTTAAACCTAAAATCACACTATCGCTATTAGAATAAAATATTTGATATCATTCAAGCTCTTTATAACATGGACTTATATGAATTTTTTCAACTGAAGGTTACCTTGATTTTACAACTAGTTAAAGGGAAAAATCTCGGGGGATTGATTAGTAATCGCTCGCTTATAAACTTCACAATTGTTTATAATCAGATATAATAAATGAGTGGAACACTTACAATACAGTTATTTTCAAACAATTAGATTTATACAGCTTCGGCATAAACATTATCATTAGAATGTACAATAAGTCCTTATGTCTGAAATAGAATAAAGCTATTGTTTATGATTTAGTTATTTCATTCTTCTCTGTTAACCACTATATAAATTTATTACTATGATTAGTCAGCAAATTGTAAAATATATTTAAATATGCAATTTTCCAAGACATCCTAAGAAGGTATTATAATAAAACTATATGTAATTCTTTGTAGTTGTTTTCAAAATTCAATAATGATTCTCAAGAGCAAGTAGCTCATGAGTTATTTTCCAGTTTCAAATATTCAGATTTTTATCTAGAAAGTGATTTTCAGTCTATATTTTGTCATATTTGATATCATTTTGATAATATTAATCTTGAGTTTGAACTACAAAATGTCAAAAAACATTTTTTAATTTGATTAAATTCATATTAGTCATGCACTGAATAAATCTGTAATGAAAATATGTCCAGAATGAATTGTTATTGAATGTGAAAATGATATGAGATATTGTGAGCAGGGAGTAAAATCAATATGATCTCTGTAATTACCGGTAATTAATGTGATTTTTTATCAGGACTGATATACGTAATATATTTTTAAAAAATCGAAATAAATCCAAATATTACTATCATTGATATTAAATGAGATAAGATATCTAACGTTATTTAATAATTACAGCAGATAAAAGTAGCTAAAGTAGGTCTATGCTGTAAAGATATAATTTTTTATATGGTTGTTGTCATAACTTTAAAATTAATGCGCAATTAATTAACTTTTAATCAAATTTTTAACCATTAAAGCTAAAGGTAAATGTAATAATTCACATAAAACAAAGACAAACACTTATTAATAATAAAAACCTGATACACTACGGCAGAATGATCAAAAGAAAGTTTTTAATAACGATAAGAATCAGAAGAAATCATTAGATTTTACGATAACTAATGATAAATAAATCAGTTTTACAATATTGGAACAATATAATATTTATGGGTTCATTGCCAACCATTTTGCTATGAAGCGTATGTTTATTTTTTATATGTGATCGCTAGCCACACTTTTTGTAGATTTGAACCCAAGGTGGTATCTGATATTTTAATCGCGGAATTATCTACAAGTGCTATAATATTTAAAAATGAAAACCATTTTTATATATTTGAAAGTAACAGTCTCATTATAGTGGGATTATGGTTTAGGAATGTATGTCGACGATTGATATATTTAATGTCAATGAATGTATAAACCTTCTCAAAAATAAATTTACAACAGAGCATGGAAAAATTGATTCCAAACGAATTTTTAAATTTTATCAAAACTTATCAAATTTTCAAAACTTTTTTCTAGACGATTTAGAAATTTTGCATAATATAAATTGTAGAATTTTTTTTATTTTTTAGGACCAGTGCATGCATGTGCATGATTTGAAGTTATGTCTTTGGGCGTTGTTTTTATTTTGAGCCTTGACCTGAGGCCACTTGATCTTCTCCTTGATTGGCCTTATCCGTTGGGGATGAAAATTTCTTCTTTATATACCCTAGTTCCCTTATTTTTTGGTCGACGCCGTTCCTGTCGCTTCTCTTGTCTTTTGGATTTGAAGTTATGCGGCTTTTAAAAATAATAAAACTTATCCCTCAGTTTTTTTGTAGTTCAGATCTTTTTTTACGCGATTTTTTTATGTGCAACTCCCCGTAGAACGTATCTAAAATATATTTCTCGCATAAAAATAAACTCAAGTGTATATATTTCTCGATGCCTTCAAATTCATGTAATTCCAATATCATTACATATATGTAATATCTTACTTGGTTCCCAAACTATACTATATAATATCATCATCATCATCATCATAGTGCGGCCACAAACAGTCCACTGCAGAACTATGGGCCTCTTCAATATCATATTCACAGGAAGGGGTTACATCCATCTTGTACATACATTCACCTCCTCATTTGCTAAATGCACGTTTCTGTAACAAAGTGGCACCGAGATGCTGGTAAGTAACATACAGGAGGGTTCGGAGTACAAACATGGTCGACGTGAATACTTTTTCACTGCTTTTCGAGGAAAATTGCTTAGTCCCACTGGCTGGAGCATCCAAAATGAAATACAGAGGTCATGTCACCTTTAATATCGAGTTACTTGTTGTTGCTTGCGTACCCAAATTGCAAATGAATTTGGCTTCCTCACGATTTGCGTTCTCTTTGACTTGGAATATAAAAGCTCCCAGTCAACAATTTATCGTACGACGAATCCATATTGAGGATGTGTCCAATAACTTTTCTTTGAACGGATCAGTTCCAAGAATCAGATAAGAGATTGGATATAAATCAAGGGGAGGGGAGATTGATAATAGTTTAAGTGGGCCGATCCCGGCGGCACTGCAATGCCGGGCCAACCCGTGGCAGGAGTGGAGCAAGCCCCGAACATCCCGCCAGTTTCCAAAAATCAGTTTAATATACTGGTCCTGCAATGCAGGAACTATCAGATATTAAGCTGATAAGAACAGATACTACACTTTGATCTTAGCCAACAGGCCGAGAAGCGATACTGGACGGAGGGCGAGTTGCCCATGTCATTGTAGAGATCACATAGACCGCGGGCATATTTGATCGCATTGTGCTGCCATCTGCTGTTTATTTCATAAAGGCTAAATAAATATTTTAATATGTGAATAATTTAAACGCATTCTATGCTTCAAACTTTAATTATGCATCAATGCAAATTTAATGTTCATATTATAAAACTGATTCGCATCATATAATTAAGAATTATAACTAGAAGATTATTTATTTATTAGGTTCCAAGAACGGTCAATAGATGGCGCCATGGAGAAATAGAATATACCCGCGGTATAGCGTAGCTTCAGTATGACCTATGCTCGTCGAGTATCTATCGGTACTCTGGTTTCCCTTCAATACGTATAAATCTTTCGCCTTTTACTAAAGATTTCCGTGGAGGGGAACACTCTAATGAGTCTATAGAGAATTTTTGAAAGCCTACCTTGCGGTGGGCTCTTATGCCTTCACAAGTTAAATAGAATCTTCAAGTTTCGGTTGATTGTTTTCCACTGTCATATAATTACTGAGTAAGATCCTCGATCGTCCAAATTTCTCCCTCCCGTCTCAGTAATGAAGTTTGATGGAAGGTCCAGTGTGACAGAGTTAAGACAGTGTCCAAAGTGAAAAAAAATATGTATGACTTGTACTGAAAGTGGATACACCAAAAAAAATCATGTTTCGCTTTTTAAATAATCTACTGCTATTGCTACGACTTCTTTCCATTGTAATTTTCGGTTCTTACAGGATCATCAAAATATGTATGTGGTGAAAGGTAATCAAATTTATCCCCTTATACTAACAGTTAAACTGAAGAGGCCCATAGTTCTGTAGTGGACTGTTAGTGGCTGCACTATGATGATGATGATACTAACAGTTAGGGAATCCAATCTCAGTTTTAGGTGCTCATGAATCCCGGGATTAGTAAATATAATCGTGAAAAATTCGGGATTGAAAACCAGCATGATGAAGGCTACTAAATCGAAACATTCCTGTCGAAATCTGAACGCTTTCGAAACAGTGACGAAAAACTAAGGGTATCAAAATTTCAACGTTGCGGACATAATAACAATTTGGAAACCTGAATAATTGTACATACCGACATTACATTAAAATACATAGTTGTTATTTTGTGTACATGTAGTTTACGTTAATTATTATTGAATAAACGTCGAGTCCTTTTGTTACAAAGTAGCTAGGACTTCAGTAGACGTGGCTAAACAGTAACAAAATAGTTTCAGTCTTGTAAATAAAAGACATTTCTATTATATTTATTAACAGGTCTCAAAAATTAGTGCTGAACAAAATTATAAATATTCCTTATAATCGATGATACAAAAATAAAAATTGCGACAGTCAAAATACAAAAATAATAGTCTCTAAATACAATTCTAAACTAGGAATATAGCATTAAATTTGACTCAATTAATTTTGTGTAGTGTATTCATAATTTTGAGCTTCTTACCGATTTCATTCCACATCTATAAAGAATATTGAATCCAGTTTTAAAAAAGTACTCCATTGCAAATTAAATTATGCAAATCGCCAACAAGTTTTGGAGAACATATTTTAAAACTGCGCTAACAGTTACATACAACGAGCTGGCAGCATAAATTGAAGGTCCGTTGGGTTCGGTAGGGAAGAGAGTTGCCAGAATATTACCAGCTTGTAAAGATAGTTCAAACTTGCTAAAGCTAACCAGAAAATTATGTCAATTTTAAAAAGTTGTAATAAATGATTTTTAATCCCTTATAATAGATAGTTTACGTTTATAAAAACGCCAAACCAAATAGATGTTGAGGCCTCCTCTCCCAAACCCTACGGCATGCAGTCGCCAGACTGTCATAATGATAGTCCGGAAACACGCCAGAACACAACTATTAAATTATTCACATGTGTTAAAAGACCTTCAATTTATGTTGCCAGCTCTCAGTCTATTAGATAAATTCAACTATAATATTAGAAAGCATATGGTACAAAACGATAGGGGGGGGGGCTAATTTTTCACCTAGTAACAACTGAGCCCCAAAATAAACAAGTTTCTTTACAAAAATTGAAGGTTAGTATTTCAACCACGATTTCTACATGCTGTGTGAAAGTGAACCCGTATATTTCAAGGAATGAGAAGGTTCCTTAAATTACGCGGTTGGTCAAAAACTCTCTGAAGCAAGGACCAATTCAATTTACAATTCTATGGTAATATTTTGTGAAACTCCCGGAACCTAAAGATTTCATGGGACCAGGTTGAAAACCCTTGCTAAAACCTATGTAAGATCAATAAACTCAAACATAAAACATCCCTAATTCTAGATTTACGGACAGGGAAGCATCTTTGATAACTCTAATAGATACACCCTCAGCAGGACTGACAAGGAAACTCCTGGATTCAAATCAAAAAGCGTCTTAAAGTCTTCGTGAACGGCTGAATCGCAAAAAATAGTATTCGCATTTATAGGGTGAAGCTAGTGAAATGGGCTGAACCGTGATGGAATACAAGTTACTACAGACAGAAACCCAAATAGACAACCATAAAATTAAATTCTCTAAAATATTACTTATTTACCCTTTCAAGGAAAAGGAAACTTAAATCCACTAGATTCATTTCAAATTCCAACACTCACACTCTTGTGCGAGACTTTCGGCTGGTACAGAATCTTAACAACAATTTTAATGACCAGCTTTATATTTCCCCTTAATTAGTTATTATGAAACTTGCTTCAATCACTTCTTTAAAAAAAATGAATGACCTAAAAAAATCATAAATAATTACTTTATCCTAGTTAAATTTATGATAAATGTTTAATTGAATCAATCATTTTATTATTAAAAAAACACAATTTATTCGCTTACATTAAATACACATTAAATTAGAGTAATGAAGTTAAATCTCCGGGAAATGGTTATTGTGATAGTCACTTCGTAAAATAAAAAATAGATATCTAAAAAATAAATAAACGATATTCACATTTAAAGATTAAATTTATATCGGGACATTCAGAAATAACGTAATCCAAAAAAAATGTCTCCATCAGCTTGATAATTTAAAAAGAGGATTCAAAATCATCAAATAGCAATTATAAAAAATATATCAATGTCAAATATTAATAAACGGATTAACATTTTTTTTATTTTTAAAGTTACAATATTATTTCAATTTAATTTACTGTAATTGAGATTTTAAATAGAAAATAGTTTGGGCATTTGTTAATTGTGTACCATTATTTACAAATAATTTTTAGCTTTTATGATTTTTTGCTGTTAAGAAATACATTTTATTTTATTACGTATTCAAATATATATTAAATAGTCGATATTAATAGTAAATATATCTGAGGTACGAATTTAAAAAGTGGTGATGGTCAATTTATTTAGACGTCGAAATACTGGCAGGCATTAGTGCTGTTATGGCCAAGACTGAATGGCTGTGTCTGCTGCGGCATGGCTGAGCCACCGGACCTGTTGTTTTTTGATACATTCTCGCACGAGTCCAGCGAGGTATGATTCTGTTTCTTTAGTGTATATATTCCGTCATTTCATTACCGATCGTATGCTAGTGTGGCTCATATCCCTCTTGAATTATTTTTCACGATTAGATTTTTAATTGAGTGTTCGAACTGTCAAAACCCAAGCACCCGGCGTTTGCTTATATCTTGTCACTTGATTCCTCAACAGCACTAATAATTGATTAAAATCACACTTTAATCATGTGCACGCAATAACAAATGACATGCATGAAATACATAAATATTCCGAATATGTTGGTTTTGTGCAGGTTGACCAATCATGCTCATCACACACTTATTCTTTCATAATTGTTATATATTTTTAAATTTTCTTGTCAAACATGTAAGCAAGGCCGGGGGCTTTCATCTGTGATACCTTCTAAATGCATAAACATTACATCATATTCATGAAGACTTGTGAATAATCCAAAATGTGTCAAAGATATATGTATTTTTATATTTAAAAATGATTTTCATCGAAGAGCAATCAATATCAATTCTATATTTTGACGAGTTTAATTGACCATGATATTAATCATCCAGCATTACATATTGTATTTATTTGATGTATTGTTTTTATTTCAGGAGCTAAATTTAGATCTGGTTCAATTTCCGAAACCTGTTTATGTTTCTGAAGTGCGCATCATTCCATTAGGTGCACGTGTTCAAGGAGATTTTCCAGGCGGTGTTCGCCTCGGGGCTACAAATCCTACTCAGTTTCAAATAGACTTTTTTGTTAACGATCTGAGTAAACCTGGTGCATCTACTTTCGAAACATTGGGAAGTTTAGAGTACTGTCAAAATGGAAGAATTCATATGGACTGTGGGGGAACTCCCGATAGCCCAAGAAAAATTCCTACAGATGGACTAGTTTTACGAGGTATTTAATTTATTTTCATCATTATCTAGAAATACTTTACTTTCGTAAAAATTTTCATAAGCAATGCATATATGATAAATATTTTTATTCTGTTTACTGTATTTTTTGATAGGATAAAATACACTTGATTATTATATGGCAATTATATACAGTGGAACCTCAGGTTACGAGTTTTTCGGGTTACAAGCCGAGACTGCAGTCAAAACTTCTTGTCTCAGTTTGCTTAGGTTACATGTCGCACACAGCAAAATATTGGGTTACGAGTCCTGTTGGACCAAATTACCAGGGCATAAACCGATGAAAGACCGTCTGACACTCCACTTTTGTGTGAATGTGACAGGCAACAAGAAGATAAAGCCTCTTCTTGTTTACTCTTCGGAAAACCCGCGAGCATTTAAGAGATGCAAAGTGCAAAAGGACAGGCTGCCTGTTATGTGGAGGTCAAACAATAGGACATGGACCGACGAAGAGCAGTTTACATAATAAAAAATACCTGCTGGATAATAATCTTCCTCTGAAAGCCATGTTAATTATGGATAATGCTCCTGCACACACCGAGAGAGTTCATGATAATATTTTGGAGGAGTTTAGTTTTATAAAAATTGTCTTCCTTCCACCCAACACAACTCCTATCCTGCAGCCCATGGATCAGTAAGTTATCTCTAAATTCTAAAAATTGTATACAAAGGGACTTTTCAAACTCTGCTTCGACATCACCAAGAGCACGCAGCTCACCCTACGAAAGTTTTGGAAAAACCACTTCGACATCGTAGGGTGCCTGAAACTCGCAGAGTGTCTCAAGAAGCACACTGAACTCTGCGTGAAGAACGTTGTGGCCTGAGGTGGTTTTAAAACAAGACTTCGAGGGGTTTGCAAGTAAAAAGCAGCCTGTTGAAGAAATTGTGTCCCTGGGCAAATCTCTAGGCCTCGAGCTAAACGAATTTAACATCGAAGAACTCGTTGTAGAACATAGCGAAGACCTCAGCGTCGACGAGTTGAAAGAGTTGCATGAACAACAACACCATCAACTAAATGAGGCTTTGTCAATAGCGGAGAAAGAGAAGATGGAGAAAAATAAACTGTCGAAAGCAGAGATTAGAGTTCATACTTCAATGTGGTTAAAGTTACATATCTTTGTGGAAGAAAATCATCCAGATAAAGCAGCAGCTGTTAGGGCTATTCATTTCTTGAATGATTTCAAGCATTCAAGATTTCAGCAGCATGTTGAAAAGTCACCAAAAACAAGTGTCAATTGAAAAATCATTAAGAGAAAAGTTAAAGATAGTCAGGCAAAATCATCTAAAAAGTAAAAGTCAGTGATTGTGAGAATGAATCTGTTGATAGTTCTCCAGAGATACAACTGATCAAGGGAGTCAGCAATAGTGACTAATCCTCCCACCACCTCCGACATGTTTTTCGTTACAAGTTTTTCGGCTTACGAGTTACCTTTCGGAACGAATTAAACTCGTAACCTGAGGTTCCACTGTATTTTTATTTCACCTTATGAGGATATCATTTTATGTAGTTTGATAATATTTTCATTATGCAAAACTGCTGTCACTCTAATCAAGTGTATATTCAAAAATAAATATGACAATTTTAATTTAAATAAAATCAATAATTTAGAAATTACTAATGGTAATAAGAAAATTTTCTGTTTTAACAGGGTGGTACACAACTATTACGCTAGCAGTATATGGCACAATAACAAAAAACATAACAGAAGTGGGGGTAGTTGCCGGAAACGTCACCGAGGTAGTACCCCCACCGGTGCCAGTAGCTACACCGCCGTCGACAGCTAATGCAACGCAGCCTTGGCCAGATCTCACTCCGACTCCAGACGTATATCCAGCTTCGAATTATTCACAAGATGATTATGAAGCATCAAATTATCCACCTGAGTATTATAACCCAGATATACCTAAAGATCCTCGCGGCTACCATCATTCAGTAGAAAGTGGTAACAATATTTGGGATGGAAGAGATGAGAAAAGTCGAGAGAGGGATCTCAATCATTCAAGAGAAAAGGACAGATCGAGACACGGTTCCATCGGAAGAGACACAACACGATTAAGATCGCGATCAGTGGAACGCGCTCGAAGTCGCGATCGTATTTCACCACGATATTCCCGTTCGCGAAGCCGCGATAGAGACTTATCCACCTATTCGATCAACAGGAAGGGATGACAATTTTCGACGAGATGATTCTAGAAGCCCGGGCTATCGAGACAGAGAGAGATCTTTATCGAGAGAAAAAGATTGGGATCGATCATACAAGCGAGATGATTACCGAAGACACAGACAATCTTCATACGAACGATCTAGAGGAAGTTCATATGAAAAGAAAAGAAATTCGCCCTACGAGAAAAGAGCTCCTTCATATGAACGTAGACCACCTTCATACGAAAATCGTCCCCCATCTTATGAGAAACGAGATTATGAGAAACCTTATGAAAAACGACCACCCTCTTTTGAAAAAAGGGCACCGTCATATGAAAAGCGCCTGTATGATAAACGGGCTCCTTCATATGACAGAATAAGGGAACAAAGTTACGACAGCAGATCCCGTTCTCCAGGCCGTGACGATCATCGGAAGAGACCGAAAACTCCGCCCATGGATCTACCGAGAAGACCACACACTCCGGTCGATTTGAATACTCCACACGATCATGTCAACATTAGTCCTACCGGTTCTGCAGTATCTGATGATGTAGTTTTAGATTATGAACAAAAAGCATTGCAAGTGAAAGAAGAATTGATTATAAAAAATTATAAAGCTCGAAAGATACCACCGAAAAGTGATTTAGATAAAATCCATTGTTTGGGCAAGGAATCGAATAATTATGAATCTCATTCAGGATTATTAACAGTGAAAGTTAACGAAGGACAGGCATCTCCGAATCATAAAGTCAATACGCCTTTAGATTCTCCTTGTCCAGCGCAAGAGGACAACATATCCATGGATACCGAGGGATTTGAACCTATTCTTTCCGATGAGGATATTGATGATATTGAAGGTCCATTTACTGAAATGGATTATGAAAATGACTTTTGTGGCGTCGATGATGTGTTGAAGTGTTTCAACCCATTCAGAGCTGATTGGCAACAATATGTGCCGTGTAATAAATCTCCCATGTTTCTGTCTTCCGACGGTGAAAGTCAGAAACATGTGATGAATTTGACATTCGAAGAACTCTGTAAATTAAGTAGTAATTTTCAAAAATTCTTTGAAATCGTCTCTGAATTCAAAAAAATGGAGGACAAATATTCTCCAGTTAATTTTACCCAACTTCCGCCCGATGCCAAAGAAGAATGGGTACATGTTTGTGAGCAGCTACCTCTTTTGATCAGTAATATAGCAAATGAAAGTGATATATTGTATAGAATTTTTAAAGTGACTGACGTGAAAGATAATTCTTGTGAGGATGTGAGAAACGCTTTAAATTTCTTGCTTAATTTTTGCAGAATTGGATTGGATTATGAACTTGCTCTTTCTCAAGTTCCCGCACCGTATAAGATAAGGCATATAAAATGTGGAATAAGGTTGATAGACGCTTTGTCTTCTCAAAAGCACAACGAAGTTGTTGTTATGGCCTTGTTAAAAAATAACGTAGACGTGTGTGTAAAACTATTAGAATTGTATTCTAAAGATCATATGGCATTAAGTATTAAATTGATGATTTTAAAAGCTTTGGATGCTTGCTTGGGATCGGAGGCTACTATTGAACAATTTTTGACTCGTCGTTTGCATAATATTTTTGATGATAGCGGTGAATTGGAGGAAAACTCTAAAATAAAAATGGAAGTTCTGGACAAACTGAAGTTGAAGAATGGATATCAAATCCTTTTGATTATGTTAAATAAAAATCCACTTTCGAGAGTTAAATTTGCTATAAATGCCTTAATCAATAAAATAAATTTATATGAATTGTTGAAAAAATTACATGAAAGTGTTTTACAACTCAATATCAAAGGAAGGCATGGCAAAATTATATCAGAAACAGAAATAGAACTTATTATCAATTCTTTAGAAGAAATTTTATGTGTTTGTCGCATCGGTTCGTTTGAATTATCGCAACCGCGTAGATTTTTACCGGTATCTGCCCAATTTGAAGTCAACAAGAGTTCAGTTAATAATGTACTGATTGATTTCTTTCACATTCATAAGCTTGTGGAAACCTGTTTATATCTACTGACTTGCCCGCTTACTTACAACTATCCTGTCATTACAAATCCAATCTATGAAATAATTGCTCATTTGGTGGGCACTCATGAAGGTCTTTTGTATTTAACTGAAAATATTAAGACGTGTGATTTAGTGTTCCAAACACTCATGCAACCGTACAATCAACAAAGCGAAGAAGATCAAATGATGGCGTTGCAGGATTTTAGTGGGTGTACATCACTTCAACAGCTAGGTTTTGAAATGGCTTATAAACTTCAAGCGATGTATTATGTGAACGCTATATTCGATATTCAACATACTGAAAATATAAACGAATCAGAGCTATTTGATAAATTGCACGGTTTATATTGCTTAGGATTTGTAAACGTTGGAAAATTAGCTTTGGCTAATATTCTCAGTATGGGTGATAATATACAATGCTTGTTGAATGTTTTTGAAAAGGATATTCATATGAAAGTTGACAAAGACGATAATACTGCTATCAAAACGAAATCACCGACAAAAAATTATGCTGTTGATCTCACTGTATCTACTATTCAATTCAGTTGTGATGTTAATTTCATCAAGAAATATGGTAGACGTATATTCAACATTGCTAAAAAATTTGATTTATTTGAACAAAGCATTGCTTCTAATTTACAAGAAGTATTGCCTTACCTTAGGCCGCTAGAAAAATCAAATATATTTTTAAACGATAATATTGGGGATTTAGTGGATATTTTAAAAGGTTCTATTGAGCATGTCACATCTGCACCTGGTGATTTAATAACGTGTTTGCGGATATTAAAGTTTTTGGGGATTCCGGAATTTGAAAATAAAAAATTTCCCATAAGTGAAATTCCTAAAGTAGAATTCACAGAATTGAAGTATAAACATGTCATCATTCAGCTGTATTCTTTGGACGGTGTATGTCTTTTGCTAGCAATCTTGGAAAAACTTTGCAACTACTTTGAACAACCTAGTCTCCATACTGCTACATTTGTATCCGTTCTCGGCTTACACATTGTAAATATAATACTTCCGACGCTAGAATTGTTAAATAAGATGTTAACGTATGTAATACAATGCAGGAACACTCAATTTAAAGACTTAAGTTCGTTACCGATTATTTTACAAGCGTATAATTTAATGTATTCGTATCCCGTCGGAGCTGTCGGTTTTAAAATGGCACAAAAAGGATGTAGAGAATGCATTGAAATTCTTTTAGCGTTCACGCAGCCTATTGCAGAAGACGCTTCTGAAAATGAATCGATTCACAAATCACTATGGACACTTCTGTGCAATGAAATTATTAAATATATTCTTACAGGACCGTTTACATTTATACCGGGTTTGTTGGTATTTTCTGAAATTTTACCTTTACCATCTACCTCTTCAGACAAAATATACATTGTCCGAGAACGAGCTTTCCAATATGGTGAGCAATCGTAAATTGTGGTCTGCACATTTACACACATCGTCTTCCAATATATCGGAAATGATTCAGACTATTTGTTTATCCGTTTGTCCACCAGTGATACAATTATTGAGGAGAGTTTGCATTCAGCTGAGTGATTTAGCCTCAAATATGTCTCTGTGTGTCACTAGAGCCGTTTTAGACCTTTTAATATCGCACGTTTGTGGCGATAGTAATTCTCTGCCGCAACCATTTACCCCTCTTAATTATAACGCAGCACGTATTTTCAATTTTCTAGCATGTCTAACGACGCATCCATCCGTTAAATGCACAATTCTTCATCTCATACGTCAGAGCGCTTCCGTACCGAAATCCGACGACAGGTTTAGTCTTTATATTCCGCTGCTTTGTAATGTTTTGACCACTGTAAACAACACACAGTCTCATATTCAATGCCAGGAGTGCGTAGTCAGCATCATAAGTAGTTTTTATGATTCAGAAATTACTATGCTTACACAATTTGAACCGATTCCGCATATCAAATCTGAAATTCAAGATGAAGCTTCAGAAAACATAAAGCAAGTAATGACTCCTGAAATATATTTGACTAATGCCATTCCTTCAAAGGATATATTAGCACCATTGATATCGGCATCTTTGGAATATATAGCAAATGAAAACAGTGTGCCATCAATAACTTTATCAATTTTAAGAACATTCTTCTTTCTGGCTGAACATGATTATGGCTTTTATTATTTTAAATCAAGCTTAGAAAAAAATAAACAAGTATTTCCTCAGCTATTTGCAAAGCTAGTAAGTAATATTAGCAAAGATTCTCCTGAGTGTATTAGCACATTCCTCGAGTTACTTAAAGTTTTACAATCACCTACGGAAGACTTGGAAGCATCAGAAGGTCTTCAATTTCTTCCGAGAACTAGTCTAGCAAGTATTCAAGAAATTGCCGACATGATAGGTTGGCAAAAAAATAAGGAGCATCATCCAATTACAATACTGGAAAAGTTTTTAAAAGTAAGAAAATTTAGTATGTTTAATGCTTTTAGACTTTTCCTCTTGTTATTTTCAGTTTTATATCAAAATAACTTTGCTTAGCAGGACGTAAATGCAGATGAAGAACTATTGTCACATGTGCGGCAGTTAATGGTAGCACTTTCATCTTGTACAAATTCTGCTGCTGTGGAATCAACATTGGCCATTGCTCCGCCTGTATTGGGACCCCCGGAACACCTCGTTAAACAATTTAGCGGAAGGTGTTTATGGACGCAAGGCGATGCTCAGGATGAACGTTTAGGATCCACATATTGGCTAGGCATAGCTTTACCTCAGACAGAAGACGATGCAGTCGAAGGTGAAATGGTAAGAGCTATTTTCTTTTATACTAGCAAAATACCACTTGCTAAATAAAATTGTAAATTAATATTGAATATTTTATATTGTTCATTGAATGATAATGATGATTTATTGTTTTGTTGAAGATACCATGTGATCTAGCAGATTTGACTCAATCTTACTTGGCTGCTGGAACAGATCTTGTAGCTGAAGCAGAACGCTTGTTGCATTTGCCTCCAGCAACACCAAGACCACCATCAGAACCACCACTTTTTAGAACTAAACGACTACACGTAGCTAGAGATAAAAGACCATATGGTATTATACAAATTAAATCTGTATTTTGGTTTATTTAAATTCAATTTTTTTTAAATAACATATATAATGGAATAGTACTGTAGCAATAATTTTTATTTTATCTAGTTTCTCCAGCCAGAGGGAGAGGCGTTTCACAGCCGGGTGTTGGCACAGCGACAGTAGGAATAGGTAATACTGCACCTCGGGTGCAAGTAGATGCTTTCCGATCTCGGCCACCGAATACATCCAGGCCTCCCTCTTTACACGTGGATGATTTTCTCGCCCTGGAAGGATGCGGAGCCCAACCCACTGGACCAACAGGTTATAATAAATTGCCAGTGATGACAACCAGGTAAATTTTTTTCATTAGTACATTTGTTTTTATCTAATAATTATATTATGAGTCTTTAATTTTTTCATATTTTTATCACAGAGGCGGCCGTGGTATTAGAACTCGAGGTATAACCATAACAGATCGTGGCAGATTTGCTTCTGCTACACCCACAACTTCAACTATATACAGGTTTGTGTTTTGTAGTTATACAGGATGCTCGAAATTTGTTAAGTTATTGTGGCCATGTTGTTAAAGCAACATCTGATGATTTTTTGTGAATTGTTCAGTAGTGTATGGCAAATCATAAATAGTTATAGCATTGAACAACGTGTACAAATCATCAAATTTTATTTTTAAAATCAGTGCTCTGTTTGATTAACATTCCGCGCATTACGTGATTTTATCCTCGTCACAACTGTCGTCCCAAGTCAATTATTTGACGTTTGGTGACCAAATTACCCGTACTGCTGAAAACATCGCTGTTGTACGTTCACAAGAACATGGCCTTTGTGTGACTTCAACTTGGTGAATTTGGCGTCGAAAGATGTTATATTCCATACTTAACTTTTTCGCACAGGAGAGTAAATCCACTTTTCTGTCAGCTCTGCTGCAAGCTTGATAATGAAGCAGGCTCAATAAATGAACCTTAACACTATTGATAGCACACAATATTCATTCATTTCTTCGGAATGTTTCTTAATGTTCAACATGCATGGCATCTGCTTTCTGTTGTTTAGCTATTTTTGCCTATTAATGTGTTGCGAAAATAAAAAGACAGGGTTAACGTGCAAGCCTGCCAGTTTACTTCTGAAGGAGTAGATTTTGCCAAGGAGTGGTGACACTCGGCTAATGACGCCACTCCAGAACAGTCAAGGGGAATAACAGAATTAGTCAACAATAAGAATGATGCGAGTATCTTAATTATCAAAACAAACACCTACTCTCAAGACAACACAAACGAAAGTCATCTTATCTTTGTTGAAAGAGCTAATTATACCTAAATTTTATGACTGTTTAAAGATTCTTTAGAATATGATTTATTGAAATATAGTAAGTATGAAAATTTACGAGTTTCTATAATAAAAAATGTATTGAGAATGTTTAGACATGTAGGGGTACCTTTACGGCACGACTTTAACAGGCTGACCATTACTATACTGACATTTTTCTTGCTGAACGGAAATTTAAAAGTTATTTATAATTTAGTAGACGGGGTAGAGGAGCATGGTCAACAGCGCCTACTGCAACCAACAGTATTGCATCGGATGATCCTCTTTCATCGCATTTCAGTCGTTCTTCAACTTCCCAACATTTCCAATCACCAATTATGCAACACACAGCAAGTCAATATTCAGGTTTGTTTATAATATAATATATATATATCACAATTTTGTAATTATTTTTGAAAAAATATTAACAAGTGTGTTTCTTTTGCATTTAGGTACAGTTGGGTGGGGGAGCGTCAGTCGCGGAGGAAGGCGAGGGCGTGGCTTACGTCACGGTCGAGCTTCTTTCCTTAGGTAGCACCCACTACTTAACAGGATCCGAATGCCACCATGATCCTGTGTCTTTTTCACATGATAATTTTCATCACTGCCATGATGTACTTTTTCCACTATGATAAAAATTTAAGCAAAAACAATGGAAATTCTGCTAGTCTTGAGATATGTTATTGGCTTTTGATGTGCGTTTACATTTGAAAAATATTGTTAAAGACAAGTGAGCGTTACGTAGCAACTAAAAATAATATGATTGAAAACAATTTCGTACTTCGTCGTCGGATTGTCGTTTAACGTAGAAAACTTATTCACTTTCAAAGATTATTTAGTTCAAAATATATAATATTTATATAACTTGTGCAAAACAGAAATGTGAACTAATTTTGAATTTAGAGTGACACTCGATGTAGTGAAATTATGATTTTACTTGTAAATCATGCTCAATATAGTTAGTGACCTTGTATTAAATAAAAACGCAAATATGTGAGTATGTGTACATGTGAAAATAACATATATGTTGTATCGTACTTGTATATTCAAATTTTATTGAATCAAAAATTTCAGTGATAAATATGAAAATTCCTTGTTGAACAATGTTTATTTGGAATGTCCAAATTATTTTATACATGCATTGTAATAGTGATGTCATTATTTTTATTTATTCGATACAAATTGTATTTAAATAATTTATTTTTCCAAGATCAATTGATATTTTGCAAGATTTTATTGGAAATGAATACTGAATGTTTGGAAGCGTACGATAGAAGTGAAGGGCACTGTTTCAACGCATCGTATTCAATTCAAATATGTCCAATTAATAGATTTGAAAATATTATGGGAACAAAATTTTATAAACAAACCAAGAATATCTCTGTAATTAATATTTTTGTTCACGGTAACTGTACAACCCTGAAAAGTATTGCCAATTTATAGAAATTGTGTTCATCACATCTGCGTGTGTGTATAATCAAAATTAAAAAGCTTTTATCGATTACAATTGACGTGTGATTGATTAGCTTTCAACAATTGTGGAAATGTTCTCTATTTGTGTATGAGTATTATCATGATCAGATTTATACATCGCTAATATTCGACATTTAAATACTTTTTAATATGGATG
The DNA here is from genome assembly GCA_008973525.1 of Stenopsyche tienmushanensis. Taxonomy (NCBI): domain Eukaryota; kingdom Metazoa; phylum Arthropoda; class Insecta; order Trichoptera; family Stenopsychidae; genus Stenopsyche; species Stenopsyche tienmushanensis. Next base: position 742,513 of record WACJ01000025.1, read on the forward strand.
ACAATGGATCGAGCTACATATCGTTGAAATTTCCGTACACAAATAAAAACATATCCGTAATGTTTAACTAAGCTGTAAATATGATGTATTTATATTGGATGTATTGAAAAATGTGTCATTCAAACTACACATTGGAAAAATGTGGTTTATAGGCATTTGATTTATTTTATTAATGTAAGGTTAACAATTTCGATGTAACGAAACTAATTTTTTCAAAAGATATTGTGCTATATATATGTGTATTTTTAAGTAAAAAAAGCTTTGTTTTTTATTATATGGAATATATGTTGATTATATGTTTTTAGAGTTAAATTAGCATACTCTTGGTCGTCTTGAGCATGGAAAAAATATTTTCTTTATATGTCCTAACGCATATGTTATAGCAACGTATATTACATATCATATGCTAATGACCTAATACGGCGCATACATCTTATTATTGCAAATGCTCTAACAATTTTGACATATGTTTATTTGAATTTATGTATATAATATATAGTCAATATTTATATAACACATTTAGAATAATTTTAACCAAATCGTACCGAATTAGTGTCGGTGAATCATTGTTTTTTTCTTCATAAATTTAAACGACTTTGTATTTCATTGTCTCTTGATAATTGATTGGGAAAAATAAATAATTTCTGAATGCGTATTAAATTTTTTGTTCTTAATTATTTTGTATATTAAACCAACCAACTTTAACCCTTTGGGCTCATCAACTCCAAGCCATTTTTTGTGTATTTCTTAAATAAATGTTTATGGAATAAAATAAAAAAATTGGGGGTTTATGAATAAAAAAAAATGTATTTTGTTATGCAGGATGTTTATTAAGCATATTAGGCATTTTATTTTATTCATTAATTTTTGTAATCATGTAATATATGATAGTTTTTGAAGCAATCTTCAGAACGAAGCGCTGGTTTTCTTTCGTAAGTGTCGCAAAATATAGCGTTTGCTTTCAGTCCTTTTTCAGTTTCACGGTCGGAACACACCATATAGTCTCTATAATTCCTCCCTAATACCTACTATAAATAAATTGAGGACTTGCATCTAACCATTGATTGTGATCAGTTGACGATAATCGTCCCAATTTGGACTTCGTAAAATCGCGAAAGTTATCAATAAGTTGCATCACCACAAGTGGCCGATTCAATTTCTCTGAACCATTTTTTTTCCCATATTTCAGATGACAAATTAATGGTCAGACAATAAGACAGTATTTCTAGAGTATTTCACTTGATTCTTACATTTAAAAAAATATCAAAATTATCCCTGTATTCGTGGTGCAAATTTTTGTATATTCGAAGAGTCAGTCATGTAATAGTTCACATTTTTTCTTGGTAGTCTGTCGATTACTTATGCCAGCTGTATGATAAACTATTATATAGTAAAATTAAACTGATATAATGGGTATTTATATAATTAAACTGCATTTCATCAGTCTGTCTGATGAAATGCAGTTTAGTAATTTTATTACTCTACACGTGCTTGTCAGGGTTGTCGTAAATTGTTTAATATGGTGTTTAATGGTCTGTAAGAATTTCCGGGAAAATTTATCAGTCAAGTTGATTCTGGGTAATGATTTTTAAATTGTTTTATGAAAAGATTATAGTAAAATGTGTAATAAGACAATGCCTAAACACTTATGAGTAGTTGTATAAAAAGATGGATATTGAGCAAAAAATAAGCAGGATATCAAAACACTATAGGAACTATAGCTCAATAATTCAATTAAGCTATTTCATTAGTTTAACTCGGAGATGTGCCTGGGGCTACGTGAAGAAATCGATGAGTTTGGTATGCTAAATCTGCTCTATTTAATTAATAATTTTGCTTGCGATCATTGACAATCTTATTGTTATAGCCATTGTTATTTGAACAATTAAACATATGTATCATAAATGCTTTATTATGCCATTATATGCATTTTTTAAAAATAAAATAGATTGAATCATATCCGTAAATAATCAAGCCGATAAAATTGATGTATTTGGCATGAATTTGTTAGGATGGGATAACAAACAACCCTAAATATCCGAGTTTGAACTTTATTCAAATGCTAGTAAAGATTATTCAGGTAAGTGAATCTTTCCATTTCAAATGTATTTACTCCAGATTACTTTTAAAATTAGGCAGAACTGTATTGCACAACTTTGAGGTGGTGTAATTTTAAGGCATCCCAACGTGGCACAATTCAGCATTGCCAAATTTTGACTCTGATTATCATAAAATTATAATTCAAATTAAAATATTCAAATTCTCGAAACTAATCAGCATAATTAATAATATGAAATGACTCTTACAATAGATGCGTTTTATTGAATCCGACGATAGAAATAATTGAATTTCATGCAATCTTGCAAATAAAAACGGATTTTATTGATATATATTAAATTGTGATACATTCATATATATTATATAATGTTAACATATTTATGTAACATCATCGAAGGTGATTTTTTTGCTGCAATATCATTGTATTCAAATTTTTGTTGTTGCTATAAATATATTTCCACGAGGAAAAAATAGCGTTTTTCATTATATTCAATAAATTGTTGTTTATTATCCTTGCTTTGAATGGTACTTGTTGCGTTGGTAATTTTATGTATGTTCATCTAGTACAGTGTTTCCTAACCTTTTTAGTCTCATTACCCCTATAGCCTATCAGGGAAACTGATTTTACCCCCCTTTAAAATTTTGTTGAAGAAAACAACATATATAATACATAAAAAAAAGCCTTTATTTATCATGAAATTGCACAAAACTATAGGAAATTACAATTTTAACATACTTTCTTCATTAATTTAACCCCTTAAGCGGATATGACGTATATATCCGTCAAGACCAAAGTCCATGCAAAGTGGGTATGACGGATATATCCGCATTGTGAAAGTTAAGCAAACCTCAATAGAAAATGACGGATATGTCCGATTGGATTGTTGCGTACGTTAAATGTAAGAATGATTCATCTCGGGAACTGACTTGTTCGAGCTTAATGATATACTATTTTCGTACATTAGATATGATGCGAAAAGATCGAAAAGGCAAAAAGATCGCGTCACTATGGATGACACTTTTAACAATGAATCAAAACGTTGAAGGGGTTAATGATGGTTAATGTGAAAGTTGAAATTGTTTTGCATTTGCAAGTTTTTTTTTAATTTTAGGTTTAGTCCAATTGCGAACACTTTTTTTTTTAAGAAATCCAAAATCGAATTTTTTACCTGCCAACTCCTTGTGAACATTCTCGAAATGTTCTTTAAGTTTGCTCGGTTTCATGTTCTCTGTACCAAGAACTTTATTACATATAACACACTGAGGTTTTTCCATATTCCTGTCAACAATATTCGTGAAACCCCATTGTAGAAATGCTTCTTTATACAAGCGCTTTTTTCCAGAAGAAGAAGTCATTTCACTTAAAATACTCTCACAAATGCGAAAGTGCAAATTAGTGCTCGAGTAAATTGAAACTGTATCGTCTCCGTCTCTCGTCTCTTCATCCCTCTCCTTGCGAGAAGGATTACTAGAAAGGCATTAGAACACAGTGAGAGACTTCTTGGAAGAGAGTGCAAGCCATATGACGCTCATCTGTCATTTTATTATTATATCTACATACTGAAAATGAATATTGCCATTACCCCCGCAGAAAAGCCGTTTTACCCCTCGGGGGGTAATTCCCCCCAGGTTAGGAACCACTGATCTAGTAGAATGTTATTCCTTGGCTATGGGTTTTCCAATTTCTGTTAGTCATTGCTTCTCATACGGGAATATCCCACACGTAACAATATACGATTCTTTGAAGCACAATTTTCCTCCATTCGTTGATGGATCATTGTGTGTATATGAAAAATTTGGACAACAATGTTTTATTGAATGCGTTTTATGTTTGAATTATGTCCACGTTATATACGTTATTAACATTTTAATCTTAATCCGCCGGCGCAATCAAAATTTACCAATTGATTCTGTCAATCTCAATCGTGCTTGATTCTCATTGAAGGATATTTGGGTTAGGCTTTAGCCGCTAAAGATGTATTTGTTGTTCTTGGATCTATGATTTAAATGTGTTTGTTAATTATGAATTGTATAACCAATGTGCATAAATTTAATCGACTGAGGATCGTTTTATTAAAGTATTTTTTTAGCGTCAAAACGAGATTCATTTGTTCCATCGTGGGTTTTTGATCTTTATGATTTGTTATCATGCATGACCGTCATTTGCTCTATCTCGGACTTTTTGCTTTCATAATGCCCTTGTATTTTAAACTTATTGCAATCGGTGATATGCTGCTATGGATATACTTTCGGTATAATTCAATGACAACTATAATATTATAAAACGAACATCCAATATATTAAATTCAGCTTGAAATGTAATCCGTCATAATTATATTTATTTGAAGAACGGAACAGTCTATAATTTGTATCCTGAAAATATGAAAATTTAGATATTTAACTGAGCTGATGAATTAAATTTAGGTAGCATATCATTCAATGCCACTTAATTAAATTAAAATCATGTCTTCATATGTATATAATTCCTTCTTTATTTGCATATTGAATTTTTAATATTCATGTATATTTGGTCTTGTACTTTGCCGCAAGATATACTTTTGATGCTCAAATTTGTAACGTTCATCAATGATGGTATGCTGTTTATATAAATGAAAGCTTAATTTTCAAGCATGATTTACTTGTTGCTTCCATCGACTGTTTACAAATGAGATCCTCAACTGTTAATGTATTCAATGACTTGATCAAATGCTAAATTTGCAGAGTTTTCAATCTCTGAAGATCCACTATTGTGTGCAAACAAAAAGTGTAACAATCTGTCAAATGCTTGAAAAAATTGAATATTCTTCTGTTACAGTATTACTTTCACGGTCAGCAGTAGTTCGGTGATTTAAATTCGTGCTTCTAACTGTACTTCTTTATCTTATAAAAAATCTCAAAAACAGCGATTCGCTAAAATAAGAATTAAATAGAAAAAAATGTATGTATATAAAAATGACTATAGTTTTTTGTAGCAGATCTCGTCCGCCTGGCCTCTGTACCAGCTCGTACCAGGTACACCGTGGTGCATTCGCGAACTATGTTCGTCTCGCTCCAACGCCAGTATCTGCGGCCCGCTTTGTGTATGTGTCCATCTCTTTCGTGCACCACTTGAACCTCTCACCTGTGATGGTTGTCACAGCTGCAGAACTAATGGTTCGGGTACATCTTCGTCGTGTTTTCGCCTCAGACTCTTCCTTGCGACTTGACATTTGTCTATTCGACCTTCGGCATCAATGAAAACCCCCATAAAAATTCTACTTCGATTAATGCATATTTTAACAAACCAAATGTTCAACGAATCACTAATAAATATAAAATATCCAAAAATAAATCCATCACACTGTGTCCCATAATTTTCAAATATAGTAAGACCCAGTTTAACGCGGCGGATACGTTCCAATAAGTTAAACGAGACATCGTAACAGGTAAATAACAGGGATAAGTACAATAGAACAGAAAATATGGAATATTATCAGATTTTTTCTTTGTATAGCATTTATTGTTAAATACATTTTTATTATATTCATTATAGTACTAATTTAACTCTTTGCACTCCGTTGTCCCCTCTCAGGGGACATCGTAATTCTAACATATCACTCGGGTGTCCCCTCTCGTGGGACATTAAAGTTTATTAGTAATTACGGAAAATCAACTTATTCCAGCACAATTTTTTGAGAAATGCATGTTTCCCTAAAGTTTTCTGTTGAAATGGCACAAAAAATCAAATCAAAATATGGTACAATTACTAAGATATATAGCGCGTAGGTATATTATACGATCTACCTTAATGCTATTTGCAATTTTAAGACCAATTCTATCAACATTATTTAATCCCACTGTATTCTAGGACAAATTCCAATTTACTTCAAAATTTATACGAATTCAGCAAACTTAGTTTGAATGCTTCAAATCTTATCCCAAACTTCTTTCAACAAAATCTCAGACAAACATGTTAACTTCTGTGAACGCTTATGAAATATTTAAACATTTAATATAGACACTATTACACACAATTATTTCATCATAATTTTTGTATTTGATTAAATATGTATGAAAAATATTAAATTTACAAATATACGATAATTTAACACAGCTTTGATATCATACAAGCGGAAGAAGGTAAGATGCATTATTGGTTTTAAATCTCCTTAAATTATATAAAACAGTCTATTGAGGTTCGTTATAAACGAATTTGACTATTGTTATAATCTTATTTGCGTTTCTATTCAACTTTCTCCTCGACATTCTGTATTGAGCGTTCGTTTGTGTGTTACACGTTCTTCACTTGATTCAATGCCATCACCAGAGTCGAAGTTGCCTTTATTGATCAATAAGCTCGGCTTTTTAAAATGTAGATGTCTGAAAATTAGATATTTAGCAATGTTACATTGGTAATATTTGATCTGCTGGATATTATATTGGTATGGCTATTTATTTTGAGCCGATTATAAAATGAAATATTGTTGCCAATTAGTTAGCAAATTAGTAGATTTTTTTAGCGCAAAATGTGATTTTTTGTTGTGTTTTCAATGGATGTAATTTCTGCGAAAAGATCGTCCATCAACTACCTGTATTTTTCTGCAGCGTATAATCAAATCTCGGATTTGACAATTCTAAGAATTGGTTGTTGTTGCCCGACAATATGATAGTTTAGTTTTTTTCCTAGCACTTATGGTTCGAACGCATGCGTCTAGGTTTATTATGAAACGTCACGATGATTCGTCAAATTGTGATGATAAAATATTTTGTAAAAAAAGGTTTATGAACAATATGTATGTGTGTGCTTATTGTTTCCCTTGTATGGTAATAGTTGGGAGCTGCACGCGTCCCTCTCGCGCTCGCAGTTCGAGGCGTCGCTTCGTCTCTCTCTAAAGTTGGTCAGGTAAGAGACTGATGTCACCGACCCGAACAGCAGTTTAGTGCAGCATCAAAATAACAAATGGGCCCGTCGTTTATTGGATCAGAGATTGATGAAAGGTTTCATTAATAGCTGAGTTGGTATAACGGTTGAGCGCCCACCGCTGCGGTTTGCATACTGACAAGTCCCGGTTCTGCATTGCCGTCGAAAGTGCAACCTCCTCCTCCTTCTCCTCATTCTCCTCATTCTCCTCCTACCTGTCCCGTCGAACTCTGCATAAATTGCAGCCTACCAGATACAGTAATGTTTCTAACTAGATAACTCCTCAGTGTTGAGGGAGCATTCTTGCAACGTACTCAGCCATTAGTCAGCGCATTGCTCTGGCATTACGTACGACTCAATCCAAATAAGACAGCCGACGAGAAGCCAGTCGGCATTAGTTATCCATATAGATAAGCCATGCATTGCCACTAATATATGATCATGAGAACTGGCCTCGCGACAAGCGGTCCTATTCAAAAATGGGGACGACCGCAGTAAAATACTCGATAAGGCGAATCCCATCGTTGAAATATCTACTATATGTAGACCAGCGTGGTGCAAGCTACCAACGAACAGCATGCATCATAAAAGCAAATCTTTGAGATTGAGAAACTTTTAATATAATTGTGGACAAGCTAGAAATCAAAAAGCATCGACCCTAAACATGTCCTAACTTTTTCATGGCAGATCACTGTTTTAAAAAAAAAGTCTTATTGAGTTGCCGGGGAGGGGATTTTTGCACGGGATCTTTGCACAGGAGAAACGTTCCAAAGACTTGTGCAAAAGTAAGGGAAAAGTTAAAGAATTTGTAAATGTACAGAGTTTTCTATTGAAATCTGATTGATGATGCATCGTGTGTTTATTTATGTCTCAATATAAACAATACAAAATGTGATCGATGCGTCACTTGATGCAACACAAAACGATAGACTTGCAACCATTTTCTAGGAAGAGTCCTGTAAATTTGTATTTTGCAAATAAGTCAATTAAAATAATAATAAATACATCGGACGAATGACGACATTATGATCATTCGGAGAGATTCTGGGATCAAATGAGATGCGTTTATATATTAGGAGTGCAAATTAGTTCGGTCCGTTTTCAAAAGATAGCTCTGGCTGTTATGAATGTTTCTTAGTGACAGCTGATTTCTGTGGTTTCAGAGAGGTTAGATATTTGCCTCGACTCTGGACAGCTAAATGGAAGACAAATAATTGGAGGCATTGCTCGATGAAGATCAGAGTAAAACACAAGATGAGCTTGCAGAATCATCGGGAATGACTCAACAAGCAGTTTCTGTACGATTGAAATCTATGGAAATTATTCAAAAGCAAGGCGATCTGTCGATTCAAAGACAACAAATATAGGGTTTTTTACATCAGATTGTAACTGAGGATGAGAGAAGGATACTCTACGACTACCCAAAAAAGAAGAAATACTACGCTAGACTCGGTCAATCGTTGCCATCGACTTCAATATCAACACCAAAACCGAATATTCATGATTCTTAGGTCATGCTATGTATCTGGTGGAATCAAAAGGGTACTATGAGCACCCGTTGTATTTCTCCGGGCATTGCTTCTTCTGATTACTGGTTATTCGGACAGATGCAGCAAGATTTGGTAGCTTACCGGTTCACTTCTTTCGCAGAAATTGGCTCCTAGCATGGATCGCCTAAAAACATGAGATGGAATTAAAAAATTTCTTGAGAGCTTTCTCGCATTGAAAATCTCAATCTGATGATCGTAGCGATGTTGACGATCTCATGATATTTTCTGAAAGCGAAGAGCAGCTAGAGATAAAGAACATCATCACCGCTTTAGATGCAAGGAGTAACGTCGTTTACTGAAAGTGTATCTGGAAGTTGAAGCCCTGTGCTACTGAGGTTGCAATCGGGTGCAATTGAGCTTTGGGGTGGCTTTTTATCTTTTTGTTTGTTGCAAATTCTTGATCCAGGAAATCAGGGAAAACCTGAAACGAGGCGATCGATCGGAGTTGGTGGGGCGAACATTTTTTTCCATAATCTTGAATTTGAATACAAACCTGTATAATTCGTGTCCAGTATTTAAAACACTATATAAACACTCGGTCTTTCAAAAAAGTAATCGGAAAAGCAACACTGTTTCTGCTCGTCCGTGAGATTTTATGCATTTTTTTACATGCAGGAAATGCAAGTTTCCATGCTCAACTTTGTAGCTTTAAGATGATTAATATTACGATGCACAGACTTGCAAGCCGAAACAATTACAAACAAATTCTTATCTTTAAATTATAAATGCTTTATATGTTCATAAATATACAAGTCGTATTACATATAGAACTTATTCGATAAGATATTATAGATCTTACGGTTTTAAGACTGCCCATTTATGGCGTTCCCACAGATGCACGGAGATTTCGTATAACGAGTGCCCTTTAAGCGAACCTCAGATGTAGTGAGATGAAACGAAGATTGAAGTGTTTTAACGCGAGGTCAATATACCATGATTGTTTATTTTAAAAGGGAAAGTATTCAGTATGATTTACCAGAGCTGGACGTCAGGGCCGAATTAATTTTGCAGGTCTCTAAGTTGCATATCTTGCATTAAAAAATAGCAAATCTGTTATACCGACTGCTTGCCGTTCTTTCAGTATTGAATCATTACAGATGGTGATTTTATATTTATGTGCTTATATCAGCATTTTCATTGCTTTTGTGTCGTTAAACAGTCGTTGAAATGGAAGCGTCAATCTCGAAAAAAATAGTCTTTTCATAAATGAATTCGCAAGAATAATTGCAATTTTGAGATGCATTTGCTACACAGAATGAAATAATTGGGCTTCATGTACTGTAGAAATTCCTCATTAGTAAAATGAATATAGACATCTTCAATAGTTTATTTATTCTCCCAATCGTAATGATCACCAAAGCGTTCTTAGATACAATTATTAATATGTTGGTGATTCACTAGGATTTATAATATATGGCAGTGGACTAGGTATGACTGAATTATGCGGATGAACATTATATCAACATGTCTCTATCTAAATAAACCTTATAGAGCACATTTATAGTCTTATTGAATTTATTGTTAACTCTTTCTGATCAAAGATGGGTTTAATTCCACCAGCAGAGCAGAATAAATTGGATCTGAATTTGAATTTATAAAGGTATTTGTGGTTTATAATTAGGACATTGTATAATATGATATTATCTAGTAGGCATTATTAAAGTTGTAGATTGACCTAAGACTACAAACGTACGCATATTTAAGACTTCCATTGAAAATAAAAAAAACGTTGTATGATAAAATATGTATTCACAACTTGCATTACCGTTATGAAGGTGTATTTTAAAGTCGTGGTGTTCGCATATTGACTAACGTTTCTAGAGTACGTGACGTGATATTTTTCAACGCGACGAATACCATAACGTTTTTAGTAGGCATTCGAATTTGGCGCTCAAAGTGTTGACCTTAACTACGTCGTCGTTGACCTTCTATGCATCATTACAACAAAGCTATTCAATGAAAGCAACAAAAAAATTCGCCATGATCGACAATTGAACAATCGTGGTATTGTGCATTCAATATAAAATATTCATATGAAAAAATACATTTATTTCATGGCATTGTGTGCTCACCGTCGACGGTATCTACCGTCATGGCTTAAATTATCTTGGAGAGGTTTTCTGTAATTATGTTGCATTTCAAACGAAAGTAAGATGGAATGATAATTAGCTTAAACGAGGCAAGTCCTTTGGCGCGAAAGTAACGACCACGTTCGCATCCCAAAATTTGTTGACCGAAATCAGGTCTTTTGATATTCGAGACAGGCAATGACCAGAATTATTTTCGTATAAATAACACTGCCAAGGGGCTGACTCAAAGAGGGAGGTCAATTAACCCTTTGATATATATTTTTTGCCATGAAAAACCACTACTGAGTCGCATTCAGCTCTAAAACCTTTTAAATGTCAGCGAAATTAATTAAAAACTTTCAGACTTCTTTTGGCCGTTCCCAACCATTTTACATGAATATTTTTCATGGAATTGTGGTTTTATACATTAGACAAATACATTTTGAAGTAATAAAATTGGCGTTAGTCACCACAGACTGTTGTCATGTTGAAAAATCGATTTGCATCTAAATTCTGAACAGTTCGGTTGAAATTCCACCTGGTGATAATTTGAAATTCGTGACTCGTTACTCAATTATCGGAGAAGTATATTGATTCAAATAATCAAATTTAGATTATTGCCTTTAAAATATGAATCATTATCATCGCTATGGACGTAGAACCAAAATATTTAACATCTAACTTCCATTCATATCCTTCACAGTATATATATATAATACATTGAATTCAGATTTATCCATAAAATCATTTCTTGTTTATATCGTATCTCGGATTCCAATACATGAAAGCCTTTATAAATTTTATATTTATCGTTTGTGCTTCCATGGGAATTGTTTTTAAATTTTGTTAAAAATATACGAACTAAACACGAGACAATATCAGCCGATGGATCAAAAAATGGGGTCAAATAATTAAATAGACTGATTCGAAGACAAAAGTCCATTCTCAGTATCTCGAGTGCATGACTACAGATGCCACAAATTGATCAAATAAATGTTAACGTCCATCAATTTATATCTTATTCTATAAGTTTTATTTATATTTTACCAGCATTAGCTCTTTGAGTAGTGAGCTAATTTAAAATCTTCATAAACTTAGATGCTATAATCGTTCGCCCGCCACATATCATCCGTACAAATCCATTTATCTGACAGGACCGCCACAGCGTGTATGAAGCTTGTACATAAATAAATAAATCGATAACGCACAATATTCGGTCATTTCTTCAAGTAAATATAAACAATACACTATCTTCGTTTCTCTCTCCCATTCATAATCTCAATCTTTGATTTAGTATTGTATGCTTTATATATCTTGTATGCTAATCCGTACTGTATGGGGTAAACTCTCGCATTAACGTTATTTGAATTATACATAGATGAGCTTAAAATAGGCCCCCAGGGAATCAATAAATTCGTTTAAAAGAATACAAGTTTTAAATATTTTTTAATTACACAAATTTACATACGTCTTGTATTTATACAAATAATTTATTTAATATTATTTTAAAAAAACGTCAAAGTGCTAAGAGATTCAGTCTTGCATAGAACGCACAAAGAGCTAATTAAGATTCTCTGCTTTTTAAAATTATGTTTGCTGGAAATCCTGTTTACAATGATGTTATTTCTAAATTATTACAATCTATTGTGTCAAATTATAAATGTATAATTGCAAAAATGAAATCTGAAAATCGGTAAAAAACATTATATGAATATTAGGTTGATGCATAAGAAACGTCGTATTTTTACATAGACTATGATATATTAACTTAAACCAACTGTGTTAACATCTGTGCTTAATGTTTCCTTGGTATAAAGGAGGGTTTCTTCCAACGTTTTTTTTTTCAGTCTATCGTCAGGGGTTGAGTTATACAGAGCCCTTGCGAATTTTTAAAATGTTTGAGAATTAAGTGCATTTTCAACTGTTTACTTTTTGCATTTAAAAAAGGCCATAATGCAACAGTAGCAACCAAAAACATATGTGATGTGTACAACAGAGGTCCTATCGATGTTTGAAATAATCAACGATGGTTTGCTAAATTCAGGTCAACACCTGATGAAAAATGAGTTGTCTATAACAATCAAACTAGGAAACTACCCATTAACTTTTCCTTCACTATGATGTATTTACTACAACTAGACTCTAATCATGAGAATATCTTTATAAAATATAATAGATACGGGGTTCAGATTTTTTCACAATTTCATATGGTGTACCAAATACATATCATCGACTTCCATCACGACAATGCGCGCCCTCATTCTGCAATGATGACACATGGAGCTCAATTGGAATGTTTTAAAACATCCACCTTATTTTTCTGATTTTTAAATGTTTTTATCTCTTAAAAATTATTGAAATGGAAAAAAATACAACAGACGAAGTGAAAACAGCACTCGACACGTTTTATGCATCGAAGCCCGAAAGTTTTTATTTCAATGGGATCAAAAAGTTGACAGAACGATGTGTGACTATCATTAGCAATAATGGAAATTATGTAATTAATTAATTTAATAAAGTTTTTCCGAAAACATCAATTTTGTTGTGTTAAAAAAATACGACTTTATTTATGCATCAACCTAATATTTGTCGGAACAGAACCGGTTCTAAAATATTTGTTTTTGTATTGATATATGTGTTCTTTATCATTTTTATGCGGATTTTTTTTAGATGTATTCATCTGATAATACTGTAATCTTTACTTTGTTAATTATTTTAATTTTCCTGTTAAATCAAGACTTCAAATTATATTGTTATCAAACCAAGTTCCAGCTTGTAATCTTAAGTCATTATTATGTATTTTGTTTAGCTTATCTCTTCCAATATATTTGCTATGTACCCAGACTGAAACTCCCAGACTTTGCTTCCTGGTGTTATGTACTTTAAGCTAGGACTCTCGAACTTCCAGCCAATAAGCGTTAAGTCAATTTCCCTTCGTTTAATAAATTTTAGTTCTAACTATTTTACCTTCGATTCGCCAACACAATAATTTTAAAATTTCAGATATTTTATATAAATAAGTTGTAAATTCATAACACTAGAACGTAGAAGCAGAAATGGAAAATAATACGTAAATTAACGAGTCATCGATAATTAAAGAGAGTTGATTCCACATTATTATTTACGTAGAATACTTATTATATAAGAATAAATAAAATGTTCTAAATTATGCTGGAAAATAAGTTTTTAATAGAAACAAAGGTATTTAATCGCATCACTTGGAACTGATCCGAAAAACGTAAAAAACCCATAACTAAACCGTTATAAATATGTGGAACTGAAGTGAAAACTTGAAAAGAGTAATGGTTCACATCCCTGAATCATCTCATATTCAAAAGAGTTTTCTTCAGCATTTTAAGTTAACTTATGATCTGTCTGCAAATAATTTCAGTTGATCAAAATATTGATGTTAATTAAATATTGTTGTAATTAAAATCAAAGCTTATTCTTCTTGGAAATTATTTTCAGAGTTTTTTCATAATTAAAAGGAAAAAATAATACATCATATGTGCACCGGAAGCTTTTGATACGTACAATGAAGAATTTTTAATAAGTGTGCACTCAATTACGTTGATGGATCACTCTGTGTCACGTTGCTATAATTTTACATGGAATCCTTTGCTATTTTTTTACAATTAAGAAACCTTATCGTCTAAGGATTAATTAAGATGAATTAGCATCAATTCAGCTTACGTCAGTATTCGTTCAGCATCCGACTACGATGAATGCCTTACGCGAAACCTCATCCAGAGAGCACACATCGGAAATGAGATTAGGCGCTGAATCAGGCAAAATTATTGAGACAATGTAATAAGCATAGCACTCGCTTAGCGAGCGAAGCAATTATTTTTGTTGAACAATTTCATTGAATCCATGATGATACATTGATGCTATCTTAATTATGGATGGTCGGCTATAATTTTAGTTGTGTTGTAGAATTGGACGTAATTACTGGATGGACGCAAGCAAAGCTTTTCAACTGGGTTCAATTCTTGAGTGTCGCATCGTGATTATGGAGTGATGATTATTTGGGTTCATGAGGTTAAAGGAATTAACAATGATATGAGATCATCTTGATAGAGTGTCATTTGACCCTTTGCTTTGATTATTTTTTGCAGATGTCTTCAACCATTCTTCATTACAAATATAAATTGAACAATCTAACTATTATATTAAATCGAGAAGATTGCTGAAGCAAATTTATACACACCTATTTTAGTGGCTCGTAGGACGAATGTTTATAGATGAGATTTGAAGTTCACAGTAAGACAGCAGACGACTTGTGACTATTATATGATGATGTCAAGGAAAAATACATCGGATTAAATAAGAAATGCATGTATTTTTAACACTTTTTTTGCATTTATGCATTTATTTATGAAGCCGTCTTAGACCCGTCTTCATGCATAAAGCATTGAGCTAAAATCCGCTAGTTTGAATATTCTCAAATCATCCTCAAATGACCGGATTCAATATCATCATCTGCATTGGAAAAATCACCGTTACATTCATTAGTGTCAGATTCTTGTCGAGTCTATTCTTTGTTGATGAAGACTGTCAAGCTATAAAGGCTTGAATCGATATAAAAAAAAGTTTTTTGCCATTACATAATGGGAATAATAATTAAGAACGCAAAAACTTCAGATTACATATATATTTTCCAATATGGCATCATTATAACATAGCTTTGATTCAGTTGTCATAAGAGTATGTAATCAAGCTTCAATAGAAACATATCAGAATTATTGCAGATAAAAAGAGCTGAAGAATTAAAATCAAAGACAGAAACTTTGCGATATTTCGCTCTGTATATATATAATTGAAACATTGATAAGTATTACAAATTGCATTACTATTGTCAATATTGTCTCCAAATCTAAAATCTAAAATAAGTTATCGATTTTTAACTGCTGATGTATGGCTTTTGCTGCTCTCGTTTATGATTTTGCCAACAAGCCTTTTTTCAAATTTAAATTCGAGTCGTGTTCTGTAGAATTTGCGATAAATGTTGATATTAAATTGCCGATGATGAGCTATTCAAATAATATATTATTGGAACACAAAGACCTAAAAGGCTAAGATTTTACTGGTTTTTGGCTTCCTTGTTCAAAAACTGAAGATCTCCGTATCTCTGATTAATGAAAAAAAAATTTTAAGGCGTTCATTTCATTGTTCGACATCATATTTCTTGATTCATCATCATATATTGATTTTTTTTGTTTAGTTTATAGTTTTTTTTTGTACCATTTAAAGGCAGTAATTATTGCAGGCAGTAAATATTGAAAGAACTGTAATGGAATTTGAGGTCCAACTGATTTTTGACCAACAGAAAAATGGATACTTGTATTATAATAATCATTATTGGTAACGTTTTCCTAAAGTGGACTTCTATCGGCAATTGGAGAAGATATATATAATTGATAGGAAATCTAATTCATCGCAGATGCTGTAAATCCTGAAGGTTCGTATTACATTTACAGGAACCCAAATTTCTTCATCATAATCAGAATCTAATATGAAGATGAGATTTGATAGTCAGAAAACATTAATTGATACTATTTCTTACAATTCAATGTTATTTCTAGAACAGCGGTCGATATTCTTTTTGGGCTCACTGATCACATTTATCACAATATTAATTCAGCGGACCACTAACTGGACTTTTGTGTTAAATATATTATATTGAAATTCGTTTTTCATGGAAATAAGTATTAAGTACTTAAAAAATCCTGGAGCTGGTTGTTCTGGCCTGGCAAATTAAACGAAGAAAGTAGTTCTTCATGTAACTGTTATTCATACTCAACCTTGACAAAATAGAATATGAATGCTTTGTTTGTAATATCAGTGGATCAGTCAAGTTGAATTGAATAAATCGATGAATATTTCACCATTTTTATTATCTGATATTCAATATCTCAAAAACCACCAAATTTGCTCGTTAAGATTCGTCATTTGCATTGCATAAGATGCATCTTGCAATGAGAGTCTAGAAGTTGATCTATTATGTACAATATATGGTCAGTTTGATAACTTGAGGTATACAGCTCTGTCATGCTAGGAATGATGAAATTTTCTTCAACAATTCATTCTTTGTCCTTCATGAATTCAAAAATGGTGAACTTGACATCGACCGGTTATCACTACTATCAATTCCACGTCCGAAAAGTGGGACAGAACGATAGACGGCGATCATTACATTCGCGAATAGACCGTTACGTTGTTCATATGACACTTACAGCACAAGACTCCAACCGAAAACCGTTAGTCTAAGCGAGCTATCGCGGTCAACTTTTACTCTCTGGACACATTCAATTGCTCGAGCACACCTAAGTGCACATCGTCAATCTTCCGTTAAAAACGATATTCATCATCTAGCCAATGTTAATGAAGATCTCTTCGAGAAGACTTTTGAGAGCGCCTCGAATGTGAAGTTGAAGTTATGCGAGCACTTACGTCAACGCGCTCATCCTCGGGAAGAATCTTCGACAGATTTGCCTGACACGATAGAGATAATTTGTTTATTTTTATCACGAATATATAAACCATTAAGCCGTGAGATTCCATTCAATCACGTCGTCTTCTCGATGTTTTTAAAACATTCCCAACTGTCGGATATTTCATGTCAATCTCACGAAGTCTTGTTATAATAATGCTACCGTTCGATAATAAGCAGTGTCCGTTCGACCCCAATTTCTTACAAGAATAATATAAACATATACTAAACCAAATTCTAGACGGAAAATTGCATGATTTACAATAATTTGTCTTTTTGGGGTGTAATACTTGTAATTTTGTGGATGAAAGCATTTTTTCTCCCACAGAGATATTGCTCGTAATTATTGATTGGAAGCCGATTTCCATAGGAGGAGGATAAGATTATTTTGATATAAATTTTAGATAAGAGAAGATCTATGAATTATTATTTTAAAATAACATTTTAATTATTGTTGCCAATCCTGTAGCTCATTGACGATTCTGTACAATTTTATTCATCGTATCAAAAGATCCAGAAAATCGATCTATCGAATTATTAACACTTCCGATCTCTCTATAAGGTATTAATGAAGTTCAGTTCAGTTCCAGTTCGAAGTTCTGCTCAAAATCGTTTATCTTCTAAGAGTTAAATATAAAAAGGGGATTTGATCATATTTTTGCAGTCAATTTAATCCTTAACAAATGGTTATGGATAAATTCAATACATTGTCATAACATCTCGGGGGTCACCAAGATGATGATAAACTCAAACTGACCATGGCCATGCTTCAGAAAGAAATCTTGCAGTTGGGTCACTTTTTTATAGAGATTTGAGGGTAAAATATTCAACAGACCAGCTATTTTTTATCTGTCTGTTTTTATTTCTTTGTGTTCAAACATGATTCTTGATTGAATTGAAGGCTTTTCCGTAGCCGATGGATCGTTAATAAAATTAATTCTGAATTTAATTTTCTTTATACCCAGATAATACTAATTTTGGCATCGTCTATGTGATTCTTTTTTATGGATAATATATAAGTTGTGCAAAAAATTTGTTCATATAAAGCAGGACGTTGCTTAATTTTTGAATGGTGTTTGGATAGCTTATTGATATCCTATATGGAGGTGTTAAAAGTCTTGCTGAACAGGATGAGCTAACTATTTTAAGCACTTACGCTATGGATATATTAAATAGAAATATGATATTTGATTTACATAACATTTGTTATGTAATAGTCTTTGAACAAAAAAACGACACTCGAAGTAAGCTTTTGGGTCAAATGTGTATTTATGCATTTATTAGTATGCAGCAGTTTTGAATGGAACCAGTCGAGCAATTAAAAGACGAATTCGCTGCAGAATAATGACCTCAAAGATATTCCTTTGGCAAGTTTTAATTGAGGCAAAAATATCACAGGCATTTTCCTAAGTGGTCAGTCACGTTGTTTAAATAATGAAAAAAAGCCTTAAACACCGCAACGTCGGTGGTTTCCAAGCAGTCGCTTTTAGGAATCTCGAGATGAGCAAAACGTTAATTGGTAATCTTCGAGAGCAAAGAGTCTTTGCACAGTGCAGACGTCCTTTGTGCTTCTACAAAGCGCCTTAAATAAGATCGGTTCTGGGCACAAAACCCGTTAAAGTGCATGCAGACGACGCATGTAAATGCGGTAGTTGGATTTTGTTACTGCCAGTCGACAGACTAGAAAAGCAAGTTAAGGAGAAGTGCACTGTCAATGTTAAACACACCCACAAAGGATGCAGCGGCTTTGCTGCATCGCCCATTCACTCTGTCTGCATCTTATTGCAAAAGTTTTAAACTTCCATGCGAACGGAACGAATGCATATCGATATAACGTATCGTCGACCTAGATAAAAATGTAAGCCTTCGAGGTCCTTATCCTCTTTATAAAATTGAGCTTGTTATTGGGCATAAAAGTTTTGACATAGATGATGACTTTAAATCTGGCGAGGGACGTGCCGCGCCCCCTATGAACGTGACATTCCAGAATATGCTTCTATTCTTGTTAAAGGCATCATCTTAAAAACAACTAAATCGGAGGCTGCCTAGTATATTCAGATATGATGCATATTATTGTCAATTATAACTAATATGAATCCTGAATATAACAACTTACACCAGTTCTCACAATTTAACAGATACTCACTGTTCCAAATTATCATTGGAATCTGATATTTTAGTAATTATCTATGATAAACGGCTATCTGCCTAATAATCGCATTCCATATTGCAGTAGTATTTAAATACAAAGATTATATTTTGTACTTGTAGCTTATTGGCAAATTTGACTGTTGCTTTCAGAAAGTTGGATAAATTTTTTAAATTCTATTTCGGATTTCGGAATTTAGGTCTTCATCTTCCAAATGATTTTTAAGGTAACTGTTTCATGTTTCGAGTTTTGTAATTTACAAATATTTTTTTCAAATAAAATGCTTCCAATGGCCTATAAATATTGTAGTAAATTGACGTTTAACTAAAAAGTGAGCCTGCTGCTATTGGCTATTTGACGGCTGAAAACGTAAATCTAAGACATCATTTGGTGGTGTTAAAATTGGATAATAACCATATTCAAGAAATATATTATAAAACGCTGCTTAGTAACATAGTAAAGGAAACGAGTAGGAATGACTGCGAAATTGTTTTAAACGTGGACAAAGTGGATGGATGAAAAATGCACTTAAGTAGTCTTAGAATGGCATTTTTGGGATGTCTTGACAAAAAAAAATCTTTAGCCAGACAGGTATACAAATCAGTTTGTGTTACGATCAAAGTGATTACTAACCAGTTCCAACAGATGCATGAGCATAGGGTTCAGGACAAAGATTGACCTGGAATGGAATTATGTTAGTAAAAATTAAGTCATTAATGTTTTCATGGGAACTTTCAGGAAATTCATATATTTGAACAATTAATCTATCAACATGTTTTTTATGTTCACAAAAATTATTTTGTTCAAGGTACACAAGGATACATATGAATAGAATTGAAATGGAGAGCCCATTTGATATTACCTGATCGCAGAGCCGTGACAAGGGCGTGGCAAAGCAGGCGCCCACCACGGGCGCAACTGGACTTGGGGCGCAAAACTACTATATTAAGTTGTATAATCCCTCTTTTCTTCGCTATCGTTATGTTCAGGTATGGCATCCGATCGCGAGTCACTCATTCGTCACATCAGCGGTCCGAAAAGCGGACCGATTAAGCATACAAACCTTATGGTTGCTCCGTCCTCTTTAAGGGCCTTATGCGGCATTTGTTTGCGGCACGAAACAACGAAGCGACTTGACACTTTCTACCATAGTATTCTTTTTACAACAGTAATCACCATCTATACGTTAGGTCGGGTACTTTTGGGACTATTTTTGTATATTATTTTAAAACATACATTATAATAGTATTTTTAATATAATGCATTTATAATAGTATTAGATAACTTTAAAAAATAAATTGCATTTCTGGGGGAGGGGGCGTTAAGTTAGATACTTGCCACGGCAAAAAGCAAAAAAGCAATTGTTGTGGGGAAAAAAGAAGTTGAGTGAAAACCAGCATATCGCATCAAATGACACACGATGATTCACTTTATTAACTATTTTTCTAAATTATCTTGACTGAGTGTTGGTATAGTGGTTTAGATCCTTGACTCTTCCTATAAAAGATTCGGGTTCAAATGTAGACGATGGAAAAAAATCACTGCACCAATAAATCTGGGAGATGGGAAATATGTATATTTCCGATCGATTGTCTCGTTCCAGGTTTATCCTAATTTCCTGGATTTGAAAAGGTGAATACTGAGGCGATTAATAAAGTTCTGCAGGGGTGCCCGTAAGTGAGTGATTTTTGTAACAATAATTAATTTATTATTTTAAAAATAATGATAATTTTAAACTTATAGATTCTCTTCCTTCCTACCTAAATTATAATTCCTATACAAAAAAATCTTATTAAATGTGAAGTAGCTATATGAAAAATCTCTACCTTTAAGAAGAAGAAATATCGCTTATTATATTTCAATGTATAAATTTATGAAAAAAAAAATCTTTTAGTAACAAAATGGCTTGAAAATGTTTGTGAAAAATTATCACGCAGTAAGATCAGTTCGTTAAGTTTTAATGATCCTATCATACAATAGGACATCTCCCACCTCTCGCATCAACTAATCATTACACGTGAATTCTTTGAAAGCATTTAATTTTTACGACTAATTAAGACTATTTCTTAATGTACACATTCGTGGAAAAGAAAAACGATAAGGACGGTAAGAACATTTTAAGCATGGCAATTGCAGCTGAAAATTTTTAAATCTCTTCATAAAGTAGCCATGCATTCATGTGCTCAATCACGTGTAATCTTTATTGTTTGGAATGACAATAATGATTACAGAGTGAAAATGATTTCTCGCAATAATACGAATTTTATTGGAAATTTTAAATAAAAATATCAAAACTTGTGCTGGACGATGATTTGCACGTTAAAATTGCAAAGAACGTCTAAGCGTTATCGTTGTGAAAGTGAACTTATAGCCATTTTATGGCTTATATTTTCACTACAGGAATCTCATTACCTCTTCAGCCTTTTTTAAATTTATCACTGAAAACATATTTAAATATAAATTCATCACTCGACTTATGCACACGCAATGTGAAGAAATACTAAAATTATAACAATTGCATATCTTCCGATCTCTCGCTTTATGACATTTTATAATGTTTGTCTATGTATGTTCTTAAACGTGATATTAAAAAGATACTTTGATGTACAGTTACATATAATTGATAAACATTACAATGTATTTTATTATCTGTTATAATAGATTTAATGCGCATTTATTTTGAATCCAAGACGTGATTTCGTATTTTTAGATATGTTAGGATTTTTTTAGATTCAAATCTTTTTTAACAAGCTTTACATTTCATGTATCGTATCTACGTAAATTGATGCGTTTGAGTAGTTCTGAAAAATAAATCTTGATCCTAATCTTAAGCTTTGATCTCAGTAGTATTATATAATATGTTAAATCTCCTTACTGGGTAATTATCATTCTTTATTTTCTTGCACAGTGATGATTTAATGTATTGTATGTTAATGTGTTCTTGAACTGAAATACTTGATCTTTAAGAGCATTCAAATATCAAGAAGGTCGTGAAAGCGTCTTCGATATGCTCACCTTATTAACTCGCTGGGTGAATATTCACAAATTAAACTCGATAGAAGACTGCTATGACAAAAACATATATTTGGACGGAAACATTATTAAGCATAAATCATTAAAGATGTATGCACATCTAAAAATCACCATCCACCAACTCTCATCTGGAAAACAACGATAAAAATGTATAAAAATACCAATGTAGTATTTTATTTTTCTATATAGTTCCCTTCATTAGAAATACATTTATTCCAAGGGATAAGAAGTTTCTTGATCCCGTCACTGACATAATAAGGCGAGAAGTAGCATTCATTGTTGCGCAACGCGTTATTGTTCGTTTTTATTTAAGCAGCCTTAATGTTATCTAGCAGCTGGCAATAGTAGGCCTCATTCAACGTCTGTCTGCCACGTAGATAATCAATCAATAAAATAACTTTCAAGTCCCAAAATATCGTAGGCATTAAATTTTTCAGCAGACTGTTTCTTCAATTTCAGACTTTCACGAATCTTTTGGAGAACACTAAAGAGTAGCATCATCAAACTGTCCAAAATTTCACGCCTTTGTTTACGCAAAAATGAATAATTACGGGTTGCGCAACATAGGATCAAGACGGGATCTTTTTCTAAAGGTGAAAACTACGTAGAAAAATATATCATTTTTATATTTTTATATATTACTAATAAATTTGTATATAATTTATATCATATAAGAAAAAAAAAAAATTAAAAAAATAGCAGTGGAGATGTTTACCCGGGAGAAAAGACAAGTTGTATTTTATCGCAGCATTACGTGGTAAATGAACCCGAAGCGAGATATCCATATTTCATTGTCCAAATCCCGCAGTTTCGATAATAACAGTTGTATGTAACCTTTACACGATAGCTACGCTATTGTTGAATCTACAGGTCTCAGCCGTTTGACTTTTGTTTCTCGAAATATAATTGTAGAGATAAGGTCTCATTGTTTCACTACAATAATAATATGACGCTTGGACTGCAGCGTTTCTGGAATATCTTATTACGAGAGCAATTTAAAGGATTTTGATTCGTTGTTGTCGCTCTTTACTCTCCGCTTGTTTTATTTCGTTCGGTAGTTTCTTTGAAATTCCTCATCAAGCCTTTGGCTTTAATTAAGTTTTTATCAGCATCTCGGCAAAAGGTGTAAAGGGACAGGAGTGGGATTTGCCCAGGGCGCCGAGGCGTAAGGAAAGTACTGATGCTGAAGATCCTTTTCGTGGCAACCTGAAAATCACAGTTTCTTTGAGATAAAAATTCATTATAAAACATTAATTAAAATGCTGCATCTAGTGCAACATAAAATAATTAGAGAAATGAAGAATAACAATTTTACATAGAAATGAAAACGTAAAGAGTATTTACATAAAATGTTTTTACCATTTCAATCCAACCAATATTCACCACTATCGAAATTACTATAACAATAATCATTTCTATGAGTTCTTCTTGTAATGTTGGATCAACCTCATCAATATTTGCGATAAAACGATTTTTCATCCAGTCTTCATTCAATTTCAAAACATCAAATTATTTTCCATATCCAATTTGAGTTCGTTAAGGTGGCTACTGAATCTTTCAATCTCCTCTGGAGTTGCATCATCTTTCATAGGTGTAGCAACATGACAAATCCCTACCGCCCACCATGAAAGCTTGTACCCTTACTGGTGGGCGATAGGGACCAGATTGGCTACCACTGTTATTTACATACAAAAATATTTTTTCTTAAATTCGCCTCTCAAATGCGCGGTTTCCTATTATGATATTACGCGATATGTAGGTACTTTTTCAATTAAAAGTTAATACTTTAACAAAGATTTCTATATATACTCATTTTTATTCTAAGAGCTTTCTGATAATGTTCTCGTGAACATAGAGACCGTAGAAAGCTCCGGAGATGCATTTCTCCTCATAGCTTACATAAAAAGCCCTAAATGCCCTAAAAGGAGTGACCACAAGGCTTGGGTTTTCAATCGGTCCGCCTTTCAGATCGCTGACACTTCAAATAAGCGCCTCGCGATCGAACGCTATGCTAGGACATGTCCACAGAATGTGGTCTGCGTCCATGACCGGATCTCCGCACGGATACTCCAAAATTGGGGAAAGTCTCCTGCCAGCTATCTAACGCCGCCTCCTTAACGCATTGGCGAAGATCTTCTAGCGCGTCGGGGGCATTCGCATGGGGCGGAATACTCCTGCCACCAATTACCGGAATAGAACCGTTTTCGGCCAGGAACTTCGCCGCGTGACATTGGATCTCCAGATCCAGAGGCAGAACACCCGCCAATACTGGAAGACCATCAGTGGGCGCCATACATAATGCTTTAGATATGAGTATCAAAGTCGCCCGCTGGCCCTGCAACAGAATTTTCTTTATTAGTTGGATGCTGATTCTGTGCGCCCACGCGCCCGCTGCATAGACTGAGATGGCCACAAAAATACCCTTATAGGCAGTCAGGAGGGGGCGTCCTCTGATTCCCCAATCACTCGCCGCAATCCTCGACATCTTGCCGAAGGTGTCTGCCGTCTTCTTCACCGCGCTGCAGGCATGTGTCATGAAGCTCCGCGAACTGTCCAACGTGTTCCTCAGATATGGGGCCGATTGCACGAACTTGATCAAAGTCCCATTCATGCAAGGCCGAGGGGGCTGCCGAAATCGACCCTTTAGGATGAGATCTTGCGACTTCGAAGCCGAGAAAGTTAATTTATTCATGCGGCTCCAATTGCAGATCCTCTTCAGAGCCAAATTCGCCAGGGTTTCGAGGTGGGACTTCGAGACGGCCTTCACCAGCAACGTGAGGTCGTCCGCGTATGCGAACAGCTCACAGTCCCCTGGGAGCTCTAGCCCGAAGATTTCGTCCAAAGGGACTTTCCATATGACTGGTCCCAGGACAGAGCCTTGAGGGCAGTCCAATACTAGATATTTTGTAAATTTATAACAAGATGTAATGAATGTTTAAGATAAATATTCTGAGCTGCCTTTTGCTTTTCTGGTCCCTATCCACCATTCGGCGCCTCTTCGGAGAAGCTCTATTCGAGGAGGCTGATAATCTTTGTAGTTCTTATCCAAACTTACAAATGTAGCTCATTTAAACGCATTAGTATTATATTACGGAATTATACTTTTATCTTAACTTTGACATTAATTTTCACAGGTTTTCCTCAGATTTAAACGCAAATAAAAATAAAACAGTTTTATTTACGCTTACATAATATATTATAGAATATTCTATTTACAAATATGTTAATATTTAATTAAATACACGGTAAGATGTCCGAGTTTCACTTTGAGTACTGTTATGGCATCGATTATTTTTTGACTCATTTTAAAATATTTAGCATGAAACTCAAGTTTTTACATTAAGACATATTATGTATCCACCATTTGAACATAAATGAATGATTTGAACACTCTGTTAAGCGAGATCAATTTTGATGAACTTGCCAACATATAAATCAATTTGATTAATTTGCATGAACGATCGTTTAATCTACATTTTGTAGGAGTGTAAAATAAATTATGTAAAATTCATTGCTTTAATTAAGTTTATGATCTTTGAAGAATTCGTGTTGAATAATTGTCTTTGAATCTGATAATTTAAGCTGGCGAATTCCATACATTTTTAGAATCGCCTGAATGTATATTTTAGTTTAAAAGTAGAAAATTAGAATTACATCAGGTATGAAATCATTTTGATTAAAATTGGTAGTGGGTCCCAAATGCGATCTAAATCACTATTATAATAAAAAGTTAAAACAAAGCTCTCAGAATAAAATAAATAAAATCCGCATTGTTGTGATATGATATCAAATAAAGACAAAGTTTTTATTTAAATTTAGATTCTTGGATTTGAAATATTCCGAAAACAGGTTTGTTTAAGTTTCGACCTTGCGAATCGAAGGGTATAATGTGACAGGACTCTTCAACTGCTTATCATATTATATTTTGTCGAAAATATTGAATTAATTTCAATATATTTGGTCATTTTATTGGTTTTGTGCATACATTACATTTACACAATGCCATAAGTTATGCAATCATATTAAGGACAATGTCGATAATAAAACTAAATTAATTTATGTTTTTAAGCATATTCAAATATTATTTCTTATCATTCAAGTTCATAATAATAAGGAAAGTCCGCTTTTAATATGACATCAAATAAGTGATATAATATGTTTTTGTCCAAACATTAATTTGTCAAGGAAGGAAAATCTATGTTCTAAGAAGGTGAGGTTTGAAACCAACCATCAATTTTATATGCATTTTGCAAATTTAATCAAATGAGCTAAATTTCAAATGTTATGACTAAACGTTTAAATCAGATAACACGTTTTTAAATAATGACGTACATCAAAAAGCTTATATCGCATTCTTAGATTGGAATGAAATTTTTAATAATATGTTGCTATTTTATAATATTGTATAATATTATTATTAATATGAACTACAATCTTATACTATGTCATTGTGGTGTTCGTACTGAATAATTTATAGATTAATATTATATTTATTTTTAACACAAGGGATAACATTACGCATTTTCAAAGAATATTTTCGATTTTATCAGTTCAACCGAAAAATTTTGACTGTTTTTCTCCTTTACGTGTTTGACTGAATTAAATTTTAAAGTAAGTACAGAAATTTCCAAATTATTTTTAGAAAACTTATGTTAATTTAAGTAAATTTCCTCTGCGATATTTTCCTAAAACTAGGAACGACGATTTTTTGGGTTTGGAATCTATTTTAGAATGACAGCTGGCGCTACTAGCTCAACTGCTAGTGATTATGATAGTATTATTTTGCATATATAATATAATTATGATGATTTAATAGATGACTCTGATTTTAAAACAAAAACATGAATACGAGGGTGATTCAAATATAAGCCGGAATTTTGCTGTACACATTGATTAGTGATATATAAAAATGCAAATGGAGCATTTTGTTTTTTTACACATAGTTTCACCCTTCATTAGAAAAAAAATCCATCGGATAGGAAGCTTCTTGATCTCGTCATTGAAGAAAGAAGGCGAGAAGTAGTATCCTCTGTTGCGCAACGCGTAATTATTCGTTTTATAGTAAAGCGAAAGCTTGAAATTTTGAGAAGACTTAAGGCACAGTTCGGTGATGCTGCTCACCGCAGACCCTTATTGATTGCTTATTATTGATTTATTTTCTACATGACAGACGGTGAATTTGGCCTACTACGATTTCAAGCCACCTTCTTTTTTTGTGCGGTAGATGCGTTCTGCAGAAAATCGCCTAAAAAAAGTTAAGACATAGAAAAAGTGAAGATGCGTTTCATGGGTTTTAAATACCGCATAACTTTGAAATAGCTATATAAAATATCTAAAATCGCACAAAAAAGTTAATAAGAAATCAGAAAAACAAGTTTGAAGTAAATTAATCAATTTAAACTTGAGCTACCATGTCAACCGTGTTGTAAATAGTAGTTTCGAGAAAAACGCGGTAAAAAATACTGGTAGCTTAGTTGTCGCGTTACTAAAAAAGCTATAACTCCGTAAGTATTTGGAATTTTGAAAATTCCTTTGGAAGGTGTATTTTTAAATGCCGAAACACTGGAAAAAAAATATTTTTATAAATTTTCTATGTTTTAAACAGATCAAATACGTTCTCTTTATGAAATAAAAAAATGCTTTGACAAAAACCGCATAACTTCAAAATCGCACAAAAAAAGTCGCACAAAAAGAGGTTTTGAGTGTACTATAGTATGTCAAAAGAAGCTATTATTGTTTTACTTCCATTTACTATTACACATTTATGTAAAGCAGGGCTTTTTTTATTATGCTGCAACGAAGGTAAAATCCAGGAACAGGCTCGATGCTACACCAGTTATAAGAATTCAACTTTCTAATATTGTACCTGATGGCAAGAAGATTTACAGCTCTAAGGCTTAAATTTAAGACTATCATCGACGTTTTATGTGTTATGATTTAAAATTTAAATAATTATTAAGTCAATAATTAATGCTCTTATTTAAAAAAATATATTGATTATGTGTATATAATATCGACTCTACATAATAAACAAGGTATTTCGTCAATATTTTAAGATTTACGAAGTGTTCGTGAGCTTCAAAAGCGTCAAATTGATAGGTGCGGTAAAATTAGTGTTAAAATGCATTGCGCTTTGAAAGGTTGTCTAATATGCGATTTGGCAGCCCTGGGGTAAACGCACGCACCTGTTATTATATTGGACGGATCCTTATGCAAATGTCACAGAGAGGAAGGTGTTTTTTTTTTTTTGGCAAAATTTGGGGGATTCCCGAGGTCCGGGTGAGTTTGGGTGGTTGGGTGGTTGGGAGACCGGGAGGTGCAGTTTGCAGAGGTGTGCGGTTCGCGGGCGGTAGGCAGCAGAGCGCCGGCGACCACCTGTGCGCGTCGCGTGCAGCCGCCGAGCCGGCAGTGCGCGAGACACCGCCGCGGGGGTTGGTCGCGTCGCTCCGGTTCCTCTTCAAAACTTCGACTCCGAGTCGACTCGCCCGGCCTTCCTCAGTGATCTTCGGAGGCTCTGCGAGCGATCCGCGCGCCGCTTCGGGACTTCTAAATTTTAAAAAGTGCATCCGCGAAAGCTCGTTCTCCCGAAGAACGCTTTTTTTGCGTCAGAACGCGACTAACTGTATATTATCCGGTGTCATCGTTCGCCGGTCGATCGGATTTGTGCGTCGCCGGTTTTCGATCGGGATTTCGGATCCGAAAGAGGGAGTGCAGTGCAGTGAGTCGGGGGCCGCATGCCACAGTGAGGAGGCGCCATGTGGGGGCCCGGCCGAGGAGGCGCCGCGCTCGCGACTCTTCTGGCCCTCTTGGGGGCCGCCGCACCGGACACCAGAGGACTAACAGGTAATTCGCCTTCTCTCCCTTCGAACTTTCGAACGGCCCGCCTCGACCCGCCCGCGCCCCCGCGTCCCTTCACCCCTTCGCCGCAGCGCCGATCCCCCCCCCTCCCTCCGCGAACGACCGAATTTTAAATCCGAACATCCAAAATACGATGCAATCCGAGAAAGTCCCATAAGAATTTGAGGTTATGACACTAATTGACGTTTCGAAATAAAAGTAAAATTGAATTGCATTTCTCAGCCGTATATCTGTGTGTCATTTCTAAACGGGAGAAAGTAACATTGAAATTTATGAATCGAAATGCAAGTCGACATGCTGATCGACCGAATGATAATAATCACCCAATTAAAAGCGAATATTGTATCAAATATAAAATATAGCAAATTGTAAACAAATTCTACAGCTGATAAATTTACTACAATAAAGGTCAAATGTACATTCGATAAAAATTATTTGAATAAAATAATTTTGTATCCCGCGCGCGATATTTCTATAACGCGAGCGCAAAAAATCGCAAGGATCTGCGTTATTTATTGTCCGTTTGAAATTTCGAAGAGTTTCTCTATTATACTGTATCCGCGCCGGTCGTAAACTGGCAGGCCCAGGGCGACGAGTCGGCACACACAACCGGTTCTGTATAAATAACATTACCACATAATGTTTATTGGAACTCGTTTCGATTAGCGTTTTATTAATATTGGAAAGGGCAGCCGGCGTTTATCGGTCATTGTTAATTGAGGGTGAAATTTCTCATTTCGAAGACGCGCCGATCGTCGCGAACCAATTCAAATTCGCCGCGATCATTGCCAGGGCGAAAAAACGCCGCGCGCCACTCGAGATCGATTCGATCGATGGCAACACCGCTCCTTTGAATCGATCACCTGTCAAACGTCAAAATATTCGTCCGTCGTGCTTCATTTGTTTTGTGATCTGATTTGAAATAAATTCGAATTTATATCTGAAGTCGTACGACAGGTGCGGAGCGTCCCGCAACTGCGTCCCGTTACTTTCCCGGGGTGAAATGTTTATTCATAGAACTACACTGCGGTCCCAAACAATGCATACCATTATAACTGTTGTTCGGAAGACAATTTTATTCTATCAAACACAATCATGTTTCACAAAAGTTTATTCATGAGGCGACCCGAACCGGTTAGGTGCGCACGCACGGAATCATCCCATGATTTGTCCAGACAATGAAAAAAACGCGTGAAAATAAGATCCTACCCGATGCGATCCGTTCTTACCTGTCGTTAAAAAACGCCGGTTCAAATGATTAAAGAAAAAGTTTCCGTTCGTATCGTTTTGATGCCGTATTTTATTATTCGAAGTTCGGAGCGTTACAACATAATTTCGCCGGGCGGAAAACGCTCTAGCGAATTATGCATCTGAACTGGAATAATTGGAAGGAAAATGTTGCCATAAACAAATTTTATTTGCCGATTCGACAAGATTTGTACGAAAATTTGCATTTTCGATTAATTCGCTCGTTGCCTAACATTATTTAATAAAGCATTAAAATAAGGTCGAAAGCGTTGTTCGATTTCGAGCTCATCTGCGCTGATGAAATATGACCCAAATGCAAATTGGATTGTCTCAATCGAAAACTGCAGCAAACACATCGAACAGCATGTGTTTTTACCTTTTGTGCAAGTGTCGTCTATATCTTCATAACTCCAAATAAATTCATTAATTTTATATTATTTACGCTACAAACTATTTATATTAATATCATTTTGCTACGCACACAAACAATATTTTTACTATGTCTATATTATTCCCGCAAGTGTAAACAATAAATTGACAAAGTTTTAAAGCAATCGTATGAACGCTATGGAAGCGCATTAAATACGGACAAACAAACATTGATTTTTATATATTAGATTTAAATGCCTTGATTTAAATATCTGTTGACAGTTGCGTGATACAGCGGTCTAATAACTCAATTATTTCAAATCTACGGAAGGTGAAAATCATGTCAAAGCGATCGACAATGGTCACTTAAAAAAATAATTTATGTGCTGTATGACCTTTATTCAAACAAAAATGTGTTAGATTCGTGCATTAGAATTAAAACTTTTTAACTCCATAAGAAAAAGTTGATTTAATGCTTTATTCTTTGTGAGCGTAAATTTTTAGTTAAAAGATTAAGGCATGTTTGTGTAATATATAATAAAATAGGCATGCTACTCGTGTATTGAATGCTTTATGCTACTTAGAGACACAGACACAGTAGAGGCGGTGCGGTGAATGCTAATAGCTTATATCCTGGTATTCCTATTTTTAAATTTGTACATCGATTATGAATTTATTATTGTCATGTATGACACATTTCATGATATCTAGACTCATTTATGTGATGAAAAAAAATCTAATTTAAATTTCAAATAAATCCACAATCTAAACCTAAACCGGATAATCCGTCGTTGGAATTTGAATAATAACACGGCTTTGATGAGTAGACTGTCCTTATTTCGCCAAACAAATTGGGCTTTTTTTGAGCAAAAAATCCCAAAAAATCGGTATAATCTCAGGATTGACCCTGTGTTTCGTTTCGCCTTGGATGTCCAGTTTGGAAGCGTTTACCGTTGCAGAACCAGTTCGCCAGCGCAAATGTTGGGTAAATTTGCAATTATATAAGCGATTGTTGTCGATGAGGGGAACCTTGACCCCCCCGCTTGCGGGAGACGATACTTTCGAGATACAGATTGTAATTATGACGACGGTTTAGACTTCAATCTGTACTTGAGCGCGTACACGATTCAAAAACCTAGTCTTGATCGACTTTTATCCGGCGTTTGCTAATTGTAAATCGAGCGGCGGCTGACGGATATGAGATCGTGACGTTAATTTCCTCGATGTGCATATTTGATGCTTCGTTTTTAATTTAAACAAAGCAAAATGTAAAGTCATCGCATTTAAATATGTGGGCGAACGTGCAAAGTTGCCCCCGTTGGAGCGCTTCAGGCGGACAGCACTTTTATATTGGCAGCACTGGCTGCGCTCAATTCCATCAAATGTCAAATTAAATCGCCATTTTATCTTGATTGATTATTTACCGAATTTGAATATTACAATCTTGTGTTGCACGCTAAGTAAATGCATCGTAAAACAATTGATTTCAATTTAGGCTTTGTTCGCTATTCGAATGGGCCATAATTGTATATGTTGTGTCCATATCTAATTGTATATAAATAGATTTTCCTTCAATTTAATTTGAGGTTATTTATAAATGATGTCATTAAATGCTCTGCAATTCTATTATGCACCTATAGAATCAAATAGATCATGGAAATACAGTCACAAATACACTACCGGCATTTAATTTAGAAACGGCCTTGGACATTATGATTTTATGTAAAAACATAATAATTAACTGTTACACTTTTTTCCATGCTTAAACTCATCTAATTAACAGTATATAATAAAAAGTATTTTTTTTCTTTATCGTTACACTACAAAAGAAGATTTTTCTATCAGGGGAATTGCTTAAAAAAGTAGATTTCCATTAAGAGGTTACATTATATCATTAGAAAACGCTTGGACTTTGAAGGACAGGAAAATACCAGGCCACCCAAAATCTACAATGTATGCCGACGAACACTTTATTAAATTATCATTCAAAAAACGCCAAAGTAGCAAAATCGTATGGAATCAGATGGATTCATATGAACTTTATAGATGTGTAGCGCCAAAAAAACCCAAATCAAAAAATTGAATAAAAAATAGTGGGTATTTATATAAGTCGACGAAAAATTAAATAAAAATTACTTGAAAATATGTTAAGAAAATGTAGTACCTTCAGTTTATCGAATATTAGGGCGAAATTTTCCATTGCAGCAAAATAATGATTCAAAATTCTGTATTTTTAAAAAAATGAATTGGCCTTAAGTATTTTTTACGAAGTACTATTTTTTTCCTAATTTATTGTTGGACGAAATTATGCGGTGCAAATATTGTTTTGCCAATGAATATAACTCATTGAGGTTCGGTATTTTAGGGCTCGAGTTGAGAGCTCTGTTGTTCTTTTCCCTATTCACGTTAAAGCAAATAATGGAAAGCAATTTGGGCCATATATATGCCAATAGAAAAGCCTTTCCATAAGATAACTATATAAATTAGGTGGAGCCACTCTTCAGCTACATCTTTATCCCCTGGCTATTATCACCGGGAAGATTCTTGCTATAAAATTACGGGGCTTTAATTGAATCACAATGTCTGCTCCCGGGGCTGGTTTCTCTTCTGCCATTCAGCAAGTAATAAAACTGGATTACCTTTATAAAACGCTTGATTTTGCGAGAGACGGTCTCCGTGAAATTAGCCGGCTATTTTCTACCGTTGAATGAAATCAAAGCAAAATTGTTTGCTCTCGAGACCCCCCCGCTGTACTCGTCTTTCGGGAACCCATTTATAAGCATAAGACGCGCATAATGAATACTCTTCAGATAAAAATGCGATTTTCCAGCAGCAGCCCAGAAATTTCTTATCTCGGGTGTTTAGCAGAACAAGAAGCGAGCTAAGGTGAAATATGACGGGGGATGTTGCGAGCGCTTGTAAATAAGACGTCGAAAATTAAGAGCGTCTGTTCAGCTTATTCGAAGGCCTATTTGGCAACAAACTTGGCTCCAGCCAAGGTCGCACGCCGAATCTTGATAATGCTCCTAATGCTAATAAATACTGTTAATTTACGCAGATGAGCAATTCTTTTGCGGATTAATTGCGAGCATCCACCATTAAAATTATGTATACATGCTCCGAAATTAATGGTCTCTTCCATAAATAGATCGGATTTCATTTGCTCAGTTTGAACTCGATTGTTTGGGTTTTCGCACGCCTGTATTAGCTCAATTATATTTCTCAGATTTGTATTACTAATTGTCAACGCAAAATTATTTAATACATATAAAGAAGTGTGGTAAAAGTGAAAGTTTTTAGCCCATAGAAAAGGTTGATTACAAGCATTGTTTTTTTTCCATTTGGTAAGCAAAGTTGTTAGAAAAATGATTAAGCTGTGTTTGTGTAATGTATAATAAAATGGGCACGCAACTGGTCTAGCGTCTGCTTTATGCTACACATAGACTCTATAAATACCATCCGCACAGATTTGTGCGTTTCATCATTTCGACTTTATACACAAAAAATACGTTTAACTTTATTTTACTCAAACACATTTATTTAAATGTGACGTCGTGTTGAATTGAAGTCGTCAATTGTGTGAAAATCAAATAGACTTCAACACGGTGTGTATGGATGGTAATGGGTGTATATGAAAAATTTGGTATTGTTAATGAGATCTACATTGTGCATTGAATCGCTTATGTTGACTGTACGTTTTTCGAATATAAAAAAATGACACGTTTTACGACTTGGTCTGTTTTCGAATCGAATTGTATCGCCATTGTTTTGATCTCGTTGCATCGCTAATGAATCTTCGTTTCGATTGTTTATTAGCAAGTTGTATTTTTACGGATGCTGCCAAGAGGAGCATGGTTCCTCTCACTCCTGACTAGTTTCGACCTCGCCACGGTTGAAAGCCCTTGGTAAAGCGTTCCTTGTGAATGAGCTGGCTCGGTTCGCCCGCTTGAGTTTCCAGGTCGTCGTTTCACTTATCATCAAAGGCGAGATATCTGTCGGAAGCAGAAGCACAATATGTGATAAGACAAGATGTGCATTATTGTAGCCCTTATCGGCGACACCCTCTCCCGCTTTTATGAGTCGGGGATGCGACCCTTAATTATATGAAGACGTCTGGGGAGACGCTCGGATCGGAAACATTTCTGTCCTTTGTGCACATGCCGATCTTATTAATTTTATTATGAAAAGCGTGATTTGGCTGTGATTGTAAATCACAACCAATTACGACCATCCCGGTGCACAATGGATCTTCATTAAGGCGCCCGTATTTCAAACGACATGCATTTGATACGATCAATTCTATTTCATGGATCTCTATCATAATATGGGGATCTTTTATCTTGACGTTGCTTTTAAGACTAGCTTAACCCTTTGCAATCATATGGCAACTCGAATGGCGACTGAGAGGCGACAATGATTGCTTATCTTAGATTGTATTAAATCTTTATGAGCTAAGAGTTGAAACCTCATCCCTGATACAATAATAGGAGAAAGCTCAAAGACATTGTAAACAGTTGAGCACAGCCGGCGACCAGATGAAACAAATGGACATCCCTCTATACCCAAGTCTAGTAATAGTTTTATTACTAGTTGGAATGCCATTTAGCCGGGATGATCCTAAAAAACAGGAAGGGCTTGGCAAGTGAAATAAATGAAAAAATCTTCACGAAATCCACGGCAACATAACGGAGAGCTTTACTAGCATACCTCTGCCTATAGATAAAACAATACTGTTACGTGGATTAAAATGTTCCGTCGTCTGCAGTTTGATCAGCTTTAAGCTGTCCATATTTTTTTGTAATTAAGACCCGCCTGGATTAACTGGAAGGCGGGCTAATAAGACGGAGTTGAGAAGTAGCCTCGGGACATTAAAGACGTACATTTTGATCCCGCGACAGATCGCCGCCTTGGATGGAGGCCACGTGCCTCGTGATCGTCGCCAGTTGAGAGAAATTAAGGCTTTGATTTGTCTTCCCGATTCTTTCTTCCCTGGAGCTTTCCTTTTGACGTCGCCCAATAGCGACTGATCGTCCTTGAGGAATAAAGAACCCGCCCCTTCTTGTTGTTGGGGGCGCGTCCGATTCGGTTGGTAGCCGTGACAGCGGCGAAGGAACAAACCGGGAGCTCGCGGTCGGCGGTGTCCCCGCGCTGTTACAATACCTTCAGTGCTTCGGTCATTTGGGATAGTACAGTGGGTCCGTTTTTATGCGATAGATACGTTCCACAGGGAGTCGTATATAAATTCGTATTAAAACTTGAATTACATAGAAAACTGAGGAATAGGTTCCATTATTTTTAAAAACCGCATAACTTCAAATCAATGTGATAAAATGTGCCAAAAATCGCATTAAAAAAATTTATAAAAAAATTCATATAAATTACAAATCGTCATCCTTCTGTGTCAAAATCGTCTTTTTTAACCCGTATGATAGTACGGTCGCCTATTTGCGACCGAATTCCAGAAACTCATAATGAGTATTCTTCGGACAGAGACAGTGTCTTGCACGTTGAGTTTAGAGAGAAACAAACACGGAGATATTATCTTGCTGGTCGGAGATTGTGAATGGGAGACAGAGAAGGATAGTGGATCTTGTGTACATCGTACGATTATAAATAAATATATAGCATCTAAGTTTATGATGATTTAAAGTTGCTCTCCACTCAAAGGATTTATATGCACTTTGAAACATGCACTAGTGTTAATTTTAGTTTTTTTTATGCGCATTCGCTATAGAAAATATAGAAAAATGAGGGATAAGTTCCATTATTTTTGAAAACCGCATAACTTTAAATTCGCACAAAAACAGACCCAAGTGTACTGGAATAATTAACGAGATGACTTAGAGGTTGTTCAGGTGGCAAAAAATTATCAATTAATCCAATATCATCCATCAAATATATGAAATATTTTGGTGCCGTTGATCGCACACCATTTTTATATTCTTTATGAAACTAGAGAAAAAAATATGAACAGAAACGAAAGACTTAAATCTTCTATGGAATGTCGAATTCAGGTATAATATTGAGGGAAGACTTTCGCTAGGTTCGGGATCGATCTTTGGCATCCAATTCCAATGAATCCCGTTAAATAAAGATATGGATGTGATTTTGACAGCGAATAAAAAGGATTAAAAGTTGAAAAGTATGTTTTTTATGATAAATGCTTGATGACAAACCTAAAAAGCTACATGGCGAATGTTTCATAAAATATCACACAAATAACGGCAATATTTTTGCAAATCTGTTTGTTGAGATGTAAAAATGTATGAAATTGCTATAATGTTTGAGCGAAAATATCCTCAAGTGGAAAGGATTAAATGTCATGTATTCTTGTTAATATTTACATTCAATTTTTAGTCATCGATTAGACGACAAACCTGAATCATTCTTCGTTCGATCGTTGCTACTTTTTTCGTACACGTTTTTCGACATGTTATTTTTCGGTCGACATAAACAACCTTGTGGAGTGTTCTTTATATTTATTTTAGGATGTCCGGTTAAGTCAACATTGGCGAGATAATGTTATTGTGCCAACAAAAACTTGGAATAGGAAGCATGTGTATCATTTATGCAATTTGGGCTTAAACATGCCCAACAAATCCACGGTTTATACCATTACGGTGATGAAATTTTGATAAGGCGAGAATTTCAAAAAGCCCGAGAAGGCAGACTAAAAAAATTGTTTCCTCGTTGTAGACCACTTTTTGTTATTGACTCGAGTATTCATCAAATAAACATTGTAAATAGAGCCGAATAATGCCCAAACGAAATTGAGTAATTATTAATGCAATTATGCCACTCGTTGGTTGGCAATTTCGTTCAAAAATAGTCTAAAAAGCAAGTTCATGGACGTCGTATATAAAGCGTTTATTGTTGCATAAATATGCATACATTTGAAGGCCATAATATTGTTATTTGACCAACATTAATTTTGATTAAATTCATACAATAACGCTTTAAAATATATTACAACCACCTTTGTCTAATTATAAATATTTAACAATTCTGACATTGTTATTTGAAAATCCAATTTATGCATAAAACCCTCATGTCAAACACAATAAAAAGCTTTTCTAATATCAAATATCAAAATTTTCAATAGAGCGATTTATTTCCAAATTATTATCTCGCGTTATTTTTATCCCACCATGTAATGGATGAAAACCATTGTCGCAATGAATTATTTTCGCTGGGGACTTCCATCGAGTCAAACTCCGTAATGGACCAATTATTGCATACGTTACTATGGACATGGTATAAACTTTCAGCTATGGGTGAATTTCACCCATCCGAAGCTGAAATTGAGTGACGTTTGCGTGACAAAACAATTCCGAATGACAATGTTAATTGTTAGTTAATTGTATTGACTTTTATCGAACTGAACGTAATTGGTTAACGGCCTTTCATGTCGAATGGAGCTTGAAATTTCATTTTCAGGCACACACGAATCGAAAGAAAACGCTTTTGAATGCCGTAATGGTACATGAAACCTCCGCAGTTTCCGCCATATATTGAACATTTCAAGAAAAACGATAATATTTGATCAAAGCCTTCCGGCTCACTTCATTACGTTGTTATTAAATTGAAATGGGAGGAAATGAAGCAAACCCAAACGTTAACATCATTTGAAATGCGTATAAAGTAAAATGTCTATAAAAAGATGATGCCAATTTTCATTCAAAATATTGAGCGTTAACTTCTCCAGCTTCAATAGATATCTTAGTCCATTCTTGCTACATGAGTCTACATTTTCATCAGACGCTATTGAGTGATCCCGGATTTTCCATTATTACGGGAGATCTACGCCTTCAATGTCAAAGTCTGTTACAAATAAAAATGTTGTTAAAATTTGACACTACATGCTATATTTCGACAATATCGGCTTATATACGTAACATTGACTTTGAAAGATAAAAAAAATCTTCCAAATATTCTTCGATTTTTTTGTTTGTTATAAGAACTTTTTTAAAAAAACGTCGATAATGCCATAATCGCTTTACACTGATTGCTCTCTGTCAGCTCCTATCAGCGTAAGATAATCTTCAATACGAGGCAGAGTCAATTGTAAATGAGCACTGTTGATAGCATACAAGACCACGTAATTTTCTTACATAAACAATACACAAGAAATCGATTCATTTGCTCCTGCTTTAGAAGGAAATGATAATCGGACAAAGATTCATTCAACAAGCAGCGACGAACAGCTACGTTTTCTCTCTGTCTCTGTCTGTCTCCGAGCTCAATGTACAAGAGTGCTTTCTGAATATGTGGAGGGGGGGGGTCTCAGGTCCTGGGATAGTACTCCTTTAGGGGTTAAAAATGCCATCAATACTCCTTTCTAGCATTGCAGTCTATCAGACCAGCTTCATTGAGTTTTGTTTTATATGATATTAGCAGAATCGATGAATATGATACATCAGAGACTTTCATAGTAAGTCTTGCGGCTTGTATATCATAGTTTGAGAGGCAGCGACCGAAATTTTGCACTCATTTCTACAAAGCTAATTTATGTTTCATTCCGCGTTTATACAATGTAAATCAGGAAAGTTTACCGAGCTTTTGATGTTGCGGATATCGATTACAATTTTCGAAATCTGAATAATTGTACATAAATGTATTAAATTCAAATTTATAAAGCTGTTTTTTTGGCAACAAGTAGTTTATGTTAATAATTATTAAATAAACTTCGTTTACTTTCGATACAAGGTGGCTATGGCTTCGGTAGACGTGGCTAAAGTTGTAGCACGAAAGCTTGATTAAAGTATCGCAATATTGAATACATATTTATTATAAGCAGCTTCAACAGTTTCAGTTTTGTAGGTATATTACGTTTATATAAAATTTATTTACAGGTTTCAAAAATTGTTTAAATAACGTCAATAATACCAAAATGTCATGGAATTATTATACGATTTTGATGCAAAAATCAAGAGATTTCGATGTAGATCTTTTACAAGATTTTTGTCTTATTCAAGTTAAAGTTCACCTGACGATGTCGAAGATATGATAAAAACCATTTTTAGGTATATATTTCAGTCGGGTTCTAGGGAAAAAATCAGTGAATCAGTAATAACACAGCTCTTATCAATACTTCTAAGGAAGGCTATCTATTCTCCATCGATAATATCTGGGTTATTTTTATAATTCCAGAAAATATAGCTTGGTTGTGAAGACTTTATGTATTCTTAGCAAGATGACTTTTTACATTTGAATACACATGATTTTTTTTACATGGCTCTTCCATGGAACTCGGTATTATTGTTATCCCTCAATGACATCAATTTTGCTCGACTGAAATTTCAGACTTAATTTGAATCGCCTCGAGAGAAATTTCCAGCATTTGATGCCATAATTATGTTCATCAGCGTGAATATCAATTCGGATAACATTGTCGAGTTTGATTGTTACATTTTTGTTTGCTGAACTGGATTCGAAATGCGAATAACGATGGATGGAATTGGCTATTTATAAATTTGAGGAAATTTAAACTTTATGCATCAAGTCTTGCTCGGAATTACGCCTATCGATATTGAATATTTTTCATTTGATTCACTTCCTCGTTTTTCCATCATTTCAATGTTCCCCCGTAAAGCCGAAACGACTTCAATGAAACCTTCCGAAAATAATAAATGCTTCTTCATAAACGTGAAGTCTCCACGAAGCACTTCTTTGTAAATAATTCGAGCCGAAGACGAAGTATATATCATCCATCAAAGCCTTCATATTGGAGTATCGATCGAGCCAGTTTAACTGACTGTAACAACTCATATTATAATCCGATCAGATTTATTAAGCGAAATAATCAGGTGAACGATCAAAATGAACCCCTTCACAATATGGAAGCCCCAGAAAATCAATTCGCAAAATTAAATATCACGTTCGAATGCCCTAAAATAGTATCTGTGTATGTGATGCAATTAGCGGCGACGAAATTTATACCCCAACAGATCCGAGCGTATAATTTGAGTCGCCCACTTGAAGATGTTGAAGGGGTAGACAAATTTATCATAGTTTCTATCAATTCCAGAATAGATTACACTTCAAAGCGAATAAAATACTGGGCCAAAGATGGGCCAGACAAAGTTTTACTTTTGCCTATTATTAAGCATCGTACACTCCACCCAAATTTATCAACCATTCAATTTTCGGATTCTGATAAATTGCCTCGGCTTCGGGGCGGACTTTTTTTACGCTACCCTTAACATACCGACGCCAATTCAATTTTTTTACAACGTGAAATTTTATCTCGAATCCTTTATACATTTTTATAATTTTCTATGGAAGCATACATTTTACCAATACGTTTTTCCTCCTTTGTAAAACGAAACGTCAACAAGCATATTTTACTATAAATCGTTACATTAACGAAGCACATATACTGGAGCCAATATGAAAAGAGTTCAAATTTAATGATATTGGATGTGTATTGTCATAATAATTTCATAATCAAAGTGTTTCATAAATAAAATTTGTTTCGATCGATTCAATTAATATTTACGTTATAATGAAATATTCCACATTAAGTACAAAATATGCTTTTAGTATGTTCTAAGCCAAATTTTAAACTTG
The DNA here is from genome assembly GCA_008973525.1 of Stenopsyche tienmushanensis. Classification (NCBI taxonomy): domain Eukaryota; kingdom Metazoa; phylum Arthropoda; class Insecta; order Trichoptera; family Stenopsychidae; genus Stenopsyche; species Stenopsyche tienmushanensis. Next base: position 783,809 of record WACJ01000025.1, read on the forward strand.
ACTTATAAATGGTTAGCAATAGTTCCACATAAAAAGGATTGCTAAAAGTCACTGAAATAAATGTTTGATGTAATTTTATCATTTTGATGAATTTTTGGTGGTTAAACCGGACTTATTAATTGTTGTATCTCGCTTAATCTTTTGAGGAGTGAGCAAATTAAAAATCGATGAAGTTGTTGATGCCATAATCGCTTTACATCGGTTACTTTCTGTCAGCTCCTATTAGCGTAAGACGATCTTCAATTCGAGGCAGATTCAATTGTAAATAAGCACTGTTGATAACATACAAGACCAAGTCATTTTTTACATAAACAAGAAATCGATTCATTTGCTTCTACTTTAGAAGAAATTGATAATCGGACAACTCATTTAACAAGCAGCGACGAACAGCAAGAAATTAAATAAATAAACACTGTCGATAGCACACAATATTCGGCTATTTCTTTGCGTAAAAAAATAACAAACATGAAATCTAAATCATTATTAGTCGATAAATTTGGGCTAACGATCTATACAATCTCTCCGTCTCTGTCTCCCGAACTGCGCTACGTTCTCTCTCTGTCTCTATCCGTTCTCGAGCTCAATGTATAAGAGTGCTCTTTCTGAATTTAAAGGGGGATCGCAGGCCCTCCGATAGTACTCCTTTAGGGGTTAATTCATGCTTTGATATGATCATTTTGTGATGGTTTGTTAAATTATTATAATAGTGGACCCGTATGTGGGATAAAGAGACGTATTTAATCGATTTGGTTGTCAAATTTACATACTAATTTAACGCAAGGCGTTATTAATCGAATGTTCCACATCATCCGTTAATTATCAGATCAGTGAAAAGGTAGAGGATGTTTAGAAAATGAGATAAAGATAGTCGATCTGGCTGAGATATTTTCGCCTTCAAATAACTGCAAGAATGGCCATGCAACGATCAGCTCAAGGAAGCCTTAAAAAGGCATATTCCTTTCTTGAAGCCATCGATACCTTTTTCTCGTAGGGTCTTTATTTGTTAGGAAGAAAGGATTTCCATTTTTTTAGATTTACGCGCTCGTATTACACATCTTCACATGATTTGCGAGATAAGAATTTCCACATCATTTGTTTGCAAACAATAAAATATAACAATTGTATCAGGTCAGTCCAAAAGTTCGTGCGCATTTTTTTTTAGATAGTATTTATAAAATACATTTCAATGCTAGCTTAATGCTTTTAGCTTTTTAATGCCATTGCTGTAGAAGGGCACTTTTTTTTAATGCAAAATAACTTGAAAGTTCATTTTGTACATCCTGTTTAGTATTTAACTTTTTCCCTGGTAAAAAAATAAGGTACGAAATATGTGAAAATCATATAGGGCAATATCCGGGGGTAAGCAGAATATGGTAAAAGCTCCCAATTAAATTCACTAATAACAGTTTATAGTAAATCACATCATGCATATCCCTTAAAACACTTAAAAGTATCTTTTTAGGATGTAAAAACACCTTTGCTGTTGGAAGTGCAGATGTTTCATCACCTTCCAAGATTGGACACTTTTCCAATCTCTTTTAAATGACGAAATACTATTCCATGAGATGAATCCATCCTTTCTGCGATCTGATCTGCTGTTAATTGTGGCTCAGACTCCACAAGATTTTTAAGAAAGTCATTGTCAAAATTAACAGGACGTCCTAAACGGGATTCATCATAAATGCTGCTTTCTCCAACTTTAATTTTTTAAACAATTTGTGGGTTACACTTACACAAATTGGTGACAGACTGACTAATACGATAGTCAAGCGACGATATATTTCTAACGGTTCGAAATCTAATAGTCTTTTCGAATCCCATGCGCACGAACTTATGGACTGCCCTGATATATAACGAAACGAACAAGAAGTATATAAAATTTTTACTCATAGAAAGTTTCGTTTTCATTGCATTTTGTTGGCGTTTATTTTAAGCAAGCACATTGCTGATATCATAATTTTGGATGTGTGGTCAATTTTGTGGCTTGATAACGTTTTGAAGAAAAAAATATAGTGTATTTATAATAACAAAAATATATTTTTCATGTGAATGATTTAACATATTTTCGATCATGTTTATATCGTAATTCTAGTAATATTTTCCCCCATAATTTATAATTATGCGTGTGGAAGGCAAATGGGAAATCCACCACATGAAAAATCCTTTTCCTAGTAGTCTTCTATGGATATGGCCTACGTTCGAGATATCGAATATAACATATTCATTTATATATTTATGCATTCTAAAATATGTTTTGATACATTTTTAATTTTTAAGTGTTTTCACGGAAACGTAAATGATAGAAGACATTGTCAATTTTATACAGGGTGTGGCAGGGAAACTTTTTTTTATTTGAAAGGCGTGCCCTGATGTGATGACACCTCACACACCCTATATCACACCTTTATTTGAATTGAGTATTGTTTCTGGATTATTTGAAATTAATTGACAATGAAAAGGTCTTCAATGCAGTGCGAGATGATGGTCTATAAAATATCCGTTTATAGCACGATACTGAAATCGTTCTCTAAGTTTATGGCGTATAAGATAGGGGATGTTATTGAATAGTATGAGAGGCGCAATTTATATCGAAGACTATTAGATATTTTTACTGGTAAGGTCATCATTGCTCTTTAACACTTTTAAATTGTTGTTATTAAGTCTCATGTGTATGTTTTATATGATCTCCTTCGCTTATTTCTCTTTAACAACGCCATCAATGATTGACTTTTATTTTATTCCAACTCCCCAGGTCGCAATTATTCCCGATTCGCCGTACGAATATTTCGACGAATGATTGCATTCGCAAATCGAATCCGACGATACATTTATTCTCCCGACGTTCGTACATGTGTGAGCAATTTAGTACTATGCTTTTTATGGAGAGCGATTTATAGTGCGTGTATGGCAACAAATTTTGACCCAGAAAATGCGACCGCCGAAATTTCTCAACGCCGTAAAATCGGGTACTTGACAAAGGCCACAAAAGTGATGATGCGATCTAAAATGATGCTCCACTTTTGCGACACTCGATTTGTCATAGGATTTTCTGTGTGCGCAATTACGAGCGAATTGCTAATGTCATGAAAATTGCCGCCGAATTTAAGGAGGCTTTATGTGCGAATTCTATGTGGGTCAATTTTGTTTTTGTTGTTGGCGAATATTTTCATTGTGTTGTTTGTATGGAGCTTTATTCATATACGCTTGATCCTTGTAAAACACGGTTTTATGGTTCGCCAAAATAATTGTGTAATATTAATATGTATTGTGTGGGGTACAAAGTTTGTACAAAATTATGGTGTACGTACAAAAAAAAATATATAGAAAATATACAAACAACTATTTATTAGACTTGGCAATATCTTGAGATTGAGCATTTTTCCAATTACCTCTTTAATTTCTTTATTTATTTATAATTCTTTATTTATTTTGGAAAATCCTATGTTGGCCGACGAGATTTCTCCTCGGAAATTTACATTATATTATAGGAATAACTTCTTAAAACCATCAAACTATCTTTCCCTAGCAAAAAATCTTGGAATAATTATATAACAATAAAAATATTATTATGGATAATGCACAATTTTCGAATTGGACTGTATGACATTGACCTTAATATTTGATGTCTTTGACCAAGAAACAATTAGTTGTGGGTCCCCAGCGACCCTATTCCGGGGACACGAAGGTTGAACCCTTTTTTGTCTGGATTTTCAGAATCCTCATATTGGATTTGCACCTCGTTTTCAATTTTAGCATCGTTCCGCATGAAACTAAATTCATATGTGAATTCAATCGCCATTGGAAAGTGAAACACGCATACTTAACAAATGTTGCGTTTAATAGCACATTTTACTTCACTGTAAATATGTAATTAGAAATTATCGTCAATGAGTGTGGATACTCGGTACGAGCGGAGCCGATGTAATTATGTGGAAAATTCACGAAATTATTGACTGTGTATGTTTGCTTTTTCTTCTGCTATGTGGCGGAAATGTGTTAAAATTATGTATTTTCTCGTGATTTATGGGTCAATACTCTCTGACCGGTCGTAATAATTTTATTTTTATGTCCCTAAGATTTATCGGTTTATTACCCTTAAACCGTTATTGAGGCTATATTTTTTGCGATAAATATTTGAGCTGGATTTAGAAATTTTCTATGTAATTAATTTGGACTCGTATCGATGTTACTTGCATGAATTTTGTTTAAGTTTTCTCATGTTGCTTTCGTTCGACTCATTCACTTTGAAGCAGATGTTAATCAATGATTTATGAATCATCATCATCAACTCAATGAAATTCACTGTATTTACTTTAAATTACAGTAGACTTTCGATTATCCGGGGGACTGCCGGAGAGGACTTTAAGAACGTCTTTCTATAACCACTATCTTATAAACTTGCATTCCTACCCTTGTCTATTCGCACTTGCTTATCTTTAATTGTTGTTAATTTGACTAATGACAGAGTCAAGCTTATAGATCTTACATAAAACAACATCTGAGAGAAGATGCGCCATGTGTCGTCTGTGTTTATCCCGTGCCTTATAATATCGCATCGCTATTCCTTCTGTTTACGCTCCGACTATTGAATTTGAACACCGATTCATGTTGGGTGACGACAGTGTTAAATATAAGCTTCATACGCGCCGCTGGGGATACAGATAAGTGGATTTGTGCGGATAATAAGTGGCGGACAAGCAAATATAGCATCTAAAAGTATGAAGATTTTAAATTCGCTTATTAATCAAAGCCGGATAGTCAGTTTAACACTCTCGTAGCCCAAAATTTCGCCCACAACGTCTCCATCTCTTTACGACAGTGTTTCCTAACCTTTTTAGTCTCGTTACCCCTATAACCTATCAGGGAAACTGATTTTACCCCCTTCAAAATTTGTTTAAAAAAACAACATATATAATACATACAAATAGCCTTTTTTATCATGAAATTGCACAAAACTATGGGAAACTACTTTTTACTTTACTTAGTTAGGTTTAGTTTCACCCAACGCACATTCTTAGAGCTATCAGCTATAATAGGATATTCAGCACCTACTTTTCACCAAAATGTACAGAAGTCATAGTTTTGAAATTCCACTTCTTTGAAAATGCTATTCTGGAGTAGTCTGAGAAATTCTACTTTGGCTGACACATCTTCGTCTTTAAAAATTTCATCAGCCAACTCCTTGAACATTCTCGAAATGTTCTTTAAGTTTGCTTGATTTAATGCTCTTTGTACCAAGAACTTTATTACATATAACACACTAAGGCTTTTCCATATTCCTGTCAACAATATTCGTGAAACCCCATTGTAGAAATGCTTCTTTATACAAGCGCTTTTTTCCAGAAGCAGTTAAGTTAAGTTATTTCACTTAAAATACTGTCACAAATGCGAAACGTGCAAAATTAGTGCTCGAGTAAATTGAAACTGTATCGTCTCCGTCTCTCGTCTCTTCATCCCTTTACTTGCGAGAAGGATTACTAGAAAGGCATCAGAACACAGTGAGAGACTTCTTGGAAGAGAGTGCAAGCCATATGACGCTTATGTCATTTTATTATTATATCTACATACTAAAAATGAATATTGTCATTACCCCCGCCGAAAAGCCGTTTTATCCCTCGGGGGGTAATTCCCCCCAAGTTAGGAACTCAACGTACAAAAGTGCTCTTTCGGAATCATTGGAATTTGCTCGCAAATACGCGATCATCCTACTTTACAGGTTAGGTTTAGTAATCAAGCTCTTATCACTCCGGATCCATTTTTTCAATCTTACTCTCATTGTGATTTCTGCTTCTTATAACAAGATTTCTTAAACTTTGGTCATTTATTTTGAAAACCATGGTAATAAAAATTAAGATTTTTCTAGTACGGATAATCTGCAAACCGCATTCTGCAATCTGCACCCGGATAATCGAGAGTACATTGTACTTCAAATTATCTTCTTATTCTGTTTAAAATGCGAAATATGCCTCCAAATCCCAATATGATTAAAATAAATCATGTATGATAAATTTGAAATATCAGTCAAATTGAAAATCAGTCACATCAGGCCCTGCCCGACTTATTAATCTTCTCTGATTTAACTGTTTTACAATAGGAAAATAAAGTTGAATATGAATACTTTGCTCTTCAAAATTTGTTGGCATTATAATATTTTTACCACAATCTTCAATATAAATTTATAGCTATCAGTTTTTTCTTAACCACAAGTTTCTTAAATGTATTTTATGAACCTAAAATCATCAAGAATTCTCAATGTATTTTTGTGAGAAGTCTGGCGAAATTATGCCAAAAAATTAAACACCATATTTCATCCAAAAATACAAATTTTCCGTTTAAATTCACTGGGCTCGTAAATATTCGACAATTTATGTATCTTTCTGGCCGCGACTGTTTTTAACCCAGTCGACGACGTATCCACCCAGAACCATTGACGCAGCATCAGAAGAGCATCCAATTTCCCATGCATGTGAACTTTTTGAGGTGGCTCACCTCTTTCTTTGCTTATCTTTCCACCTTTTTTCGCTCTCTCCGGAAGAAAGTGAAAACGATATCATTACCGCAATGCTCCGACGACAGCAGGCTGATTGATCCCATCTATTTCATGTTAATATTACTCAATAATATCACATTTTGCACATGATCACGCCATGTTTTACGTTCTAGGCCCATTGCACGGTCGTTAATGTTAAGTGGATCGTTGTTTTTCTACTCCTTTTACAACGCTTTCCCCTTAACGCAAATTGTACTCTGCTTGGTGTCGGGCAGACATCGGCAACATTTTGTATCTTTTTTGTCGTTCAGTATTTCAAATCTAAGAAAAATATGAATAAACCATGCGACGACCAAAGAACGAAGCAGTCGACGTAGTCGTTGTTGTGGTATTAACTTAAAGTTGAATGATACTCTCTGATCTGGTTCTCACGGTCTTACACTAACAAGAAACGAGAGCAACGACAATGCATATGTTAATGTTTTTTTACAGACAACTTTATTATTTTAAATTTAAGATTTAAATAAATAAATATAGTTAAACTCGCTTATAGCGAGTATTTACTCATTATTAGCGAAATAATTATTCATGTGGTGGTTTTCCATTGTCTTCCACATATATTTAAGTTAGAGTTGTTTGAAATAAAAATTTTAAATTAGTGAAGATCTATTATTTTTGAGTGATATTCGAAAGATTATTACAAATCCAGTCAATCATAGGCGATCCTGAAGAACTTTATTCATCGCCTCAGTATTTACTTTTTTAGATCCAGGAAATCAGGTCAGATCAAATATGAATATGTGCTTGTGATCTTCTAAATTTGATGGTGCGATAATTTTTTTATTCTGTATTTGAAATCTTTAATATAAGAGTTCAAGTTCCAACATTAATAAATTGTGTCAAAATATTTCTAAGTAGCTATTTTAAACATTTTTTTTTAAAAATGGGATAACAATGAATTGTTTTAGGGTAAGAAATCATCTTCACGGTACGATAAATAGTGAGTCAGTTGATATAGCAAGGAATGCAGAGTTTTTAAAAAATCTTTACTATATATATACCATCTATATTAGTACACTTAAACCTTTTTTGTGCGGTAGATGCGTTTCGCGAAAAATCTGACAAAAAAAGCTATGACTTACATAGAAAAAGTGAAGATGCGTTCAATGAATTAAAAACCGCATAACTTCGAAATCGCACAAAAAGAGGTTTAAATGTCAATACTGAAGAATATTAGTTATTCTATGCCGCATTATGTTATTAGTTGTATCGAGTAATAAAATTAATTATGAATTAATCAAATATCGTTTACATCGCACGACGCATCTTCTGCTCGTTATAACCGAGTTCGTATGTCAAAGTACTCCGTGTTAGGGAATCCAATCCCGAGCCAAAATTTCGATCCCGGGATTTCGGGATTTCATTAGACAATCCCGGGACCAGTCCCGGGATCCCGGGATTGGGATTTTCAATATTTTAAGAAATTACTTTGATGAATTTGATCAAAAATTACTAATCAGTCCATTTGTTTAATATAAAAAATCACTTGAAGGCCAAAGAATTTTATTTATTTAAGAAAAGATAAAAATACAATTCAAAAATAGATAAATAAAACACTAAAAAATTCAAATATTATTTTGAAAATATGCCCGAAGTAACATTAATATTAAACATCAGTGTTTCGTTATTTAGTCTGGATCTGATTTTGGAAGTTAGACAACTTGCTGATGAAAATGCACGCTCAGCTTCCACACTCGTTGGAAGTATCGTCATTAGATATTTAAATGCTAGTTCGAGTTTATGATCGCGTGAGCCCTCATTTTCACTATCAATGTGACTGATAAAATTCTTTTCTGCTGAGACACGGACTAAAAATCGCAAAATTCCCGATTTCCCGACAAATTATTTATTTCCGTCGCTGCAGATGAATACTTATATACTATAATACTTTGATGTGATTTGTAATTATATTACGGAGGAATACAAAAAATCTGAACCTCGTATCTATTATATTTCATATCGATATTCCCATTATTCGTCGAGGTGTAGTAAATACATCACCGGTAGGGAAAGGTTACTATAACAATTTGAAAAACATGCATGTACTGTATATGTATATACGTATACACTACTACTATATATGTATACATAGATTAGACAGTCACTGCTCCTATGCGTCGCCTAAGTTCGCCAATTAGTAATTACGCCACTGTTTCCAAGCGTCCAGATTTCGTCGGGAATGTCTCGATTTAGTAGCCTTCATCGTGTTGGTGAGGTGAACGATTTCTGTTAGATAAAAATTTCAATCCCGGGATTTTCGGGATTACGTTTTCTAATCCCGGGATTCTTAATTACCTAAAACTGCCCGGGATCCCGGAATCCGGGATCCCGGGATTGGATTCCCTACTCCGTGTAACATCGAGCGCATGTATATGAAATTTGTCTTCATAGTCTGTTTATATAATAGATATTTTGTTGTTTGATGGCTTTATCTTTTTCAAATTAAACGGTTTTTAAGTATGTCATTAGATCGTGCGTTACGTCGGGTTAAGAGCTGTTCGATAACAGATGGAATAATTTTTTGAGTAAATGTTCTTCAGTGTGATCTAACAATACGATGAACTCACGACTCCATGTTATTAATATAAATTATCACATATTACATGGTGGCCGTTCGTGGACCGCCTATTCGCGGATGCTGCTCAGTTGAACTTGGCAATGATTTCTTTTATGGTCCGTCCAATTTTTTTCTCTGCGAAAGCAAGTTGGCCGTCGCCACTCAACCATCTTTGTTATGGTAGCGAATCATTCCACAAATTATTATTTTTTGTCACATCTCTCGACCGAGATACCGCGATGGCACGAAGCGATAAAAGCCTTCTGCGGTTGACAAACGTCAAATGTTTTTCTCTTATTTCTCTTTGGAAGACATGATGTGGCATGACGGAGGCGGAAAATCCTCCGCGACGTCGTCGACGTCTCCGCACAAGAAAAACTATAAATCTAATGCGTATCATTCGTCGGGATGGTAAACAGTTTATCTCGCCGGGACGATGACTCCAGAGTTTGAATTCTAGTCTCCCTGGGGAGTTGTGCTCATACGCAACTGTCAGTTTATGTCACGCTTAATTTTCATACGCGAGAGACTTGCGTGAAGGATGGGATGTGTTTCTGTTTATGAATCGTAAAGTTCATTTTAAATAATTAAATAACACCCCTCCTTCTACAAACGTTGAACAATGAAGTGGAGAGTGTGAAAGTTTGTTTTCAACGCGTGAAAAGCTTAAAGTTCAATGGGCAAACCTTTCCGAAATTAATTTTCATATTTTGACACAAGTCTTTTTGATACAAAATAAAACGTTTAGAATTCTAATTAAATGCAGAAACCAAGCGAAAAACATGCATTTATCAATTTCACAGCACGGACGACGATTAAATTATATAAACAAATTTGAAAGGTCATAAATCGCATTCATGTTTAAGCGTTCCCACGGAGGACACAATCGATAGATAACGCACTCGAGCTTTTATCAATACATATTTTTGTCGCCAAAGCGGATTTTTAAAGTCGCCCAGACGTCGCTGTAGAAGGCGATCTATAAATCGATAAAGTGGACGAAGGAAGACGAGGAAACGTGATAAAATTGAGCCCGAAGCGGCTCACCAACATTTAACAACGGTCCACATTTATTCCACGGAATAATATAAATCTTCGCTTCGCCATTATATTGCGGAATATATGAACGATCCAGACTGAATAAAAATAGATCTCGTCAGAAATATTATACTTGTGTCAATTTGCGTCGCCTTACTTTGTATACAGTTTCGTCCGATCCAATCATGATGCTGTATTCCCACGAAACGCTCGTTGTACATATGATTATTTTGAATATAAATATATTTAATGACTACATTTGTTCATGAATTTAGCTTGCGCGAAATGATGATTCCCCATCATCGTTATTATTATCACTCTGACAGATATGGAGAGGCTAGCCTTGTTGAAATAATTGTGTACCAAATTGAGTGCTAAATCCGATCGTCGAACTACCTGAGTTTTTTTACTTCTCTTTTAAGTACACAACGATAACAACATAGATTTATGATGGCCTTTACGTTTTTTCTTAAAAAAAAAACCAAACAAGAAAGGTGGATTTCTAAATTTGTGTACTCCAGTAGTAGTCCTTTTCAATAAAGTTTCAATCGTCATGAAAGCTCACTTCGACATATAGTGAGCTTTCATAAATAAAGCCTCAAGATTATGATACCTTAAATATTAAGCACATTAAAAGCTTAATGTATGTTAGTTTGTATGGACATTGAATAGGTCCTAGTCTTCCAATGGACTGTATTACTGCACTATCATGATGATGATAATCTTTAAGTTTAACATCAGTCATATATAAATGTTGTTAGAGAACGTCTATAGAATCGCATTGACGTACGTTGGAGGATGGTAACAATAAGCATGTCCTAAGGTGACAATGGTAGTTTATCTGTGAGCATTGTCGGGCTTTCATAATGATACTAAAGCTATGAATTTATTAGTTATATACACTTGGGTGTATTTTTAAGCGATATATACGTTCCACGGGGAGTCGCATATATAAAAATCGCATTAAAATACTTGAACTACATAGAAAACTAAGGGATAGGTTCCATTCTTTTTAAAAATCGCATAACTCTCTAAAGTCTATTTTACGCGATAATCGTACAAATTACAATTCGTCATTCTTCTGTATTGAAATCGTCTTTTTTAACCTGTATGGTAGTACGGTCACCTATTTGCGAGCGAATTCCAGTGACTCATAAAGAGCATTCGTCGGACAGAGACGGAGTGTCTTTCGCGTTGAGTTCACGTTGGGAGACAGAGATGGAGAGCGTGTCTTGTGTACATCGTACGACTGTATAGACCGTTAACCCAAATTTATCGACTAATAATGCTGTGTGAATGGTATAATGAATCGATTTCAAATGCATTGTTTATGTTTACTTGAATAAACGACCGAATATTGTGTGCTATCGACAGTGTTTATTTATTTATGTACAAGTTTCATACACCCTGCGACGGTCCTGACAGATAAGTGGATTTGTACTGATAATAAGTGGCGGACATACAAATACAGCATTTAAGTTTGATTTAAAATTAGCTCATTACTCAAAGGGTTAATATGCACTCTGTAACTTGTTAATTTTAGTTTTCTCATGCGCATTCGCATAAAAAAGCTCTGCCCTCTATAGAAAAATGAGGGATAGTTTCTATTATTTTTGAAAACTGCATAACTTCAAATTCGCATAAAAAAGATCCGCATAAAAACCTTATGTGGTCTAGAGTTATCATGATGAAACAACATTTTTTTCATATTCATCAATCGTGGGCGTTATTTAATCAACTCTAGGTTTAAACGACACTATAAACATCGGCATTAATAGTTTGATTCTTGTGACGTTATGACAAATAATCCACTTTTCGTCACCTGTTACCAAACGGTCTAAAATTGCTTTCTTTCGAAGCGCGATAAAAGGTTGGAAGTGCAGATGTTTCAACTCCTTTAAATGGCGAAATACTATTCCATGAGATGAATCTATCCTTTCTACGATCTGATCTACTATTAATTGTGGCTCTGGCTTCACTTTTTTTTTTAAGAACGTCGTTATCAAAATTAACAGGACGTCCTGAACAGGGTTTATCATAAATGCTGCTTTCTTCAATTTTATATTGTTTGGTCCCTAAATTTTGACAGGTTCAAAATCTCATGTTAAATTGTTTTTCCAAAAAGGCGCACGAACTTTTAGACTGACCTTATAATTATGCTTGTATTATGTAGTGTGTGGTTTCTGGGCATTTGGTTCTCTCAAGTCTTCTTCCCTCGCGTTGTCCATTGATTGTTGAATCGAAGAGAGAGATGAAAATTGTAAGAGATAGCTAAGTTACAATAAAATTGTAGCCGGTCTGTCTCCAAAATATTTATTTAAAAGCTTTCAGACAGTTCTAATGACTCCAGCTGCGAGACTCTAATGACAATGAGCCTTTTTCTCGAGCATGTCCAAGGCTAGCTCGAGCTATCCGTCGGGGTAATTTGGTTCTATACTAAGCTTTTATTAATCTATATTAATTTCAATACTTGCAAATATATTATTTATGATGACAAGAATCAGATGATTCAAAGCGATCATCGTGTCTGTTTGTCGGTAAGAATGATATACTTTGAAGTCAGGAATATTTGACGTTATCCCGTTTGAGTTTGATGAGTCGTAGCTGGTGCGTGCCATCTTGGCACTGCTGGGCCGAGCCGAAGACGGAATGGGCACGTTACTCATTATAATAAAAATGTGACACGTATCATTTCACTCGAGGCGAGACTCGTTTCGAGCCTCCTCGGCTGCAGGAGTGGATATTGACACAACCTGAATGTTACGACTTGATTGGTACAATGACCTTTAGCAACGTGTTTTTGTATCGGACACCTCGATGGTAATTCCGCACTTCGCCTCAATTCACCTTCTTGCAAATGTTAGGTAACATGCAATATTATAATTTTGAGCCGCATGCACTTACGGCCGGTTCTCTGGCAAAAAATCTAGGCTTATTATTTTGATGGGCACCGATTTTAGAAACGGGTCTCAAATTGGGCACTTTTGGAGCGAGCTTTTTCGCAGAGCCTTTCTAAAAAGACAACGCTTCAGCATCAGTATTTTTAAATGAACCAAATGTCCTTAATCATGAATGCGGCACACATTTGAAAGACTATCGAATCCCGTAGCGTTTTGTTTATAGGAAGCTGACCGGAAATTATCCGGTTCCGGGTTCGTGCTTCGCTTGGGTAAATTGATTCTTTCAGTCATTTCCACTCGGGACTCACAAATGAACCATCATTGATTTTTTATACAATAAATAATGGTACATGTTTTGCTTTTTCAAAATTCATGCATAGAGTCTTGTTTGAATATTCTAACGCCTGTTCATATATCTTGTTCAAATAATAGATAGTTAAGTACCTGATTGAGACGTGTTTTTATTGAAGCTAATTTCATATAGATAAAAATGATCCGACAACTGATGCAAATAATGAATCAAGCGTTAAAGTTCAAATGCATGCATAAATTGAATAGATTTGGCATTTATTTTTCAAATTTCGTATATTGCTATAAAAATTTAAAAAAATGAGCTGCTTTTTGATTAAAATGTAATGTTATTAATTCATAAACCTTTGAAATTTAATACCAATAAAATGTTTTTAACAATGACCACAAAGCTGTAGTTGATCATCGAAAGCTTATTTTGAAGTATTGATTTATAGATATAAATGGGTCGTTGTAACGTTGATCGAATAAATGTACTAATTTGTTACCGTGTCGATGGTGATTAGCAGAAATTGTCGCTTAACACATTATGTGCGGGGGCACTTCGCGTCCGTTTACCGCTTATATGTTTATGTTTATTTTTTTATGATAATCAAGTAGTATCACATATTTAGCGAAAAGTTTAAAAAAATTCTATACTGATTTTAAATTACGTCTATGTAAACAAATACATATACGTATTTTACAAAAAATATTTTTTAAAATCTTTAAATCGACCCACGAATGTGTATCTGGGTTAAGGTTGAAAGAGAATTTTGGGATATATTCAAACCTCTTTTTGTGCGATTTCGAAGTTATGCGGTTTTTTTAAAAGATTTTTTAAAATTTTATAAAGAGTACGTATCGAGATATTTTGCATAAAATAGGAAATAAATACATTCTCCAAAGGAATTATCTTTTTTTAAACAGTCGCCATTTTGTGATTTATTTTCTTTGAGTTAGGGACTATAGTGACATCATTACTAAATATGAATTATATTGTTGGAAAGAGAAAACCTACACAGAATTTGAGATGTCAGGCGGCAGACATCCTTAAAATTTTACAAATGATGCAAGACGTCCTTTAAATGTTTCAAAAATATTATTTTTTAATTGCTTTATTGTTTTCCTGTGTTTTTATTAACTTTTTTTATGCGATTTTGGATACATTTTATATAGCTGTTTTAAAGTTATGCGGCTTTTAAAATCCATGGAAGGCATCTTCATTTTTTCTATGTAAATCATATCTTTTTTTATGCGATTTTCCGTGGAACACATCTACCGCACATAAAAAGGTTTGAGTGGTATTATGTAGTTTATAAATTCACGTTGTTGATTCACATTAAATAATGAAGTTATGCAACAAAAAAAAAATACTTTCAATAAATCCCCATAATCCAATTCATATGAAGATTTGTAAAATAAAGTTCTCATAATAACACTTTAGTTGACGTTAACCAAAAGATAGCGTAATTCATAAAAATATGCTTCCCGCACGCAATGTGTAAAGCATAAGTTTTAGCTCTGTTCTCGAGTTTCGGATAATAAGTGTGTATCTTATTTATATTTTTTGTATATATTAATATATAAAATTTTCTTTATTTGCTACAATAAATTTTTAACCAAAACTCAGTCAATTTTTGTCTTTGATAGGATTTCGCAATGTAATTTGTGTTTGGATAAAATTGTCAAAATGTGATATTAAAAAATTCTATCATCCATCATCGCATAATAATAACGAAACGACAATCCCATTTAGTTTCGAAAATTCATTTTCGCTGTAAGCGGTGTATTATAATACGATAACGAGGAAAAATGAGAAAACGCAGAGACCATGGCGGGGTAATGAGACGAGTCAATTTGAATTTTTCGGAATAAAATACGCAAAACTTCCGGCTGTCGATTCGCATGTGATTGATGTAGTCATTCAAAATTGATTCGGCACGAACTCGTGCCGCGATTGCCGCCAGTACTCAAACAATTTGAGGAGTTATTTTATCAGTCATGCCATTCGGCGGTTAGTGGCCCGTGCGACCCCCGAACCCCTTAAGCCGCGTACGACGTCATGTCTAAGGGTGGAAATGTAGCCTTCGCTCATTAGGTCGCCACGATGTCTGGTAATAGCCCCCGACATCATAGTTTGAGTTCAATCATCTTTGCTCAAAGCGGCCTGATGCCGCGCGAACCGTGCTAAATTGATCGTAAAGATCGCACGGCTAGATTACAACGTTCAAATGATGTGACATACGGTACCGCGCTCTTCCAACTTGACAATTTTTCAATGTCGTCTATTCCGCATAATAAATGGGAAAATGTGATTTTTTTAACCCTCTCATTACGGGAGCTTCAAATTTCTCAAGCGGTACTCGTATGTAATGACGCAGGACAGTCGCCATTTTGCCGCTCTAGGCTTTTTTTAAGCACCGACAGTTGTAATGTATGTATTTTTATAAATTGAACATTTTACACTCCTGTCTTTCGTCTTTATTTTTTCCTCAGATAAATATATCTGGAACTGGTGATTGATCTGAGCATCTTTTTCAGTAAAATGAAAATGGTTATTTTGAAGATTGTTTCTTTACATTTCATACCATTCATCGAAAGTGCCCCTTCGATACAATCATCTGAGTGGCCAGATGGGTGAGAGGGTATATGATACAGATTGTATAAATGTGATCCAATTCTTTGAATGAATATTGAAGAGATCCCAATCCTGCCAAATGTACCACACGGGCTCCACGCTTAAGCGTTGGAAACACACTTTTAAAAAATTGCAAGATTTTTTTAAAAAGCAATGTATCTGAAATGGTAGATCATGCAGCAAAGCTAATCGCATATTTCATTCCCTATAACTTTTTAAATTTAATATCAGATACAGATTTGCTTGTGATGTAGAAGCAATACAAGGAAATATTGGATATATCAGGCGCTCTCATATGAAACGACTGATTTTGTTAATGAACGTAATTGTTGCTTAAAAATTATTTGTTCTATTAAATTACTACTGATATTCATCGTATGTTCCCAACGCTCAAATAAGGCGAAATTTATTTTATTTCAAGTGCCAAGTATTCTTGGAAAGCTTAAATGAAAAAGTTTCGCTTGGTATGCCAAGATTTTGCAGATGGTTGCCCTAGCTTCAATAGTTTTCATACGATTAATTGTGTCTTGTTTGAGATATTATTACAATAAGATTTTGCTGTGAAGTCTTTCTGCAGTTATAATACAGCGTCCATATTTCATTGCAGACTAGTATTTAACCCCTTAAAGAGGTAAGACATAGAGTTGTGTCCGAATTTCAGTGATTCAGAAAGAGTTGGACGTTAAGTTTGGAGAGAAACAGAGACGGAAAGAGTATCTTGTGTACATCGTACGATTGTATAGATCGTTAACCCAAATTTATCGACTAATAATTTCGTCTGCTGTTGCTCACATGTCTGCCAATCATGTTACACCACATATGAATAATGTATACAGGTAGTATTGGAGCCGATTTGTTATTTGGTCATTTGGGAATGATAAAAATGTTATAATATATTGAAAACAAATCACTGAATGCAAATCGTGATTTCCTATTCGATTTTTATCAATTGATCAATGCATACAAGGTAGCATTATAAAAAGCAATGGTTTAAAAGCTCAAGATCAGGAGATGTTGTTTTTTGCTAGTGAATTTCAAAATACATTTGATAAATTGTATGATATCTATTATTGGAGTTTTTTTCCTTGAATTTTTAGATCTTTGATTAAAAAAAAGCTGTTGCAATTTGATCATGCAAAGTCGTTCAAGCTTTCATTCGTAAATGTAAAAAAATGCGCTTGAAATAACTTTCACAATATTTTTCAGCTATAAGGTTGTAGTATACTCGAGATGCAAAATATATTACTATTTTTAACTTTGCTCATCTAAAACTGCTTCAATTTAATTTTCATAGTGATTAAAACTGTGCTCCAGTTCAGTCGAAGTTTCAGAATACCGACCAAAGTTTCGTCGTTGCCCATTTGCTAAACGCCGAAGTGCATTGATAAAATCTCAGCATTGACACACGAATGGTGCTTCCCTAAACGTTTATTAAGCTCATAACTAGGTCTTTGGCCAAATTCTGCAGCAAACTCTTGGGACAAAGGCTCTTCTAATTCCATATAAACCGACTTAAGCCTGTGGAGCTGAGTACAAAAGACCCCCGTTTACAATTCCGATACTCCACTTGGCGAAGCGTTGTGATTATCGAGCGAGGTGTTGCAGTCGAGATAAGCCAGCAGAAATGCAACATTCTCTAAAAAAAAACATTCCAGCTAAGGTCATTTCTAGATGGTACTTAACGAGGAGGAAGTAGTAGGTGTTTGTCTGTCTGCAGTCAAGCATTGTTGCCCACATCCCATTGCTTTATGAATAATATAGGAGTCCAAAGCATTGGACACACATCCATGTAAATCATATCGGCTTAATTGCAAAGTTCTATATCTGTGTTTCTAAAATTTAAAAAATACCCATATAGGATTTATATATTACTCGGAATGTTATAAATGAATGAATGAATATTGCTAGCACTAGGAAATAATATTTGCACGCGAAAAAATTTGCTTTAGTTCAGATGCATCATACCTTGAATAACTCTGCTTGAATCCGCCTGCTTGAATAGTTTAAAATAAAAATAGTATCTGCATTACGTGAAAAAATATATACCAACTAAATGAGCTCTAAACACGGTTTATTTGACGTGTACAAACTGAAATGCATGTGTAATGGTCTCCTCTTTGGAATGCCTCTCATTGTTTTTAGGCCCAATTCGTGATGAGCCAAGAGCCGAAGTAATGTTAGACAATGGAATGTGACCCACAGAATAAGTTTGAACCATTTCAGACTTAAACTGCACTTTAAAAATGTCAAGGTTCACATCGAGGTGCAATGTATACTTTCGATTTTGTATATTTATAATTTCGACGTATGCTGAATTTTATGCTCGTGTACATCAAGATATATGATGCTGTCGTCCATTTATCTTGTTTGTATGATGTTCAAATTAATTCTGAAATAGTTGGATGATTATAAGTTAAAGTTTCAGCGATTTTGAATCATTTATTTTCAAGACAGATTTTCGTAATTCCGACAAGATTTAAATGGCAAAGACCAGTTTGGATTGCAAATCCTCGCCTGTCATTAGCCATTTGTACGTTTTTTCTGCATGCCACCTTATTTCGAGTAATCTAACTGTGAATTACAAAGCCGTCGTTGGTCATAGTTTTTAGTTTTGTCGTGTTTAAAATAGTGTTAAGAATGTTTTGCTCCACCCTATGCAGACTGGCAATGATATCCGTCAAAGCCGTCTACCGAATGAACTAAGCCGTTTACCGTCACTTTTATGAGATAATTGACATTTGACGCATTCATTCAATCAACAATTCAAATGTACGGCTGCTATTTGGGGTCTACAATGAAATATAGTTTTGGACTTAACGCTATTTATGTGCGCGGTTTTTTTTTAAATCATAATATAATCGTGTATTTGTTTATAATTATTCGGCGAAATTGTTCCGCATTGTTGGCGCTGGATCGTTTGGCACTGGGCTTTTATCGCCGGTATTAATCTGGGTCTATGGACTGAGGAATTTTTTTCATGAAAGAAAGGCCTTTTCCTGCTTCCGGTCAATTGTCTTTTTAGGAAATCAATAAGGCTTTGTTTTAGTTTTCCAATGTCGTATAAACGATCTGCTGCCAATCCCAGCCGCGGAATTCTTGCCCAATATTCTCTTTTCATCGTCGAATTATTCGGGTCGTCGATCGTGGTCGACTTTTTAAGGTAAAGGTCTTCGCCTCGAGTAATTCAAGTTGTTTACGATTCCGAAGGGGCAGTCTGCCATTGGCACTTGATACATGTATTTCAATTCTGGCTATGAATCCAATACAGAAAATAATATAATAGATCCATTGGATCAAGCACTGAAAACGTTATAGGTTTTTTCAATCTTAATTTCAATATTTTAATCAATAAAATAAAAGCTTTGGATTTGATTCATTAGAGCTTATTGTTTGATGAAGTCGTCTTTGACCTACACGTTGGCATTGAGTCTGGTGATGAACACTGTCGCACACTGAACTGAATCTATACATGTGATCTAGTTTATTCTGAATTCCCGGATATAAAAAAGTAAATATAAACGAAGTAAAGAATTTGCAACAATAATTACAGCATAACTTAAAAGTAATGATAATTTTGCTACCTACTCATAGCTT
Source organism: Stenopsyche tienmushanensis (assembly GCA_008973525.1). Taxonomy (NCBI): domain Eukaryota; kingdom Metazoa; phylum Arthropoda; class Insecta; order Trichoptera; family Stenopsychidae; genus Stenopsyche; species Stenopsyche tienmushanensis. Next base: position 803,377 of record WACJ01000025.1, read on the forward strand.
ACTCATAGAATTGGAAACGTAAATGAAAAATCATCATATGAAATATCCTTTCCCTAGAAAAGTCTCTTATAAATGGATTTATAACGAATATGACACCTTTAGAAAATAAAATTACCTGAAAATGAACCTTTCCTTGACCAGTGTATATATGTTTTTCAAATTTTTATATTAATCTTTTCCTACCGGTGATGTATTTACTACACATCGACTCTAATAATGGGAATATCGATATGAAATATAATAGGTACGGGGTTCAAAATTTTTCAGAATTTCATACAGTGTACCAAATACATATCATCGTAGCGCGCGGGTGTTTTTTTTAGCACTGTAAAGGAAATATTAAAACATGTAATTTTAGGTTGCTACTATTAAGATTGGGAATCTTAAAATATAAATTCTTATAAATATACCAAAGAAAAAAGAGATTTTATTATTCTTGCATATTTGCTAGTGGAATTTTCCTTATTAAAAATCACTTCAATTAATCATATTTTTCAACAGAACTAAAAACTCTTAATGTCATTTCCTTTGTATTAAAATCTAGCGCAGGATTTTTAATGCTATCTTGATCGGTTATTGCATTTCAAATGAAGACCTAATCAAGTCCTTTAATTTGCATTGGAACTCGTTGTTTCAAACTATTAACTTGAATTTAAATGAAATAAGTATGTTTACTTTGAACGACTTTCTGGATATTAAATATTTTCTGATTCAAAGAGATGAAATAGTGTTCAAGAGAACCTTGCGTTCGTGGTAGTATTAATAAAATGCGGTGTAGTCGTCTTATCTCATCCAGATATGTTAAAATGCAGAGAACATGAATGAATATAAATAAATTTTAATTTTAACAAGGAACAATTGAGATATCTCTCATGTCGATCGGGCTCAAATGTAAAACATCGATTTCTCATTACCTTTTTATAAATTTAAATGTATGTCTTTAGCATTTTGCAGGTTCGATGAGGAAAAAAACTGTTTTATCTCTATCTATTAGCATTGAGTGATTTACGATCCTACGTATAAAATTTTATCGAAAACAATGTGTTATTCAATGAACGCGCTTAAAAAGACTATAAGCTTTCATTTTAATTAAAATCTATTGTTTGCCTTTCTATTATACCGTTTTTAATTGAAAGCAACGCACACCCCATACGAGGCTTTGCTGATTTTATTAAAAATTGCATTTTTGTTCGAAGGTATTTCAGAGCTTCCATTGAATTGATATTTCATAGAAAAATGCCACACATTTCTGAAAGTCCATATGCATGATATTAAATTCATTTTCGATTGTATTCTTATTCAGACATTTGTCAATATATTCGAATTATACTTTAAAATGCATATATAATTTATTATATTTTCTATTGCTATATATTTTTTTATAAAGGAAAAATAGTATTTATTGGCGTATATGCAGAATCGAATATAAATCTATTGAAATTGATGCATTATGTGTGCTTTAAGTGATCTTGGATTTACAGAATAAATTCACTGGAAATTGAATTTGTAAATAATTCATACACTTTGATTGTAAATTAGCATAAAATTTACATAGAAAAAATAGATTGAATTGGACAGCATTCAAATTAAGGAAACCATGAAATAAAATTAAGGATATTGCGTATAATTGAACAATAAACAAAATAGCAAGAAAAAGCGTGACCTCATGGTCACGCAATCATTTACCATTAAATGTTTGATATTTAAATATTAAATTATTATTTAAATAAATGTATCCACAGTATATTTGTATCAGAATTTATATTATACATATTAAGCCACTGTTCTAACACTAGCTACAATTGACACCTTGAAAATGTGTAGTATGTGCTTTTGAATATATGAGTTATCAGACATTGGGCTGCGGCTGAAGTTATGCGGTTTTCAAAAATAATGGAATCTTTCCATAATTTTTCTATAGAGCACAAAGCTTTTTTTATGCGAATGTGCATAAAAATATAAAATCATCATTTAGAACATCCAAATGTAAAAATTATATTTCTTCCACCCAACAAGACATGTTTAATTCAGCCACTAGATCAGGGCGTAATTTCCACTTTTAAAAAGTATTATATTAAGATATTAGAGTCATTAACTGTATCTGAATTTTGGAAAAAGTTTTCAATTTTGGACTGTTTAAAAAATGTTTCAAGTGCAGTATCTCAGATTATTCTACACAATTTAAATTCTTGTTGGAATTTTTTTTCAAAATGATGTCGATGAGTTGCCCTTGAATGATATTATTGCTTTGATGTTATATGCCAGCAAAGAAACAGAAGATGATATCGAAGTGGAAGAAACTCCTGCCCCCTTACTGTAAAATCATACAAGAAACTAGTCAATCTATTTATTGTACATAACTCAAATTCTGAACGAGCTTTTAAAGTCCAGCGCGAGCTTAAGAATTGCATGTCTCCATATCACGAACTGCATAAAAAATATTGGTTAATTTTCGCAAAGTTTTTTTTTATGCGATTTTTGCTACATTTTACCACATTGATTTGAAGTTATGCGGTTTTTAAAAATAACGGAACCTATTCCTCAGTTTTCTATGTAGTTCAAGTCTTTTTATGCGGATTTTTTATATGCGACTCCCTGTGGAACGTATCTATCGCATAAAAACAGACCCAAGTGTACTTTGATTAAATATCATTATTAAAAATAGATGCAAATGAGCTTCTTTTTCAAAAGAAGAAGAGCTTTTTAAATCGATTTTTTCAGGGTGGATTTTTTTGATTTATGTCTCAATTGCCATAAGATTCAATGGGGAAGAATTTATGTAGATTTTTAAATTTTCGGAATGAATAAGGCAAAACACCCCTCGGCGATACATTTCAGTCGAATCGAATCCGAGGACAAAATCAATTTACTTGTCTAGTTTCGCGAGTGCATCTGCCTGTAGAAAATTTGCTTGCATCTCGCGTTCACAATCGCTATCTGTTTGAAGTGCACACATATGCAATTTTTCAATTGTACTGGAACCGTCAACAGGAAACGGTGCTTTTATTTGTACAATTTAAAATTCAAACCGACATCCGTCTGCCGGGGCTGAAAAAGCATCAAATAGCGAAATTCGCTTCGAAATATACGAGTGAGCATTGTGATTTATGAGAGTGCATTATTAATTAAGTTTTTTTGCATGCGTGCATTCTGCAGCACGTCATATATCAATCGCAGAAACCGAGAGTTGTGCTTTAATTGCATGCAATAGTGCAGTTTTTGATATCCAGCAATAAAGCATATTTGGATAGAGAGTAATACGTACGCGGAGCATGAAATATGTACGTAATCTGAATATTCAAGTATTTCCTCGTATATGTTTGTGATGTTCTTTCAATTTTGCTATACGGCATATAAGCACAGATTCTGATAGAAAGCATGAATAGAAGATTGAATGTTTTGAAATGCATTACCTAAGAACATATGGGCAAGTCGGATTTCCTATATTGATGTATAAGAGTAACTTTGAGAAACTGCAGGAATACTGATATTTTAATATACAATATAAAAAAATATTGAAAGTAAAGCAGATTATATACGTTATAGATAACTGAAAAAGCATTTGATAAAGTGAAGCATGCTGATCTTATATATATAGTTATATATATCTCTTTTTTACTGTACACGACTTGATATTAATTTTTCAATTTGTCATTAAAAAAATAATGAGGGACAATGACAGATCGAGACAGTCCGTGATCAATTTTTGTAGACGACATCGTGAGCATGACATCAAAGAAAGAAGTCATGGCCATGTATGGCGAAGCTTTGATTGCAAACTTCAGCTAGTCCACGAACACTATAGCACGATTATATATTTTCTGCAGCAAATTCATTTAAAGATATCGTCTATAAATCCTGTTATATACTTGAATGCTGAATTTAACAAAAATAATTGGCAAATAAAGCTGTTGTCAAAATTAATGCTTTTAAATTGTAGAATGCATTTTAATTGGTGGAAAGCAATGAATAATCACATGAAAAAATTCCATCCTTAGGGGGATTTTCTATGGTATTTACGATCTGATGAACAAATAATAAGCTTCTTTGTAGCAATAAAGATGCAACAAAGAGGCTTTTCATCACTGCTTGATAGATTGTAATAAGTAGACGAAAGCCTAAATGAATACAAATATATATAATACGGAATAAATAAATATCAATTTCGCCATTAATGGCGTAAAATATGATTTTTGACGTTATCATAATTGAAAATATTTTGGAACTTCTTCATCTCTTTCGGTTATCGTGAAGCATTCGAGAATTTCCAAGAATGTCTGTTTATTTTCCTAACAAGTAATAAAGAGCTGTCTATCAATCTGTCGTTGCGTCAATTCATGCGGCACCCACTTGTCCAATTTTCTTATGGTAACCAAATGTTAATTCGAAGTTTGCCGGACGATAAATGTTTCCCAATTGAATCACAACAAATCTTTATTTTTATCATATAAAAAATGATCTATAATTATGTGTATTTTGCATCTATGTGATCGATAAGAGATTTCATGTATTGATTGCATAAAATCGTTTATAAACGAGTTATTTACAAATGTAATAAATATAGGACAGGTATATGGATTTGACACTTAAATATATAAACAGGATAAAAGGACGCGTATTTAATGGCTTTCATTACATAAATTTCAGTTTTTCATCTAGATAAAATTGTCATATTACATTTGAAATTTTATTCCGTGACAATTATCCCGCGCAGTTATCCCGAACACGTAAAAATATTGTGTATTCTCGATTGTCCCCTTTGAAGAGTCCATTTGCGAAATAATCCCGAAACTACGTGAGCCCCGAATTTTATTGCCACATCCCGAAATTATCCTCGCACAGTAGGTACAGGTAAACATGTTCAGATGACCGGTCCTCAAATTGCCCTCTGGAATCGCAATCAACGTGATTAGGTGTACACGTGACGAAGGCTGTGGAGGGCTTACACGTGTAACAGCAAGGTAATTACCCGCTGACGTACTTCGGGTAACGTGATTTGTGACAGTATCAATCCTTCAGACATAAGGATATTCGAAACTTTGTGTCGTAATTACTGAAACACATGTCGGTGTATCGAGGTCCCGGCCTGAATGCGAAGCGTCAATTTAGGGATGGGAAACTTTGTTTCATTGAATAACTGAAGGAATCTTTGGACACACCCCAAAACTATTTCCTGAAGGATCCGCTGAAAAAAGGCAATCAAAGTTGTTAAAGTGTAAGGTTAATTAGGCGAGTTGGACGTTTAGCGCTCTGCATTCGATCGCTTTTTCACGTCTAATTTTATCCTCTTCTTTTTAACGCTCCAGTTCGGCCCAAGGGTGAATTTCACCCCTTTTTTTTTATCGCAGTACGCTTGGCGTTCGTCGGCGTTTTTCTACGTTTTATGTGATTTTCTCGGTTGTTTTCTCGTTTCTTCTATTTTTATCGCGGATCGTCTTGTTCACTGACTGCCGATGTAATTAAACGCTTCAAAGGTCTATTTTAGCTATGAACTGTCTGCGAATTACCATTTCTATCGGATATGATTAATTAGACCAAAAAGAAAATCGCCGATGGATTAAAAGGTTAAATTTTTGCGTTATAAATTTGTATTGTCAGGATTATGCGAATTATTTTAAAATTATATTTTAAGTATTGTTGCGAGTCAACAATATATTATTAGCCCTATCTTATTAGTATTTGATCTTACAGAAGCAGGAAATAATATAAATAATTTAAATGATCCTGATTCATAAATTAAAAGTTTTTTCGCGATCGCAAATCGAGAAGGATCTTCGTATGTAAACGTACAATTTATATGATTGTTTTTAATACGCTCTTCAAGAATGTGGCCTGGTTGGGATTAATTTTCCAACAAAATGAAGAGCTTAAAACACAGCGTGACGGGATGTAAGATTTACGGCCTTATATTTTATGATTATTCCCGTGAAGTGAAGATATATCAACAGGAAAACTTTGGTCTTGCTTAGGTGAGGCTAACGAAAAGCGCAATTTGTCTTGCCTGCGCAAAAATGTAAATTTGCTTAGTTTCACTTGCTTGCTGCTAACATTAATATATGGAGTTTTGAAGCGACAATTTAAAGTTTGCAGTGCAAACCGAGCTAACCTGTGGAAACCACATTCGGTGAACTGAGTTATGTGGTTTTTACCACAACGTTTGAATAGTTACGCGGCGCCGGTCCATTATGAACCACATCTCTGTCGGAACCGTTCCACGAGTTCATCGTCATTTATCAATAAAGCACTCGCGGTCCAGCACTCTTTCGCTCATATGCTAATTTTTGCTTTGAAAATGCATAGTTTTTGCATTGACGCTGTTTCATATTGTTCTACGGGCGAAATGCTCTGAATGCTGCGAAAATAATGAATAAGTGCACAATAAATGCCAGACGCCGAGTAGACCGTAGATTGCGTGGTAATTGTGTCAAAATTGTTTGACAGTTATTTTATTCCTTTCTCGTTTACATTTCCCAATTATTGATTTGATTAGACTTGAATAATCATCTTGCTTTGGATTTATAGACAGTGATAGAGCGTTTGATTACAGTATGTACGATGAAGATAATTGGACTTTAAAGGATGTAAATTTTACAAAAAGAATAATTTTGTATATCCATGGCCACGTTTATGATCTAAATTGTTGATAATTTTCAAATTTAAATGCAAATGGTAATGAATTCACATATTTATGTTGATGTATGCATTATAATCTAAATTAACTTCACTATGCAAGGCTCGTTTTCAAAAGCCCGAAGTGCTTTCAAAATATATTTAGTTCATAGTTAACTCCTTGAATGGCGAAGATTTTAATTATCTATTTACATACAGTTAGGTGGCGATTAATGTTTATTACTCTTAGAGCGTTTAAATTTATTATTTTCAGTTTTTCATTATAGCATGTTTAAGAAGTCAAAACTTTTTAAATTTAAATTACTATACATTAAATTTTTTTAATAAGGAATTTTTCATTATTGTAACTATTTTTCATGCGCGTGGCTATTAAATAACGAGACTGTTGATATGATGTAATTTTAAAGAATATATATATATAGCTACACTTATTTCCCTTTTTATTATATCTCCTTGTACATCTAAGCACTGCTGCATTTTGATATTTCAATAATAAAAACAGGTCTGAAGGTTATCTTTCATCATCTGTATCAGAAGCTCGTATCTTGTTTTTCAACCTCAACAACCAACTCAATGCAAATATCATAAAGAGCTATATTTAATAATAAGTAAGGGGAATGTTCTAGCATTATAATATTTTTGTAGACGTCAATGTCAAAAAATAATTAATATGAGCTTGAATTTTTATTTTTTTGATGGTGGGTGTTTTAGATGTGAAATTTCCGCCCACACAGAACTTCTATTCTTAATGGTTTCCATAATCAGGGCCGTAATAAGGGCGTGGCAAAGCAGGCGCCCGCCACGGGCACCACTGGGCATGGGGCGCAAAACGCAGAATAACGACCCGATCGAGCGTTGCACATGGTTTTTATTTTACTCGACCATTCTACTTTAAATGAACCAACACTGATCGACTCCGTTTTTATAACATATACTATGTTGTCCAATTGTTCTTTTCTTCATTATCGTTTAAATATTGTAAAATTTAAACAACCCACCTGATCAGTCTTCTTCGGACAACTTCGTTTCATAATGAGAGTTTGTAATCGTTCTGTAGACACGTTCAGATCGCGTGGCGCTTATTCGTCATATCAGCGGTCCGAAAAGCGGACCGATTGTGTCCTCTTTTAGGGATTTTAGCGGCATTTTCTATGATCTATACGATGACGGAAGCAACGTCTAGATACTTTCTATTACAGTATTTTTTAAAACAGTAATAAATAGTATTGGTTTTATATTATATTTATTTATATATTTAATAGATTTCCGAATGGTAGAATCTTTGCCACGGGCGCTTCATACCCTTGTTACGGCGCTGTTCATAATTTACCATTGCACCCCCTGCGTCATATAAATTAATTTCATCTTCAACTATTTTTTGAAATAAAATTTTATTGAAATGTCTTGTATTTTATTCGTAAAAGGGTATTTAAATACATTTTTTTCAAGATTTAAAAATATTTTCTGTATATTAATGTTCTGTGTTTTTATTGTTACAGGTAAATTTGTGGCATTCTAAATAATGATATTAGCAATTAAGCTGGCTGTATGCTCATTAACAAAGGTAAATAAGTGTATTTTTACAATTTATATCATCGCGATTAACCCACAATTACACAAATCACACATTTAAATCACGCATAAAATAAACAGAGCTCATTTTTCATGGCTTTATTGCTATATTCACGCGATCGCAAGATTTTATTAGTATTCACACGATATCGTTTATCGCGAACTGTAGGGATTATCATGTTTTTTGCTTCAGTCAAGTAAAGCCATATTGAAGAATCCACCGATCGGTTGTTAAAGACGAGAATTCCTAGAAGTGAATTCTTGTATAACACGTATCAATTTAATCGTCGATACGCGATCGAGAAGAAAATAATTAAGACATGATTCGACTGAATGACGAATGCATTCGTTCTGCATTCGTGCAGATCAGCCATCGTAAACCGTTCATTATGAATTATAAAAAAAACAAAGTGAAGACGTTGAAATTCCAATTAACGGAAGCAATCGAAAGCCACGGCGGAGGGCTATCTTTGTCTGCTAGTATATGAGGTAGAAATTAATGTACTTCTGGTGGTACTTTCTGTCCCGAGTTTCCTTACAAATCGAATTTCTGTTCGTGCTGAAACTCTAATAACTGTTACAATAACTTTCTCCGTACAGACTGCAATACAACTTGCGTCACTGAAGGAACATTCAGCTCTCTACAATGGTTGTATGGCTTAGAGAAATTAATGAAACTCACGACAAAACAAATAAATCAACACGTATCCTAAAGCTACTTCCTCATGGTGACAATACGTGCATTTCATTAACAATATATCACCGTTAATCCTACTACCTCATTTTCAATCATCATGTATTATAATTATTCATTCCAAAAAATGTTTTTTAGGTCATTCCATAAATTAATGTGTATTTGACAATAGAATCATAAATATCATATTGCAAAAAATGTTTTCATATATTTGTCACACATTGAAATGTGACCAAATATTAGTGTAGCGGGCTAGATTTTGAAGTTTTAGCATTTAGTTTCAAATTCAAATTTAAATTATAACTATGACTTTTCCAGAATTGTTTTTATTATTCAATTATTTTAAATTTGAATTTGATTTGATTTTTGAAAGAAGATCGAAGGGTGGATGGTCGTGAGAAGACGTGTTCTTGTTGGCTTTTCCGATTCAATAACTGTGGTCTTCAGCTCAATAAATAAAGACCTTAGCAAGAACTATAGTTTTATCTGCTCTGATCACCTTCTTTCTCTACTGCGATCCGATAGATAACGAACCCGCAGTGGAGGTCGTTCATCCTTGCAGCGCATTCGCGGGGTAGGAAGTAGCTCTGAAATTACGTCCCCATGCAATTCATCAATATTAGGGAGATCGGTAGTATTAATGTGTAATTGATGTAATCGGAAATGTAAAGTGCCGCACAATCTACGTGACGTTTGAAAACATCAAATTTTAAAAAGTTTGAAAACATCAAAAAAATAAATAGAGGTTTTTTATATATAAAAAAATTCAAACATACAGTCGTAAGATAATTGAAAATGAATTTCGGACACGGACCTGAACTTTTTGGGTTAGGGTTGGATACAATTTTAAAATTTCGGCCCGTACAGACCTCTAATTTGCATATATTACTAAACGCGGGTACCGCATGAGCTATTGCAAATGAATTGGCAGCAACGAGTAAGTACGACCCTTACAATACTATATTTTTTTATAACATTCTATTAGGTGAGTGATAATGGATACTTTATTTCCATGGGGCTATCAGCTAATTCATGAATTTTATAACATATTTTTGAATGACTTAAAGGCACTATACCTTCAAATTTTACGAAAAAAAAATCTTCCACATTTTTATTCTAAGAAGTTGCGAATGCTAAATTAAATATGTATCTTTTTTTCTAGTAAAATCATCCTGGTTGTAGCAGTTAAGCGGCATGTTAACATTAAACGTTATTCAACGATCATTTAATTGTTCTAATCTTCTTCAATCTAAATACATTCAAAACTCTTTTTGTGTGAAATTTTTTTTTGTGCGATTTCGAAGTTATGCGGTTTTTTAAAGGTTTTTTTTTTTTAAATTTCATAAATTTACTTATCGAGATATTTTGGATAAAATAGGAAATAAATCATCAATACTAACCGAAATTTGTAAAAAAATATAATTTGGGAAATTACAATTACGGCCTTTATTTTGGTTTAGATTTTTGAAAAAAATGATTTCTTTTTTTTTGCATTTTTCCAATGTTTCGACTTTTAAAAATACACTCTCCAAAGGTATTTCTAAAACTCCAACTACTTACGGAGTTATAGCTATTTTAGTGATCAGATTTATGTCAAAATTTATTTTTTAACTATTTAAAAAAAATAAAACTGTGACAAAATAAGGCCAATAATATTTCTCTAGTGAACGTCTGGAATTTGAGATGCCAGATGTCAGACATCCTTAAAATTTTATCTATGATGCAAGACGTCCTTTAAATGTTACCAAAAATGTTATTTTTTGATTGTCTGATTGCTTTCCTGTTTTTTTTTATGCACTTTTGGATATATTTTATATAGCTGTTTCAAAGTTATGCGGTTTTTAAAATCCATGAAACGTATCTTCACTTTTTCATAACATATTTTTCATAGCTTTTTTGTGCTATGACTATGAATGAATATGATATTTCGAACTTACTATCGGGTTCATTATCAAGGTTTAACTGTATATATTATATATGTGTGTGGCTACCCAAGCGTTTCATGGGTTATTTCGATTTGATCAATGATTTGGTCTTAGAATAAGCACTTCTGATCGTCTGTATTGTTAATTAAATATATATACAATGAGATATTAATTTCAATTGTTGTTATTACATCCACGCGTTGGCTAACAGATGATATCAATAACATAATAATAAATGTATCCATTGCGGGGAAATAATGGTCAGTTCTTGGGCGACGATGATTTATTGCCTTGTATCACACGAATCTATTCGACATCAAACTTTATTGCGGCGATAAATGTACGAATTAATCAATCTTCCCGATGAAAAAGAATAGCACATTGAATAGACACAACGAAAGAGATTTAACACCGTACGTCCATGCGGCACCGTTGAAATTTCGGGTCCAATTTGGCGGAGCAATTAACCGAATGAGTGAATAGAATGCGTCCGCTTTAACGTAACAGGTGCAACTAAGCGCAGCAATTTGGACACGGTTAAGGTGGATATGCTACTATTTTAACGGGAACTACGGGAAATACAACGTAAATTGTGCACTTGGCAAAAAAAAAAAGAAAAAATCCAAGTGCTCGGGTTATTCGATCACATTCGAACGATGCAAATCTGCTGGGAGATACGAACGTGCGCGGATCGGCGGACTAGAAGTATGCCAGCGGTCCGCTTCAAACCGGTTAACCCGCGCAGGTTGATATTTATTAATTTGCATCGTAAATTGTCTGATGACTATGAAAACGTGAAACATGTGAGCGCTGGATGCTATTAGGAGCCAAAAATTGTCCGCATCTTGGAAGACTCATGTAATGCCATTGTATCGGAGCGAAGGCTCTTGGACAATTTCCAAAGTGCCACATATACTTGCGTGTTTATTTTACGACGTTGTTATCAAGCTTATTTTACACATAAATAATACGGAGATATAAATTAAATAAATATATATATATATATATATATATATATGTTATCGATGTCAAAATAGCAGAGTGGTTGCAAACAGTATACGATATTTATTTTGTATTGAAATATAAGAATTTCTCTCATAATGTTTACATACTCTGTGATAATACTATTTTTCTGGCAACTATTGACGTAGATTGTCGACATTCAGGAAAAATACAAATGTTAATCGAAGGGCAGTGTTATAAATATTTGTATTAGAAAAATAATTTAGAGACATTTTTATATTTTAACACTATAAGTCCAGATAAATTTAATGAAAATGCTTAAAATAAATTTATCTTAAATACAATCAAAATACTTCCTAAAACAATGGATGTATTAAAATTTTTTGAAAATATGCCCGAAGTAACATTAAAGCATCGAGTGTTTCGTCATTTAGTCTGGATCTGATTTTGGAAGCCAGGCAATTTGCTGCTGAAAATGCACGCTCAGCCTCTACACTCCAATGTGACTGATAATATTCCTTTCTGCTGAGATACGGACTAAAACTTGCAAAATTCCCGATTTCCCGACAAATTATTTCCGTCGCTGCAGATGAATACTTATATACCATAATACTTAGATGTGATTCGTAATTATATTACGGAGGAATACAAAAATTCTGAGCCTCGTATCTATTATATTTCATATCGATATTCCCATTATTAGAGTCGAGGTGTAGTAAATACATCACCGGTAGGGAAAGATTAATATAAAAATTTGAAAAACGTATATGTACTGTAGATATAGATCACATAGCTACTGCCCATAGGCGTTGCCTAAGCTCGCTAATTAGTAGTTACGTCACTATTTCTAAGCGTCCAGATTTCGACGGAAATGTCTCGATTTAGTAGCTTTCATCGTGTTGGTGAGGTGTACGATTTTTGTTATATAAAAATTTCAATCCCGATTTTTTCGGGATTACGTTTACTAACCTCAGGATTCATGAGCACCTAAAACTGTCCGGCATCCCGGGATTGGATTCCCTATTACTACTAACTTATTATTTTAGATTGTTGTTGGTGGTATGCATGATGAATAACATACTTAAGAAATTATTCAAATACCTTGATGATTTTAAAAGCTATAGCGTTATAACTGTAATATGATGAATACAAATTTGTACGACTAATTACATTGTACCAATCGAGAAATAGCCATATAGATCTAATTTTCTAATAAACTATTTGATAACTTTGAAGGCTTCGCGGAAATAACAAATCCATTTGGAAAAGGCGAATAAAATTTATTACTTTCGATTTGCAGAATATTAAATTTTACAGAAATGTATATTTTGTCTAAATAATTCGATATATCATGATTTTCATGTTTAAAAATGCCATTTTTAGTATCAGATAGTTGTCAGTATCGTTCGTTGACAACTCCTCGAATTTCTAGAGTGTTATCAGTCATCATAAAAATAAATATGTCTCCGCCAGTATCTTTTATCATTGTAAAAAATAAGAATATTTGTCATGTTGATGTATATTTATCACCTCCTTGGAATAAAAAGTTTGGCATGATCTGCTTTTATGCATATATTCTTTAGTAAAAATTGACAGAAGCTTAACACATGGTCCGGATCGTAATGTGTTAATATGTATTTGGCAACTATATTATGCGGTAACATGTGAATATATCTAAGTATCTTATTTATTTTTAAATGAATTCGACACGTTATTTTATTATCGTCTAATTTCTTTGATGTAAAGTTTTGACGTACGAGTCTTTAATGATTAATTACATTAATGGCGCAAAGCGGAGATCTGGAGGACTTAAATTCATCCAGGACTAATGTTTGTCATATCTGGAAAGATAATCAATTAATCCAAACAAACAATAAATTGTTAACTACAATAGATGAGTGAACAAAATCTGATAAATATGTGGAATATAATGGATGAGATTAGCTTAGAGTATGAATGATTGAAAGTTGGAGAGGCTTTTGTCTTGCATTGACATCAATGAGACTCAAGATGATGATGATTAAAATGATCTATTTTATTATATTATTTGATGGTATGATATTACAAATTCATGTAGATATTCACAGCCTTTTCCTAATAGATTATTTGATTTGTTTTGATTTTTCAATTACTATTATTCCATCATTCGCCTATTATTCTAGTCATATATCTTACATACAACCCCTTTAATAATTTTCGTAATTTATGAGATGGCTTTATGACTACGCCATTGTACTTCGTTTCATGAATATCAGACTTATCATTTAATTTATTTTCTGTAATTCAAAGAAAATGATTTTATTACAATAAAAATATAATTTGTTCGAAAAATCTTGAATATAAACAGAAGTTTTCAAATACTGATTGAAGACCGATTGGTTTTAACGATATGCATTCGAACTTATTTAATTGAAATGAACACGTTTAAATATTCCATTTGCTGTGAGAGGAATCGTACTCCAAAGTAAATTTGGGTTTATTTGGGCTAAGTATGGGGAGGACGATGGGTTTGAAACACACCCTCTGAATTGAATATCTAATTTACGGCTGAATAAGGAAGTTTTCGATTGCAATGAGTTTATCCAATTTTTGAATTTGGGTAATTTAAAATATATCGTTTTCCGTGTTTTTCTAAGGGGGGGTCTATATTTTATCGGCACCTGCGGATTCATGGTGGTTGCCTTACATTGATAATACGGCATTCTGCTCACGCACAGGCTTTTCTGAAAGTCGGCATACCTACTGAAAATCGAATTCTTTCTCATTTCACAATGCGTTCTGCTGAATTTTAATTTTGGATTTAAAATGGGACATCAGATAGTTGGTATTTGGTGGTTGCGTATCCTGTTGCATCAGGATCAAATTTCATACAAATATATAATATAAAACATTAAAAAGAAGAGAGCGAAATTACTACCAAAATTTTTGCGGCAAAACTAATTTGATATAGCAGTTTCTTCTTATAATTATTTTGGAAGGATCATCACTTGACCAAAATATATGGTTTAAAATATTTTAAATGTAAAAACAATCACTGACTCATCTGAAAATTGTGGAAAACTTACGTAAAGTATGTAAAATAAGAAAGAATTTTATTTATTTTAATGTTGCTGATAAAATTCCTTTCTGCTGAGACACGGACTAAAACTCGCAAAATTCCCAATTTCCCGACAAATTATTTATTTCCGTCGCTGCAGATGAATACTTATATACTATAATATTTTGATGTGATTCGTAATTATATTACGGAGGAATACAAAAAATTTGAACTCCATATCTACTATATTTCATATCGATATTTCCATTATTAGAATCGAGGTGTAGTAAATACATCACCGGTAGGGAAAGGATAATATAAAAATTTGAAAAACGTTTATGTACTGTAAATACAGATGAGACAGCTACTGCCCATGGGCGTTGCCTATGCTCACCAATTAGTAGTTACGCCACTGTTTCCAAGCGTCAAGGTTTCAACGGGAATGTCTCAATTTAGTAGCCCTCATCGTGCTGTTGAGGTGTACGATTTCTGTTAGATAAAAAATTCAATTCCGATTTTTCGGGATTACGTTTACTAATCCCGGCATTCATGAGGACCAAAAGCTGTCCAGGATCTATGTTTATTGTCTGAGCACTCAATAGTGGCTCCAATTAAACATTATAGGTTAACTGCATCATAGTGAATGCATTCAATCAAATGCAGGGAATGATCGTAATTAATTTTATTTCATGCAAAATTAAGCAGCTAAAGTCATCGTTATTTCTATAAACGTATTTAAAGGACAACGACGATAAAAAAGGTGACCGTTGATTGAAATGAATCGATCTTAAGCTTTAATTTAACGTGAAATCGTATATTAAGCCACAAATTTGAGCGCTTATTAGACGATATTTTTCATGCTTTGGATGTAATTCGATACCAGAATTTATGGCAATTCGAAGTCGCTTTTAGCATGGACATCGTTATAAGATCACGTACACCACAAAAAGGCCATTTATGACTCGTGGCCCATGGGCGGCTCTTTTTAAGTCTCAATTTACATCGCTAAAACGTAGGTCGCGTCATAAAAGTGAAATATTTATATTTTGTAAAGGGATTAAGTCCGAAAATGGCGAAAAACTCCCGCCTAATGGTCTAGTTATAATATAGCCATAAATTTATTTAATACATTCTTGCATGCATTAGAATACGCCTTACGCAGTGCCATTTATATGAAAGCAAATAAGTTGGGGGGGTGCTTATTTATTTAGTTAGTAGCCGAGCGGGTCGCGGTCACGTCTCCGGACCCTCATAAATCTCCCCAGGAACGTGTGATAACAACACACTTTGGAAGGGTTTCAGTGATTAGTAATTACATTTTTCAATGACACGTGCACCTCCAAACACGTACGGCTTTCGTATCACGTATCCGTACCTCGAAAGCTCGCTTTTTATGCCTTGTATACTTTTTGCGTATGAACTAATGTCCGCGTTGTGAAGATTAGGGGATGAAGGATGTACATGGGATAGAAGCGCTCCGAGCGTCAGTAAAAATAATTTGAAAATACCTTCGCTCGATACGGCTTTATTTTCAAATTTCCAGACCCGCATATACGCATAGAATGTTTTTTAGGTATAATTGTTCATGAATAGTGCTTATGGTTTTTTGGGAACGCTTCAAATATGCTAATGCTTTATGAAAAAAATGGAATATTGTTCTGAAAGAGAGTAATTTTTATTAATGTTCCCATTGGTATATAAATGTTGCTTGTATTATTAGCAATAAGTATACTGTGGTAATTTTAAGGGTAAGTTGGATCGGACGTTGCCAATTTCCATAGAAGATTTTCCTGGAGTGAATCTTTAACGGAGGCTTAAATCTAACCTGGATATTTTAATAAAAAATCAGGAATTAAACTACGTGCCACAAATAAATGTTTTTATCTAAACTGAATTAAATACGGTCAAGTGTTCGAATATTGGCATAGTTCCTGAGCTTTCGTACTAAAGATTCGGCTTCAAAAGGAGATCCTCTACTTCTAAGAATCGATTTGGCACTACGAAAGAAACAAGCAGAAATAAAATAGGATGTTATTGCTTGAATATTTATACACCTCATACAAACACTAACGTAGGCATTTTCATTGTCGAAGATAATTTAAACAGTTATAGTATGCTTTTACCTTTTCTGCAGCATAAACAATGACTTATTTTTGTTTCATTATAACCGATGTAGTTGATGTAGTGAAATTTTAAGAAAACCGACAGTAAGCCATCGAAAGTTGTTATAATAAGTGGTATAATTTACCATAATTTCATCGATTAAGTCCGCAGTTTATTATGATGATCAAATCATGCTTTATCACAATTCAATTAATCACGTCACAGTGAATCGCACAACTTACTATATTACTGATTTAACCTTTATAGCGCGATCAATTTAAATGCTCATGCTAAATATACACCAATAACGACCAGCAATATAGCAGGTGGCGTATAGAAAAAAAAAATCTCTTGTCCGATCAGGCATCGGGGTACAAATGTCAATTGTGTATCGGGTCTCAAGTATCTGTTTATTGATTTGTCGCTCGCAGTTCAAACCAATTGGAAAAAAATCACAAATTCGACAATGCGAATTGGGTCAGCCGAATGATTTGCGATTGTGTTGACCTTCTTTTTTGTGTCGAAATTAAAAGCGTGGTAGAAACAATTTGTCTTGTAAAAATAGAGCAATGACGGTCTGGGAACAAAAAATCTTCGATCGATCAACGGTTTGAATTAAAATTAGACTGATTTTGAGTCGATCTATTCGTGTAGCGGAAAAAAGCTCATCTATTATTTAATTTTTTTTCCTGGTACCTGTGCGCTTCTGTGTATCACTTTGATTTATGAAAATGGTCGAAATTGAGAAAAATAAAGAAGAAAAAGAGTCGCTTCGCACTGCTGGTTGTGGAAAAAAGAGCGCCGAATGAAAAACTACAGGAAAACTCAGTAAAAGTTTCCCAACAGATAAATCTATTGCGCAGTAGCATATTTATGTTGGATATGAATATATTTCAGAGTTTAATACCGGCTCTGTTTATACTTTTTCGGAAAATATGCTGCGGAAGTATTTCATAACAAAAAAACTTATTTGAAGCTTTTATTATTAGGCATACAAGAAAGAATTGTCGTTTTTTAAATGATTCATGTAAACATATTCATTATACGAGGGGGATTCAAATATAACCCGGAATTTTGCTGTACAAATTTATTAGAAATTTTACCCAAGTCTTTTGCCATATGAGCATTGATATGGATTTTAAATCAAAATATTTGATTGATCTAATAAAATTGTATGCAAAATATTTATGAAAAATATATATAAAAAATCAAATCCATTGGTATTGTTTGTGTGGTTTAACTGGACCTAAGGGTGGTTTTTACAAGTGATGTGTAAATTTAATTAAATGTATCTGATTATATCTGTAGCCTATTGAGTAGTTGACGATATTTTTTTATAAATTTCGGATGGAAAAGGTAATAATGTCTATAATATAAGTGTTTGTTTTTCGATTATATTTCTCATAGTCGTTGAACACGACATTTTTCTTCGATACGTTCACAATTGAGTAACAAGTTTGCGAGAATTGGTATGCAAAATGCGGAAATATCGGAAGCTTTTTCTAATACTTGGTACGTCGGGTCGATTGTGCTCACACCTCGATACGTTCTGATGTAATCAGGCAATGTCTCTGTTCTGTGTGACGAATCCTTTATTTGCCGACGAGAAAAATCGCTCGTCGTTCTATAAATCTGCTTCTCCATTATTTTTCCACTCAAATAACGGGGAACAATGGGGATGGAGATTAATGATCTGCGCGGATGTAAATAAACCGCAAGAGTTGCACCCGAGGTTCGACTCGTTCCAGTGAGTTTTTGTTATTCGATAAGCGTCGATATATGGGACGTGTGTAAACTCGATGGAGTTCAAAGAAAAGCGTCGAAGATGTTAGACAAGCGTACTATGTGGTGTAAGACGTCGCTCTCGTAACACTGCCATTATCGTGTCAACGGCGGTTAAGTGGGCGAGAAGACATGGTTTAGTGAGTCTTGTCTCTGACCGCCACTCTGATCCTAATCTTTTTTATTTAACATATAACAACAACTAATGGTTGGGTTCAATCTACGCAATGAAACACCTCTAAGAAAAACCCTGCTTTAAACAATTTTAACACTCTCGTCGCCCAGCTTGAATCAGTGTTATATTTATTATGGAGCGCTAAATCGGCCTAAATCCTACATCTTTTTTCAGGTGTTGTTTATCTTAGATCGATAAACTTGACCAATTACTCTATCATTAGCCAAATAAACGAAAACAAAGTGAAGATAAGCAAGTGCGAACAGACAAGGGTAGGAATGCAAGTTTCGAGGTCGATCTCGAAAGATATTTAGACAGTTGTCGTCTAGAAGACATAATAGAAAGACGTTCGTAAAGTTAAAATTTGTAAGTCGTTATAGAAATACGAAACAATGAAACAATGAACCTTCATTCGGTTGAAAAACATACTTTTTCTGCAAACATATCAGTACTTTTTTTAAACTCAAATCAGAAAATTCCGGAAACTTTTAGTAAGAGAATGGTTATGCTCGAAAAAAGCTAGACCCGACAATGAAAAGAAAAAAACGAAAAGAGCGTTTCATGGTTAAGAAATTCATTAAAATCCGCAGGGAAAATCTATTAGCAAGAATTTTACTCTTCAAGAGACAAATTCTCGATCACTAGGAATCGAAAAAAAAACATAAAAAGGGTCTCAATATATTGCCCTTATTATCCAAAATAACCTCATATGTGTTTGAATTGTTTTAATGAATACCATGCTATATAATATATTGTTATATTTTATTTTAAACATAATTTTATGTATATTTTAGTTATTTTAATTTTATGTCTTTATATGTTAAATTATATGTAACATATGTTTTTTTATATTCTGTTTATTTTATGTTTGCATGTGCTAATTCCATTAAATAGAAATGGAATAACTTGTTAAATCATGTATAAGCGGAGAAAGAAAACGTTTACCAAAAGTACGCCTGTCGCGCATATCTGGTGGACGCAGCGACGAACGAGTTAAAAGAACAATTTACCAATGTTAAAGTTGATCGGCATGTTTGAGAAGATGGTGTAGGAGAGAATTTTGGAATCCTTCTTCAGATATTTATCGTCTTTTAAGCTTTAAAATTTAAATTGCAACAGGATTAAAACTTTTCAAAAAGCTTCTTTATTCCATAATGCACTGAAACACAAATAAAATAAATTACGTTTTTTGCAATTTGCAATTGTGAGAATGTCCCCGAATTCATTTTTCCCTTGTTTCACATAGATTCTCTTATTATGATATGTTGTTAAATAAACGCGTTTTATCATTGAAAATAAGGAAAATAAATAAATCATAATGTTTATTTGTTATGTTTTTACATAAAACCTGATAATATGCTTAGGCGTGTATATGTATGTCTTCATAAAAACATTCTTGTTTTGCCATTGATTCCATGGCAATTTTCGAAACTGTCGTGCAAAAAAAAACCTGTGTTCTCTATAGAGAATCTTTACGTCTTTGCGATATGCTTAAAAGCTCTGAACAATAAGTAATAGGACAATGCAACGTCTGGTGAATATTGTGCATGAGATAAAGCTTCATCCTCTTTGATTTTATCCTGGATTCATTTTTGCTGCAGGGAGCTTTGCGTTATTGTACTGGAAAATTCGATGTTGAAATTTTGTGCTTTATATATGGTACATAATCCACATTTTGTATCATATTGTAATACATCGTAAAATAGAATCAGTTAAACAAACCAGCTAATGAACATGGTTCAATTCTGTGAACTATATAAAAGCAAGCTTTCTATATTAAATGTTCATCTTGGAATTCATACTCACGATGCTTATTTTTTCCTAGTGGTCCTTAAACGTTTATTTGTCACGATTCGTTTGAATTATAAATATGCAATAGTTCAATGTCAATTATTGAGGACTTGGTCAATATAGTGTCGACTGACCATGGGAGTGTATTTATTTGCATTATGAATTTATGACCTAATTGAAATTAAAACAATAACATTTTGATCTGATAAATTCGCCAGGCATACTCGCATATTTTTCTGCATAATAATTGTTTAATATTTGCATTAACACGTTCTGGTCTGGGTGATTTTACCATAAAAAAATATATTTTAAAATATTTCCTAGTTATCTAGCTATTATCGATCGATCATCTTGGTCATGTTTATACAGATTTTTTATTTTGTTACAGTGGGTTAAACAATTTTTAAATGATGATTAAGACATCAAGAGGAGGTCTAAATCCGCATCGGGATGTTGCGTCATTTGTAATGTTGAAGATTGAGATGCTAAGTACAATGGCAATTGCTTCAAAGATTGTCATCTTTCCCTTTCTTCATTGACAATTTGAATTACACTCCCATTAAATAGGGTTTCATCATTAAAGATGATCAACAATCCCGCTATATCTTATTGTTCGGCTTTTAATATCTAGGTCAAGGTTCCCTCGGTTTAGATTCCTCCGATTATTTGTTATTGGATATATAACTTTTAAAGCAATTTTTCGCTTATATCGTTATTTTTTGCCCAAGATAATGAGCATCCCTCGAGGGATATCGCTGGCAAAAGTCCATTAAGTAGAGTAGATTACACAAATGGCTTTTTAGTAATCTAATATGCTTCGGCAAAAAATGGCAAGAGTTGACATTGAAGATGGTTCCCTTCCTCGTCTACATATTATATAAAACACGGTCCATTGTTTGGGATCTTGGAGTGCTACTCAAGTTGGCAAGGACGTAAGTGGAGCTCTCAACGGCGGTATGCCACATTATCCCGAGTAATCAACGTCGATTTACAAAGTTTAGCTCGCCGAAGGATCCACCCTTGGACTTGTGCACTTCAATAATCTGAGTCCTGGAAGCTGGGAAGTATATCCGTGTCAATCAAGCGAGAAATTAGCCGTGAACCGCAGTGGTGTCATTACTCTACATGACAATGCACAAGTTTATACCGCAGTGGAACGACAAAAACTCACAAGTGCCAAGTTTCATCACGTCCATATAGCTTAACCGAGGAAGAATACGTACGATGGTGTCCCAGTTTGTTCAACTATTTTATGCCTGAAGT
Source organism: Stenopsyche tienmushanensis (assembly GCA_008973525.1). Lineage (NCBI taxonomy): Eukaryota > Metazoa > Arthropoda > Insecta > Trichoptera > Stenopsychidae > Stenopsyche > Stenopsyche tienmushanensis. The sequence goes on from WACJ01000025.1 coordinate 825,312, forward strand.
TTGTTTTTGCCACTTATTATGTACGTATTCGTAATGATCTTACATTCTGACACCAAATACAGAGAGAGTTCCTTTGAATTTAGCTCACAAATTAGGGTGCATGGTAATGATGCTACACAAAACATAAAGGCGTAATTGTAGCGTGCATAGAAAGCGAAATTAAGTGAATATCAAATATGAGAATCGACTTGAAAATATTAAATAACCAGAGTATTAACAATGCCTTTTTAAAAGTGATTCTTTTATATTATTTTCCTATGGATATCTGCAAATTTAGATTCAAATGTAAACAATAGTCTACAGATACTAGCAACTAAAATTTAAACTAACTTCTCCATAATTATTCAACAAATTAACTACATCTCGCATTTAATGGGTTAAATAAAGTAACTCGAAACTCTTGACTGAAGATCTCTAATTGTACAATGTAACTATTCAAGCTTGCTTGTTGCAAAAGCTTCAGTTCAAGCAAAAATTCAGTTTACAATCAATCTTCAATCATCACGTAGCAAGTTAGCAGCAGCAATTTGATACAAACTAAAATTTTACGCGTAAGTGATTTTAAAGAAAAAAAAATCTGTTGGTTGTTGTTATATATATATATATATATCCTAATTATGCTAGATAAGTTGATTTTTTCTTTATTGTCCCTGATCTTGGATAGATATTCGACGTTCCAAGCATACAAAGATGTATATTTTAAATTGCTTAAAATATTTGAATACGCAAATTAGGTATAAATTTTATATGTTTAGACAATTCAAAAGATTTAAAATAAACGTTGTATATCACCAACTTAAAAGAGATTTTTAACACTATTGCACAAGTTTTAATGTTTGAATATAATTATACCCGCGCGAATGGTTCCCAAAGCGAAAATCGATAGTTTTTATGAATTTATTGATTTTAGTATGATTGTAACAATATAAATTTGTGACTTAATAATGCATTATTAATGTGTATTTAAATCATAAATGATTATATATTTATTATTTAAATTTGGGTAATTTTAATGCTAAAAATCACGTTCTTGTTTGTTCATTGATAGAAGTATAACATTCTCGTAAATCAGGTGCTCAATTTTAATTGGCGATGGAAATAATTTTGTTGAGCGATAAATGTCACTCCGGCTAACACGTTCGTCGACAAGTGTGAAAGTTTCAGCATGATAATGTTCTTTACATAAAACAATTCGCAAATTCGCATCTTGTTGATGGCGAAATTATATTTTCTTAGGGGAAAACGTTGATGGACAGTTGGAAAATGGCGTGACAGGTGCTTAAGTTTTCTCTCAGAAAATGCGGAGCATTTTTCTTTTCGGCTGTGGAAAATGCTTCGGGGACCCGACACGTTTTTCTTTCTGCCGCGCAGTCGCTCTCAACTGTTTGCTATTCATCGAAGGGCATAAATTTTATGTGGAACAGTTTTGTTTTTATACAAGTCGAATGTTAATACAGAGAATAGTTGTCCCATTGAAAAAAATGTCTGCCATAACGCAATAAATTTTCCCGATATGCTTTATCCCCTCGGACGTATAGTGTTATCGGAAATTTTGCAATTTCTTTGTGGCATATTGAGTCATGAAAAGCATTTATTTGTTAGAATGGATACTTCTCGGAAGTACCTAAGGAGGTCCCTTTTTTTTATTAACAATATGCTTTTTGTGTCCGAAGAAACGCTGATGTTAACGTTTTCTGGCGATTTACCATTGTCGCATACGAAAATTATCCGTTTCGGAAGATATACATGTCTATTGTGTCGAAACTGTCCTTTTATCCCATAAGTGTATATCAAGCGACGATAAAATATAAAAATTGTGTCCTTCGTTTAAAAAATACTTTTTATTAAGATGGTCGTGAAAGTTTCATTATATGGTGTCTTCCGCTGGCCCTAACTTAGATAACCAATGATCTTTCTCTGTATTATCAAACGCAGGAGATCATATTTCTGTTGTTTCATGAGATGGTCCTCAAGCATTGTTTAGGATGCTGAAATGTCCTATTTTCAGAAAGTGATGGATAATAATTGTTTGTTGAACTTGATATTTAAGTAGCTAACTACTTTACGCAATTTATGCGTTTACTTGGCTGTGAGATATCCGGTATTCCTAGGTGTTTCCTTGGAGGAATTTTGGCGGTGTTTTGTTGATGATTTTAGAGACCTTGACCGCTCTAGATCATCACATTTAATTCGAGTTTTCCTGTCGTTGGCGGTCGTCAGCCATGACCGACACGGATCGCTTCATTACCGAAACGCGCTGCAAGAAGAAAGAACAAGGCTACCGTTCTTCATCATATAAAAGTTTAATTACACATCTGAAATCGCTCATGTAACAAATAATGTCAACACGACACGGGCGCGTAGTTGTTGTCGACCATGTCTTCGAAATGATCGACTGATGATTCTCGCTCACCTTGAATAATTCGAGCAAATTCTCTTCTAGCTTTTTTTTCGTGGTCTATGCTGGAGAAACATTGTTGTTGAACACGCCTCGGGGCGATCACGATAAAAAATCATCAGATCTGAATTAACTTCTTCGGCAGAGAAGACGGATGTCGAAACCGCTTCTTATAAAGTCGACGGATACAACATGAACGATACATTTCCGATTAACCAATTGACGGTCTCATGACCTTAATTCTTTCATCTTTTACTTTCTATTTCGAACGTTTGCGGTAAAGAAAAGTCGGACAATAATGATACATTTTCTATATCGGCGATAAAAAGAAACTCTTCATTTTGAATCATATAGGTTGAATATTTTAGCTCCGAATCGGACAAAATTTCCTGAAGTGAAAGTGTATTTAATACAATCTAAAAACGATTACTTTTGAGGAAATCACGAAACGGCTGAATTTGCTGCGGTGTTAATATTATTTATCCAGTACCAGTTACGGAGCGATCTCGGAGCGTTGTTCTGAGAATGCGTTGAAGAACTAAAATAACGCAAACAACATTTTATGAGTCATTTTCCGTGTAAAAATATACAAAAACGCAATAAATCGACTTTGTTCTCTGAGATATGGGACCAGTTTTACACGATGCAACCGCGTCATACAGCTGCACATCTTTAACCATATACTGTTGTTTGCTTAAATCTGCAGCGTTGGATTCAGATTTTGATCGATAATATTTCATGTATCTACATCATTTTAATCTATAATCTTCATTATCTTAGATGCTATATTTGCTTGTCCGCCACTTATCGTTGTACAAATCCGCTTATCTGTCAGGAGCGTCGCAGCATGTATGACGCTTGTACATAAATAAATAAATACTGTCGATAGCACACAATATTCGGTCATTTCTTCAAGTAAACATAAACAATATACTTGAAATCGATTCATTATATCATTCGCATATTATTATTAGTCGATAAATTTGGGTTAACGATCTTATACAATATACTCTCTCCGTCTCTGTTTTTCTCCGAGCGTAACGTAGAAATAAACTGGTTCATTAGAATTATTTTTCTTTCCTTTTTGAACTGTCGTATCTTTTTTCGGACTGCATCCAGATTTATATTTAAGTGAAAATAGTATGAATAAATACTAATTTGTGTTTATTATTTTTTAAATTATTATAAGCTTTGGGGTAGCACTTGCGCTGGTATCCCACTTCTATTATTCTACATTGTGCCCGGCTTTGAAAAATTTTATTATTAGAACGTTTCCATGGACACACATATGACATACAATGTAATTAGACATAAATGATAAGTTATTTATTTAAATTTGTATGTTCGGCACAATATCAAGCAAAAGCAGATATAATCTTGAATCTGTTTTTACAAAATCGAAATTTCTTTATGATCCACGAATCAAAATTTCAAACACCTGCACTACGAACAAAAGTCTTACCTCTGACCCATGACCGAAAGAACGAGGCAGAAACCGGTTAAGTATTAACACAGTTTCTTATATAATCGGAATAGTGTGTGAATTTCATTACGTAAAACACTCAACAATGCAAGTCTCGTTCTTATTCGGCATCTTATGAAAGTATATATTTTTTAACTGTAAATGTAAAATGTGATAATCGTCATGTCACGTAAAACAGATTTTTGTAGCATTTTGATACTCGGAAGTATACATAAACTCGTTGATAAGTGGTATCAAGCGAAAAGTGTATCTGGAGTCTCCCATTCCATCTCATTTTCCTAATACCTGTCAGACAGACATACGATCAGGTGTTCCTAAGTCGGCTTCCAGCTTATTTGACGTGAGATGCTCCCGGGACTTCCGGTAAGATTTCAAAATCAAATCGGTTTAACGTAGACGATGCTGTGATGTGTATGACTCTTAACAGAATATTTATTTTTAATATAAGCGATATATGTCCCTCCTTCCACGGAAATTATTTTTTTCAAGTAATAATATTATATTATAGATGCGATATATTAAATATTATTATAATAGAAATTGTTAACTTCTGAGGGGGCTTCAGTGATCGTAAAAATCAAATAAGGCCCCGACAATGCTGCAAAAATCCATAAAAGAGGACGGAGTGGGCACAAGGTCTGCGTGTCCATCCGGTCCGTTTTTCGGACCGCTGACATTACGCATGAGGGCCTCTCGATCGGACGCCATACCCGAACATGTCTACAGAACGATTAAGAACTTTCATTGCCAAAATAAGTTGTACGAAGAAGTTGATCGGATGGATTATTTAAATTTTACAATCGAAAATATTGTTGTCTTTATTTTATGCGGGCTTATGTCGGCAGGTATGGCCCAATGTTTAAGCGATAACGAAGAAAATAGGGATTAAAAAACTTAGTATATATTATAAAAATGGACAGAGTCAATCAGTGTTGATTCATGTAAAGTAGAATGATCAAGTAAAATGAAAACCATGTGCAACTTTCGACCGGGTCGGTATTCTGCATTTTGTGTCCGTGGCGGGGCACTTGCTTTGCCACCCCCTTGTTACGGCCCTGAGAGACAGAGGTGAAAAGTATCTTGCATGCTGCATTTTGAGTACAAATGTTTAGATCGATAACCCAAATTTATCAACTAATAATAATCCAAATTAATCGATTTCAAGTGTATTGTTTATGTTTACGCAAAGAAATTAACGAATATTATGTGCTATCGACAGTGTTTATTTATTTATATACAAGCTTCATACACGCTGCGTGGTCCTGACAGATAAGTGGATTTATACGTATTATAAGTGCGAAACATACGAATATAGCGTCTATGTTAATGATAATTTAGAATTAGCCCACTACTCAAAGGGTTAATATCATGATTATCTCCTCACTTATTGATAGATGCTCTACTATTTAAAATATTCCCGTTCGAATGACCGTCTGAAAATAAATTTAAAGCCAACATATGAAGATCATATATCACTAGAATATTCTTATATGGAGATTGTCTGCATTCGATAACCGATGTGGCGCTTATAAAACGAAGTCGTTGAAGGTCTTCATCTTAAATATAAAATATCTTATGAATATCATGTGTTCGATTTGTATAGATACCACAACGAAAAGAGGCATTATTGGATAGTTTTTAAAGCATGATGCGAGAAAAAATAATTTAATTAATCACTATTCGTGGGCGTATAGCTTTTAGGGTCATAGTAGCGTGACGAATTTAGATTCATAAAGCGATTGTTCAAGATGAATACAGCAATTTTGTATTAAACGCTTCTCGGAACCCTCCCAATGTCAAGTTCAAACAGCTTGATCGAAAGATTGGTGCAATCGGCAGCATCCCTCCGCGCATAGTCTTCGTGACGGCTCATCAATATTCAGCCGAGTCATCGAGACATCGAACGAGTCACGTATAAAAGATATAAACAACGCAAATGACCATGTATGAAAATGAATATGCATAATTGTGTGCACAAATTAATTCTTTCTCAGAAGCAATAATCCATTTGGAGATCTCGTCCATTATCACGCTCGGCTGTATAGCACCGTCGTTTATTTAATTTGACGGCTGTAAACAAAAGACTACTTCCGTGTCAGCAATCTTCCCATTGTTTTTATTTCCTCTTTTCCCTTTTATATGGCCTTTCCTTTATACTTTATCATCATATCTGGACAATAAAAGGACCGCTGGGGCGGCCCACAAAGGACGAGGGCTCTCGGACGTCCCGCCCGATGATTCCCGCTTTTCATACAAAATACACCAGCACACGTAGATGGTGTCATTTCCGTGGATTTATGTGGTCCATGGTGTGATTATGAACGATTCAGCCGGATAAACAGATTATAGCAAAGGGCCATGTATCGCTTTTTCCCACGTGGGAGAATTTTTCTATGTTGATTTATTCGGTAATTGATGTATATTGATTTATCCTCAGACACGCCGTATTAATATGTATTACTGCCCTTATGAATTATTAATAGGATCAGTTCGTCGAATAAGTGTATTTTTTTGGCTTTTGTTCTTGTCATTTGGGCGCGCTCATAACATCGGCGTCGTAGGCTTTTTTCGTGTTAATTGAATTTCTCTAAAGTTGAAATTCATTAAAAGGCAATTAACAGCAAAAATTTCACTGGATGGGTTCCGAAATGACAAAAAGCTTTAATTAAAACCAGTGATTGTGAAAAAGGAGACCATTTTTGGAAGGAATATCATCAGTTCGCCTGTTAAGTATTCCAACAAAAGACAAGGTAGACACAGAGAATGAAAAACGATCTTAATATTCACATTAGTTATACCATGATTTTTTTGATCGGATAGAAAGTCTCAAAAATGAATTTGAATTCGTAAGCGATTCATTTACATTTTTGTAAAAAGTAAAATTTGGCAATAAAACTGTCAATAAATTACCAATTATATATACAACCTTCTACTATGTGATTTATTGTTTTTATAAATCCTTTTAAATTTGCTTAACTATTTTTTTTTCAGCTTTGACTTTGTTTGGTTATTAAAAATAATTTTTGGTTGAAAGGCGAATGCTAATAATATAGAGCGATGAGTGATCGTAAGAATTTAAGAACCCGTTTTGGTCATGAGTACAGTAAACCCTAAAACATCGCTTCTTAAACTTATGTAGTCCGCGGACCCCCTCTTGAGCAAAATTTCTTTCGCGGATCCCCTCTTGAGGATTTTTTTTTTCGCGGACCCCTTCTTGAATACTTTTTTTTTTGGCGGACCCATCTCAACCACTGTGACCTAATTTTTCCAACAAACAAACATTTCTTGGCCAAAATAGATTTTTTTACAATGTTTTCTGTAAACAATTCGACGAAAATATCTTTTTCAAGTATAGATAAATGTTTATATTTTCGCGGACCCCCAGCAATGTCTTCGTGGACCCCCGGGGGTTGCCCTAAAAGATTGAATGTTAATATTGTTTATGATCTCTTATTATTAGTTCAGATTGTAAATGAAAATACCTTATCAAAAAATTTGGAAGGTCAGAAGTATTGATCCAGGTTTATCCTGATTTTCCTGTGATGATTATTTTATGTGACGACTGATTTTCGATGATCAATACAATATAATTTAAAAATAATTTTAATAGCCTAACCCTAATTTGATCACACGTAGGAAGATAATGAAAAACCATACGAAAATACTTTATCCTTAAATATGGTATTTCAGGAAGAAAATTATACTTTTCATTCATAATGTAAATAAAAAATGATCTTTTAGATGATTTTTTAACTGCGCCATCTGTTACGGCCCTACGGAGACATTGCACCTATATGCCGACAGATCGCTTCTTGCGCGTGCACCATTGCCGGTGGGGTAGTGACGCGCAGGAGACGGGAGTCGGGAGAGTCGTCGGTTAGCATTGGCTGCGGGAAGTCGTCCTTCCTGCAGCCAGATTTCTCTCTCTCTCTCGTGTGGAATAAATAGTTATTTGGAATAGAGTCTTTCTATTCGACGCCCGTCTATTCCCATCCATTCGTCCAGCAACATCACGGCCCGATAGAAGAACGAACCCGTGCGCTAGCGCGGCCATTCTGACGATCACGTGGGGGCGGGGAGCCGCCCACTTTGAGAAATTTATAGGTACATCAAGCGTGTCTGATTATAACATAACGATTACAATCATTCGTTAAAACTATGGAGAAAAATTAAGTAATTTTTAAGTACCCCAAATAAACTATGAAGTCAATCGGTACTTGTAAAATTTTGCCTGCTATAGTTCGTGCAGCATCCAATACAAACTCTAACTTTATAAATACTATGCGCACAGATCTGTGCATTTAATCACTTTATATTCAAATTTATTTATTAAACCTACCATGACGGATAGGGCGACCCGTCTTTAAAATAGTATGTATATAACTATGTATAGCGAAAAATATATCATATAGCAGAATTTGGTACATGATTGATACATGAATAAAACATTTTTTTCAAATAACCCTTTCCCTTTTTTATTATACTTTATTCTAAATTCTTGCCATCAATCGACTTTTGCAAGCATATTCATCATTCCTCATGACTTCCTGAGATTTTTCCATTGAAGTGTGTACAATCTGCTTAAAACAAACAAGCGAAAAAGGTGAGATAATTTACAGTATTTATTGGAACACGATTCTCAGTTTAATTTTCATTGTGTAATTTTATAAAAAACTACATTCCAAATTTGTTTTTAAATGAGTTATGATGTTTTAGAAAATGCAAGTTTTTGTCCAAATTCTCCGATTTTTAGCGGTATTCAATCGGTCAATATATTGTTAACACGCTATTGACCGAAAAATAGCTTTCTAATGTTTGGTTTTCCAATATCGAAGCTTCACTTTAACGATGGATATATTATGATATAATGGTTGTTATTTTATGACGATGTTATTATCGATATTGGCCTCAAACAAATTAAGCACCTGTCCTTTTTATCCATAAATGTATACTTTGGGCCACCTCGAACTCCATCCATTAAGCGATCGATATTTTTGTCGGTATTATATTTAATTACATCGTGATGCCAATTAATCACTTTTTGCGGCTTTGTAAAAAAGCCTCTCTATAGTAAACTGCAAAAAAACAATGTCACGCCCCGTTCTAGTAATTCGAACATCGTTACAAATTTACGTGGAGCCGGTTCCTAGAAGCTGTAATGTGGGAGTTGCATGATATTTTTTCGTGTATGCGCGCTTTACGTGGCGTTGTCTCGGTGGACGTTGATATATGATGCATTTCTGTGAAGAATGCGATTTTAGTGGAATTAAGCTTTCGAACATCCGTAGCAACATGTTGAGAACAGCGGATTTTTTAAATACGGTAGAAATTCGCATTCGAAAAAGTTGCGATCGTTTGATGTGAAAATGTTTTTGACATTTGACAAGTTTCGAAATATTTGCCTCGAAAACTTTTTATTTAGACCTCGTTTTTTTAAATTTCAACCCTTATCATAAAAATGCTATTCAAATTCCGGTGGATGAATATGTTCCATCGATATCTCTGAACGCAGGAATCTCTTAACAATTATGATGCTATAAATATTTTGTAATTGTAAGAATGACACAACTTTCAAAAACTATTTTTATTAATATCTCATTACTAGCTGGTACCCGGCGCGTTGCTGCCACAGAAGAAATAGTTCTAAAAATACCATTTGAAATTTGAAAGAGTTATCTTGTTTAATTAACAATGATATAAATAATGATTTTTTTTTCCGATAATGAATACATTTATTGAAATTGAATGATATATAAAGAAAAAATTATTAAAAGCATAAATTTTGTTTACTTAATTGTTCTGCTAAGTGCTTTAGGGTGGACAATAGTTTTGGTTTTTCCATCTTTAGCAAATACAAATAAATTTCTCGGCTATCCAACGTGGATTTTCTAGATTCTTCCGCACACTTGAAGTGCCTTGTTGATGGTCATTGAGAATGCAAGTCCAACGGGGAGCTGCAGTCGTCTCTTATCAAATGGCACGTCGGTGGAAATGAGCACATCTTCTCCTTTCGACTTTCCATTAAGAATATATAGTTTTCTCGATGATTTTCGGCATCAGTTTCTTCATAGTGAGTCTTGTTCCAATTTGTACGGTGGCACATCAGGAAGATCCGACAAATTTAAAAACTCGATCGGATAGTTAACAACTTGGTCTGCATTCATGGCGCTGTCAATCGATTTGTAGGTAACAGAATCGCTTGCAATTTGTTATTGTATTGTGTGGTTGATTGCATTAACGTCGGTGTTTTTTGCTGCCAAAATAGCATGTTCGCAAAACCAATAATGATTTTTATAATTACTAAAAATCTGCGGAAAAACTTTCTGAATGAGTAAATCGATGGATGGCACAACAACGCAAAAGTTCGATGGAAATGAAATAAACTTGGTAGCATCAACATGCACTTTTCCTTCACCAATGTTCAATAGTCGTTTTAAAAATGTGGCTGCCGACGCATCACGCTACAAATGTACGCGCATATTTTTCTTTAGTGTCAGTTTTCGCACGTCTCTCCAAAGATGTGATGCTTTGAGGCAAGCATCAGCTGGTGTCGATGAAAGCATCACTGGAAGAGGTTGTCGAAAGTCGTCACATAATAAAATTAGAGCGCCACCAAACGGTTTTGCATTTGATCGTAAGTCTTTAAGAGTTCGATCAAGCATTGCATTCGTCCCACCATAATCACCTTGCAAATTTTCAAAACGTTAGCTATGTCAGAAACTTTAGGAATGTTACATGTCGGAGCTTCCAATAAATGCATATCTAATGGCAATTTGAGTGCCGAATGCGCTGTTCGTCCACCATCTAATAATGTTGCCGCAATACCTAATGAAGCAAGAGCTAAAGCAATTCTATTTTGAGATCGAATGTGAGCCAATAGTAAACTGATGAGAAACGTTTTTCCAGTACCGCCAGGCGCATCAAAGAAGACCAGATCATTTGTAATTGTATCGTAGGTCAATTTTTGTTCCGCAAGCAAAAGTTGTTCGTTTGCTTCGACAAATGCATCCAAATAATTAGCATTGTACTACTGTTCAAGTGCAGAACGAATTCTTGTTGAATGAATTCTTTGATGTTGATGGTTAAGCAAATGTCTTCGATTTCGATCAGAGCTTGATTGAAAATATTGACCGAAAACTCAATGGAATTATCATTGCTAACGGTATGTAAAATGTCTTCGCTCAAATCTTCTCTGAATTTTTACCACAAATCTTTTGGGTTGGATGGCGAACATGTGGTTAAAATGATGGCGAACAATGTTCGAATTTCCGTTCGACCGTTCTCAATGAAGTAGGACCTTTGAGATTAACCAACAGTATTCTTAAATAGTAACACTCGGCTTTATTTGGATGTAATGTGTAAATAGGGCCCAATGCATCAGATGAATACAGATTTCGATAGCCTTCATCACGCATCCCTTGCTTACGTCGTTGAAAATTCTCGGATGTAGTATTTCATGTATAATAGTTAGGAACTTGTGCGTACAATAGCGTCTCTGCAAATACAACTTCTTCACACAGCGCAAGTGTTGAGCAATAACATTTCTTGCCGTGTCTGCCTTTGTCCATTTTCAAGATGAACACTGAGATGAACAACATCCGGATTGCGAATGTGAATTGAGAAGCTCAAAATAGGCCAAAGAGCCCAGTCACTACTGATATATCGACTTGTTTGAAATTGAGTTTGAACTCGATCGTTGCGCGCATCAGGTCTTTCAATACTGCCATATCACTGCCTATTTGCATATGTATTTGATAGATTTGACTGAACGACAATCTGCGACGTTGGTATGCGCTTTGAATGTTTTCGATGAAAAAGGAGATCCATCTATTGTTGATTTCAACGTCAACATTTCTTTATCTGATTGCTGCTGTATGAACTCCTGCGTCTGTATTGCAGATATCCGTCATCAGGTGGTGGATGCAATTAAACTTTGCCATTCCTGGTGTTTCATTGTTAAACTTAAGTGAACCGCAATACTCACACACTTTATCCGGTACAATCCTGTTAACGGGGGGCAAACATATTGTTATTAAATAAAATAATTATTCATTTGTTTCTTGTTTTTTTAAAAATTAAATTTAAATTAAAATCTGGTTAGGTTAGGTTTGTTTGTTTTCTTTGTGTCGAAATGAAGGCGTTTTCAATTTACCAATAAATTTGCTCCCCGTTAACAGGATTTAACCTTTATCCATTTTATACTGGGATGCAAACTGTAATCGTAATGAATATCATATTGAAATGCAGCAATATTCAAATAAACATGTACTTTCGATTCTCGTTGTACGCTGGTCGTCTGATTCTGATCGGATAGCACTCAAACGTACTTTTTCGATTGTTACAGCATGTCGATGTTCTGATTCTGATGTGCGTGAATAAGCGATTTGCTTCATTGCTGCGCTGGTAGATTTACTAAGTGACGAACGTTTGGGCGGCATATTTTTTAATGAAGCATTTAAAAAGTGCTTGCGATAAATAATTTGGATTTAATTTGACTCACGCCGATGGTAATAATGCACGATAACCTGCAAATAACATTGACGTTTGACGTTTGCTATTTGAATGCAGGCGTATGTCTATGGTACTTCGCCGTTTGACGTTTGCTCTTTGATTTTAGGCCATTGTCTATGGCCATGTGTATGACGACACACACGCCACCTGCTGCAACTTGTAGGTACTATATACCTATAGCCTTAGCAACGCCTTAGCAACGCATAATCTCAAACACGTCAGAATCAACAACTTTCACACATTAAGTTTTGAATTAAAAATCTACTGTAAGTTAATTGTACTATGCCTATGTCACCCCCTGATCCCTTGGCAATAAGTGGACCAAGTTTTGTCTCAATCCGATGAACGCGCATATCAACCCATTTCGCCCGAGCATTAGACGGGAAACGCAACTTATTTTTATATATTAGATTATTTCCCAATATTTCAATTTCTATTGTCGACTTAATCCTCGTGGAATCAAATATTCTGATTCAATAATATTCAAATCAGATCGCTAAAATATATTTCACATGTTCACCATTTAAAAAATAACTCCATTGTATAGCTATTTTTAAACAATTAATAATTATATAAATAATTTGAGGAAGCTAGGTCTGGATCCCACCATCTAAGTGGGTGGCTTAGTTGGAATTCATATTAAGGAATGACAGCCTGAATTTTGGCAGACATGTGCACTGGTGCGTTGTCATGCAAAAGCAGTATAATTTTTGAGAGCTTTCATCGCTTTTTCTCTTTGATGGTCTCTTGCAAAAGAGCAAATGCTATATATGTCTTGTGTGGCATAGATTTTATCTACAGAAGTTCTTTATCATTTCAAAAAAACAGTTGCCTTAAATTTTCATGCAGATTTTTAATTTTTAGATACATTATAATTGATATTTTATTATTAAATCATTTGAGTCCTTATACGCATATTCATGGACCTACGATATGTCATCATTCTTATGGTTGCAATTGTACTAAAATGAAGCTGCATTTGTAACATAAATGTACATTATATTGATATTATATATTAGCAAATTTTCAAAGGATAAAATATCATCCTGCAATCATCTTCGTTGTTAGAGAGAACCGCCTGGATGATCGTGCAAAGTTCAATATCAGTGTCAAATAAATTAACGACAGCCATTATTTGTATGTCATTCGTTTGTCTCGCCATATGACCTGCCTAATATCATATAAAGTAATTTAATCTTGAGACTCTTGAGATTCTTATTAAAGTTGCGCTTATACTCTCATGATCATAAGACCCGCGAAAAATCAACAGACTAAAAATTAATCTCGGAGGATTAGTTTCAAATATGCTTATTGCTCTGAGTAGTCCTAAAATATATTCAAATATGTATTCTGCGAAGCGTGTTAGATATCGCACGAGCGAAGAAAGTGCACTTATTAATTTCACAACGTAAATTACGGAGAAATTGTCAAAATAAATTTGAATGGCACGCTTTTCAATCGTTATATTTTTTACATATGCATATGTATTACAAGTAATTTATTTGCTGATTTTAAATTAGTTTGTCATTGCGGTGTTGCGCTAAAAACATTTTTCATTAAAAAAAAATGATATAATGTCACAAACGCCGTCATTTGTTGGCCTCGCTTGCGGATGAGGCGTGTGCATACCATGGTATGTCCACGCCTCATCTTCTTGTACACCTTTTGCAACTACTACTATTTATCTGTTGTTGAAAGTTTAATTGTTTTATTAAATCAATAAATGTTTCCGTTAGATTTTATCTCCATTTCATATTTAGCTTTGACTATCTTCAATTCAATTTTTAAAAGTTAATTTGACAGTAATATAATTGAAATATGCGAGACAACCAGGATTCGAAAGTGTTCAATTTTAAATAATTTGTAGCATATTTATTAAATTTGATCTATAAAATAATGTCCAAAGTCCGAGCTTCGAACTCTTTCGAATCTTTTCATTTTGTAATGTTCCTATTGCAATTATAAAAAGAAAACACTACTTAATATTCGTAGCTATTCACGAAAGACTACTTAGTTTTTGGGGGTTTCCACGCCTTCGAGGCATTTGCATTATGTGACACCAATAATTCTACATTACTGGTGGTACAGCGGCTGAAAAACTATAAGAACAGAACAAGCATAAAAGGAACAACGAGCAAAAGTTCCGGAAGAACGACAAAGGCATCAATAGCATTATCGTCTTACTGGGAGGGTCAACCCAAAATGGGAAACCACTCAAATTGAACAGGGATACATCTTCAGTTGGTGTAGGAGTGAATCCAAGATGCATTTTTTGTACTTCATAAAACCCTTTCCAATAAAATCAACAAGGTCGCCTAGAGTAGTTTTCAATTATGTCCTGAGAGTACACATTCTTTATCGAGACAGTCGCGAAAGCGCCATTTGACACGTTCATCCAGGTGGCCTGCTGGGTGAGTGTTTTAAATAAATTAAAAAAATAAAATACAGACGAATTGGATGTAATACCTTCATGTGAATGGATATTGAAGAGGCCCGATAGAGGAATGAACTAAAATCTATCGTTTCCATATATATTTTTTAATTTTATTCATCCACAATTTTTTGCACACGTTTTGCGTAATATTTTATTTTACTGAGCGCTTCGACGGATGTAATCTTCTTAATATATAAAAATTAAAATCTGTTTGTTCGTATGTAATGCGCTGTAATGCCGTTCATCAGATTGCGATAAAACTTCGTCCATGTATTGCTAAGGATTGCGCGAGTAACATAGGTAACATATTTCTAATTAAATAAAAATCAATGTTTGTTTGTTCGTATTTAATGCGCTTCCATACCGTTTATCCGATTGCGATAAAACGTTGTCAACTTATTGTTTACACCTGCGGGATTAACATAGGCATAGTAAAAATATTGTTTGTGTACCCAGTTTGTTATGCGATTATTGCGACATTTTCATCGTCGTTTCAGTTCAGTCCAATCCGATTCTTGATCGAATGAAATTCTTATCCTTGAATTGGATAGATAGAGCGGTGGACGGCTCTTGTCTATTTTATGATGATGATGATGTCTGCATTAAACTAAGATCCTACGTCACTTTTATGGACTTTATTTGATTACATACTTAATGTAATGCGCTAAAAGCAATTTGTCTTATCAAAGTCATAAATATTTTGCTGGTTTTCCGCTGAGTCCTCTTGAGAGCCCATTCGGCCAGTAATGAGGACTAACATTAAAATATCTGACGAATGCTTATGCATTATACTTATGCACACAATTTGTCGTATAGGGCGGTACATTATTACAACATTCTCATTGATGTAAGCGGAAGTTAATTTTTCACTTAGCGTCCTAGGAACGGTCTTTCTAAACTCGTTAGTCGAATGAAGCGAACTGCCGGCGGACAGAATGAATCGGGCTTCACAGGGTGACTCATGTCCGATGGGACATGTCATTATATTTTGTCGATAAAGTGTTAAAAGTTATGTCCAAGTACTTTTTTTACGAGCAGTTTGCAGCGATCTCTTTCGCCGTCGCCGGTTTCTTCGACGCCATAATGAAAACTAGCGCGAAGTTGTAAAAGCTGGCTTTTTTTGAGCCGTAAAAAATATTTTTGTTTGTCTCCGTCGAAAATTCACGTTACTTCCCGACATTCCTTTCTCTTTTGTTGGCGTTTTCCCATTTTCACTTTTCTCGCATTGCTCTCGTTCACTTCGGATGTGATTATGTTTGTTTTGGAATAAAGCGGATCCGCAAACAATGGAGTGGATTCTAACGGGTGGGTCAACATTTTTACGATCGGATAGAAACAATATAATCGACACGTCCTCCATTATGATAATAACATCGCGATTTATGCCTTTCGATGCCCACTTTCTGAATTATCTCGTTTGATGAATTAATTCAGGCGTGGCCAACCGGAGCCACGAATGCGGAATTTATTAACCGTAAAAATTTATTGTTGAATCGTAAAAATGTATCTAACATAAAAGATCTGCAAAAAGTAGGAGAAAATCTATTTCCAATCCGTTTGTATTTTTAAATAAATCCACTATATCTTACGCATCCAAGACGTACATAAATTGATGACTGGCTGTGTGGTAATCATCGAAACGCTTAAGAATGATGAAAATCTTGTAGGAGTTTAAAAGCTTAGTCACTGGAAGACTTGAAGTTCAAAGAGCTCGTCAAATCATTTTTAAGCTCTTTGTTTTGACACGTCAAAATATTTTTATTTATGTTCTTGACGCATCGTCTATGAATCGCTCTGAATCACTCCTCTTTTGAGTTTGACGTATTTTTTCATCGGTTTTTAGAAGACAAATTGTTAGATCGTTATGATGGATCGTAGTCTATTGCGGTCTTTCGATATACTTGGAAGGGGCATTGAACCAAATCTTTCTTAGAAAGAATCCGCAAATAAATTATATGTCTAACGTAACTAGAGAAAGCATTATTTAAAAAAAACACCCAATGTTACATATATACATGCTTCAAAACTCAATGAATTTAAAATTCTAATATTTTATCAGATATGTCACATATCACACACTGTAGTGATCTAGCATCTAAGAGAGATCCACTTTGATCATATATTTTTTAATTTTGAGCATTCCCACGGAAATACAAATGACAATGATAACAGCTACAAATAGGTTAATATAAAATGATAAAATTTACATCCATAGCCATCGAGATAAATTGAAATAAATGCGCTATTTTATTTTAGTTGGTATCGAATATTTATAGTCTATACTTTTATATAACGAATACGGTTTTGTTTTGGGTTCGGGCCAATATTTCGACCATAACAAAAAATGTTTTCGATCAGCGATTCAATTATAAATTATCGTTGTTCGATGCTAATTTTCTGTTTTCGATTTCATCAATATTTCGATGGTCATCCATTGGCCATGAAGTATGTTGGTAATTGATCAATTTCTAATGGGAGAAGAGATGATTAACGAAACGCGTTGAAGTTCAATAGCACTGCCGATGTAGGACAATGCAAGAACGAATAGTATGCCGGTGAATTGCAGGACAAATGCATCAAACATTTTGAAGTGATCAACGAGCCAATAGCGATCGTTGTCTGCAGTTCTCGTTAGCTTTGCAATCGATGATATATCGTTTTTTAGCTTAAAAGGGCCCTCTAAGGGTTAATAAAAAAATACTTAATTTTGTACTATAAATCTAGAGGGTATAAAATATATTTGTTTTTAAGTTTTAAATAAGTATTATTAGAGTTATGACTGAGTGAGTGTTAAAATTATCACTATTTACATTATAGGAAATTAGTTATTCTTAGAATTGTCCGAATTTAACACGGATAATTGGAAAACGCAGATAATCCAAATTTTGAATCCTATATCATATTTACTATAGATTTTTTAAATAAATGTTTAATACCACTACCAATTTTTATTAAAGCAATTATATAATTATATTCAAATCCTCTTTGCTCAGCGTAATCAAACAATGCATCAACATAATTCAACGCCGTTTTATGACTGATGTAATCACTAGCAGGGCCGTAACTAGGGTATGATGTGCCCGTGGCAAGGATCTAAATTGCGCCCCTCCCCCATTTTTTTTTGTAATATTAAGAAGTTGTTCATTTTTTGGATTTTTTCTATTGATCTGAAAACGAACCCATTGACGCACAGTTACCGTCAAATACCGTCATGCGTCTTCGCCGACACTTTAAATCTTATCTCACATCGACGAAACTCATCAAAATGAAAACAAACTTAAGTGGCTCAAAGACTCTCAAGCTTGACATCGATTATCTGTCCATTGGCTTTATCTACCTCGAGTCAATTTTCAGCGTAATGAGAATGAGAAGTAATTATTTTCAACGTTTTTATTGTGACAGAGGATCCTGTTCAATTTTTCTTGTATTATATTTGGACAAGGTAAAATTTGAAACGAAGACGCAGGGGAACCCCACGCAAGATATCAAAAATTACTCCATAATACTGCTATGTAAATTAACGCGTTAATGCATTTAGAGCAGAAAGTAAAATAAAAATCACGTGCAAGTCTTTCAATCGGGTCGGTATCCTGCGTTTTGCGCCCCAGGTCCAGTTGCGCCCGTGGCAGGCGCCTGCTTTGCCACGCCCTAGTTACGGTCCTGATCACTAGTATCTTCTTCCCTTATAATATCACTCTCATTTTCTTCCTCTTGAGAAACAAAAGAAAAGATATCAGCATCATCCATGAATTCAAAACCTGGATCATTTAAATCATGATCATTTGATCCATTTTCTTCAGAATGCTTCCGTGCCGAGAAGAATCTTTCGCCATGATCGAACAAGTGTTTCTAGCTTTACTTTTGATCAAGATTGTGTTATTCTATGTATAACATCAAATAATGTAATTTTTTTCTAGAAATTGATCAAATTGTCATCTTCAAATTCAAATTGTCGTGAGGGTCGTCGAATAGCCTTGGCTGCGGGAAGACGTGCTTCCCGTGGTCAGATCGCATGGTCTCTCTCGTCATTAATAAATAAGTCATCTGAGACGAGAGTCTTTCTATTCGACACTCGTCTACCTCCATCCGACCGTTCAGCTAGATAACGATAGATTTAAAAAGAGACTATTTTTCAGGTACGAATAATTCACAAACATATAATAAGCACCCGGATAATCCAGAGTACACTGTTTATATTTTTTTCAAAATTAGGAACTATTAGACTGAGTTTGGATCGAAACAATCGATTAAAAATGTAATTCTTCCGATCTCCCAAATTCGTTAGTGCAGTGTTATTTTTCACTATCTGGATTTGAATCATTTTTTAAAATAAAAGTCCAAGATTTAATCCATCATAACAACACCGCTCAAATGGTAAAAAGGCGAGATGATGAATGGTGTTTTAATTGTTTTATTTTGAATCATTTGTAATTTAGTAAAATGAATGGATTAGGGTCTTATAAGGTAGTCTAATTCTTGCATAATTTAAATTTTGTGCTAATGTTTTATAATAATAATATACGATAGCCCACTATACCAACAATTCTATTCAAGTATAATTTTATTTTAACACGTTAACAGCGGGACACGAGGACTCTCATGTTCGCAATGACTGTGTATAAACTGCGGGATACGAGAAAACCCATTCAAAAAATTTACTTATTTGATAAAATTTAGCATTCTCAATATATATGTAACAAATAAATGTTAAATGGAGACCGTCTCACATGTTTTTTCCCCTCAAAGAAGTATCCAATCTTAAGACATATGTTTCGAATTCGACACGGTGACATTTTTTTTCACACACGACACTTCATTCTAAAATTGAATATTGGTTTAGTTTTACGTGAACCCGCCGATAATGTGTTAAAAGGTTTTATCCCATATTTGTTCCCTCGCGGAGTTGTCTTTTATATTGAGTGACATTTGCTGTTGGTGACTTCCGATATTATTCAAAGGCAAACATTCTAGTACATTTTTGTCTTCGGTTGCATTTTAGCTAAGGCTATATTTGGCACAGCATTAAATTGCATTTCAGAAAAAGACACGTGAAACACTGTAACTGTAAAACTCCGCTTTAATCCCGAATAAATCTTTCAAAGTCGGTGCGCGGATGCCGGAAAAATTGATGCTGCAACCGTAGCTTTATGGCGCTATAAATATTTATCCTCGCCAAGTAAGACGATTTCAACTTGGATTTATGCATGCCATAATCCCCGAAAATAAATCCCCACAACATGATGATTACAAGCAGTTATTCGGTACTTGAAGTAATGCCGTGCTAATACGAGTTTAAAGCATAACGGTCGCTACCTTCTTGAAGCATGTAATCAAATAATTTTCCTCTTCTTAACGGCCGAGCCTTTGTGAGAATTTTCCCCCGGCTCTTTGAAGAAAATGTGAGAATATCTCCAGAAAAAATATTTTCATTAAAGCTCTCCCGAGAAGAATACGTTCGCGTTCTAAAGTTATAAAAAAGCTCACCTCCACGGGTGAATCCGCGGATGAAACTTTTAAAACATCGGACTGGGATGCACCTTCGAATTTATGTTTCAAATTAAATTTCATGTTTCTCTTGCATCTTAAAAATTCCCATTTTCCGCGCAGGAATGTCTAAAGAACAGGAACAAACATCTCACAGCGCGAATAAAAAGCTACATTTCAAAAGGCTCCGGTACAATTGAAACGCTCGGGAGAATCCTGCGTTACAATATCAGAGTCACTACTCAATTTTTTTCGTGTAGAATTATTAGATAATAAACAGGTATATTGAGATCCTGTTTTGCAAGTTTGCCTACCTAAGCTGCCACGGTCATGTAACAGTAATATTTTAACACATTTTCTTTGCGCGTTCTATTTGAAACTGATCTACCTAATATAATGAACAAGGCAATACTACAAATAGTTGCAATATTTAAACTCCAATTCTCACTTGGCTATAAATCAACATATCTCGTTTGAAATGAAAAAATATGAATGAATAGATTGCAACTGTTTTTTTTTGGGCTTCTGTTGGGATATTTTGATTGGTCGATAAGATAGGTGATATACGAAAGCCAATATGTTGATGATTTATAGATTATGGTAATCATAAATTAAATTGTACGTCGATAGGATTTCAAAAAAGTCGCGTAGGATAATAAAAAAGCTGCTGATTTATTTGCGGCGTTGTTTGATATGATTGGAATAATCCAATTCTGGAATGAAAAACGTGTCTTTAATAAAGTTTGAATAAATCTAAGAATCATATGTTTTATCGTGTGTGGGATAAATCCGAACGTCGCAACGTTGAGAGACGTTTGCATTAATTTGGATTCAATTGAAAATCAAAATAAATATTTAAAAATAAATAAAAAAATATTTTTGACAAAGTGTTTGTTTAGGAGTGATGCTGAGCTTTTACTAAAGTAAGTCTGATCTATTTAAATAAGACCACATGAAAATTCTTTATACCTACAAAAATATCTTATGTAGATCGCTTACGTTTGAGAACGAATATATCACCTTAAGGAAAAAAACTGGTGATGAACTTTAGGATGTTGTAAAAAAAAATTATGAATATTCATACAAATAATTAATTAATCATTCTGACGCTTCAAATTGTATGGCATTCAGTTTAAATGCCGGCGATAAACTGGCATTTGGATTAGTTTATACATCCGTTAGAGAAAAGTATTATCTTTGTTTTGCGTAGGTCTTAAATATTTACGATGTTAGCAAAATGTAATTATGACAATTTAATATTAAAAAGTTTGAGAGATTGAGGTAAATATATTCCTTTTTGAGGTAAGTAAAATTATGCAAAATTCTGAATCAATTTCGCTTTAAACCAATGAAATGATAAATTATTGTTTAATATATCACCTTTGACATGGACGAAAGCATTGCGTCTGGTGATGAATGTGTCGCATACTGTGCTTATGCCTTATTGTTGAAAACCAATCAAGTGATTCATCATTGGAATTCTCAGTATGAAATATCGTTATTTCATTTCGTATTACTTGGATATCTAATTAATTATTTTTGAAACAGTCATTCAAAGTTGATTTTGAATCATACAAAAAAAAAATCGTTCCCAGGCCTTAGAAACGGAAATACAATATGTGAAAGTGTTTTGTCAGAATTACGTGGTCACCATCTGCATACATTTTCGTGTGTGTGGTTTATTTTTTGTAGAGAAAGCCCCGACCGAATCGAATATAAATTTTGCAGTGGTGTTATGTAATAAAATAAGGGCAGGTTGTCCATCTTGCGAGTAAAAAATATGCAACATTTGGATGTTCAGGGCGACGTGCAAACTGGGGGACGCGCCAACAATAATAAAAGTTATTGAAAAATCATATCGTATAAATGCTCACATGGCTACTTAAAATTCTTCATCAGGAGATCGCCATGTGGTTGACCGCTTCTTCTGATGTGCATGAAGTACTCTGGTTGTGTTCGAATTTTGATTTTACTTTTATATCATAATAGTTCAACATTTTGATTAGCCATGATTTTTTATATCAGTCAAATTTTAACCCTCTGAGTAGTGAACTAATTTTAAATCATCATAAACTTAGATGCTATATTTGTATGTCCGTCACTATCATCCGTATAAATATACTTATTTGTCAGGACCGTCGCAGCGTGTATAAAGGTTGTATATAAATAAATAAACACTGTCGATAGCACACAATATTCGATCATTTCTTTGCGTTAACGTAAATCATCATCATCATAATGCAGCCACCAACAGTCCACTGCAGAACTATGGGCCTCTTCAATATCTATTCACAAGAAGGTGTTACATCCAACACGTCTGTATCATACGTTCACCTCCTCATTTGCTCGATATTGAAAGTAGCATAACCTCAGCGTTTTATTTAGAATGTTCTCCTACTCCAACTGAGGGTATCTCCCCGTCCTCGTACAACCTACCCGAGCAAATTCGAGACTGAGCTCAATATTGCTCCATATTGTTGGGCAGGGTCAACTATGTAAGAGATTGAGAGTGACAAGCAAGTCATGATTTATAAAAGTAGCAATGAGTAGTAGATAAACTGAGCATCAGCTTGCTGTTTAGAGTATTTAAGTATTTAATCTGTAAATACGTACTAGTCGAGTAGCCAATAATTAAAATACATAAAATCGTATAAGCATATAGTAGTTAGGAGTAGTCAAATATGGTTAGGCCTCAAAAAAGTGTAAGTCAAATTGTATTAGACACTTGAAATCATATCATTCACATATCATTATTAGTTGATAAATTTGGGTTAACAATCTATACAATCGTACGATGTACACAAGATACTCTCTCCGTCTCTGTTTCTCTCCAAACTCAACGTGCAAGATACTCTCCGTCTCTTTCTATATCCGAGCTCAACGTGTAAGAATGTTCTTTCTGAATTACTGAAATTCATTCACAACTCTGTGTCTTACCTTTTAAAGGGGTTAAACCATAGATCTGCATGATATTGTTCAATTATTCAAGTCAATTTTTACGGGGTTTTCTAATTAAATTCAATTATAATATAATATTTCTTTTTCCTTTGCAAATTGTTGTTGCAACTTTTATGGTCGTTTATTTTTTAAGATCAATATTTTTTCGTATTTATTAATACAAAACCTCAACAAGAAGTGGTTATTGTATTTATAAGAACAGGATTCGCGAGTAGAATTAGAACAAGTTTAAATCATAGGAAGACAGACAATACAAGAATTTTCTTTCTACTTTCAAGAAAGTTTTCAGATGTTAATAAGTCTTCGAATAATAATATTTAATAGAAATGTATGAACCCTTAGAGGTGTGATTTGTATAATGTTTTCGATATGATATTGCGGCAATATAAACATGAACTGTTTGAAAACTTGACTTACCTCTAAAGTTCGAGTTTTGCAATAAAAAAAGGCTTCGCAGAAGAGGTCTGTTATGGTGAGCGGTTTCTGGAGGTTTTTGCGTTCTAAACTTTGACTCTGTTGGGAGAGGGCTTGTATATATATAGTTTTTTTTGCTGGAGCTCACAGCTGTCGAATAAATCACATTCGGGAGTCGAAAAGGGCATGGGGGGCGATATTATTCGAAATAAAAAGAATTATTTAAATATGAATTGGAGTCGTCGAATTCGACAATCGTGCCTTTGTTGTGAATTTTCTCGGATTTGACGGCGCTTTGTGGAAAGTTTGCTTGTCACAATATCTATTTATGATTGTTGTTCAAACAACGGCGTCAAGTTGAAAGGAAAAAGTTGACGTTAACTTTTGCAATTAAATTATTCTGTAATGTACGTGTCTTTGAAGTGATTTATCGTGAAAACTTTTATTTTTACATGTATTACAACGATCTAGGATATTTGAAATGCTAAAATAAATTGCCTGTTTGTATATCATAGTGGTCAGTATGCCAATATAACGTTATGATGCTCTAGAAAGCAAATTATAAGCGATATGCGAGAGAGAACGTTTCCTTGAAGGTTTTGATTTTATTTCAAACAATTATCTTCTTGTTCACCAAGTTAACTATGTTTAAGCACGTATAATCTATGCAAATAAAATTTTCATCGATGTGTTGAGAATCATTAAAAATTTTCACAATGCTTTTAGCCTTTCAATCTGAATCACGCGCCAATGACGTTAATATCCGCATGATCACTATTCATCACATTGTATTTTTCCCATATGATGAAAATTACCACAACAATACATTTGATGACATCCTTTCATAACGAATAAATGCGAAATAATGAGAAAAAACAGTTATAAATTATTTCAGGATTTATGAATCCCGCTTCATCCGCACATAATTCTTCCTTTTTATAAGTTCATCAAATTAAATAATTGTTGACATCTTCAATTTACTATCATAGTTCTTTAACATTTTTGCTTATAGTTAAAAGTCCAAAAGTTCAAGTTGAAATATAAACTTGTGCCACATTTTGTTCGCTTTTAAGCGTCAAAGGCCTTCAAACCTTCGTGATCGATATCGACGAAAGTTTATCAGACTTTTAAAGTTAAGCAACCAAAAAACTTGTTTATGTTCTACAAGTTTCATGCGGGAAAACTGTCTTTGGGGAAAATGTAAATTTTCCTTATTTATAGGATGCGGTTTTAATATTTTACGCGTGAATTATATATGAGCTAATGCGCGATGTTTTAAAATTTATTTTTATTTGTTTCAGGTACGTCACGAGCTTGAATCATGCGATGGACTTTTTAGCGGATATAGTCATCATCATCGTTAGCCTCATGATCTACAATGTCGTACAATGTACGTTCAACGAATTGAGCAGTCCAGAAACATAATATTGGTAAATTTATCAGCATAAAAATAGTATATAATGTTGCCGATTAGTTTTCTTGCTAGTTTATCAGTACTTGCCATGAAAACTACCCCCGTATGAACAGAAAACTTGCCTCATGTGCACCGAGCATAAGAAAATCATTCTCACTATGAAAATATTGACTAAAAGTAATAAGCATTGTGATTATGATATAATCTTAAATCTTTTATTATTGATAATTTAAATTTAGTTTCTTTACAACCATAATGGCTGATGACACAGTGTGCTCTTTCTGAAAAGTGGAGAGGGGATCCCAGGCCCTGGGATAGTACTCCTTTAGGGTTAATAAGTTATATATGTCGTAATAACATCTATGCCTCCTTGATTACTAAAACTCACAATAGTATATCAACATTTATAAAATTCATAGGATAATTAATCATGCTAATTACAAAATATCATACTGTCTTATCTAAGTAGAAAAATATTAAAGTTTTATTTATATTTAATTAGCTTTATCGCTCTGTTATACGAGGCAAAGAGAAATTTGATAATATGATATTATTGTTAATATTGGATTTATGCCGGTCAATATGTGATTGCTTTTTTGTTTCTCCATAATATACATTACTTTATCACTTTAAATTTGAATGTTATTTTCGCGAAATGTTATTCCATCACATATATTTTCTTAGAACAAGCCCATAATTATTATCAAAATGACAAATTATATAATTCATTATGAGTTTTAATGTGTTTGTTTGTCGAAACGTTTATGTTTTACGTTATTACAGAAATATTGTATAAATTTTATTTACATTTAATCGATTATAAATAGAGAAAAAATGTAATTAACTATTTGTGTGTACTTAGTTTAGAAGGTTTCGCTTTTTGGCGCTTGAAATCCACTTATATATCAAGACCGTCGCAGCGTGTATGAATCTTGTATATCAATATTAAAATCGATTAACTTGGCTTATTATTCGTTGATGAGATTTGGGTTATCGATGTATACAATCGTACAATGTACGCAAGATACTCTTTCTGTCTCTGTTTCTCTCCAACCACAACTTGAAAGACATTCTCCGTCTCAGTCTGCATCCGAGCTCAACGTGTAAGAATGTTTTTTCTGAATCACTGGAATTCGGACGCAACTCTGTGTCTTATCACTTTAAAAGATTTTAATCATATTCTTGTGAAGTGAATGTTATCATTGATTGTTTAAGATAATTGACGAAGAGGTTTTGTTCCATTTTGGTTGTGTATTGAATTTATCGATTTATTTCCGTGTTTGAAATCATATTATGTATTCAAAGTAATATAAACGTCTGCCACTTCACTGAAGTTCCACTTGGCTCTTTCGGAAGACTCAATCTTCAATATGTATTTGAGCTCCAAACGTACGATGCTGGGAGTTGAGCTAAAATTGAGGTAGTTGCTTTCGATGCAATAATTTCAGCTGTAATTAAATTTTCTAGAAACGACGTTAAATTCCAGGCAATTTGAAATCAATTAGGTGCAATTTTCTAAATTACCAATTAACTCGAAATTAATAGCGTACCTTTGAAATTACGTCAATAATTTATTGTTTAGGTACATGGTCATTTATTTTATTTATTTTTTATTTTTAGTCTTTTTTTGAGGGTTTTTACCAGATGATCTTGCGATTTTTCTTGCTGGAAAAACGCATATCTGTCGACTAGAAGATTCCAGACAAAATTGCAACATCACTTTGTAATTTCACTCGGACCTATTGGCGTTCTTCTTCGTAAACAATGACTAGATAAAAATAGTTTATTTTATTTTCAAATTTTTTCATCGAATCTCGATTATTTGCTGATGATTCTTAAGAATTTCATAGATCAATAAGACTTTCGATTTTTTGAATTTATTTCGTAGTAAATTAAGATGTTCGAATTTTCAATTAAGCAAATCCGATGCATAGTGACTGATGCCAATGTAATTGCATAATGATATTTGAGTTGAATTGTTTATGTTTTGTCGATGTCATGTTTGAATTAATTTGTTCAGGGCCTGTTAGTGTTTGAAACGTGGATTAATATCGACGCCGCAGGGTTGTTTCAATATTGAATCATCGGTGTGGAGTGAAGCGTGTTTTATTCGCTGCATTAATTCGCTAAAGGGCTGCTCCAATAATTGCTCAGCATAAAAATATATTTAGCGGCAAATACTTCCGCTCGTAGTTTCATTTCATTCTTGTAATTTAACACACTTCTAGGGCGTCCGACGATCGACTCGAGTGACGAGTGTGCCTGACTCGAGGACCGAAATTTGTTTTTGGGCATCCAAAATCGATTCATTATATTACATTGCATATTAACGGAGGAGTGGTCCAGAGGCTGTCCCTTGTCACTCTCGCACCAGTGAACAAAACCGCCGGACCTCCCTTGGGCCTCTGAGAGCATCCCCTGCCCTCGGGAGGACCGCACCGTTTGACAGCCCTTGACGCAAGAACTTATTCATAAGTCGGGAACTTTCCTTAACGATAAGGGAGGAGGACGGAGCGAGGACCTGGTTAACTTTGTTAATGTGGATAAAAGCTGACTAACTTGAGACGTCAAGGTGTGCTATTATTTGTAGCGCAGAACTTAAAACTACGCTTACAAATTTTATACACCATCGTTAATGTATTATATTTCTATAACTAGTGATAATAATATAACTCACATACCTCAGTGATTATTTATTCTTGGAGTTGCTACACTCAAGTTCAGTCCAATATAATTAGTTGTTAATTTGAAGCAGACTCAATTTACATAAAAGCTCTTTGTAAATAGACTACGAAACGCTTGTTTCTCGGGTAAACTATTTTATGGTTTCGTAGGAATGATTAAAATACAATTATTCTACGAAAGCACAATCGTACAAAAAGACAATTGATATTGTATTGTTGATTCGACAATGTTATTTTATGCTCGTGATTTGGTCTGAATTTTAGCATCGTGCTCTTAGATGTTTCAGTTATACGGCGATTTTTAAAAATGACAATTATTCCAATAAATACGGCTAACGATTAAGAGAATTCTCTAACTTGATTATCTTATAATCTATACTCCAATATGGATTTCTTGGCGCAAATTTAGAACTAACAATCATTTTTGCTTTAATAACACTAGATTTACGGGACCCGTCCATTTGACGGATTTAAAACTTCGAAAAGAAATACCCAAAAAAAAAACCATAGAATTAATTTGAACCATTTTGCATCGGAAATTAATCACTTAATTCAAAGAATTTATACACAAAAATATTTTTGCCTGAGCTTCTTAATTTTTGAAATTTGTATGTAGTATACATATTTCTACAAAACACGTAAACCCCGTTGGGACTTCTGAATAGGAAAAAGAAGATGGTCACGTAATAGGCAATGTTGATGTTCTTAACCAAAATATATATTTTATCTGAGAGAGACTTCAGCTGCGAGACTGCTGGGGAGCCGGCGCGAAGAGGGCGTCTTCCGTCAGCCAAGGCTATCGATCGATTCCTTTGCTCTTTCTTCTGTATTTCAACACAGTGCAAATGGAGGCCGTTATCATGTAACATTTCAATGTAGACACAACACTAAGTCACACTATGTATATATAATCGTCAATCAATTTGTAACATGCTAAAAAAGTGGAGCTTTGTATGAAGAGCCATTTATTAAAGTGCAAACATATTTTTCGATTTACAACATCGATATCGACTCATATTTAGTTGACTGATATGTTGTTATTATTTAATAATAATCTAGTACATTTTAGCTAAAATACGACGACATGAACATGTGCTCGTAAAAAGTGCACCACGTACATCGCGAACGCGCATCAATAGATGCGTCTCGCATTGAAAGGAAAAATCGTTAACTTTTAATATCTACAAACCGAAAGGATTTTACTCCTCATTACATCCAAACATCTTATTTATTGGGGAACATAAACTTCTTTTCCATTATCTCTAAGAGCTGAAGCACAGGACGAGTCGCTTCGTACAATGTTCACATATACAATTTATATATATATCGATTCGCTATCTAAAAATAAATAGTTCGATTTTGAGCCCGCCCTTTCAAAATTAATTTCAACATTAGTATTCTGGTATTGTACCCGATATAAATCCCTCTATAACGACTTATTTTTGTATCGTTTTCGTAAGCCCAACCTTTCGAATTATGTAGCGCTTTGTATGTATTCAGTTTCGTCCCCGTTGAAATTGCGTTTATAATCATTTGTAAGCATACAAATACGGCAACGACAAAATGTTGGGTTGTTCCATAAATTATGACGAATTCGCCGAGAAGAATTTATAGAGCTTAGGATGTCATATGAAGCATATAATGTTTTCAATTAGCTAACGTTCTACATGCAAGTTTTCCGAACGATTAATCATTTAAAACTCTATATGTAATGAATGTGCTTACAAGTTATATTTTATCCAATTGCAATTTTTACATCTTAATGCATTTTGAAATATTGTATATACGCTATAGTATTAACTTGTTACTGTATTCACTATAGTTAATTGTCTTTTAAAAGTTGAAATTGCTGCATTTCAGAAAATCTTCCGAATTATAAAATTTCTGAAATTATATGCCTAGCCACGGAGACGAGTAGCCGTTCGAATAGCCTAAAATCGATTTCCCCTGAATGCCTAGGATGTTGAGGATAGTGATGAGCCTTTGACACAGTCTCCACCAACTACTGTAAACGGCTGTTCCATACACCCCATTATGGGTGCGCAGCACAGGGTGACCTGCACACCCAACTCATGTTAGCTGGGCTATCCCAGCTGCGTTTGATGAGCAAACTGACGAGGCTACTTTCGTCATTACCCCAGGGGTTCAACTGTTGTCCACGGGCGTAGAGTTGGCTCCCCCCTTGGGTTTTTATGGTTGGGCATCATGGAGACTTTTATTATATAAACCAGATTGTGAAAAATAAATTTGACATGCCAATAAATTTGGGAAATTGGGAGTATTAATATTAGGTTGAGTCATAAATAATTGCCGATTTTGCTAACCTTCCCCAATTTTTCCGAGTGCAGGCAGATAGTTGATTGTGACGTACATATTTAGCTTCCCTAATATTTCTCATCTCAAAATTGTTTCGATTCAGGTTTAGTCTGATTTCTTAGATCTAAACCAGTGCTTCTTAAACGTATGTAGTGCGCGGACCTCCTCTTGAGCAAAATTTCTTTCGCGGACCCCATTCTAACTTGTGACTTAATTTTTCAAACATTTCTTGGTCAAAATAGATCTTTTTATAATGTTTTCTGTAAATAATTCCACGAAATCTTATCTTGTTCCATATCTTGTTCAAGTATTGCTTTATATTTTTTTATATCTCCGCAGATCCCCAGCAATGGCTTGGCGGATCTCCAGGGGTCAACGGACCCCTGGTCAAGAACCACTGATCTAAAAAATAAATACTGATCCTTTTGAAATGCTTTTCTATCTAAATTTATTCCTTAATTAATCTTAATCTAATTTAATAATATACAAAAGGCAATGAATATCACAAAAAAAAAATATAAGAAAAGTTACCTATGAAAATCGCTTATATCTGATAACATTCTATTAACAATATTAAAATGATCAGCAGTATAATATTGTAACATATTCGTAAGCAATGTAATAAGTAGATTTTAATAAATAGCTACACTAGTAACATTTGATTTGGCATTTTTTGTACCAGGAAAAGTTGATCCTTTTATTTTTATTGAGCAGTCTGGAGCCTAACTCGCCATATGAGTGGAGTTTATTCTTTGATCTTTATTTTTTGTAAAGATGAATAGAGGGTTTCTTGAGAGTTTATCGCCTGAACGATGAACCAATTGTCCAGAGCAGATCGAATAATTTGTATGATAAACGTTTTTTCTTCGCCATTTGTGATTCATGAGATCAACAATGAGGTTTGACGCAATTCGCAAAATTACAAGGTTGGCGTGAAATTTCCGGTTTTGGAGCGTGCATTTAAATATGGCTTGTGCACTTATTGTCGGTGCATTGTATGTAATGTCGGAGGATTGATCATTAACGTATCGTGACTGGTACAAAATCGGTCCAGGGTCAATCATGTTGACAATTACATGTTTTTCAGCTATTCAGTTTAAATAGCATTGAAAATCAGATTGGGAAATTACAGCTGGGAGGCAAACCGACGCGTGCTTTGTCCATCTGACAAAGAAATTTCATCGTCAATAGATGCGCAGTTATTAGAGCTTTGTCTGCATTTTTATGCCACCGTGGAGGAAAAAATGTTTCTTTAACTCTGGCGAGACTGGAAGTCTTTGTTTCTGTCAGTGACATAGCTAGACCGTGAAACGTAGAAATCTGAAACGCTCTATGCATACAAAGATATTAAGAGCGTTCACTTTATACTGAAACATTTTTTTTTTTGCAAAAATAATGTTTCTATTTTGAATACTATGCATATTTAAGCATAAATGGTTGGCAGAAACACATTTAAAATAATGAAACAATTTTCTTCATTCGATTGTCTTGTGGATGTATTATTAAAACAATTTGTATTAGATGGTAAAAACTTGGTAAGAAATGTTTCGCCAGACTTCCTTGTGTCATAAATGTTTGTCCTTACATATAATGGAAATGGATTTTAAAATAAAGTTTAATTGGCACAACGGTTGCTGCAAATTCATTTCTACAGTAGCAATCAAATATATGAAAAAAATGTTTTTGAATATATTATGTCTTATATAATTGCTTTTGGATTTAATGGCAGTTTTGTTTTTTTAGTTTTTGTTGATGCTTATGATGTCATTGATGGAGAATAAATTGCGGGACATATTGATCGTAAGAAAATTGATGGCGAGTTTAAAATGTTGCTTCATAAATTTATTTAGTATACAGCACGTCATTATAACTTCCAGGAACTCTGAATAATATTCTAATATGCTATTTTTTACCTTTACAAAAATGTCAAAGTTTTAAGAATTTTCGTCATTTTATTTTCTATTTATGTACATAATAAAGTAAATTGTTTTGGTAGAGTGAACCAATACTTAAGGCCATTTTAACGATTTATTTATACTCCTTTTAAAGTTGACCTTGGCTATGCTTCGGGAAGAGGTTCGCAATAATGTCTCGCAGCTGAACCTACTCTAGCTCTGAATACACCAAAATAAAGCACCATGTTAAACGAAATAGCTCTTTTTATGATTAGCTTTATCGATCTTGCTGTAATTTTTATCTGTTTTTAAAACGTTCAATGAAGATTGTCTTAATAGGATATTTGTAGAAAGTGAACTTTCGATGCATTGATTCGCTTAGGAATAGGCCGAAGCGGGATGGAATGATCTCCCTCGGGGACCTTACTTTCTTACGCTGTTTTCTAATGGGATAAAATATTTTAACGTAGCGGTTTCTCACTGCTTTTCATTCCTGTACGGTTTCAGCTTTATATTTTAAGAAAATTCCATTTTGTACTTCTTGTGATATACTCATGTGTAGGGAATCCAATCCCGAGCCGAAATTTCGGTCCCGGAATTTCGGGATTGCATTAAACCATCCCGGGATCTCGGGATCGGGATTTTCAATATTTTAAGAAATTACATTGATAAATTTGATCAAAAATTACTAATAAGTCTATTTGTTTAATATAAAAAATAACTTGAAGGCGAAAGAATTTTATTTATTTAAGGAAAGATAAAAATAAAATTCAAAAATAGATAAATAAAACACTAAATATTATTTTGAAAATATGCCCGAAGTAACATTAAAGCATCGAGTGTTTGGTCATTTAGTTTGGATCTGATTTTGGAAGTCAGGCAACTTGCTGCTGAAAATTCACGCTCAGCCTCCACACTCGTTGGAGGTATCGTCATCAGATATTTAAATGCTAGTTCGAGTTGATGACCGTGTGAGCTCCCATTTTCGTATAACACCATCAATGTGACTGATAAAATTCCTTTCTGCTGAGACACGGACTAAAACTTGCGAAATTCCCGTTTTCCCGACAAATTATTTTTTTCCGTCGCTGCAGATGAATACTTATATACTATAATACTTTGATGTGATTCGTAATTATATTAAGGAAGAATATAAAAATTCTGAGCCCCGTATCTATTGTATTTCATATCGATATTCCCATTATTAGAGTCGAGGTGTAGTAAATACATCACCGGTAAGGAATGATTAATATACCAATTTGAATAACATATTCGTTCGTCAATGTATACATAGATTGGACAATTACTGCCCGTTTACGTTTACTAATCCCGGGATTCATTAACATCTAGAGCTGCCTGGATTTCGGGATTGGATATCCTACTCATGTGCTATGTGGCAAGAGATATGCTGATGGCAAGATCAAGCGTTGCTAAAGAAATACCAGATTTAATCTGAATTTAGATCAAATCCTTTTTAAATTATAAGGATTAACTTTATTTACCAACTCTTTACCAATTCATTTCTGTATTTTAATTTAAATCAAATAATTTAAATTACTATACTTAATATTTTAAATTAAACTATTTCTCCGTACTTAATAAATATTGTACATCTTTTAAGTTTTCAAATATGATTTAAATTAATCCACAGGTGATGATAGGAGCTACTTTGATCATACAATTTGGGTCAAGTTTTATATTTGAAATAAATAGACGTCGTATAATCCGATAAAAATAGAATCAATTTAGAAAATAGGTTGCCGGAAAGAATCTCTTCAGTATTATTACAAATAACAGAGAGGGGCATTAAAGAAAAATAAATGATTCGGCCGATTTTATTGTTTGAATTGTCCTTGTCTGTTTGACATGTTCCCCGAGGAATCGGAGATGTGAATATCTTTTCTTCCTTTTTTGACGGCGAAGAATTGGAAGGCGGACTGCCTTAGCATTATCGGGAGATTAATGGTATTTCTATTCGATTCCTCCGAGTCATGGTCCACATTCATACATTTGTTTTCATTATTTTGATTGCCTTGCGCGCCTTTTTTATATCCATCTGCTCCCCCCCATGGCTACATAATACGAAGAGATTAGAGGGTACCGCAAACTTGTCGATTGGAAAAGAAAACGATCCCCGAGGCGGAATTAATTCTAGTTCTTCTTTATGGCCAGTGGCAAAGTAGTCCATGGGCGATGCTTATTCGCTATAGGAAATTGTATTGTGATTCTAAGCGATCGGGATTAAAAGGATGAAAGAAAAACAGCATTAGAGCTAACATTGCTTAATGTCGCTATAAAGCCTTTGCAATTCGCAAAGAAAAGGCGGTCAATACGATTTCTATTTCGCTGATCGTACCATAAGGGTTTATATCGAATTTCGCATTAAAGATGATAAGATACTCAATACTCTGATACACATCCTGTTTTTTTAACGCAGGGAAAGCATGAAATTGTACAATCACATTTAGGTATCACAAACATTGTTCTCTTTGTTGATCGAAGGAGACCGAAACATTTTGGTCCCAAGTACCGACTGGTACACTTAGAAGATAAGGCTTAACTGTTGGTTATCTCTATTGTGTTCGTCTATATATAGTATATTTATGCTGAGTATGTATTCAAATTAATATTTAATTAAGCGCCCACAAGTCGAACATTTATTTAGAAGTGATAGTGATTATTTATGAATTCGTTATCGCTCATTAGAAAAAAAAAATGACCCGACGAGGGTCATACTTGAATATATAAAAGAATTTATTCAGAAATTTTAATAATGTCAATAATTTGAGCGAAAGTGTGAGGTATATATTAATTTTCCAGATATATCGTAATGAATTGAATTTAAAAATACTTTCGTCAAAACTATATGAAAGAAATATTTTGTAGTTAGGGCCAAAACTTCTTCGCCTTCGCGAGATATAGTTAATTGAAAGTTATGCTTGAGATAAGTTGTGTTTTCTTCGCTTTCAAACTAGCCTAGGACGAGGAAAAGGCTCCTCGCCATCAGAGTCTCGCAGCTGTCTGATAAATTGTAAATATTTTTTTGAACAGAATATCATTTTTATGCAGAGCAGTGCAATCCGATGAAAAGCATTCCAGCGGGATTGGGGTCTGTCATCCCGGGGACCGTCGCCTCCTATTTAAAAATATGTTTAATTAATTTTTTTATGCATTGATACTCGGTATGTTATTACAACTATTAAAATAAATGACAAACATTTTTCATTATTATTTAAAAACGCACTTTAATCATCATTTTAATGTGCCTCTTTTGGTTGTGTGAATAATTCTCAACTCCATGACCCATAAGAGATACAGTGCCATTAGAAGTTCAATATCAATGAGATGTAAACACATGTGTCATGGGGAAATTAAATATGCTAAGATAAATATAATTTTCGACATTAATGTATGTATTTATATATTTAATAAGCGTTTTCTTATCGGAGAGCCAAGAACCGTGTATTCAAAAAAGATGGTTCGCACTCTCGATTGCCTTGGAAAATTATGATATTGGATGTCACATCAATTTTTGGGGACCAAATAACGTGTGTTTTCATAGAAAAAAAAAAATCAAATCTCCAAGGAGTTCATGGAATAAAATATTTTAAAATTTGTCTGTTTATCATGCACTATATCGACGCATGAAATAAGCTAACATTGGTATCTGCTTAACCGGTTGACGCACACGTCTGGAATAACGATTTTTGCAATTTATAAACGTAAAATTGAAGTTAAACCATCGCTAAAACAATGACTTTTTGAATCAATGACATTGATTGTTGACAGTAACGTTATCTGCTTCATTTCGATTCTCAGAAAAGTTTGAGAGTTTTTGAGTCGCTTAAGTTTATTTTCGTTTTGTCGATGTGAGATAAAATTTGAAGTGTCCACGAAGACGGTATGCATAGACTTATCTGGCGCTAAAAGCAAGTATTATCTGCTGACGCATGACGGGATTGGACGTCTGTGTACGTCAAAGTGTTAATGTGAACATGGATTTTCGTAATATTGCCGTAATATTTATTATTAAAAATTGTCTTGTGTTTTAATCTATTGCGGATATATTTGTGATAGTTCGCGCGGCACCCAATTTTATTGATCTTCGTAAAAACATTTTTAGATTACGATAGATCGTTGAAATTGCTTGTATTTAAAGTGGTCGTGTGACAGCTGAACTATCACGATATAACTTGTACCATGAGCTTACTTCGATTGAATATAGCCTGTAGCACATTTCAATAATAGAGGTCATTTTTTTATTTATCTTTATGCTGGAATTCTGAGTATCAATTTGAAAGAATTGGGTATTTAAGAAATAATTTATGGAAGATCGAAAGTAGTTCTGAAATCATCAATCGGGGTTACAAATTCTCCCTATCTCCCAATTGTATTGGTTTGGTGAATATTTTGTAAAGTCATAAGGTTTTGATATGAAATTTATATGTTCAACTTACGTCTAGATACTATTGTACATCTCTTTTGTGGTAAGCTCACAGTCGGATGTCTGAGGATCGGATATCCGAGGCTTTACTTCATATAGCATAAAAATTGACCTCAAAAGATGTCATAGAACTGAGGTATTCAATCTCGACTCTTGAGACACAATTTTTTGCCGCAATAAATCTTAAGAGTTCTCCGTGTGGTGATTTCATATGACTAAGGCCTTATGTAATGAGTTTCGAAATCAGATTCGCTAGAAAAGTTTACGTGAGGTCACTCAACGCCGACGAGCTGATGCCCGTAAACATTAACATTTTATTGCCTTATCATTGAAAATTTCGAACGGCATTTCTTGGAAAGAAAAACGTGTCCGTCGAGGAATTTCTTCGGGTGGGTGTGTTTTAAGTGCACGTCTAAGGGTGATTTTCTCCTCGAAGAGAATCTCGCTGTCGGGCTCATCTTCCTTTCGAGTCACGAATCGTCGATTCCGTTCGAAAAATTTCAAATGCCGTGTGCCCATGTCTTTTGTTTTGCATCGCGTTTTGACCTTTTTCGAGTGGCGTAGCTTCTTCTATCCGATATCATAACGCGGATAAGCCTTTACCTAGTTGTATCAAAAAGGTGTATTGTGAAATGTGTACTCGTGATTCGAATATATATCCAAGTAATGGCTGCTGCAGACGTACGAATGAGCACAACTACGGATCTGAATAAAAATACATAAAAGACGGCCAAATTACAAAATATTACCATTCCATTTCTTATATGTGCTCTGTATGTTAAAATTCATGGGCGACGATGTAACGAAAATCGTGTTGATGTAGCTTAGGGATGCGTCCATTGCGTAAATATATTTTAGATCCTTTGTAGCCATTTGGCTCTCGATAAGCACGGTTTCCGATTTTACTATTACGCGACATCAGGGCACACAAAAAAGACCACGATGTCTACTTGCCGCATAAAAAGATATAGTGTACTCTGAATTATATGGGTGCGGA
The DNA here is from genome assembly GCA_008973525.1 of Stenopsyche tienmushanensis. NCBI lineage: Eukaryota > Metazoa > Arthropoda > Insecta > Trichoptera > Stenopsychidae > Stenopsyche > Stenopsyche tienmushanensis. The sequence continues at coordinate 862,744 of WACJ01000025.1, forward strand.
TTATCCGTACCTAAAAAATGTTGATTTTTTTCAAAAAAACTTTTCTTTTTTAAATTTTTGATACTCGGATAATAAGGGAATTCTCGAATAGTACTGAGATGTTATATACACAGATCAAGATTAAATATATAAAACTCTTCAAAGCGATAATGATGATGCTTGTATCTTATTTACCAAAACAAACGCCTGTACTGTAATGTTTTAATTATCTTGGTTTTCTAAGCACCGAGCAAGAGTTTAAGAAATCTTGTTATACGAGGCAGAAATCACAACGAGAGTAAGATTGTAAAATTGGATCCAGGGTGATAAGAGCTTGATTACTAAAACTAACCTGTACGGTAGGATGATCGCGTATTTGCGAGCGAATTCCAGTAATTCAGAAAGAGCACTGTCACAAAATATTCGTTCAGGGCCGCATGCGGCCCGCGGGCCGCAATTTTGACGACTCTGCTGTAGAAGACTCAGTAAATTTGGGTCATGAACGAAAAAAAAGTGACCTTCCCTATACCATGAAAAAATCAAATCAAAATGACGGGCAATTATCACACAGAAGGGATCGTAAAAAGCTCATTAATATAGATATATATATATATTCTAGTGATTAATAGAAGTGTATAGAATGACACGACAAATATGTAGATGTGACATGTATTTGGTGATTAATTGAGTAACTTAAATGTATTATTAAGTGAGTAATTAATTTTATATTTAAATAGTGATTTATAGTCCATACGTCAGTATGTCAATCAATACACAAATGCTTCAAATGTAATAAAATAACATAATGTTCAATTGCACATATTGAATAGAAAACAGTCTTAACTTTAACCACTTAAACGCTAGCGACTCACCGGTGAGTCGCTATGTTTTTTCGTAGAAAAAAATTAATACCTAAAAATTATTGGATTTTGGTTATCTTTTCTGCATAACTGAGTCTATTTTGAGATGTTTTGGTCAGAATTCCTTGTATTAAAATTGTTCTTATTAGTAGTATTAGTAAATTAACACAAACCTTAATAAACAATCGTAGCGTGCATATAATATTAACAAAAAATATTGTTAATAAAAAGTGTTAAAGCGTCGTTCTGTTGTCTGTGTGAACGTTCAATAAGTTGGAGTAGATACTCTAACTTCTTTGTTTGTTTCGTGAATATGTATTTATTTTTTGTTTTAAAAATTTGTTTTAAAAAAATAAGATTTTTATCATATACATACGGCTTTATTTATGATTAAATGCGAAAAAAACGTTATAAATATATTGCAAATCAACTTCATTGAATATAATACGAAAAAAACTTGTAGACTAATAAATTAAAAAAATATTAATGGACTTCGTACGTGTTTATCATTCGGAATTCTGTTATATTACGTACGGTTTTTAGCATATTTTTTCCCCATATAAATATATTGATATATTCTAAGAATGACCGTTCAATGATTTTCATTCATGGTATTTAAAAAATGTATGTTTCTTTTGGTTTTGCAAATTGCGATGCCATTAAATATATAAAATGATTGTTTTTGGCATTTAAAGGCCATCAAATAGTAGAATAGTATAACGTCAGCATTGGATGATTTTTGCAAAATTAATATAAATCGATAATGATTAATTAATGACGTTTGTTTGATATTGAGCTGATGTTTATGTAAATGGACTATATATAACATCATGGAGATTTGTATTTATTTGCATTTGCCCTTGGGGCAGATTTATTTTATTTATAATGCTGTTATCCAAATTTATCAATTGTTGATTTAGTAGAGCGTATAGATCCATATTTTAAAGTTATGGGTTTAAATCCAGATCGTCGAAAAATATTACATCGCACCAACAATTTTGTGAGATTCGTAAGAATTAATATTTCTGATTGATTCAATTATTGGATAAAAAAATACTGTGGTGATATAACTAAATAGATTCATTTCTTCGTTAAGATTGTACATTAATAATTCTTTCCTAATTTAACTACACGTGGAATATAATGTGACGCAGTCACATGAAAAATTGTTTCATTTGAGAAGTTTTCAATGGAGATCACCTACATCTTATAATAAATATGGCACCTTATGAAGATATATTGTATAGACTTAAACCTTTTTTTTGTGCGGTAAATGCGTTCTGCGGAAAATCGCACAAAAAAGCTATGACTTACATAAAAAAAAGTGAAGATGCGTACCATGGATTTTAAAAACCGCATAACTTTGAATCAGCTTGAATGAAATATATCTAAAATCGCATAAAAAAGTTAATAACAAAACAGAAAAACAATAAGGCAATTAAAAAATATTTTTTTTAATAATATTTAAAGGACAAAAGCAATTATAATTAGGCATCAAAAAATAGATTTTTAGATAGACTTAATGGTTTGTATGATCTTAAGGTTAGCTTAACGGAAGATTGCATCTGCTTGCAAGGGTAAATCTGTTTGACCTGTGAGTGTCATAAACTTAGAGAGTCGAAAGCAAATTAATTCGACTTAAATCATTTGCAGTCGAGACAGACTAATGAAAGCCTTTCTTCATGTTTCAATTAAACAGTTGACGATTACTCTCGAGCAGTCTTAACAATGCTACGGGAATTCTCAAGCTGACAAATGATTTTATTGGCATTCCAGCAAAATTCTAGTAAATAATTTGTACTGTACATCATTCAGCTCAAATTGTCCTTGTTCCTTATTACATCTCCACTTTGCGCTGCATTTTGCTCATTAGTATCGTCCTTACAATGCAATGAGAGAATACAATATTAATTGAAGTTGAAATGTTACATCAACGATCAGCGCTTCGTCTAAATTTTGTAATACATTTTTGTAAACATCTCATGCAATTTATGCTGATGAAGATACAAATTGTCAGTTCGAACTGTTCCTTATATGGGAAAATCCTGCTGCAAAAGTATTGTGTAACCGCTACATTATCATTAATATCCTCTCACTTAGGACCTTGACTTGATTTATTTAGTTTGCTTCTCTTCTTTATATAATGAATCTCTTAACATCTGCTTATGCCATCACAACGTATGTATATGTTTCATTTCAATATGCCGCTTTAGATCCATTCAAAACCTTCCTTATATCGCAGGCATAAAAACGAAGATGTAATAAAACACACGATATTTTTTTTTACATTTTTTATATGTAAGTTTTGTAAGTGGAAAAGCGATTCGCTTCTCGGAAAAGTATGATATTATGCCCGTTGGCAATGGTTGTCGTTTATGAAATTTATTATAAAAATAGTATATTCGACATTTCGGTATTCGCAGAATCAATGCAATCTATGACTCTTCTGTTTTGTTATAAAATATATTATAAAAAATGTGTAGGGCGAGAAGTATACAAGTAGGCGTTGTTTTTAGCGACAAAGTCGTTGAGGGTTTTTGATGCAAGTCAAGAACACTGTGATTTATTTGCAAATCGACTTAAATTTCCATTTGAATTTAAAAAATAATTACTATTATTATAAGCGTTGACACAATTGCAAAACACTAAAATTGACTGCCAGCGGGTACTAAAAACAAAACAAAAAAAACGTGGCGCATGCTGATAGTAATAAGGCTTAATAATATAATTCAAAATAACTAATGATACAAATTTGTGACATTTTATTGGGTGAAACCTTTGTACGTTCCGCGGAAAATCGCACAAAAAAAGTTATGACTTACATAAAAAAAGTGAAGATGCGTACAATGGATTTACAAAAACCGCATAACTTTGAATCAGCTATATGAAATATATCCAAAATCGCATCTAAAAGTTGATAACAAAACAGAAAAAACAATAAGGCAATTAAAAAATAAGTTTTTTGATAATATTTAAAGGACGTCTTGCATCATTGGTAAAGTTTTAAGGACGTCTGACATCTTAAATCTTAAATGCCAGACATCCACTAGGGAAATACTAATTATTTTAATTACAAACTAATTGCAAAAAAAATGCTCTCTTCTTCGGAAGAAATAGTGTATCCAGTGTCAATGTCATCATTGTTCTTTGTAGATTTTCTCTTTCATTTGATAAGTACCATTTATGAAATAAAAAAAATGTTTTAAAACAAACCGCATAACTTCGAAACCACACTAAAAAAATTGCACAAAAAGAGGTTTGAGTGTATTTGCAATGTGCAGATTATGCAACTGTGTATTTGATTGATTCTTTGATTTATATTGTTTTCGCCTCAAACGTCATTTTTTAGATATCACTCAGAATAAATATATATTATGTGAGTACATTTCCATGTCTGTGGGAACGCGCAAAAAATTAAAATACTTATATTGATCTCTTTAAATAAATTATATTGTTTACGTTTTATAATAATTAACGATTCTTTGATATAATTTTGAATTTCAAACACTATTTATTTATGGAATTTAGGTTAAGGATTTCATAGTGTTATCTAAAAAGCAATACATTTTGCTGATCCTCGATTTATTGCCTAATTAATTAATGTAGTCGATTGTCTTAATTATTTGCTATTCATGTATTTATATTAAATTATAGCGAATAGGGCTATTTGATGACCCACCCTTCTATTGTGTTGGTTTAAGGTTAACGTCGATTTCAGCCTCGTTACTATAACGGTGATCAAATTGTTTATACAACCTTGCTATGTCATAAGTACGAAAAAGTAGATTAGGTTCCAAAATAAAACTGTAATATTATCATATTATATTTAAAGGAAAATATTTATTGATTCAATTATTAAAAGTGTTTCATATTTATACTATAAAAGTTTTCTTCATTAGTACTACTAACTATAAATATATAATTAAGCGTGGTAGTTTTATTATTAGCGCAATATTCTCATTCATGAAGTTTTCTTTAGCTTCATTTTAAATTGTATTTTTGCAAAATTTTTGCCTTGGAGATCTTTATAAATGTATTTGCATGGAACTGAGAGCTCGTGAAACTTATTATTAATTCTTGTGCTTCTCTCAGTGGTTGCATCTTAATTTAAGAAATTCAACTCCAATTATTCGACCGAGTCTAGGTCTTTCTTTTATGATTTATGATATAATTTTATGATTTTTATAATAAAATACTTAATAACTCCACCCTTTCTATTTGTAATATAGTCCTCCGAATTTTGGGTAATCTCACCAAATTTGTTTCATCAGTAATTCTTGAATATCCTCCACATTCATATAGTTAAAGCCTTCTCTTCTTATAGACTTAACAAATTCTCCCATTATATCTAATGCGTTTTCAGTCAGCTCCATCTGTCTTACATGTTGATATAGTTCTAGAAATTTTATTGGATTAAATTGGTACTGAATTTTCATTTTTCTCTTTATATAATTTTTCATTTTTATTAAGTCTCCAATCTTTTTTATCTTCACACAACGGTACCCCGACTGATATGTGTAAATACACCCCGAAATTGTAAAGCGTTTCCATGCCTTCATGACTTCAATAGATATTCATCATCGACGTTATTCAGAATCCATTGCAATGCTTCTCTGATTTCATCGTGTTGTAGGAATGCCGAGTTATACCAGTGCATACACAAATTGCTTCTACAATTTATTCTGTTCATAACGTTCAAATTGATGCGTTTAAAAATCATTCAGTACGTTTGAATACAACCAAGTACGGGAAAACTATTAATCAATCACATTAATCACATATTCCGTGTTCAGTCACTACGGAAATTACCCATTTGTTGCATGACCTTTGTAAATATTTAGCATTGCATATCCGCGATTTACTACAATTCTTCATGGATTGCATTTCAAAATATAAATGCACATATTTATAAAAATGCATACCATGTCATCTATGGACGAAGCACGTCATCCGCATCCATGGTACATATGATACTTCTCCATTGTCCGTGGATTAATTGAGTCTAACCACGTGACAGGAAATTGACGAAGAAATAACATGTTCCTTCGTACATACAAAATCCTACTACACAATTAACCCGTACATGATCGATATCTATTATACAAACATTCATATTTAATTCCCCGGCGACTTCGCGTATTAACGTATTTAAATCTTGGGGACGAAATCGATTATGCCTTAAACTTTCGGATGCCTTAGGTTAAATAGATTTAACTTGACCGAGGATATAAGGTCTGGTTTCAAGGGATTCAAACTGTAATCCTCTTCGACCGAACAATTGTTGAAGATGAACCATTTCGGCCTCTATAAGGCAAAACCATTTATAGGAGGCACCGTAATGAAATTCCATAAATTATCCTTGTATGGAGGAGCCTTAAACTAGCGACATTAGGACGTTTTTATTTTGCCGTGGAAAATAAATTGATTGTATAATTCGGTCGTTTGTCAATAGAAATCTTTAAATGGCGACTCTATTATATGTCCACGTGTGTCGGAAGAATTGGCTTTATGGCCAATATATTATTTTTAATAAGACTGAAACAGTATTATTGCGTAATTTATGGTGGTTTTAGTGCTTCAACGTGAGCTTCATCTGTATAAGCTTTAACTTAACTCATTTATTAATTAATGATTCGATAATTTCCTACATTTGCTTATATAAAAAAGTGACCAAATTTACGAACATACTATCAGGTCAGTCCAAAAATTCGTGCGCATTTTTAAAAAGTGTAAACAAAACACAATTTAACATTAGATTACGAACCTCTCGAAATTTGTGGTCGCTCGACTAATGTATTAGTTAGTCTGTCATTAATTTTTATAAACATTGGACGAATATTAGTACTCATAGAAAATGAAAATCGATAATCAATACAAATGTGCTATGTTATATTTTTTATTTTCGTGTGGCGAATATGTCTGATTTGCAGCGATAAAAATTAATAGTTTATATGGTGAACCATACTATCAGTGTAAGGATTAGGGAATCCAATCCCGGGATCCCGGGACGCCGGACAGTTTTAGGTGCTTATGAATCCCGGGATAAGTAAACATAATCTCGAAAAATTCGGGATTGAATTTTTTATCTAACAGAAATCGTATACGTCACCAATCTGGAAACATGGAATCAGTGGTGTAACTACTAATTGGCGAGCTTAGGCGATGCCTAGGGGCAGTAACTGTCTAATCCAGTGTTTCCTAACCTTTTTAGTCTCGTTACCCCTATAACCTATCAGGGAAACTGATTTTACCCCCCTTCAAAATTTTGTTGAAAAAAACAACATATATAATACATACAAATAGCCTTTTTTATCGTGAAATTGCACAAAACTATGGGAAATTACTTTTTACTTTACTTAGTTAGGTTTAGTTTCACCCAACGCACATTCTTAGAGCTATCAGCTATAATAGGATATTTAGCACTTACTTTTCACTAAAATGTACAGAAGTCATAGTTTTGAAATTCCACTTCTTTGAAAATACTATTCTGGAGTAGTCTGAGAAATTCTACTTTGGCTGACACATCTTCGTCTTTAAAAATTTCACCAGCCAACTCCTTGAACATTCTCGAAATGTTCTTTAAGTTTGCTTGATTTCATGCTCTTTGTACCAAGAACTTTATTACATATAACACACTGAGGCTTTTCCATATTCCTGTCAACAATATTCGTGAAACCCCATTGTGGAAATGCTTCTTTATACAAGCGCTTTTTTCCAGAAGCAGAAGTCATTTCACTTAAAATACTGTCACAAATGTGAAACCTGCAAAATTAGTGCTCGAGTAAATTGAAACTGTATCGTCTCTGTCTCTCGTCTCTTCATCCCTCTCCTTGCGAGAAGGATTACTAGAAAAGCATCAGAACACAGTGAGAGACTTCTTGGAAGAGAGTGCAAGCCATATGACGCTCATGTCATTTTATTATTATATCTACATACTAAAAATGAATATTGTCATTACCCCCGCCGAAAAGCCGTTTTACCCCTCGGGGGGTAATTCCCCCCAGGTTAGGAACCACTGGTCTAATCTATGTGTACATATATTCAGTACATATATATGTTTTTCAAATTGTTACATTAATCTTTTCCTACCGGTGATGTATTTACTACACCTCGACTCTAATAATGGGAATATTGAAATGAAATATAATAGATACGGGGTTCAGAATTTTTATATTCATCCGTAATATAATTACGAATCATATCACAGTATTATAGTATATAAGTATTCATCTGAAGCGGCGGAAATAAATCATTTGTCGGGAAATCGGGAATTTTGCGACTTTTAGTCCGTATCTCAGCAGAAAGGAATTTTACCAGTCACATTGATGGTGTTATACGAAAATAGGAAAAATCCCGGTCCCGGGATCCCGGGACTGATTGACTACGTTGTTTCATCATAATAATGCTAGACCGCATACGGCTCAAACAACGCTGTGTTTTTGTTGCATCTTGCTTCCTCCCCGAATTTTTAAGGGATTTTCACTTATTTCGTGCCTTACAATTTTTTTTAGTAGGGAAAAAGTACAAAATGAACTTTCAAGTTTTTCTGACTTAAAACTAGTGTATTTCTATAGCAATGGAATTAGAAAACCATCTGTGAGATGACAAGAAATTGTAGATGGTGAATATATCATTGATTAAAATGTTAAATTGTGTTTTATGTACATTATTAAAAAAAATCCCTAAAAATGCGCACGAACTTTTGGACTGACCTGATACTTAATAAGGTTCTATGTGTGTTGAGATAGGTTGGAGATTGCTCACCATTTTTTTATATCATCGTTTAAATTAAAAATTAATTAAAGATAAAGATCGTTCATGCATACTTTGTGAAATACATTATATTAATTTAATTTTTTTTTGTTCCAGGTATGTCAAGAATTAAAAGATGACATAATATCCAACACCACCCAATATCGCCCAGGAATATTTATCTAAATCCTCAGGTATCTGGTAGATTTACTTTAAAAATTCTTAATTCTTAAAGCGACGTATTTATTCAAATAAAATAATTGATGTACGAATCCTATAATATTTGAAAAAAATCTTCCATTCAACCGGTTTTACTTCTGAACGTTTGTGACCAGTTAAACTGGTCAGGAAAACTTATGCCGATAGTAAAAACGGTCCTTTAACGAACCTTATGGACCAATAATAATAAATATTTGCATAAGACGACCGTTTATATTTTTTTTATTTAAAAAATAATTTGCATGTTTGATAAATCTTATTAACGACCCTTTTATTTATCTACGCAGTCCTTCTATAAAATTCACCATCGGTTTTATATGCATTCGAGGCGTGATTTATGCAGTACGACTGCAATGTTGGAATGCAGCGAATCGATGGGCATTGAATAACAAATTGCATTTCGACATATTCCCGCAAAACCATAGAATACATTTTCATAGATACCAATTCGCGTATGAATTTGACAGCCGTCAAATATCGAATGGATCGATTTCAAAATATTGAATTCGACGTGCGCCGCTTCAAGTGCAAGTAATACGGCAGTTGTCAATTTTCACTGTCAATTTGTGTCCGATATTTATGGCGCTTTTCAATGTTACAGTCCAACAAAATTGATCACTATGTTGTTTGTGTAAACACGTTTGAGTCCGGTTTTCTAGCAGAGCACCGTTAGTCGTGTTATCTGTAAGTACGAATAGGTCATGGTCGATCTAGAGCAATAGCATTTACGAGGGCTGAACTTAAAAAATGCAGTGAAATTGTTGAACAATAAATAAATAAATAAATTTTAAGCTCCGTAAATGTAGATATTTTCCCACGTGTTGTACCAATATAAAAGAAAACAATTTCATATTGAAGCAGTGCAAATATTATTAGAACTCGGTTATAACGAGCATTCATTTGACAATTTGGGAGATAGTTTCAATCAAGCTTTTATGCTTAACTAAATTATATGTGGAAGGTTCTTTTTAGTATAGTTATTTTTAGATGGTTCTTTTTTATTACTCATTATTTTATTTTTTGTCATCAATCGACTTTCGCATGTACATTCAAGGATTTCTAAGGTTTTGCCACAGAATTTGATGTTTAAAATCTGTCTAAAGTAAACCAGCAAAAAAAGTGGGATACTTTATAGTTATAGTAACGAATCCTATAATATGAATGCTTTTCTTAGCGTTATTTATTGGGTTTACACAAATATTATATTTGTACGTTATTTATACTTATATTTTATTAATACCATGTATTTATGATTGAAAATGAATACATTTTAATATTAAAATGACTCATAAGCTGATTATGATTATATTATCCTTTAACGGATAGAAACATATTGCTTGCTGAAGGATTGATATTCTTAGCAACATGCGAAGTCGTTGCTGTGACGTCTGTTAGTTTAAAATTCACGCTTACCTTCTCAAATATTCCACTCGCTTTTGAGGACAAAGTGAATTTCTATTGCAGTCGTCGTATGCTAATCATGACTTTATAAAGTCATTGATTCTAAAAATGAAATAAAAACTGGCCAAGTCTGATGTAACTGCACGCGTGAGTCAACCGCCGTGTGACAAGTACCGGTCAGTGTTACGACAATTTTTTATGTCCCACGTGAATTGCGTCGCCAACACGTGTCGGAAGGGTCGGAGATGTCCTCGAGAGCCTCCGCAGGTTGCTTCTTCTGGCTGGTCCACGTCGGTGTTTCTGAGCAGCCTCCGGCGCGATGTCTCCGCCTGGCACCAGCTCATGCGGCAACATCAGCGGCGACGGCGCCGAGTTTCCCGCGAAGAACCGGTCCGACTCGTTTGGCTCGACTTTGACCGAGCTATTCTATGTGTGTAGCTTCATTCACGCTGCACCACTGTGTGTAAATCACTATTTTACGTAACGGTCTTACTACGACTCCATGGAAATAGATGGGAAAAAAAAGGAACCCAATTTTGCCCTCCCATGGGCACCCAATTATGTTAACCCACATTGAATAGCTGCAGGTCATCGACACTTGAATAGTACGCGGACACGATTCGGGGTCTCGGTTTATCAATAGACATAAAAAAGACCTATTAAAACCCTTTTCTAGCACTCGGAAATACCATTGCTACCGTTTGCTGTACGCCCATATGAGCCCGAAGAAGGTTGTTCAATTAATTCCGGGACAGTGGATATTGAAAAGAATCCTGACACCTTGTTAATACGATGTATGTACCGGAGCCTTAAAAAATGATTTAATATATTTTAAGTGAATGTTGAGACGTGTCACTAATCTTCACGTTTTCATTTATAATACATGCTTAAATGATTTTTTTTTTTAAATAACAGAACATATATATAATTTTAAGAGGGCATTCAAAGTGACAATCGGAAGATAATATAGAGAGGCGTTTTGGAGAAGGGCGCGATAAACGGGGGATCGCGATCAACGGAGGAATATTGTGCTGAATTGCAATAAATTATCTAGTACTTGTCATGTCTACGTTTATTACGAAAAAATATCGATAACTGTCAAATAATCCTTTATAAAGCATGCTTTACATTTTCAATAATTTTGACTTCTTAGAATTTTAGGTGTGTTTGCGACCCAATTGTGACCCCTAAAGAACCTTCCTTTTTATGGTAATTCATTGCTATAAATTATTAGTATATTTTTCAATAAAACTTAATTGAGTACCCATTAAATCCTAGTTCTAATCCAAGATTAAAATCACAAATAAATTATGTGGAATATTAATAAAGTCATATATATATCTATTCCATGAGTTATATTACAGATTTAGTAAATACATTTCAATTCGCAATCTTAATAATGGAAATCCCTGAACACCATACACTTTAAAATAGGATAAGCTAGAGGTTTGTACGAGTTCTTGCACAATAATTCATCAATCCATGGCTCTAAAATATATAGTGTCTATTGTTTGATTTTATAACTTCCTTGAAGTCATAAGTTAAATAGGCGTCAAAAGCAACAATATTTTTACGATGGGCAAATACATACAGTAGGTCGTTCGCTTGATTTTATATTGTTTCGTATATAATGCAAACAATTCTAGGAAAATGATTGTATTTGCATTGATTTTATGCATATCATCAACGATTTCATTATTGCTATGTTGTCCGTATAATATTTTTATATTGTCTACTTTTTTATACTACGATGTGACCTTTAGTTTACGACCCTTAAAAGGACGATGCCTGATCGACTGAACAATATTTGTTCAAAGAAATTGTCTAGTCGAATGAGAACGCCTTATTACGTTCGGTAGGAAATTGGAAATGCTCGAAGTGTTCTAAAATTTCATTAAACATGGATTATGATTCCACTAGGAGAGATTCTGTATATTTTGACGCTCAGCCAATTTTTCTTATTCTGAAGGGCATTTTTTAAAATAATATTGCATGTATTATAGGATTCAATTAAATCTGCAGATCAAATTAAGTTGTTGGAGAGCATCGACATACATGTATGTCCGAATTCTCATGTCCCAAAAAGAGTACTCTTGCACATTGAAGCTCGGAGACAGACAGAGAAAGAGAGAACTTAGCGCAGTTCGGGAGACTGAGACGGATAGCTTCCTCACATGCATCGCATGATTGTATAGATCGTTAAGCCCAAATTTATCGACTTATAATGATTTCGATTTCAAGTATGTTATTTGTTTACGCAAAGAAACGACCGAATATTGTGTGTTATCGAGAGTGTTTGTTTATTTAACTGCTTGCCGTTCTTCGCTGCGTGTTGAATGAGTCTTTGTTCAATTATCATTTCCTTCTAAAGGAGGAGCAAATGAATCGATTTTTTGTGCATTGTTTATGTAAAGAAATGACGTGGTCTTGTATTCACTATCAAGTGTTCATTTACAATTGACTCTGCCTCGAATTGAAGATTGTCTTACGCCGATTAGGAGCTGACAGAAAGTAATCGGCGTAAAGCGATTATGACATCAACGACTTCATCGATTTTAAATTTGCTCGCTCCTCAACAGGTTAAAAGAAATTGAAAAACATAGTTCTCATGGATACACAGATGATAAAATCGATGCTTTGGTGCTTACATTATGAGTTAAAATTAGACTGCTGTGGTACAATCACAGCATCGACGGTGATTTGTTGGTTTATTAATCTGATGCTGATGATAAGATCAAATTAAGTGTTAGTAACATTATATTTCAATATATAAGTAATTTATTGGCGACACTTGTATGAGGATCACGATTCATCTTGATTATATTTGGCATTCGATTCAGATGAAGCTTATTATTTATATCATACTGTATTGTAGGTTCAAGTGATCACAGAATAGAAGCATACAATTGTAAAGAAGTAGGTGTGTAAAAAATATTATTTCTTTCTATATACATAGTAGCATAATAAGAGGAAAATTCAATGTGGGGGACCTTACCATTGTTTTTATTTGATCAAAATAATGATTAGTAATTAGGTGTTATTAAGCCACGTGTTAGTTTTTAATTTGGAACAAAAGAGTCGACCGATAGCCTTGGACGTGGGAAGATGCATTCTTCCCGCCGGCTTCCCTGATCTCGTAATTGTGGGTTTTTATATCTTTGTAAATAAATATATTGGCAAGAACTGGTATTTTCATATGTCTTGGTCTTCTTGTTCTTCTTCTGCGTCCTCTTCAGCGACTCGAATGTGAATGAACCCGCGCGAAGGCCGTCCATCTTGGAACATACTCGCGAGGCGGGGAGCAGTCTGGAGTTAGTCTATTCCCCCAAGCTATAAAAACCAAGGGTAAATTCTATCTTATCTATCAAAGTATATTTTGTTAGTTATAAAAAGGTCTCAGTTGCATTTGATCGAGGAGTGTATGCTCGCGTTACTGTTGTATCAATTTCTGCAAAGTTCATCAACTTTCAATGAAATGACACTCGTTTAACTTTGAAATCGCAGCTATGGCTCATCGACGACACGAAGTTGATTATGTTGATAGAAAAACAAACGAGCAGTGAAAGTTTTCCCACGAGTTTGAATGGCGGCGGTACCACGATCGCATCCCGGTACGGAGCCATTGTGAAATAGCTCCGGGTCCCATTATCTGCAACGAGAACTGCCGCCGATCTCACAAGTAGATGTGCCAAGATCGTTGGATGCTGTTGATGCCGATGTCGCTCTGTTTCAATACCCAATTGAATGGCTAAACGGTCGAATTCCATCCGAGACCACGAATGTTGGTCGACTAACCTCGATCGGTAATTGATTGGGATTCGATCGGACTGTTTGTCGAGGAGACGCAAATTATACCGTTGCTTAATTGCGGACGACGATGTTGACGATGCCGCGTGTCTTCATCAAAGTGTAACAAGTCGCCGGATGCAATTTGATAATGACGATTGTGTCATCAAACGGGGCGAATTGCATTGGATATTGTCATATTTGTATAAACTACTGAATCTACTGCTGGATCACAATCATAGATATAGTGTACTATGTAAATGCTACAAGCACCTAGCGCTATATTGCTTTCATAATGTCCCCTAGGATGCGCTCGGTGTTTTTCCGCTTGTTAATTGGAATTTCAGTAACTTTCGTAAATCATATTTCATTTATGTTCATTCTTCAATTTCTGTGACAGTCATTAAGTGGATATTCCGCAATACTTTTCTGATATTGTTACAATGCATTGATTAGCTGTTTTCAAACTTAATTGAAGAGAGATCGACAATATGGCGCTTGTAATATTTTCATGTGTCTTCGATATAATTAAAATTGAAATCGCCATGAAACTTTTGTAAAAAAATCGCCATGAAACAGGTAAAACACAAAGTTGTATCTGAATTCCAGTGATTCAGAAAGAGCATTCTTACACGTTTAGTTCAGAGTCAGACAGAGACGGAGAGTATATTGCACGTTGAGTTTGGAGAGAAACAGAGACGGAGAGAGTATCTTGCGTACATCGTATGATTGTATAGATCGTTAACCCAAATTTATCGACTAATAATGATATGTGAATGCTTCATACACGCTAAGACGATCCTGGCAGATAAGTAGATTTGTACGGATGATAAGTGGCGGACATACAAATATAGTATCTAAGCTTATGATGATTTAAAATATGCTCACTACTCAAAGGGTTAATAAGCTATAAAACTGCATTTGACGCAATTGATGGTTTTATGCAACGACGCTGAATTTTGTTTCAACGTTGAAAGTCTATATTCAAATTGTTAATGTGTTCATCAATTAAGCTGTTATGCTGAACATCAGTTTTTATACTAAGTAAGAACTCAATGTTTCCTACGACTTACAAGCAGTGTAACAAATTAGCACCCAACAAAAATTATGTTGTTATTAGTGGTTTGATACACAGCCACAATTAATTGAAGTCACTATTCTAATACAAGAATGAATGAAAAGCTTTAAAATCTGCGAATTTTGATCGACAAGTAAAATGTCTATATAAATATATGAGTTATATCATTGACCAATAATTACTGACAAAAATGTTATACACGAGTTATATATTGACTAAAGCATGATACACACGTGGTACCATCGCCTGTAAACGATTGACAATGGTACATATGTTGTATCATCAAGCGTTTTAGTGTTTTATTTTGATTCGTTTACGTTGATTCGTAATATATTTCGACGTAAATAACGAGTTGTATATTTGTGTAATTTCTCATCATTTTTAAGGGAAGTGCCGAAATTTTTTTTAGGTATAAACATTTTTTTCTCTCTAGGGTTTCTGATATGAGCTGATGAATATTTATATAAAGACGTGTTGTAAAGATCATCTTTTTTTCTTGAAATTTGTCCTTGTAATGTCTAAAATTATGTAAGACTTTCGGAGTTTCCTCCTTACGTTTTACTCGAGAATAATAAATGAGTACATACGATATTTGTCAAAGAGGTCATGAAAAAAAAAGTTAAATTGATACTTTCTAACCAAATACGTGCTATTATACGCGAGTGTAATTGCCTTGTGGAAAATAATTATCTCAGTTTTCCACGTTGTTAAATTTTTGGCAATACATTACACTTTTGGCGGACAGATTTGACAAATGGCCATGTTTTATCGCGAAAATGAAATTTCATACTTTAGTTTGGAAAACATTCGGAGCTTTAACATTTTTTTGAAGAGACAATAAAATATGGATGACGGAAAAATACGCCATGATGCTGTGGATAAACGGTCGCGTTAAAAAAATATATTCGTTTTCAGTCGGTATTGTATGAATAAATCCCGGGGGTAATAAATTGTGAACAAACAATGGCGTGAAAAGCAATTTTCGTTAAAATTCGGACATCGCCTGTCTTCGTTTTTTAGGCCATGATCTCTTATCAGAACGAAGAATTTTGATTGTCCCGTGAAAAAAATCATAAAATAAGAGTTGTTTCAAGGGTTTGGCTATTATCTTTTAACACCATCGCGTTTCGCAAGCGCCGTAACCCTAAATATATCGACTGTATATGTTTCGTAAAGTTTACCCAAGTCTATCATAAGAGCAAGCACGTGTTATGTTTCTTTAAATGACGTATGTATTAACGAATAACAATTATATGAATTGCAATTGTTCTTGCACGCGCTTTGCCCTTGAATTGTTATAAATGCATATGATTTTTATTATAAATATTTATTATTTCATAAAAATGCAACAATGGATATTGGACAGACCATTCGTTCTTTATGAGTTATTGAATGACGTGCTTTTAATTGTATATTTAATTAAAATGTGTAATTCATGTACTTATTTGCAAGTGGCTGATTGTGATCTATTCGATCTTCAAAGTCAGGATAATTTTCTACATAAAAATTTATTCGTTGAGCTCCGATTTGTTAATTGCAAAGTGGTGTCCGAAGTTTGGTCATGATTAGAGGCTTAGAGGTCAAATTTGCTTTCAGGACGAATGTGACCTTTTACAGGACGAATTACGTTGGTTCAATGAAAATTAACTTTGGCACATTGCAAAGTCAATTTGCTGAATGAAAAATCGTAAGACTGTATAATATAATATAAAAACTCGAACATAACATTATCGTGATTGACGTATTAGTAATTTTTGAATTAAATTGTATTCATATTCAATCTTATAGAATAAATAGTATTAATATATATATATCAAGGTTTTTAATATAGACCATTGGAGTTATTCCGCATCCACGAGCCCGATAAGAGGCTCGAAATATAAGTAGTCCGGATAATGATGACCCGGATAATCGAAAATAATCATAATTGACAGAGAAAGTATGAATAATTTTTATTTGTCTAGATTTACATACAAATACACATATAATAAATTATTTTTTATTAAAAAAGTCAATTATCGATTTTTGTTTAACGTTTACTCTTCCTTTAAAAGTTGCCAAATCGCGAATACTCTTATGATATATAAGTTGTCCTGAATTACACTCTTCTTGGTTCTCAAGCCATTTCATGGTGACATCTAAACACTGAAAAGCTTAACGTTTGAATGTTTCTAATATTAATACACCCTGATCCATCGATTGTATAACCGACGTGCCATTTGGTGGAAGAAATTTTATCGCAAACATTTCATCGATCTGGTTATAGACGGTTTGGATGGTGTATTTTCTAGTAATTATACTGTTTTTCATAGTATTTGAATTGTTTTTCATACTCAACATATTCAATCTGGAAGACTTTGAATATTTTTAAAGCATCTGGGGTTCTTTGATTTTCTAATGACAAACAGTGACAGTCTGTATCTTTTTCTGTCTGCTGCATTTGCATACACCATTATAGAGACACGTTCTTTACTAGTTTTGTATCCAGATGAAGTATTTTCAAGTCTTGATGCTAAAGATTTGTTGGGCATCATCAGCATTGTATATAAACTCTTCGTCGAATCCTTCCTTCCCCGCAAATAGCTTCAATGTGTTAATTAATGTCAGCAAAAAGCTTTTTTCCATTCAATTTCATGAATTTTAGGTTCTCTAATACCATATCGTCCTATGTATTTTTCAAGCCAGCTCGAACTTGCTTTGAAAGTGGAATCTACATTTGATTTTGTCTTTGTATGAACTACATAAAAATACACCCTTCGAGTTGTGTATTTCCTGATTTTTTCATAACTTTTCGCTCTGAGATTCCATCTTCTGATATTAAACAATTAGCAAACTTCGTAATATGGAATCCATCACGTACATGAGCAATAGTGAACACAATTCTCTAGGTGCAAATTATATATTTTTTGTTTTATTTTATATCAATCCGGATAATCGAGGTTCTATTGTACCTCTCAAATAATTACTTAAAACGAGCGGATATCTGTTTTCTAACGTAATTAAAAAATATATAAAATATACTTTCTACTTCTTAAATATGATATATTCTTCTTTGGATGTAGGCGTGATTCTAGGAAAATAATTTTTATGTTGTGGTTTCCTATTTACGTGACACGTGTGGTTAAATTAGGATAGGATTATTTGAATGGGAGTTTTAGGTATGTGAGGATCTATTAACACATTTTAATCGGGTGCTGATGTGCTCAAAATTGTGCATTTATGTATATATATACAATAATAACATAAAACTTAATACTCGTTTTTTGATAATTGGATGCATTATTTAAAAAAAAACACACAATCGGAATTAAAATGATAATTGAGGAATTCCAGTGAGTTGTTGCACATTTCTTGTTTCGTCACAAACAGAACTCAAAATAAACATGGAAAAGTTTTAAGCTCGTCCTTTTAACCAGCCTCGGAGTATTTACAAGCTCTTCGGTTAATTCCCTGTTCATTTGGAGTCATGCGAAAGTTTTACAAAAACGCAAAAAGTATACATTTCCTCGCAAAATTTAAATACTGGCATGGGAGTCGATTTGAATACGGATTAACGGGAGTCGTTGCATACGCGGAAGTTGCATAGTATTTGCCGATGCCGTGCACACACTCGTGTATATTTAATACGCGCCCATGTCTATTCGCCCCGGGGGCAAAATTACATTTATACGTGACCTTTCTGTTAAATATGCCCGTGCCGTTTTGATACTTGCGGACTTGTAATCGGGGACTGGGTTTTCATTAAAGCCCGGCAAATTGCTAAAGGATGACCGAGACCATCGGTAATTTATCTTTTCGGTTAGTGGCGACAGCGTCACTACTGGCTACGTCAAGATTAATAGTGCGTCGTCCTGGAGGTACGAAAAGGACGGCCTTAAATAAACTGGATTCATTACCGGAGGGGGTGGAAAACATTGTTCCGCCAGGGGACCATATTCGGTGTCATCGGACCTGCCACTATCGTTTTACTGAGGGATTGATGGGGGTAATCATTTTAGGTGAGACTCCTAGCTTTTATATGGAGACCTTATTAGGCAGATCAGCTCATAATGAAGCCGGTAGGTTTTGGGTTACGTTAATTAAAATGGGACAACTGTTTAGTGACTCACTCCGTGGGCTTCGAGTGCTATTTTCAGTCCATTATGAATTATCCATTTTCCATAAAAGGTGTTGGATATAAAATTGACGACTTCGACAACGAACATTGCCGGACAATTCAGTATCAAAGTTGTTTCATGGCTTAAATCTTTAAAGCCATAGATTCTCTCCCGCACAACTTGCTGCTTCAAACCTTTATGCTTAATTCATTAGTTTTCGAATATTTATTAAAGGTTAATTGATATTCCATTGGAGTTTGAAAACATAAAAGCCTCTTTTGGGATAAACATATATTGATTGGTAGCAGAAACACCTGATACTCGTAAAAGCTGAAAATTGACTGAAAGTTTCAAGGATTTTATTTATCGAGTCGACTTCCTTCTATAAATTATTCGATTCATTGTGTTTCAAAAATCAAATATTTTGAATTATTTAGCACTGCAAATGGAGTTTAAAATAAGTTTGAACTTTTTGAGGGAACGCAATTCAAAGATTTGCATGCAAAAAAACCGTACAAAAATTTTACAATATCCATATTTATATAATACTTATTAATAATATATGTTATAGTTCATATTATTTTTTATCAGTCTATCAAAGTTTAATGTATGTCTGTCTGTTCTTTAAGGCTTATTTAAACTAAATTTATCACTTTCTGGCTTATGTTAATTACTTCAATTAATTGTAATAGAGCTTTAAAACATTTTTTTAAATTTACCAACGTTCCCAAAGACACAATCATGATAAATATGCAAGTGTTTATTAAGAGTTAAAAAAAGTCTTTTCTGATATTAGATATACAATTTTGTTTTCAATATAATAATTTGATGGTTATTGCTATGTTAGTTTATTTTTAATGTTTGCACATCTTTAAGTCGTTTATGCAAGTTTATGAACTTTAATTCATCGTAGTTGTTCGATGTTATTACATTATTTCTTCGAGCTGAAGACTCCAACACAAAGAATGATGTTCGTTTGGCAAATTTTACATCGTCGGTTCTAATTTATATTGTGTTTTTGCTTGGTGAATTATTACGGTGTCTTCTTTAATTTTACATTAGAGAGTCCTCAAAGCAGAATGCGCTTTAAAGAGGAAGCACCGCAATGGAATCGACGTAAGTAGCAAAAATAATTCTACCTCTAAGCTTGTACACGTTTCTGCTCGTCAAGCTCGAAAATTCCTTAAGAACAAAACACGTAGCAGGGTTGAATTTCTGAATTATATTCCACGGGACGAAATGAAGTTACTCCCGCTGGCTGTCATGCCGAAAACCACCGCCTCCTGGAAGCGTTCCTCGCGAAGATAACTTAGTATAAACTTACAACTCGGACGAATTTCCATTCCCTTTCTTGGACGGGGCACAAAGAAAATTGTTTCCCCGTCTGTAAAATGCAATATCGTATTTCGTTTTTCCTCATACACCGTTCCTTTAATAGCTTTCAAGCGCAGCTAGGAATATTCGCTCAGCTAGAGTATAAGCGACAACCCTCTTATTCAGTTTACAAGCCGTGCCCGCTTTTTCCCTTAATATCCCCATTCGAATGGGAATTTCCACCCGCACAAGGAGATGTCACATAATCTTCCCTTATTGCGGTCTTTTTTTGTGAATTTAATAAATCAACATCGGCTGAATTTACACGATGAATTTCGACTCGCGGATTCGTCACACTCGGCTCTTGTACGACTTCTTTGTCATTAAAATGAGAACCTAATACGGATGTTAAATTGAAACACACGGAAGACTTTGATGGGATTATTAACGCTGTTGCGAACTTCGCAAAATGATTTGGAAGGAAGATGAAATTTGAATTCCAAAAAAGTTTATCGTCTATCTTCCCCTTCAAAGCTAATAATCGCATTTAGGTAATTGATCGCGAAGATTAGGTTTAAAAGACAAGGATT
The DNA here is from genome assembly GCA_008973525.1 of Stenopsyche tienmushanensis. Classification (NCBI taxonomy): domain Eukaryota; kingdom Metazoa; phylum Arthropoda; class Insecta; order Trichoptera; family Stenopsychidae; genus Stenopsyche; species Stenopsyche tienmushanensis. The sequence goes on from WACJ01000025.1 coordinate 883,820, forward strand.
AATTTAAATACAATATAAAATAATTTAATACTAAGTCATATATTTTGTAATGTAAGTCTTTGAATATGCAGAAATTAGACTGCTACTCTTTTGACGTTCACAAATCTATACTATTTATCACAAAATTATACTTCTCGTAGCTAATTCCGGAACATTGGATTACCTGCATTTAATTAACGCCTTATAGAGTGCAAAAAAAAGTAAAATTCAATTAGGACCGCATGCTTTTTAAGAAATTCGCACTTTTTTACCTACTTTAGTAAAATGATCGTAGAGCATAAAACCCAAACGATCGCCAGGAATTGAGGTAAATGTTTTGACGAAAAAGTTTCTTTGTCATACGAAAGTTATAAAACTGTTAAAATGAAATCCAGACGTATCAGAAGTCCAGAATATCTTTCTTCTATCTCTCACGGAAAAATTCTTACATCGATTTTGTTAGATGCTTCGACGATTTCTAAAGCACATTGTCAATTGGTTTCCGTAGAAAGTAAATATTACTATAACCCTTTTTGCGGGGAACTTACAACGGTTTCAAGCTTCATTTTCTCCATTTTGATATGGCAGTGTTTTATATCTTGAGTCAACGACTCTCTTTCACTCGAGTGGGTAACCTTTTTTATGCATAAAACTCGTAATATCTTCCGATCATTTGTACTAAACGCTTACTTAACGACCTTTAAAAATAATGGAGTATCGATGACATTTCACGAACAAGTGATTGGGAAACGTCGAGAAGAAGAAAATATGCATTTGCAAGATGGACAAAAATATTATTTAAAGCAATCTTTTATTGAAATTATGAGTGTCCAGGTCGATGGCCTTTGTACCTGTTTTAGTTGCTAATCATATTTAAACAATGAGTACTGCTACAGACAATTAATATATTCGATTTCTTATTTGACAGCATAGAAATAGACTTAGTCATATCGATGATTATCGTCGATTGTTTTGTAATTATTGAAATAAATTTACTATCATTATCAAAATATTATCTTTCCAAGAAATCATTATCATTCCATTTTATTAACATATTTTTTAACTACATTATCGTTCATAAAACGCCCACTATCTAAGGATTATTTTGAACTATTGATACAGAAGATAATTTTAAATAGTAAGGATTGAATTGTATTTTAGGTGGCTTAGTTGTTGGAATACAAATTGATAAAGATAACATGAATATAAGTATAAAAGAAATGTGCATTATCATGCAGGAGAAGCAGAATTTTGGAGAGCTTTATTCTTTGGTGGTCTTTTAGGAAATAGTCATTGTGTGAACATGATTCTCTCATGTTTTTGTAGTCTTCGGTGATATATTTTTTAACAGCATCTAATAGCTGCTATGATGAATAATATGTTTTAACTGCATGAATTCAATTTTGAATTTAAGATCTTCGAAATGGACTCAAGATATGTCTCCTGTCGCCGAGTGCTAACAAAATGGTTCCTGATTCAAATATCTTCTGCAGTTTCTTACTCTATTTAATACTGATTGCATGTACAATATTTTTTAAACATCTCATTTGAATTAAAATGGTTGGATTTCGACATCCGTTTTTAAATATCACTGTTTTTCTCTCTCAAAACAATTACTCTATAAATTTAAACGGTCTGCTGAGGCAACCGTGCGCGCCATATAAATGTCAACGCAAAAGTCAATAAACGAAGTAAATGGACGTAGTTTGAGGCGTGCTATTTCGCTTTAACGCTTTCCCCGCAAAGAAAAACCTATGGTTAAACTTTATAAATAAATATTTTTCTGAAGCCGAAAAATAATTACTGCGAAAGGCTATTGTGCAAACATCGCGGAATGAAACGTGCAAATATCGCCAGTTTACATTGTAGCAATTTCTTGGGGATTTTTCGCCGATTGGAAAACACGCGGAAAACCACGACAGCATTAAGAGCAAATACGAAATAAATATTTGCCATTATTTCAGTATTTTTTCATGATTATAATCAAAATTATTGTTTTGATATTATTGAAAATTTCATTCATCTTCTGCTTGTAAATATTTTTATATCGTAGGAGTCTTATAGTAATGAGCGAACAAGTTTTTATAATGAATGTCTAAAAATAATAATAGATATGATATATGTTCGCTAAAATATGGTTTTTGTTCATAAAAATTTGGAATTTCGGATGTATTTTAAGCCCGTTTGGAATAGTTCTTCTAACTGAAAACTCATATGATTGCCCACTGCATCCTTTATATTTATGCACTCAGCAGTTCACTATTAAAAAAGTGAAGCCTTCACTAAATACGGCGCCGTTTCTATAAACGCTGTTGGCTTGGATGCTGCTGCTGAATGTTAATAGGATTTTCATTGAAATTTCCTGACTGGCCGAATTGCATTATGTGTGATTAATCGAAAATTATACGAATGCATTGCACTGCTAAAATCCTGAAATTGAAGCACCATTAATTACTTTGCAAGATAATAAGCAATAATTTTGGATTTTAATGTTGGAAATTGGGATGAAGTTTTTGTAGTTTTTTTATTTTAATCAGATAAAAATCATAGCCTATTTATATTTGATTGTATAATATGAACAAATTTAACATTTAAATATTTTATTCAGACTTACATAATGATTTGGATGGTTTTAGTATTGTATGTAGTTTTTGACGTGAATCTTCCATAAAAAATATTTTGCATATAAAACTGACAATAAATTTCTTAAATAAAATCTCTTAAATACATAAAATCAAGGATTGATATTTGCCAAATGAATCATAAATTGGAATTATTTATAGTGACTTATAACTTGTGGTTAATCAAACAAAGCTCTGAAGCAAAACATACACTCTCACCCCTCCCCCATCGCTATATATGTCAGCTTTAATTTTTAAAAAAGATAGGAGGGTATTAAAAGAAGGAAATTACTGTTGTTTTTCTCGATGGGGTGTACTTTCTTAATTTATAGTGGAAACGGAGCCCCGACACTGATTTATTGTCGAGTTGTCCCTTCAACGCCCGATATTATATTAATGACACGGAAGGAGCAAAATAATTGGCATTCTCAATATAGAGAGATATAAGGGAACCAAAAAGTTATTCATGGATTATTTTGTAATAAATCTTTTTCTTCTCCGGTGCCATTAAGATTAATGATCCAAAAGCAAGTGGCGAAGCCGCGGTATGAAACAAACCGACGTTTTATAAAGAGGATCGGCTAATGAAAATTGATCGTCGAATCCTCGAATGCTCTCATCTTTTGCGATCGCGTTTCTTCTTTGTCTTCTGCCGGATGAGATTAATATAATTTTTATTTTCGGGATCCGAGAATCAATCTCGACGAGAACAGTTTAATACCAATTCAAGATTTTATCGCCGTTTTAATGCAATATCCAAAGGTATTGAATTAAATAAAAAAAGATCAACGATATTTATCGAACAGTTCTAACTTTTTATCGATCGTTGAACTAGGATAAAAGTATTACGCTCATTTTAATTCAGGACGTTGAAGTATTTTATAGTCTATGATATTCCAGGTTCGTACTCCGCTGAGATATGTTTGTTTACCAACATTGATAATTCATTAAAGCCTTTTATACAAACTGACCTCCCCTAGAGAGTTATTTACAAAAACATCCCCTTACTAAATCACTAAACGGACAGAACGATCTCGGACGAAAAATATGGGAATTTGATTCGAGACTTACTCCCCTATGTCTTTCTTTTTATTAGATTTATATCCTCGTCGAATTCCAATTTTAGCCTAAGGCTGTGTAAACATATTAGTGAATTATGATACTAAATCTGGTATGCGATGTATTGTATGATTTCGCAATATATTTTTTGGAACAATTGATGTGTTTTTAGTCTTCTATAAATAGCATATGAGACTTAGCCAACAATATCCACGAAGAAAATAATGCCTTTTCAAGTTTGACTCCTTAAAGGTTGAATGACCACACATTGAATATATTCATAGCTTTTAGTGAGTAAGATATACAAAAATATTATTTTTATTGTATATATATATTCAAGGATTACGCTATTTAAGTTTAAACATTCATTGTGTTATTCATAACCACTTTTGAGCATCTATGTTTCTTTCAAAGATAAAAAAAACATATTTTTTAATACTTAAAAATTATTATGCTAGGGGCACATATTGGTGAATACAAAATTGTGTTCGCATTTTATAAGATCTTGGTGTTTTCGATTTATTTTAAAATAAAGTTAACAGAGGTAACCACGGTTACCCATTGAATGATCTTTGGTACGTAATTGAATCGAGTTTGGGATGTATTGGTCAGAATGTATACAATTTCTAATACATTCAAACCTTTTTTTGTGCGATTTCGAAGTTATGCGGTTTTTTTAAAGCATTTTTTTCTTTTTTTGAATTTTTGCAATTTTTTTAAAAATTTGGAAAAAAAATAATAATTTGGGACTGTGTAAATTATGACCCCACCCTTTATTCTGGTTTAGATGTTTGAAATATGGATTTTGTTTTTTTTTTGCATTTTTCAAGTTCTAAATAATCAATTTACTATTTTGTGCAAATTTCCATATAACCCTCTATTATTCCTACCAGATTTAGAACTATTTAAAATAAAAATTAAAACTGTGACAAAATAAGTAAAATACTTGATTGAATTAATATAGCTGTTTCAAAGTTATGCGGTTTTTAATATTCACGGAACGCATCTTTACTTTTTCTATGTAAGTCATAGTTTTTTTGTGCGATTTTCCGTGGAACGCATCTACCGCACAAAATGGTTTAAGTGTATCCCTTAACTCGGTGGTAGTTAAAAGGCTAAAGAAAAACAGTATCGAATTATGGTATTATGGTTCGAATTCAATTCGAGATTATGGGAAAATAACCACCATATCACTAATTTGGGAGATGAAAAATGTAGTAAAATCTTAAGATTATCAATAAATTTAAGCAGTGACTGATTTGTAACAATATCGCAATTTACTTATAGATCATTCTACAAATAAAACCATATACTGACCTAATCATTGTGTGGAAGGTATTAGAGAACCATCACATAAACTTCCTTTATATTATGAATACAGCAATACCTCGATTAGTCCGGTTCTTCAACGTTGCTTTGTAGGCATTTCAAATTATTTTGCAATATCTAACTTGGTTTTTTTTTTAATTTAAAAAGCAGACCAAACTGCAACTGGCTTAAGTAATACTGAACTATATGAGATATTGCTTATGATTAGACGAATTAAATATAAATGTTGTATTTAATTTATTTGACTTTTTTTATAGTAAATGAAGCATTTTTATCTGGCAGAATAAATACATTAATTTAAAAATAAAATCTTAGTAAGGAATAAGGAATAATATTTTTTAAATTGGCTCCAAATTTAGGCTAAAGTATCCATGATTATTTATAATAATGATGCTTTTGAGCGTGTTGTGGTTATGAAATCGCTATAATAGCAAGGCGCTATAAAATGAGTTTTTTACTGAACTGACATAAGAGTACTTTAAAAAAGTGGTTTTAGATTAATCTTACCAAAAATAATTAAATTTTAAATCTGTTATATATATATTTTCTGAAGTGTATTTAAACCTCTACGTTCTCCTATTTTTACATAGTAATGAATTAATATAATGATGAAACGGCTTGATAACAAATTAACTGCATAAATAAAATATAAATTGGCATGACTTAATAGAGGTTCGCAAAAAATTTGTCCGATATAAAATAAATTCGGGAGTTTCCCGGAGTATATTCCAATTTACATGCACTATAATAAAGTGCTGGAATATAAATTGAACCCAAGTATTTATGGAGGCTCGCGCTATTAGAATAGATGGAATAAAGTACTTTTGGCAAACTTTGAAAATTCCTATGAGGTTTCTCACATATCAAGTCGTATTCAACGTTTGGAATAGATTAGTTATTGAGTTTGACAAGGGTGGAATATTGTCAAAAGTTTGCTCCGATCAAACCGAACCGTTTTAAAAGCGCCCGCACAAAAGTGTCCCGGTATTTTTATACCATTTTTTTTTTTGCTAATATAAATTGCTCGTTCAATAATAAATGGCGTCGTTCGAATCTGTTTCTTTCGGTCGTTTTTTCTCTCTCCATAACCGATTCATTTCCATTCCTCGAAAACCTCTACGTCTATTAAATCGACCGTTTCCTTTTTATGGCGAAGCTTTAAAAGCTCTAAACGATTCGAAAAGCTCGCGCGTACTGTGTCACGCAGCCTACTTTGATGATGTTTATTCGACCATAAAAGACTTTTGTGCACTAAATTGGAGAAAAAAATAGCACTGAACATCAAATGACCCGTTCTCTTCAAATTATTGGAACAATAAAGGGTGGTTTGAGCGGTCTTTGATTTCTTCCCCTCCGTCGGATATACAGGTTGATTTATTTGACATTTCAAGAATTTCATTGCAAAAAAACGCATGTTAATAGTAGCTCAAGGCATGCCAAATTTAAATAATCACCATAACTGATTCATACGAAACCGTCTTATTATGGACAACTTTTAAATTGCTCTTTTTTGGACATTTAAATAAATTATAAGTGTTGCTTGAAAAACAACATTACCTGTCGATTTCATTGCAGTTTTTTCATCAATTTAAATTATGCTCAAGCTAAAAAGTTGTCCAATCACTATATTTTTTGTATAATTTTAAAATAATCATTACCATCAGCCCAATGAATTGAGCACATGATAAAAGTTGCTACAATCAGTAAAATCTGAGATATTAATTAAATTTGTATATGGAGTAAAACTCTAACAAAGATGCATGTTTTATTAATTAATATAGTTTTGATCCTAGCTGGCTGTTACCCATTCTAGCATGCATATATTCCACTTCTTATGCCTTTATGGTCTTTTATATTTATTAATTTATTAAAAATGTAGATTTGCTCTTAATTATTCAATTAATAACATTTAATTTAAATCCACCATTGATCCACCATTCTAAAAGATTTAAAAATAAACTCAAATCTTTTTTTGTGCGATTTCGAAGTTATGCGGATTTTTTAAAACAATTTTTTTATATCATAAAAAGTATGTATCAGGATATTTTGGATAAAATAGGAAATAAATCATGATAAAATAAGTACAAAAAATGACTTGACTGATTTTTTTTTAAACAGTCGCCATTTTTTTATTTATTTTTTTTAGTTAGGGACTATAGTGACATCTTTACTAATTATTAATTATATTGTTTGAAAGAGAAAATCTACATGATGACATTGACACTGGGTATACTATTTCTTCCGAAGAAGAGAGCGATTTTAAATCAATCAGCGATAACAGTTTGTAATTAAAAAAATAATTATTTCTTTAGTGGATGTCTGGTATTTGAGATGCCAGATGTTACAGACATCCTTAAAATTTTACCAATGATGCAAGAAATCCTTTAAATGTTATTTTTTAATTGCCTTACTTTTTTATGCGATTTTGGATATATTTTATATAGCTGTTTCAAAGTTATGCGTTTTTAAAATCGAATTTCAAGTATTGGTAATTTCGCTATTAATTAATAGATAATCTTCTACATAAAAAAATCCAAATAACCCGATCTTAAATTAAATAAAAATTACAACTTTTTAAATAATTTTTGCGATGGATTTCTATATTGGCTATAATTGTGTTGATTATTTTATGTCTTGTCAGTATTTAATGCGATCGAATCTAATCTAGTCGACTAATAGGGTGGTGTCTTGATGTTTATGGACTTATGTCGGATTCGATTTGCGGACTTCTTAATTCAATCATGTCGAATTGCCAACGACATGACGATTTCCTAAATGCGTGTGGCAGCATTTCATTTCGTCGAGTGGTTATTGAATGAGACAATCTAAGGTTCCTTTCTCTCCGTCTCCTTCGATAGATTCTCAAAAACACTCCTTGCAAGGGCTTGTCAACGAGACGGTATATTCCATTCGAACGTGCCCAAAGGTCGGAAAGAACCAACCCTATTACCAATATTTCACCCCACTTCATTGGATCGGAAAAATAACGCCCGCTTCGATGGAGTAAGACCTCAAAATCCGAAAGGAAATTATTCTGTTCTGCGCTTCCGCCTCTAATGGTTGCAATCTTTTTTCGCTTCGACGATTGGAGTGCAGGAGTAAATCGAACGACTTAAAAGAGCAATTTCTCATTGTTTCATCGAATAAATTAATTGATGCCAAAATCACACAGCCGCTATTATGCGAACAAGTTAAGGGTACGTTTCAGAGGTTTACCCAGGTTTGACATGTATTGCGTGCTTCTCCAAGGCGTCGTAATAAGCATTAGACGTAATTACAATCATGATTATTACAAGATTAAGGGGAGTTGTACTTTATTGCGGTTCCTTTAATCATGATTTATCACAGGGGAAATATTTGGTCGTTTACATCGACCATCAAGACGTCACGAGGCGAAACCACAGGACGTTACAATTTTGACCTTTGGGTCGCTTAATTGAAATATCCAACACGAGAGAAGTTCTTGGAAACGTTGATGACAGTATTAAATCATATTTGTCAACGTCGTGAATCTCCATAAATCAGTTTGAAATTAATCGTGCGTGTTCGTTCTATGGGGGTTGATGTCGGAAGCCGATGTCTTTATAACTTATGAAGATTAATATTTTATTTTAATACAAAAATGGTCGGGAATATAATTTATTTTATCGACGAAAACCAATAGAATATAATACCTATTAACATTGCTCTGCATTGGAATCAAATTTTGTTGCATATTATAGTAAAATTTAATTGTTATAAATGTAAAGTTGCTGTAATTTTCACGAAAATCATTAAAAATTGACTTTCTTTGGCAATTGATTCGATGATGATTAAAAAATCACATACAACAATGCTTGAGTCTATCAACGTCAATATGCTGAAACTGACATGTGGTATTTGGAGGTTGACACGCGATTAATTTCTAGCCATGAAGCATGCAGAACTGTTGGATGTCTTGCTGTTTGTAATAGCTAATAAAACATGGACTTCGTAAATCTCTGCTGAACTAAACTTCCAATTAAATTAGTCCATTAATTTGTCAAGTTGTATAAAATAATCTGCTAGATTATTTTAAGAAGCAATTTAAGTTTGTGTTACATTGCATTTTTCTCTTTAATCTACGAAGATGATGAATCCCAGATCATATTTTGTGTGGACGTGTTTGATATGTTAATGTTCAAATTCATGTTCAATATTCGCTTTCAAATCCAAATTCTATATTTTATTAGATACCTTATTGTATGTTTTATTAGATATCTTTAAATTATGATCCAAACAAATTTCAGCATTTTCATGGATATTCATTGCTCTAAATTAACGCTAAACTCCATTTTAAACATATTTTTTTAAATACAGAACTGGCAGGTAACATTTGATATGGTGAATTATATATTTAATTAATTTACATTGAATAAATATAACTTATAAAAAAATGATTTAAAATAGGGGTAAAATCAAAAGTATATTAGTATTATTAAAATAAATTTAATATTAATAAGATACATTAAAACATAGAATAGAAAACTTTGATCATTTTGAGGTAACGTAATGTTTCTCAACAGCAAATACAATTTTGGTTGTTGCTAAATTTTTAAACACCTCGGTGCTTTCATTTTAAAGTTAAATCATTAAGGAGTATTGTTCTCTATTTATTATGATTAAAAACCAAATTGCTTTCTGCAATAATCAAGGAGGGCTTTTATATCAACAGTTTAATTCTAGATTGGATGCTTAAATAGTCTAAATTAGATTCAAATAAAAAAGCTTGGTAATCGCTGCATAGTTGTGCGGAGCACTCTCACCAACCGTCTGCTAATATCAGTAAAACGGTGATAGTAATAAGTCCTAATAGGATCTTCACAGATGTACTTTCAAGTGGAGCTAGAATGACGAGCTAAAGGATCTTTCTATTTACGATAATTACTACAAAAGGACTACACACGATGGGAATTGGATCCAGTCTTTGGGAAACGACATCTGTTTAACAGACCTCGGTACGTATGCTACAAAGAGATCTTGATTTCGAATAATATCCACGTTATCAATAAACACAGAATTTGCGCCTGTAATCGATGCCTTCAGATCTAAGATTGGCGAATGAGAGGATTTCTTCAACGAATTTCGATGCAATTCCAATTAAAATGATCATTAAAAGCAACAGGAGCGCAGATCGAGTATGTTTTAGATTTGCGAGGAATTATCTTTTTTGATTGAATTCGATTAAAATTTCTAGCACGTCGAGAAAGTAGACATTGTGGAATAGAATATTTTTCAATCTTGAGATTTTAATGAACATTATACAGAATCGTTTTGTACTACTTTATTTCGGATCAGTGAAATCGAAAATCGTGAATTTTATTCTTTGAGGCGTCCACAAATAATAATTAAACAAATTTGCGGCGTCGCTTCGAAGATGTTCCGTCGGTTTGCAAACGATTACGATTTTAATGCAAAAATTCATCGGATTAAATTAATTACAATCTTGCTTCGGAAATGCGCAATTACTTTGCGCTCGAACCGATTTGCGACGACAACTTGCAGCAAACTCGTCGAGTATTTATTTTGAATTTTGCTTTAAGTACATCCGGATGAATACAAGATATTTTGCTCAATTTGTGTGGATTCTGAATCAGTCAGCCGTTTATACTGACGTGCTGCTGGTGAGGAGTCTTAAAATGGTCTTTCAGCAGCTTACCTTTCATCATTTTTAATGGTTTGGACTAAACCTTTGAATGGTAAATTCAATAAACTTTGATTTAAAACAGTAAAGAAAATACTACAGATTTGATAAATCTTCACAATTTTATTCCTGAATGTTGTGTATATTGTCATGCTAAAACGTGACTCTTTTTCGATTGATCAAATAACAATAACAATCTCATGAAAACCTTAATGGATTTATTGTGTTTATAATAAATAATTTCACGTATTCATCTGTTGCTCATGGATTATTTAAATGGTATCAAAACACCCATTAAATTCACTTCACCAATAAGTATTAAATAATTCCACACTATGATCCTTGAATTTCCAAGTTTTTGTGATAATCCTGGGATAGTTTGGCGGGGATCTGATTCAATTATTTGCAAATGAAATTTATAGTTTTTCCCAATACAAAGGTTTGAAACTAGTTTTTAAATATTCTCTTCAAAGATAATAAATTTGAATGACTCAATCACTCTCTTGCAAAAGTAAAAAATTGGAGCGAATAATACTCGAGCTTGTATTTTATGGAGATCTTAGGGCCTGAATCTGGTTTTTATGGCAGTTTGGTCCAAGACTGTGTTTTTATATTGTTGATGTTGTCTATGTACTCGTAGTATAAGTACAAGTTATTTTTATAACATTTGTACTTAGATTACATATATGTGTTTCTTACGACCTAACCAGTCATATAAGTGAGTCGAGGGAAAAATAATAAACTATTATATGATACAGTGACAGTTTGAACTTGCTGACTCGTAAAGGTGAAAGATTGGAGCCAAGATTGCTTAATATGAATTTCGCTAGTTACTGGCTTGGACATTTTATCCCTAAGTTGACACTAATTTAAAAATGGATTATTATTCGATGCTTTTAACACTTTATATGCGGAATGAGTATCTTTAATCGGGGACCACCAGGTTGCACTGCTTATGTATATTAGTGGTTATCGTCGGAAAATGCTAATTTTACGATATATTATAAGAAATACTTTGTTTTAATTATCTTATTTAGGTTGCTAAAAACTGTTTCAAAAATAGCTATTATCATATTACATGAAATAATTGATGATTTTAAATGTTTTTAGTTGCATTTTATTGTATTTTCAATAGCAAAATAAATAAACAGAGATGTTTTGATGCAAAATTTTAAATTTGAAATATATATTTTAGATATTTATTGCTAATTTGAACGGATCATATGGAATGGTACAGCAATAATGAGTTTGTGCGTATACAGCAAGAAAACGTCTGATTTGTGTTGTTTGTAAGGTAATAAAATAAGAATCATAGAGAGTTGTTTGCGAAAATATAAAGAAGATTTATAAATTTATAACTTTAATAATATATGTGTATGTATGTTTAAATGTGCAAATTAAACAAGTATTGGGCGTAATTTAAAGATATTATAATTTTTTTTACATTGTTTGATAACAGGGCCAAATCGTATAATATAGTTGAAAAATGTTGTAAAACTTTATAGCTATTTATAAAATCGCATGTGTTTTTCGCTAAATATTCGTTTTTTGCACGCTGCAGAAAAAATGACTTGTGATGATCGTCTTGACATTGAATTCAACATTTCTTTAAAGATGGTAATATAAATGTTTTATTATCATATATATTAACCAGAGGATTATCCAGAAGATGTCAATATATAATACTTGAATCAATTATACAATGAATTAATTAAACACCGGCAATGTAATCAAATTATAATAACTTAATATGGAATTTTAATGCACTATGAATCAGATGTCGGATATAAATTATTCAATATTATATAACTTTATTGTCGAGAATTACAATATACATGTTTGTTTATTATATTTTCACATTATCCATAGTCATTGATCTAAGAAATATGAAACATACTTTGACATTTAAATATATTGCATAGAAATCGATCCAAATTCCTAATAAAAGTTTGGATTTTATTTAGCTTACTTGATCAATGAATCACAAGGCATCGAAACATTTCCCTAAGATTTTTTTCGATAATTTCGTCTTTCGATAATTTAAAGACAAAATTAAGATCTTTTTGATTGTCCGAATAGTTTATCATTTATTGTGTGTTTCAAAGACCCGTAGAGATCCAAAGGAAGCAAAATTTGGGAAAGTAGAAGATGTGAGGGTGATAATTCAAAGTGTATTACACCACAAACATCCCACCAGATGCAGACGAGGGCATTTCAAAGCATCCATTTTGGTTTGAGGTTGAAACTGGCATTGTATTTAGGTTAAGCTATTGCTTTCTCACTTTTCATTATCTTAAACTATGATATTTTAAATCTTGTATTATTATTTGATGTAAAGTTGGCTAAATTCTTTCTTATACTCGGAATTGATGAATCTGTAAATTAATTCCTCAATGGCTTCATCATAATTTGATTTAATTAACAATTTTAGTAGATCATCATTAAAATGAATCATTCTTTATTTCATATGTCCGATTTAAATTTTCTTAATCAATTTTGACATCTATTGTTGGATTTCATATGAATAGCTTAAAATCGGATAAATGTCAAAGCACTTAGCGTTTCTAACACCTTTTCATGGTTAACAAATTGATATTTCATATTCGAGTCAAATGTCTGCTGATGATTTTAAATGTATATTTATCAAACATCAGCACGTTTATAGTGACAAAGAATCTCGATAAACATATCGTTCAAGCAATCGGGAATGGGAACCGACGTGTGTAAGCAAACACACATTACTAATTAGCAACATATGTAGGCTATTAATGGCTTAAGTGTTTGTAGTTGACAGATTATATTATAATTATACTAAAACCTCCCCCAAATTGACGTCACATTCTCCTGACGCCCAAAGATGTTTTCCTTTGATAAGATAGGGAAGAGCTGTCGCCCTGCTGCCTGTTGGAATAACAAACGTGATGTAATGTTGTTACGTGTAAACAGAATCTCTACAAACACACTTGACATCTTCTATTAGTAGGCTAAACACTTTTCAATCGATGGGGAATTTCAGCGGAAAATGCGCCGACGATGAATCTCTGGGCATCTGGAAACGGGCGCACAAGTGCTATTTAAATTAAATAAAATTCTCTATAATCGAATGAAAGGGCCTCCGGAGAAAAGTGGGTAAAAGATTACGTGATATCAATGATAATTTTCGCCGAGTCGAAACCGCGGTGACGTCGTTATAAGAGGAAATAATTTAAGTCGGTTGAAATTTAGATAGCATCTTCCTCGAGCGCTCTTCTAACTTTATTATGCAAAGAATGAAGACAAGAGAGCCGATGCTTCTTAGCAAGCAGCGGGTTGTTTTGACCCCTGGCGCTGTTATAATTTATTTCGATTCCGCGATAATATTTTGCAACGGGTTGAAATTGTGCCGACAATTTTTATTTGCATATCAATGGCGGAATTGCTCGTTCAAAATAATAATGAAATTACACTACACTATCTAAAACGCTGGGCAAAAATAATTACACCCTGCCGAATGCTGGCAAAGTTCAAAGGCCATCTCAAATTAAATCTGCACAGACCATATTGACTGAAAATACACCGTCACCATAAAGGCATTACCAACTCATTTTCAGAGCATTCCTTGCCTCGTCTTCTAAATGATTTTCGGTAAAAAAGTAATTATATGGACTTAATCCTCTTCCATTAAATCGTGTAATCGTATAGCTGAATTTGGAATGTTTGTGATAAATTAAAGCTTTACTTCTTATTCTTAAAGATAGGAAAAAATGAATTTTCCAACAGTTTCAAGTTTTCATGACAACTCCCTCGCGTAATATGTTTTTGAAGAGAAGTTAACATTTTACAGACTATACTTGTACCAGTCTTAAATACATTAAACTTTTCTTTCTGATATACATGTATCCTTCACTATTCAGAGTTTTGGTTCAGTCGTTTATGTACTAAAATCGAGTGTTCAGCTTTCTGCCATACTTTTTTAAAAGTCACATCCACAGAACTCCCAGTGTCAAGACTATCTTCAATCAATTTACTTCTCCTTTTATTCCACTCACTCTCATAGTTCATTTTTTAGTACAATGAAATAGGCTCCTTATAAATTGCAGCCATGCATTCAAATATCTCGTTTGATTTATTTTCTCCTATATTGAAAAATGTCATTTTTAGTAAAGATCAATTATAAACAATCCACTTTAAATTCATGCTGGAAAAAGCTGTAGTTGGAAGTAGTAGTCTCGAAAAAATGCAAACCTTAATCTTGTATGAACTTCAAACCTCGTATAACACTGATTTGTATTAAACGACGTTTTTGCGGAACCATATAATCGTGTTATACAAGACCTGAGTGTTTATACTTTTTTATTAATTAGTTTTTATCAATCCATTTTTTGATTGATAACAACTTTAGATGCGAGCATGAAATTCTAAATTATTTAAATAAATTTAAACCGCACACTATTGATCATAGATGGTTTTTTCCCCCATTTGCATGCATTTTTCAATATTCGTGTCGATCAAAGTCAAATATGCTTTTCGATTTATTCGATTGCATTTTGACGTTAAGGCGCATAAGCGGTACGGTTGCAAAAAATATAGTTTTCATTTCGCTTTGATGAAAAACAGGTCGCATCGCCATAAACAAACATGAGTTTGTTAGTTTAAAATTCAATTCTATGCATTGGAATGAATCAATGCTATAAATACGAATGAAATATATTGATAAAGATTTATGGAGCGTCATACTACCTTGATAAAAAATAATTTCAGAGCGTTCCCATGGATGCACGAAAGAGGCATTATTAAAATAATATTATTCCTTTTTAATTCAGCAGAGTTGTAGCTTCGCTCTGATATTTTAATAAAATAGTCCTTTTATTATATAGGATTCAAGTATAAAATAGAAATCCAATTGTAGCTGTTTCCTGACTTAACCGTTCCCTTACTGTGTTAAAAACACACGCGCGTTCCGATGATATGTATTTAGTACACCATATGATAAAGTTATTTAAAAACCACAACATTATTAAATTAGAGTTGAAGTAAATACATCACAGGGAAGGAAATGTTAAGAGAGAATCCCGAATGTCTTTATTTATCTTTTATAGTTTATATATTTAAAAAAAATATTAATATAAAGTTTGATGAAAAATTGATCCGCAACGTGTTGATGTTGTGTATCAATTTGTTTTCTTCAATTGAAGAATTTTAAATGGTAACTTTAAGAAGACTTTCAAAACAATCAAGAGCAGACTGTAGTATTTGACATTGTTTCCATTTTTCCTGGGCTTAGGAATGAGAATGATTTTCTCTACTTTCCATTGTGGGGGATTTTATCAAAGACTTGGCATTACGAATGTATTATTTTTCGTTTATAAACGAGATTTTTCTAACCTCAGTGAAATGATTTTGTAAAAAGCTGAATAAACATAGTAGAAGAAATGTGCCATGTGAAATGGACGCACGTAATTGATACTCTCGAGAAGACATTGTCTCTCAATACATTAAATCTTCTCGTATAAAAAATAAAGTGCCCACGCACTACATCGCCGTTTTTGTGTTTATCGTATTTTTCTCACCATTATAAGTCGTTAGATATTTTCTTTCAGACTTCGTCTGGAAGTGGTTATGATAATAGCAGAATACACCGTCCAAAAATATGACATCGTAACGTATATTCAAATTGCCTATATTCTGACAGCCTCTACTACTTGAGTGGAAAACATCGTGATTACATTAAATTGAGTTTTCTCGTAGGGGCGCAGAAAAGAAGAAAATCTTGAATGACATTACGCCGAAACAAGTTTTTCCGAGGGCACACCGAAAAAAAAATTTACATCAAAGGATACAAAATTATGCCATATATGCGATTAAAATCCTGCAGCGTAGCGAGCGGCTTGATTTTAATATTTATTTTTAAATGTATTAAAATCGTGCCGTGAATGATAACATTGTATGCGATCTATTTCGTTTCAATTATTTGCCTAAATCTACGCCAAAATGATTTCGTAGGCTTCTGTATTCATGGGCGTCTTTGTTTCATTGTTCATTTAAATACGCTCCATATTCATTGTGCATTTAAATGAATCGCGAATATTTTCATTTGGAGTTAAACGAACTACATTAAATTTAAATACGAATCCCTGTTAACAAGACTATTTAAATCTACATCGTTATCTGGATTTAAATATATCTCCGAACGGGTTCGAATTTTTGACAATATTCGCGCGAACTGTTCCCGAAGGAAGAGCGAGTTTTCCATGTGCGGAGATGAATCATATTCGCGGGCTACGTGGCAAAAAATAACCCTGTTTGAGAAATGCGCCGGGAGTAGTAGGATGGAGCCTTCCAACGCAAATAACTGAGCCCTCCCCGGGGAGCTATATTTCTAAGTCGGATTAAATGAAATGTATAAAGTATCGCAATTTCCGTCGGGGAAAACTTGCTTATGGACATCAATAATATTGCTATCGTTGCACAAAGAAATTGCTGAAATCTTATCGTTCATACGCTCTGCGTGAAAAAATAAAGTCTGTGAATCGATGATAAAGAAGCGGATGCATCGTGGGGAATATTTTTTTGTATGCTTCATCAACCATATGATGGAACTTCAAATAGAACATCGCATCGTGGCTGTCGATGCCAATCTTTCATCTATTCGCCTTGCCACATAACCTGCCCATTCCTTCCAAAAAACAAGTACCAATCGATCACTGAATATAAGCCATGGAAAGAAGCCCTGAAGTAGATTATAATAAATTCATGATAAATATCTTCAATTATGTAAGCTTTAGGCCAATTTCTGCGCAATTAATGGGTTCGATGTAATTTGAGCGTCCCTACATATTGTTGTATGTTTTAATTATATTGTAATAGTCTATTTGACAGCCGACTTTAGTTTCTGAAGACTAATTATTTACTTGATGAAATGTGCTTTTATTAGCATCGTAATAAATTATGTAAATAGTTCTTTGAAAATTCGCATTGGCAAAATTATTATCAAGATTAATATTTCAGCATTATTTTGTTAGGCAAAGAATATCGATAATGCGATCTAATTAAATTGTTGTCAAATATTTGTCTACGTTTTACATTTTTAATACGAAATTAATTTCGATGCTTTATTACACCCCCTAAAAGAATCCCCCTAAATTAGTAAATTCAAATATATGTATATAAGATTGACAAAATAATGTGATTTTCTTTGATGGAATCAATACAGATTTTCTTATAGATGCGGATGGTTATAATCAATTACTTTTTATAATATATATTTATTATATTGAGTGCTATTTTTTTAAAAAATCTCTCAGTGTAGATAAAAGTAACCATATGGTCACATGTCTGTATTGCTTTTTATTGTTACTTATATCGACCTTATAAGCAATTTGCATGTGTATATTGTATTAAATATAAACCTAAAATTCGATGGCGTTGTAATGCTGAATCGTCTTCGAATTGATCTGAATTTTTTTCAGCATCCACGGGGATGCTCAAAGTTGAAGGCTGTATTATATTACGAGCATAACTCCTACTCCGTGAAGTATTAAATGTCGGACGTCCAAAGTGTTACTCGTTTGTTCCAAGTCGACGTCTCGGAGAAAGTTTTCACGTTCAGTTAAAGAGATAAGGGCTTCCGCCCTATTCGTTTACTGTTATAAGTATGACGACAAAGTCACGGTTAATTTACATCACAATCGGCCACGCCGACAAAAAATTATGGCCTGTATAGAAAAAAACGTAGGAAATTACTCCGCAGTCGCTGTATATTTTTTATTATATATTTTGATACAATCGGACTTGTCGCATCCGGTTTGCTTTATCTGCAATGAAAATTTATTTGGTAAAATTTAAAGTGCCTTTTTTTCTTTTTCAGGTATGTACAGTCGTCGTGCAAATGAGGAAGTATAATTAGAAGAACCAACTCGGTAATGTCCCGTCGAGGCAGTTAATAAAGTTGTTAACGTAAGTCTTTCGTTGCCTCTTTTATTTTCTTATCCCAAGTACTCACAGTAACCCTTAAGCGTATTGTGTGCTGAATTACGTCTTAAGGTGTTCTAAACATTTTTTCGCTTATTTAAAATGTATTTGGCAATTTGATATACACTTGAGTTTGTTTTTATGCGATAGATGTTTCACGGGGAGTCGCAAATTAAAAAAATCCGCATAAAAAAAGCTTGAACCGCATAACTTCAAATCAATGTGATGAAATGTACCAAAAACCGCATAAAAAAAACTTTGGGACGATTAACCAATATTTTTTTACGCAGTTTATGATATTTGAAAGCTTGTTAAGAATTTGAGTCATGTACAATAAAAAGATTTTATAATTTATTTCAAAGTTGACTAGCTTTTTGTAAAATCTTTATAGTAAAAAGTATAGGAGTTTCTTTCACTTCAATAACGTCTTCTGCTTTTTGCTGCCATATAACATCAAACCAATAATATAATCGTCATTCAAGGGAGTATCTTCAAGCAATCAAGTCTTCTCTACTAAGTTTATTTGCCAAAGTAATGATTTCAGCTGACAATGTCGAAGTTTTATTATTTCGCCAACTGTAAAACATTCGGGCCAAACTGTTTTCCAACAAAAATTTAAAGTGTGTCGAGTTACCTGAGATACCGCACATGAAACATTATTTATACAGTTCAAAATTAAAAACTTTTTCCAAACTTCAGATACAGCTGATGACTCATTTTCTAGCTTATCCAGTATATGTTGATAAGTTTTTTTTTTAATATAATACTTTTTAAAAATGGCATTCGCATAAAAAAAGCTTTGTACCCTATAGAAAAATGAGGGATAGGTTCCATTCTTTTCGAAGACAGCATAACTTCAAAAACGCATAAAAAGAGACCCAAGTGTTTGAGAGTCTTCCTGAAAAATATTAATTAATTTATTCTAAGCCGCTGTAAGTTTAACGCTGTAATACATATGTGTCATAATGTAACTATGTATATTTTCGTCAATTATTATTTTCATAAAACATGTGCTAATTTGTTTTTTAATCATAATGTTGTCATGTATGACAAGTCAAAAAAAGCATTGAATTAAATCCTTTTTGAACCCTTTTTTTTATAACTTTCCATTGTGATAATAAACTCAAAGTGTATAAAGCAGTGATAAGAAGCCTTAATAAAATTCTGTTTTTGAAAAAGTTTAGAATTATCACTACAATAAATCCATCAGTATTAACTTCAGTATTATTTGGTCGACAAAATATAAATTCGGTAAAGTTGGCGAACAAAGTTGGCCTGATTTGTTAATTTTTCAGAAGTTAAAATTAGGATAAACCTGGATTTAGACGATCGGCTTGGATATCTGTTATTTAAGTCTATGGCCTATTTAGGACACTTTAATTGTTTTGAATTATTGATTATTTAAAAATATATATTGCCATGATTAAAATTATGTTTTATTAATTTAGGCCTTGAATCGATGTTAATTGTCATCCTTGAAAGTTTTAAACGCATTTGAATATATACATAATACATGTAAATCTACTGTCCTATGAGTTGGCAAACTTCCCTCAACAACTACCAGGATTCTTGTGATACCTTAACGTTCTGACGTTAGTTTGTGAATTGGTAACTCAGTTGTCAATTTGCGGTGGTACGATTCGACCTCAGAACTTCTTGTCGATGTCCATGGCGATCTCACCCCGTATTCATCCCAACTCGGGAATTATTTATAATTTGTACGGATTAATAAGCGTTTCAAAAATGAATTCGCTCGTCGGAAATAAAGGCGTCGCTTATTCCCTTGTATATTGTAATGTTGGGTTTTTATTTGGTCATTCTCGGGTCAAATATTTCGTTTCTCCCCGGAACCGAGTCGTTGTACATCGACTGCCGGTAAATGAGTTTTCCGGCCCGAAGAAAGAGACGACGAAGCCTTTTTTTCGTAATCCCTGTTACCCGTTTTTATTAGGCGTACAAAAGTTTTGGACAAAAAGGCTGTAATACATTTTTATTTTCCAATGTTTCCATAATGAAAAGAACAATTCTTTTGTCCCGCAAACGAACGGGCACCGACTGTACACAAGCGTACGCAACTTGCTCGTTGACAGACCTACATTTATATATGAAAAACATTATTGAAACCATTACAAACTTCTTCACATGTCATCCATAATACATACCATAGATTATGAATTATAGTGAACTACTATGAACATCTAAAAACTAATTACAGTCTAAATCATTGATAGATTTACTTTTAGCTTCAGAATTTAATATCATGCTAACTGTAGTTTATCTTGATTTTTTCAATCAGAAATCCATTATCGATTGTCTCCCATAAGTGGAATGTTCGAAATCGAAAAACCCTATTTCTATGGTTTTTACAACCTCGTAGTCTCCGGCGCGACGCATTTATTTTCGACCGTTCGATATGCGGATATATTTATGTGTGCCCTTTGTTTATTTGTGGGAAATTTTCCTCAACGAACTTTGGGAAATGTCTGTTGAAGTGAATTTTTATCCTCGGAGAAGGAAAAAGGAAAGATGTTGTGGCGGAGTGATACAGAGAGAATAGCTCAGATCACAAAGAGCGGAGAAAACTTTATCATTGCGTGCTCCTGACAACAAATTAGAAATTAGATTATTTTTCCCTCTAGTAAATGTTTTATCCCGATGTTGTTGTGTTTTCTTTATTCTCGTGCTTTTGAATGAACTAATTTACGAATATCAATTTATTATGACGAACGTGGCTTTCCGACATGCCGGAGACGTTTCCAGTCTTCCGCAGTCGGGTTCTTTTTGGCTTGACATTAATATCTTCAGCGTGAGCATTTCCTGTGAGTCACGTTGTGATTAACAATCTCATACAGCCTTCATGTTAATATATGCCGGTAACTTCATTAACATTCATTATCCTTCTAACGCATCTCCTTCCGTTTCTATTACTTATCTCCTTGCTGCATTCTCTACACGTTGTAAGCCCTCTTCCTCTTACACAATCTTTTTTTGCTTTGCCTGTTTTATCAACTGCTGGCTTATAGCATCAGTTGGTTCATCTATATTTATTTTTATTTTTTTGAGATTGCTTATTATTCAGGCTTCGTATAACACGATATTTCTATTTTCCTGGCTCAATTTTACATATGTTAATCGATAAATTGTGTCAAAATTATGGGATAAGATCAAAAACACCTTCACATAACATACTTTTGGACGGAAACTTAATTACATACATTTTTTTCAAAAATCTAAACCAGAATAAAGAGCATGGTCGTAATTCAGAAATAGCAGATGCAATATGATTTACACAGTCCCAAATTATATTGGGTCGGTGCAAAAGTTAGGGCCGTTTTTTACATATACAATTAAACATATTTTTTAGACTTGTAGTATTTATTTAATCAATTATATAATTTCTATCTGTTCTTATAACCTTCTCCTATCTTTCTATCAACTTTTTAATACCATTAGTGTAAAATTCCGTGGATTTTGATGCGAAAAATGTAGTAAGGGATGTTTTTACCTGCTCTATTGTATTAACTTTTTTATCATTTAAAACATTTTGCAGTGATCGGAATAAATAAATATCGGAAGGAGCAAGATCTGGAGAGCACGGTAGATGCTTAATAACATCCCAATTCAACTCATTTAGCTTGTGTTGGGTCATCAAAGTCTTACGTGGTCGCGCGTTGTCGTGATGAAACACTACCCCTTTTCTGTTTACCAATTCTGGTCTATTCTTTTGAAGGGCGATGTTAAATTTGGATAATTTCTGACAATATCGTTCTGCCGTAATTGTCTGATTGGGTTCCAAGAGTTCAAAATATACAATACCCTTTCAATCCCACCAAACACAAAGCATAACTTTTTTTTGTGGATTTCGGCCTTCAAAGTTGTTAATGGGGCTTGTCCAGGTATAGCCCAATGTCTTTTTCTTGTCACGTTGTTGTACACGACCCATTTCTCATCTTACGTTACCAAACGATGCAAAAAAGGTTCACATTTTTGTCTCGCACTCAAAGTAACGCACGTTGAAACACTATCCAATAAATTGGCAGCCGACAATTGATGAGGTATCCAAACGTCGTACCGCGAAACCATCCCCATACCCTTCAAATGTCTTAATACGATTCTTTGGTTGACTCTCATCATCGACGCGATCTCCCTGGTGGTTAGACGTGGATTGGTGCCAATTATGACTTTAAACTTGTCGTCATCAGACTTCAATGGCCGCCCGATATGTGGTTTATCAATTAGTGAAAAATCCCCAGATCGGAATTTTGTAAACCATTTTCGTACCTGTCGAACTTTGATGACATCTGTTCCATACACTTCGCAAATGTTTTTGGTTTTCACACTTGCGGTATTGTCTTTTCGGAATTCATAAAGTAAACAATGACGTAAATGCACTTTATCGACCGACATTTTGAAAAAATACAAGGGCTTTTCACTGTACTCTGGCCAGGCCAAAACTGAATAGAAAGTAGAGGGAAAGCATCCTTTATACAATGAAATCATTTAAAAGAAGATGCTATTCATCATTTTTGAAAAAAAAAATTTTTTTACCTAGGATCATAAAAAACGGCCTTAACTTTTGCACCAACCCAATATATATTTTTTCCAAATATCGGTTAATGTTGATAATATCTCGATATGTACTCATTATGAAATTAAAAAAACCGCATAACTGTGAAATCGCACAAAAAGAGGTTTGGGTGTACATCTATATTCAGCAACAGTTCATGCGGCACTGACATTGTTTTACCGTTTCTAATATGTTTTAAATTTAGCATTCAGAAATTATTATAAAATTATCTTCATACATGTTTCAAATAATTTGGGTGGATACATTGCAAGATATTCTTGATTATGACTAAGCCAACTGCATTTGAGTTAGATCGCAAACAAGATTTCAAGAGATCGTATCCGTGTAAATTATATATAAATCAGCCTTGAAATTATTTTATGTGAATTGTTGCAACCTACAATTTCCTAATCGGTAATCTCCTCTTTAGATATTGTAGAGATACTTATTATTTGATTTTTCGCATGGAATATTTTCACAAATTCAACAATTTGGCCATATCAATTATTTGATATTATCTCATAGAAATTAGTTTTTGAATTGGTATAGAAATTCATTTTAAAACAGCCTCAAGGATTTAAAGGCAGGACCAGTCTACACTTTCATGATTTAAAACGAGCACAGAATGCTGTCAAAATTACTCTTTGATTGTCTTATAGTAAGATAAAAATATTTTTTAAATAAATACATTCTTATATTTTTTGCATTTTGGCATAAGAAAAATGAATCGTCGGAGTGTCAAGATTTTACCTTTCTGTCGCATATTTTATTTCTTCTCTACACACTTTCGAGCGCCCAAAAAATCCCATGAATAATAGATTTACAAAAAGGACAATGCAATAGATTTTTTCGCCGTGCATATAAAATCACACGTGTCAGACCACGTGGAGCGTCGATTTTATAATGGATTTGACGCCCAATATTCTCATATCCAAAGGAAGGGAAGACGTGGGCGGATGGCCATGGTCATAAATCAACCCGAAATGATACCGGCTCTTCCGAAACAAGTGACATTTTTGGGGGATCATCTTAGCGCGATTTATGGCCCGATTTAAATATGTATTTTTTGTTAACCCTTAGGGCGTCGAGCTTTCAGTATATTGCGCTAATATTTAATACGACGAGTCGTGGCTTATTTTAGGGGGACGATGCAATTCAAAATTGGAAGTCAATTCTGCGCATGCGCAGACGTAGTGGATTATTACATAGGAAGCGATATCGGTTATGAATACTAAGCGTATGTCTAGATTATGATTCCTCCAAGTCAACAAGTTCATTTCAATCTCATTATATTATACTACACATGTTCCCAACATGTCATTAGCTCGTGGCGTAATTACACTATGCATGAGATATATTTAAATGCTCCGTCACGATTTCCTTCAGCGAAACAGCCTTAATTCCGTATCCGTTTTTCTAGCCGTAACGATCTATCCAAATTGTATCTAACCATTTTGTTTTCGTGGAGGTGCGTGTCTCATCTTAACGGTTGCCGGTTGGCTATTCTTCGTCTTTTTTGTACTAAGCCTTTGCTAAAACCGGTTTCATCGCTCGGCGGGCATTTTTGACCCAATGACCGAATCGTCACGACTTGGTCGAATCGGTGACCTCACATTACGCGTTCTGACCGCGGTAAAATCTAATACAAAAATCTGGTTCCTCAACGCACTTACACCGCACATACATCGCTCGTTAACATATTTACTCGACAGTTATGTCGGCATATTGACTTGATACACTTCATTATTCATCATTGATCAAATTTACAATACTTTCATAAAATAGCTACAAAACACACACAAGATTTGTCAAATATTGTCGTCGCCTGTCGATAACAAATATTTGATCTCAATGTTCATGATGCTCTTTGGTGGTCATTTTTCACGAATTACTATCGCAGATCAGTTGGACAAACAAACAATTTTTGGTCGTAAAATATTTAACGATCCTGTCAAGGCAGATAACCGAACGCGTACGGATATATTTGATTTATGGAGAAAAATCACATTTTTTGTGGCCAAATTCTATTTGCTGTATCGTAAATTTTCTGCCGGGAATAATAAGGCACGATCGTAAAAGTCATATAAATTGAGCAATTTTGTGGCATTGTTTTAAATAGCAGTGGACAGCTCATGTGGCAATGCTGACGGATGAAAGATGTACACAATATTTATAAAATTGCAAACGAATATATTAATAAATACTTGTTGCGAAGTTATCGGGCAATCCGAATATAATTTCGGCTGAAATTCGCCAAATCGAACAAAATCATTAAAATCGTCTTTGTTTATTCTTGAATCAGTTTGCGTCTTAGGTGCATCGATGTCACTTTGGAGTATTCAACCAGATGCAGTTTTAATAGCAAATTCAAGAAGTTAAAATATTCTTATAATCAAAGATCAAGTGTTGATATAGTTCTTTAGTGCCTGGATTATTAATAGAGTAGACTCTCGATTATCCGGGCTAATGCTGAGGAGGAAGAATAAGGATAACGGGAAAACATAGATAATCCAAATCATCAAATTTCTATATTATATTTCGAATATAATATCATATTTAGATTTATTTATTAATTTACTAGCTGGTACCCGGCGCGTTGCTGCCACAGAAGAAATAGTTCTAAAAATACCATTTGAAATTTGAAAGAGTTATCTTGTTTAATTAGCAATGATATAAATAATGATATTTTTCTGACAATTAATACATTTATTGATATTGAATGATATATAAAGAAAAAAATATTAAAAGCATACATTTTGCTTACTTAATTGTTCTGCTAAGTGCTTTAGGGTAGAGAATAGTTTTGGCTTTTCCGTCTTTAACAAAAACAAATAAATTTCTCGGCTGTCCAACGTGGATTTTCTAGATTCTTCCGCACACTTGAAGTGCCTTGTTGATGGTCATTGAGAATGCAAGTCCAACGGGGAGCTGCAGTCGTCTCTTATCAAATTGCACGTCGGTGGGAATGAGCACATCTTCTCCTTTCGACTTTCCATTAAGAATATATAGTTGTTTCGATGATATTCGGCATCAATTTCTTCATAGTGAGTCTTGTTCCAATTTGTAAGGTGGCACATCAGGAAGATCTGACGAATTTAAAAACTCGATTGGATAGTTAGTAACTTGGTCTGCATTCATGGCGCTATCAATCGATTTGTAGGTAACAGAATCATTTGCAATTTGTTATTGTATTGTGTGGTTGATTTTATTGACGTCGGTGTTTTCTGCTGCCAAAATAGCATGTTCGCAAAGCCAATAATGATTTTTATAATTACTAAAAATCTGCGGAAAAACTTTCTGAATGAGTAAATCGATGGATGGCACAACAACGCAAAAGTTCGATGGAAATGAAATAAACTTGGTAGCATCAACATGCACTTTTCCTTCACCAATGTTCAATAGTCGTTTTAAAAATGTGGCTGCCGACGCATCACGCTACAAATGTACGCGCATATTTGTCTTTAATGTCAGTTTTCGCACGTCTCTCCAAAGATGCGATGCTTTGAGGCAAGCATCAGCTGGTGTCGATGAAAGCATCACTGGAAGAGGTTGTCGAAAGTCGCCACATAATAAAATTAGAGCGCCACCAAACGGTTTTGCATTTGATCGTAAGTCTTTAAGAGTTCGATCAAGCATTGCATTCGTCCCAGATAATCCCCTTGCAAATTTTCAAAACTTTAGCTATGTCAGAAACTTTAGGAATGTTACATGTCAGAGCTTCCAATAAATGCATATTTAATGGCAATTTGAATGCCGAATGCGCTGTTCGTCCACCATCTAATAATGTTGCCGCAATACCTAATGAAGCAAGAGCTAAAGCAATTATATTTTGAGATCGAATGTGAGCCAATAGTAAAGTGATGAGATACGTTTTTCCAGTACCGCCAGGCGCATCAAGGAAGAACAGATCATTTGTAATTGTATCGTAGGTCAATTTTTGTTCCGCAAGCAAAAGTTGTTCGTTTGCTTCGACAAATGCATCCAAATCATTAGCATTGTACTGCTGTTCAAGTGCAGAACGAATTCTTGTTGAATGAATTCTTTGATGTTGATGGTTAAGCAAATGTCTTCGCTCAAATCCTCTCTGAATTTTTACCACAAATCTTTCGGGTTGGGTGACGGACATGTGGTTAAAATGATGGCGAGTAATGTTCTAATTTCCGTTCGACCTTTCTCAATGAAATATGACATTTGACATTAACCAAAAGCATTCTTAAATAGTAACACTCGGCTTTATTTGGATGTAATGTGTAAATACGGCCCAATGCATCAGATGAATACAGATTTCGATAGCCTTCATCACGCATCCCTTGCTTACGTCGTTGAAAATTCTCGGATGTAGTATTTCATGTAAAATAGTTAGGAACTTGTGCGTACCATAATGTCTCTGCAAATACATCTTCTTCACACAGCGCAAGTGTTGGTTCAGCAGCAACATTTCTTGCAGTGTCTGCCTTTGTCCATTTTCGAGATGAACACTGAGATGAACAACATTCGGATTGCTACTATGAATTAGGAAGCTCAAAATAGGCCAAAGAGCCTCGTCACTGCTGATATATCTACCTGTTTGAAATTGAGTTTGAACTCGATCGTTGCGCGCATCAAGTCTTTCAATACTGACTACTGCCATATCACTGCCTATTTGCATGTACAATTTGCACGACAATATCCGACGTTGATATGAGCTTTGAATGTTTTCGATGAAAAAGAAGATCCATATATTGTTGATTTCAACGTCAACATATTGTTATTAAATAAAATAATTATTCATTTGTTTCTTGTTTTTATTTTTTAAATTAAATTTAAATTCAAATCTGGTTAGGTTAGGTTTGTTTGTTTTCATTGTGTCGAAATGAAGGCGTTTTCAATTTACCAATAAATTTGTCCCCCGTTAACAGGATTTAACCTTTATCCATTTTACACTGGGATGCAAACTGTAATCGTAATGAATATCATATTGAAATGCAGCAATATTCAAATCAACATGTACTTTCGATTCTCGTTGCACGTTGGTCGTCTGATTTTGATCGGATAACACTCAAACGTATTTTTTCGATTGTTACGTACGTGAATAAGCGATGAATGAAATGAAGCATTTTAAAAGTGCTTGCGATAAATAATTTGGATATAATTGACTCACGCCGATGGATAACCTGCAAATGACATTGACGTTTGACGTATGTGTTGTATGTGACGACGACACGACGCCTCCTACTGCAACTTGTAGGTACTATATACCTATAGCCTTAGCAACGCATAATCTCAAACACGTCAGAATCAACAACTTTCACACATTAAGTTTTGAATTAAAAATCTACTGTAAGTTAATTGTACTATGCCTATGTCACCCCCTGATCCCTTGGCAATAAGTGGACCAAGTTTTGTCTCAATCCGATGAACGCGCATATCAACCCATTTCGCCCGAGCATTAGACGGGAAACGCAACTTATTTTTATATATTAGATTTAAAATATAAAAAAATATATAATGTTTTGATATAATTCAACGCCGTTTTTTTTATTATTTTCTTTTTTCATTATTTACTTAATTTTCTTCAGAATGTTTCCATGCCAAGACGAATATTTCTCCATGATCCTCAAGTGTTTCTAGCTTTACTTATGACCAAGATTGTGTTATTCTATTTATAGCATCTAAGGTTGTAATTTTTTTTCAGAAATTGATCAAGTTGTCATCTTAATTAGCAAGAGTTTTCAGAAGACTGACGATAAAGACGTTTCATTGATGCTATAAAGTCTTGATCCATGAGCTGGATCAAAGATGTCTGCTTGATGTTTTCATTATTCTTTCGTTCGGATGAGAAATAGCAGAGAAAGCAATCCTTTATTTTTTTAAAATCTTGCACCTCTGGAACCCATTTATTATTGAACAAATTTAAAAAAATCTCCCTGTCCATTCGTACTCCTTTTTGGCTATAATAATCGATAAAAATATTTTTCATTGGGGTTTCCTTAAAAGGCCGAGTCGTTTTAAGAAACAAGAGACCAGAATTTAGCTCATCCTTATCGCTTTAAAGGGTTTTGTTTCTTTTGAGTATTATATTTTTTAATATTGTATCTCATAATCATATAAGATTTTTTTTTTAAATAATTAATATTTTTTAGGCGCGAATAATCCGCACCCGGATAATTGAGAGAATAATGTATCTCGAATAAATATTAATCTGATTTCATGGATCTTCAATAATCAAAATCTCGTTTAGGTTATTTTATATGACTATTTCACTGCATAGTAAATTTCCGATGATTTGAAATTCCGGAGGGAAAAATCGATTTTCAAATGATTGAGGACTCCATAAATTCGAAAAAATATTTTATTTAAACTTTTAATTAAATAATGCAATTAATCATTATAGTTAATGTAATAAAATTTTTCGCAGATTTTTGGAAATAGTTTTACGCGATGTAGGCAATTATCGCGTAAATATATTTTCATGCATTAATGTTTTTTACAAAATTCAAATTCAAAGGGATTGAAGCTTATTTTGAATATTGAAATAGCAATGTGAAAAACGAATAATTTTTATTGCGAACGTCGCGTTGTTATTGCGACCTTTGAATACTAAGGTCGTTGCCAGATTTAATTCAATCTATGGAAATAGCGAATGATTTGTTATTTTAAATAAGAAACAATGATGTAAATCATGCAGCCTTGTGATGATGAATTGAGAGCGATGTTGCTTTTGCATGATATTTGCGCTGAAAAAACCCACACATTCCGTAGTCCAATGTCCGAGATAAAAATTATGAAAAAAGGCTGAATACCTTCTACAGTAATCTCTTCTGTTGCGAAACATCATTGTGTTGGAAATAATAGTGTGTTAGGAGCAATTTTTATTTTCTTAGAGCATTCTTCGAGTGACTCCCACGACCCATTTCGCACGAAACTCAACCGGCAAACCTGGTTAAATATTGCATCAAATGTATCATTGTATTGAATTAAGCGTGTACTGTTATTTTGCCAAAAGGGCACGCACTGGTAATGAAAGTCTTGGCGAGACATATAATGAAGAAAAACCGTGACGAAGACAATGACTGCAGAAGAGAGAAATCTTTGAAAATTGTCAAGAGACAAAGAAACGTTTAACATAAATTCTCGCTGCCGTATCCATTGCGTCTTCGACGATTAAGCTCAATTTCTCATCAATGGTCTTCGCATTATTTTGCAATTAATGTCGCATGCTCGATGAGCGATTCACCGCCCAAAAAAATCGTCATTGAATTACTCTGAAGAAATATTAATAATCCTGAGTGTTTGTTGATTATGTCAAATTTCAGAGGTCTTAATATCCCTCGACACCCCATCGGCACGAAATGTTCCCCGAGTGTTTCAATATTGATAGATCGGCTGTCGGACAAATAAACGCGCATTGTTTACATCGAATTAAAGCCATCCAAATTGGAACGTATTTATCTTCAACTTAACATCAAAGAACCCCATCCAAAACGTAGTGGGCTCATCACAAATTCTGCCAATCTGCAAATCGTGCTCTATCAAAATAGCACACAGCCTGTTTATTTACTTGCTTGTTAATCACCATAACGAATATATTCGTTAATTTCTTTACTATCGCATATTACAATGGTCGATTTTGTAAACATAAACCTATTGTGTTGTAAGCGCTCGGTTTGATATCTGTGTATTTTTTGTGTTGAAAAAAAAAAATGATTGATTGCCCGGAATATTTGTAGAGATTTCTTTCGTGGTACAATTATTCTTGTGCATACAACGAAAACGAAATTCAATATAAAAATAAACATCATCATCATCATTATCGCGATGACGAAATCCACTGTAGAGCTTGAGACTTTCAAACTCGGTTTATATATAATATCTTCCAGAGTTTGTATTTCCGGTTTTTGGTAAACCGTTTTACCTGTTTCTAACTGATGTTAGGGGTTACTTCGTGGGAAACTCTTGCGAGTTATTTATGACTACTCTTATGCTCTACTCATGCATAAGATGTATAAGCGTATACATTTTAGAACAGAGATTATTTGCATATTCAAAAATTTAGATAGAAATTGTTTTCCAGAAATAAAACCATAAGTACACAGCAAAATATTTTAAAGCAATATAATACCTAATTGACCAATATTAATTTCTACTTGACGTTTGTTTATTAATCGGTAATATAATTTCCTGGTAATTTTGCACGCCTCAGTCGCTTTAAATCTCTCTAACATAATTTCGATCAAGTATTGATATAAAGAAGAAAATCAGAATCATAACATGGTTATATGGTTTTGCAAAAACGTCGTGTAATACAAATCCGTGTTATACAAGGTTTGAAGTTCATACAAAATTAGGATTTGTGTTCCAACAAAATATCGAAGATAGTTTATTAAATTAATTGATAATTTTTTTTTTAATAACATAGCATTCATTCATCATCGCTATCACTTATAAATTCTATACGTTTTCTGTTGTGTGTTTCCATTATCAGAGAACTCATATTAACATTTCGACTATTTTGTCTTTGTTCAACGTAAGATCCTTCAATATTTCTTGGATGTTAAGAAAATCCATGTCACCAAAACCTTCTCCACCAATATTACGACAAATGTTTATTGTACTTTGGTTTTCATATTCTATTGATGGTAAAACATTTTCTTCAGAGACTACTTTTGGCGACAGCTTTTTCCAGCAAGAATTTAAAGTGTATTGTTTTATTTCTTTAACGGATGTAGAAACAATGTCGACACAATTTCGAATAGAATTTATTTCTAGGCTTGTGGAAGTGTTAAATTTTCATGTTGTTCAATGTGTTCTAATATATTTCAAATGTTCTACGAATATTATAAGTATAAATTGGATTATAGACGTATTATTTGGCAGTAAAAATTATATTTTTTAGCTTTGCATTAAAAACTTAAATATCAATTTAAAATCTTAATTTGTTTAATATTACTAGTGCTGCAAGAAATCTTATTTATTTGTCATTACAAATTTGGACGGGATGAGCCAGACTAAGTGTTACCAATTTAAAATGCTGTAGCATTTCTTAATTTGCAATATTTCGATAAAATAAAGTTTTCAACGATATTTCATGAATTGAAAGTCGCCAGGATATTCTTTCTGCGTCTTTTCAATTTGCCTTTTCTTGGTTGAGTTAGGATAATATATTTTTTTAGATAGGATCCTTGTGGAAAATGCGAAATTATTTTCAAACGATATTTTAATGATACGTTGAGCCTTTTTAACGAAGATATATCTTGTACATTTTTAATGGAAATCTGTGTAATATAGTATTTAAATACATGAGTAATTTTAAATTGAAGACTGTTTACTGGGAGTTTTCTCAATGAATCCAACATGTAACATGAATGCTTAATATACTGAATTATCTTATAGTTTTTCCTTTATTTTTAGGTCCGTGCTATAATACGTGCATTTTTTATGAATTGTTTCATTTACTTGGTGTTGACCTTTTTCGGGTAAAATAGTGGTACAAGATCGAGCATCGGAATGCAGATAGGATCGCAATTGCTTTCTAGGACAATTGAGTCAAAAAGTACTGCGATCTTTGAACTTGTAGTTGCTCAGTCTGCATTACAAGTCATAACTGTTGTATCGGAGATAGAAGTCCGCCTGGGTGCTTATGGTAATCAAAAAACTTGTATGGCAAAGTCATAAATTTCGTCGGACGGTTATTGCGCGATATGTCAAAATTTTATAGACGGTTTCAATAATGCATTTCTTGCACCACGAATCCATTTTTCAGCGAGTCTGCGGATGAAATATTACAACAGTACCTGTCGAGAGCATGTTCAAGTATCGAATTTTATTGCTCTTGCGTACTTGTTCGAGTGGCAAATATTTTCATTCGCTAGACGTGCTTGAAGGACGATTTAAATGCTCTCAAAAGGACATTTTTGTGGAAAACTTTAATTAAGAAATGTGGATAAATATTATCCTCGAGGTCTTACGTTTATTTTATTGAATTTACTTTATTACACGAAATTAATTATATTTTTCCATTAACGTAATATAATATATCAAAAGGCCGTCATATGATTAAGGGACTGTATACGTCGTATAAGAAGTGTTTGTGGCGACTGAATAACTGTATTTTCTTTAAGTGCCATATTAGAGAGAGTGGGCAAGAATTCAACATTGATCTTTAACCGTTTTTTTTTCATCTCAATATTAATTCTCGACACACGTGTGCTGATTAATCGTAAATGGTATACATTTTTAATCAGATTGAAATCTGAGGGTTCGCTGGGAAAAGTTTTCATAAAGCGATGGGGTGAGTCGGATAAGGGTTGGATTTTCTAAGACCGGATGCGATCTGCCCCATAAGAGGTTTAATACTATAACTATAGGGAATAGACCCGTACACAACTCAATTACCAAATCGATCTCGTAATGAATTAAATTACTCCTAAACGTTAAACAAGACCGCAGCTAACTCAATTCTTTCCAATCTGCTTTAGCATTTAAATCACGCAAACTTTCTTTCTAGCCAAAAAAATTGAAACATCATAAAAGCCTCGTTTTTCCTCGTCGCACTCTATCGAGGCTATTGGGTAAATTGACGATTTTGCATCTTTTATTCAAGCAGAATTTAGATAGATTGTAAGAAGCGATTGTCGCTAAGTAGCGGCGTAAATCGGGTCATCTCTTCGGAAACGGGTACGCATGCCGTGGATTTCTCGTACCTGATCCGCAACACAATTGCTCGATTTTACGCCACGAACACTTTCGAGACGTTCTGCGAGTCTTTATGCAACATCGCGATTTGAGATGTCATATTTAACAGCGTACATAGTTGCGATATGGTTGCGGATCACTTGACTACAAACAGGTAATTCCTGCGACCGCCTCTGCTTATATTACCTGACGCAAGAGCGAGACGACGCTATCCGGCGGCGCGAGATGCACATATGTAGTTCAATGACTCCACATGGTGAAGTACTAAACTCTTGGTCAGAGGCCTATTTATGCCTGACATGCATAACTTCGTGACAAGAACGAGCCAACGAATGTCGAGCACGTGGGAAAATCATCTGATAGGAGAGAAGAAAAATCATTTTTAAATGCCAAAATACCATCAACTATGATTTTAAACAGGACTTCGAACCGTTATTTCACTTTGGATTTGGTTACGTTCCAAATATTTATATCGGTTCAGTTATGGTTTTACTTTTGAGAAAAATAACGGTTTAACCGGAAAAAATGATATTTTGTATTTTTTTTTGAGTTAGGGACTATAGTGACATATTTACTAATTATGTATTAAATTGTTGAAAAGAGAAAATCTACACAGAACAATGATGACATTGACACTGGGTATACTGTTTCTTCCAAATAAAAGAGCGATTTTGGGTCATATCGAAAATCGCAACGAAAATTATCGTACAACGATGATAATTTATAATTAAATTATACTAGTGGATGTCTGGTATTTGAGATGCCAGATATCAGAATTCTTAAAATTTTACCAATACTGCAAGACGTCCTTTAAATGTTACCAAAAATGTTAACAAAGAAAATAAGTTCTGCATCGAAATATCTAAAAGGTTAATAAGACTGTAAGTAAGAAATTTATAACATTTAAAGCGTTCATAATATGGTTGTACAGATGTTCGATTAAAGTCCCATGTACTGAGAGAGTTTCCAACTCATTTGTTCCATTCAGCAAATGAAGTAGAATGGATTGCTTTATTCACATTTCTCTAATCTACATCGATCTACTTTATATATTTATAACGAGAACAATTATATCTTGGTTGAGAAACATACGCAAGTGGACGGGACTATATTAATAATAGCGTAATTGCATCGTTTGTCTGTTCTTTGTATTTCTATGAGAATGGTTTAAAATTTAATAAAATGCTAATGCTGAATATGAAATAGGATATGCTGGTTCCAAGTGAGCTACATTGAATGATATTTATTTTAATAATACTTCAATGGGTCTTTATACTTAAAATAAAAAGTAAAAATGGGGTATAGTTTTTATTTTTACTTTCTTAAAGTGAAATTATTCTTAGTCAATAGATGTCTGTATTTTTGTGTATTTTCTATGTTTACGTAAAGAAATGAACTAATATTGTGTGCTATCGACAATGTTTATTTATTTATGTACAGAATTCATACACGCTGCGGCGGTCCTGACTAGGGAATCCAATCCCGAGCCAAAATTTCGATCCCGGGATTTCGGGATTTCATTAGACAATCCCGGGACCAGTCCCGGGATCCCGGGATTGGGACTTTCAATATTTTAAGAAATTACCTTGATGAATTTGATCAAAAATTACTAATCAGTCCATTTGTTCAATATAAAAAATCACTTGAAAGCCAAAGAATTTTATTTTTTTAAGAAAAGATAATAATACAATTCAAAAATAGATAAATAAAACACTAAAAAATTCAAATATTATTTTGAAAATATGCCCGAAGTAACATTAACATTAAACATTTGTGTTTCGTCATTTAGTCTGGATCTGACTTTGGAAGTCAGACAACTTGCTGCTGAAAATGCACGCTCAGCCTCCACACTCGTTGGAGGTATCGTCATCAGATATTTAAATGCTAGTTCGAGTTGATGATCGCGTGAGCCCTCATTTTCGTATAACACCATCAATGTGAATGATAAAATTTTTTTCTGCTGAGACACGGACTAAAAATCGCAAAATTCCCGATTTCCCGACAAATTATTTATTTCCGTCAGTGCAGATGAATACTTACATACTATAATACTTTAATGTGATTTGTAATTATATTACGGAGGAATACAAAAAATCTGAACCCCGTATCTATTATATTTCATATCGATATTCCCATTATTAGAATCGAGGTGTAGTAAATACATCACCGGTAGGGAAAGGTTAATATGACAATTTGAAAATTATATATGTACTGTTTTTATATGTATACATAGACTAGACAGTTACTGACCCTAGGCGTCTGTCTAATCTCGCCAATTAGTAGTTACGCCACTGTTTCCAAGCGTCCAGATTTCGTCGGGAATGTCTCGATTTAGTAGCCTTCATCGTGTTGGTGAGGTGTACGATTTCTGTTAGATAAAAATTTCAATCCCGGGATTACGTTTTCTAATCCCGGGATTCTTAAGTACCTAAAACTGTCCGGGATCCCGGGATTGGATTCCCTAGTCCTGACAAATAAGTGAATTTATACAAATATAAAGTGGCAGACATACAAATATAGCATATTAATTTATGATGATTTAAAATTAGCTCACTACTCAAAGGTTTAAATCATCATAAAGTGGTCTATGTAATATGCACTTTTATAAAAACTCGCAAATCAATTTATATGTTGGCGTATGTCTAGGGGTATGTTTGAATCTGTTGACATGTTTTTGATTGTTCAAATTTGCATTGCTAATTCAGCAATTCACCCAAATATATTTTTAGCTCAGATTATTGTTTATCTGACTGTGATCTGCGTGACTAGATTTTCGCTATCGAAATTCCACCAGTGACACATTCAAGTTCACGGTTCATCAAATGCAGCCGCGTGCATGCAAAACACGTCCGCGGAGAGCGCGTATAACGCGGTTCGCTTGTGTATGAATTTCGAATTAGTTGTGAGTTTTTATCAGTTTCTAACGCATTAAAGTTCACGAGCAATTAAGGAATTGCATATTCATGTTGGATCCACCGCCCACTTTTAATTGCACGGTTTCACTGTCCTGCGTTATACCGTGGGGCTCGGCTGTTGTGAATTATGAAATTTAATTGACACCTCCACCCTCCCCATTTTTTGAACGTCCACATAGTCCAATGGCAATGGAGGTTTTTCTATTATTTTGGGAACGAACAGACCGAACGGTTTGCATCGACGTATTTGTGACGAACGACCGGAAACAATTTGTACGTTCGCTTTGTGTAAACGGTTGTTAGACCGTGAATTTGTGATGTTTAATTTATTTGTACGACCGAGTGTACGGTTCATAACACAAAAGAGTCCTATCGCTTCGATTGAAAAATGTATAGACTTCCAAAAAAATGCGGTATTCGGTTATTTCAAGGTTGTTTGAATTTTTCAATGGATTGATGTTTAAAATTGTATGTTTTTTCGTCATTGTCGATAAAGATCATTTGGCGTTGGAAAATACTAGCGCAACGATTTTGTGTTTTTTTGTGATCAATCAAAGCTTTTGGTAATGCATCCCGAGCCAAATTTAGCATAGAACGTAGGCAGATAACTAAAATCCACTTATCTGTCAGGACCGTTGCAGCGTATATGAAGTTTGTACATAAATAAATAAATACTGTCGATAGCACACACTATAGTATATACATTTGGGTTAACGATCTATACAATCGTACGATATACGCAAGACACTTTCTCCGTCTCTTTTTCTCTCCAATTTCAACATGCAAGACACTCTCCGTCTCTGTCTGTTTTCGAGTTCAATGTGTAAGAATGCTCTTTATGAGTCAATGGAATTCGGACACAACATTGTGTCTTACCTCTTTGAGGGGTTAAGGACTTCTCTTGCATCTCTGTCTGTTTCTGTCATAATGTCCAATTTGTCATGCATCTTAAATAAATATTCTAAGGAAGATGAATTTATTACCAATGAACCTTCTAAATTGCATATTTAAAAAAACTAATAATATCCGATAATAATGTGTGTTATATGGATTGCTCAAGCGAGACGGCGGCTTACGACGAAGCTGTCGATTGACGCTTCGCAGCACATGTCCATGACCTCCCGATTGGACATAATAGATTCATAACGCGTGTTTTTAGAAATACCAGTCACTCAAAGGTTGCTCTGCCCGACTTTATTGCCTCAGTATAAATTTTTCAGGAACGGGATATTAGTTTAAATTTACATCCAAGACAATCGATGGGAAATGTACATACTTCCATTTCTATCTAATTTCCTATTTTTTTGCACAGTCTTGATTTGATTTGAACCTTTATAATACGATTCCAGAAATTAGCCTATTAACATTTGGTTTATTGGTTTTGGAGAGAGTTGCATAAAATAAATTCAGAAAATATATCCTTTTGATCTTCTTTGGCATAAGTTTTAGTTTTTTTTAATGGCCGCTTAAACGAGTCGCCCACTTTAATTAAAAGTCTCCCCCCACGAGTCAGAGCTTCTCAAACGTTATAACCTTGCCGTTGGAAATAGATGGCGTTTGATAATTATGTGACATGTGTAGATGTTTACGTTTCGAGTGTAACAAGATACTAAGTAAGCGTGAATAGGGTGCGGTCTGTTTGAGCCCGTTACAGTTAACAAGTGACAAACGCCCTCGCAAACTATGCTCCCTAATTCCGAAGAATTTATCATGTCGTATATTTCCCGGGTCCATTGTGCTGCGACTTGACATCGCCGGGAGTGCACACAATGAGGTCTAATCCTGCCCGCAGCCTCCAGCCCGTTCCGGGCTTTCCAACTTTCGCACTTGTGGAATAGACGCAAATCCACTTTCGCACAACTCGCCGAATCCCTTAAATCCGACCCGATAGAAGAAAATTCAATGTAAACCTCTCGTACTCGTACAAAAGTTGAATTCGTAAATTATGCCCGCACTTTGGATTATTCAAAACTAGCTGAAAACTCCGCCCGTGGCGGCCTACGCGCTCTGCTTCAGAGATTTCAGCTACTGACGGATGAAGCGGCGCAGTGAGTGTTATAAAAACACCATTATCCCATTAGAGCCACTTCATATTCTGCCAGGATCCTTTTTTCATTAAAGACCAACAAAATAACAATCGCATCCTAATAAATACATATATTTGCATTCACACAATCTCAATTATGAAATGTTTCCAAGTCAAAACGTCCCACAACAAACAATAAACGACACGCACAATTAAAGCAATTTGGATCCTTATAAGAAATTTTAAAAAATTAAAGTGCATTTGTGAAGAGAAATTTATGACATATTCTGATTCAGCGAAGAAAAAAATCACTAATTATGCAACATTTATCATATGAAATAATTATTCTTTGTAATTATTGTACACAACCAGCGCTCAGATAATGTGAAAATATTAATTTTTATGAGCCATAATTTAATTGTTTGCCAAAATTAGTCTAGATATGAGTGACATGTCAGGTGAATATAGCAAATGAAAGAGAACTTTGTATTTCAACTGAAATAAATTTGCACGCTAAATGAAAAAGCGTTTTGCATTTGTTATGCAGAAATATCAGCCCACTCTTTTCATTTGGTGAAAAATATTTAAGACGCAATTTCGCAAAGTTCTCTGCAGTTAGACTTTGCTTTGATAGTTTTGACATGACCTTCCTAGGATAAAGTCTCGTATTTGCATATTGTTTTTGAGTCTCTTAGCGATCTATTTTGTATGGTCATCATAACAGTATGTTTGTTATGCAAATAAGAGAATACATGTACCATTTATGCCCGAAAGAAAATCGGACGTTTCTTATGAAAACATCAGACATATTGAATGTGCTTATTTTGTATTGCTCTGAGTTTAATAAGATAAAAATAATGACAATTATGGCAACAATGGCTTTATTAAAATAAATTTGATTTGAGGAGCAATGTTGACATTTATATCAAATTGTTAATGATTCCAAGAAAACGATACATGTGAAAGTGATAAGGTATAAATTGTATTTATGTTCGTTTTAAGAATCAATGCATTTTGACCCGGATATTTGAAGAAGTTTATTTTTGTTTTCGTATATTTTTAAATTAGCTTAAATGACGGATGATAAAAAGAATCTGCACACATTGCGATGCTTTCGCCGTATTTTTTTTTATCAAATCGAGCACAAAATTCTCCCCGTATTATGTCCCCAAACAAATTTGAGACTGTAGGAGTTATTTAGGAGGACATTTCGAGGATGCTCAAATATTCAAGCGGCAGTAACTCGAGATACTCTCCGCCAGAGTATCCTCTATTTTTTGACAGACGTTAAAAGATAGCTCGTCTTCATTTCTCGGTTGTGAATTTATATATGATTTCACCTGGCATAAATAAAGAGCGCATTTGAATACGTTCTTTTGAATGTTTCACACAGCCGCTGCAATGATTTATCGATCGTTTGATGAACACGGCCGGGAATAATTGATGGCTCAATTTATGTTAAATTATGTGGCAGTAAATCTGACCGTTTTCTGCGTATCTGTCATGTGGCGTAATTGTAGTTCATTTGGTGATGAGCGCTCTTTGGATGTGCAGTAAAATACCTTAATGGCGCCCTTGACATTTGTTTCGTTGAGGCAATGAAAATATTTTAGCCAGGACCTTAACCTTTTCGTTAGTGAGCAAATTTAAAATCGATGAAGTCGTTGTTGTCATAATCGCTTTACACCGATTACTTTCTGTCAGCTCCTAATCAGCGTAAGACAATCTTCAATTCGAGGCAGAGTCAATTGTAAATGAACACTTGATAGTGAATACAAGACCACGTCATTTCTTTACATAATCAATGCACAAAAAATCGATTCATTTGCTCCTCCTTTAGAAGGAAATGATAATTGAACAAAGACTCATTCAACACGCAACGAAGAACGGCAAGCAGTTAAATAAACAAACACTCTCGATAACACACAATATTCGGTAATTTCTTTGCGTAAACAAATAACACACTTGAAATCATTATAAGTCGATAAATTTGGGTTTAACGATCTATACAATCATGCGATGCATATGAAGAAGCTCTCCGTCTCAGTCTCCCGAACTGCGCTAAGTTCTCTCTGTCTCTGTCCGCCTCGGAGCTTCAATGCACAAGAGTGCTCTTTCTGAATAGTGAAGGTCAAAACGGATATTTCCGTAAGTACTCCCATACAGGTTAAATACATCTTCAACCCTAAGACAATTCATCAAACTGCACTTAAAAATCGTGTATCATCATTATTATCGTATAAAAATAAAATGCGTGAGATTCTTGCTTGATATAAATTAGAATGTTTTGTATTGTTCCCCCCCCCCCTCAATTGTTAATGGAATTGTTTGCTATAAAATTAAGCTTTGTTTATGTAATATATAATAAAATTGCCAAGCTACTGGTCTAGTGGTTGCTTTATGCTACGTATAAACACACACACAGTATATACAGCATGGGGCATGCGTGTGGCGTGTCTATGATATAAGCAACGGAGACAGAGAAGAAATTATTTTTCCTCTCTTTCCGATCAACTGCCAATTGTATCAGGTTAGTCCAATAGTTCGTGCGCATTTTTGGGAATTTTTAAATAGTGTTTAAATTCCACAATAGGAAAACATACTGAAATATGTTTTCCTATTGTGGCTTCCTAATGCCTTTCATACGTTGTTAAGCTAAGATAGAAATATTTTAAATGGAATTTTAAATAGGATATGCTCTATCGATTAGCAGTGGAATTATTATTAATCTTAAATGATATTTTAATCACTGTTACAAATCGTTAATGGCATAGCAGATCTATCAAAAAGCCATGCAGTCGAAAATGAAAGTTAAAGTGTCAAATTCAATTTGAATGGCTTTTGAATATGCGTTCCCACGGATACACATCCAATCAATCGCAAGGTCTGTAATACACCGATCCATTTAGCTGTTCGATCATGCGTTTAACTTTA
This sequence comes from Stenopsyche tienmushanensis, assembly GCA_008973525.1. Taxonomy (NCBI): domain Eukaryota; kingdom Metazoa; phylum Arthropoda; class Insecta; order Trichoptera; family Stenopsychidae; genus Stenopsyche; species Stenopsyche tienmushanensis. Next base: position 925,536 of record WACJ01000025.1, read on the forward strand.
GAATATATCGCAATTAAAAATTTGAAAAAATCTAGTGTTTTATATTTTTTAATGCCTAAAATAATATATAAAATATGCGATGCATTATTTTAATGTAGACCTTTTTGCCACTCTGATAAAAGCATCCATAGTGTTGAGAACCATCGGTATTTTTCGCACAACTCGACGGGGTTTGTAAAGGACTCGGGATTTGCATTAAAAATGCTTAAAATAATAGGATTACCTTAATTCTGTGAACCCGGCGAAGCTTTCCTCGTCCAGCGGTTTACGAGATTTTCCCCCCATTTCAATTTTAAATAGCCCGACATTTACGCTATCTATTTAGATTTTTCCTTTTCTTTGTTTCCATTGTTGGCCATCAAAACCTGCGGTAAAAATGAATTATCGACGAGCGCTATATATTCACTTTTTCGAAATTAAAAACCTCCTCGCCGAGTTGGGGCGTTTTATCGTCCGCATCGCTAACGGGGTCGTAATTGCCCCGGGAATATCGCCAGGTTGTTTATTTTCAAATTACACCCGGTTAACTAATCTGGGAAGAATATGAGGAGCTTCGGATCGAGTGCCATGTCTGTATGCCGTTTAGGTGTGCGTATTTTTAGCGAATTTATTCGATATGAAACGTTTTGATGGTGAACTTTTCGTCATTTTTCACTTAGTCTCCTTCTTGGAAAAATTTTTCGTGAAGTTTTGGCGAACCGCAAAGTTGAAATCCTTATAGTGAGCGAAATCTTTCTCATATCCTTGTACCGTTAGTGGCCACCTGGGACTTGTTACTTTGTTCGGAAGAATGATACTTATATGCCATGGGGTTATTCATACTTTTTTCGATCAGGCTGGCGTTTTAAATCTAAAGAAAAATGATTAATCCTCACCACCAAAAATATGTTTGATTACCTGATTTTCATATTCAATTGCAAACTTATAATTTTTAGCAATTTGGCTTTAACTAACTAATGCAAGAAATATTTTTGTATTCAAAGTGTAAATAATGCACGACAAAATTTAATAACAAGAATTCTTGTACTTCCATAAGGTGCCCTTCAATGAAATCATTGTGGTTCTTATTCGCTATCTTTTCATGATAAACCCCTTAAGCATAAAAACTTTTTATCCATCGTATAAAGAATTCTACTAAAGTGTTCTTACGACACGTTCATCCCGACGGCTTATGGGATTATCATTAATAAAAAACTCGTCGATATGTCCATATGGGTTAGATAGTAAGGATTCCTTCCTTATTCATAAATGAAGCTCCTCTTCTACAGTATTACATATTACTAAGGTATATTCTGTGGTTATAAATGCTATATTTCATGCTTAATCATTTTGCTAATATATTATTAAAGCAGCTATTAGCAAACAAATGCATATATGTTATTAGGGGAATACATATATAAATGCATTATAAGAGCATCATGATGATCCAATGCTAGTTGTGTTGATTCTAGCATTTCGTATTGTTCGGTAAACTTCTTGATCTGAGTAATAATCCAGACGCATCTTCGTTCGGTCCATATTTGCATATGCATTTTGAACAATGGCCAGCATCCAATGTAAGTTCACCCCCGCTGAATTATATATAAGACTTAATATTCCGCTCCTTTATATTTCCCCAGAGTTGTTGCAGTGAAAATTTACTACACGGAAAATGTAGCGCTTTAGTGAATTTTCCTTTTTCGCATTTCGTTCAAGCATTGTTTTCAGACAATGCATTTGCCAGGGACCGCATAACTTGCGACTATTTAACCCTTGTCTCGAGATTATGTTTTCATCCCCGGATACGAACGCATCGGGAGCGATTTCAGCCTTATTGAAAATTCCTCTTCGTTCAGGTGCTTATAACGTACGAAGCGGAATACTGTACATCTATTATCTGCACATTTTGATGTTATGCTCTGGGCGCTACTATTCGTCTTGTAAATCTGCAGCTGCAGTTCGTGGAAGGCTCTCACAGCTCTTTTGCATGCCATTTCATTTCGAATAAATTTAAATGTCGCCTTTGAGATTCAGACTTTTGTCTTGGGATGCATAAAAAGTAAATATTCCTTGGTGACGGCTTTGAATAAATATTTATGAAAAATCCGAGATTTTAATAATAATCAGTAGCCGCCCCTGGGTATCATTGTCAGAGATCTGAGAAAATATTCATGAAAAATACTTAAATTGAATGAAAATTAAATTTGATGCACATATGCATTTGCATGCATAAGTGGTTAGGTGGAGGTTTAAACATAGACAGAGGGGTGCATTTGTTTTGCGCAGACCCTGAAGGGTAACGAAATATGCAAAATTTGGCAGGGTAAATGGAATGTTCAAGGGATAAAATAGGAGGAGTATACTTTCTTCATGTTTCTTGAGTGCAACTAAACTAAATTTTGAACGAAAAATATAAATATGAAAAATGAGGTGTAGAAGGAAAGATTGTCTATTTTTTCATAATATTGTTAAGCGAAAAGAAAGACATACACCCAAACCTCTTTTTGTGCGACTTTTTTTGGTGCGATTTCGAAGTTATGCGGTTTTTTTAAAATTAAATAAAGAGTACGTATCGATATATTTAGGATAAAATAGGAAATTAATCATCAACACTAAACCGAAATTCGGAAAAAAATATAATTTAGGACTATGTAAATCATATTGCATCTGCTATCGCTGAATATGCGATGACGCCCTTTATTCTAGTTTAGAATTGCGAAAAAAATAATTTGGTTTTTTTTTTTGCATTTTTCCAATGTTTCGACTATTAAATACATTATCCAAAGGAATTTACAAAATTCCAACAACATGAAATCTTAAACATTTCTCATGTACCAATTATTGCCATAATTTCAGTGGATATGCAATATTATAACTGTCAGTTGAAATAACATACTGTTAAAGTCTTCCTAAGGAGAGCCCATAATATATATGCAGTTGTTCTTTAACAGCTCCCGGTTCTATCCCGTGCAATTAAGTTCAAAAATACATATTTTTTTCCTTTGCCTATTGAACATCCCTGGCACTCACTATCAAATTTGTTTGACACCCTGAGATATTAAAACGCGGTGGAATTTATTGTAGCTTCCCGGAGCATAAGAGGAAATTTTTCGTAACTTATTTTCCGTCTACTCAGAAAATCAAGAAAAGGTATCAAGTGAGGAATATGAGAGGTTCCCGCGGGAGACAGGTCGACTTGCGCCGTATGATGTCAGTTACCACTTAATCTTCGCGAACACTATTCTTTCAGCTCGGGCGAAAAATTGCACGCCACATTCCGAAAATTTCAATCCGAAATACGTCGATGCGATCGTAGTTTCATAAAAATAAAACGCGTTGGACGCGTTTAACCCGCAGTTCACCGCTTTGCGCAGTCGTCGACGTATGAAAACACAGCGAGGACATAATTCTTAATAGCGTAGCGAGACAATGGCAACGACGAGAGTATAGTAACAATTCATTGCGAAATATTATCTTAGTCTTTGGTTAATTAACTAGAAAAAGCAAGATAAGCCTTTAGGAAATATTTGCGGCCATGAAAATGTTTTAACTTGTTTCTTTCTTGAATTATTAATATTAGCTTACCGCTGTGAATCACAGTAAAAAGAGAATTTATATCCAGTTTGATTAATGTGTTTTGAGTAACAAAAAAATACCCTCTGCAATTTATATTTTTGCGATTTTAATTTCATGCATAGTTTCTTAAATAAGCCGTCATTTGGATGGAACGTACCAAAACTAAAAAAGAGCTATTCGGTTTTTAAATTGATGGCCTTTGAAGAAAAATTGTATTCATTTTCATACAATTTAGGCGATTATAGTACGTCATGGACGACGAAAAAGGTCCTCTTTGATCATGAAATCTCGCAAATCCCATTGTTATGATCTTCACTGAAGAGTACCACAATGATACGTTTCATTGCATTCAACGATAGCTATGTGCTTGTTCTTTTTTTTTATTAATACAGACATTTTTATTTAAAACGACGTTATTTTATATATGCTGACATAAACATATTTTGAAAAGGCCATTTTAGGATGTTGCTTTAACACATTCTCAATAAATTCGTAGGATTTATTTGGGTAGAAATTGTTTCTATTCCTAAAAAAACGAAGAAAACTATAACGTTATAATATTTGTAGTCTTTGAAAATTGATGATTTTGAAGAATCAAATTTAAAAGATCATATTTTCATATGAAATGTCCGCTTTTGTTAAACTTAAATATAAATTCTCTCTTCTGTAATATGATCACTCCATCCGCACATGTTCATTAAGTAGAGAAGACTGCTTGAGACGCACTTGTTAATAATTTGGAATTCCCTGCAAGGATTTGCTGCGATGGTTTCGCTAGAATGCAAGGATGAATAATAAATGACACCTTCACTAGACCACCATACAATCACCATAACTTTCCTAGAATGAAGCCCCCCCTTTTCCATGCTCGTCTTGGAACTTCAGCACGATTTAGCCATTGTCTTCTTCTTTGTCGGACTAACAATACGCTTAAAAATAGCCTCTTGATAAGTAAATAAAGCCTGCCCATAGATATTGGATTTTTTTCCACTGGGAATTGGTTAAATCGTGCGGAACTTGTCTATAGAGCTATTTTAGTTTTTAAATTCGATTAATCTAATTGAATAACAAGTAGCAAGCTGCTGCATAATAATCGATAAATCCTGTTTAAATTTCTTTATAGTATGAAAATGAATAATACTCATGGCTTAAACAATTATATTTTTTTCAAAGATTGCGCCCGTAATTTTCGGCTTATTTTATACAAACGCGCGTATATATGAGAATAATGTGAATTAATTTGTGAGCGCTTTAGAATATTGTTCGAATTATAATTTGACATCGCTATATTTTGTGCTTGGGAATTTCGCGAAAAATTGGATTTTGGGCTTAGGAAAATTCAAAAATATCGAAAATTTCCTCTCGATTTTTTTTCTTTCGGGAATGGAAAGACGCAAATCCTATTAAGTGTGACGCTTCGAGCGGCGAGCATTATGACCAAAAATAAGAACTGGAAGATTTTCTTTTATAATGTATCGCATTTTTCATATTATTATTTTTTGGTTTGTTTTAGATGATTTACGTCATTATTAGGGTGTATTTTTCGAATTCAGCTCGGACATCGTATCGACAAACTTTTTTCAATCTCATGGCGCGATATTTTCGGTCCATTTAGCTGCCATTTTCCGATATAGCTTCAGCTCGTTGTGTTCTTCTGCCGGTCATAGTTTATGTATTTTTCTGACCATCAAAGCATCGAAGTTGGATAGTTTATTTTTAGCAATTCCTCTTCTTCGGTTCTGTTTCCTTCGACGATAATGTCACGATTTTCTTCTGGATAAACGCAATATCATTATCGGTGATGCCGTCCTTCCACTACAAGAGTTAGCCGGAAATAAGCGATGTTGTTTTATTTTGCGGAACGAAACTTGTCTTACAACCCTCGAGGCTTTGATTTTGCTCTCATTGTTGTTCATTTTTTATATAATGGCAAAATGCGAATTCGAATCTTGTCCTCGATAAATGAATATCACTTTTAATAACGTGATCTTTTATGGTCGATTGTCAAAAATTTGATTTATTGCAATTTGAAGTGAACTGTAAATTGCTACATGCGGTGAGAATAACATCACTGTATGAATAGGTATCGAAAGTGTTTAAGTCCTTCTGAAATATTTTAATGATGTGTACTCAATTAATAATATAGTGGGTGATTTCTTCAACCCTCATCAAGTACAAATTCAAATTCAGTCATTCACTTGTCAAAAAAAAAATCATTTTATCAACAAATTCGGAAGATTGATCAAGACATATCCTGATTTCCTGGATCTGAAAAATTCAATATTGGAAACATTTATAATGTCGGACTGTACCGCCAATCGTTGATTTATTTACAATAACGATTAACATGTATGGTAGGATTATCGCTTATTTGCGAGCGAATTTTAGTGAATCAGAAAGGGCACTCTTGTACGTTGAGTTCTGAGAGAGACAAACGTCTTGCAGTTCGGTAATTGTGCATGGGAGACAGAGACGGAAAGTTTCCTGCGTACATCGCACGATTGTATAGATCGTTAACCTAAATTTATCGACTAATATTGATATGTGAATGATATAATGAATCGATATTAGGTGTATTGTTTATGCGACAGTGTTTATTTATTTAACTCATTCGTCGCTGCGTCCACCAGATATGCGCGTCTCCGAAGTCCGAGTCTCCGAAAAGCAAATCCAGCGTTTCATTGTTACGTATTTCTATAATGGCTTGCAAATGTTAACTTTATAAAAAATCCTTATATTTACGCTCCGATTATCGAATTTGGTCCCCGTGAAAAACAACATCGATTCACGTTGGGTGACGAGAGTGTTAAACATAAGTTTCATACGCACTGCTGCGGTCTTGACAGATAAATGGATTTGTACGCATGATAAGCGGTGGACAAGCAAATATAACATCTAAGACTATGAAGATTTTAAATTAGCTCACTACTCAAAGGGTTAACATTTTTGTTGGATGACCGTCGTGTGCCATTTTTTCTCGCTAAATTTTCGCACAAAAAAATACAATTATCTATATAAATCATTATATATTTTTAAATATTCAATATATTTTAACACATTGCTCACCGTGCATACCCAAACCAATTTAGCCAATCAGTTAGGCATAGTAACTTTCATACACTTAAATCCTCTTAAAAAGTGTTAAAACAATACGGAGAAAATTAATGCAATTAGGTTGTATTATTTAAGCAAAATATAATTGTAAATTCGTCGAAAAAGACATTTATTAAATAAACCAACGCTGAAAGTGAATATCCAAACTATCAAAGCCTTACTTCGAAGCGCAAAAAATCATGGTTGTGGAATTCCGGCTATTTCGAAATACACCCCTTTGGAGCTTAAATTGAAGCTCGTCTATGTTACCAAATAGCTTCACCATAAAATGGAATGAGTACCTCTTCAAAAATCGGCTTTTTCACATTTTAATTCTGAAAACTAATTTACGGTTTTGCGTTAATCTAATAAAAATGTAAATTTGTTTATCAGCCGGAATATAAATATTTAAATCGCCCTCTCGTAATGCTCTTTTTCTATGTTCGTATTTTAAATTCGGTTTTATATTATGTTACTCTTTTCCACTACAAGTATTAGGCATATTGAACTTTATACTTACTAGATTTCGTGCTTGGAATATTTTTAATTTTACATCATATTATGTACTTTGACTAATCAGAATTCGGTTGATATTACAAAAAAATATATTTAAATGACTCGAACGTGTATGTTATTTTTTTAAATATACAGTACTCCACAATATTATAAAGGTCTTCATAGTTTTTTGATTAATTGTTACAATAATTGCTTGAATTATGCTTTTAATTGTCATAGTTATCTGAGGCGATTACGGTAATGGAGGCAATTTAGATAATTTTTCTTCAAAAGTTCCTCGGACTTCGCCAAACTTCACAAATCTAGCCCTAACTACTATCAGCTGTATCTTAAAATCCTTCATTTCGATCATTTATATTTTAAAATAGTATATTTTGAGAAGAACATATTCATATATTTTATTAAACTATATTTATGCAATTGAAAGTATGTCCATCGATTCTATATATAAACATAAACTCTAAACATCTCTGGAAAAATGTACATTGTGTACCAAGTGCTTTTAATATTGCTGTTACTTTTACATATTTTATTATACGTATTAACACATGGGGTGTATTTGCATCATATTTTGTCGTGATACTTAAATGGCAATTTCAATTGTACAGAAGTAGATAAATCATCCCCTTCATGATCATTCGAAAAGTCTCACTATATATCAAGTCGCTTTTCATTTCCGCTTATAATACATCTGAAGATAAATCGACCTCACTATATACGATTCTTTTCGAAACTTTTGTGAAACTTTCGAGCGTCCCGAATATTTTTTTCGTTATCAACGCCATTCAATAGGGCGTTCGAGCGCCGGTCGTTCTCCACCCCTCGACGCAAACATACAGGAATACAGTCGCAACACAAATCATTCAATAAGATTTACTCGACAAACTTAATTTTATACTCTTTTGTGTGTAATGTGCCGTGAAGCGACAGAGCCGCTTCTATTCTCTATTGTTCCGCGTTTCGTACGATAGATTAAGAAAACATTCCCGCACAACTGATGAAGAAGTATGAATCTAACGTCGCTGAAACTAACGCGTAATTACAACGCAAGCGAGGATGGATCCTTTTTTTAATCAGTCATGCACCGGATCCTTGACATTTCGATTTTCAATGGAAACAAAATGGGCATTGTTGTTGCAGACTGACCGGCTCCTGGAATTGTTCCGAAGAACAATAAGACGGATTGGAACAATCAATTTGTGTGAAACGACCGATGACCCATGAATTCCAAAAATTCCTTGCGAAATTTCAATGTCTTATTTAATTAACTGGGAAGGATTCAGCCAACTTAGCTATGTTTGCTTGAAGTCCTAGAAGCATATTATACAGTGAATTCTTGTGGTTACAATACATGTGCTATAATATTAATTTACATTTTGTATAGCGAATGAACTTTAGCAATATGATCTCATGATACGGTACTTACTGCAATAATACGTATATTTTCAAACTTAAATTTTGAAAAACATATATAAATGAATCGATAAAGTTCGCCGAAGTCCACTAGTCATAAATTGTGGTTTTTGATCGAGAGAAATATCTGTATTAGTCGATTCTTGGACAATTAAAATTTAATAAGGTAGCTGTTCACAAAGCAATTATTTGAAATTTGCGAATCATGGGACATATAATATTTGAACAAAAAGATCTCTGGTCGTCTACAAATATTAATATAGTAAGATGAATACGCCATAGAAAGATAGTTGCTTGATTTTCAATAGGTTTCTCTAATGATATACTGAAAGATAATCTAAAATTTGTTTATTGGATATCATTTTTTGTTATTCTTAAAAAATCTTAGGTTGATTTTTGAAAAATTGTGTCTATATGATTTTTCGTCTTACTAACAATTATCCATAATATTCGGGGAATAACTTGGATGAGATAGAAGTTCTCAGCCATCAAGCTCATCAAGCTAATTTTGCAGAATAAGATCTAGGATTTTCATTTGAAATATTATTTTTTATAAATACCAGTTGGCGCCCGGCGCTTTGCTGTCACATAAGTAATAATTCTAAAAATATAAACGTAGAAAAGTATAAACGATATTTATTGTATTTTGTTGGTTTTATTATAAATATGAACAGATCTACTGTAAGTTAATTAAACTATACTTATATTATTTGAGAAAGTGCAAACAATAAATTGGCAATGTTTTATTACAATCGAATGAACGGTATGGCAGCGCATAAAATACGAACAAACAAATTTGTATTTTTTAAAATTAGATTATGCATATGTTACTCGCGCAATCCTTAGCAATAAGTAGACGAAGTTTTATCGCAATATGATGAACGATATAGCAGCGCATTACATACGAACAAAGAGAGATTATTTTTTATATATTAGATTGGTTTATTTGTTTAAATTGTTGACGTGCTTTTATAGTCGTTTTTCATTGTTAATGATGGCTTAGGGGTAGTAACTGGCACTTGCGCGCGCATTTGTTCTCTCTCCGCCTCAGAAGCCCAAACTTCATTTCACCAGACCAATATGCGCTAACATGGTGCATGCATAAAATATTTTTATTATCTATGTTATTCCCGCAAGTGTAAACAGTAAGTTGACAAAGTTTTATTACAACCGAATAAACGGTATGGCAGCGCATAAAATACGAACAAACAAATTTGTATTTTTTAAAATTAGATTATGCATATGCTACTCGCGCAATCCTTAGCAATAAGTAAAGGAAGTTTTATCGCAATCTGATGAACGATATGGCAGCGCATTACATACGCTATTCATTTTTATATATAACATGTTAAAAGAAAAATACATATTGCCTTGATACAAACTAACCGTTGAAAGATAAGTTTCAAATCTTTGATTATTTTCCGGCTTTTCTAATGTTTGTTTTTTCTTTAATCCTGTGAGGGGTGAGAAGGCTAATTTCCTCGTCAAAGATTCATTCGATGAGGGATGCGTTCGTGCTTTACCATGTTGACCCAAAAATTCAGCATGGACTCCACTTTACAATTTTAAATTGTTTAAATGTTATCATCGAATGATTTTAAATTCTTATCAGAAATCGGGTTTAAGTGCTTATTAAGAATACATGGAAGATCTCTGAATCGCTCTCAGGGACAAACTTACAAATAAACGGACATGTGAATCACATCAATTGAATACTGTAAGAACTAGCGACTATAAACGCCTTGAGCGATACTGTACTGAATTATATTTTTATAGTGTAAATTACAGTTTGAGAGTCGTAATATTGCTTGTCTTTTCGTCGGAGGAATTGTTTCTTCTTTCGCAAAAGATAAAAGTGTACTTGAATAACAATGGACGCTTCACACTTTGCGCTCTTTTGTTTCGCACTTACGATGCTTCTTTTTTCTTTAAAAAACCATTCCGAATGCAGTCATGCTGCAATAAACTGTGTCGTAAAAACGTACAACGAAGCAATTGTTTGTCGCTGAACCCAATACGTCCCATTTTGGCCCCGTTCGTTTCAGTGTTTCATAATACGTCATAAGTTGCAGTTTCAAAGTCTTCATTTGAAGAGATTTTGGGCAATTTTACATTACATACGTATTGATTGAAATCCTATGATGATTCATATTTATTTTATATTCAAACAATGTATCTGGCTTGTAGCAAACGTTCCGTGAGCAAATATCCATTAATTGGAATCCATAGCATATTTTTTTTAAATCCAATATTCGATGCAATCAATCGTTTTATACCTAAAGCAAATTGCAGCAAAATAACGAAATTTTAATCTCACCAATGCGAATTGCTGCCCATGAAATTCTTTACATGACTATTTAATAAATATTGCATGTATGAAGTTTTTTAAAGAGATATTCACAATGATTGAAATATCACTCTGTATTGAATATTAATTTTATTTTTCATCTCTTTTCAGGTAACCCACTCTTCACTTCTCGGAAAATTCTCAAATAATACGCGAATATATGGCTGCTCCATCATATCGAATTACGATCGCCATTGTTCTCGAAGATTTGCGAAAAAGGTAATTTTTAATATTAATTTAAATCAACGATGAAAAGCCTTCCGACTTAAGTCGGTTTTATAAAAAATAATATTGTTGAAGCTATAACGAAAAAATCGGTAATATTTTCAGCGTTTTTTTTTTGTATGACAAGGGTGTTTATTATCATGATAAATACCCAACAACGAGGTAAAATATTCCTGAGGGAGGTCGATTTAAATATTAAAATTGTTTAATAAATGACGTAAGTGTATTTTACGAAGGATTCACAAGAAAAATGGCATCCGTGGAATATGATTTTTTTGTTGTTGCTTATCGTGTCATTTGAGATGTTATTGAATGGACCCGACTCGATGGATCTAAACTCGACATTTTTCCTTGATCAATTAGAAGAAAACTCATGGTTGGACCTTACTATGGCATTTAACAGATGCTTAATACTCGCTTCGGAATCAAACTTTCGTATGTAAATATACATCTGAACTTTGTTACGAAGTAACACTTTAAGTTTGCTTTCCAAGAGCCTTTCCTTTTAGCCTCAACTTTATGTAAACATGGCGTTTTTTTGCTCAGTTTGTTCGTCGGAACAAACTGAGCAAAGCGGCTTCTTATGAATTAAGTAGCTCAAAATTAATTTCGAATCGAATATAATGCCTTTGTTTGGATTGTGCTTATATTATTTATATATGAATTTATTTTGCAATATTATGCTTTTGCTGTATTCAACATATAGTTCTGCTTTATGAAGTTTCGCTAATATAATAAATGCAGTCGAATAAAAGATACGGCGAAGACCTACGCGATGCATAAGAAGTGTTTCTAAGAATTATTCACTTGGAAATTCGAGAACTCATACAGATGTCAATAGAAAATTATGTTGTTATGATTGCGTAATTCTTAGGTTAGCATCTTCTGTTTCTGCATCTTTGGATTTTGTCATAGTTCCTTGTTTTTAAAGATATTCGTTACTAATCCATTCATAAGCTCTGCGGTGAATTATAAGCTGAAGAACTTATCAGTATCGCTTACGATACAAATAAGTTTCAGTCCTTCTCTTAATATTTAATTAATGTTATCTATATTTTTTTTATGCGCTATATATCTCCATAAGAATGACATTGATTTTTGTTATTTGCATATCGTAAAATATGTATTTACGCATTGTGCTAGTAAAAAATGCAATTACTTGTTATTCTTCCCGTTAGCCTTTGTAATATATAATATAAAAATAACATTATCTTGTTTAAAGCCACTCTATGTTTGTATTGTTGTAATATATTTATATTTAGCATTGTCTTATAACTGCAAAAGTTAATATTGTTGGATCTAGGATGAATTTTAAACGAAATAAGATATAAGATACCACCATAACCTTCGACAATATTAGTTGGATTTGCCCTCGGACAATCCTAGTAATATACCATCAATAAATTCATGTTTTCTATCTCATTTGAATGGGATCTGCAACATATCCCAATGTACAAGCGAACTCCTTATGTATTCCCTACACGATTTTATGTGACATAGGTCATATGTCCCTATTGACCAGACCCAAATCGATCTGACAAATGATGATGCATTCACAACATTATAAAACATCGTCTCGAATTATAACAAGATTTGTATCGAGAACACAATATAAAATTACTGCTTTTAGTGGCGTCATTAAAGCGCAAGACTATGATGGCTGAAATTACTTCACAGACAATGATGGCCAATTATCACGTCTGCGACTGATTCAATCTCGGTCTTGCGCTGAATTTTCGCACGGTCCGACTGAAATTGCACTTTCCTCTCGTGACACCGATTCTTCAGAATGGAAAATCATCTCTTGTCATGCGATTGGTCATCATCTCTTTCGATCGCATTTTGGCGCATCAAATAGTATTAATTGTGGCATCAGCGACTTTAGAAAGTCGCGCCGTTTTGGCCTTTGGCATGGACGATCATTTCCTCATCCGGCGCTCATAAAATCGTCGAATAAATGTCAAATAACTCAAGCCGAGAGCATTGTCGTAAATCCGATCGACAGCATTGTCGGAGATATTTTCCGATTTTTAATAATGGTTTTTCCGCACAATAAAAATTGTGGAATCTTGTCGCATTACTTTCTAAATTTACTACCACACGTTTCTTGCGTTTGCATGTACGCAATTTCATATCATTAAAATTAATTGGTTTCTTTCTCTTCCGGTTGTTTAGAATGACATATTTTTTCCGTCCAATGGAGCCCACAATGTGTCATTTCGTCATTATGCCCTCGAACCTATCAATGATGATGCGCTTTTGGCATTTTGGACGTTTCCATCTAAATTCGTCCATCGGGAAGCGTTGATTCGAGGAGGACTTGTTTGTTTGCTGTTGGAAATAATCCGAACGTAAAAATGACGGCTGGTCGTAGTCAATCATCTCGTCATCTTTTCATTATAAGTGACCAATCGCTGGGATGATGATGACGCCATTTCCCCTGTCACTGACCGCTGGCCACCTATGGCAATCATAGTGCTCCATATCTTATCGATTCGAGCCGTTTGTATAATGAAGATACGCTCTTTTATAACTTCAATTAAATATGAAAGATTCGAGCAGGAAATAATTAATGGATTGCGGGCCAAGAATTTTGTTATTCCACGTAATACAAAAATAAATAAAAATCATTGAACATCTTACAATAATACCCTTATTCTTTAATAGAGCTTCCCTTATTCTACATTGAACAAAAGAGCATTAAAAATACCCAAGTCAGCTTTAATTGGAGCGTTGCTATTCGAACGAGATTGTTAGAAAGTCTTACGACAGAAAATTTGTTACAGAGTAGGAAATTTTCGATTTTTTATATTATTTTTAAATCGGTGTACATCGTTAAATTTAATAGCTCATGCTCCATATTTATATGCTTGTTATTTTATATTATGATAAAATGCAATATTTAGCGAATTTATATAATTACAAATTATTCGACGAATAAGATCATCATGCTGGACATAATCGAAGGCTTTTTCAATGTTCAAGAGCGGCCATGTACCAATACCTTTTTTGATTAAAATTGACAAACTTAATTTATTTGAAAATATTTCTTAAGTCTTCCGTTATTAGATGTATGCAAACTCCATATAATATTGTACAAAGAAAACTATTTTTCAAGTGGTGATTGCCCATTTGTCTTCTACATATATAGGATTTATAGATAAAAAAAGATCTATAAATGAATAGCGATATTATCATTATTTTCAGATTATATTTTAATTATTGTTGCATTTTCAATAATTATCAGGTTGAGTCATAAATAATTGCCGATTTTTTTCAAACATTTATTTAGTTAAACAAAGCAATCATACTCTATTATATATTTACCATTATTAGTGATAACATTCTCCCATTTTACTGGTAACTCATCAATACCCCGGGCAAGATCCGGGGAATATGAGGGACCACCTAAGTTCCAGATTTTTTGCTTCCGACGAGAGAAGGGTGTTTTTCTTGAACAAATTGTAGCTGTTGAGATAAATATTAGCACTGATTGTTTATCATCTGATTCAAAAGCTGCTGGCTTTAGGATCCGGTAAAGGGTGGTTGATCTTTACCAAGCCACTGCATTTTGCGTATAATATTATTGTACGATACAGACCCAAGTATATTTAACTTTCCTGACAATTTTCTTGATGATTGACGTAGAATTTTCTCCAATAATACCCTTAAAATTTCTTCATCAAAGTCGGAAGAACGACCCGCCCTTAGTTCATCTTTCAGGGTCTCATCTCCCGAGTGAAATTTTAAAAACCAATTTCTTACTATACATCGCATATTTTTTTTAGCCGTAATCGTACCAGTGTTATCTTATTTAACTCCCAAAGCATTATATAAAGAAAATACACTTTTTGATTTCTCATTTTACGGGTAAAAAAAAACTATAACATAATATGTGACACAGTTAACAGTTGTCGAAAGACTAATAAGACTCATAACTATCTAATGATATCCTATACTCACCAATATGGATGATTCATCAAGGCTAAAACCGAATAACTATAATGGCTTTTCGTCGGCATCTATTTATGACTCGACCTAATAATATGGTGAATACAGTGAATATTTTTTCCACAATCTGGATTTGACCTCGAATTATTACGTTAAAAATCTAGGATCTAAACCACTATAACAACACATGATCTGATAATACATACATTTACACTGCTGATTAAATTTAGCTATAAAATAAGAAATCGTTGCATTTAGTTTTGTAGCGTAATATTATAGACCAAAGCAAAACTTATCCAATATCCAGCTTCGTGCCAGGATAACAGTAATATGCATACTGTTCTTTACAAGTGCAGTTTGCGGCAACTCGCCGAACATCTTTTTTGTCTTGTATTCTTGATAAGGCTTGCAGCTTATCCTTTTGCCCTTTATAGTATGCTGAAAACTTATTTTTAAAGGGCACTATAAAACGTATTATTTTTTAATGCATGAAAATGATTTTTTTTATACGGAAATGAGAAAATTAACTTATATAATATTTTATTGGAATCTTTCGGATATGTGAAATAACTTAAGGCTATTTTTATGGCTTAACTTTGGATCAACCATTTGAGTTTCATAGTGTGACGTTCATTTTTAATATATGAATATGACGAACATATATTTGATCAACATGCTCGTTACTATCTATATTAAATGTATTTTTAACGAGAAAATGATTGTCGATATTTGTTGTTGTTATTATTCCAGAAATGAATCATTTTGAACGATTACTTTCATTTTCGTGACAAAAAAAAAAGTTTTGGGCTTTGCTTTCTATAATTTTTAATATGGGCACAATACCGTTAGTAATATGTTTGAATATTGGTTTGCAAACTACAACATATCAATGGAAATTGCACAAGGGATCGTTTTGAGTAACATAATAATAAATGCTCTGGATATTGCATTTGAAATATGCTCTTTTTTGAAGTTTCGAAAAACTTAAATTATATTATTTTATATTTTCCTAATAAAATGGCGTCTATAACATGATTGTTTTGAAATGCGTTGGTCTACATCCTTTGTCGTTGAATATCTTAATCTTCGCTGATGGCACATCGAGGACAAGAGTCTGCATTGTCACCCAGGGCCACAGTCCAGGATATCGCGAGGTCGGTCTCGGTGGCGTGGCCATGCATAGTGAAGTAATGCACCGTATGCTGCAAGTTGTTGCAAGTCACCTGAAAACGCTGCACTAGACTAACGAGTTCCAAATCCCAAGCGAGTGATAAAACTTTGCAAAAATGTATTCAAACTTGTTGAGGTGGAACTTGTACGATGTGAGCATATTTTAACGCTCGCAGCTACCCGCAACCCTATACCCGGGATTAAATATTTATCCCGTGCAACCCTGTCGGGACCCACTTTGCGCGAGTTAAGTGTGTGGAAATGGCTTTTTTGTAAGCGTTCGTAATATGCAATGTGTCTGCAGCAGAATTAGTTTATTACGAGCCCTGCGGGAGTTTCCGTTTTTATTTTCAACCGCCGAAATTACTGCTCATTGTTGCGCTCATAAAGCTAATGGCGCCCTGCATTTATGAAATTTTTGAAGAAGTCATTATTTGTTGAGGTGCTTTTTTCGCAAACACCATAAAGAGGCATTGTATGATGCAAGTCGCCTCCACAAACGTGCTGCTAGGCCAATATATTGACTTTGACTGAGATGATTCGCATCGTCGAAAATTCTTGAATAAATTGTCATTAAAATTCGCAAACAGTTCTTTGTCATTCTTATTTTTTCCACCTTTGAGGATTTTTTTTTTACATATATTCATACAAACGTCACCAGGATGAACAACAATAACAACATATATTTATGAGTCCCTTTTATCTTCAACTTAATTTACTGTCCTTTCCCCAACTGAGCTTTGATAGTAGATACGATTATATAATAAAAATTAATATGAACGTCATAAATCTTATCGTTTAACATAGTTTAATCAATTTAGTCATAATTATATTTTAACGAATGTTACATCGAATTGTATTCGAATCGAACACGATCATTTGAATTAGTTCATATTTAATACGTTGAGTTGACAATTGTATTGGAAATATGATATAGAAGAGTCCCCTAAGGGCATTTATGATTTGTTTTATGATTGCGTCGATGAAATATTTCTGGTTTTATTCAATAAAATACTTGTATAGCAATTTATTTCCTTACCCCAAGTTTACATGAAAGATCTTGCGGTTTTCATAGAATTACCAAGAAACATGCCTTGCTATTAATATAAAATAACGGATTTCTATACGATAACGTTTTAAATATGCTTGTATAGTGGCCTGTATACATTACTTGTGCAATGAATCAAATAAACTGTAAATTTGCTGGTTGTTCGTATGTCGGGGGTGTAATATTTCGCTTATGGGTTCTTTGATTCCCAAATGTATCAAATATGTAAAAAGTTCTTACCATGAGAAAGATTCCTATGGAGAAGAAATATATTAGATCAATGCATGCTAAAAACATTGGCGCAGATTATTTATTTTATTCCCAATAATATTTTTTTCCATATATATTTGAATCCTGGTTTTGATACTATATCAAGATTGTAACGATCTCATCATTTTGGTTCACTTTCCTTGTAATTTCTCTCTCTCTTCCATCAGTTTGCATTAAGCTCCCTCATTTGTTTCGTTCTTTTTTTTCTATGCGGTCTATTCACTATCCGGTGTTTTTCTCCACTAGAACTCTCAAGAAAGTTTATTCCATTAATTAATTGGTAATCGTATCCATTTGTACGAGTCGATTGGGAATGTTCTTCTTCAACGGGCCAAGAACATCTGAATGATTCTATTGGAAAAGTGATTGCGAACTTCGTGCAGGGCAAAAATAAAATGAATACCAAATAAATCAGATCTGCTCCACAGAATTTCGACCGAGGAAGTTAAAATGAAATTTGACGATATGTAAACGTGTGCATCTCCGGTTGGCGTAGACAGATCACGCGCTCGTTCTAAAAACTTTTTCGTGTTGCGAAAGTTGGAGTTTATCCACTCTTATGTGAAAGTTGGAAGTTTTGAAGTTGTTCCATGATGACGTGGCCGGGGTTTCGTCAGTGCAGCGTCCCCATAATTCAGTGCTGCACATTTGCATCTGAAAGGATTTGCAGTCATGCTGGATGCGAATGTTTTATCGTTGGGGCGGTCAAATATTTGCATTTGTTTGAGGGATGGGAGGGAGGGGCAAATGTTGACTACAAGTTGACTTCGTAGACTGGAATGCTTGTGTTGCTTTTTATTAATCGCCTAACTGTGTAGTTTGTCGTTTGCGCTTCCGTGAGAACGCTCGGATAAGAAAAAATGTTAAGCACTGGAAACATATCGTGCGTTAAAATTAGAACTGTTTACACTTAAACCTTTTTTTGTGCGATAGATGCGATATGCGGAAAATCGCACAAAAAAAGATTTTCTCTTTCCAGCAATATAATTCGTAATTAGTAAAGATGTCACTATAGTCCCTAACTCAAAAAAAAAATATACAAAATGGCGACTGTTTAAAAAAATTCATTAAGGTCATTTTTTGGCCTTATTTTGTCATAGTTTTTTTTTACGATATGATTTATAGTTCCAAATCATAATTATTTTCCAAATTTCGGTTAGTGTTGATAGTTTATTTTCTATGTTATCCAAAATATCTCAATACGTAGTCTTTATGAAATTTAAAATAAAATTGCTTTAAAAAAAACGCATAACTTCGAATTCGCACAAAAAGAGGTTTGTGTATATTAGGGATGTACAATGAAAACATGGGGAATACATTTTCACATTATTTACAGTATGATAATTTAAGATGAATTTCTGGATGAATAAAGCTGATTATAATTCACATTTACGTGTATTTTGTATATTGAATTAAGTCTGTATTATTAATTTTAAATAAAAATCTCGTGGGCCGTTGTTTGAGGTTAACTGGTATATAGAACCAAACCAAACGATAAATGCATTCTTCAAATTTGGATACTGTAGGATATTAGATAGCTGTGGGGTGAAATCTGGCAAATATGCCGAATGAGGTGGCAATTCCCACTATGATTCGATCGCAATATTAATAGTAAAACGGACTGGATGCAACCGCGCGATATCTGATTCTTGGTTTCAAAGAGCGAGTGCTTGCTTCGTTGGATATTTGGGGAGGTTCAAATGGTACGCTAAATTAATTACATTATTAAATAAGGCAATAGTTATTTTATTATTAATATGTATTCCATTGTGGTGCGAGTGCCGCTCGAAATATTATAGGAGAATTTTGAGCTTTCCAATCTTTAATCTTAATCAATCCTAACCGTATTAAAATAGGATTTTTATGATACTATATGGACTTTTTGAGCTTGCTCAATACGTTTTTAGTATTTTCATTATTTTGTAACGGCGGTCTGATTTTTCCATAATGTGCTTTTACTTTTATGATAACGATCTGGTTTATAGCCTGTCTTTGTTTGGAAGGATGTCTTAAAATTTATTTTTGTTCTCCAACAATGATTTCATCATGCTTATATTGTATATTGGTAAATGTTAGCATGATACTCGAGCAATTCGTCCGAGGATAAAAATTCTCCCGAAAATAAGTCGATTCTTTGTCAGTCGGAGTGTTGATTCTCCGAGAGCTTAACAATATAATCTGACCACATTGGAGGGCCATTAAAATAGAGCCCGTTCCTTATAAGAAAGGATTTATGTTCCAGAAATATCCGTTCCAATTTTATGGTTCGCCGTTTATAAATTGAAAAATAAATCGCCCCCGTAGTTTCGACGGATCGATTATTTCTATGTATATTTTTGCAAACCCCACCTAATAATTATTTCTTTTCACTGTTTCCAATATAGATGAAAATGGGCGCCCCGTCGAATTGGACGCTTCGCTGGAGCGTTATATTACATCGTGTTTGATCTGTTGCTGCTTAACAAATATCAATTATTCTTTGTTAGATTTCGATAAAGTCGATTGAAAATTTTCCACCAAAAAAAGGACGACGTAATCCTTCGCCGACGTGCGTCGATGTGAAACCGGCCGTGTTGAGTTGCGACAATTATAATTTCCGAAAATCGTCTATTTGATCAGATACGCGGACCGCGCTTCCTTCTTGTGCCGTAAATTTAGATAAGCCATTCCTGGATGTTGCTGACACGTAAGGCAAAATAAAGTAGCAGTCGAAATAGTTTCCGACTGATCTTTACCCTTAGTTGGCGGAATAGTTTCCTTTTGAAGGGTAGTTAGTTTGGGTTTAATTAGGATCCGCAATCTCGGAGAGACGATTGGTCCATGTAGATACTTAACATCAGCTCTGCTCAATCGTTTTTCGATTAGTTCTCCGACTTTATTATACTCATTTCGGCTTATCTTAAATGCGCTTATATGCGAGCCTTTTTACGATAGGGAATAAACAGGCGATAAAGGGATGCCGGCGCTCCTTAATATATATATTTATAAATAAAGAAGTGAAACGTTGTTTTCTTCCCTTATATTAATTCCACTGATTTTGTTCAAGCCATCTTGAACCTCATTGACACATCGTATTCAATTGGGCACACTTATGTATAACTTAATCGACTATACTATAAGTCGTATTTAAGAGGAATAGATTGTTATTTTTTAAAAATATATTTAAGCAATTTTATTTGTGTTAAGCATATTTGTTGCCATTCACACTAAAAAATGTCAAGAAAACGCTTCCTGGCTATCTGCCTATCCAAAAAAATAACACGTTTGAATTGAAAGTGAGCGAAGAATATGGTATTGCAAATGAACAGTTTTCATAGTTTTTTTTTTGTTTTTACATTGGAAATTTCGTATGCTGCGAGTTCGTGTCGAGGCTGCAGAGCCTCGTCGATACTTAGGGGCGGGCGCCTCCGTCCTTCTCGTCGAGGCCTTCAGGTTAAGATGAGAGGCGCACGGATGCGTACAGCCTTCAGACTACCCTGCAACTCGAGACGCCCCTCGTGGTGGGCTGCATGAGGCAGTCACGACGAAGATTGCGGGCTCTAGGAGACGGCGAGGAATTTAAACGCAACAATAAAATTTTCAATATATCGTAATGTAGCTATTATTCTCTGATCTAACAAGACGACAGATATCAGACAGCGACTTATTGGATTGAAGGTTCATTATAATCGAACCTATTTCCTGTGCTGCTGTATGGTCTGTTCCGGGTTATCCCAGACTAGCCACACAAAGTGTGTTTTCCACTGATCCTTTAGCCTCGCGAGAAACGCAACCCGCCGAGCGTCCTAGGGATTCTAAATTCAAGGGATTTACTTCCGCGAGTTCACTGCCACTACGAGTCCAACCTCAGTTTGAAGGGGGCTGCAGCAGATAATGAACTGCAAGGGCTACCCCTTCCCCATGATACTCGTATCGGTTCGGTTATTCTTAGTTCTTAGGTAGCCACGAAGACGAGTCGCCATTCGGAAAGCCTAAAACCGTTCTCCCCTGTTTGCCTAGGCTGTTAAGGATAGTAGTGAGCCTTTGATACAGTCTCCACCAACTACTGAATCGGCTACTCCACACACCCCTTTATGGGTACACAGCACAGGGTGACCTGCCCACCCAACTCATGTTAGCTGGGCTACCCCGGCTGCGTTTGATGATCAAACTGACGAGGCTACTTTCGCGCACCTATACTCTGCATCATTATCCCAGGGGTTCAACCGTTGCCCACGAGCGTAGGATAGGCTCCCCCCTGGGGTTTTATGGGTGGGCATCGTGTAGTTTAACACCCACCCGACCTTTGATCTATAAAACGAAATCGTATTATAAGAGTATGTTGTTGTATTTACTGAATTTCAAGTTTCAAACCACATTCATCCTGATTTTTTGATGCTGAAAAAAAATAACGTCGCTCAGGGTTTGTTTATAAGCGTAAAAATTATTTAAAAATTCCAATAATTTCGCCATTTATGGATAAAATAAATTGGCAAGATAAAAAGAAAGCTTCAACATATGAATGTGATATTGAAATAAATTAACTACTATCTAACAAAATAACATTATCATTAAATAAACATATGAATCTTCTGAGATTCTGAATAATTCGAATGCGATGAGATGAGATCCAATTCGCAGCTTCCAATGTACAGATACTTCTTCATGAAGAGGATTAGGAATTCTTGCTTTGCTCGAACGCGAGTTTCACAACAATCCATTGTTTAGTGTTAATTGAAATTTTGATACTTTGATATTTCAATAATTAAAACGATGCCTCTAACGCAATGTGTTAATTACGACACGCCATTTCATATTGTGCAGCAAAATGAATACATACACGGTTTCAATTATTCGTTATCGTTTCGGTCTGGCACTATATATGTGTAGTTTCAGCGAACTATTATAAATAATGGCCTGAGCGGATTCGATCTCGAATTTCCATCGCATTTTCGATCTACAATAGTAATACGTTTACGTTTAATACATCCTCAATTAGAGTGCTGCAAACGAGAATCACCGATGTTGTTCGCTATGATATATTTCGCTGTTTGCTTGGAATTCGTTCAATCCGACAATTATTGGGAATCCATCTGCTGCTGCTTCAGTGGATCCAATTCTTGTTCGATTGTTGTATAATATAAATGGAAAATGATCGTATTTTGTGTCGACCCTGACGCAAATGTTTCGGTGTTAATACTGCATTTAATGTGTTAAATTATAATTTTATTAGGTCAAAATTCATAACAATCTAATATGACCTTTGAGCTGACAGATGCAATATGAATGCCATTCGTTTTTCGAAGCAAATTTATCGACCGAGAAATAACGAGGTCGTAGGTGAGAAACGACTTATATTTAAACTTCTAACTTCGTGGAAGGCCAAGCTAATAGATCAAGTTGAAAAATATCTATGTAGATATCCGTATCGTATTAAAATTTAGAAATATTTTTCAGGATAAATCATTGTGGCGCTTATAAGGAATGATTTTCTTTAACTTGAACTATTTGTCGATCCAATAATTATGAACAAAATTTGCAACATTACATTTTATATGCAAACACCAAAATTGATGTCTTTGTTGATTGATGTCGATATTTCGTCTATGTTTTTATTTATATAATTCATTGCTTTGGTCTCGGAAATGATTAAGAATATTTTTTTGTCAATCACTTAATATTTAATGCTTGATAATGGCATATTCTTCGCGAATAGTGTCAATAACAATAATTGCTATATCCAATGGAAAATTTTCTACATCTACCCATAAGTTATTTATGTCCAATAGAGTGAAAGCTAAAATGGGAGCTTTAAAAATTCTCATTTGTAGTTAAGCGTGAGAGTTGTCTAATTAAAACGAGATGGTGCTTTGAACTTGATGTTTTTTTTAAGCAACAAACCCTTTGTATTTCAAATATTCTCTGGAATCTTTTGAAGTACACTTCCTACTTTAACACTCTGTTATTCGATGCAGTTGTTTCGTTGCTTTGTCAACTTTGTATGTCTGCAAAAATAACTTCGAGCCGTTATTTTTACGGTTTCATCGCCGGGGATAATATTCGCCTCGCGACCCTTGTGAAATTTGCGAAGATTCAATGGAAATGTCAGCGATTTAATGATCCGTTATAATGATTGCTTTAACTTATTATTAAGCGTGCATTGATTCGAGGAAATCTCGCTTCTTTGGCGATGCATGTGGGCATTCCTCCCTTGAAAATCTAGACGATTTTCATCGTTATATACGACCATTTTCCGGTTGGAAACCTTTAATGCTCGGGTCGGCGAATTTATGATTCAATATTTCAAAAAGAGAAGGGAAATAAACCTCACAGTGGTGACTTGTTCCATCCTCACGCATTCTCATTTCCCGATTCATATTCGTTAGAGCGATCGGGATGCCCCCTGGATAAACAAGTCTTTGCCGCCGGGCTGCGGAAGACAAAATGACACACCAAACGCTATAAATCATCATTTATATCACGCATTATAAAAACTAGCATAAATGTGAGATATTTTGGCGATATCTGCTTTCGGTGAAATTTATTGTGTTTACGACTATTTCGTACATTTGCATATAAAAGAAATTCGCTTAATGTGTATTAAAATGCTTTATAATATCCGCTAATGACGCAAACGCTTCGTGTTTATAACGACGAAAATGAAAATTAAAACAACGATTGTAAATCATCCATTGACATCATCAAACCTTTATCTTTTATTTTGCGCCGTCGGATGTAGGCGTTCTCCATATAAGATTTTCTTGTGGATAGAGGATTTTATGTGGCGACTTCCTGTTGTCTTCAATTTAAGGTCGAATTAAGATAAGGTTATTGGAATTTTTAGGCGGGAGGGAATTTAAAATTGAATTGTGAAATTATAATTATTTAAAAAAATCATCGACACTCACGTAAAATTAAACCAATATTCATATTCAGGACGAAAAAGAGTTGTGGTTTGTGAAAATAAAAACGGTGTGTTCAGACCGTGAAACTGAAAAAGGATGAAAACGAACTCTATATTTTTGCAACCCTTACGAAAGAAAACCAGCGCTTCATTCTGAAGATTATAAAAATTTATTTTAAAAAATGCCTAATATACTTAATGAACGTCCTACATAACAAAATACTATTTTTTAATCCATAAGCCCCCAATTTTTTGATTTTACTTCAAACAATTTTTTTTACAAAATATGCAAAAAAATGACTTGGAGTTGGTAGGAACTTTTATGGAAAAGGCTTGGATCCTAAAGGGTTAACACATCTCTTAAATACGCGTTACCTCTTTTCTCTTGCTCAGCTTCCACGACCCGATAGCGAACGAACCCACTTGTGTGTTGGGGAGCATCCCATCTATCCTTGACAAGCTGCATAAATATTTTTCTGAGTGAATAGCTAAAACGGGATCGCGAATAGTGAGGGATGCCTGTACTTATGTTCAAATGAAGTACCATAATATAAATTTATGAAAAAAATAAATTCGTTCTCATGCTAAATGCATTAGACTGGTAATGTTCCTGGCGTCCCGTGAAATTCTTCCGACCTTATGTAATACATTCATTTCAATTTATAAGGACATAATGTAATCTGAAGAACTCTCTTCGTATGAAACATTCCACAGGGGCACTCTTGTGGAGTATAATATTTACGACAATTATTTCGAGTTTTGAATTAAATACGATTTTTTTAATGCAATTTTCGGCAATGAATAGATAAAATGATCTAATATAACATGAATGACTGTATCAAGTGAAAGCGAACAAGTCACGACAAATTCATTAACCTTTAATAATCCAATCCGTATTGACTTTTCCACGGTAATGCGTCGTATCACGAACGCAATACGAATAAGTGGACCAAAACGCATCAATTATATCAAATAGTAGATCGTAAAAGCGACCCGAATCAGAAGACCTCTTCGGATTGTTAAAAAACACTCTGCGAATACAATAAAAAAGAAGAAATATTCTCTCAAAACAATATTAATCGGCCGTCGAACCGGATACTGTATCGGTGTTTCAAAATGCATGAGGCAGATCACCCCACGGGGACGATGGAAGAAAGAATAAATTTCAATACAATAACGCTGCACCAGGTCTGCATTATAACAATGCATCCGAGGAAACATTATGTCTAAAAATAATTGTATGCATACCGGGAATTGCAATACTATATTGCGACGAACCAGAAGCAGCCAACACGGAACGAGATAATTTAAAACGTATACTCGGGGCGAATTATATCATCCTTCTTCGTTCCTCGTCTGTTTGTTTTGAAGAATTGATCGTCATTAGCTTTAATCTGCTCCGACATCCGACTGCAGGTCATGAATTAAATATTTTACTACTCGACTTCCCACGTCAACTAAGGTGATTCGACTAAGGTCAGAAGTTTCGTTCATCTTCCGCAGTTGGAATGATTTTCTGCAAACAGCATTAAAATCTTCATTGAAGGTTTCTCTTCTTTGTTATCGTCAATCGATGGTATCTTCCTGACCTTCCATCGCAATTAATTCAGTTCTACACCGTAGATAATAATATATTATACTCACGTTTATGCAATTAGAGAAAATCTGCTCGATTTGATTATTGAGCTAGAACTAAGCTTTTATATTTTAATTATTATATGCGCTGTATTATATACCAATAAATGGCGTTGACTTTATTGGTCAGCTAATCGCAGAACGATCATGTTTTACCAACATTCATGATTAGGTTTGATTTTAGATTAGGCAACTTTAATTTAGTTTAAAAAAATTATAAGATCATTTTCATTTCTTAATTAATTTTTAATTTAATTTTTTAAGCCACAATTTTTCCTGTCTGCATGCAAATAATGTGGAATTTCTTCTTGTGTATTGTGGAATTATTCGCCATTTGGATCAGATTAAATTTCGAAGTGACAATAGTATTCCAATACGTGAATAATATGAACATTCCCAAATTAATAATTAAGCATAACTAATGGGAGATGAGGGATTTGATGATTTATCCATTTCCGAAATGATGGATGGATAATGATGGAAAGCGTTTTTAATGGAGATGAATCGATAGATATGATAATCAATTGACAATGACGTTCTATCATAACATTTAATGAAGGTCTTTGAATGACTTAAATATTGAAGAATCATTTCCTCCGTTGTAATCAGAATATGAATTTCAGCTTGAGATTTTGCAGGAAATTACAAAACTGCTTAGCTCAATAACACGAAGTTTCCAAGGATTTAGATGGATAAAAAACAATTCTTGAAAGCAGATGTTATTGAAATAAGGTCGATCGTTGTTGGAAAATCAATTAGCTTGAAACAATACAGTTGAAGAAATTGTTTGTAATAAACATATAAACGACGTTTTTTGAAGAAACAATGTATCGTTTATATCGAGAGGTTATATTATGTTTATTTAAAGGGCTATTAAGACCAGATAAATATTTAAATTAAGATGTAGAATTTTTTATTGAATTAATGCAGGATTAACGGGTTCGCTGTTTGCCTTGGCCAAAAAGTCATCCCGATGGCACGTTCTACCATTTGGTTCGTTCTTGGATTCGCTTTGTCCGAAGAAGTAGATTCGATGTTCGATTTTACTGCCGCATTTCGCTCGTACAATTTTCAATAAGTGCTGCAACGTTACACTTAGCTTTATTGCATTATTTTCTTGAAGGCATTGTATGGCATAATACGCTACGGAGCCTCAAGCGACTTCGCTTTCGAGAAAATGGGGAAAATCGGAAAGCGCTTTCGTTTTCTCAAATAGTAAATTGCGACGTGGATTGAAAACAAATTCAAAGAATTGTCCACTGCAATGCAATATTGAATTTTGATGCATCGATGGGTTTTTGATGCACTAAGAAGTATTCAAGCATATAAATAACAATAATGCTTTGCTTGCAATTTATATAAAATCAATCATACAATAGTAACAGAAACCAGTATGAGATCTACAATTAGAAACTTGTGATCCAAATATATTACCCTAGATTATGATAAACAATATTTGATATCATAAACGGGATTTGATTTTATTATTTTTAATTGTTGAGTAAAACTGTAAATATCGATTTGAAAGTGCTATTATGCAAACCATCCAAAGCTGCAGTTGTGGCCAAAAACTTAAGACTACCTTTCAAAATCCAGTTTGAGGCAATTAATCCCATGTTAATCAGAACACACAGTACATTATTTCAAAATCATACGCCATAGTATTTATATGTATTTTTTTTTAATATGCAACATTTGTAAAGCTCGTTAGATTTAGTATTACCATTTAAGGCGATGTCTTTATTGCTTTCCTTGCAGCAAAAATATCGACAGTCTGTAAATTGTCACCGTATAAAACTATTTCACGTTTGCTTGAAGGAAGGTCAAGTAATAATTTAGAGCAGTGATTGATTGTAAAAAGCCGTGGATTTACTCAGGTCATGATTAGGGCTCTCAATCGAATATTCGAATATATTTGCCCTTTTTTTAATATTCGTAAATTCGAATGTTAAAAAGGAAGCTCGTTGCATTGGCATCCAAGACATCGATCAGACTTTTTAACAATATTCTAATAAAATCCAATAAGTCGTCCAACAACTCTGATTTATAAGTGCAGAAAATAAGTAATAGAATCAGAAACATTTCAGAAACAGTTAGATTAAAAATTTTCGATCACGCCAAAAATAGGTGTCATATTTTAGATATTCTTTACGATTCTCTACTCATTACTCCTACTTCGACTCAATAAAAATGAAACTATTTTGCTTGTTTGGTTTCAAACAAATGTTCGTTCGTTCGTTCAAAATTCCTCAAAATTTCACTTGATTTCACACCTTCGTTTACGAGAAAACGAATTGTAGCGTGGACGATTTATCATCCCCACGTAGTAGCGCTATTAACAGCGACATCTTCCATGTCTCTTCAGGTGAAATGTGTTATTTTAACATCGCCATCTCTTGTGGCCCTACGGAGACATTGCACCTGCATACCGACCGATCCCTTGTGCGTGCACCGTTGCCGGTTGGGTCACTACCAAACGCACAGGATGCGGGAATCGGGAGAGTCGTCGGTTAGCCTTGGCTGTGGGAGGTCGTCCTTCCTGCAGCCAGATCTCTCTCTCGTGTGGAATAAATAGTTATTTAGAGAAGAGACTGTCTATTCCCATCCATTCATCCAGCAACATCACGTCCCCGGGCTGGGAGCCGCCCGGGGACTTTGGGGTTTATTATGGGTTGCGCAACAGAGGATGCTACTTCGCGCATTTTTTCTTCAGGATTAAAAAGTTTTCTATTCGATCGAATAAATGTATTTCTAATTAATTATTTATGTATTAAATTAAGATATAAGATTTTTATTTTTAAATATAGCAAAATTCCGGGTTATATTTGAATCGCCTTCATATATCTTCATAATCGAACAATATTTTGCCCAAGTGAACAATGTATGCCTTCTGGACTTGAATTTAAAAAAAAAACAAAGTATAAACATTTCAAATAGATCGTCTCAATTTAGATTTGTTCTGATTCTATCTAATTTAATTAAGTAAATTATCACATCACAAAGAAACCAAGTAATTTACACAAATTTTACCGTGATTTTTGGAAGATTTAACTTTATTAGACAAATTCTAATATTATCCATTTAATTAGCTTAATGTCTTGTTACTTTATTCTGGTTTATAGTTCAAATATGCTATGTGTTTATCTTATTCATCTACCATATGTTGTCTATAAATCTTGAAGTAGTTTGCCCTCTTTCTTATTTCATTGACTGTATATGATCATATGTGCTGAACATATTCTACGTCATCATAATTGTGGCATATTACCATCGTCATAGTACCACGTCGGTGGATTATTTTTTTTTAACCATACCGGTGTTACAGGAAGCCAAAAACGTATTAGAGCTATTTTGGTGTCTTATTAAAGCGGTGTGGTATTTGCAGAAAGTGAATTGGTTCCCACACGACCATAACTAGACGTCAATGTGATCTCTGTAACAAATCATAGTAGTTCAAATGATATGTTCAATAGACTAGATCATAACAAATTATGTATAGCTGCGTCTCTCTTCGTCTACGCATGCATGAGAGAAGGAAGCGGATATGTCAATTAGTCAAGTAGTTCGAGTAGTAGCCCAGACCGACTGTATCTGTGTGTATTCAGACATCTGCTAATATAATCCAACTTTAAAGACACGGAGGAATGATCTTCCTCAAGAACTATTCCAGCTTTTACGAGACAACATCCGTAAGGGTCGTCATAAAACCGTTTTCATTATCTACCTTGCGTTGTCTATAGCATCATGAATTTTTTTTCTTCGAGGCATATATAGCGTGTTACGGTTTTTAGAAAGCCAAAATTTAATTTGTGATCCGTGATTGAAAGACCATTGTATTCAAATGGTACATGGATTTGATTGAATACTTTCGCGAAGCCACTTGATGGCATTTAAGAAGTCGTTAAAGTTTTCAAGCTCGACTGGTTTATTCTGTTTGTGAATGTTTCTCAACAATATACTTAACAGGTGTGTTGTAGTGGGGAAATTAAATTCCACGATATTCGCTATTTGAATAATATTCAGAACGTACCTTTGCAGACGTTATCAAAATATATCACTGGGTTTTGCATACTCTGTGTGCAAATGCATGAATAACACGATAAAACGTAATACGTATTCAATCACATAAGCGTTCTTAAATCACGCAGATCATAACATTTAGATAGATTTTAGGCAATTTTGATCAATATTGGAAGCTTAAATATATGTCTGTCTGTCCGTTTATCTGTTCTACATAATTTCGTTTCCCAATCATATGTAGATGAATTAAAATCAATATTTCTTAATATTAATTGTAAATTTAGATATACAAAGAGTCCTGATTTTGCATAGCTTTTCTTTTAGATCCCACACAAATCATAGTACCACCCTCTCCCTGCCTACTTCTTTCAACCTCCTCAGATATCTCGTCGTTTTTCTAGCCGGACCAATTTTTTTATACATCGTTAATCTTTAGTGCTGCGCAAAAGACACCTCTTCACCCACCACCCAATCTCTTCCCAGACCGCTCTGATATAAATGTGTATTAAATTGAATTTTCGTTCGAGAATTGCTTACTTAAAAAACAGCTTTCTTTTTGAGCATTATAAATTATTTTCAGAACCTCATGAATTTTTCTAGAATATCTGAGAACAGGCAACATCACTCCAAGACAACTATAAAAAATATGTTTTGAATTTAAACTAAATTCGAATCTATTCATGAAAGATTTTAAATAAATAGAGATTCGATGTACTTTTTTCTTAAATCAAAATACAAAGGTTCCTTCATGGAATCTTTGGTTCTATAAAAATCGATGTATTGAATATATATAAATGTATGTTTTTGAAGAAGCGATGAATAACATTTGTCATTGTAAATTAAAAAAAATGATACAGATGACATGATATAACCAAGGTGATATTTTCTGTTGTAAATGATTGTTATATTGATGATTTTAAGCGAAGCGGTCATCCGAGTCATTTTTTGCTTGGATTTTCACGAATTTTCCGCTCGTAAAATCCATTTTCCGCTCTCGCACAGTACGTATGCAGATTGGCGAAAATAAAGTTGGAGCGCTTTTAAATTTCTTTCACTCTTAAAAAATATATATATATAATCCATAAAAGCCTTTCGTTGGAGGCTTTTATGGCTTTGTTCCGTGTGGGTACTCAAACGCTCGACGCAATGAGTAGAAAACAAAAATAAACACTTCATTTATAATGCAACTGCATGAAAAGCGTCTACTACTTCCTCTTACACCTCCTGGTCGTTATTCCGCCATTTTTATTTTTCAGCATCCTGAAACGCAAAAACATTTTCTCGTTTGGGGGTGCCATAAAAGCGAAAAGAACGAGACTACCGTCTGGTCCTTACGAAAATTGCCCGGTGGCTAAACACCGACATATAAATTTCTTTGGATTAGATCATTGCAAAGGATCTCTCAAACACATCTACGATAATCGATCATAAATTTTCATCCTTGATATTTGAGAGGCCTTGATCTTTCGTTGGCACACACAGAGATTGTTTCTCACACTTTCATATCCGTAATTCTAATAAAATGTTCATGTATGCGATTTATTATACTCGATAATTGCATCAATGTAACTTCCGGCGTTCATGGATATTTTTTATATTTGCCGGGCGGAAATGCACTTGTGCTACTATGACCGTGGGCATATTGGCAACATCGAAAAAAATGCAATCTAATGATTAAGTCATGAAATCGTGAGATTTTTAATAAAACTAATAATTGTTATTAAAACAATGCTGAATATTAATCCTTGGTTGATTGGGAAATTCAATTAAATGCATGCATGCATCTTATTAACCTCCCTTTATGTTCATTTCATGATTTTCGTGTACCATAATTTTTTGTATTTTACAATGTCATTCATGTTTGAAATCATTTTTATTTCCTGTTAGAATTGCATACAGCTTTCTATTTAAACGGGATTCATTAGCACCGGATGCCAAAACTTGATACCGAGCCTGGCGAAAGTCCTTTTAATTATGCTACTAGAGTTGGATATTTTGCAGATGATTGAGCGATCATTCATTTTGCTATTTTTTTGTAGTTTATAAAGTACATATATGCAGATTGATTGAGCTTATAGTAGACTCTCAATTATTCGAGCTAATGCTGGAAAGGAAGAACACGAATAACTGGAAAGCACGGATAATTCAAATTATCAAATTTCTACTTGATTTCGAATATAATATCATATTTACAATACAATTTTTTGTTTTCATAATTTTAATGCGCATTATTTATTAAGAAAAGTGTTCATAGTAAAGCAGTTTATGTTATATATTTTTCTTATCCACGGTTTCAAAACATTTTACATTTCCCAATAATCCACATATTTCAGATACACTTTAACATTTTTTTGTGCGGTAGATGCGTTCCGCGAAAAATCGCACAAAAAAAGCTATGGTTTACATAAAAAAAATGAAGATGCATTCCATGAGTTTTAAAATCCGCATAACTTTGAAACAGTTATATAAAATATATCCAAAATCGCACAAAAAAAGTTTTAAGGATGTCTGACATCTGGCATCTCAAATACCAGACATCCACTAGAGAAATACTAATTATTTTAATTACAAACTTTCATCACTGTATGATAATTTTCGTTGTGATTTTCGATATGACTCAAAATCGCTCTCTTCTTTGAAAGAAATACTATACCCAGTGTCAATGTCATTATCCAACAATATAATTCATAATTAGCAAAGATGTCACTATAGTCCCTAACTAAAAAAAAAAACACAAAATGGTGACTGTTTAAAAAAAAATTCAGTCAAGTATTTTTTGGCCTTATTTTGTCAGTTTTAGTTTTTTTTAAAACAGTTAAAAAAATTTGACATAAGTCTAGTAGGAATAATAGAAAAGATTCGTAACCAGTTTGAAGTAAATTGAGATATGATATCAACCGTCGATTTCATTATGATAGGAACGGCCAAGTTGCCGCGTCCCGAAAATAGCTATAACTAAGTAATTTTAATTTTGGAAATTTTTTTGGAGAATATATTTTTAAAAGTCGAAATATTGGAAAAATGCAAAAATAAACCGAAATCGATTTTTTCAAAATTCTAAACTAGAATACCCTCTAAAATGGTGTGGTCGTAATTCAGCGATGGCAGATGCAATATATTTTACAAGGCAAAAATTATAATTTTTTTCCAAATTTCGGTCAGTGTTGATGATGTATTTCTTATTTTATCCAAAATATCTCGATACGTACTCTTTATGAAATAAAAAAAAATGCTTTAAAAAAACCGCATAACTTCGAAAACGCACAAAAAGAGGTTTGGGTGTATATCATTTGTTTCATTCTCATCAGAATGGATTAAACATGCCAGGAAGAATCTTTCTTCATGATCGAACAAGTATTTCTGACTTGACCACGATTGTGTTATTCCATGTATAGCATCCAATATCGTATTTTTTCCAGAAATTGTTCAAGTTGTCATATTTCTCAGCGAGTTTGAAAATGACTGTGACGATAGAAACGTTTTATTTATGCTATAACGCTTTGATCCATAGGTTTTCAAAATGATTTCATTTGGACGAGTAATCATACTGCTTTCTGTGGCAATCCCTTATTTTTTTAAAAAGATTCTGCAAGATCTTTTTTGAGATGGACCTCGATCACTAATAGTATCATTTTATATGTTCCTATGCGTTTCCAATCTCTTATCACCCTGGGTCCTTTTTCACAATCTTACACTCGTTGTACCTCGTCTAACAAGCTTTCTTAAACTCCATTGTCCGGTTGTTTTAGTAGTTAAGACAAGCATCATTCTTATCGCTTTGAAGAGTATTGTTTCTTTAATCTTGACCTGCGTATATAACACCTCATGTACTGTTCAGAAGTTGCCTCATTAGCCGAGTATCACTACATTTATTTTAGTATTATGTTCGTTTTGTTGTGTGCGTCTCATAATCACACAAGAAAAACATTTTTTTTTAAATAATTAATATTTTTCAGGCACGGATAATCTGTAAACCGGATAATCTGCACCCGGATAATCGAGAGTAAACTGTATTTCTAAGTCCCAAAAAAATGTTACAAACTACTTCTTCGGGAAATAAATATTGAGGTGTTTTCATCTGCTCAAATACCGCTACCCATATATTTTATTTGGTTGATGATATCTCGGCAAATACTACACTTCAGTGTGAATCCCTTTTAGAGTGTATTATCCCAAGCTATCGAACAAATTAAGGTCCTTTTACTTTTCCGCCTTAGAATAAATGTTTATGTATGTTACTATAGATTTCGTCAGGATTTTTAAATCGTTTCTTAAACAATCATAATTTTTCAAGGCATTAATGTGTTTAAATGCTGCCGGAATACGAGCATTTTGATATAAATGATATGATAAACGACCTGTTTGACCATGATCCAATTATTTGAATTTAATTCAAATGCCATTAGGCAAAATCTCTAAAAGCCATAATCGATGTCAAATTGAAATCCATTTAAAAAGTTTATTCAACGTCAATCACATTTCCCGAGCGCTTTTCATATATGAATAGCTCAGAGTACGTCACTGGTGAATTGATTTTAAGCCTTCGGCTTTACGATACGCCGGATCACCTGCATTATTGCACTCGGATGCATCCGGAACGAATAAATATCCATTTGTCAGGTCCGGCAGGCCTCGATGACGAATTTTGATTGATTGTGTACTTGTGGGCATATTGAAATTCTCTTATCCATCGGTTCACTGAATCCTCGTACTTGAATTTGAACGGTCGAGTTAATTAATAATATCCGCCGACGAAAGTTCGTCGACATGTCAATGTAAAAACGAGCCTTTAAAACACGAAATAATGTGTCGTGTGTGGCATCACTTACGATTTTTATCATACCGACTGATAACCCTCGAACCTCATTTTAATTCACTAGAAATTCCCACGCGAAAATTGCTTTATTATGTTATAATTTATTTTATGATTTACTGAAGATTTTTCGTTGTAAAGTCTATTTATGGAGTTTAATTGCTTAAAGCGCCTTAATGGCCTTTTGTTTGATGTTTCTTGAAGCAATTCAGATGCTCTCTGAATTGGGCCAATCTATTTATGGATTTTTAAGATATTTTTTGGCCTTGTGTTTAATCGTTGTGCTAAAATGTTTTCTTATCTAATCATGCAATGCAAATTATGGCATTTTTATTGATCAAAATATCTACGTATATCCTTATTGATTGAATCGCAATTTTGAACGTTGTTCATTTTCTTAACATTTAATATTATTTTTGTGGTTTCTTTAATGTCCTAATCTTTTTCCTAAATCGATCCCTTTTATAATATTGATTTTCTCTATTGATCCTCTATCATTTTTTTATCATCGACAAAACATCGTAATGTAAATCCTTATCATCAGGTTGAGTCATAAATAGTTGCCGGCGAAAAGAAACCGTTATAAATATTCGGTTTTACCCTTAATGAGTCATCAGTATTGGCGAGTATAGGGTATCATTAGATAGGTGTTATTGGAGCAAAATCCACGTCAATCAACAATCAACCAATTGCTGACCTTTGGGAAAATTGGGGCAGTTTAACAAGGTTAGTTTAGTTCTTAAATGGAAAAAATATTAAAAATGATAAGGAATTGAATCACGCTATCGAAAATTTATTTTCATCTAAATCTGCTAAATTGTATGAAGATGGTATTGATAAGTTGCCAGTAAAATGGAAGAAATTTTGTTTTGTTAAAGCTAAATAAATGTTTGAAAAAAATCGGCAAGTATTTTTGACTCAACCTAATATATGTTTATTATCCTAAAATTATATTATCTATTCAAAAAAAATATAGTGAAATAAATACTTTATTGAACTTGAACATATAATCCTATTTACTTCACTTTTTTTCAAGATATGTTGCTGATATCTTCACTGCTAGACTCTTCAATATTTTGGCAACATTCTTCTTGCGATTGCGTACTTTTAGCGTGTAAATCTTTTTATATTGCATGATAAGAGGCTAAGCGTTTTTCCGATTCCCTTCTGAATTAAAACTTTTTTCCATCAAAGGATAATTTTCTATTTAAAAAATGTTCTAATTTATCAACCAATTTCAAACTTTCAATTATTTTGTCAGGTTCTGTATAAACTGACGCAATTTTCTCTTTGGACTTTTATATTAATGTATTGAGAATCGCTTCTTAAGATTTTCAATCCAACCTTTATTAACAAAAATATCCTGGAATAATAGTTGTATTTGCATTGATGATAGATTGTATTTTATTCATGTAAAATTCAAATTTTCAGCAATAGATGACGATCTTTCAGAATTTTGTCACAATTGATCGAGCGCGTGCTATAGTAGTATCGCGATGTATGAGGGTTGAATGTAATAATAAAGATCAATATTTTAATATTAAATTTTATTTAATTATGAATAGTATTAGGTATCTTAACTAATTGAAATGGAGTATTTTTTTACAGTAAAGTTTTAATTCGGATTATAATGATCCTGTATTAAGGCTGCATTCTGAACAATATCTATGCAAAACTATGTTATAATAACAGAATGCTGCATTGAGAAAACCAGAGCGACTCCATCTAAAATGATGCAAATTTAGCCGCGATTTAAAATGAGATCTGCAAATGATAAAGGCAGGGCTGTAGAGTTCAACGAAGTTCAAGCTTTATATTTGGAAGAAAATCTTTCATTTTTGCAGACATTCTCTCTCATTACTGAGTTTCGTGATTTCCATGAAATGAGATTTTTGTTTTGAAAATAGATTAAATGGTTAGAATGAAACTTATAAGCTAGTTATAAGATTAATTCAGTTTTTAACGTCTTTTATCTACAAAATCGCACGATGGACGCTCAACGAAATCTAGCAAATTTAAGAAGCATGAATAATATCCTGATACGTTTATTAATATAAAAACAATAAGCATAATTGCATATAAAATGTATTGCTACGCTTTCGATTCATATTTGTCATTTAATCCTAGTCGTTAAGATGTAAATCTTCTTAAAAAATCAATATATCAAGAAGGTATTAATACTTTAGATTGATCGTCTTGAATTATTTATAGCCTTATTTCTCGATTTTAAAATAAGTGATACTGAAAATATTTTAGATTTCAATCCGAATCTTCACTAAAAAAAAACCAGGAATAAATCCACCAAGTCAATATTTGTTTGTAGAAATTCATTTTCCCGAGTCTCGTCGAGGACTAATTGCATTTTAAAGCATTGCATAAATAATGACAGAATCTTGAGTAAAAGCATGGTTTGTTCTTTAACGGTTTTCCATGCGTGTCAAACTTTCTCCAATCAATTCGCTTGATAGCCTTACATCATTTTTTCTGCGTTCAAATATGTTTTTTCATAACCTTTTCACGTGCATGATTCGTTATTTTGATTTCGTTTTCCGCAATAAAAAGCGTCGGTAAATATGCGTGCAAAATCAGTGCTATTGTCGATATTCTGCCGATGATCAGAAGCAATTTGTTCCGAGAAGATGTACATGAACACGACTGCTGCGATTACGGTATACGTGTCATAAATCGACGTGGAAAATAGCTTTGTACGTATTAACCGGTGGAGTGTTGCAGTTTAACCGATTTTATTATGCATAACTGATTTGCACGCTTTTTGTTTGTATTCCGGATCGAAAAGTGTGGAAGGCTTGTTTAAGATTTATTTTTCGGCCTTCATTTATGACCCGTCCTGCGACGGGCGTTGCGACGACGTGTCGAAAAACTTCGCCCAAAGTTAATTTAACTTTTTGCCCCGCCATCTTTTCGCTAGTTATAATCAAAATGTAAATCGGGCTTTTTTCCTCTTCCGTTTGAAATTAACGACCTATTTCCTCTGGCAAAGGACGGACAACTTTGTACTTTGACCGTTCCTACTCCAGACTAATTATATTATGCAGCGGTATCAATGAAAACCGATTTTGGCCGTTTGACGCCAACTGAAAATAAATTGAGGCAGTGGCACTGCATGTCAATATTAACACCCTTTGATGTCGATGTGAATAATTTTAATTAATCTGTAATTGCAAATGTCATGCAACATTGTGAAACAGCGAAATACGAAGCGGATTTAAAAAAAAAACATCAGTAAAAGTGTTCACCAATAAAATAACGCTTATCAACGCAATGGAGCGACCAGATGAAGACAATAATGAAAGCCACTCCATTTTACTGAATGAAGAGATCCGGTTCTTCAGTCCTCTCCTATGAGCTAATATCGTCAATTAATGGTCATCATTTTGTTAAATTCAGCAAGTACAATGCAATTTTTCCATTAAAATATCTTTTCTTGGGACTATTATCTATATTAACCCTTCTGTCAATAAGATAGTCTGGCCAGACCATTATGGTTTTGCAATGAGTTTTTTAAATAGTAAATAAGTATAGATCTTACCAAATTTCTCTGACTTTGTCCTTTTAAGGGTTTTACAGATTTTTTTTTTAAGTTCGCGATCCATGTGTTTCAAGAAAAAAGGATATATCTGTTTATATACATAGAAACAATAAAATTAATGTGACCAGACCTAGATATATATATTTCATAGGGTTTGTATAAGATATCACGTTTTTCTTTATGTTCCGTAAAGAAGTTTTAATCATTTTGCTCCATAAAATAATCCGAATCTTTACAGTAACAACTAGGGAATCCAATCCCGAGCCAAAATTTCGATCCCGGGATTTCGGGATTTCATTAGACAATCCCGGGACCAGTCCCGGGATCCCGGGATTGGGATTTTCAATATTTTAAGAAATTATCTTGATGTATTTGATCAAATATTACATCAGTCCATTTGTTCAATATAAAAAATCACTTGAAGGCCAAAGAATTTTATTTATTTAAGAAAAGATAAAAATACGATTCAAAAATAGATAAATAAAACACTAAAAAATTCAAATATTATTTTGAAAATATGCCCGAAGTAACATTAACATTAAACATTAGTAGTGTTTCGTCATTTAGTCTGGATCTGATTTTGGAAGTCAGACAACTTGCTGCTGAAAATGCACGCTCAGTTCCACACTCGTTGGAGGTATCGTCATTAGATATTTAAATGCTAGTTCGAGTTGATGATCGCGTGAGCCCTCATTCTCGTATAACACCATCAATGTGACAGATAAAATTCTTTTCTGCTGAGACACGGACTAAAAATCGCAAAATTCCCGATTTCCCGAAAAATTATTTATTTCCGTCGCTGCAGATGAATACTTATATACTATAATACTTTAATGTGATTCGTAATTATATTACGAAGGAATACAAAAAATCTGAACCCCGTATCTATTATATTTCATATCGATATTCCCATTATTCGTCGAGGTGTAGTAAATACATCACCGGTAGGGAAAAGTTACTATAACAATTTGAAAAACATACATGTACCCTATATATGTATACATAGATTAGACAGTCACTGCTCCTATGCGTCGCCTAAGTTCGCCAATTAGTAATTACGCCACTGTTTCCAAGCGTCCAGATTTCGTCGGGAATGTCTCGATTTAGTAGCCTTCATCGTGTTGGTGAGGTGTACGATTTCTGTTAGATAAAAATTTCAATCCCGGGATTTTCGGGATTACGTTTTCTAATCCCAGGATTCTTAATTACTTAAAACCGTCCGGGATCCCGGGATTGGATTCCCTAGTAACAACCCAGGATCTAAATCATATCAACAAAACAATTTCAACTAAGATTAAAATAAAATTTCTTAAGAGTTTGAGAAATTAAATCGATTGTTCTCATTTTTCGAGAAATTAAAATCAAATATTGGAATTTGTAAATTAACGATGATTAGTTGGAATGATTTCAATGATGTTCAAAAAATATATTTTTTTTGAATATTGAATCATATTTTCCGAAAATGAATCGCTCAAAACCCAATGTTGGGCACTTCTGCCATAAAGTGGTGTAGACAACTACCGTGAATGATGAAGAATTAATATTCAGTTCTCGACTCTTTGTCTTAGATGGCAAATACTGGATCCGTTGAATTCAAAAGAGCCCGTAAATTTTATGCATAAATTAACTTTTATCTTATTCGGAATCCTATTAGGGCCCGAACTTTATATAACAATTCAGATTTTGTTAACTAGCAGGGGGTGATAATATTGAAATTTATATAAATTACATTGGCGAATATTAATGTTTATTTTTTATCGTTTTCAGGTAAAGAAAGCAAAGACTGCCTGTCCGACTTTGCTGCGTACCTCCGCTGTTTTCCATCGGGTACGAATCAACTTATTTCTATTTTAAGGCCGAAATTGTTAACTAAAAAAATAAGATGTGCTTCTGAAGTGTTGCTTGACAGTTATTTATTTACGCGTTCGTGTATATTTGGGTCGATTGTAAACACTCGCGAATTTTACGAGGGTCCTACTGGGGGCCGTTGTAAACTTTCTCAGGAGAACGTTTCCTTAAATGACCTGTCTATTTCAATAGAAGACGTTCGAAGGCTATCTATTATCTACGTCTGCGGAACTTCCACATCAAAACGAACCAAATAAATATGTTTCTCTTGTGAACAAAAATCTCTTTCTTTGTGTAAAGTAAGCCGTTTTAGTTGCTCATCTATCTGGCAAAAGTTTAAAATTGCTAATCATCGGTTTTCCTTTTGTTCTCCCGGCTCCCGACTGAAAACGAATTGACTCCGAAAATTTCTTTCATTTTATTCTTTTTCGCTTTCTTACTTCATTTGAACTTTTTCTCGTTTTTTTCTGTTCTGCGACGCCCATTCATTTGCGCAAAACCGAAGTTTTCCGTAGCTTGACGTTATATGCTCAATTTGTTGTTCGCTAGAGGAAACCCTCGTAAAAATTAGCTACGATAAGACCTCGAGTCTTTTATTTTCGGTCTTCGAAAGCTTTCCGTAAGCTCAAACGAGCCTTTTTAAATATTTTCCAATAATAAAATGTGTGCTTTGTATTTTCAAGCTTTCACCGAGGAAATCCTCAGTTGTAATACATATTTATTTTTTAATATAAGACCGTGACTAAATTAAATTTGTATTTAAAGTAAACATTTTTCCTCTAAATATTATCTTCAGATTTATTAAAAAAACATATTATTTTCATTCAATAACAATTTTAATTGAAATATGTTATATCACAAAATCATCTCAAGTGATCGACATTATTTCCATGAAAAAGATCAAAAGCGAAAAAATCAATACAGTCATCTTTTAAATACTATAATAATTGATGTAACTTGTGATAACACTAGTTCATGTGCTATTTCAAAATATTCACCCAGGCAAATATTATAATCTTATCCAGCTCAACTAATGTTTCTATGGGAGTGATACATTAAAAATACATTAACGCTAAATGAGAAGCGAACTTTTTTGATAGTTATGATTTCACTTTTAATTAATGATTCAGATTTATTGATTATAAAAGCTATCAATTATACGATATTCATAGGTACTGCTATTAGTGCTATACATTTCATTGGTCTTCCATTGTTAAAAATAATTAACGAATTGTATGAAAATATTCCATTAATAATCAATTAATTACGATTCTTGGATGACTTAAAGTAAAGCTTATATGATAGATTAGATCTCATATGATACAATTTATCGTAATAGCATCGATATCAGATGTCAGAAATTGACAGCGACGATTAATCAAGCGACGCAGGTTTATTGGCATAGTATACCTGTCAAAGTGCATTTGCGTGCACATGCAATGAATGATTTATTCAATAGGCTTCGACGCTCGAGCCCGTCGAGCTAATCCGTGGCGCTTCAAAAGCGTATGAAATAAAATCTAATCCGAAGGCAATTCCAATCCAGACTTCTTGATAGAAAATTAACGGCAAACGACGAAATTGATTGCACAGACAATATAGTTCGCTCGGGGAAATATTTTAACTTTTCCACTAGGAAGATATCCGGCGAGTCTCCGGTGAATTGTGTCTTGCTATATTGCTACCGCTAAATTAAGCCGTAAATTCTAGTGCGAGGCTTTAACACCTCGCAGTGGGGCGGTTCGTTTCCGCCCTCTGTCCACATGCTCGCCCTGCACGATAGGACTTAAATAAAACTCGAAAAAATAAGGTGTAAAAGGGAGTTGGCGGAAATCCGAAGCCCGCCTTAATGAGGTCAGCGCGCAAAGAAAATCTTGAGTTTCTTTTTAATGAACGCGTTACGTTTGTTAGTCATTTTAATTTTTCCGACTTCGGCTTAAATAACACTTTAATTCGAGGAGGTTCGCTCAAAGTCGCGCTTATTTGTGAGGACTTTTCGAAGAGCCTCTATGTATTTAACTGTCATAATTCTAGGTAAACTTTTCATCTAAGGATCCATTATGCTCATATAAAAATCTTCTTACACTACAATATATTAATAGAGACCATATGATGCCGTATTTTATAAAAATGCAATTTGATGTAATGTGCATGGATCAAATTTGTCGACAAAGTTAGAATCAATGACGCTTGGGATGACGACAGGTGTTTGTTAAG
Organism: Stenopsyche tienmushanensis; assembly: GCA_008973525.1. Lineage (NCBI taxonomy): Eukaryota > Metazoa > Arthropoda > Insecta > Trichoptera > Stenopsychidae > Stenopsyche > Stenopsyche tienmushanensis. The sequence goes on from WACJ01000025.1 coordinate 968,090, forward strand.
GGGATGCCTTCTCCCTTTTCTTATTTAAAATCGCCTTAGAAGGGATAATGAGGGATGCTCGCAGATCAAGGGATACATATCCTTGGGCGCATGGATGATTCATCTCGTGTATCTTTGCGTCATGAATATCCTTGCCAGATCGACGAAATTCATCGTACATCAACTGTAGATATTTGATCGTGTCATTATTTAGAAATGTAAACTATCCTAAGCAGATAGAAATTTCGCAGATATATCCTGGGGATGATTTATAATATAATTGTGTATATTGTATTCGAAATCTTCATTGGAAATTTTTGTAATAAGTGAGTAGCATCTGAACGTTAATTATTTTTAGTTTAATGAAGTCCATAAAAATATATCGATGCGTTGTCTCGTTGATTAAGCCCTTGAGTGTTACCGTGTAATTAATCGTTTTCTTTAATAGTATTTTGCCTCATTGTAGCACGTAATTGTCGCTTTGTAGAAGGAGGTCGAATCTCTTCGAGGACATGCTTTATTGAGCTTGTTTCAAAAGCTATTGTCGTTTTTGATATGTATTAATAGCATCTCAAAATGTTATTTACAGCCAACTCCGGAGACCAATTTTCTCTTCGACATTATGGACATATTTTCGTCCCACCCCCTTGTGTTCATTAATCAACGCATTATTAAATATTTACGAAGAGCACAGCCTCGAGTATTGCAGCTTCGGCTTGGCGCGGGAGGGTTGTTGAGTCTTTTAATCCAATTATTGTCTTCTTATTGACGACGGCCCTCTTCCTTTTTTGTCAGCGATTTATTCCTTAATGAGTTTCTGGCATGTTGACACGCAGGTCGTTACAGCAAAAGGTTATTTAAAATTCTTAATTATAATATAAAATTAACGGACGACTTTTGAGGGCTTAAATTACGGATTTATATCTGCGAATTTACGCCTTGCAAAATTATATATTTTTATAATTGCACCCAAGATGAAATATTTGTTATCGGTACAAAGCTCTGAATATTTCGCTGTAACCATCGTCAACATTATCCAAGTAGGGGATTGACTTAAATAAACTTCTAAAGGATGAGCAAATAAACTAGTCTGGCGTTAATTAAGTAAAATATAAAAGAAAAGGGATGTAAAGTGGCTTTAAAAAACTTATAATTGGTTGCTGTCGGAAAACTTCCACTGACGTCCTCTATTAAATCCCTTTGGGATGTATTCAAACATTTGAAAAAAAATCTGCATCTCGAATTCGCACGGTTGCTCCAACAGGAAATTAAAGGAATTTAAAATGCTAAAATTTTCCGTTCATCTTCTAATTGGGTGTACGTTTTCTTGTTAATTTCCGCAAGGCGAAAATACATTTTTCGCATACAAAAAGGTCAAGAGTTTAATGAGCATTGAATATCGGAATAAACTTTGACTTGGCTGTTTTAAAAATGTAATCGCCAGTTACTTCTATAGATTTGAACCCATAACAATTGAATTATTAGTCAGATCAATTAATCATTTTTAACACACACATTAATATAACATATTTACAACATAATGCTTCAATAACAACTTCTATTGGTTATAGCACAAATATTATATTACAAAGCCAAATAATTTAATTTACTATGTAGTATAACTCATTAAAAAGTTCATTGTAACATTATTGTTAATTATCTAAAATTACTCCAGCGTATATTTAACAAACTATTCCAGCAAGTTCGCGTCTCGTATCTATGAAAGTTTGTTTAATATTAAGGAATACTTGCTATTAATACTTTGTATGATGAGCTTTTATTCTATAAATCAGTGCCGTGCCACTTTTTTGCTATAATATTAATAATATAAAATAGTTAAGTTCTACATTTAATAACGCAAATCCTGTGTTTTTTGATGATTTCTAAACAAATTCCAATTTATTTTCCTTCATATATTTGTACAATTTTGATTAGGCATTCAATGGATGCGTCTAAAACATAGTCTACTGATAGCAAAGGTTGGGTGAACTTCGATTGCGAATCGCTGCTGTAATCAACATATTAATAATGGTTATAACATTTATTTTAAAAAAATTAAAGCATGATCGAAGACTATTTTTTATGTGTTATAAACGTTAAGCTTGAAGATTGAAGTCACTTACTCAGTGATTTTAAATTGAATTCAATGAACCCGAACTCATTTTAAATCTCATATCATTTATCTATAAGTTGCAACGGGAAACTCTTGGCTTTTAGATATTACATCCGAGGGAGGACAGGCTATATCGGACATCGTCAGGGCGTAAGTTGGAAAATGGTTGCCATCATCGTGTAATTGGTATGTTCGACGTGAAACGAACTAGATTGTTATTTGAAGGAGTAGGAAGCAGCCGAGGATAAAATATTGAATGTGTAGAGGGAATTTATACCGGAGAAAGGTTACACTGACCAGATGTTTTCTCTGTGATTTATCGTAGAGAAACATCTGACAGGCTGGAAGACGTATCGTGTTATGCTCCGGTACCTTTTGAAATGAACGCTGCGGAATATCTTCCACGGTGCTTGGGACTCGGACTCCCATGATGGCTATTTTTCTTCTACATTGCCTAATTCGAGTAAATGATCAGACGGATGATCCAAATTGAGTTTTCTTAGTGGCGTATGAAGCACAATCCTTGTTTAATTGACACGAAGAGAAACATTTTAAATTTGTTGTCGTTTATTTTTGTTCGCATTGACGACGTCTTCTATCGCAGTCGAGATGTCCCAAAAGGGAGGCGTGCATGCAATTTTGGTTCAAATCTTTGCAAAATGATGCTGTGAAAAAGGACACGTTAATATATTATATATATACAATATGAAGTTCTTTTTTGACTTTTTCGAATCGGGAATACCACGAAGCATTCACAAAACGTAGATTGAAATTTTTATTATTAAAAACCGCAATCCTCGCACTTGAAAAAAGCCTCCAGGACGTAGTTGTATTATTCCAGCGACAAAGTCTGGAATATCGCAACATTTTTTCTTGTCTGAATTTTTCTCTCTATTCATTATTCATACAGTGTACATACTAGCTACACAATGAAATAATAACGTTTACTTTGTGCTAGGGGAGTCTCGTTCTTTACAATAAATTGAAGCAATTTTCATGAAAACCTATGAAGGCAGTGTATACATGCTGTTTGCATATCGTTTTTGACGTGCTTAACATTCAATGGGTTTTAAATAACCTGTATAGGAATTGATACGTCTAATAATAGAGCTGTCTTCGCATAGATCTGCTAATTTAATCAGTATACGGAATATAATACATAATCGTCCAGTACAAGACAAAAACGACTCCATTTTCAGCTAATTTTAAGCAAGCTTATGTATATTTAGTTCAGGCATAGAATGTTTCTTTCCGAGCTCAACGTACTAGAGTGCTCTTTCTGAATTTGCTCGCAAATACGCGATAATCCTACCATACAGTTTAATAATGAGTGTGTTTTCCAGTTATCCGTGTTTGTTCTCCCCGGCGATCCCCCGGATAATCGAGAGTCTACTATATTCTGGATATTTTTTATATATACTCATACCATGTACAGTAATTTCGAATATGTTTTGAGCATAGTAATATTAAAACAACTCAAAATTTGTTTATTATCTTTAATGTTTCGATTATTCATTCCATTTTTTTCATATTAATAAAATGATATCCTTCTTGGGTTTTCAAAAGTTTCCACGTTCTTTTCTGGGCGGTGAGTTTTAAAGCGCACTGCTGTTAGCGACGCGCCACCGTCTTTTTCTTTCGCATTAAAGTTGACAAAGTCTGCATAAAAAATTCTGCAACTTCGCCGAAAGTTTCTCGTCGTCGAATTAATCAGCACACGTAATTTGAATATATGAAAATAGTTGCTTCTTCTTTATGAGCTGTGCTTTCATTTTGAGGGCTTCATCAAAACTCCGTAGCAGATTTACTCCTATGCGCGACGAATAAGCTCCTCGAAACAAGATAATTCAACACTCTCAGCATTTCGCATAAGTACCGCAGTAAAGACTTGTTTTACTTCATTACTGCGACGGAGATGTACTAAAATTTTCATTATATTTTTGTCATCAATTTTTCATAAGTCTAATTAAAATTTGCACGGTGGAATACGGTGGTTTATTACGTATTTTGGTCTGAATACGACAATTATTTTTCGTCTAGAACCCATTCATTTTCTCAGATTTCGGTGTTGGGATGCAATTCGCTTTAATTTTAATCTATAATTTAACCACATGTAAGTTATCACATGAGAAGTTATTTCCCTAAAATGTTTCCTATGGAGGATCACAAATAAGCAACAATTACCACAAAACACTAGTTAAAATATTTATAGATGTATTGGTCACAGTATTTATTTAATATCATAAAGATGTTGATGAACAGAAAGCATCATTTAAGTATAGCAACGCATAAATGATAGCCCTGCCCTTGAGCATATAAGATTGTGTAAAAAAACGTTGCTCGCAGCAGCTAATTCAAAATGTCTCATATGCAGTAGGTTAATATATACTCAGATTTTAACAATCGAGTAGTCTTCCTTGGAAGATCTCCAAGATGTCCAAGGCAAATGCAAAATTCGATGCAATCGTTGCCAGCTGACATCGTCCTCAATGCTTGGATAACATTTTTACATACGGAACATTCCGTAATTTATGTAGAATCTCAAGAAAAAAAAAGATGTTTATTTCATCGCTCTTATTCCGGAAAAGTCCCAATTTGCATATTCAGTGCGGAACTACCTTTTTTCCAAATTACCCAGGAAACGTTTAGGGCATATTGGGTATCAAGGGTGCTCTTATGCTACGGAGTACTCGACGTCACGACGGGAGATTACTCCGAAAATAGTGCTCTTCAATGTCTGCTCCGCGTAAAATTTGATCCCCGGGATATGTGTGTATAAAAATGGTAATCTTGTTGTGAGTCAATTTAGTCGCGCTGTCACGGGAGCCCATCCAGTTCGAATCCCACGAGTGCCAGTATATTTACAAAAGGGAGTGAAGAGCGGAGAAAGAAAGTCGGATGATGTAAGTGGCCACATCATTCCGTTAGACGTATCACTTCCGATATCGTTTTAGCTTTGGTTTGGAAGATGATTCGCGAAGGAGAATATTTGCACACTCGTCCCAGGGGTTGGTAACATATACCCCAAAAAAAAAAGAAAAAATCGCATGGTTTGTTTGCTCTTCGTCCCGGGGCTTTTAGATAGATTATAAGAGAACAGTCGAGGCTGTATACTGCTCAAATGTATGGGGGGGATTTAAATTTTCAATGGTGTCAAGAGGGGCAGTACTTCTGTATCTTTTTTGATCCGTGGTTTAAGGGTATTTTTCTGTGTGATCTCAATTATAATACTTGTTATGCCGAAAAATATTTAACTTAAAATTGCATCCAAGCAATATATATTTTCACGGTAAACTTGCGATATTAAATTTTTAAAGATTTCGAGTGCTTCAAAAAAAAACACACACACAGGTAACTGTGTAGGGAATCCAATCCCGGGATCTGGGACAGTTTTAAGTGCTCATGAATCCCGGGATTAGTAAACGTAATCCCGAAAAATTCAGAATTGAATTTTTTATCTAACAGAAATCGTACACCTCACCAGCACGTTGAAGGCTACTAAATCCAAATATTCTTGCCAAAATCTGAACGCTTAGAAACAGTGGCGTAAATACTAATTGGCGAGCTTAGGCGACGCCCAGGGGCAGTAACTGTCTAATTTATGTGTATATATATATACAATATATGTTTTTCGAATTGTTATATTAATATTACCCTACCGGTGATGTATTTACTACACCTCGACTCTGATAATGGGAATATCGATATGAAATATAATAGATACGGGGTTCAGAATTTTTGTATTCCTCCGTAATATAATTACGAATCACATCAATGTATTATAGTATATAAGTATTCATCTGCATCGATGGAAATAAATCATTTATCGGGAAATCGGGAATTTTGCGAGTATATTTTCTTAAATAAATAAAATTCTTTCGCCTTCAAATTATTTTTTATATTAAACAAATGGACATATTAGTAATTTTTGATCAAACTATTTAAACTATTGAAAATCCCAGTCCCGGGATCGAATTTTTGGCTCGGAATTGGATTCCCTAATTACAACCCTCTAAGAAAAGCAATAATGTCTTACTTCCAAGATATGACATTAAATCAATATATATTTAAATATTATTATAAAATTATCGAAATTATGCAACTGAAGATAATTTGATTTTATGCAGTTAAGTGATTGCATTTGGCTGTATGCAAATGTTGACAATGAATAATACGGGCGTATGCACAACAATTAGCCGGTTAATTTTCAAGCGGGATAAACTTTTGTATCAATAAGTTATTATGAATTTATAACAATGAATTAGCATTAATCCCGATACAACGTGGAAAAATCAATTCGCCCTAATTGTTCGGAAATCGGGATAAATGCTAATTCGCTATAATGAATTCATAATAGTTAATTCCGCAGGATCCATTATTGCACATAACAATAAAGCATACTTTAAATATTTCACATTAACGTCCATCGTTAGTATTTAATCAATATTTAAAGATTTGATTTATAAAAGTTTTGTATCTTAATAAATAGCTCTGCTTTGGTGTATTTGAAGTCTTCTAGCGAATATTTTTACAGCATTAATCCAAAAATCCAAAACTAATAAGTATATCAATTCTTCGTAAATTTTACTTATAGTGTCGTAGTCATCGTAGGAAAATCATAATATGGTTTTATATTGAGAAGGCCTTATCAATTTTTAAATTTGAATACCAAATTTCCAGATCGTTTTTAATATTACCTTGTATACAATAAGCTTATTATATATTCGCATTTCGAAGTTCTTACCAATCATCAATTCATCCATATATATATAGTGTCTTTTTTATATTTTTAACGTGTTCATTCACTATCGTTTGGCCTAAAATAATTTGTAGTTTTAGTATAGAATCCAAAAATACAAGAAAATAAATCATTATAACCCACGTGAGCCTAAGGAGGTAGATCTATAAAAATGTTTTATCTCTATATCTATTATAAAATAATCAGCGCATATTAATGTATCTGAATGTTAATGTATTTCGAATGCCCATAGGAAATTCTTCCATAGGATACCATCCTAGGGAAAGAGTTTTTCATATGAATTCTTTTCATAGGATAAAATTATTCCTTGGTCGAGACGATCTCCCAAATTTGTTGGCGAGCTTTTATCATAAGAATTTTGGATCTAACCCACAATAGAATTTTATTAAAATCAAAACGATTTATGGGGTGCTCTCACTATGCAGCTTACAATATCATCGATAATTTATATCCAAGATCAATTATTTCATTACAGGTCATATTGCCCATAAATAACTCGTTTATTTTAAACCCTCGCGATTAGAAAAATATTTTTGTATTTTATAATTTCAGAGATTTTATTCAGATTCCCAACATGATGAAATTAGTTTATTCCGCCATAATATGATATCGTATAATTACATCGACGATGGAAATGTTTTTTCCGTTTGTTTATCAAAGGAAGGAGTTTAAGAGTTTTCATCTTATTGTGATGACTGAGCAAATAGTTATCGAAGGCAGCAACTTCGACTCTTTTAGTTTATGAATATTAAGGGTTGCTCGTTATTCTTCGGCTCTTTTGCTTATCGTTTTATATAGTTGAAAGAGGTCGATTCGCTTGGACCCTAGATTATTATATAATCTCTATGGAACGTTTTAACTCGCTCTCCGATAAACATCTGACTTTATGCTGACATGAAAAATCGAAGGCGTACTTTGAATTCTTTGAGGGATTTCAGATTGCTTTCGCTTTAATGTTTCGCATCGCTGAAAGAAATTTTTGTTTTTATCTTGTGGGGAAACATTTTTTTTAAGTTTCTTTTTATTTTCGTAAGAGGCAAATATATCTTTCCTCGGGTGAAAATATCCTTTAGATTCTATATCAGTCCCGGTTCGGCTTTATAATGAGAGTTTTTCTTTTATATTGGCAGATGTCACGGGGAAGAAGACTCTTTTTACGTCATAAATCAAATATTTTGTTTTAATATCCCTGAGCGAATCCCATCTATTGTATCCGATACATTTTTATGATTTATTCCACCCGCTAAGCTATCGAATGTTTTACATTACCACCTACCCAGTATTATTTTAAACTCAGTGCGAACCAAAACATGACCTGAACAGGTCTTCGCTTTCTTATGATCACTCGCTGTTCCAAATTATTATTTAATTTTCTTTTCGATCAAACACGGTTGAACTTATTTTTTTAAAAGTAGTTTTTTGCAGTTCCTTTTTTATGGATGTTAACTTTTACATTTTAAATAGATTTGAACCCAAGATTATTGAGTTACTAGTTTATTACGGGACTACCCTCAGGGACTATTTTTTTTTTTTTTGATGATTAAAATTATGAATGGTCCAAGACAAAGATAATGTATGACAAGCAACTGCGTTGAAAAAATAGATTTAAAACGTGTCAATGAATTGCTCACAATTAAGACACTAATTATTTGCTTTGTTTAAACTTATCATAGTCTACGTATCGCCAATAATACGAACAAACGAGGTATCCTACAAATAGGTCAATGGGCAAATCTGGGTTAACTGCAATAGTACTACGCTAAGTACTAAAGTTTTGTTGCGTACGAGGGGGCGCCGCGCTTCGCGAGCCCCCAACGCAGCACCAACGCCGCTGCCGCCACGGCTGCCAACCGCCGCGGCGTATCTCGGACGGCCCAGACGGCCGCGCCGCGGGCGCAAAACGCCGGCCGCAACGCCGGCCGCCGGAGCCCGAACAGCGGCGGACGCGCCCCCTAACTAGGCGAGGGGGCGCAGAGTTCTTTTATCCGGTGGATCGACGACGGCTGTCAGGCTGTCGAGCGGCGACGAGGGGAAAACTCCATGACGGGATATGAGGATAATGAATCAAAGTCTTCGGTTATTAAATACGACTCCGAAGATTGCGAGGCACGTGGCCTCCATGCGGGGCGATGCGTGCGGGCCAAAATGTCCGTCGACCGCCTCCCAAGGCTGCAACAACGCTAAGACTTTTTGGTTGCCCGCCTAACGGTTAGTCCGCGGCGGGTCTTAAGAGCAAAAAGTATGGCCAGCTTAAAGCCGACCAAACTGTCGACGACAGAACATTTTGGTCCACGCAACACTCCCCTTGACTTAAGGGTTGACTCGTCCCGAGTCAAACACCACGTGTCTCCCAATCGTTCGCATATTTATTTTTCAGTCTTATACAGTTTACATAGAACATTCAAATATAAAGCAACGCCAAAGAGATTTCTTAACAAAATATTATCCTTCTGGTTGAAAGATTCTATTCTATACACTTAATTACTAGTAACAATTAAACATAAACAATTAAATCACAAGTATTAACCAATTTGTACAAATTCAAACAATAATAACAATATTAAACATCCCCCAAACAGCTTGTCATTGTCGTCGCCATCCTGTATCGTAAACAATCTAATTTAACTTTATTTAGTTACCTTCGTCGAGATACCCCTTGGTACGTGAAGTATCATATTACTGCGCGAAACTGAAAGTTTCGGCTGCCAACCCTACTTCACCGGTCACGACGGTGCCTCTCGATAGGATAGGGAAGGCAGCGATCAAATCCACCGAGGTGGTTCGATCCGCCCTGATCTGAAAGACCCATAACAATTATCGCAGCGGATTTCCCGTCCCCAGCGTCTATTGTTACTTCCATTCCAATACCATTACGCGACATACTACCAGCCTGGCGGGAACACCACACACCAGGACCTGGTGCTCATCCAGAGCGTCGCAACTAAAACTAAACAACCACATGCTACCAGCCTGACGGCATCACCAGCTCGCCAGCGCCTGGTTCAAAGCATTGCGGCTCACAACAAATACTTCACGAACCATGGTTCTCCGACGACCTTATTCATACAATTCAACAACATCAATGACTTGCTTCATAACAATTACGACACATTTACGCGAAGCTTATCAAAATCAAACAAAAGCGACGACAACAACAGCTTCTTAACCTAAAACGAACAGAGGATTCGTTCCTTGGGGTTGTCTCTGAAACATTTCAAAATCAATGATTAGAAATATGGCGTTACATTTACATTCAGAATTACTAAAAACTAGTCTAAATGTGGGGATAATCATATCCAACACACATCACTATGAAACGTCAACTGTCAAACGTAATCTTAACCTAGAACTGTCAAATGCACGACACTGTATGAAACGTCACAACCACTCCACTGTGAACCGAATCAAAATAATTTTACGTATCACGGTGACGATGAGCTGTAGTGGCTCCAGCTCGAGCTATTGGAGGCCCAAGCGACTTCCAATGTCGGCATCTCTCCGAAGGTGCTTCGCCTTCAGCAGCTACCGCGTGGTCGGTCGGAAGTGAGCGTCTCCATGACGCCTCAACTTCCTCGTGGATGATGGGGCGACGGACCGCATTCCTGGCGATCCTCTAAATCGCATCGCATCATCTTCCCAACCAATACGCCGGTGCCGGCGCGTCATGATCACAGCTGATTTTTACAAAATGGCCGACCATGCCGGTCGAATCCTAACCTCACTTTTCGCGCCATGATGTTTTGGTTTCCCTTCATCGTCGTCCTTATGGTGTCGTCGTCCCGGATTCCACTTTTCTGACACCATTGTTGCATACGCGGGGGCGCCGCGCTTCGCGAGCCCCCAACGCAGCACCAACGCCGCTGCCGCCACGGCTGCCAACCGCCGCGGCGTATCTCGGACGGCCCAGACGGCCGCAACGCCGGCCGCCGGAGCCCGAACAGCGGCGGACGCGCCCCCTAACTAGGCGAGGGGGCGCAGAGTTCTTTTATCCGGTGGATCGACGACGGCTGTCAGGCTGTCGAGCGGCGACGAGGGGAAAACTCCATGACGGGATATGAGGATAATGAATCAAAGTCTTCGGTTATTAAATACGACTCCGAAGATTGCGAGGCACGTGGCCTCCATGCGGGGCGATGCGTGCGGGCCAAAATGTCCGTCGACCGCCTCCCAAGGCTGCAACAACGCTAAGACTTTTTGGTTGCCCGCCTAACGGTTAGTCCGCGGCGGGTCTTAAGAGCAAAAAGTATGGCCAGCTTAAAGCCGACCAAACTGTCGACGACAGAACATTTTGGTCCACGCAACAGTTTCAATGGTATATTGTCTTCGACTTTCACTGCTTTGTTTTTATTTAATGTTCTTGTATTAGAGAAATCAAAAAGTATACTGCTTTCTTGATCAGTTTTTATTTAAGTTTTTTTTCTGCGGAAATAATCCTTTTATTATTTGCCTGCAAATGTGAAAATAATATTAACATCCTAAAATAGTATTTATCTTAAAATGGTACACCAATTTCTACCTTTAACCCTTTCATGAGTATGATTCAAATAATACAGAAAGAATGTCTTGCACGTTAAGTTTGGAGAAAGAGAGAGACAGAGAGAGTGTCTTGCGTACATCGTACATTATATAGATCATTAACCCAAATTTATCGACAAATAATGAAAACCCAAATTGATCGATTTCAAGCATGCAACAAACGCATTCTTTTGTTACTAAAACTGAAGACACACATGTGTATTGTTTATGTTTACGCGAAGAAATTAACGAATATTGTGTGCTATCAATAGTGTTTATTTATTGATATACAAGCATTATACACGCTGCGCGGTCGTGAGAGATAAATGGATTTGTACGGACATACAAATATAGTATTTACGTTTTAATCATTTTAAAATTAACTCACTACAAAGCATTGAGGGGTTTGTTAGAATGATCAAAAAATCGCCACAAATGTAACATGTAAAGGAGTCAGGTTTCACTATGATTGTACACGTCCTTATCTTGCAAGACAATCTTTAGAATATTCCATCTGGGACAAATTAATTCCGAATGAAGATATTAACTTTCGTTTTTTTACGGGTTTTAATTCAAAATTACGCAACATTTATTAAACTGGGATCGAAAATTTGGTATAACATTATGAAATCCATTATAATTATTTCATTTTCACACTGTTTTAATTTCAATATGATCTTGTGTTATTGACAATCAATTCAGTTGCCTCAATTAAAGCTTTTGATGAAATGCGTTGTATAATTCCAGAATTGAAAGAAAAAATGAATGAATGGGCTCCCCAGGGCTTATCCTGACTGACAGCCATTTACTTTATTGGAGGGCTAAAAACGGCTTACGATACAAATGAAACGCCTTGCGACTCAAGCGATCAAACAAAGAAATAATTAACACCTTCAATGTTTACTTCTCGTAACGCAACGTTCGCTTGACGATTTATCGTCAAGCGAATCCATCCTGCGACCCAATTTCGCAGCATGTAATCATCAGGCAAAATGATTCGAAGCATTGAAAAATATCGTCGTCGACGATGTATCAATGTCCGTCGCATTATGTTGTTTTCGTGGTAAATTACCTGTGACATTGCGGCGATTTGTCATGCATGCCATTTATAGAGCTCGTGAGGCTCCAAATTTTTCCTATCGCGGTAAGATCCCGTCTCTTATAACGACCGGAATGACTTACGTCAATCGGTGACGACATTTAAAAATGCGGTTTACGACCGAGGATTTTCGTCGGACGAGGCGTGTGTTGGCTCTATCGTCCCATGGAATCACAATGAGGACGAGACGTGACCGAAAAACAATACGCCCGAAAGAACATCGCGCCGGTTTATCAGCTCGATTATATGTAACGCAGTTATTTCTGTGTTTTTTAAAAGTTTTTCCGAAATGTACTGCAGTGTCCGTATCATTTTCGGCGTGAAAAGGGTCGACTGTTGTTATTTAAAAATATTTTTTGTTGAAATACGACCTCGACCTTTGGAGGTCCTCTTGTACCGTTTCGACACCGCACGGCGAGGCAGGATCTCGTATAGATATCATATTCTTACACGGCTTATACCGAAACCTTTCCGTATCAGATGGTTATAAATTTTGCCGAGAGGAAATTTTATTTATTTATGTAATATTTTACTTTTGACTACGCAACTATGGAGATAAAAACGCTTTTATATTGTATTAAATTTGTTTAAAAACACTTGATCAAGCTGAATGAATATAGCAGACCTTTGGACGTGACTGGGAAACAAATAAGTTTAAGAAGGACGAATACTCTTAAAGTTTTTAAAACTTATAATGGGAGGCATTGAAATGAAAATTTTACAGTGTAGTGAAACTTCTTAGATCTGATCTTTTGAGTGCTAGTCAATTGAGACCGTTGATATTACATTTATATGCACTTATAATTTTAAACTGATCTTTCAATCTTAAAAATATTGAAGGGCTTCTCAAATATCCGATTTACTGTAGTAAAATATTTTTATTTTTGGGGCAAACGAAGTATTTTAGGCATTATTAATATGAGCAATGCCAAGCAAGAAAATACTCTTTTAAGAAATAAAATTAACAATCATTCACTTAAATAGCACAATTTTGTCATTATTAACCCTTTGCACTCGAGAGGTGACTCTCGCTCACCACTCGGTTTGGTGCAGAAACTTGTCACAAAAATATTTTAAGTTATGGTAAAAAAATTGCCAAAAGTGCTGCGAAACGTCTCGAGTAAAATTTTAATAAGCGCGTAAAAATATCCAAACATCAATAAACTTGTCTAATGTAGTAAATAAATATATGTCCAAATGTAATTGAAAATTGTATTGCGCATCAGTCGCATTTATCGAAATGAACTTTAAAAAAATACTCAACATTAAAAGTGTCCAAAACGATATCACCAGTGCAAAGCAAAAAGGTCAAAACGAAATCTGTTCTACATTTTTATAGTGTGAAATGTCAAACAACTAGATGATGACATCGCTTGTATCATGCTAATATTTGAGTGCCATATTTATTTTGGTAATAAAGCGTAGGACTTGTACGAATCATCAATTGATGCGCTCGGATACTGAGGTGTTAATATAAAAAGGTTCAAAGTCTGATATTCTGTCATTTTTTTATTTAATGTGAATTGAGTATTTATGTGTTTTTTTTATTTATTTATAAACCTTTATTCAAAAATATAATATAACAAGGTAAAATGGTGTATCAATATACACAATTACATGAAAAATGGATTAAAAATTTAAGTCTTAGATTACTATCCTTATCTTAATTACAAATATATATTTTAGTTATAATAAATTTTACATAATAAGAGTTAATTTAATTTTTGTATATATAGGGGAAAAATAGGAGACTTGCGACATTCCTTAAAAACTATCTTAAAAACTAAACAAAATAAATAATTTAATCAATCAATCATATATCCTTCATACATCGCGCATTCATGACTATCAACTATAGTAAAATGTGTTTAGGCATTTTGTGAACGTATCTAAAATTATTGTTTTGAGTGGTATATTCGCCGAGTGTAGATATGAGATGATTGGTGTGATTTGGAATTTTTGAGTAAAAATTGAGTGTTAACTTGTGAAAAAAATTCTTTATAAAAGGAAGCTTAATTTTATTGTGAAAACGTTTAAGATTGGTGTATGGAAATGTATTGAAAGCAATTTTTATGGCTTTGTTTTGTACGATTTGAAGTTTATTGTAGTTGGTGTTGCATATGTTGCTCCAGACGGGAGCGGCGTATGTGAGTGTAGGTCGAATCAGCGTTTTGTATAATAAAAATTTGTTAGAGGCCGAGAGAGCACTGCGCCGACGAAATATGGAGTGCAGCGCCCCCATAGCTGCTAATCCGCGGGCACGAGTCACCGACACCTGTGCTCCCCACCTCAGTCTTCTATCTAAAGTCACCCCCAAGTATTTCACTTGGGGTTTCCACTCGATAGAGCTGGACCCGACGACTATTGGATCAATTCGAAGATTTTTCCGTTTCACGGAGAACAAGATAGCTTCGGTTTTGTCTTTATTTAATTTGAGTTTCCAACGATCGAAATATTTAAATGCGGCTTTTAGCGATCGCTGGAGGTTTCCGACTATTAGCTTGTTGCTCCGAGAGCTGGTATAATATGCCGTGTCGTCGGCGTAGAGTGCTACGTTTGATGGGGACGGTGTCGGTAGATCGTGTAAGTAAATGTTGAACAGGTGAGGCCCTAAAATACTGCCCTGAGGAACTCCCGCTGAGACAGACTGGGAAGTTGACGTTGCTCTGTTTAAGGTTACCGAAAATGATCTTTTGTACAGATAGGATTGGATCATTTTAATAAGGTAAATAGGAAACTTAAGGGATATCATTTTGTGGATCAGACCGCGGTGCCAGACAGAGTCGAATGCCTTTTCGATGTCGAGAAGTACCATACCGGTACTTCTCTTCATGTTAAAGTTTCTAGTAATGTGTTCAGTCAGTCTGGTCAGCTGATGAGCCGTAGAGTGGTTCCTACGAAAACCGAATTGCTCATTATTAATAACATTTATACTAAGTTCATCCAGTCTATTTAGAATTAGATTTTCGAATATTTTGCTTAGTGCAGAAAGTAAACTGATCGGGCGATAATTTATAGGGTTGCTGGCATCTTTACCTGGTTTGGGCAATGGAATGACTTTCGCCGACTTCCAGGGTATTTATGTGTTTGAAATGGGATCATCAAATATATTATCTTTAGATTACATCATCTGTATCATGTATTCACATCGGCGTGGAACGATCTTAGAATGATCTGAAATTAATTTGTGATTGCTCATCCAGCGGGACATCTAGGTGAATGTGTCAAAGTTGCGGGCTTTTTAAAAAAGTGAAATTTGTTGATAATGTTTTTTTTTATCCACAATCTGGATTTGAAACTGAAGCTATATAATAAGAATTCAGGGACTGTAACCCTGCACCAAATATTACAGATGGTAAAATTAAATAAAGTGTTAAGCATAAAGAATTTAGCACATATGAATGCGCGTGTGTAAACTCGCGTGACAGTTAATATTTTTTGTTCAGGGTAATGACATACATCAAATAAACACTACCCATACAAGTTGAAATTTGTTAAAATATGCTACCAGATGTGTTCCATAATTATTAAAGATAACTGTAGCAATTTCAAAATAGTTGTAAATCATTGTAATAAACATAAAGTAAAGAATGTTTTAGCTTATGAGTATTAATTTATTACACACGAAAGTTAGCAGATACGTTTAATATTATAATATCCGAGCATTGAATGAATTTGAATAAACGTTGTTCGGAGTAAGAATGTGGATATTCGGCATGGAATTATTTTATGACACTCCACGTTTGCACAATGAATGTTTGCGGTATTTGGAGCAATTGTATTGTCGGCTCGAAGCGTTCGTGTATATTCTTCGAATCGGATGAAATCTGATAGAATCTCTCCTCGAACGAAGAACAAAGAGCGCCCTCAACCACGAAGAGAGCAAAAGAATAGCGAAAACAAAGAAGATAAAGTATGAATATTATATTCGGCAGGCTGAAGATAATAATAACATTTGCGCTGGTGTGCCCCAACTTTAAAACTTGCTGCGAATTTTTTTGTCGCCTCCTCCCTACGACACACCATCGATGGAGGGCGGAAAATCTTCCTTATTATAATGAAATACGAATTTTATTCTTTATGTTCCCGTTTCCGATTCCGATACGCCCAAAAAACAGGCAGGGTCTAGGGCGATACGACACGAGATTTATATGTGTATTCCGAAAATGCAATAAAAATTCTCCCCGTTTCTATCCCGTGTTGTTGCGTATTTTATATTTTCGCATGGAAAACACAGTTCTCTACGGAGAAGAGTTAATAAATTGAATATATTCCTTCAATAAGTCGTAAATGTTTTCGCGAAAATATTCTTTTTGTATGGCCACAATTGCGTTTTTTTTGTTTCAGAACACTACGCCGTAAACAAACCCCTATATCGTGTATAATTCCCGCCTTCCACAATGTGAATACACAAGAAATCCAAACAAACTTATTTTTCAACTAAACGACTAAGTGTTTAAATATATCCACCTTCATAGTTCGGGAAAAATGTATTTATCCCGGCATAAAATACTGATAAAAAGTTTCATAAAATCGAGGATCCTTAAACTAATAACTTTAACGTGACTTTCATCGCGGCGTTAAAATTTAATAGGGGACTTAACACGGTGCTAACATTTCAAGACAAATTCTTACATTAAGATAAGCTAAAAACTTTCACAGCTTTTGAATATCATGTTATCATTGATATAAAAGTATTCGTGGTTCAATATTCATCATCATTATGTCCGTCTATTGCTATTTATTATTAATTACTCTGCAAGCCAAAGAAACGAACGCGTTCAAAATTACTGTAACATTGCTCCTGATTTTAATACTAATAAATAAATACAATTGGCTTATCATAGATTAAACTTAATTTTCACCGTTATATCCTTGACTTAATATTTGATTATTCTTATGCTTTCGAAATTAAATGATCTTTCCAATGAATTAATAAATTATTGATTTAGTGATTTAATTAAATCAATTATGATTTAATTGAATCTATAATTTGAAGGATTTAAATTGAATAAGAGATTGAGCAAGATCCAATTTTTGCTGCAATCAAACGATGCTTCCTTCGGACAAGATCTTTCGACCGCAATCGACTATGTTTAATCTGTGTGCTTGATTTATTTGAATCGAAGCAATTTTATTGGAAAGTTGTTGTAAGAGCTATTTTTAAATTGAAAATTCAACACTTTTGCCCTTTTGGAGGACGCTTCAGTACGTTTCGGCACTCGTAAGATGAATTGAAGTTTAAAACGGGAGCTTACGCCGAGGGATTCTGTAGACGTCGTTTAATGCTTTCTTGCATTTGTACATTTTTTATTACATATTTCGCACAGCAAGTAAATATTTTCAGTGTGCAGATTTGTAATGCATGGGAGAATTTCAATTTTGAATATTGTAAGTTTTGGCTATTAAATAAATGTTAACGGACGATTTAACTAAGGTCGAGCTTTTACATTGAAATTTGCATATATATTATGTTATTTGAATAATTTTGGTTTTCAGCATTGTAAATTCAAAAATGATTGATCGTTCAAACCTAATTGAGAATTTAAATCAACCCTATTTTAAATAGGGTGTATAACAATCATTTTTGAGTGAAATAGTTAGTGGATTGAATATGCATAGTGTCGGTATTTTATTGTATGAGATCATCTCCAAATAAAGTTAAGTCTGATCAACCTTACATTAATCAAGTGGCGCAATTCCTCGATAAACCCAATCGATTTGGATGAAGTTTCTAGTGGAAATTACGAGAGGAAAATAGCTGAAAACTTCTTCGCGAAGAAGTTTCTTCCGAAACTTGGTCCATCATCTCCCAGGCTCCGTTTATTTCTGCTTACCCATGCGATATTTGTATCTTAATGGATCTCAGCTTCCAAATATTGCTGGAGAAAACTTTGCCGTTGTGGCGATTAATATTAACGGAAACGATTATTTCAAGCAAATTACGTGTCATTATAATAATTCTCGGAGCAACGGAAACGAAAACAATATTTATCGCAAAATAATATAAATGTCGACCTTCTTAAATAGCATTTAAACGGTGTAAATACATCCTCTTTGTTGAATATTCTTTTTCAGTTAATATTTGAAAATATTTATATTGTCTGATCCAAACACATGATCTTAGCAAGTTTATGCTCTCTTTTAATAACTCTCCGATCCTAATTAATTAAATTAATCGTATCAAAAGTTTCAATGTTTTTAATATTTCATGCCGTATTTTTTCTGTCTACTTTTCATGTTTTGTACTTTGAAGAGCCTCAAAATGCAGACCATTTTACATTATGAAATGAAAATGGTCGAAGCTTTGAGAGAAATTGATAACTCATTAACGATGTGCTTCAGATTTCGCTCAATTCTGAACATCAACTTCCGTACCGTTTACGGAAAAGTTGCTATTCATTTCTGGTCGCCATTATTGTATTTTGCGATGCTATCAATGCTTTTGAAATTATCAATATTCAATACACAAGTATTTTAATCAAGCTCATTTGTGTCAGACTGAAAACAGTAGTCGATTGGAATTTTTCAGTCAAATGTAAGGAAATTACACTAAGGCGTTTAAATTCTTTATCAAAAACACTCGTTCTGGCCAAAATGTATAATAACTTAATAACAATTTATTTGATCAATATTTTATTGTTATTTATATATATGATCTTTTTTGATCCTTAAATTGAATTTAAATTAGGTTTCTTTACATTTTATTTTAAAATCAATTCGTTTTCCGGAATCAAATTATAGGGAAAATTTTCTGCTGCCTTATAGAATATCACTAGGATTGAATTACCTAAGCTCCTATTTCCATTGCAGAGTAAAAAACTATTTCAAAACGCAGAACCGACGACTATGGATCGACCTCGTCGAAAGCTCTGAAACCGCATTGTATATGATAAAAGAGTATATTCTTCGAAGGAGCAAAACGAACAGCCAGTTTATGGAATTGAATAAAAATGTCCCATTCTGAGCATAAAATTCGAGTGCAAAGATTGCACATTAACTGAAAAATAGAACGAACTTAAGAGTATATGTGACAATAATATGCGAATAGTTAATATATATCAATGTTAAAAATAATGAGGAAAATATAAATCCAAATTGTTGATATTAATTTCCCGAAAGTCATCGAGTCAAGTCGATTTTATAGATCAAATTCAAAAGTTATTGTTTTGTTATCGTGTGTTTGGTCTTGTGATCTTAAGTACTATGTACATTCGTACGTGATTAATTTCACAATGTGTCAAATATGTTTAGAGATGATTAATGTTCGAGTTAATTGAAAATCGACGATGGTTATTGCGTTGTTCACTCCAATCAATAATGCATTTGACAATTACAATTTAACGATGGTAACATGATTGGGCCCAATTGACGGGCGCTTCTTTTTGTTCCTCATCCAGTTTGTCAAATCAGAATGCCATATGCTGAAGATTCGTGCCAGATTTTGACAGTCTAATTAAAATTGAAGTAGCACCAGGGAACCTTAGGAGCTCGTGTATGTTATGCTAATAAGTCGAAATTGCATTCGAGTCCATCTGAATTCGGTGCATATACGACGGGAAGTAAGTAACTTAATCAATTTATGGAATGCACAGTACAAGCATGAAGTTTGTTCTGATAACCGCAGCTATCGTTTCGTTCCGGGTAATGCCGATGCATTATGCATGAATATCCGGAAATTAGCGTCAGCTTTGGGGTTCTCTCGGCTCTACCAGGACACTATTATCTTTGTGACCCAATGTGCTTCATGCTTGAAATAACATCCTTCTCCCGAAGACGGGCTTTTATCCCTTTAAGATTAAACAAACAGCATCGGAAGACGTCTTTTGACGGTCGAAGATTTCCCGATTATTCTAGTCTAATGGATCATTGGATTAGATTAGAATTTCCAGCATAATTTCCCGTCTCATTCGCTTATTTATTTAATTCAATTGAATATATAATATCGAATTAGCAACTAAATCTTAACAGCCTTTAAAATCAATATATCCTAGATAAAATAGCAACCTTATTATTTTAGAGCCTTCATTATGAAAAAATATTAGGTACCCCCATTTTTTAACTTAATATTTTGTATAATCCTTAAGTTTTTAGCACCTCACCTCATACCTTAATTAACAAGCATTTTGTCATCTTTGTATATAAAATACATGTGAGTTTCTTGCTATTGTTTCTTTAATTTTTATATTAACTGGGTTTTTGTGGATCTTTTATGCTCCGCCAAATTGTCTTCTGCGAGGCTTTCTACGAGGGTTCAATAGGGTTTAGGTCCAGTGATTGAGCAGGCCATTTCAACTCCCTTCTCCTGAAATAATTAAGAGTTTTTCGAGATTTATGGCACGGTGCGTTATCCCACTGGAAAAGAAAATCTGAGAAGATTTCATCTCCAAATAATCTATTAATAAGTTTCCATTATTGAAATGTATTTATCGATATGGATTTATCTTATCGCCTTCTGACGATATGTAACCCCATATTAAAATGATTCCTTTTTTAATACTACATAATTCGGATGTTAATTTTCTCCAAGTCTTATTCGGATAAAAGTGACATCGGAACTGCTAAAAATATTTTGGCTATTTTAAAAAGACAGGGTTTTCAAATTTAATCTAAATATAATAATTGTTTCTCAAATAGTCAAGTTTGGGTATTGTTAAGCCCGCCGACATTATTAAACTCTCTTGGAAAAGGTTATTTAATATTTTCTCATAACTGTATTTTTGATAGATATTGTTAGAATCTTAATAATTTTTCACAACTTAGAATAGCAAGAACTTCAAGATGCTTCGTTATCGGAGGTTAAAATTAAAACAGCAAAAATACATAGTTTATTTTCAACGATGCCATAAAATTGCTCAAACATATAATAAAAATACCGGCTGCATTTACCAATGAATGTTTCTGGCATAAAATAATGCACTCCGCTGCACTATTCAACCCGTTTTATGGGCCATCGAAACGTAAAAGCTTTATACAACCGCTACATAAATTTTTCAAAAAATACTCTCGCTCCTGAATTTTAAATGCATATCCCACAAATTGAGCGATAATTAAAACAAATATGCGAATACATTAACGGTAATATGCTGATAGACAACCGCAAAATGCACTCAGGATTTACTTGCAGCTAATGCAATTTGGCAACGCGTCCTGGATAAGCCGATGCACTCCCAGGATTCACACGTGTTTCACTATCAGATCGGTACCAAGAGAATTAAGGGCTCAGAGTGAATTCTTAATCAGGAGACAAAGCACATACATATATGTATACGTTTTCAACCCTCCATTTTTTTTTAAAATACCAAAGTTTCTTAAATTGTTTACCTTTTAACAAGGGCTTTTCTTAATGGGGTTATGAAGAATTCGGTTAAAGGAAAACACTCCCGCATTGTCATCAAGTCGCGAAATTTCTTCGCTATCTAACATTTATATGCAAATGACGCGTTTAAAGGAACATCCTTACCAAACAAATATTTTAGAAGTTTGGTACAAATTTTAATTTGATTAGTCAAAAATATGATTTTAATTCTGCTTTTTTTAAATTTTAAACAAATAAGACTGTCGGATATATTCTGTCTCACTGTTAAATACATCCACAAATATAATCATAATTGACAGGGTAAGTTTGAATATTTTTTATTTGTCTAGATTTACATACTTATACGCATATAATAGATATTTTTTTTATTAAAAAATGGTGACATCTAAACCTTGTTCTTCTGAACCCTTGTTCTTTGTTATATACATCTTCTTCATCGCATTTAGTACATATAGAAATTGTGCTATTGCTTCCGCAATGTCTCCTATATCAGGTTCTACCACGTTACTGGAACTTACTAAAGGTCTTTTCAAAAATTTGTTACATGATTTTTTCAAAGTTGACACATCTAAAGAATTCCAACAATATGCTACAATCAACAACTCAATCAACATTTTTTTAAATATATTTTCTTGTAGAAGCTGTTTCTTAATTATTTTCGTCTGCACAATCTTTACTAGTTTTGTACCCAGTATTTTCACATCTTGATGCTAAAGATTTGTTAGGTAGTTGTTTCCAATTCAAGCCGGTATCATCAGCATTTTATATCAATTCTTCGTCGAATCCTTCCTTCTCCACAGATAGCTTTAATGTGTCAATTGATGTGTTTTTTTTAAAATTATTATTCATACTTAGGTGATACAAGTATATGGTCAACCCGTAGTGATATGTTATCGTAGAGGACGGATACTAAAAATAGTGTCCATCCAAGACGTATTTGGCTCCGAAACTATGGCAGAAGGCCTTGAACGCCGAAAAGGCACCGGGGCTGGCCACCGAGTCCCCGTGACCAAGAGGTCCAGAAAAAAGACCGCTGATACGGCACAGAAGAGCCTCACTCTCGGCTGAAATGCCCGAACACGACCACAGAACTTGATCCGCGTTAGCTGTGCCATCGCAAAACAGCCGTGCCGCATCAGGAACTGGGAAGACTTAGTCAAATAAATTCCGCATGTAGCCACCGTGAGGCGACTCAGACCAACAGCGTTCACAATCGGCAATTGCCACGTTTCTAGCCCACCTTTTGGCGACAATAGGATCTATAAGAATTCCATCTGTTTCCTCAGCTAATAGAGTGGAGTTACCAACTTTAATTATTCTACATGCTTTTTTAAGGTGCATTGAAATGAATGTATTTGCTGAAGGTTTGTCAGCAGAAAGCTGAATGAATTTCAAGTTCTCTAATACCATGTCGTCCTTTGAATTTTTCACGTCAGCCCGAACTTGCTTTGAAGATGGAATCTCCATTTAAAGAAAAAATATTACTTTTTCACACAATAATGGACCAGATATTGGCTGTTCAGTTGATCGTCTTTGTATGAACCACATAAAAATACACTTTTCAAGTTCTGTATTTCCTGATGTTTTCATAACTTTTGACTCGGCTTTAAATATTCGTCGGTAATGCGAGCAAAAGTTGACACAATTCTCCACGTGCAAATCGGTAAATGATATATATTTATTGATTTATTTTGAACAATCTGGATAATTGAGGTTCTACTGTACCAAATATTGATATATATTGATACCAAATATTGAACTTTTTTGGGATCAGATTGTAGTGTAAACCGTTCGATTTTCCCGAAATACAGGTTCAATAATCTAGTAAGCATTTTAGCGTAGTTCTACACTGATTAAAAGTTGTACAAAGCATACTAGTTGCTTCTAACATACTTTGCATATTCTCCATGAATGGCAGCGAATAATCGTTCTGGAAACAAGCCAAAAAGCAATTACAAGTTTTCACGGCTACCGACCCCCGTAGACCGACCGGGCGAACCCCATAAAAATAAATTTCGCCAAATATTAATTTATTTAAAAGCAAACATAGTTGGCTTCTCCTGGCGCTCCTCCTGGGCTCATGTGCCACCTCGGAGATATGAGCATTTAAACATATGCAAATAACAGTAATAATTCTCGCCAGGATAACGGGACGGTGCGACTTGCCTCGTGGCCCGCGCGCTAAATATTTAATTCAATAAGGACTCATGTAAACGTGGTTAAAATAAAGCCTTTATGTATATGTGTATCCACTGACGCAATTCGCAAACTGCTAATTATATCTGTTTGCACGAAAAGATGCCCGAAATGGGTGTGTTTGCTCCGCGAGCGATTAATTTATTTCGTGTGATTTGCGGCTTTCATCGCCGAGATCATATTATTTAAGCATCGGCTTCTTAATTAAACACGTTTTTCGCATTTAATTCGGAATACGTATTATTTAATACTAGTCTACCGAAAAAAGAGAGATCCATGGATGGCTGTTTATTATATATATTTTTTAATAATAAGAGGCCAAGAACTGATCTACTATATCAACTCTCGATTATTTAATAGTAGGAAGACCGCAAAATAAAATTTTGAGAGTTGCCCGTTTATAGCCAGTTAATATCGAGACACGGTTCAGGAAACACATGTTTTTGGTGACCATTAGAAAATTAACATTTTTAATTTATTGTTTTTCGACGTTTCGTTTTTGAATCGACACATCTCGGTACCATCTCGGTATTGAAATTGTTTTTATACACTTTAAAGTATTGTAAGTCTAGTTTTTCCTTAAAAAAGTAAATATATTTTTAGCTTTAATAAAATATTTATGATTGCATTTATTAGGCTATATTCGAGTCGACACATAACTTTCAAATATAAAATCTCGATGATATCAATAATATTTTATTTTAACTTTAATGGCGACGATTTTTTTAAAAATAAAAATAATTTCACGTCTATTTACATTGGATTATTATCACCGTTGCAGCTAGAAAGGGTATGGAATATTTCAGGTTCCCTTTGTAGATATACATAAATTAATTTTAGACCCCTTTCTATGTAGCAATTCTTTTGAAGCCGATAACGCCCATAGAGCATCCTGAATATGAATAGCAGTCACTTCTCTGTTAAATTAGCATACCGCTTCTATTATACACAGATCCATGAATGCATTGTTTCGAAGTACTAGTGTTTGAATTTTCAAATTCGAACACACCGATCAAAGTGTAAATGTAAAGACAAAGATTTAAAAATGTAACAATCCCAGTTAAAATCAGCGCATTATCGAGGTAAAGGATTTCTCTCTTTCGGCTAATTAAATTGGATGTTTTTTATCAGCTTCTGGTTCGTTCCGTTCAATTGTTGATAATAAATCTCAGCAATAAAAAGCAATAAATGAATTTAACGGCAAACATCCCCTGATGCCTAAAGATGACCTTTTGAGGTGTTAATCTAAGCTTAGGAAGCTTTAAGGGGTTACATGGGTTTCGCAGTTTGAAAAAATCGATTTTTTTTTATTATCTTATTAATTTCTACAAGATCTTGAGAATATTATCCTAAATTTTTAAGTCGATCCGAATAAAAGTTTCTGAGATACAACCCAGGGAAGGTGCGTGCTCAAAGTCAGTCAAACATACTCTGGTATTCTCAAAGCCCAACCTTACGGTGAAGATCTTCTTATCAACAAAAAAGAATACGTTGGACATGTGCAGAAGATGATGAGTATCCATTTACGTGATTTAGTCAACAAAATAGCTGAGGAAAAAATAGTCAACGGTAAAAAAACTAGAAAAAAAAAAAACTTTCTGGCAAAGGTAAACTTACTGGTAAATTAATTGACAAATTAACTGTTTTTTATGGTTTGGCAATAAGAAGAATTTTGTGAGTCAGCGGAAAAATGAAAGACGCTATATGGGCTACGTATTATCACTACAGCTCTACAGACAAAAATCCTCAGCACGGAAATTTCCCGAAAGGTCCCGACTCCTGGTGTGCTTGGCAGCGAGCATCGGCTACGAACACTCTTTAATCATTCAAACATGATTATACTCCATTACCAAATTATGTTTTGACTGCAATGAAACCTATCTAGGAAGATCTCAGTAAAAATGAGCTTCTGGAGCGGTGTGTTGGTGGTTTCACACAAAATAATAATGAAAGCTTGAACCAAAATACTATATCTGGAAGGTTACTCCAAAAATACTTCCTGCTGGTTCAAAGATCGTTAATATTGCTGCATTAGTCGGTGCTTGCACTTTTAATGAAAGAACATTAGCTTCATTATTATTTATGCAAGGTATGGATTAAAAACTTGGTTGAAATTCCCACGAATATGTCTGAAATTCAGATGAAAACCGTATGTGCGCAGCCGAAAAAAAATCAGCGAGCGAGACTCGCGAAGCTAGGATTCATCATAGACAAGAGCAAAAGGATGCCCTGGACATTGCAGTTACTGCAGGTTCTTTACTTTATGGCCCAGGAATCGACGATTCAATGTAAGTTACAAAAAAAAAAAAAAAAACAGTTTTATTGTTACTCAAAACTTTAAACGCGTTTTTCTCGAAACTGTGTTTTCAAAGTTGTTTGTCAAAATTTCTCAAAAACTACTTAACCGATCTTGATGAAATTTTACACTAACCTTCAAGATATAATTCACAAGAACTTGGACGAAGGACTCTTTTTTTTTCAATCACAACTATTAAAAAATATATATATATTGAGCAAATTTCACCAAAATTTGCATTTTTTTGTAAAAAGGTCTACCAAAAATCCATTTTTTTTTTTGTTTTTTTTCCTTCGTTCAGATTTTAGTCTATAGTCTTAACTAAAAATAAAGATATTTTTTTTTAATTTAAAATGATCCTGTCATGAGTTCTACTGTCAAAACGCTTTTTGGAGGGTCACGGGAAATGACGTCACAATGGCGGAGTTTTGAATATTTTCTTTTGAAAATTTCAAAAATTCTTTTTCAAATGTAAATCTTTATGAATATAAAAAGTTTGAATAAAATATATCAATTTTTACATAAAAAAAAAATGTTGAAAATAGACCTTTTTTTCGCCGAGTAAACCCATGTAACCCCTTAAGCTTACTTTAAATCTCCCGTTATGACTTGATGCAAATATAGTTTGTTTGTCTCGTCAATGATGAATTCACACGCTAATCTGTTTCACTTTGTTACCTCATATCATATCATAAAATAACTATTACATAAAACTTTACAGATTATTATTTTTAAGGTCAATTACAAATTCAAATAGTGGAAAAAATGCTGTGATCGAAAATATCAATACTTTCGATCAATCATGTCGATCCGTGTTTAGTCTGCTATAATTTAAAAATTCTATTTAAATTATTCTTACTACATAACACAAGTTATGTTATTTTAAAGCACAATTCGATATTTTGTTTTATTTTCAAGAGCAGCATAATTGTGCCAAACTTTTCATGAAACTCGCGAAACTCCTCGAAAGTTTTCATGCGTTTGGAAGAACGAAATAGATTGAATGATGTATATTCAAAACGCGAATTCCATTTGAATTGCATAATATAGGAGGATTTGAATTGGTTTTGCTTTTAGAAGCTCAACTGTGTTTCCGTCATTTCAATTAGTGCTTCCCAAATATTTGCACGCGATGTTTATCCAAGCTAATCGATAAAGTTAATTTCCAACCATTGTGCGATGGAAAAAAGAAAAATCAAATTTATTCACACCGCAGCCACAACTTTATACCGCTTCAATCCCATTGCTGCGGAATTTTGCGGTTATTCTCTGGGAAAATGCATAATCCTATCTTTTTTATAAACCCCATCCATATTTTTACTGCCCATTACTTTACCATATCTCGCTGAGGCTTAAAAATATAAGACATTTTGTTATTTTTACGGGCGCTGCTCGTGTAAATCTTGCGCTATTTATCACAATTGTGTAATAAACTTGTATATCCCCGGATCAAATCCCGTACAAAAAGTACAAAGTATTACAGAGAGGAAGTTTTGCTGTGGTCCCCACAAGCAATGCCCGCGGTTCAATATAGGCCCTATCAAAATTCGCTTATCCCGTGCGAGCCGTTATCGGCCATCCTCGTCGTTACACTTTCCTCAACTTTTATTAGTTTTTCTGCTGAAGATATTTTTTGGTAGTGTTGGATCCCACCACGAGTGAAAACTACCCCGTAATGATGCACCAAGATGTTGCTCCGGCACTTGAAACTCGGCCTCGAGGCGCACAGGGGGGTTTGGACAAAGTTTTGATTATTTGGGGGTGGTCGAGGCATAAGGCGAAGTTGCTTCGCAATGTCTGAGTCATTACCTCTAACCCTTCGCGATGAGGCGACGAATGCGTGGAAATGTTCATGGATCCACTTTTATTCAATTATCTCCAAAACTTTATCTTGGGAAATCTCCGAAAATTTCATTGACATGTACTTGGGAGGCCTGAGTTCAAACGAAGAGCAAGCGGTTGTAACTTTATTATTTTATTTGAATAAATATTACAATTGTAATGAGTATTTCGATTGACGTAAAAATGACGTATTTCGCTGTAATGGTTGATTGTCAATAACAACTCCAATTTACATTTTTTAAAGATATTCAAATGCCGAGAATGCTAAAAATTTCATTTAATTGATCCAGTCACACATTGATTTTAATATTGCAAATATATGTGACTATAATAGATTTGTTTATAAATCCTTTCAATGTTCGAAGTATTTATTTGGGTGCGCTATTTTGTAATTAATTTCGCGCGTTTTTTTCAGATTTCAAGCTATAATTTCTATATTTAAAGCAAATTATATATTCGTTGAACATTCGAAAAAATATTAGGATAAATCTATGAAAATTTAACACTTCAACAAGCCTGGAAAAATAATCTATTCGAAATTGTTTCGATAATGTTTCTACATCCATTAAAGAAGTAAAACAATCCACTTTAAATTCTTGCTAGAAAAAGCTGTAACCAGAAGTAGTCTCTGAAAAAAATGTTTTACCATCAATAGAAGGTGAATACCAAAGGATAATAAAGATTTGTCGTGATATTGGTGGAGAAGGTTTTGATGACATCCAAGAAGTATTAGAGGATCAAACGTTGAACGAAGACGAATTAGTCGAAATATAAAATTAATCTACCACAATTAATGACTCAGAAAGCAATTTCAGTGAAGTAGCTACATGTTTCACATTAAAAACAATTAATAAAAGTATAAAATTGGCTATATTATTTGTTTTATTTATAAACCTTTATTCAGAAAAATAAAATATTTGATGGTAAAATGGGGTTTACCTTTAATGGAAAGAAGTTCAAAATTAAATTTCAACAGAAAAAAGAATTTGATTTTGGAACCTTATAATGAAATACGTAAAGATTTATACTCCAAAAACAGACAATCGTGTATTACCGGATTTTTAAAGACTAGAACCAGAAATACTCCAAAGTTCTCTGATGATGAAAACCCACAACATATAACATATAGAATTTTAAGTGATAGCAATGATGAATGAATGGTATATTATATGTTATTAAAGTTTTTTTTCAATTAATTTCATAAATGCATGTGTATTTATTTTAAAAAAATAAAGGTCATTTTGGAACGCAAACCCTTATTTTGTATGAACTTCAAACCTTGTATAACACTAATTTGTATTACACAACGTTTTGCGGAACCTCAAACACATTTTAAAACTCTATAAAAATATTACAGATCGAAGTTTTTGAAGTTCGCATTCAGACTTAATTACGTTTCAATATTTATTTTTCAAAGCCACAAATTCAAGACGAATCAGATGGATCGCCCCAGTGATGATCTCATTATTTGATTGTACATATTAATTCATTCGCATTTTTTAAAATCCATCCCCAGTGAGTGCTGATACCCATCTCAAATTATATAAGCAAATGCGCAATAAATGGCGGACATTATTAAAAATGTCATTTCATTTAGACTTTTATACAGGTGTATAATAATTAAACGTCCGATTTTCCATTGGGGTTGATATTTTTCCTCCTCCTTGTGACTCCAAGCTGCTTAATGCTCATGGCGTTTATTATTTATGAAATTTTTATTTATGATCCCCGCGGAAATCTTGCCATTTTCAAGACGCTTTTTTTGCGACGCAAAAATTCGTCATGCCTTTTGAATATGCAAATACTCCGTGTTTAATTTTTCTTTGTGATCAGCCGTAATGAAACGCGCGCATATCTATAGTTCGATACAAATTTCTATTGTTCCCGATCGGAGATTTTCGCTAAAAATACCTCCCGAATAAATTGTGTTCTATTTTTGCATTCGCTTTAAATATCGTCCGATCGGTCCACCCCACGGAAAAAATGCTTTGTGGAGGATGCTTCAAGATTGCAGTCTACCTTGAGGGTTTACCTTTTATTTTTTCGACGGTGGATTCAGAGGATCGGATCGCAGCGGAAAAGACATCCGACGTATATTAAAATGGAGATCCATCGATAAAATCTTTGCTCTTTTTTGCCGTCTTCAAAGAGGGCATTCTTAAGCGGCGATATCCATTTTTATCATCCCCCGCATTCACTTTTTATATCTCCCCCGCTTCTGTGTTGTTTGAGATAGATTTATGGCGGAGGATCAACATAAATACCATCATCGAAAAAATTGATTCGCACTCGCGTAGAAATGTTCTTTATCGGGTGCTTATTTTTGTATCAACAATTAGATAATCTTGTAAATCAAATATTACTTTCATTTAGCTTACTTGCGAGAGGCAGCTATTCGTTTTAATATTCCAAATATCGTCTAGCACATTTTAACTACGTTAGCATTTAAATAATTGTGTTGATACAGCGTAGCAAGAATATGGCAAATATACGTTGGATGTAGGAGAGAAATGAATAATTTACCCCCATAGTAAACGTTTCTATGTCTAGAATGCGGATAATTGGTTTACATTGGAATAGTTGAGAAGAAAATGCCTCCAACTTACACACTACTTTATATTCAAAGCATTGTTTGCGATTGTCCTTATTTAACATGCAGCAGAACACATTTTTGCACTTCAAACAGACGTTCACGACGAACAATTTGCCTACTGCATTAAGGTAATGACGGCGCAGAAAAAAATAATGTCATGGAATGCGTCGTGAATTGGGCAAAAATATCGTTTGCGGGGTAAATAATATCAAAATGGTGAGTGTTTGAAATTGAATTTGCTTTTTTTAAACGAATCCAACAGTCCATCCTTTGTGATTTGACCTGTGCGCAATTAGCATTCATTTGTAGATTTACATAGATTGTACTCCAATTTGCGTTGATTTCGACGAATTAATTCCCAATGTGGATTTATTTTAGCTGATTACAGCTCCCCGTGTGCTGCTGAATGTAGACTATAGCCGAACTTTACATAAGTCGTATTTAAATTGCTATGGCTGAAAACTGTTATCGCGACAGTCCTATTTATTAATTTGACTTTAATAAAACCACACATTTATTATACTTAAAGCATTCAAATTTACAAATAGTTTGTTGAATAAATTTTCTCTGATTTCAAAGGTTTTATGTTTAAATAGAAACCTTTCTTAATAAGAGCTATGATTTTACATTGAATTGATGAAGATAAATTGAAATTTATAGAAATCTTCATTAACAAAATAGATTCAGACAACAAGCCAACTCAATAGAATCAAATAGGCAAAATATGGCTTCGTATTTGTATCCCATCTTACAAACAGGTAATTTTATGTAAAATACAAGGAAAACGTCGCTGCACTTCACGTATCGTACTTCAGCATGATCAAATATTGAAGTATAAAGGCAAATTAAAGTATGATCAACACAAGTCATCTTCACCAACAGAAGATATGCCTATCCTACCGTTTTTAAGCGAATATTTTGTATTATCTGATAGGTTGTATATCAGGAATGTCCCTGGAGAATATGAGACTGTTATACGAAGCCATCCTAAAGCTTATTTGGACGTGTGAGATACAACTCCAGCGTATCGCATAGACTGCCAATATTGACATTCTCCAGCGCTTTCTATCCAAAATGCATACGATAGTCGACGCGTCCTGTTTTGTGACAAGCAACATGATACACTAAATGTTAAACATGGCCACAGTGAGACAGGAAATTAAGGGTTACGCATTAGCTATAAGACGAGATTAAACATGCACCCCAATTGTCTAATTGAAAAGCTGACCAAATAAACCAACAAAACGCCCAGGCTAAAAGGCTTTATTACTAATGATCTTGATGATAGATTTATATCCTGAATCAATAGAAATACTCCGTCAAAGAATGAAGCGTTTGAAATGGATTTATTGAAATGCTAAACGATAGATTTAACAAACAATTTGAAAGTATTTGCATAGGATGCAACAGATGACGATTCTTTGTTTTAATATTTGAATGATCAATTCTTGAAGTGGCAGGGTACAGAACTTTTCCGACAACCCAATTTACATCGCCTTTAAAATAAAACTGTTAATTTCCGTTCAGTCCCGGAGTTGAAATTTCTTCGACGCCGTAAAATATCGAAGATTATTCATTCGCAATGCGCGGGCAACAGTTGTTGTCGTCGTTATTTTAAGGATACCATTTTTTCGTTGAATAATTTCATAGCTTTGCTTGACGGTGAGCTCGAATTTATTTAAAAAAATCCCAAACGTGTCACAGCTTTTCCCTGTTGGCTTCATTGCTTTTAATCAAGCTACTCTTTGAAATTTTCAACTTTTAATCTTGTAATCGAATCAATGGCCCCCGGGGAAATGAGGGAGATTTCCCACGGAAATATGAGGAGAAAAAGAATAACAAATGTCGGGACGTTTTTGCTTGTTTTCACTTTTTAATTTTCGCCCTTTTGAAGTCACCTGGCGCTGTCTTTGTAGGGTAACTTATTAATACGAAGCACGGTCATGAAGGCGAAGAAAAATGGAGAGCAAACGACTGCCACTTTACCTGCTAAATCTTTAACATCAAATGGAGTCCTTCTTTTATATTTGGATGTAAATTTATTATCATATGCTTAATTAATCTTAATGTTTTCTGAAATTGGATTTCAGAATTCCGGAACGTTTTTCTGATTTATCTCAGCATTGTAAAAAGATAGAAGGGTGAAATTCATTGTACGATAATGATTAAGAAATTCGTCAATGGTTCAAAGGGGTTCTTATCTTAATTAATCGAAATGATTTGATTAGCTCTCTTTGTTGTGCTGCCTATCGTTTGTTAATTGTTTTTCCTAATCGTCACAGTCGGATTAATTGAACCTAAAAGACATTGTCCTTTTATTCCTAAGATTAATATATTTTTCTAAAGTGTATTTAATCAAACGACAAGCTGATCAATTATTGTTAAGGTCGCAGCAATCTTTCGTTATGGATGCATTTAAGACGAACGATGCAATCAACCGACTAATGAATATCATTGTTGCAAATCATCGATGGTACTATAATATATAATTTAATGAGGAGCTTACTAATGGGTCTATTTACTCATGCAATGAAATTAATTATTACGTATTATAATTGGGTTGAATTGTACACGCAGCATTAATACAGTTATTTATGACTTTTATCAAGAGATAATATGATGGAATATAATAAAAGGCTCCAAGTGATATAATTTGAGTAGAACTTTTAATCGAGCCATAAAAACTATAAGTGAACAGATTTCCATAGGAAACTTTGCAATGGAAAATATCAATGAATGTTAGCTTGAAGTTGCCGCTAACAACACGAGATACGTTTCAAAATATACTTTGTCACGTTGTTCAAATAACGTTTCAAGTTTTCAGTCGAATTTCTGTATTTTCAGCTTTAATATACAGATATAAAAATTTCAAATTTAAGGAAAAATTCATTAGGTAAGTTTTATAAAGGAAAATTCAATGATAAGCAAACGCTTTTAAGATATCTTTGAGAGTAAAAAAGATCTTATCAAAAATGTCTCAATAAGATATAAATCTTATATTAGGTTTATTGAAAAGCACAAACGCAGATCAAATAGGCGTTAAATTTAAAAATAGATTTCCTCTGTATCCTTAAATCCAAAAAAGATATTTTCAACACGAATTTAGACTTCAAATTTTTCATTTTTTGAAAATGACGATACTTAAAAATTGCACAATTGCACTCCAGGATCCTCAGAAAATTTACTCACAGCCTCATGAAGTACGGACCGTTAGTAAAAATAAAATTACATGAAACATTAGTGTGATATTAATTTCATACGTCGTTCAAAAGAAGTAAATTGGGGGCTTTTTTACTTCAAAGGGAATGCTTTTAATATAATTACGGAAGGAATTTCCAATATTGACCGTAGCATTAAAGCAAGGCGAGACGTCGAAAATTAAATTTGTTCGTAAATGCTGAAAAAGTATTACAGTATGAACTATGCATATATGGTAGCTTTTATATAGTTCGTCAGATCAAATGTTACCAATTTAAGCACTATTAATGTGCAAATATATTCAATGTCAATCAAAATCTATCAATATCTTGACATTATAGTCTTAGAAAATATTTACAAGAAGTGATTTTCAGCGGTCATTTCTGGTCAAATTATGACCTGAACGGTTTGTTGCTTTTGCTTGGCTACTTGCTGCTCTAAATAGTTATATAATAATATTTTGACTTTTTTGATGTTTCGGATCTAATTGCTTCGCTCCTGTGATTCATATCTTCACACTTAAGCTAGAAAGGGATCGGGAACAACTTTTTGGCGATACTTTGTACATTCCTCAAGTTATCGCGACTTAATAAGCAGATAAATCGTCAACAAATAACAGCCGTAAATTCGCAGACATTTTCCCATCATATAATCCGCACAGAAAGGCGGCACGAAATGGACGATTTAAAGCGTTTTTCCGTGTTTACACACTCCGTTTCATAACATCGGGTTCGGGGAAAGTTCCCAAACGCGTTCCTAAAGGAAGTTCTCGAAAAAGCACACAGAGATGCTGACACTCGATTTGTATTACAGCTCTATTTAAGCTTTTAACGATCTCGGGCAAATGCTGGAAACATGTCTTTTAAAGTTAAAGGAAACGACTTCGTGAGCGGAAAGCTCATTCGTCTTATATTACACACTCGGATACGGGGACAAAGGGTGTACACATTCGGAACGGGGTGACATTTAAGGGGGTATTCCAATGTGACCGTTTCGAAAAATCGTTTTTTTATTTTTTGCATTTTTCGATAGTTTGTATCCTTTAAATTGATATTCTAGAATCGGTTTGGGTGTTTCCTATCTTGTTGACTAATTATAATGCTCCAACGGAGAGCATCTAACTGCGCGCGCGCTATGTTTTCGAAGCAGATACCGCCGTTTCGTGTATGTTACGCGATTGATTGGCGCTGGTTTGCAAAATATAAACTATCTTTGTGGATATATGGATATTGGCAAGAGTTTTAACGTAAATTTATATTATAATATTATAAAATCTATCTCTGAAAGCGTAAACGCTGTGTACGACATTGTGATTCGTAAAGCCGTTCGAGAAGAAAAAGAGTTAAATGGACAAGCTGGCTTTCCAGAAAATGAGCTCTCAGTTTCTAGCGATGGTTCGTGGTTCAAGAGAGGATTTTCTTCTCTTCTAGGCATTGTATCACTGATTGGAAAATATTCCGATATAATCTTTGATACCATCATAAAATCGAGTTTCTATAAAGCATGCAATACGTGAATTGGCAAAGAAGATACAGATGAATATAACAAAACACAAGACACTTTGAAGCCAATTTATGAAGAGCTGAGCCAAAATGAACTTTTAGAGAGATACTTAGGTTCCAACACGCAAAATGACAACGAAAGTTTCAATGCTTGCGTTTGGCACCTAAATATGTCTATTGCGGCAAAAAAATTGGAAATTGCCACCTATAATGCAGCTTGCATAATTGATGAAGGTCAGAAAAGAATACTTAAGATCTTGGAAGTCATGGGCTGTTTACTTGGCCCTGGAAGCTTGAGTTTCGCCAAGGACTGCGACAATGCGCGCGTACAACGCCCAGACCAACGCAGCTCCTTTGCTTCAAAAGCCGCTCGAATCGCAAGGAGAGAAGCTAGAGCGGCTAAAGAAGAAGTCTATGACGAAGAAAAAGGTACCTTGTATGGTTGGGGCATTGCTGATCAGCCGAAAAGGTAAGTTTTCTATGACTTTTCATCTTTAAAAACTTTAAACGCGTTTTTCTCAAAACGACATTTTTGCACCTGGCGTAGGTGATTTTTAAAAAATGGCTAAGCGTATCGACTTCAAATTTTAATACGATATTAAGAACTATTATGGCTATCGTCCGTGCCTCCAAGTTGTTGATATTTAGATTTTAACTTATAATTTCACCTCATTTATGGTGCAAAAAATGTGTGTTTTTCTCTCTCTTTTACAAAAAACGCCGCCATTTTGTCAATTTTCAATTAAATAAAAAAGTTGAGGTACCTGCGATAGGGACAGTTACCTAGATTAATAAACTATTTCAATTTTCTATTTCAGATCACCAGGAGAGCCCAAAGTACCTACGCCAGCAGAAAACTTTTTTTTTTATTCGCTTGATTTTTTTGTCATAAATAAATAAATAAATATTTTTGATCATCAAAAAAAATCTTTTGTCCTTCTCCTTAAATATGCCTTTAAGATAGAATAACATTTGTTAAATTATATGCTATAGTTTCAGAGAAAAAAAATATCGAAAATATGCCTTTTTTTACGCGTTCACATTGGAATACCCCCTTAAGTACGTCGGTGGATAACAAAAAACAATAAAATCGTACCGTGTCTAATATTCTATGAGGGTGGGCGTTCGATTATAGCGCCTTGTTCATAATTTATTATGGGGTTGTAAAGATCTCAAGTTGACGTTACTGGTTCTCTCCTAGCTTATTATTTATACTCATATGGAATGTTTAATATGCTGCACATTGGATAACATGTTCATCCTTTCCATCCCTAAATAATAGTAAAACATCTGATTTTTCAAAAATATAAATACTATATTTCGACGGAATTTCTGCGCTGTGAATAATGGTCGTTAATAAACGTTATCCTCCGGCTATTGAAACTGCTAATCTTTATTTCTTTTCATCTCGTTAATAGCCAGAAGACATTCATATTAATGAGGTAAAATTATTTACAAAAGAAGATCCAATAAAATCATTACCCAAAATCTGAGGTATTTTTTAAGGTTTAATTGTCAAATCCAGTACAATTAATTGTTTTTTCAATGAATTTACAGCTTTAAATTGACATTATTTGATTGTCAATAATTATTTTGGCATATTGGTAATATATTTTCATAATACACTCAAACCTCTTTTTGTGCGACTTTCTTTGTGCGATTTCGAAGTTATGCGACTTTTTTAAAGCGTTTTTTTAAAGAAATTTATTCTCCAAAAGAATTTCCAAAATTCCAACTACTCACGGAGCTATAGCTATTTTAGTGACGCGGCAAATTGACCGCTCCTACCATAATGAAATCTTTTAACGTGTTTTTCTCGAAACTACTTTTTTCAACACGGTTTACATCAAACCTCAAGTTTTAATTAATTAATTTACTCAAATTGGGTACGAATTTTTCATATACAACCCTCCATTATTTCTTCCAGATTTATGTCAAAATTTATTTTTTAACTATTAAAACTGTGACAAAAAATAACGTAACTGAATTTTCTTTTAAACAGCCGCCATTTTGTGATTTTTTTGAGTTAGAGACTATAGTGATATCTTTACTAATTATGAATTTTATTTTTGGAAAAAGAAAATCTACATGTTACCAAAAATGTTATGTTTTAATTGCACTACCGCATTTTTTTTGTGCGATTTTGGTTATATTTTATATAGCTGCTTTAAAGTTATGCGGTTTTTATCCATAGAACGAATCTTCACTTTTTCGATGTAAGTCATAATTTTTTTGTGCGATTTTCCGTGGAACGCATCTACCGCACAAAAAAAGTTAAAGTGTATTAGTGTAAGAGAAAAAGCATTTAAATTTTAATGAGAAATTTATTTATTTTATCTTCTTCCCTGTATTAATCCTGTTATTTTATTACTACAGTATAATTAGATCCAATGTCTTTAAAAGCAAAAACTAAATTTAAATTAATACGTTGAACAAAAAAAACTTTCAAACTTCATTGATTCTGGTACTCATTCCACAAGATTTTTTGAGTGTGCAATTAATAAGTATTTAAAAAGAAAAAAATATGTGATTTTGAATATTCTATTGAATTTACATAAGTTGAAATGTACAGTGAATTTGTGCCAAAATTTAAATAAACTAGAATTCATGGAACTAGATTTTTTAAGTCTATAGCATGTTGTGTCTTTATCTCTTTGCTCTAGATTCTAGAGAACTTCGTATTCCAATGAGATCAAATTCTTACATTTTATTCAGGAATATCCCAAGTACAATTACCATATTTCTTACTTATAAATTTCATATACATGTTTCTTGTTTTATAAAACCGTGTAAATCGATAGATGGATGTAACCTTCGAATTATTTCAGATAGCACATTTATCACGAATTCTTGAGATTTTATTTTTTTAATCTTAATTATGCCTATTGAATATTTTTAAAAAATCATTTTCTGTATGACTATTTATCATTATAATGATTAAAAAATTAATGACTACTTCCAATTTGGTCCATAACTGAGGGATGTTTTGAAATTGGACAACGCAATAAATAATTTCTCCATCATATTTGTTTAAAGCCCGAGGCTTTATTAAAACCTTTGAGGAACACAGTACGAATGTAAAATCACACAAGGGTCCAAAAAGACTAATTGTAACGATTACCGCAATAAAAGGGATGCAGTAGACTTGAATTAATGTGGCATGTAATAAATTTAATTGACTCTTGTTAAGCGAACGTATTAACAATTGCACACCTACCATTACGAATATTTTATAATTTGACTTGAATATACATCTTATTAATACAATATTTTGTATGAATAATGCCAACAAGATACATGACGGAGTCACGGTTCAAGTGTTAAATTCAACTATTTTCAAGAACTGCCCACATAATGCGGCCGAGTGATTTCTTTGTCGGAAGATGTTCGAATTAAGACAAGCGGAAGGGCGTTAGAGCTTATGAGGGCGGAATATTTATTCCATTTCCGTACATATAATATAAATATGAATGAATAATGTATGATTTAATTATCAATTTGTATCCATTTTGTGTTCGTCATCGATCGAATACGTACTCGTTAAATTATATTTGCGAAGTGAATTTAATTTAGTTGTCCCGAATTTCGAACGGGGGGCATCCTCAATTAAGACCGTTCAAATTTATCATTAACTTCAGTTTAATTACATTCGGATAATTTGGAATAAATTATGAATTTGAGTTTTAATCGTGGAACCTTTACTAACAAAAACAAACTTGGTTTGGGGGAGGATTGTGGGAGTTGCGGGTGGGACGTCAACGTCTTGCCGTGTGGGGTCAAAGCAAACATTACAACGGCCGTGCTTTGATTTGGGATCATTTTTATTTTGCTTCTATCGACCCCTCATTAATGCCAAGCCAAGTATTATCAATTTCACTTCATCGTGGCTGTCAAATCGCAAATAGCGCGCTCATTTTTATTAGACGCCAATGTAGTAAATTGATGTTCAAAATCAAAGTAGATTTTCCCATGGGATACAAATGTAATGGCTTGACCACATTATATTTGACTCAAAATTTAATAATGGCAGTCAGAATCGAACAGCAACTTCCCTCAAAAATATTTTTAATGTGGATCATTTGGAGCAGCGAGTGGTCAAAGAACAGCAAGTACACGCTTAAATCATAATTTAGACAACATTCATCGTTAAAAATTGTTGTAAAAAAGGATTTAAAAATGAATGCATAAATACATATGATCAGATAATGTTGAAATATGCGCTCATATATAATAATTGAGTACGTAAACAATGTGATTGCATAATTTAGTAACATTTGATCTGGCGAACTCCTTATGTACAAGTTTGCATTTCATAATTCAGATTTAATTTTGTATATATTTGGCAACGCTAATTAATCACAGTAAAATATTTGATTCCCTCGTATTTAAATGGTATTTTAGTATAGGTCTGTATTAGTATTGTGATCCTCATTAGGGGCAGATACATTTTGAGGACGTCCACATCGACCACGGCAACCAGCAAGGATAACACCATTAGCAAATTAGCCCCATTGGTAAAATTTGCATGTGCAAAGCCGCCGAGTTCACATAGATTCAAAGCCAAGAACAAAACCCCGCAATTTCCACGACGGTGAAAAATCCGACCGTCCCTTCTTCGGCTGATTAATGCCTTCGACCCGAAAATTTTCAGTCGATTTAAAGCCGCAAACCTCACAAACGTTTGCCACGTGGAATTCGTATACGTGCAACTTCCCCGCCCAATTTAGTTCCGGAACACATTCGCGTCGGGTTCACTTGACGAGTGTGATTTCGCTGAGAAATGGAGTGTAATTGAGAGCCATTTTTCTCGGTGTAGTGCCCAATTCTTTCTACAACTTGTTTTTTCATGGTAGATTACTGTTTCTCGAGTTCCGTTACCCTCGCAACTATAAACACGTGGTTTCAACCCACGTCGAATCGATACTAAAAGGGGGGACATTGGTGTGCTGTATTAGCCTGTACGTATTTGAGGGACGACGTAATGTGAACGTAGGCCAACCTCTCCTGCTCCATGAATAATTCAATCGAGCCACCATAATAGAAAATGTAGGAACGTCACTGAGCATTGACGGCTTTCTACAATTGCCCCAGACTAAATAAATCCTACAGAGCAACGCATGTCAAACTAAAGTACTTTGTGAAACTTTTTCAAAATATATTTCATCCGAAGATTTCAAAGTAAGAAAACATTATAATAACAGTTCAAATGCCAAGAGAGCCAAGGCAAGGTAAATTTAAAGCAAACTTTCGTCGTAATGACTCTTGTGAGGCCATTGACATCAAAGTAACCATGTCAAAGAAGTTCAACGTTTGATCCGCATGAAACGTGCCATATTTTAATTAAATCCTGTTGCAAACCATGAGTAATAAAATAAATTAAACTTCGCACGGAAATTATTATTTTTAACAACAAAAAATCATCATTGACCTGATAAAATCTTGCCCTAAATCTTTTACTAATAAGTGTCCCAAACTATGATCTTATTCAGATATTTATAAAACAATATATATCAATCGTTTTCATATTTACAAATAATTTCATCCATTTACCCCGCCATATACCCTAACTTCCTGCACAATACAGTAGACTCTCAATTATCCGAGCTGATGCTGGGAAAGAAGGGCAGAGATAACTAAAAAACACGGATAATCCAAATCATCAAATTTCTACTTGGTTTCGAATATAATATGTGGTATGCAGGTGCAATGTTTCCATAGGGCCACAAGAGATGGCGTTGTTAAAATAACACATTGCACCTGAAGAGAGATGGAAGATGTCGCTGTTAACAGCGCTCCTACGTGGGGATGGTAAATCACCAACGCTACCATAATAAACCATCTCCATGACCGAATAAGTGTTTCTGGCTTTACTTTTAACCAAGATTATTGAGGTATTCTATGTATAGCATCCAATATCGTATTTTTTCCAGAAATTGATCAAGTTATCATCTTCTTTAGTAAGAGTTTTCAAAAGACTGACGTAAAGACGTTTCATTGATGCTATAACGCCTTGGTCCATGAGCTGGATCAAAGAGCAGAGAGGACAATCCTTTATTTTTCTTTAAATTTTGTACCTCTGGAACCCATTTATTTTTGAAAAAATCTTAAAAAACCTCACTATCCATTTGTACTCCTTTTTGGTTATAATAATACACAAGGAGATTTTTCATTGAAATTTTCTAAAAAGATCGAGGTTTATACGCTTTCCCGATCATCAAAAATTTCATATTATGAGTTTCTGATGCGTTTCCAGTTTTTTTTAATCAACAAAGGCCCTTTTTAAAAATCTTACACTCAATCATGTAACAAGCTTTCTTAAAGTCTATTGTCTGATTATTTTGAGAACCAATGAAATTAAGACATGATAAGAGGCGTTATTTTTTAGTATTTTGTTCATTTTGTTGTGGGCATCTCATATAAGAAATATAAGAAAAAAAAAATGTATTTGTATCTTTTTCAGGCACGGATAATCCGCATTCAAACAATCGAGAATACACTTTAATTTAAATTAAATTTTCAAGAACAGAAGATCAAATTTAAAGGTGTTTAACATATAAATGCATATCAATAACGTAAATGAACAGGATGTCCCACATATAGGCTAACGGGAATATCTGGGTTAAATTTTTGCGCTCGCATAAATAGTGTTCGTACATAAATAGCATTCTTGAGCTCATTTTTGGATCATATAAATAAAAATTTAAATATGAAAAATTCTGATCTACCGGAAGAAATAAAAACCAATGGCGAATGAATATAGCGTTTTCATCGTGTTTAAGTTACAAGAATCTATATTACAAAATTAGAAGTATTAATATTTTTGGCCGTTTTTCAAACACGGATAATCCGCAGCTATATAAAAGAGATAATAA
The DNA here is from genome assembly GCA_008973525.1 of Stenopsyche tienmushanensis. Taxonomy (NCBI): domain Eukaryota; kingdom Metazoa; phylum Arthropoda; class Insecta; order Trichoptera; family Stenopsychidae; genus Stenopsyche; species Stenopsyche tienmushanensis. Next base: position 1,010,373 of record WACJ01000025.1, read on the forward strand.
AATGGATGGATTTATCCATTTTGTTTATTCCCAAAAAATAATACCTTTATAATTACATATATACTATTAACCTTTCTCTCACTGTGCTTAAGAATACCCACCGATGATATGTATTTGGTACACCACTATTAATTTTATTGATCGTTCATAAATAATATTCGGAAGTCATGTTATCTTCAATATTGAGTGCACGAGGTGTATGTTATGATGCAGAAGATATAAATTTGATGATCATTACCTATATTGTAACAGAGTATAAGGTTCATATAGCGACACGGGAATCTAATAACAGGCAAAATAATAATTCCGGGATAGCAACGAAGTTGCATATTTATGCAAATGCCGAGTCGATTTTTTCAGGAACGTCGTAAAATTTGGTTATCGACTCGCTTTGCGTTAAATTGCCTTTTTATTGGGATCAAAATCGTCGAGAGGCGATTGCCGCAAAACGTTGTTATCGTCAGATCGTCCATTACTCGAGTTTAAAAGGCATTGCTTTACATGAAATATTCAAAGATGGTAATCTCATTTATTAGGGGCGCAGTATAAGTCAGAACCGCCCCCCTATACGTTGCGACGTATACATTGGGGGCGATTGTGAGCCCTACATCGGCGTAATTCAATTTGTAACGAATTGATTTTTTTGAATGAATCTTTCGCGTAGCCGATTGCTCCGCCGTATTAAAGATTGAATATGCGTTCTTTGTAGCGTTTTACATTATTTATTCAATACAATTAACACTGCGGAGTGCGTACGCTGATGTAAGGGCATATTAATTTGTAAACGATGTAATCGCGTTCAGAACTTAACTACCCTCGTATAATATTGGCCCAAGACGGAATCTTGTTATAGTAACCATCTTAGTGGCTTATTGCTTGATGAGTTCATCGTTACAACCATGAAAGCCTTTAGCCTTATTTGCATATAAATCGCTTATATGCTCGCAAAACCCGAGTGGGTTTTTATTATTAATGCCAGAATTATTATCATCTTAGAGCGACGTCGGTATATGACGTCGATTTTTTGCGTTTATCTTTATTGCTTTTTAAAGTGTTTTTCCTTCTATTTGTTGCAGGAGATACAACATGTCCTACTGGAATGTTCAGATGCCCTGAGGGCAAATGCATTCCATCGCTTTGGGTTTGCAATTACCAAAAAGACTGCGAACGAGGAGAAGATGAATTCCAATCTTGTCGTAAGTAAACATTTTTAATTTAAGCAAAATTAATTAGGATTTTTTTTTGTGAAAAAGTAGTCCCCATGAAGAAGATTCCCCCATTTCCTGCATATTTTTATATTTCTTTTGTGTGTATGTATAATATGATTAACTTCCATTTCAAAAGCATCCCCCGACCGCACATATACACTTGCTTTACTTGTGATAGCTTGCCTTGTTTTTTCTAACTTTCTTTTAAATTTTGTTTCAATTTGCGGGCTTAAAAGTCATAAAATGACAAATAACATTAATACTGCTAATGATAAGAAACATACGATCATTAAAGTATATTGCTTAAAATTCAGATTCAAAAAATAATTGAAAATTGTCGCTAAAAAATATGAAACTGGATGCCTTTATTTTGCCTAATGAATAATGTTATAAATATAAATTGGTACAAACAAAGGGAGGCTGAGAGCATGAGAAGGAACCATTTTCCACAGAGTTTCTGAGTGCAATTTAGTAATCCTTTTTTGTGCGATATATTAGTTTCAGTGAAGAAGACGTTAAAAAAACATGTAGTATATATGTAGTAGGATATTATGAACTATAGATATTTTTAAAACTAAAATAAATTCAAAATAGTTGTTACAATAGTTTTTTTGTTTATTGAATTTAGAATTTGATATTTCTTATTCGTTCGCACATTTTTTGTGGTTTTGGAAGCTCAGAACTAATTTTCTAATCTCCAAAAAAATTTAGTTGGTCCATGTGCAAAACACCCTGTATTTATATTTTCATGGGGTTACATAGAGCACGTCATAATTTTAATCACGCTAATATTCTTTATCATTTTATAAAATCATCATGCATCTATTAATCAGTTTTTTTGTTTGAATAAAAAAAAATGGTGTATTTTCTAAAGCATTGAATGCATCGACTTCTTTCTTATACCTTCTTTTGATAACCACTGTCTTTATGTATCCTTCCTTTCTATTCAGCAAGACTTGGGTATTTAAGCTGTTTGTAATATAAATCGTTGATCGGGGGCTCCCAAACAAAAAAATATGCAAGAAATTAAAGCTACAGCTCGAACATATAGTTATACTTTCTACTATGTTTTATGAAAATTAAAACTTCATAACGCTTACACTGGTAAAACTGAACACACTCCGTATATTGCTTGCATTTCGTAAAAGGCCATTCAAACATTATTCAATATAAAAAAAACATTATTTCGTAAAGAAGATCTATCATTTTTTAAAATATTAAAATCCTTTGTATATCTTTAAAATGTATAGTTTTACCTTTATTTTAGTTGCAATTTGTTGAATGACATTTAAAACGCCGATTATTTTATGAGACTAATAGCAGTGTACGGATGTTCGGCAGTCTGCATCCGTATTAACGCTGATACTCATCGAACATCCACAAGCGTAATTATGTTCATTATTTTCAAAGTTTTTGCATTTTTTATTTGTTAAAATGAATTATTAGTCATTAAAAAAATATTGGTTATATTGGCTTTATAATGTAAAATCGAGCATATCTAAAATACACGTAAACCTTTTTTTGTGCGGTAGATGTGTTCCGCAGAAAATCGCACAAAAAAAATGTGTTGGCCATGAATTATAAAAACCGCATAACTTTGAAACAGATATATAAAATATATCCAAAATCGCACAAAAAAAGTTATGCGATTGTGCAATTAAAAAATAGCATTTTTAGTAACATTTAAATGTCGTCTTACAGCGTTGGTATATTTTTAAGGATGTCTGGCATCTGGCATCTTAAATGTCAGACATCCACTAGAGAAATTCTGATTATTTTAATAATCAGAATTCTCGGAAGAAATAGTATTCCCAGTGTCAATGTCGTCATTTTTCTGTGTAGATTTTCTGTTTGACGACTGTTTAAAAAAATGAGTAAAGTCATTCTTTGACCTTATTTTGTCAGTTTTTTTTTTTTAAATAGTTAAAAAATAAATTTTGACATAAATCTGGTAGGAATAATAGAGGGTTGTATAGAAAAGATTCGTACCCAGTTTGAAGTAAATTAATTGATTAAAACATGAGAAACGCGTAAAAAGATTTCATTATGGTAGAACTGGCCAAGTTGCCGCGTCACTAAAATAGCTATAACTCCGTAAGGAGTTGGAACTTTAGAAATTCCCAAATTATATTTTTTTTTCTAAATTTCGGTTAGTGTTGATGATTTATTTCCTATTTTATCCAAAATATCTCAATACGTACTCTTTTTGACATTAAAAAAATGCTTTAAAAAAAACCGCATAACTTCGAAATCGCACAAAAAAAAGTTTGAGTGAATATTTATACTTTTAGCATTATCTCCTTCGAAAAAAATATATACATACATGATCCAGTGATATGTCATCGATAATTTGGAGCAGTGAGTGATTTTAAGAAAGCAAAGACCTATTCAGATCATAATATGGAACACATTGATCGCCGATGTTAGTTCTCAGATCGTGTTTTCGGATCAAGGCCTCAAAATTTTGGTTGTATGTTAAAGGTTTGCTTATAGATTTTTTTCAATAGATTCTAAAATAATATATCTGTCCAAATTACTTGATTGTCATAGATTATATTATAAAAGCCAAAGTGCTTCCTAAGAATACAATCCAGAATACAAACTTAACCAGGTTAACCCAACGAGAATTAAAACAACAGCGACTTTTATTTAACATCGAAGTTTGCGATATCAACAAGTACTAAACCTGGTGACAGATGTGGATAATGCGAGGACTATTGAGCACCGTCGTCTACTTGTCATATCGGCGGATCGAAAATTCATAAAAAGTACATTTTTTAAACTAGTAGTTTTTATTCGCCCGTTGGTATTTCAACGGGCAGTGCGCTCTTTGAATGTGTTCCAGAAGAACAATTCCCATTTTTATATTCACGACTGCGGGATGGTCGGATTGAATGGCGTCAGTTTCCAAAGAACGCTTCCAATCACGACCGCCATTCTTCGCGATGAATAAAAAATATAAGACAAATCGTTAACAACAACACACGATCCAGCTGGAGGGTTCCGTTTTATGGTCGGTCCATATATATATATTTATATCGGATTCGAGTCCACCATGGCGAATAGATCAGGGTTCAATTCCGAGGCAATCGGTCTGCAGCCATTTGACACAGTCCGATATCGGCAATCACGAACTTACGACCGAAGCTCTGACAATCGGGAAGAGGCGAGCGCTTTTTCCATTTTCGGGATTCGACGGGCGCCATAAAAAGGGGGCATTTTTTACTCATCAAAAATATTGTTCGCATCTTCGGTGTCCGTAAACGTAGCTATAAAAGCGATGCCGATTTTACTGACATTCGTGGAATAATTCGAAAATTTTAGGCGACTATCGTGCTTTGTGTTTCGAATTGGTGAATGTTAAAATTGATTGGAAAAATTTTGGTATGCTTGATTTGGGTTTTATGGAGCGTAAAAGTCACCATATTCTAAATCATAATATCTGGTCTTATTTTGCATGTAATAACGTAATAGATTTTATTTAATAATTTGTGAAGTAAATTGTTTCGCCACTTATCATCCATACAAGTCTACTTATCTGTCAGGACCATTGCAGCGTGTATGAAGCTTGTACATTAATAAATAAAAATACTTCATGTGGTGATTATCCATTGCCTTCTACATAAGAAATGATAGGAATATTAGTTAATATAGGATAGAGATTCATTTACCACTCTCACTTTCTTATAGTCGCAAAAAATTCGTTTCCAGAGCTGTCTCAATACAAACTGTCTCAAAATATTTTATTACATTCTGGTTTGCCTAATACATATATGTATTTTTTACTCATAGAAATCACATTTTCAAAATCTGTTTAAGTTTGTAACATAATCAGTTTTTTTCGTGGATTTCCTGGAGTTGCTATATTTCTTATTTTTGTTAGATGTTCTGGATTGGTTTTTAAAATGTCTCTTTGATGCAAAATACAAAGTTAAATATAAATCCGCCCATTATACGAAGTCTATGCGTAATCATTAAATATTATGGCACAATTGAATTCATCAAACATTAACAAATTTAAGCTACATCTAATGCGAGGTTCAGGAGAAGATTGATGCACTCGAACATCATTAATGAAAGATTCCTTTATAGAAATTTCGCCACTCAAATTTATAACCACTGACGAAGCAATTTTCTTGCCGACTCGAGCATCCTCAATTGGATTGTACGCATTTCCTGATTGAATTAAAGCAACTTTTGTCCGTGCCACTCGGGAGATCCTTTGTTTTGTCTCCTGTACCATTCCGACATGAGATCGTTTTTGATTTTGGTATTTTTCAACGACCGGTTGTATATATTTGATTAATCCCTCGGGAAAAATTAGCGGCGGTGAGTGGTTATTTTTTGCCGTAGAAGTCTGCAGGAATCAGCATTTTTTCCGTCCTGCTATTCGCGTAAATATCGCGAATTGAAGCAATCCATCATTTTGTAATTTAAATATGACAATCATCTACTTTTACAATAAATCTTATGCAATCTGGATATACATAATGTTTCAATATTTGAGACAACTCAATTTTAATATAATATATCTTGTATGATATTTTTTTATAAATATCATTGTACTAATGTTTATATTTTAAGTCATAATTATGCTTAATAACTAAGCATTATTCACTAGCTTCAGAATGAGATAGTCCCAACTGCGAGACTTCGATGACGAACCACTTTTTTAAGCATGGCCATGCCCAGCTTCAATTTTACATGTTATTGATCATCAGATTTGTAACACTCAATATTTATAGTTTTAAATGTGCATGGAACTTAATGGGTATTTTTTAATAATTTTTGTTTACAAAATTGCTAATAATAACTCTATAAGAGCTGCAAAAAAAAAACAATATTTATTTTATGCAACATCAAAGAAAATTGATTACAAAGACTAAGCAAACGATGATATATGATGAATATATATATATATATATATATTGTTAAGTCTAGGAGTGAAAATTCATGGACATACATAGATTAACGAAATCGTCAAGCAAATCATTTCCAATGGTCGACATTTTCGACGATCATTTAAAATTTATCGAAAGGTATGCGGCCCTAATGGAATGCTCGGTCGAATGTGTCCCTCCCTGTCAGCAGTTATTACCTTCATATTGAATGTAGGGTTGACTGATTGCAAAAAATAAATGGACACTGCCCGTCGGTTTGCCATTGCAAAGCCAGTTTTATTATTAAACTTTATGTTTTTCTCATCACAATGTGCGGGAAAGTGGAAACATTGATCACAAAGAGTTGAGAGCTTACCACAGTCGACTCAACAGTACGAACGAAAAATAACTGCCTCTGGAGCGTTTCTAATATTATCCGGGATACCCTTTTCAGATATCAAATTGATCATATTATTTGAGTATTTAAAGGCGGGTAATGGAAAAAAGTAATTCCGTACCGGAGACGTCCTTTCTATCTATTAACGGATTAAAGGAATTGAAATAGATAGCGAATTATTTGCTGATTATATATATATTTATCCGTATTTTTTTCCATTTAAGACGTAGCTTTTTCTTATACCTACTTCCAATTGAATACGTTTCCTGATGTGTAAAGAATGAATTCAAATAATATGATATACGTATAATCAGTGAGGACTAACATTATTTCAGTTTTACTTGTGTATATCTTTGAACATAATCTTCCTCTTTGAAAAATATTTTATATAAGCTAAGTAGTAATTTTTCTTCAGTCCAATTTAAATAATAAATTTAAAATTATTTATTTTATTATTAAAATACCATTTTCGATCGTTATACTTACACGATCATTACCAGACCAGTTAATTATCTATTTAGGCATTTTTTAACGACCGAACGAGGTATATATTAAACTCAGATTCATGCATCTTTAATATTGAAAAATATTAATATACACTCAAACCTCTTTTTGTGCGATTTCGAAGTTATGCGGGTTTTTTTAAAGCTTTTTTTTTATTTTTTTTTATTTCATAAAGAATACGTACCTCTTTTATTCATAGCAGATTTATAGCAAAATTTAATTTTTAAGGTTAAATAAGGTCAAAAAATGACTTGACTGATTTTTATTTAAACAGTCGGCATTTTGTGATTTATATTTTTTGAGTTAGGGACTATAGTAACATCTTTACTAATTATGAATTATATTATTGGAAATAAAAAATCTATACAGAACAATGATGACATTGACACTGGGTATATAATTCAAGTGATTTTAAGTCATATCGAAAATTATCAGAGCGATGTTAGTTTGTAATTAAAATAATTAATATTTCTCTAGTAAATATGAGACATCCTTAAAATTTTACTAATGATGCAAGACGTCCTTTAAATGCTACCAAAAATGTTTTTTTTTAATTACCCTATTGTTTTCCTGTGTTTTTATTAACTTTTTTTTATGCGATTTTGGATATATTTTATATAGCTGTTTCAAAGTTATGCGGTTTTTAAAATCCACGGAACGCATCTTAACTTTTTATATGAAAGTTGTAGCTTTTTTTGTGCGATTTATTTTTGTACGATTTGCCGCAGAACACATCTACCGCACAAAAAAAGTTTTAATTGTATCATTAATTGAGTTCATCTCGTTCATCGGTCTACGTGTGACTGCATTATTATTTATATAAAATACTGTTGATAAATTTCGAATTCTTCCATCATATTTATAGAACCCTTTTTAGAACAAAATTTGCATATTCGTTAATTATTCCTTTATATTTAATTCTTTCAACTAAGTTCAAAAATAGTTTTGTATTTGCAGCACAACGATAATATAGTCCAGTGTACTGATTCTATCTGATAGCTAGCAGTATAGATCTTCATATAGCGTCTTTGATACCATTTGAATGAGACTTGGGAATAATATTGACAGTGGTCGGAGAAAATATTTAGTTTTATAACCCTTGTATAGAGCTCTTGCATTTTATCCATATCTCATAAATATGCTTCTTATTGTTAAATTTATATGTATATATTATATTTACGCTCAATTTGGATTTTGTTCGATCCATTTGTATCCAAGTCCTATAGTTAGCTATATTTTCCGATGATAATATCGAGGAGTCCAATTATAAAGTTTCACTATTTATTTTAAGCAGTCTTCGCAGAATATTGCCTGGAAGGTCTTATAAGTGTAAAAGTAGGTCCTTCGAGTTTATTTCTGAAAGAAAAAAAGATTGAGCGAAAATACCGTTCGCTTTTCCCTCGGGTCAATAACAGATATAACCCATAATTTTCTTTATATCTAAAAATTGTCCTAAGCAAACAGGTTACCGGTTACGCCCTTTTTTCTCGGCGCAAAAAAGAGGAAGATAACAATTCGGCGACCCCTCTTTGCAGGGTCGGATTTATATCGTTTGATGCTCCCCGAAAGGGCGGTCGATTTAAATTAAAATGTATAAAAGCGTCGGTTTTGTAGTCAACTCTTCCGTCCAGGGTTGTATTCGGCGGCGCTTTACGTGCGCGGGAATGCGCTCGTTTGTTTGCATTTTATGGATTTTTTATTTCAGTTAGTATAGAACAATTGCGATGGCTGCCGAATGGGGGATCGCAAGCAACCCCCAGCGCGACCAACATGGATCGTGTCTGTTTCGGCGTTATCGGCTCGTTAACTGAGTGTTTTGTAATCGAGGCAACAATTAATCTTTACAATGACCGCTCAAAGCCTTTTTCAACCCCGAGGGCGTGATTGATGATTGTTGTGATCTTAACGAGCGTGCGGATCGCACTTGCGTTTTCAGTACAAGTTGCGTGCATGAAAAATTATGTTTTCCTTTTGCGCGGGCTCCTTCAATCAATCAATCCAGGATCGCGGCCATTTATCGATGAATGGTTGTTATGAAAGCTCTGTTGTCGTTTTTGATTGATTTCAGTCCTTAAAGACTAGTACTGTATTGTTAGGGCTTGATCATCTCCCGTTACGTTCTGAAGGGATGCATGTGTAGCGTGATGTAAGCATTTAATTCACCATTGTATCCTTTTTCCATAGGCGATATATTTATATTTGGAATTTTGAACCGCATCAATAATGCGCTTAAAATAATTTTATTTAATTGAAACTATATTAAAATTGCATTGTAAAGGCAGCCTGGCAAATCCTTAATAATGTGTCATTTGTAACTTTCGTATTCGCAAGTCTGTCTCGATATTCTGTTTTATCTACATCTCCTAGTTCTGATATTTCGATTAAGTTAACAATTTTACCAACGACACCCTTTTTGTTGAGAACCCTTTGATACTTTCATCATTTAAATCTTGCCATGAGAGGTCAGATATACCACATCATTTTAGGCTTCAAGCAGAGCGCGTTATATCAAATCAGCGCTAATTGATGAAGTGCTAAACGAGGTCTTACTGTAAATGCCATTTCAGTATGCGATAAATTATGAAAATATGTATTATATTAATAATAATGCATAATTAAATACATATGAAATTATTTAAAGAACAGACAGACATGCATTAATTTATATAAAACAATATTAATAAATTATTATTTATATATCTTCAGAATTGAGTATTTAAGTAGTTCACCCAGATTAGCCAAATGTCAAGGGTTGCCAACTCCTTTATTTTCGCATAAATTTTGCATGTGACATCATCGCAAAGGTTTTGAGATTTTCATCGGCAAATTTGCCAATAAATCAAAATCCCAGTCATATCGGACACCTGCTGAATAAACATTAAAAGCCCGAGTCGCTTAATCCGCTCGACAGGTAGCTGAGTCCGCCTGATTACTTTCATCCCCTGGGATGTCCCGGCGTCCTTGGCGCTCTCGCCCTGGCCGAAGCCATCTGTTAATGAAACTTTGAGGGGTGGTCGGTCGCAACCCCGTCCGCGGTATCATTAGATCAAGCTTGCGATTCAATTAGTATTTATCTGATGTAGTCTGGGAGCGATCGCTTATTTTTGTCTGCATAGTTTTTGCTTTCAATAATTAATAATGGATAAACTAATTTCATATTTGCACAGTGGTTCCATTGTGCGGGGGCTATATGTGGAATCAGTCCCGTTCGAGTGTATGTAACATTCAAATTGTGTTTATTTGGGTCCGTAATGTGAATGGTTAGTACCCTACTTATGTAGTCCCAGAAATCCGGATAGAAGTAAATGTTGTATTGAATTGTGGAAATGAAATTTTACTTTTAGACGTGATTAAATTTGATCACACGGGGTTGGCTCCATTGTCATATGACGAATTGATTTTAATGTTTATCTTATCTCTGATAAATATTATTCGTTTTAAATGCATTTTTATATTATTTTCATTATTAACACCAAATATTACAAATTACAAATTTATAAAAGTCACTAATATTCGACGAAAACGTGACACAGGATCTGTGTCGTCAGGTAATAAGCATTGGCAAAAGCATAGCTCACATATTGGCACATAGCACTCATTTTGGTGTAAGATTTAAAAAAAAAGTATATCATAAAAATGTATACATTTTATTAAGTATATTTTTGTGAAGTAATTTGTGATATAAAAAAATGTTATGTATTTATTCTTTGTTACTGTTTTCGCAGTATTAGCTCGCGAATTACTTTCATAAAGACTTACCACCGAAATGATAACGAAAAAGTTGTCTACTGTTGTATCAATTCTTCCTCAATTCCCATTTAAGGATTTGAAACACATTCATACATCTAGACATTAGCTTAAGTGCATCTCAGAAACAGTCTTAAAAGCCAATCTGAAATTGGACACCCTCACTAATCGAAAAACGTCTCTCTTTAACAAAAGGAATTGGGAGAATATAGAAAACAACATAAAAATAAATTTTGTTGAGAAAGATCGTTAAAATTTTGCTAGAATTATAACTATGCTTTCTTATAATAAATAATTAACAGAGTATAGTTTATTTAAATATTTGATCCCAATTAAATGTATATTTGCAAATCAGAAGTTTTTTTGTTATTTATTTAAGTCTTCTATCATAACGAAATCACCCATTTGTTCTACTTCCATGCAAAAATTAATGCATTCATGTATACAATAAAGTATTTTATATTCACAGAGAAAATTAATTATTTTATACTGTCAAATTAAATTTTAAGAACATAGGATGTTATACGGCTTTTCTATTTCTCTGTACATATTCTATACTTACATTTTAAGCCCTTTATGGTGTAAGGTTTTTTTGAGGATATATATAGTGTTCAAATAATGAGAGAAAAGCTAAGCTCAGTCGGGGAATCCTTCCGATAGAGAGATGAAATCGGCTTACTTTCCTCTCTGTTCACATCTACATTTTTAATGAAAGTGGAATGTCAAATAATAGACTCTGAAGATCCAAAATGGCCGAGGTTTCTTTTTGTGAAAAACATACGCGTCTTCTCACATCACATAATCCGAAAATTGAGTTGTTCTTTGAACACAATAATTTCGCAAAAGCTTCACGGTAAAGCAATATATCACTTTATTGATATTTAAAAGTATCTTCTAGTCAAAAGGATAGACCTAATAGATTCTATCCGTATGCGATATTCCGAAATATTGAAAGTGCTTCGATATTTTTTCACAAGCCCATTAAACAAAAATAATATTTCGAGTCCGTTCTTCAGTATTGCCACGGCGAACCTTCGTCGAATGGAAAAAGGTTAAGCATTTTTCACATTCAAAGCTTTTCAATTTCATTTCACTCTCCATTCGATTCAATCATGTCATATTTTTTTAGCATTTTATCATACTTTCGCCATTCAGCACTTTAAACACATCTTGAGCCGATTATATACGTACGTCTTTCAATGAAAATACGCAGAGGATAATCGATGAATGGAAAACTATAAAAAGAAAATATATATATTTTTAGTAGGAATTAATTTTAGAATATTCTATACATTTTTGTTAGTTTTGGCCTTGCAAATTTTTATGTTTGTTGGTTTTAGAATTATTAACTAAAAGACATATTTATTCACACACAATTACAATTATTTTTAGCACTTTATATGTACGTATAAAAAATTCGACTGTCAAACCGCCGTTAACAACTCAAATAATAGTTTATGGCTTTTTGCAGTCCCTTTTATGAGACCATTACAAACCAATTTTACATGAGTGATTACCAAGCACACTTCCTGTAGATTTGAACCCAAGATGACTTAGTTACTAGTCCAATCACCTATTCACAGAACTACTTACCCACTGACTATTTTTCATAAGCTCAAATATCAAAACTTGTATATCGATATCGTTTTATTTTCAAATGAATGAATCAAATGGAAAAAATTGCGGCCATCAAAGACTTTTAAAAGTATTGTTCATGACCCTTAAAATAAAATCTATGACTTACATAGAAAAAGTGAAGATGCGTTCCATGGGTTTTAAAAACCGCATAACTTTGAAACAGCTATATAAAATATATCCATAATCGCACAAAAAAAGTTTAAAAGGAAAAGTCGAAACATTGGAAAATGCAAAAAAACGATTTTCTTCAAAATTTTAAATTAGAATAAAGGACGTGTTAGTATATTCAGCGCCAGCAGATGCAATATGATTTTCACAGTCCCAAATTATTATTTTTTCCAAATTTCGGTTAGGGTTGATGATTTATTTCGTATTTTATCCAAAATATCTCGATAATAAAAAATAAAATAAAAAAACCGCATAACTTCGAAATCGCACAAAAAGAGGTTTGGGCGTATATTCATGCATATTTTCAGATGTCTCTAAGAGATTGTATTTATTACATATTGAATTCAATTTGATCCCGATCCTGATTCGATCTCCATAATTTGTAGGGTACGGTGAAAACTTTTTCCATAATCAGGATTTGAACCCTAACCTCTATAGTAAGAGTCCAGGATCTAAATCACTACACTTGGGAATCCGTACATCAAATATTTTTGCGAATAAAAATATTTTGATTATTTTTAACACAAGGCATCTTGGCAGAATATGATCCTTGGTGTGCTCATCACAAATAGCACAAATACTCAGCATCCCCTAAAAGCCCCGTATATACGGGAACGGGCTCGCGTTAGCCAGCGTATCCAGACGGGTTCGCCCGGATAGGGGGGTGTATTTTTATTTGATGTTGGAATCCATCCAATAAAAGCTTTCGTCGCGCCTCGGTAAACACACCGCCGACATTTGTTAAGTATATAAGCTTCGGTCTGCACGCCACCCTCCAGGTTTAGTTCTGAGGGGGGGTGGATTTCCGCCAGCAACGTTCGACTTTTCACCGCGGAAATTGACAATGCCGGGTCGTCAAGGGGTTTTGTCGCCATTCGCGAATCGGGATGAAAAAAAAACTCCGGGGAAAATATGTGATTGAGCGTATGCAAATTGCGGTCGGTTTTCTGGCGAAGGATGATTGATGACGGTCTCCAATAAAGGGGGTAGTTTGGCTTTCAACGTGGGTGATGCAGATTATTGTAATAGATTGTTTGCATAAACGGAATTATATTTGATCTCCAGTTTTCATTTTATTTATTATCGACACATTTAAATCACACGAGGTCGAGGTATATTTTCTGAAGTTTTTAAGTGTTAAATTGTGGAAGAAAATTATCATTCGTATTAATGATTATTTTAGGACAAGATTGTTTTGCAAAATATTTTTAAGTCTAGAAGTGGATAATCTAATTATACACATCGTCATTATCACCTTAAATGCAAAAAAAATATTTGATTCGAAGTTTTTCCAAACAAAGATTTTTTATGGAATAGCTTTCTGCTGTTCCATTAAGCAACATCAATATTTCATATTTCGAATTAAATATTAATACCCTCGTGCTTATATACCAACAATAATTGGATATACTTATTTAGCTCATGTAATGTTGATAGGCGTGTCTGTATTTACGCTATAATTGAATGATCCGCGCAAAATATGTACAAGATAATATCATTAAAAATGTTGACTGTATAAAAATTTAAATTGGAGTTTCCATTATTTTGGGTCTCTTAAATTTCGAATTGATAGTAGTATACGTACCTGAAAATTTACGATATGACTGTTCTATGTAATTCAAAATAGCCATAATATTTCAACGTGAATCCCTCGAGACAAATAATGTAGTGTTCGACGAAAATATTTCAACAGCTCTATATGTCACCGTAAATAATGACGGCGAAACATTCTTCATCATTTTGACACCAAACGATCAGCTGTCAAAATATGGCTTGTTAAATCATAATAAAGTATCTTCCGTGTCAAATTTTCGGCGGTACTTTTGAGTCCAATTTTTTAATCTCAAAGGCTCAGTAATGATGAATCCCTTTGAAGCTTTGATAATATTTACATAAGGCATTGTTAATTTTGTAATAAACTATTTCGAATAGATAGAATCCTGATGGAGACGTTGTTAATAATAGATTAGTGTTCTGCCCAAATTTCAATGCAGACCCTCGTCTCGTTCAGGGTTTGCTGCAAAATTAACACACTGCGTGCGAAATAATTAAAAACACTCATATACGTCGATATCATCATCTCCATGTTAATTCGACAATTACGAGGGTCAAATAGATTATTAAACTATTCGCCTAGTCTTTCCCTTCTGCTCTTTCTCTTAGAAATTATTAATATTTTTTTGACGTCGGTATGTAATATTGTTCGTGGCGTCTTTTTTCGGCCCTTGAGCATTCGCAGGGCTTGAAAAACATCACCGTAATGCCTCTCATCCTTCATCATAAAATGATTCGTACATATTAGATTATATTATATTAAATTATTATGAGCTCGCTTGGAATCCTTTGAAGATCTTCTCATTAATGTGTTTTTATTTTATTTTCAGCGCCCCCAGAATGTGAGCCTGGCCAGTTGACATGTGGACAATATGTCTGGAACAAGACATATTGTATACCACCTCATCATCGATGCGACATGACCGTAGATTGCGTGGATGGAACAGATGAAGCGGATTGCAGTAAGTTTATTAAATTTGATATTAATCAATCCGATGTATCAATTTTTCAGATGAAAGTCTGAAACAATTGACCCGTTCTCTATTGTGTGGCTGCAAACATATTTAACATACAATTGTATTATTCCTGAGGGTCGGAGCTTTGATCTTAATGACCTCTTTGAGCTATAGGAGCTCCTTGATTTGATTAATATGCGTATAGTTGAATGGGTTCTGTCAATGATGTTTACAATTAATTATGCCAACAGGAGTCCCTATCCATATTATTGATGTGTCCCGAGTATTTCATATATTTATTATAAAACCGATTGTTTGTTACTTTATATTTGATTATCTCCATCAAATCGGTCTGCTGCACAAACGTCCACAATTAAATTTATCCCGGCATTGATTGGGGAAAATCAATTATTAAAAATGCTTTTTATAACTTGATCATTAAAATTTACATCTGTTTGAATCGCCAATGCTCTATTGTTGTATTTATGCGATGATTTTCCACATTTCAATTGAAATGAAAGTTTCAATGACTTTTCCATTATTTGTTTCATATAATCCAAATTGAATAAATAATACACACACAATCTCTTCGATTCTGTGCAATATTTTTATCATGAATATAATTTCTAATTAAATTATAAATAAGCATGGACTTCTCTTGAGATTGTATTTAAAACAAATTTGAGGGTAAATTATAAAGTTGAGGGCGATTTTATACAACATTAATATATTCTAAGCAAAGTTTATTAAATATCGTTCATGCGTAAATAGGGTATTTTATTTCATGAGACCAATTATCGATATAAAACTTTTAAATATTCCATTTTCAAACTTGCTTCAGAAAATAGCACATTTCACCGTAAGCTCATTAGTTTATATTCATTAACGAAATTCGAAAAAAAAAAATAATTAAGCGTTTCAGTAAACGCTTAAAATATACAGTATGAATTTTCGCATTGTGAAATGGGCACCGGTTTTCCTCCCCGTGGCACTTGCGCCCGTGTCCTCATAAAATATAGAGACCCTGAAGGGCGTTTGCGAGCTCTAATGATAATATCAGCTGTTCACGTCGACCCTAGAGCCACTCCAGTATATCTGAAGATTCTCCTGGTAATATCTTTCGTCTCCAATGAATGTAAAATATATAGAGCCCGCCAAGAGACGGGAGCCATTTGGCGCACCCTGCTTCTTGATGGTAGTAGACGATCGCACTAACTCAAATTGTCTCCTTTTTATGCTCCAGATAAAAAAACGGGTTAACACGGACCTTACATCTGTTCGAAATCTAATTCCAAAAATAGTATTTTATTATCGCTTTTTTAAGGTCCTGCCAGAATTTAGCAGGGACGTCGCGAATGTCAATCGGGTTGACGACCGAAATTCAATATGATGTTATCAAATGTACATTTTTTAGGCGAAATTTTCGATTCATTTCATGGATAAAAACGAAAAGAAATTGAATGAAATTTAATATGAAAAATTCGATTTTCACGAAAATACGTTGAGGTTTTTATCTCAATCTCTCGCCATTATCTCCGCGAATTTTCTTAGCGTAATTTGATACGATGAATCTGAATATATTTGAATTGCGATTTATTTCATTCAGATCACTATAGCACCAAAGCTACTTCTGATTGTTGAAAATGTGTCTTGTCATTATTGTACAATATCACAGTACAATGATGGCTTCTTGAGGCCGTCTCCGACGTAATATCATGCAGAATGGCATTTTAACGTCGTCGCTTTCCTAAAAATAAATATAGATATAACGTTTTGAAATGCAGCACTCGCTGAGCGTCGGTGCCATTAATATTTTGCAGCGTTTGTTTGCATTTCATATTTTTGTACGCCACTTATGAATGATATTTCCATTCGCATTTATACATTTTTAATACGATAAAACATCCGCTCTTTCTTTGTGTATCAATTTATGAACAATTTCGGCTTACAAAAATTCCCCAGCATTTTCAGAGTTAAGGGCGTCGTAAATTATTTCGATTAGCCACCACCCCTTAATGGCGCTTAATATCTTAGCTGAAAAAGCTAATTGTGTTATAATTTTTAAATATGGTCTTTTTAAAAAATAATACGTTCTATTCCCGCGGATCCCTTTTATTTGAATCAAAAAATAATGAAATTGGACCACATATTAAAAAACTGGGTTGATATCAATGGATATAATGAAATTTAATTTAAAACAATTCTATCGATAATCAATTTTCTTTCATCATTAGCAAAACTTATATTGAAAATAATAAAAAGATTAAATCCAATCTAAAAAAGTCACGTTGATATTACTATAATTTATATTTCATAATGAATGTTCTAAGAACCAAAACAAATGTTAATCAGAGGTTGTAATATCCGGTGAATAAGATGGATGATGTTCTAAGCGAAGCTCTGTTAATCTTTCTCATGTTGATTTTCCAGAATGAAGCCTAACGTTATCTTGTTGAATTATTATGTTTTGCTGTTGATTAGCACTGATCGTTTTTGTTGCATTCTCTCCAATTATTGATACTGATGCTATGAGTATTTGTAGTATTTGTGACATCTTTGTAGAAATTTGAATTTCATTAAAATTTTCTACAGCTTATATGGCATATATAATTCAAACTTCATGTTTTGGCTAAATGATTAACTCAGATTTTCATCGAGAAGAAGCATCGAGTGTTTCGTCATTTAGTCTGGATCTGATTTTGGAAGCCAGGCATCTTGCTGCTGAAGATGCACGCTCAGCCTCCACACTCGTTGGAGGTATCGTCATCAGATATTTAAATTCTAGTTCCATTTGATGATCGCTTAAGCTCCCATTTTCGTATAACACCATCAATGTGACTGATAAAATTCCTTTCTGCTGAGATACGGACTAAAACTTGCAAAATTCCCGATTTCTCGACAAATTATTTATTTCCGTCGCTGCAGATGAATACTTGTATAATATAATAATTTGTTGTGATTTTTAATTATATTACGGAGGAATACAAACATTTTGACCCCCGTATCTATTATATTTCATATCGATATTCCCATTATTAGAGTCGAGGTGTAGTAAATACATCACCGGTAGGGTTAAGTTATGTACTGTATATACATAGGTTAGACAGTTACTGTCTCTAGGCGTCGCCTAAGCTCGCCAACTAGTATTTACGCCACTATTTCCAAGCGTCCAGATTTCGGCGGGAATGTCTCTATTTAGTAGCCTTTGTTGTGCTAATGCGGTGTACGATTTCTGTTAGATAAAAATTTCAATCCTGAATTTTTCGGGATTACGTTTACTAATCTCGGGATTCATGAGCACCGATAAAATGATGTATATTAACTGAATTTGATTTTTTAATAGGACATTATAGGAATGCATTTAATACTGAATAAAATGCAGTCTTATAAACTTTAATTGCGATTTATCAAAGCCTTATTGTCTAGAAAAGTTATTCTCCTGACTGCTAATCTAATGAAATATCCTTAACTTCTTATTAAATACAAGTTTTTAGCGATTGTACAATTATGTCGAGATTTTTGATCTTCTGTTATTGCGAATAATTAATTAAATTTGCGGGCGACTGTCTTCCGTTGCAATTAAGAATATTTACCCATTGCAGAATTCATTATATTCCCTAGACGTGACTCTTAAAACAGTATTACTCGGGGCTCGCCGAGAAGAAAGATACCCCCTACACTTTAAATTTACAATAGGAATAAATAAGAATTTAGTTTGAAACTCGAATCGTAAAATATGTCTGTCTCTGAGCGGCTTTCGGTCCCGTTAAGTTTATTTAGGGACGGTTTTAAAGTTATTTTAATTGTCTATGACGAGAGACGACCTCGACGAAAGACAATCGGTGGAGATCAAAGTCGAATTACGCTTATTTTAGGGGGCTCGTAAATTAAGATAGGAGGCGATCAAACCACAAGTGCCATCAATTAATTAAATCAAATGTCGCGATTCGGCGCTGCCCTTGCCCACCCCCCGGGGTCGACTTGACAAAGTAAAATTTTATTACATTCCTGAGATCAATTAAAGGGGCCCAGACGAGATTGATGATATCGTTGAAAATTTGCCGCTGCTGGATAATTAATAATTCTACTGATTAATTCATTGCAGTGATAAACAAAATTGAAGTTGTCTCGAGGGGGTGAAATGATCACTTTCCGTCTTAATCCTCCGCACCTCCCCGTTGGGTTACGACACGTCAACTTATTTTGAATTTATTTTTAAAGTGCGTTTTTAAATTGCAGTAAATTAATCCAAATATTAAATAGAGACGTAGAGGGATGTTTTCAATTTCTACAATATGTTCTAGTCAAATATAAAAATTATTCAATTCATAAGCTGAAGTAAGCAACTGTTTTGAAATTGTTTCGATTCAAGTTTAGTTTGATTTTCTGTTTCTGGAAAAGCTAATTTTATGTCCACTCATAGATCCACTTTAACCAAAAAAATAATATAAAGCAATAGAAAGTCATCTCCAAAATCCTTCATGCCTAGAAAATCTTCCATGAAGATTAAAAGTTATTTTGTCCCCGCAAATATTTCTGTATTGTCTAGAAATGAAACAATTAGTTCCATTTTTTATACAAAGTATATAAAGAATGTTGATAAAAATAAATGTATTCATTTTAGAAAGCATTCGAGCGGGAAATGTGCTTTTATCTGCATGTGCCGTCGCCCGCATCAATAAATCGCGTCACGTGCATATCTGAAACTTTTTACAAAACGAATCGATTCAACACTATTTTGACCTGGTTTCGAATTACGGCTAAATTTTTAACGTCTCGTATGACGTCGTCAATTAAATTACTGCAATCCTTTGGGGATGCTGACTAACCCCGAATCGTTATTCTGGTTTATTACATTTGTTCAACCCTTAAGCTTTCAAAATACTTTGGCACATGATATTAATGATGTGATTTAATAATTGTTTTTTTGCATTCCTTCAGAACTTTCTGCGGTGTTTCGCTCCGGATTCCATTGCGTGAAATATGTTATGGTTATTAAAGTTACACATATGGGATAAATTTCATATTATGCCCGCCGTAGTAATGTAATAAATATAATATGAGAATCTGGTATGAAAAACTTCATAAGAATCCTTTTTTTTCCATTTCTTCTCTTGATATTAACCCGATGCGGAAGAAATTTCGACTTTTTGCAATGGAAGCCGCAAAAAATATTGCGCGAAAAAACTTGAAAGAAGCGAAAAATTGCGCTGCGAATATTCGACAGAAGAATGTTCGCATGAAAAGTTTTCCAAAATATGCGTTCCAGCTTGCGAGTTATTGAAAAAAGATTTGCTCCGTATATTCAAATTAAATTCCGATATTCATAATCGATGAAATCTGTCGTAGCTTATTCGGTATTTAAAATCACAAGTAGTTCATTAAAAAAATACATTCATTGCCAATTCAATTGTAAAAATATCATACATTCACCACGCTATACGCTCAATATTAAAAGTCCAAGTCTCCTGGTATCTTTTGGTGGTATAATGTAACTCCTTGATGGGAATCGTTTATTTTCCAGCAATTATCCAGATTAAAAAAAAAAAATTCTTAGTTTAAAGATAATGGTATATATTGCGATTCTTACATTGACTATTTTTACTATTTTAATTTAAAGTAAAATAACCCTCTTTTAAATTTCAAAATGTGATTGCAATGCGATTTTTATCTCTCAACATTTTCATTCCAAAATACAACAAAGCATTTAATAAATAAGAAAATACGTTAAATACGAAATTTTAAAGAATACGCCTTTATATTCACTCGGGCCTCATATAACACGGTTATATGGTTCCACAAAAACGTCATTTTTGTGGAAAGGTTTGAAGTTCGTTCAAAATTAGGGTTTGCGTTCCAAAAAAATATCGAAGATAGTTTATATAAGTATGTACCTTATTTTATTAAATAAACACATACATTTACGTGCTATCACTTATAATTCTATATGTTTTATTCTTTTTTGAGATTTGTTGTAAGTTTCCATCATCAGAGAACTCGGGAGTGTTTCTAGTTTCAGCTTTCAAAAATTTAATAATAAGCGATTATATACATTTGGCGTATAAATCTTTATGTATTTCATTATAAGATTCCAAAATCTGTTGTTATTTTCTCTTGAATTTTAAACTTCTTTCTATCATGAGGATAATTTTCTATAAAAAATAAATCTAATTTAATAGCCAATTCTGTGTCTTCATTAATAGCTACTTCGCTGCAACTGCGTTCTGAGTCATTAATTGTGATAGATTCGTTTAATATTTCGAATTCGTTTAACGTACAATCCTCCAATATTTCTTGGATGTCATGAATATTCATGTTATCAAAATCTTCTCTACCAATATCACGACTAGGGAATCCAATCCCGGTCAGTTTTAGGTACTTAAGAATCCCGGGATTAGAAAACGTAATCCCGAAAATCTCGGGATTGAAATTTTTATCTAACAGAAATCGTACACCTCACCAACAAGATGAAGGCTACTAAATCGAGACATTCCCGCCGAAATCTGGACGCTTGGAAATAGTGGCGTAAATACTAATTGGCGAGCTTAGGCGACGCCTAGAGACAGTAACTGTCTAACCTATGTATACATATATACAGTACATAACTTAACCCTACCGGTGATGTATTTACTACACATCGACTCTAATAATGGGAATATCGATATGAAATATAATAGATACGGGGGTCAAAATGTTTGTATTACTTCGTAATATAATTAAAAATCACAACAAATTATTATATTTACAAGTATTCATCTGCAGCGACGGAAATAAATAATTTGTCGAGAAATCGGGAATTTTGCGAGTTTTAGTCCGTATCTCAGCAGAAAGGAATTTTATCAGTCACATTGATGGTGTTATACGAAAATGGGGGCTCACGCGGTCATCAACTCGAACTAGCATTTAAATATCTGATGACGATACCTCCAACGAGTGTGGAGGCTGAGCGTGCATTTTCAGCAGCAAGTAGTCTGACTTCCAAAATCAGATCCAAACTAAATGAAGAACAAAAATGTTTAATGTTACTTCGGGCATATTTTCAAAATATTTTTTTAGTGTTTTATTTAACTATTTTTGAATTGTATTTTTATCTTTTCTTATATAAATAAAATTCTTTGGCCTTCAAGTGATTTTTTATATTGAACAAATGGACTTATTAGTAATTTTTGATCAAATTCATCAAGGTAATTTCTTAAAATATTGAAAATCTCAATCCCGGGATCCCGGGACTGGTCCCGGGATTGTCTAATGAAATCCCGGGATCGAAATTTTGGCTCGGGACTGGATTCCCTAATCACGACAAATGTTTGTTGTCCTTTGGTATTTATCTTTTATTGGTGCTAAAACAGTTTCTCCAGAGACCACTTCTAGTCACAGATTTTTTCAGCAGGAGTTTAAAGTGGATTGTTTTATTTCTTTAACAAATGCAGAAATAATATCGTATATTTTTCCCTTCAAACCGTGTTATATAAAGCGTGTTGTATAAAACCGTGTTATACGAAGCCTGAGTGTATTAACATTTGAATAGATTATGAATTGAAAATAAGAATAATAATTTGTAACGCTCAATTATTATGTTTTTACATAAAACTCGATAATATACTAAGCGTTTCCAAACTTATTGTCGGTAGTGTATATAAGCGAGGAAATGTATAATCATTTTGTGATAAAAATAAATAATACTGCAATGCTATGTGTGCATTCCCTTTATGTTTATAGACATGTTTCGAGGGGGGGGCTTAGCATAACCCCCGGTACACAAATTAATTGCCCCGCTAATGAGTAATAAATTTTTTGTACTTTACGCGGGCGATTATTGCGCTTTAAAAAATAGCCCGACTGTCTGAGCAGGGTTAGAGTTCGCCGCATTCGGGTTGGGGTAATTTGGTAGTGTTTTATACGCCAATTTTCGGCGACAAACCCGACAACCCTCCGGGCCCCGGGCTCCGGAATGAATAATGTCGCCCATTCATTTGAGATATTGTTAGCGGCCGTTATTGTAATTCCCCGAGTGGATCCTCGCAGTGCCGCCATCTGTCGTTGCGTATTAAAAACATTATTCACGTGTATCAAATTTTGCCGAATTGCTGAAGGGGAATTCCCGGAAACCGCCGGGACAGGAATTTCATTTTGGGTAGTCGAATCCCGAGAAAGCGTATATATAGTCAGACGCTTGAGGTTTCCGTCTTATTTCGGCTTGTGCGAGACCGCTGAATGCAATTCGAGAGCGCATTTGCAATTCCGATGTGACGCAGACATACAAAGAACACCGTACAGACAAACAAGAGCACTGTATAGTCGGTGTTTTTATTTAGTCTTCGATTTTAAATTCATTTGGTTGTGAATAGGGATGAAATAAATAAGCCATTTGTCGTTTATATTTCCGAAAAGAACGCAAAACTGGATGCGAAATAATGCAATGATCAAACCCATTTAATAATCAGTTATTAAAGATTGATCCATTTCATCACTATTCAGTTTTTCGACAAATTTTCCCCATGATTTTGAACGACTGATCGATACCTCATTTATCGAACAATGAAAGTGTAGCTCGTGTTTGTATTCTGACCCAATTTATTATGGTTGCGCCCCGCTTTGTAAACATCGCCTGCGAGCTTTAACGCGACGGGGTCTAAAAATTCCACCCCTAAGTATTTATTTATGTTTTACGAGAGCTGAAGTCGCCACTTTCCGCAAAACTTTATTTGATGATCCGGAAGTTCAACAAGTTGTCGGAAAGTAATCCTTTTGCTCCCAGTGCCGCTCAAACTATGCACGTTCGGTGCTTGTTGGATCCTCATTAATTAAAACGGGTCGCATTTTAAGCAAATCCATCATTATATCGTGATTGAAGCTTTGACGTCTGATGGTAATTCATATTGCCTCGTGGGCTTTCACTTTTGGTGTTCTAATATCTCGGCATTCCCACGGAATGCAATTAATGACTAATTTGCATATGATATTTCGTATGCGTGCTGAGTAGCATTCCCGGGATAGTTATTATAGCTAGTCGACATCATATATTATTACATTTAAAACCGATAATTAATTTATATCTATTTATCATACAACATTGATTGAAGGATATTTCCTTATGATTATCAATTTTGAGCCTGTCCGAAATCATTTGATCAATTAGTATTAGTATCTGCACAAAAGCCAAATCACACTTGTCACCGCATTATAGGGAATTCCCACAGGTGGGTAGACAATTTCGGCGATTTTATTTGCTCTTTCTGAGTCTTCTTCCTTTCTCAGGAATAGAGCCTCCGCATTGTAATCGATTTAGGATTTGATTCACGACATGTCATTCTGTACTGTTAACTCGCTTGACTCGGTCCGTACAATGGCGATATGCTCGACTTGCTCTCTGAAGAGATTTGGATGAATACCGTTTTGATCCCTCCACATCTCGTATCTAATAAGTGCCTTTTTTGCCTTGAAAAATCTGCACTGTTGTGGATAAAGATTTTTTTTTTTGAATCACATTTTGGAACAAATTCCTTACGGCGCATTACTAGAGCGAATCGCTTGCCAAAATAAAATGCAACGAGTTGACCCCTTATATAAATGTTTCTGGTATATTTTTTAAATTTATTTTATAGCACAATTCAACTACTAGAACTTCATCAAGTCTTATTTATTTGTTCTTAAACAATCATCTTAATAACTACATTAATATATTAGGGAAATTGAAAAAAATAGCCTATAACTTTAATCATTCATTTGATCGATTTGTTGATGTTTTATGCACTCTTAACTCTTTGTGATCCTATGTCGAGTCTGACTCGACATTTTGTTTCTACATTTTTCCCCCACTCAGATTTAAAATCTTGTGATTTTATTTTGCGTATCGTGTTTAGGACAGTATTTGGAAAGGAATATTGCCTTTTATGATCCTTCATAGTGTTTCGCCTACCTGCTAGAGATACAAAGGAAAGGGACTGTTGCCTAGATAAAATCTTAAAACACAGGCAGTGACTCTTAACGCGCGCTTTCGTGAACATATTATCTAATTATAAACTATAAAATATAATGCCTCTGTATAATACATTAGTAAAATATACAACTTTGGTAAAAAAAAAATAATAGTGTTTTAATTAACCTGTATGGGAGTACTTACGGAAATATCCGTTTTGATCTTCACTATTCAGAAAGAGCACTCTTGTGCATTGAAGCTCCGAGGCGGACAGAGACAGAGAGAACTTAGCGCAGTTCGGGAGACTAAGACGGAGAGCTTCTTCATATGCATCGCATGATTGTATAGATCAGGGGTCGGCAACCTGCGGCTCGCGAGCCACATGCGGCTCTTTGGATGTGAAGCTGCGGCTCTTTAGTTCCATACGCAAATAACGAAATTTTCTACTTGAATAACCATGCAAAACCATCGATCCCATTGAATTTGTTTGCCCAATTATTTGTTATTGAAGTACAAGTTAGTGTTGTAAGTAAATTTTAAATTGTTTTAATTTTTTACTTAAATAATAAGTGATTATATTCTTTTCTTTTTTTCCGTGGGAGGGGAATCTTCGCAAGATACCCATTCTGGGTAGTGTGAGATTAACGATTAACTCGTTCCTGCCCACTAAACCCCTCCCTTGTCCTTCTCTGCCCCCTGGTATTGTTTTACACATTGCTTCAGGAGGTCAGGTAGTCTGGCCTTAGATTGGCCCTATTCTAGTGTTGGAGAGGCGCTCTGCGTCTCTCTCTCTCACTGCCCTCTTTGGCGCTCAGAATCTCTTCTACGTAGTTGCGTCAAAGGTTCCAGTTCTTCTTGCTTCCTATCATGCTGTGGACTGACGTTGAGTTTGGCTACCCCGAGTGCTTGTTTCAGTAGTTTTCTCTGGAGTGCCCAAGCCTCACAGCCAATGATGGTGTGCTCTACGTCGTCGACCTCCGCTTGGCAGTGGTGGCACGTTGCGGATGGTTCTTTGTCAATCCGCTTCAGGTACACACCGAAGCATCCGTGCCCAGTGAGCACCTGAGTCAAGCGGTAGGTTGTTTCACCGTGTCCCCCGGCCCTCCACCGACGTATGACCGGGATAAGTCGATGGGTCCATCTTCTCTTGCTGAACTGATCCCATCACTGTTGCCAGGCTTCCCTCAGTTTCTGGTCATGTTCGTTGCGATTTTTAGGATATTCGTAGTCCAAGGTCCTCTTCTTTGCTTGGAGGTCTATCGGGGGCATTCCAGCAATCACACGCACAGCGACACTGTCTCGGAGCTGCGGTGACTCGGAGCGCTCCTTGTCGCTGGACCCTAGCGAGCTTCTTTCTATTGGTGTCGCGTCTGAGCGTCTCGTGCCATATCGGGGTTCCGTACAAAAGGATCGAGTGTATTACCTCGTTTATGGTACGTCTTCTGCACGGCTTTGGCCTTCCAATGTTAGGCACGAACCTTCCAAACTTTTGCACCTTCTCTGATGTTTCTTCCATGTGTTTGTTAAAGGTCAACTTGTTATCCATGAGGATCCCGAGGTATCTCAGCGTTTTGCTGTATTCCACCTCGTGTCCTCCAATAACAAGCTGCTCGACCCTCGGTCTTCTCCGTCTGCTGCATATCATTGCCTCCGTTTTCTCGGCCGCCAGCTGAAGGCGATTATCCCGCATCCACGCTCGAATTCTGGCGAGGGCTTTGTTGCCCGTCGCCTCCACTTCCTATGGATATTGAGCCGTCACCAGTAGCGCGACGTCGTCCGCGAAGGCAATGAGTTCTGCTCCTGCAGGTAGTGCCATGTTTAGAACACTGTTGTAGAGTACGTCCCAGAGGGTTGGTCCCAGAACGGACCCCTGCGGGACGCCCATCTCCAGTCTTCTCGTCAGGTCCGTTTCATTGTGATGGACATATCGGTCTTTGAAATAATCGCTTATGAGGTCGAGTGCATACTGTGGAATTTCATTTTTTTCCTCCAGGGCTCCTACGATTAGCTCCCAGTTTGCGCTATTAAAAGTGTTTTTTTTTTGTTGGCAAGAAAATTTTTTGTGGCTCTTTAAACACTTTGAAATTTGTAAATTGTAATTTTTGGCTCTTCCGACTCAAAAGGTTGCCGACCCCTGGTATAGATCGTTAAGCCCAAATTTATCGACTTATAATGATTTCGATTTCAAGTGTGTTATTTGTTTACGCAAAGAAATGACCGAATATTGTGTGTTATCGAGAGTGTTTGTTTATTTAACTGCTTGCCGTTCTTCGCTGCGTGTTGAATGAGTCTTTGTTCAATTATCATTTCCTTCTAAAGGAGGAGCAAATGAATCGATTTTTTGTGCATTGTTTATGTAAAGAAATGACGTGGTCTTGTATTCACTATCAAGTGTTCATTTACAATTGACTCTGCCTCGAATTGAAGATTGTCTTACGCTGATTAGGAGCTGACAGAAAGTAATCGGTGTAAAGCGATTGTGACAACAACGACTTCATCGATTTTAAATTTTCTCACTAACGAAAAGGTTAATAATAACTTAAAAATTAAAAAAAGTTTTATCTCAAAAATGTCTAAAATATTTAGGGATTGCAAAGGGTTAAGATAAAGACTGCAAGAATATTTAAAAGTAAAATAACAATTTTAGAGTCTAGGATGATTAATATTGATTTTTATCATTGTAAATGCTTTTTCTTCTTAATTTGTATCGATTAATCTTAACATTAGCAGTTAGCAACCTTAAAATATAGATTTTTTTTATGATTATTTTTCACCATCTAAAAACATGACCATTTAGACTAGTCATGCAGAATCCATATATTTAAAAACCATGTATCAGGTCAGTCCAAAAGTTCGTGCGCATTTTTTTTTAAAGTGTAATAAAACATAATTTAACATTTTAATCAATGATATATTTTCATACACTATCTGCAATTTCTTGCCATCTTACAGGTAGCTTTTAAATTCCATTGCTGTAGAAATACACTGGTTTTGAGTTAAAAAAAAACTTGAATGTCCATGTTGTACGCTCTGTTTAGAATTTAGCTTCTTCCCTGGTTAAAAAAAATTGTAAGGCACGAAATAAGTGAAAATCATACAATACATTTCCCACCAAACATTCAAAAGTTTCTTTCTAGGGTGTAAAAACACATTTGCGGTTGGAATTGGCCTTGTGACTTTATGATAAATGATAAATGACGAAAGACTGTTCCATGATCCATCCTTTCTGTGATCTGATCCACTTTTAATTGTGGCTCTGACTCCACAAGATTTTTAAGAACGTCGTTATCACAATTAACAGACGTCCTGAACGGGGTTCATTGCTATTAAAAAAAATCCCAAAAATGCGCACGAACTTTTGGACTGACTTGATAAATACAAAAAACGGACATTTCATATGAAAATGACATTCATGTGTTTTTGCGAATCAATTATCTTGTTTCTCTAATGCAGCTTTTAAATGTGCCCTTCGAATTTAATGTATTTAGACGATTATATAAATTGAATTGATCTTGTTATAATATTATCGGGTGCCTTTTGTGGATCTCTCCGCTTATCAGTATTGCCTTTTATTTAAATGCACAAAGGATATTTGATTTTTCCGTGACATTTTTCGGTGCTTCAAATACCCTTTTGCTAGGATGGCAAAGCGGAAAATCAAATTATTATATTGGATTACTGTCGATGTGTGGATTATGAACGAGGATGTTCAATGCGCGGCTATCTGTTCTAGTAATTACATTTGCGAACACATTCCCTTTTTTTCCCCCTCACTGGAATCAATTTATTAAAAAAACGCTGCATCCAATATGTTCGGGATTTTCTGCTCGTACTATCTAGTTCGCCGATTTTAGTATGGTGTCCGAGCTCATAACGGGATTATGAGAACAATGAGTACTCGTTCGTGATCTAAATTTCAATAGGGCGTGCTTTTGTTGGCCGGTCCGCTCGTGTGCTGCGGTCTTTTTAACATCGGTCAATTGCTATGATTTAAAATTTTTACCGTGCCATATTTGCGGTCTCCGTTCTGGCACTCTTGACTGCGGTCATCGAATGCAAAAATACCCGTGGCCAATTCATCGGGACGATTGATTAAAGATGTCTCCGGTGAAATAATTAACAACGTTTCAACATCTTAATTCGATCAATCCACAATGCCCCAAGAACACAGGCTTCCATTTCGAGATTCAATTTAATTCGCTATCTCTTCGATCACTCACTAAAAGCTCAAATAAAATTGTATCAAACTCGATATCAATTATCATTAAGTATTCGCTCGGCGGATGAAAAGGGTCCTGACAAAAAAAAAACGACTCTTATGTAAGCAATCGGCTCAATTTTCTCGAAAACTGTAAAACTAGTATTACCCATTCTACATTCAGGACCATCTAAGTGGGTCCGTTTTTTTCCTCGAATAAAGAAAAGCACACTTTTCTAATTTGAAAGAGTAGATCTTCTCTAGTATTATGAGGCATTGTGAAGCACAAGAGACCTACGTGTTTTTCTGGCTATTTACTTTATTTGGCCATCGGATCGCCGATCGCCATCACGTACGTCCGATTGCTTCCGTTTCCGTCTCTCCCACCCGCTTTTCTCTCACCCCTTTTTTACATCCGGCCGGCGTTTTCTCAATTTTTCTCCCCTCGTCGTAAGTAGTCCTTAACCTTTTACTCTCGACGAGGAAATCTTCAATTGATACAATACACGTATCAATCAGTATCCAAGAAGGAGTTGATCTCGTCTATTTATAAATAGCACAATTTTCTTTTACATTAATTAACATTATTCTTTATTAAGAAGCGTTGATAATAGTAAAAAATATGCATTAAAAACTATTAAAAAAACAGGCAACCTGCTGCTGAAAATGCACGCTCAGCCTCCACACTCGTTGGAGGTATCGTCATCAGATATTTAAATGCTAGTTCTAGTTGATAACCGCGTAAGCCCCATTTTCGTATAATACCATCAATGTGACTGATAAAATTCCTATCTGCTGAGAAACGGACTAAAACTCGCAAAATTCCCGATTTCCCGACAAATTATTTATTTCCGTCGCTGCAGATGAATAATTGTATACTATAATGCTTTGATGTGATTTGCAATTATATTACGGAGGAATACAAAAATTCTGAGCCCCGTATCTATTATATTTCATATCGATATTCCCATTATTAGAGTCGAAGTGTAGTAAATACATCACCGGTAGGGAAATATTAATATAACAATTTGAAAAGCATATATTGTATATATGTATACATAGATTGGTTAGTTACTGTCCCTAGTCGTCGCCTAAGCTCGTCAATTAGTATTTACGCCACTGTTTCCAAGCGTCCAGATTTCGGCGAGAATATCTGGATTTAGTAGCCTTCAACGTGCTGGTGAGGTGTACGATTTCTGTTAGATAAAAAATTCAATTCTGAATTTTTCGGGATTACGATTACTAATCCAGGGATTCATGAGCACTTAAAACTGTCCGAGATCCCGGGATTGGATTCCCTACACAGTCCCCTGTAAAATTGTGTCTTTTCACCTCATCATGCGCTCGGTATTGAAAGCAGCATGACTTTCGCCCTTTTGATATGTAAATTTTGTATGTTTTTAAAGACTGAGTATTTTTCTTGCAGACAATGCACAGCTTCTAAGGATGGCCATATTAATATTACTAAAAAAGCTCTCTGTAGTAAAGTTGGAATTATTGAAAAAAACTTTCATCGTGACTGTTTATTTTGCGTTTTATTAAATATACATACATTCCTAGATGTGTTTAAATACTAAATTGGTATTCATCCTTGTTTGCTCTCACTGTATTCCAAGAATTCATTTCTTTAAGAGCATTGTGGTTTTCTATAAATAAATTCGAAGCCTTGTCTGAAATTCAAATAATTGATGAGCAACGGCTTAAAAATTATATTTTATGCAATATCTCGTCTAAAAAAGGTTGTCATTCACTGATAAGAAAAAATAAACGATCTTCTGCCCGTCTAACAGTGCTGACTACTCCGAACGATTTACACGGGATGATCGTTAGAGAAAGAACTGTTTATTGGAGGGGAGCTTTCGTTTGTGGCATTATAGTGAAAGTTTGTTTTATTCAACACCTGATTCTTTGGAAATTCACTTAAGCCTAATCACTAGTTCACTTCTATATCGTGATTATTTTTTAATTAGGAATCGTATTGGCGTAGTATCACAATTTACAGATAATCGATGCTAAACAAGCGCATTCGTGTATCGGGAGCTTAATTTAATTTAATTGCAGCTGCCAACGTTAGCCATTGGCATAATCAACGGGAGCCTATTAATGGTTTATAATGGGGTTGTAAATTTCGTTATAATGCACGGCGGGCGATTTTGGTGTAATTCGAATGAAGGAAGATTTATCTTTTGAAAAAACCATTCTATGTAAATATTTGATGTGGGTTAAGTGGATGGATTTGGTTTATTTAGCATTATTCCACATCATGAGGTTTTTTCCGTTGGATGCGGAAAGCTGCTCATTTACATATTTCAGCTGAATTATATATATTCGGTATAAACGCATTCGTACTGATTTTTTTCCCTGAAATACCAACAAAATTACCTCGAAAACCTTTTCTTATGTTTAAATCGGTTATTTGAATTTGTTCAGATACATTGGCGTTAGTGATTGCAATACCGGAGTAGAATTGTAATATCGATATATTCAGTTTTATTCTTTTCTTTACGGTGTTTCGTTATCGGACATAGGCATTTGGACAAGGTAGTTTTTCATTGCTTTCCGCATAGGAATAATTTTGTATACGGTTATCTAAAAATTATAGTAATTTTTAAATAGGAGATGATATTTGTGAAACGAATTTTATTTTGAAATAGTTTTTAGTGGTTTTTGCAAATCGATTGATAAAATGTATCATTTTTAGTAAATCATGATAAACTTAGATCAATCGAACGGAAATATTAAAACTTCCATATATGAAAATATTGGTACAACAATACGGTTCATAGTCCCGAAGAAATTTCGTGAAGATTATGTGGTTTTATGTGGTTGTGGTGTTTATTTCTCACTGCTTTATTTAATTTTGCAAATCAGTCATCTATAGGTAAAGCTTCACCTGATTTGATTAATAGTCTCAATATTAACTTTTTTCATGTCCAGAAAATCTGACTAAACTTCGATCGACTGATCTCAAATAAGAAAGAGATCAGAAACCAACGCACTATAAATAATCATTAAATTATCACCTTTTTGAAAGCAATATTTAGATCTTTGTATACAAAAGCCTTTTATTCCATCAAAATCATTAATTATTGATGGATGCTGGCCTTTGAAATAATAAATGTGACCTGTCCAGGTATAGCCCAATAATTTTTCACGGCGTGTTTTAAACCATCCATTTTTTTATCTGCCATTAATCGATGCAAAAGGCTTATGCGTTAAAACATGGTACATTGTGCTGAATATGCTTTAAAACAATATTTTGGAAAATCAGTAGGAAATCATTATTTTCCGCATGATCAATTTTAAAATGTGTGGCTTTCCCATGCATTATTTATTGCTTGTATTCAAAGTCCGTTGTGATGATTTCATCAGATTGCAAGAATGAATAATGGATGTCGCCTTAGTTGAACTATCATATGGTCGCTATAATCTTCTTAGAATGAAAGTCCAACCTAATGTTGTTTCTCTACGATCTAAAAATTGTCTTGTTGATTTAAAATTATCATAGAGCTTTTCAATTAGGATAACTAGGATAGGATAGGACAATAATCGGAACGAAGAAGAGGCGCCGCAAGGTGGACAATGATTAAACAAACAATGACAAATAATAAAATATAAGACTACTTGCCTATACTGGATATTAGACTTATGGTGGCTACAAACAAAAATAAATTCTGTTAAATTAAACGAAAATTATATCATTGAAATATAGACGAATCCAACTATGGATCATCAACAT
This sequence comes from Stenopsyche tienmushanensis, assembly GCA_008973525.1. Classification (NCBI taxonomy): domain Eukaryota; kingdom Metazoa; phylum Arthropoda; class Insecta; order Trichoptera; family Stenopsychidae; genus Stenopsyche; species Stenopsyche tienmushanensis. Next base: position 1,043,281 of record WACJ01000025.1, read on the forward strand.
TTGGTGACTGAAAAATCTGACACTTCATATGAAAACACTTGATATTTATACATAGTCTCTTGATAATTTTATGCAATTAAATAAATATTTTAAATTATATAATATAATTAATAATGACTAAATTATATCTTGAAGGTATTGAATACTTCATATTATACGTTCCTTTTCTTATCTTTATATAGATAAGTTTTGTCCAAATCTAAACAAAAGTATCCTAAGCCCCCAAAAGCTCCCTTATGCGATGCCCATTGACTGTACCGAGATAGTAAAGGGCTTTAGGGGTCGATAGTGGATTATAACGATGTACATCTTTTTTATCGGGTATTCATGGGAAAGCTCGCGGAAAATATGACGATAAAACGACGAGACTGGCTGACAAAGGGAATTCCTCTGGAGGAAACAAAAGGAAATTTCCGTCTCTCAAAGTGGTTATATCGCCGGACGAGCGTTCCTGTTTTGATATAACGGAAAGTAACGGTCGTTACATTCGACGATAACGTTTCGTTATGCGGCCATTCGTTCGGGTTATCATTTTTCTTTGTCTTTCACATGGCTTCACGTAATTTCGACCCGATTTTTTTCCTATGGCGGTGCTTCCCGTTTTCAATCCGGATGTATACTTGCGGTCGCATAAAAATACTGGCGCAACAGCGCGGAACTTGTTCAAAGTCCCGAAGAAATGAGGGACGTCTTCGCCATTATGTTTCCTTCGACGTATCATTATTCTGTAAGATGTGAGTCTGTTTTTATTCCACGAATTCAAAATATTGCAACATCACAAAACATTGTTTTTCCACAGTCTAGATTTGAAACATGTATCATCTACAGTGCGTAAAAAATAAGATTCCGTGTAGTTGCATAGAAATCTGCATCAGTCAAAACGATCTTCTGTTGGTGAAGTATTACGTTTATGTTTTGACACTACAGCTGTAAATATTGGCTTGAAAAATGGAGCTGGTGTTTTATTTTAAATAATTGAAAAAAATACTGGATTTTTTTAGGGTGGAAGAACAAATGAGAAGTTAACTACTCTATTATATATAAATACATATCATATAATAATATCTTCCCGCATATTATTTTATTTTAATATTTTTTTAATGTATATGAATCCAGATACCAATAATTTCACGTCGCTTGTAGATCTAGCTCAAATAATGAGATAAACAAGTCGAAAAGCATTTTCGACAAACAGGACATTTTTCAGCTTATTTAAAGTTATCTCCCCCTGTAGAATGGCATGGAGTCGAAATTAGCCCTCCACTATAGTGAAAGGTTCGTTTAACCTCCAGCGGATATTGCTTCCCTTGGATGCTTAACAGTCTTTATCCGCTTCTCTCTCCTCCTCTCCTAAAATGAACATTTACTCTTCCACGGTGCAATGACTTCTATTTAAGCAAAGCATTTTGATGTCAAATTAAGGCTGAAGCTTCTCATGGCGCAACGTAAATGCGAATATATTGCAGTATGATGAGCTGTAATAAGTTCAGACCAAGCTCCGTGAGACACCCACTTTAATAGCTCCACTTCTAAACAAAGGTGCGAGTCTGCTTAACCTTTTCGTTAGTGAGCAAATTTAAAATCGATGAAGTCATTAATGTCATAATCGCTTTACACCAATTACTTTCTGTCAGCTCCTAATCAGCGTAAGACAATCTTCAATTCGAGGCAGAGCCACTTGTCATGAACACTCGTCATTTCTTTACATAAACAATGCACAAAAAATCGAATCAAGTGCTCCTCCTTTAGAAGGAAATGATAATTGGACAAAGACTCATTCAACACGCAGCGAAGAACAGCAAGCAGTTAAATAAACAAACACTCTCGATAACACACAATATTCGGTCGTTTCTTTGCGTAAACAAATAACACACTTCAAATCGAAATCATTATAAGTGGATAAATTTGGGCTTAACAATCTATACAATCATGCGATGCATATGAAAAAGCTATCCGTCTCAGTCTCCCGAACTGCGCTAAGTTCTCTCTGTCTCTGTCCGCCTCGGAGCTTCAATGCACAAGAGTGCTCTTTCTGAATAGTGAAGGTCAAAACGGATATTTCCGTAAGTACTCACGAAAAGGTTAATTTGATCGGGATGTTGTGCTCAAATCGCCTTTGATGAAATATCAGTTTTAATCCCATTAATAAATCTCTTCAATTTCAACCCTTTGCACTCGATAACTTATTCGCTAGAGGTGATTATTTAATAATGTATACAAATATTAATAATTGTAATTCTTATTGATATTTTATAAATTTATACATGTTGTTATTTATGTGATATTTTTTTAATCAGTCGTAAAAGTACATCTTCATTTTGTTGAGGATCCCAATATTATGTTATTTAACGTCTTTTTCATCCTTGTAATCCATTTAAAATATCAGATTAAATTTTGTTTGTATGATATATTTCTATTTTATATTTTATTCAAAATTATTTGCAATTGATACCTAAAATAATGAAATTTCATTGTAGAATGTAACAGTGTTTTAGAAATACTGTATTTACAGAGGTTGCATGTACATTGAGCTATATTTGCAACTTAAAAACTGCATAAATTATGCATTAGTTTAGCCTCGGGGAACGTCTTAATTCAATTACCCACTCGGCTTTTTCGGGTGTAATTCCTGAATTAAATTCAAGATTTGTCTAATTAATTCCTGTAGGAAATTTATCAGAACTATAATTAACTATAATTTATCAGGACTATGATTCAACTGGAGGAAATAATTAATAGAATTCGATGTTGTGGTGTTAGATCGGTTTATTATTCCCTTTTTACTCTCTTGAAATACTTTTTGGTCGTTCACATTATCGATATTCTTGCAAGTATGTTTTCAAGGCTGGTTTTCAACCCGCTCGATCTAACCCCGGTTACGATTCAATCATTTCGTATCCTCCGACACGTTTTTTGCCTCTTGCAACCCTTACGTCGGGGTGTTTTATCCCTCCGTAAGCAAAACAAGAAAAAAAGCGTTTATCCTCAATCTTGTATTGTTTGCGCGGCTGAAAACATTCCGGGTATTGTCAATATCGTGCGCCTCCGAAGGCTTGTAAATGAAAAGCGTTGACAATATCAAGGAAAATATTTACACTCCTTGGCGATTCGCTCTATACATTTTTTATGCAGAGCCACTTGGGGAGGGTTTTTAGTTTTCGGGTAATAAATTTCCTCGTGCGAAAATATTCCATGTATTTTTAAATGCTCCCCGGCTACGAAAGATGTTACAAACAAGGCGATATTAATGGGAGTATCCCAACACAAACACTCTGAAGTGGAAAACGCTTTTTAAATCTTATACGACATCGATAGTCCCAATATCAATGAATCGAGTTATGAAAATCATGGAGACATTTTATTTTTCTGCCATCACGTGTAGTAGAAGCATTTTCAGATTCAGCGAATAATAGATACAGATTAACCGAGATTCTCAATTGATAATATTTCAATAGACGATATGCAATTGATAATTTTTGCATTACTTTCTTAAGCTGTTTATTAAATCAAAATTATATTCGGGCTTTTGCGGTATTTTGTCTGCCTTCGCTTAATACGAACGCATTATAAGTCTTAATCGAACGGAATAACACGCTGATACTTGCAACCAGTCTTGGTTGATTAACTGTTAAATCTGACGAATGTTAAAGCTCAATGCTTGAAATTCCGGTCGACTTCTTCGAAGAACTTTCATTAATTATCTTTCGGCATCGTTGGTCGAATCTGCGATTAAGTAGAAATAGATTAATGCATTTTCCCTCTGAAATCCGATGTCTCTGCGGATTTCTTCACGGACAATTTAACTTTCGCTAGATTGGCCGGCTCTCGTCCGATTCGCCTGCAAAGGGTTAATGCAGACCTCAACAGTCTCGTGGCCGAGGCTATTTATATCCGTCGTTGGTACATTTTCAACGGTGTGCGGTTAATACAATGTGGTACTTGACCGCAAAAACCATGTCGGACCCGGCAGACCATTGTGGGCCACAAGGTAGTTTTTCATGTTATCCGATGATGTATATCCTTACATGATAGCCTTTTTGAAAGAGTAGACGATGACAGGTGATGAGTTTTGAAGCGGTATCGATGAAAACAACAAACGCCTATCGCGTAGCTAAATATCAAAATGATACCCATTCTACACAATTCCAACCACAAGTCTACTGTACGACACAGTCTACTATTCATATACACTCATCCCTCAATTTAAACGGTAGATACGTTCCGAGATAAAACGTGTGTATCCGCATAAATCGAGACTTCAAGTTCATATAAGTTCATTTTGGCTGATCTTATCATGATCTGTGCAAGTTCTTACTATCAATGATCACTCACTGCTTCAAATTATTAGTGTGTTTCCATTTTAATAAAACTTTATTGCTTTTTATTGACAAACTGCTGATATGTATATTTTCATCGTTTGGATATTTGTTTCATTTGTGTGTAATTATTATATTGCAATGTCAAAATATTTTGAATGACATTTGACATTTCTTAAATTGCAACATTTGATATGAGGATAAATTAAAAAAGCATTGAAAATAAATTCCGTAACATTTTCAGATCTTGTTGCGAAAAATTCTCGCTATATAATTTCCCATTGGGACATCTGTATGTGTCATTCTATTTGTAATGTGGCCAAGAAATAGTGATATCTCAGCGATTATATTAGTTTTTATTACACAAAAGCCATGGACGATATCAAAACGACTTGGCTGTCATACAGTCTGATTGACGTTTTATTATTTACCAGCTTTTGCAGAGCCAGCAGAACGCTTCTGATCAGACACAGTTGGTTGGGCACAAAGCTAACGGGCATTAAGCAGAAGATAGCTCTGACTTATCGTAATGTTGCGTTCAGCAAAAAAGGTCCACAGCTCAAAGAAGATTTGAAAGGCTTTCGCCACTGTATTGTTTGATCGAATTTAGATACTTCGACTTGTTATTCACACGCTCTCACGATATCTTCCCGACTTATCCGACGATGTATTCAATTTTCTTTTCGGCCAAATTCAATTTTCAATGGACGTGTAATTTATACTAATTCGGCGGAGTCGCTCCATTCGGAGAGTGCTGTGTCTAAGCCACATTGCCGTCGTTATGAAGCAAAGCTTTTTGAAGTATAAATAAAGCCACCCGCAACACCAGCGGCAAAAACTGCCAGATATGCGCAATTAATTCTGCCTTATCTTCGCAGCAGCTAAATAGAGCCACGTGGCTCCGAAGGGGTGTGTGGGAGAAGCTGGACAGTTAAAAACCGCGCAGGATCCTCGACTCGATGCAAGTAGAACATTACCATATGTGTGCATGCATCTATCTATGTACATGATACGCGGACGCAGATATAAATAGTACAATTTGTATTAAATCGTATTTTTTAACATTTTAATCTCAACACCCTGTATCTGAAACACATGGTTTAGTGGGTTTGCCCTCGTGTTGTATTAAAGATAACAACGAGTTGTCCGGAGTGATGTCTAGGGAATGGTTTATAGCCCATGATCCCTAGACGCTTTAACATCGTATATTTTATGTCCAGGACTATTTGGCAGATTGCTCCATTTTTTTAGCAGCACCCATCAAGTAGACGCGAACGTACACACCATGGGTGAAAATCCCCCGATTTTCATCTCGGGAAAAGAATAATACGTGCCGGACCCTTTTGTCAACTCGTTCCTGTGGAATTTTTAATGGTGACAGCGAGTTTATCACCTTGAATGTACGATGTTTAAATAAATATTATCAAGCGAATAAATATGCATTTATTTTAAATATACTGGTAACCCTTGATGATCACGCGGGATACATTCTGGATAGGGTCGAGATTAACGGTAGATTCTATCAAATCGTCGGTTGCAAACAGGCTTTACTATTCTTATTCGCTCCAAATCATCGCTGCTTTCTGAAGAAAAAGAACTTTTTCAAATATTTTGTTATATAAGTATTGCACGGGAATAGCTTCCACGACGTAATTTTCTTGAGATATGGTATGGCAATCCTGCAGCTTTTCATCGTATAATATAAAGTTTGTGCAAACTTTCATTGTAGACATAAGCAAAGTTTGTACATCATCTACATCAACACTTTCAATGCTTAAAAACTAATTTCCTCGATGATATTTTAAATATCAATTGATGTGATCGTCAATCATTTTCCTGAACATTTTTTCCAAACACTCGACTAGGTAACTTCATTCCATACTTTGTCGATGCTTCTAATGGTTTTTGTAATATTAAATTGTTTCTACTAAACCAGCATGACATCTTATGTTTAATTTCATTTGCCATGGTTGCAATAATGGGCGGATTCCACGAGCGTAGTTTTTTGTGCATGGTTTACTAGCATGCCGATTACTGCAGTGGAGTGACCACACTTAGACTCACAATATTATTTTTGTCAGCTACTCCGTCATCGATTGCACTTTCAAAACTTTCCTATAAAATGTTTATCCGTGCCTGAAAAATATTAATTTAAAAAATAAATTTGATACTCGGATAATAAGACCATTCCTGAATAGTACTTAGGTGTTATATAAACAGATCAAGATTAAAGAAATAAAACTCTTTAAAGCGATAGGGATGATGCTTGTAACTTATCTACCAAACCAAATGCCTGTTATCATGTTTTAATCACCTTGGTTTTCAAAACAACCGAGAGTTTAAGAAATCTTGTTATTCGAGGCAAAAATCACAGCGAAAGTAAAATTGTAAAAATGGACCCGGAATGATAAAAGCTTGATTACTAAAACTAACCTGTATGGTAGGATGATCGCGTATTTGCGATCGAATTCCAGTGATTCAAAAAGAGCACTCTTGTACGTTGAGCTCGAAGAGAGACAGATAAGTTGTGGGTGACATGTTGAGCAACGAGATTGTTAAACTGATTGTTCATAGGCCCTCCGCAACGCTTGTCTACCCGGCTTAACCCTTTGAGTAGTGAGCTAATTTAAAATACTCATAGTCGTAGATGCTATATTTGCTTGTCCGCCACTTATCATCCATACAAATCCACTTATCTATCAGAACCGCAGCAGCGCATATAAAGCTTATATTTAGCACTCTCGTCGTTATAGAAATACGATCTACACAATCGTGCGATGTACGCAGGAAGCTCTCCGTCTCTGTCTGCGGTACACTTTATCCGTCTCTGTCTCTCTCCGAGCTCAACGAACAAGAGTGCTCTTTCCGAATCATTGGAATTCGCTCGCAAATACGCGATCGTCCTACTAAACAGGTTAACTATGAGCGTTTTTCTTAATAAATAATGAGTATTGAAATTATGAAATAAAAATTTGTATTGTAAATATGATATTATAATCAAAACCAAGTAGAAATTTGATGATTTTGATTATCCGTGTTTGTCCTCCCGGATAATCGAGAGTCTACTGTATAAAAATTTGTTCTTTATTATTTTTTAATTCAATTTTTTATTTTTTCCTCAGCGTATCGAAAATGTCAATCTGATGACTTCCAATGTGGGACATCGAGCGCTGGTGCTGTAGGTGCAGGTGAAGCCTGTGTTCCACGTGCCAAACGTTGTGATGGTTACATAGATTGTAGATCACGTCGTGATGAAGATGGATGTTTAGGAGTCGCCTGCAATTTGGATCAATTTCGATGTGAAAGTGGTCAACGATGTATCGAATTAGCACAAAAATGTGATCATAAAAACGATTGTGGTGACAATTCTGACGAAGCCAACTGCAGTAAGCAATACATTTTAAATTCATCAATTCAAAATATATTTTATGATTGTTTTTAATCGAATCAATTTGTTATTTTCAGATTTTCCACCGTGTCATATTGGACAGTTCCGTTGTGCCAACTCTTTATGTATCCCTGCAACTTTTCATTGTGACGGTTACCATGACTGCTCAGATGGCTCAGACGAAGCAAATTGTACTGCGATAGCTTGTCCAGATAATAAATTCCTATGCCCCAAAGGTGGTCCAGATAAAACACCACATTGTATAGTTAAATCTCAATTATGTGATGGCAAAAGAGACTGTGAAGACGGAGCTGATGAAGAAACAGCTTGCTGTTAGTATACACTAAGAATATTTGCATACAAAAATAAATTAAAAACCATAATTACAATTTAAAAACAAATTATTTAATTTCAGCTACTGCTTCGTGTCCTTCTCTTGGTTGTGAATACAAATGTATTTCATCGTTAAATGGTGGAGCTTGTTCCTGTCCTTCAGGATCAATGGTCAGTGCCGATAATAAAACTTGCATAGACCGAGATGAGTGTACAGAATGGGGATTTTGTGATCAACTTTGTACCAATACTGATGGAGGTATTATAACAAATACATAATATTAACACATCCATAATATCCAATCATATTTATTAAAAGTTTATGATATTTTTTTAAGGGTACAAATGCTCATGCGCTCAAGGATATATTCTAACTGGTGGTGCAAAATGCAATGCTCCCCCGGAATCAGCTCCTCAACTTTTATTTGCTCATGAAAGAGCTGTCCTTTCAATGGATACACACGGTCGAGCAATAAAATTAATAGCTAACTCGACTGGAGCCGCTGGACTCGATTACCATTACAAAAAAAATCTTCTTTTTTGGTCTGATACAAAAACTAGAAAGGTCCCAATCTTTTATCTTTAAATAATATGTTTATTAAAAAAAATGCTTAAAGAGTAAATTAAACAATATTTTGTCTCATTTAGGTGCACATTCAAGCTCTAAATCCACCTTCGGGCATCCAAACATACGCAGATAATGACATATCTATCCCAGGGACTTGGGCACCAGTTGCTTTAGCTGTGGATTGGGTCGGTGATAAATTGTATGTTGCCGATGCTGTCGGTCAAAAAATAGACGTTTTCGAATTAGACGGAGAGAGGCATGCTGTTGTTCTAGGTTCAAATTTAACAAATCCGTCTGATATAGCATTAGATCCTACGCTCGGGTATATGTTTGTTGCAGATAGCACACAGGTATAAAAAACACATCTATCAAATATAATTTACATACATATAAATCATAAATATCTTTTTAATTAAAATTATTCACATTTAGGTGCTGAGAGCAAATATGGATGGAACTCATGCAAAGTCAATTGTATCAGAAGCAGCTTATAAAGCATCTGGAATCACGGTGGATATCATTGCCAAAAGAATATTTTGGTGCGATTCCTTGTTGGATTACATTGAAACTGTTGATTATGAAGGTCAGCATAGGTTCTTGGTTTTAAGAGGACAACATGTGCCGAGTCCATCTCGTTTGGCATTATTTGAAAATAGAATATATTGGTCAGATGGAACTAAACAGGGTATAACATCAGTAGATAAATTTGAAGGTGCTAGTAGCATACAGGCCATATATAAAATAAAAGACATCAGAGATCCAAAAGCCATAAAAGTTGTTCATGCATTAAAACAACTCAGTGCTAATAATCCATGCGGGAATAATAACGGAGGATGTGCACAAATGTGTATCGTTACAGCTATACAAGGAGCGGGGTTAGGATATAGATGCGCATGTAATATTGGATGGAGATTGGAAACAGATTTAAGAAACTGTGCCTTAGTACAAGAATTTTTAATGTACTCCCAGCAAAGATTTATCAAGGGCAAAGTACTCAACCCTGTTATCGAAGGTTTCAGTGATGCTATCTTACCTATTGTATCGCGAAGAGCAAGATTTGTAGGTCTCGATTTCGATGCAAGAGACGAGCATATATACTATTCAGATGTATTGCAAGACGTAATTTATAGAGTTCATAGAAATGGCACATCAAAAGAAATTGTTTTAGCATCTCAAAATGAAGGCGTTGAAGGTTTAGCTGTTGATTGGGTATCGAAAAATTTATATTATATTGATTCCCGAAAAGGAACTCTCAATGTACTGTCCACACAAAATGTTACATATAGAAGGACATTATTAAAAGATTTGAAAAGACCTAGAGCTATAGTCGTCCATCCAAATAAAGGATTCATATTCTTCTCAGAATGGGATCGACCCGCTAACATAAGCAGAGCAAATTCAGATGGTAGCGGATTGATTGTATTCAAAAATGTCACACTAGGATGGCCAAATGGTCTTTCAATTGATTTTGAAGCAGACAGAGTATATTGGTGTGATGCTCTATTAGATCACGTTCAACATGCCAATTTAGACGGTACAGATGTTAAGACCGTTAATTCGCGTCTTATAAGACATCCATTTTCGATTGTTATCCATCAAGAATTCATGTACATAACGGATTGGAGATTGGACGCAATCATTCGTTTACATAAACTAACCGGAGAGCAAGAAGAAACCATGGTTCGAGAACCACAAACTAATAGGCTCTATGGTGTAAAAGTATTTAGTGAAAGTATACAAAGAATTGATAGGCTGCAGCCCTGCTCAATAAATAACGGAAATTGTGAAAAGATATGTTTTGCAGTGCCACACAATGTTACGCAAGTTTTAACTGCGAAATGTGGCTGTCCGTACGGAGAAAAACTTGCAGATGATGGATATCATTGTATTGCGGATCCAAATTCTGAACCTCCAGTTAAAGCGTGCCCTAATTCTTGGGATTTCACCTGCAACAACCAAAGATGTATTCCAAAAAGCTGGATGTGTGACGGAGACGATGATTGTCTGGATAACAGTGATGAGGAACAAAATTGCACAAGTATGTCGACTTCGTTAACCTCTTTTATATATGATTCAAATATATAGTTTATATTTATTTTTACATCTGTTTTATTAGAACCTACTTGTGGATCCAACGAATTTCAATGTAAGACATCGCGCTGTATACCGTTGAATTTCAAATGTGATTCTGAAAATGATTGCGGTGATTTTTCGGATGAAACCGGTTGTGTCAATGTAACCTGTGGGGCTTCACAGTTCCAATGTGATAACGGTAGATGTGTTCCTCATACATGGAAATGTGACTCAGAAAATGACTGCGGAGATGGTTCCGATGAAGGAGAATCTTGTGCTGAAAAGACATGTGCCTATTACCAGGTAAATATTATAGTTGTTATTTTATTCATTATAAATAATAAATATAGCAGGTCTTAAAAATTAAATATTTTATTTTTATAGTTCACGTGTCCTAGAACTGGTCACTGCATTCCTCAATCATGGGTGTGTGACGGTGATGATGATTGCTTTGATAAACAAGATGAAGTAAATTGTCCTCCTATAACATGTTTAGCAAATCAATTCAAATGCGCTGATTTACGGCAGTGTATACAAGAAACATATAAATGTGACGGTATACCTGACTGTAATGATGCTAGTGATGAACTTGGATGTCCATCAATTGCACCAGATCAATGTAACACCGAAAAACAATTCCAGTGCTTATCATCAGGAATATGCATTCCAAGGAGTTGGCACTGTGATGGTATAATAAATTTGAAATCTTACATCATAAATACAATTATTTCACATCAATGTCATCACACACTTTTTTATAACTACAGGAACTCCCGATTGCGATGATCATTCCGATGAACCTCCTTCGTGTGGTCAAGTAGACTGCGCACCTAATTTCTTCAAGTGCAACAATACTAATTGTGTATTTAAAGCTTATGTGTGTGATGGAAAAGATGACTGCGGTGATAATTCCGATGAAAGTCATATTCATGCATGTGTACCTCCACCATTTAGATGTGAAACAGGACAATGGAAATGTCCAGGGGTATTTAATAGATGTGTTAATCTCACACAAGTATGTGATAATAATCTTGATTGTCCAAATGGAGCTGATGAAGGTAAACATAAGATAATATTTTTGTGTATTGAATATAATTTTGCTAAGTAAAATTGTTGAATCAACGAAATTTCTACTTTTTTCTTCAGGTGAAGGCTGTGATCTGGCACAGTGCAAGCATAGAAGTGCAGAATGCTCTAATGGCTGTGTACCTACACCCAATGGCGCTCTATGTACTTGTCCTGCTGGAGAAGAATTACTAGCTGATGGTTTTACTTGTGCTGATATAGACGAATGCTCTCCTCCTGGTCTATGTTCACAACTGTGCGTTAATACTAAAAAATCTTACCATTGCGCCTGTGTAGATGGATACATATTAGGTCATGACAAACATAGTTGCAAAGCACTCAACCATACTTCTGCATTCCTTATTATTTCAAATAGACATTCTATACTCGTTGCTGACTTAAAAGAATTCAATCTAGAAAGAGTTCCAATAATTGTTGAAAATGTGGTCGCAACTGCATCAAATATGCATACTGGAACAATATTTTGGTCAGACATGAAACTTAAAAAAATATCTCGATTAGATAGAGGTAGTGAAGCACAAGTTGTGATCTCTACAGGGCTGGATCTAGTAGAAGGATTGGCGTATGATTGGATTGGTGGTAATTTGTATTGGCTTGATAGTAAACTAAACACGATAGAAGTCGCTAAAGAGGATGGTTCTGCCAGAACTGCATTATTGAGTGGAAATATTACTCAACCACGAGGAATGTGCTTGGATCCGGCTCCAGAAGCAAGATGGCTCTTTTGGACAGATTGGGGAGAAAATCCAAGAGTTGAAAGAGTTGGAATGGATGGAACTCAGCGATCGACCATCATCAATACCAAAATATATTGGCCGAATGGATTAACGTTAGATACAGCAACACAAAGGGTATATTTTGCTGATTCAAAATTAGATTTCATTGATTTCTGTTATTATAACGGATCTGGAAGGCAACAAGTGCTAGCTGGTAGTCACTACTTATTACACCCTCATTCATTAACATTGTTTGAAGAGACTTTGTACTGGACTGATAGACAGTTGAACAGGGTTCTATCAGCTCATAAATTTAAAGGAGACAATCAATCTGTTGTATCTCATTTAATATCACAACCTCTTTCAATACATGTACATCATCCATCACTTCAGCCATTGTATACTTCTCCATGTGCAAAAGCAACTTGCCAACATTTATGCTTGTTGAGCCCAACTCTTAATCCTGGATATACTTGCATCTGTAAACCTGGATTCAGATTACAAAGTGATGGCCGTTGTACCGAAGGTATACTTTTATTTCCTTTTGCTCATATAAAATTCAAACAAACAATTTAAAATATGAAATACTTTATATTTTTATTTATTGCAGAGGAAACTGCTTATCTCATGGTACTTAGGGGAACACAAATTGTTGATGTCTCATTGGATGGAGCTGGAAGAGCAAGATTACTTGCTCCAGTTGTTGGCTTACAGGGAGGATCACAACTTGATTATGATAGACAAGCTCATCAAATTTATTGGTTACAATCAACTGTTGGAGATGCTGAAGATGACGAAAATTGCACTCTATATATGACACCTTATGGTGGTGGCAATAAAACTGAATTCTTAGGCTTGGATACAGGATTGGTCGGTGCACCATCTACAATTGCTTTTGATTGGCTCGGTAGAAATTTGTATCTTGGAAATCGTATTGCCAGTAACATTGAAGTTGTTCGAGTCGATGGAAAAGTAAAACATAGGAGTATTATATTAGCTAATGATGGAAATGCAACATCTGTTTCTAAACCACGTGGAATTTGTTTAGATCCAACTGAAGGGTAAGCTAAAATTGTATGGAGATAAGTGTCTTTATTAGTATATTTATATTTGTATTTAACTATAAATATATATATTTTACAGTAAACTTTACTGGGCTGATGATGGTGGTTTTGGAGTACCGGCCAAAATTGGAAAGGTGAACATGGACGGAACAAAATCAGTTGTGCTGGTGGATAACCTTGATAGGCCAAGTGCGATCACAATAGATGTCGAAAAGAAATTAATTTATTTTAGCACTCAATATCCAGCTCAAGTAATAGTAATTACAACTGAAGGATTGAACCGAAAAACTATTTTGACTGAATCACACGATATAGGCTATCCAAAATCATTGGCTGTTCTTGATTTTAGATTATATGTTCTAGATCCTACTTATGAAAAAATTATACGAGTCGATTTACCAAATGGTGACAATGTTAAAACCATTTTAGACAACGAAAGTGATCTGAAATCTATGACCATTTTCCAAAAGAGAAAAATGATTAATCATCCATGTATGCAATCAAATGGTGGATGTGAGCAAATATGCATTCCAAGTGATGACGGTACTCGAGTTTGTGCTTGCTCTATTGGGTATAAAAAGGAAAATGATGTGAATTGTGTATCTTATAAATCCTTCGCTGTTGTATCACAACTTGATATGACTCGAGGATATAGCTTAAAAGATAGTGCTGAAGCTATGTTACCTATAACTGGACAAGGCCATCATATATTACATGTTGATGTACATTTCATAGAAAACTGGATTTATTGGGTTGAATTTAATAGAGGGCATTGGAACGGCATTTTCCGAATTAGACCTAATGGCACGGAGTCGCAGCATATTATAAAAGATGGAATTGGAAGCAATGGTATCAGAGGATTGACTATTGATTGGGTGTCTGGTAATCTTTACTTTACAAATGTTTTCCCTCATGAAAATTACGTGGAAATTTGTTGGTTGGATGGGTCTAATAGAAAAGTTTTAGTAAAAACTACAACCGATGCTCCTAGAGAAATGGCTGTCAATCCCTTAAAACGTTTGTTATATTGGATTGATTATGGTCAATATCCGAGAATTGGTAAGGCATACTTAGACGGCACAAACTGGACACCCGTTGTTACTTCAGGTATTTCTAATCCTAGAGACCTAACAGTTGATATGTTGACTCATGATGTCTATTGGGTTGATTCAAAACTGGATACAATTCAGAAAATATCTTACAGTGGTGGTAATAGACAGATTATCCGAAGAAATCTTCCCAATCCAATGGGTATTGCAGTTCATATGGGCGATGTTTATTGGGTAGATAGAAATCTTCAAACTGTTTACAAAGCCTCTAAATTACCCGGCAATACCACTGTTCCTGAAAAAGTTCGCACTAATTTACAAAAGCTTCGAGACATTGCCATATTTGATGTGACTAATCAACCATCTGATGATAATAATCCATGTAGAAAACTTGGAAATGGTGGTTGTGATCAACTTTGTTTCAGTTTTCCACCAGATTATACATTCAATAGACTTACACATAAATGTGATTGTGCTACAGGTCGCCCGTCTGCAAGTGATCCGAAAAAATGTGAAACTGTCAATGAATTTTTAGTATTTACAACACGCACAGAAATCAGAGGAATCGATTTGGATCCAAGATCTACCGGTATTCCATTCAAACCTGTTGGAAATCTCACAAATGTTGTCGGCGTTGATTTTGACTTTGCTGATAATAAACTATTCTTTACTCAAATTAGACCTTGGGCAAGAATTGGTTGGATGAATGCTGGTACACCTGATGGAGGAAATATAAAGAATATTATCAATAAAGGCATTAACCCAGAAGGAATAGCATATGATTGGACACAAAAGAAAATATATTGGACAGACAGTTCAAATAACTCTATTTATGCAATGAATTTAGATGGAACAGAACTAGTTATGATAGCAAGAGTAGAACGTCCGAGAGCAATTGTGCTTGATCCTTGCAATGGTACATTGTATTATACAGACTGGGGTCGATTCGGTACATCTGGAAAAATATTCAGAACAACCATGGCAGGATCACTGAAAAAAGCCATTATTGACAGGGATCTTTCACAACCTAGTGGTTTGACAATCGATTATGATGATGGAATGCTTTATTGGACCGACGCGGTTAGAGAAAAAATTGAACGATCGACACTCGATGGAAAAGAAAGAGAGGTTTTGATATCAGCTACAATATATCCGTTTGCTATAACAGTATTTAGAAATTATATATATTGGACAGATTTACAACTTAGAGGGGTTTATAGAGCTGAAAAACATACTGGTGCTAATATGGTGGAAATGGTGAAACGTCTAGAGGATTCTCCTCGTGATATACACGTTTACAGCACAACAAGACAAGCATGTCAAGCCAATCCCTGCAAACAAAATAACGGAGGTTGTGCACAGAGTTGTCATCCTGGACCTAACAATACGGCCGAATGTAGATGTGATGATAATACAAAACTCGTCAATGAAGGAAGAATGTGTGTTGCTAGAAATTTGACCTGTGACGCTAGCAAATTTTATTGCGCTAATGGAAAATGTATTAGTAGAATGTGGGCTTGCGATGGTGATGATGATTGTGGAGATAATTCCGATGAAGATACTAATTATTGTACATTCCATTCTTGTTCTACGCATGAATTTAGGTGTGCAAATGGTAGGTGCATTTTTAAAACGTGGAAATGTGATCATGAAAATGATTGTAAAGATGGATCTGATGAAGAAGGTTGTACTTACCCTCCGTGTGCTAATGGAGAATTCACATGTGCCAATCATCGATGTATACCGATGAGTCAAGTCTGTAATGGAGTCAATGACTGTAAAGATAATATTACTTCTGACGAAACTCATGAAAGATGCCCCAGAAACACTACCTGTCCACCAAATCACTTGAAGTGTGAAAAAACGAACATTTGTGTTGAACCATATTGGCTATGCGATGGCGATAATGATTGTGGAGATAATTCTGATGAAGATCCGCTACATTGTGCGCAAAGAACATGTCCTCAAAATAGTTTTAGATGTCCAAATCATCGATGCATTCCTGCTACATGGTATTGTGATGGTGATGATGATTGCGGAGATGGCTCTGATGAACCGCCAGAATATTGTCAGTCTGAAGGAAGAACATGCTTTGGTGATCTTTTTACGTGTGACAATGGAAACTGTATTCCAAGAATTTATATATGCGATGGTGATAATGACTGTTTGGACAATAGCGATGAAGATAATAGGCATCAATGTAATGAACGTAAATGTGATGCAGAGACTGAATTTACATGTGAAGAAAATAGAGCTTGGGGTCGTGCCCAATGTATCCCTAAAAAATGGTTATGTGATGGAGATCCAGATTGCATAGATGGAGCCGATGAAAACGCTACTTTACATCATTGCTCATCACCACAACCTTGCCAAGATGAACAATTCACATGTAACAACGGTAGATGTATCAATAAAGGCTGGCTTTGTGACCATGATAATGATTGTGGAGATGGATCTGATGAAGGAAAACAATGCAATACACAGTACAAATCATGTTCTTCGAGTGAATTTACTTGTCAAAATTTCAAGTGTATTAGAAATCAATATAAATGCGATGGTGAAGATGATTGTGGAGATCGTTCCGATGAAGTAAATTGTAAGAAAGACAATAGTACATGTCCAAATGGACAATTCCAGTGTACCAATGGAAACTGTATTGACAACCAGTTGGTGTGTAATAAAGTTGCTGATTGCACAGATGATTCAGATGAACCCTTCCATTGTAATGTTGATGAGTGTGCTAAAGTAGAAATTCACCAATGTGGTCATAAGTGCATAGATACGTTAACCAGTTACTACTGTGATTGTAATCAAGGCTATAAGTTATTAGCAGATGGAAAAGCTTGTGCTGATATAGACGAATGTTTGGAAGTTCCAGGCGTTTGTTCTCAGTATTGTTCAAACACTCCTGGTGGCTATTACTGTAAATGCAATGAAAAGTTTTATGAAAGGCAAGCCGATGAGCATACATGCAAAAGAATAGACTCTACACAACCATGGCTTATATTTACTAATAAATACTATCTCAGAAACATGTCTATTGATGCAAAACTATACAACTTAATGCATCAGGATTTGATGAATGTTGTGGCACTAGATTTTGATAGTCGAGAGAACAAAATGTATTTCTGTGATGTTACTGCCAAAACGATATATCGAACAGATTATCTCTCTCCAAATCCTGAAAAAGAGGCTGTAATCAGACACGATTCTCATGGGCTCGAAGGAATAGCTATTGATTGGATTGGACGGAAATTATACTGGCTCGATAGACATTCTAAAAACTTGGATGTTTCAGAGCTTAACGGTACCAGCCGCAAAACTCTAAAAACTGCGGTTGCTGATCCAAGAGCACTTGTCGTTCATCCAGGTACCGGTTATTTATATTTCACATCTTGGCATTTACAAGCATATATTGCTAAAATGGGTATGGACGGATCTAATTTCACGCGCATCCTTACTTGGGAAGATGGAATTGCTTGGCCAAATGCACTAACTATTGATTATTTCACCGATAGAATATATTGGGCCGATGCTCATTTAGATTATATAGCATATACAGATTTAGAAGGAAGGCATAGACATATTGTTTTATCAGGAACGAGTGTACCACATGTATTTGCTTTAACATTATTCGATGACTATCTTTATTGGACTGATTGGAATCTTAAAGCTATAAGCAAAGCAAATAAATATACAGGAAAAGACTTACAAGTTTTACGTAATACGACGCACAGACCTTATGATGTTCATATTAATCATCCGCTACGTCAATTACCGTATACAAATCCTTGTGGCACTAATAATGGTGGATGCTCCCATCTGTGCCTTATTGCCCCACCTATCGAATCTAGCTATTTAAATATCGAAGGCTACGGCGAAGAAGGTGCAACCACATACATATGCGCTTGTCCAAATCAATTCTATTTAGCTCGAGACATGAAAACTTGTATTGCTAATTGTACATCAGGACAACATAGATGTGAAGGAAGAGATGAAAAATGTATTCCATGGTTTTGGAAGTGTGACGGTGAAAAAGATTGTAAAGACGGTTCTGATGAGCCTGAATCATGCCCCGTAAGACATTGCCGTGCAGGAACATTCCAATGCAAAAATACCAATTGCACTCCATCAGCAACTATTTGTGATGGAACAGATGATTGCGGCGATGGTTCTGATGAGCAAGCAATGTCAACACGACTGTCCTGTTTTAGAATTCAAATGCAAATCTAGTGGAAGATGTATCCTTGATAGTTGGAAATGTGATGGTGACGCTGATTGCAAAGACGGAAGCGATGAAGACCCTAATATGTGTCATAATAGAAAATGTGATCCTGAAACAGAATTCAATTGCAAAAATGGACGATGTATTCCACGTTTGTGGATGTGTGATTTTGACAACGATTGTGGTGATGATTCTGATGAACCGGCTTACATGTGCAGACAAAAGAATTGTACAACTGGCTGGCAACGTTGCCCAGGACAGTCTAATTATAGATGTATACCGAAATGGCTGTTCTGTGATGGAAAAGATGATTGTCGAGATGGATCTGATGAGCTTGCTCAAAATTGTCCAAAATGTAATACAGAAACAGACTTCCAATGTAACAATAATAGATGTATACCAAAACAATGGCTTTGTGATTTTGCTGATGATTGTGGCGACGGCAGTGATGAAACTGAAGCTCAATGCAAAGGAAAATATAGAGAATGTTCAGAATCAGAATTTAAATGCAATAATGGCAGATGCATTTCATCAAGATGGAGATGCGATCTCGAAGATGATTGTGGAGATAATACTGATGAATTGAATTGTGGAGGTTTCCAATGTAAAAATGGCACATTCCAATGTAAATCTGGACATTGTATAGCCTGCGTATTATCGCTGTGATGGAGATAGGGACTGTAGAGACTTATCTGACGAAATTGGATGTCCACCTCGTTATCCTGGAGGCAGATATTGTCCTGAAAGCAGGTAAGAAAAATTATATTTAAAATATTACTTGGATATTTTATAAATATTTTAAAATAATGATTTTAATATATTATTTTATAGGTCCCAATGCAACAATAACTTATGCGTATCTCAATCAGATTTATGTGATGGCAGTGATGATTGTGGGGATAATTCTGATGAAGCGCCGTCTTTATGCACAGATTTCAACTGTGACACTCTTAGAAGATTCCAATGTGCCAATCACAGATGTGTTCCGAAGTAAATATGCTTTTCAAAGAGACGATAAATAATAAATAAACTTTGAAAAATTACTTATGTATCATTTATATTTTATAGATATCAAGTTTGCGACGGAATCGATAACTGCGGAGACGGTTCAGATGAAAACAACATGACATTATGCACTTCAAGAATTAAGCCATGTGATCCATTTACTCACTATCAATGCGCTAATAAACACTGTATTGAAAAATCACACGTTTGTGACTTTGCCGATGATTGTGGAGATCGTTCAGATGAACTCGGTTGTCATCGCACAAAGACTTGTGGTACTGTAGATAAAGGTATAGAAATTCAAATTTGAAATATGCTTGTATTTTTTCGTTACTGTTTTTTTTTTTTAAATTTACTCGATCATATATTTGTGTTTTCTATTTTATAGGTGGATGTGAACACCATTGCATGAATTTAACTGATGGGGGCTACATTTGCGCGTGCTATTCGGGTTATATCATATCAGCAGAAAATCCTAAACAATGTAAAGACGTCAATGAATGTACAATGGGGACACATCATTGCTCTCAAATATGTCATAATTTGAATGGTACATTCAGCTGTGATTGTCATCAAGGATTCAGGTACCAAATAAAAAAAAAACAAATATTTAAACAATTATATGCCACAAGAAATGTGATTTAATTATGTTTATTTTTTTTTTTAGATTATCTGATGGTATGTCAGGTGTTTGTAAAGCAAATGATAATAATGTTACTTTACTTTTTGCAAATGGGCGTGAAATTAGAGCATATAGGATACAAAAAAATGAAGAAATTGATGTTATTAGCTCAGAAAAACGTATTGAAGCAATCGATTATGATCCTCACAATGAAATTGTATTCTGGGCCGACAGTTATGACAAAACAATCAAACGTTCATACATGGTAAATGCTCAAAATGGAGAGGTAAAGACTGGCTTTGCACAAGACCTTAACATGAAAGGAAATTCTAAACCAACTGCCTTAGCTGTTGATTGGGTTGCTGATAATCTATATTGGACTGAAACGGATCGAACGGGATCAAAACCAAGAGGACGGGTTATGGTGGCTCGAACAGATGGTAGATATAGGAGAGCAGTAGTATCGGTTGGAATAGAAAGTCCTACGTCTTTAGCTCTGGATCCGCAAATGGGAAGAATGTTCTGGTCAGATTCAGGTTCCGCTCCCAAAATTGAAGTATCATGGATGGACGGTTCTAAACGACGACCCCTCGTAACCGAAGGAATAAGACATCCAGCTGGTCTAACTATCGATCACGCCATGGACTTTGCTATTTACTGGGTAGACACCAAATTAAACACCATTGAAATGATGAAGCAAGATGGATCTAATAGGAAAACAATTCTGAGAGGCGAAATGCTTAAACACCCCATATCTCTCGACATATTTGAATCATCAATGTTTTGGGTTACTAGAGATACTGGAGAGCTATATAAGCATGATAAGTTTGGCAGAGGAGTTCCAGTTATCATAGCTAAAGATCTTTTAAATCCGACTGGAGTAAAAGGTGAATATTATATTAATTTATAAAATAAGTGTTTTTAAATAACAGCTGTTTGGACAATAATATTTCTATTCATTTTAGTTTATCACAAGCTACGCTATGACACAACGTTACATAATCCATGCAGCGTTTCAACTTGTACCCATTTGTGTCTTCTTGTACCTGGGGGCAGAAGATGTGCATGTCCTGATGGTGCAACACAAAATCCTTTACCTCGACGCAGCACTCAAGATGTTGTTTGTGATGCGGGTATGTCGCGTTTTTAACAAATGCATATATTTGATAATATATTTTGATTAAACAATCTAATCATATTTATTTAGCTGCTGAACGTCCACGGCCGTCTCCCAGAATATGTCCGTGTGAAAATGGAGGAACATGTTCTGAAACCACCGATGAGACGAGTGTTATAGCAAACAATGGATTGATATGTTTGTGTCCTTTGGGAGCAAGCGGTGCTTTTTGCGAATTTGGTGGCTCTCAAGGTTCTGCAGGCTCTGATCAAAGTGGTACAAAAGCTACGGCTATTATTATTCCGATTGTAGTTATGCTTCTTGTATTACTTGGTGCAGCATCTTGGTTCATCGTTAGAAAACGACCATTGTTAGTATCTTGATATTATTTCGCATATTCTATAAATTGCATTTAGCATATTTTAATGTTATTAAAATATTGTAGTGGAAAAGGGAGTGGCCTTGGAAGTTTGGCATCATCACAGAGCGTATCATTCCGTCAGGGATCCAACGTTGAATTTGGAGGCGCTCCATTCGGAGGGGCTCTACCTCCGGGTAATCCTGCTGAGCCAATTGATATGGCTTACAATTTAGAAAGAGTTGGTAAAAACAGAGACTTTAGTAATCCTATGTATGATGCTGTAGTGCAAAGTGGAAATGGTTCAGGTGTAATGGGTACGTTTGATATTGATAATCGATTTTATTTTCTTCTTTTTGAAGATTAGATCTTAATTGTTTGTATTATTTCAGATATTTACGAAGTACCATCGGAAGTGTCAAAGGACAAAGTTGAATCTGCAATTTTGTCGCCGAGCTCAACGGAAACTCGAGCGGCACCGGGTGGGAAGCAAAGGCAGCTCGATCCGACAAATGTAGATACTGGTAAAGATACCCAATCGTTGGTACAAGAAGACAAGGATTGCTAGCGACCAATCCCCGCTGATTCTTCCAAGGCTCAGGAGAAATCTCCGAGCATTTGGAGAATCAGCATATCAAACGTGCCGAATATAAATTCGCTATCCAACATTCCAAATAAAGGGTATGCTGTATTTTGGTAAAAAATGTTGTGCCTTTACAATAAATGAAACATTCAATCACGTGTTGTGTTGATGATGGATGTATATTATTTGAATATAACTATACGAATGAATATTTTACATCAAATACAATGAATCACTCCATTAATTTAATTTTAGCCCATAGATGTGTTTAATTTGTTTAATCGACATTAGTGCTTTTAAATTATACTCACACGGACATTTAAATATTGACTCGAGTCGTACTCATGAAAATATAAATTTGAATTGTCAATTCAATTAATATAAATACAGTTAAATAAATAATATTTTCAGAAATAATAAAAATCTCATAATTTAAGTATTTTTCTTACAGATATATTAATTTTGTAAAAGGCTCGAAATTAATTGCCATATGAGTAATTTATATAAATATAAGTATACACAATGATGAGCTGAAAAACTAGAGCTAGCTTGAAATATATATGCGTATTTTCAATTATCGTAATTGTGGCGTTTTGTTTTTTAACTCATAAATTTAATTACATTAGACGGCTCCGTTTGCCCAAATTGAACTGATTCAGCTGCGGCTCATCAATGTAACATGTTAAATTAGTTTTATTTAATAATAGAGAGATCAAAAATATTTCAATGTATGTAAATATACAAGATTGACAGTTTAAAAAGGTATGAATGTGTTAAGAGGAAAAATGTTTAAATTTATATACATATATATCTAATTTTTATATATCATGATGGTTGGTAATTTTTTAGACAGAGAAATATTATTTTTTTATCTGGGTTAAGGTACATAATAAATGTAAATATGCTTTAAATGATAATCCTATTCGATTTGTATTGTTGATTCTACAACTTTGTTAAAATCTATCACTTCCGTTTTATTTCTCTTTTAATATATTTTCTAATGAAGTAAATTGTTATAGTATGTTTTATTATCTTTTTGCATTCCATATTATTCAATAAGTTATATTTTTGTATTGATCGATACGTGTTGAATTTTTTGTGATAAATATTTATATAAATAATATTGTATATGTCATGATTTTTACGTGATGTAATGTAGATAATTCCTTTCCTAAAAAAAAAGTTCTGTAAGCATCTGCCATATTGGATATTTTAATATATGAAAAATGTATACAGCTTGTATTTAGAAAGATTATTTTGAAATGTTCATATTTTTCAACAGATATGTATATATAAATATACAAATACACAAAATCAGATTTATAAAGATATTTGTACAGAACTATTTTGCCCACCGTTGTGATCATAGTTTTGAATGGAAGAAAGTTTTATTTACATTATATTGTACAAAAATATTCCATGAAATAAGAACATTTTAAGATGAAATCTTTCACAACAATATATCACTTGTGATTAAATGGACGTTTTCAATGCATGGTATATGAAAAATAATAACATCGCATTGTGTATGTATATGTTTCATTTGATATAGCGTAAGATGAAAAGTCTTTTTATCGTCAAATTCATATGAATTATTATAATTTCTTTGTGAATATTAAAACAAACAAACATCTATATTCATACCATTATGTTATCAGTATTGACGATGAAAAATGTATAATTTGTTTTAAATTTTCACTCAACGTTATTGAATTTTTTCAAATTACGAATTATAGTTAATTATACGATTCATTGTAAATAATATAAAAATAGTAATTACATAATTAAATATCTTTAAAAGAAAAAGTAACAATAAACGACTAGTTTAGGGAAGAAAGGTTTGATATTGCTTTTTGCCCATCTAGAAAGATTGATTATGAAAATTATATTGTATGAAAGTTTTACCAACCAGACACTTTATAAAGTGTTCCTAAATAATAGATTTGAAAAGGCGTAAAAGGAGAATATCAAATGACACCGTCCAATTAAAATACCAATATCAAATATGAGAATATTTAGCGTAATATTGATGTATGTATGTAAACACTCTATATATAAATATATATGTTAAATCTAGTTGAAAAATATAGATTTTTTCATTGACAGTATATGAATTATATGTATAAATGTCAGGTATATTTTCATTTAGATGTTATTTTATATTAATATTACTTCCAATTTCAACAGTCTAAATATGCCAGATAAAATATATATATATATACTTTGACACTTTAGAGCAAGATGTACTTACAATCGATATTAATGTTTTCAAGCAAAAAGCATATCGTTGAAATGTTTCATGTGTAAATTTATCAAACCAATCAGATCATAGTAGAACTAATTTTATATATTTATTTTAGGTAGTTATTAAATCAAAAATGATTTTTATTCCTCTATATGTTTGAATATAAATGTTTATTTAAACTTTTTTATAATCAAATATACGTTTTATTATTGTTTTTTTGTATACATATATGTGATGCAATATTTATTATTTCAAATTTTATTAATAGACATGTGAGAAAGAGTCATACAGTGTTAAAAATCATATGATGAAACTATGTACAGGCAAAAATTCCTTTATATTTAAATAAATGTGGGAACAAATTATGTATGTTTTCCATTGAATAATATAAAAATAAAAAATATATACAAAGATTGTTTATATTTCATCCTCTAAATTCATGTTTTGCACGAATTATAAATAATTTTGGCAGTATTTTGTGTTGAAGACATTTTATTGAAGATATTTAAACTTGTCTTTCTGAATCACTCGAGTTGATACTCAACATGTGAGTGCATACTAATCAATAGGTTAAATCCAGTGCAAGCGTATTGATGTATTTGCTCCAACATGACCTCAATAACATACAAAAATGGCTCAAGGAATGGCGCATAAAGACTAATGAAAGTAAATCTACGGATGTCTCTTTCACTAATAAATGAGAGACATGTCCTTCTGTCTCACTAAATGATTGTGCACTGCCACAGGCAGACGTAGTTAAATATCTCGGCATGCACCTAGACAGACGTTTAACGTGGAAAACGCACATAAGCAACAAGAAAAAGCAACTGGAAATCAAAATGCTGTATTGGTTAATGATAAACGAAACACTTTTATACAAAAGTATATTGAAACCAATCTGGACATATGGAATACAGTTCTGGGTTACCGCATTGAGCTCCAATATTGACATTCTCCAACGTTTTCAGTCCAAAGTGCTACGTTCCATGATACGTGACAAATGACACAATACACAGGGAATTAAACATAACAATAGTGAGACAGGAGATTGAAAACCATAGTCAGAAATACAATAAAAGATTGAACACACACCCCAACCACCTTGTTGAAGGGCTAATCAGCCAAGCCTCCGGGATGTGTAGGCTGTAAAAATAAATGGTTCATGACCTGGATAAAAAATGTCCCTCAACGGATAGATTGCTTAAAAAATCTAAAAACCCTAATTAATCATATTAAAACAACGTATTTGCATTGTTATTTTGTGATCAACTCTCTAACGTATGCAATGAAAAATTTCCCGTATTTTAATCCAAATTATAACATCAACTCGTAAGTTTTTGAATGCAATTATTCGCGTCAACAATAACGGTATTTATATATTTTATCACAATCAGTGCATCTTGAAATATTATCAATAAGATAGCAAATCGTCAGATAAAAATAAATCTAACATCCAACAGACAGAACAGTAGTGCCATCGATTATCGTTGTATCATTTTGTATATCGATATATCAATATCGGAGAATATTCTGAAAGTTCCTTCCCGAACCACTTCACGACATCCTCAGGTAATCTTTCATTTCAAACAACGGCATCCAATTCAAATAACGTCAGAGATATTTAATCTTTGAATGACTACAATGATTTAAACTACTGCTTGATATTCTATATATTCACCGATTATCAAAGTAGACATTTTAATTTTAAGTGCGCATTCGATAAAGAATGCGGGGATTTATAAGATTGAAACCCACATAATATTTTTAATGCATGCATTTAATAAACAAAGACTTATGGATATTAACGGCATGCAAATAGACTTAACTCGTTGAATGCTAAATAGGATGCTTACTTAAAACTTACATAAGAGTCACATTATTCATAGCTTAGTACCAAAATTCAAGCGTACAATATTTTTAAGCAGTCTATTGTGCCAACTCAGGTGACGTGGTTGCGGAAGGTGTTAATAGACAAATATACAAAATAACAACTTGGAAAAATAAGAAATACTGTGCAAAATACAGAGTCGTAATCGAACGTGTGCAATTTTTTGCGATCAAATTGACAAATAAACAGCGATGATGAAAATTTTCAGTGAGTCAATTCTTGTATATTATATTTGAATCAACATTAAAAATCAAATGTTTTATGTAATTTATGCACACACGATGTTGATATAATTCATAATGTTTTTGAAATTCGTGGATTAGTATAATACGGTATAACTGCAGTTTAATAATTATTTTGAAGCGTTACATAATAAACACATTTCGTTCATCCAATATTAACATTTGATGTTTGTATAACCAAAATTATTACTCGTTAGAGAAGTGATCAACAAAACCATATTCAGATAAGAATTAATCCATTGATAGCTCTGCATTAGCAAGAGACTTCAAATATCATGTTAATTAGTATTTAGTAGATAACATACATTCATTCTCAAAAATACTATATTTTTACAAATATCCTTTTAATTAAACTTTGTTCATATCAACGGGTTATTAGCAGATTTAATATTATGTTAAAATCATATGGAAAACATCCGGCAAATATCGTTGATATTATTTGAAGTCTTGCATGACGTTGAGATAAACAGAGTGCAATTTTTCTGTTTGCTATGCTGCACATCTGCTCATTCTTCAACAGTCTGCTTCAAGGGAACGTTTAGAATTGAACGAACGAGAAATAATTGTGCTCTGCAAATATCATCATTACAAGGACTTTCCATAGTTAGTGAATTTATTTATTTAGCCATAAAATTGTCTAATCTAATTCCATTGTGTGTATTCATGGATATAAATACTTTCTTTAAAATCCAGATGTTTATATATTATGTACACAACAAATAAATGTAGTAAAATTAATATTTTCTTGGAGATATTTCTAAATTTTTTTTTTTTTAAATAAACTTTCATTGTATTTAAAATATTTATTTAATGGAAATATTTGACATCGGTCCAGGAATCCTCCTCCGGCTATTTTTTTGAATAATAGCTACAATACATTCTCAGAAATAATATGATCCATCTGTTAAGGCAGAGCATCATAACCATTGGAATTTTAATTATAAATTATTTTAAAATATTCATGAACACATCAGCCTGTTTATAAGTGACGTAGTAATGTTTATATGTGAATTTCAATTACATAAGTGAACATGCAAGATTTGCCATATGTCATCTATTATTAAATTTGAATCTAAATTTATCTTTATTGGGCAAGCTTATTTATGCTTATCCTCTCTCTTAATTAAACCTAAAATTTAAACTTAATTTAAAAATAAATATAGCTTATTTCAAGCACGTTGAGACCGACACCGTTTTTACATCTTATATTTTCACTGGAAGATACTCCCAATAAATAAATCCATAGAATGTATCTAATAAATATGATATATATTAAAATTATCCCAGGATCATATTGTTATTGTGACTCTTGTTGGATGCTTCAAGATCAGCGATTCATATTTTGCGATCACTGCCATCCAAATTATGACCCAAGCATATCCTTGCTCCCTCATAGCCACTCGCTTTTCCTGTGTGAGGAAGTGGTTAGAAATGGCTTACATTTGCTATGTATTTATTTCTAGTGCTATGCCAAATCCAGTTTTTTAATGTCGTTTTATAATTTCTACTTCAATAGAATAGATTTGATGGAAATAAAACAAAATTATTCTTGGAGAGCATTTAATTGGGTTTAAACAAGTGACCATAACGAAGCAAGGACCTATTTGGTCCAATGTCAATGGAAGCATTCTGCAGAATCATTTTTATGCAGTTTGCGATACGTTTATCACAAGACTCAATGCCATCATCTGGTCCAAAGGTGACGATATCGAACAATAAGATCGAACATTGATCATATTATCGTTTTTATAATATACACCATCGACAATAAGTTTGGAAACGTCTAGCATATTATCGAGTTTTGTGTAGAAACATAACAATTAATTACAGACTTCTTCATTTATTATTTTTAATGCTAGAACCAATCAAATCAGCCAAATCAAGCATCGTGATTCACACTTCTATCAATATACTACGAAATGCAGGCTTATTAATCAGGGGAATTGCTAAAAAATGAAGGTTTTCAATGAGAGGGTGCATTATACCATTGGAAAACAAAAGGAGACTGGGGTTTTGAAGGACAGGAAAATACCGGGCTGCCCAAAATCTACTGCGGATACCAAGAATATATTCATCATATTCAAAACGAAATGTTCTTACAACTCCTCATTTGGCTTCAAGCTGAATGAAACCAGATCATTTAACATGTCGATTTCTACAGTGAAAAGTCACTTGAATTTATATGAACATTATGGACGTATAGTGCTGAAGAAATCAAAATTAAATTAACAGAAAAGATTGTTATGGACACAAAAACAAAAAACAAAAAAAACTGAGCAATTGCCGATTGGAAAATGTCTAATGGGTGGACGAATCTAAATTTGAAATTTTTTGCTCAAATTACTGAGTTTTTGTTGGCCAAACAAAATCAAAATGTGTTTGAGAAGTTTTTATATAATTAGGTATGGGATTATTTTGGAGGTGGAGAGAGTGAGGATAAAATTGAATGAAAATTAAATAATGATGGTTACTTAAAACTAAGTTAAAAAATGCAATATATTTGGGTTCTTTGAATACAGAAAGAACAATCTACAATAGTAATTCCAGTGATTCAGAAAAAGCACTCTTACACGTTGAGCTCGAAGACAGACAGACGGAGAGTGTCTTGCACGCTGAGTTTGGAAAGAAACAGAGACGGAGAGAGTATCTTGCAGGTCGGAGATTGTGAATGGTAGACATATATATATATATATCGTACAGATCGTAAACCCAAATGTATCGATTAATAATGATATGTGAATGATATAATGAATTGATTTCAAGTGTATTGTTTATGTTTACTTGAAGAAATTACCGAATATTGTGTGCTATCGACAGTGTTTATTTATTTATGTACAAGCTTTATACACGCTGCGACGGTCCAGACAGATAAGTGGATTTGTACGGATGATAAATGGCGGATATATAAATATAGCATCTAAGTCGATGATTATTTCAAATTAGTTCATTACTCAAAGGGTTTAAAAAATGAATTGGCCCCTCTCCAAATCTCTTTTTGTGCGAATTCGAAGTTATGCGGTTTTTTATTAACCTAGTTTTTTATTTCATAAAGAGTACTTATCAAGATATTTTGTATTCCCTTTATTCTGGTTTAGATTTTTGAAAAAATCGGTTTCGTTTTTTTATATTTATCCAATTTTTCGACTTTTAAAAATACATTCTTCAAAAGAATTTCCAAGATTCCAACTACTTACGGAATTATAGCTATTTTAGTGACGCTGCAACTTGGCCGGTCCTACCATAATGAAATCTTTTAACGCGTTTTTTCGAAACTATTTTTTTCAACACGGTTGACATCACATCCCAAGTTTTAATTAATTAGTTTACTTCAAACTGGGTACGAATCTTTTACATATAATCCTACGAGATTTATGTCGAAATTGATTTTTTAACTATTAAAAAAAACTGTGACAAAATAAGCCAAAAAATGGCTTGACTGAATTTTTTTTAAACAGTCGCCATTTTGTGATTTTTTTTGCGCTTTATTTTTTTTTCCTGTTTTTTTTTATGCCATTTTGGATGTATTTTATATAGCTGTTTCAAAGTTATGCGGTTTTTAAAATCACTTTTTGTATTTTTATTCATAGCTTTTTTTGTGCGATTTTTTGCGGAAATACCGCACAAAAAAACTTGTGTTTACTGTGTACTCTGGAGTGACCTATAAGAATACTGGGGAGATTTATCAAGTGGTTGTTTAATAATATGCAATTTTGATGAAAATGCAATGGATGCAAGTTTTTTTAAAAACATTTTTTTATGGATTTGTGTTAAATACTAAGTGTTTCCAAACTTTTTGTCGGTAGTGTAGATGTGTCTATACTTTTGTGTTCTTTCGGCATTGATAGTTGATGATATGATCATAATCAGATTTAAGCTTCTAAGCTAATCTAATTTTATTCGAGTCATATCGATCTGAAATCGAGGTTAATTGCACTAGATAAAGCATCAGCCAAGTTTCGAAGCGCGCTGCAACTATTGCATGCATCCGGATCGAGCAAATTGCATTCGCTGAAAAAGTTAAACATTAACAATTTATTCGGCGAAGTTAACCAGATTCCATTGTTCGGCATGAATGGGAAATCTCTAGTTTGTACGTTAATAGGCATATTGTTTGCTTGTATTCGTATGGACTTGGCTCAGTGTTATTTTGATGCTATTTTTATCTGTTATGTCACGTAAACGTCTTCAGAAGAATTTTCGACAGTCCTCGTGAAAACGTTGTACATTTCAGACGAACGCAACACCTGAAAAAAAAGGTAAGTCCTTCTATACCATCTAATGCGCTGATAAATATTGAGCATCGATTACGAACATCACAGCTCATTGAGAATGTCCTATATTTTAATTTGACGTTTCGAATACAAAAGCGTACCACAGTCTGAGAATCGCCATTGTTGATATTATAAACAATCGATGGTATTAAAATTCGCCATGCGCCATTGAAGCTTGTCATTTTTATCTTGTTTTTCTCCATGGCGTTCGTAATTTTTACGTAATCATATCATTTTTTTCGACTTTTGATAACCCTACTATAACAACCATAACATGAACAATGTCCCCATATTATATTTTCAAGGTTTTCTATGAATTTCCACCGTAAAAACATTCGCGAGTTTGAAATTCAAATAATATTACTCGAACGAAAACAAATGAATATTTATTTCAAATTGAATTAATTCATCATTTTTAATCAGATTTGCATTAATACGCATAAATTCGACCATTGAAAGAGCGACGTAACAATATATTTGCGCTTCAAAATAAATGCGTAAACATTTTTTTAGAAAAATATGAAAATTCTACGAACGTCGTAGTTCTATTTAAAATGAGTTTAAGTCGAGTGGGCCGCGTAAATAGACATTCCGGAATTGAAGTATTCCAAAATTAAAACAATGTCTTTTTTTCGCAAATTCAAAATAAATGGCGAGACATTTACATAAGCATAAATTCGCTATGAGATCCAAACATTCATAAATCGGGATCGCTTGACCCAATTAATGGACGAAATTCCGGGATGTCCCATCGAAATAGAATGAAATAAAGATTGCACATAGTTAAGCACGACGCTATAATCGGCAGCTGGAGATGAACAAAAAGGGGAACACAACGCAAAATCTTCCAATAATAGAATTTGAGAATAAAGCAAGGTCATAAATAGACATTGCTCTCGGACGGCTGGAGTTTTCCAATATTTTCCTTGTGTTTTGCACGACTGTTGAAATGTTATTATCCAAAAATAAAAATATGGCGTCACGACTTGTTGAAGAAGTGATTTATTTGCCTCTATTGAACTTCCGGTGCTGTCAATTCGATGCCTTTTTAAATGCACTTTTGAACGTTTGATCATAACACGCTCTATTGCGTCCATGCGATAACATGTTTTTAATACACTCCAGTCACTATAAAATAACTTCATCATATTTAATTTAGATTCAATAATCAATGATTTGATGATGTTTAAACGCGTCAATTAATAATGTTTATTTTAAACTTAAATTTATTAAAAAAAAGATTAGGTGTTTATTGGATGCAATCATATTTTTATTTAAAACTGTAGGTATTGCACTATAGATTTTTATATTTTAAATTTAACTTGTACCGTTAGAATAATTAACTTTGTTCTTTGTGCGTGATGTAACTCATTAGAGTTATGTCACGCTAAAATGTTTCTTAGAGTCGTTCCTATATGCCAAATGACGTAACATTAACATACAAACACTTGACGTAACTCTAACATACAGATACTTGGCGTTTTTAAATCTAGTAGCAAAACAACATATCTAAAACATTGTAGCGCGAATGAATTGTCAAAATAGATTTAGCGGGCCGTCTTTTAAGGGTCTCGTGTATCAGTAATTTCACACTCTTATTCTGAAAGAATTTTTTAAAGATCGCTAATGAAAAAAATAAACTCATTTTTTTCATTCAGACTCAAACAAAAAGTCAAAAAGACCTGTATGAGTATCGCTATTATGTAACACTCAATTCATATTATTTGTTTGAAAGTATCAAAATGGCGCTAGTTTGAAAAAAAAAATTAGAAAAAAAAAACTTTTTTTGGAGATATTTTATAAGATAAAAAAAACATTTTGACCTGATTTTGCGAACTGCCATAGTCACACATGTATAAAATAAGGTCGTAAAATTTCAGATCAATCGGCGACTTGGTTTTTCGAAATTCTTTTAACGCCACATGCAAAAATGTCGTTTCGAGAAAAACGCGTTTAAAGTTTTAAGTACTAAAAAATTGTTGAAAATGGAAATATGCTTCTAATCCATCAGCTATCTCAGTCTTGTATTTTTTGACTGAGTCGGCGTCTCTGCTAGCTGTTCTAGCTTCTTTAGAAGATTCGGAACCTCGGTGGTTGCCGATGTTGCCGAAATTATCCGACGTCAATTCTTCATAAATGGATTTTAAGATTTGCTAAACTTCCTCGTTGAAAGATGTTATATGTGTACAAGAAAATGCTTGTACACATATAACAATCTTGTAGTTGTATGTTTTTGTAATTCGCACTAAGAATCTGCGCCTTCCAGACACTGTGAATGTTGAGAGGCTTCACCAGTCGAAATTTTGTGATTGTATGTGGCCCAAATGGCATTTCTCACTTGCTTGGGTTTTTTTAAATCCATAATAACATTTTTTAAATTTCATTTTCTCTCTTACTAGAACAAAGATACGAAAGGTTCCCAACAGGAATCTCTGGCCTGCAAACAAAAGCAGTTATATGGCCAATTCTGCGACCGCAGCGGTCTCAGAGCCGTTGGGGCGCAATTTAAACGGAGTGATTGCTTCGAGCACATTTCGCGAATTAACTGTAAAGCATTGAAATAATACGAATTTATTTACCAAAATTATGGAAGACATCCTGAGAGATATGTCCTTTCGAAAAAGGAAATAAAAAAACGAGTTTTTTGAAGTGAGATCACCTTTGAAGTAAGAACGTTTTCTTGGGGAAATATTTTCATTTTCAGTTCTTTCTTCAATAGCAGTCTGCTCAAAATGTTAAGTATCCTTTACACGAGAAAGCAACTTGCAGTATTGCATTTATCTAAATACACTCAAACCTCTTTTTGTGCGATTTCGAAGTTATGCAGTTTTTCTATTTTTTTATTTCATAATGAGTGCGTATCGAGATATTTTGGATAAAATAGAAAATAAATCATCAACACTAACCGAAATTTGGAAAAAAAATATAATTTGGGATTTTGTAAATCATCAACTTGGCTGGTCCTACCATTATGAAATCTTTTAACGCGTTTTTCTCAAAACTAATTTTTTCAACACGTTTGATATCATATCTCAAGTTTTAATTAACTAATTTACTTCAAACTGGATACGAATATTTTCTATATAACCCTCTATTATTCTGACCAGATTTATGTCAAAATTTATTTTTAAACTATTCAAAAAAAAAATCTAAACTGACTAAATAAGGCCAAAAAATTACTCGACTGAACTGAAACAGTCGCCATTTTTTATTTTTTTTTCTTAAGGGACTATAGTGACATCTTACTAATTAGGAATTATATTGTTAGAAAGAGAAAATCTTCACAGAACAATGATGACATTGACACTGGGTATACTATTTGTTTCGAAGAAGAGAGCGATTTTGAGTTATATCGAAAATCGCAACAAAAATTATCATATAGCGATGATAGTTTGTAATTGAAATAATTAGTATTTATCTAGTGGATGTCTGGCATTTGAGATGCCAGATGTGTTATTTTTTATTTGCCTCATTGTTTTCCTGTTTTTTTTGTGCTAACTTTTTTTATGCGATTTTGGATTTACTTTATACAGCCGTTTCAAAGTTATGCGGTTTTTAAAATCCATGGAACGCATCTTCACTTTTTCTCTCATATAAGTCCATAGCTTTTCTGTGCGATTTTCCGCGAATTTATCCCAAGTAATTTTGGTTGTATGAAGGTTCGCATTATCGTGTTGAAAAAAAACATTGAATATTTCCGTTCTTTTTACACGAATTGCTTATTTTAATATTTTTAGCCGATCGCAATAGAACTATGCCGCTATCGTTTGACCACATTTAAGAAATTCATAGCGTTAGATGCGGTTTCGACATTACCCGTGGTACCTTTTAGAAAGTCACTGTTTTACGACATTAGTTCAAATATGTAACATATTACTCATACCTTATCACAAGATATGGAATAAATGTTGATTTTTTCTTTAATTTCATTAATTTTTGACGCATTTAAACCCGTACAAATTTGCTTTCATCCAGAGCCGTAACTAGGGTATGAAGCGCCTGTGGCAAGTATCTAACTTAACGCGCCCCACCCCCCTGGAAATCTAATTTATTTTTTAAAGTTAACTAATACAATTATAAATGCAATTTATTAAATAATATTATAATGTATGGTTTAAAATAATATACAAAGATATTCCCAAAAGTACCAAACTTAACGTATATATGGAGGTTGCTGTTGTGAAAAAATAATATAATAGAAAGTATCTAGACGCTACGTTGCTTCCGTGATCTAACTTATCATGGAAAATGCCGCAAAAAGCCCTAAAAGAGGACGGAGTAACCATAAGGTTTGTATGCTCAATCGGTCCGTTTTTCGGACCGTTGATATGACGAACGAACGGCCCCCGATCGGATGCCATAGCTGAACATAACGATAATGAAGAAAAGAGGGATTAGACAACATAGTATATATTATTAATACGGACAGAATCAATCAGTGTTGGTTCATGTAAAGTAGAATAAAAATGCCATGCGCAACCCTCCACCGGCTCGATATTCTACGTTTTGCGCCCCAAGCCCAGTTGCGCCCGTGGCGGGCGCCTGCTTTGCCACGCCCTTGTTACGACCCTGCTTTCATCACTTAAATGATGCGATATCCACATATTCAATTTATGATCTTTGCCAATTATATTTAAATATTCTTGTATACTAGATCAAGATTATCCGAGTATATTTGTTGAATAGATTTGATCGATTTTGTCTCAACTTTAACGCCACGTCGTCTATTTTCATTAGCATCTCACTTTGAAGTTTATTTTTTAAGTCAAAATTTCCACTTGGAATTTTTTTGAACTATCCTTGATATTGCCGAATAGTAAATTTGTACCCATAAATATCTCATTTTTGGTCGCAGTCGCTGTATTACATATTTTATTGAAAATTGCTAAATAAAAAGTGAAATTTTCATTCTCATATATATCATATTTTATTCTTGTTTGTAACTATAATATTGCCTATTTGAGTATTATATCTATGCATTTCCATTGTCGATGTTAAAAATGGAAAAATAAATTATGCTATTAAAAAACATTACAATCTATCGAGGAATGTCATATAAAAATGCGTCAAGACTTATGCCACATCTCAATATTTTCGCCACGAGCTCCATTTATATTTAACAACTGTTTCAACTACAAAATTAAGTAGTCATTTTTATTGTTTTAAATACATGACAACCTTTGTTGACTGATAACAATAATAAAAAAATATTACAATTGACGCAAATAAAAAAATATTAAGGCAAATAAAATGTCTGATTTTACCTCTTGAATTTGATAAGAACGCTGATATTCTTTGTATAACAACAAACGTATTTATTTCCATAAATTTGGCGATTAATGTCTATGACTTTTTTAAACAACCAGTCGACTGTCGATAAGCTTTTGACCTGAGGTTATTGAAATCAGTTTGTGATTAAATAATGACACAGCACATGCTCTAACCAGTGTTACTACTACTGTTTCCGTGGCGAGTTTGTAGTTTGCGGTCCAGAAATATCGTTTTTCCTCTCTTTTTATCTTTGTTTTTGCTGAAAAGCGATAGTAAGCGAAATTATTCACATTTGTGCGGTGATAAGTCTTAAATGAAGTTCACAGTGTCACTAATCGGATAAAAACATACAATTACACGCCAGAGTGCGGTTTCGTTTAAACGTATATTGATTCAGTACGACGACAAAAAATGATTTTTGACAAATTTATGTGTACATAATTTTATCGCTAATAATTTCGTGATCTTTAAAATGACCCAACCGTTTATTAAAATGTCTATCAAAAGACGTTTTCGCAAGCCAAATAGATTATCTACTAAAAACCAGTTTGCCTTATCTTGTTTTTTTTGGAATGAAATGTAATAAACTTAATTTACATGACCATATACAACTAACTGGATGGAGATATATGAACTGAAATATGTCGTTTATTTTTTTGGCTGAAAATGGTTATTTGACTATAGCCACGCGTTCATGCGTTTACCTTTGTGTTTGCGAATGTCATAAATCGCTTTTAATCGATCGTAAATAGCGTAACATTTATTACATAAATTACGACTGTTTGTTCAAAGTTCTCTGCCATTTTGACGGTGTCTTGCTACTTGATGTTTTTTTTTTGTATGTCAAAGTGGTTTATTTTTTGCTTATCATGTCCATATAAGCATCATAGTTTAGAGTCGTATTTCGTACGTATTTATGTCTTAACAACGACGGAAACGACCAATATTTTAAACGGACAACTTTAACCACCTATATAAATATTTCATTTAAACCAAACGAATAAATCTGTTTAAAAGCATTATTATTTATTATTAGGAAAACTGGACAAAAATGCATTACTTTTTTTCTATTTTTAACGGAAATTGATAGCCGAAATATGAAGTTGTGAATTGTGTAATATATAATAAAATAGGCTTGCTATGATGTGTAATGATAGTTTTACGTTTAGACACACACACACATAGCTGAAGCGGCACGACGCATGCGCGTAGCATTTATATGATTTATGCGATGGACACCAACACACTACAAACGATTCTTCCTATCTTACCGATCAACTGCCGCTTGGAGTTTCACTTATCGTGACGTCGAAGCCAATTTGTTGGACTCGTGGACTCGTGGACGCGGAATGACTGTCTTCTAACCGGCTTCTTTTGCAATTCTGATGTCGAAGTTTTCGACGGCTGCTATGGTTTTTGTACCAGCAAAATAGATATGATTTGTAATCCAGTTGCAAGACTGTGTTCTAATGTTCTGCCTTTGTGGGTGATCTATCTACTAGTTTGTTTAATGCACAACATGATATAGATTGTGCATTCGATCTTTAAGTCCCCTGATTTTCGTTTTGGTGTGGTGTGTACCGTCTGGTAATATATGAGAAGAGAGTGAGCAATCCATATACAGCTATCCATGGGAGAAGCATGCACGCATACCCTGTGTGTTTTGTTGATGATCGCACCGGAAACTGCAAACATTTCAATTCAAATAGCATACCATCATATTATTCATCATTTTTTTTCACTAAAAGCATGGTACCGTTATATTAATAGAATAATTATTAATTTTTTTAATTTTTAACATAAACACGCAATTATAAACATTGTGATGGGGGGTCAAACATATAATTTAAAAGTAACTCGAATACGTTTTCGATGTGTTGCTGTTATCATGCCAAACGAATGAATCCAATTCGATGATGTTTGTGTGTTACCGTCTTACGGCATAGTCCACCGAAGACCGAACACTTGCCAAAATACATTTTAAAAAATCGACCGTTGTAGTGCTTTATTTACCTTAGCAACCACCAGACCGATATGCGTCAACATAGTGCATACGCTAAACGTCTCGCAAAACAAATTGCATACACATGTTATTTCCACAAGCGTAAACAATATTTTGACAAAGTTTTGTCGTAATCGGATAAACAGTATGGCAGCACATTAAATATGAACAAACAAATATTAATTTGTATATATCAAATACAGGGTGTTTTGCACATGGACCAATATATATATATATATATATATTCTTTTTTTGGGATCTTTTGCTACGTTTCACATATTGCAACAATATGTTTCCCCTATTGAATGTTGTGGATCTTTTTACATGAATCACTACTTTTAATTGTTCCAGTTGATCTGTAAATATAACATTTTTTTCCGCAGTCGTTGCATTGCGTGTTTGATGAAAATGCTTATTCGACACAAATCTATAGCAAAATTAATGCATGCTAATAGATAGATAACCAAAACATAATTGATTATTGAAAAGGACAATGTTTAAAAACGAATTTTTGATCCGGTACTCCTAATACGTCACAACGTAAAATAATAATTCGTATACCTAATCCCTTTTGAATTATATCACGCACTCTCTTTTTGTACGTGATGCCATTCATGACCCATTTCAAGAGAAAAAATCGACAATATCCCTCATGGATTTTCAGGAACTATATATGCAAGTACTTATAAAAATACATAAATCATCAACATTATTAGAAGATAGATCGTCCAACATCGCTTTATGACTGTTACTACAGAATTAAACATCAAAAATACGATTACCTTGAGCTTGATCCACAACGGATGTTGTAGGAACTTTGCCAACTGTTATAATAGTAAAAATTTGCCTCGAATAAAGATTAAAGCGCCAAATAGTCTCGAGCGCACAATTAACGCTTCGAGATAAATAAAAATTAGGAAAACGTCAAATATCAAAGGAATCGCTGTTTTATAACCAGAATCTAAAGATGACGTTTTCCTGTTACATGATCGCTCAGAATACTTCCGACCGTTGGTAATTCAATACGCAGCTTACGTTTATTTCGATACATTATATATTTTTAAATCATTTTAAAATATTAACCCTCAGCACTACGTTGTCCCCTCTCAGGGGACATCGTAATTCTAGCATATTACTCGGATGTCCCCTCTGGTGGGACATTAAAGTCTATCAGTGATTACGGGTAATCAATTTATTCCAGCACAACTTTTTGAGAAATGCATATTTCGTTGAAGTTTTCTGTTGAAATGGCACAAAGAATTAAATTCAGATAAGTCTAAAATGGTTTTAGATTATACAAGAAATATGGATGCTGTAGATCGTGCGGATCAATACGCTTCGACGCATTGTTTATTGTGAATGTCTTTGAAATGGTAGAGAAATGATTTTTTTGGGGGTTGGAAATTTGATTATATATTTCAAATTCAATACGTTGTTATGCATTTGTTTCAGACAAGTTTTTCGCTATTGCAATCAATACACGCGGTGTTGCTAGGATACGAAGCAATGCAAACATTCAAATATTAAAAAAAAAATGCATCACATTAACGAGGTCAATTAATAGCAACGCCTTTAATCGATTTTATACAACGAATTGTGGATAGATTGATTTATTGGATCGTTTTGAAAAATGTGACATTTTTTTTACATTGGCCGTCGACAGCTTTGTCGGTTATTTGGACATCAGCCAATCGTACGCAAGATTTTAACGCGGAAAGTGACGGGTTAAGTTTGTTGATTTTAAAATAATTATAATTTTGCCGCCAGTTTTTATTATTTAATGCCTTTTTGCGAAGGGGCATAATATTATTTATTTTTATAGATTAAACATTTATTTTTGCAAATCATGTCGAATGAAATTTTTCGTTGTTATAATTCCATAATTATAATTATTTTTATGGCCATATTATCATCATTGATTTGTTGTATCGTTTCAATGCAAAATAAATTTTAATTTGATAAAAGAGGACGTATTTATTTATCGAGTTGTAATAAAAATATGTACGGACGTTTTCTGGTTAAACGCGTATTTTTAATAATAGATGCAGACGTTCAATGAATGAAAAACGTGGGTATTTTATAAATACGTTCGAACGACAGAATTTATATTTATAAATGCGTTCCGAAAAGGGTAGAGGGTTGAATTTTCATGACGTAATCCAATCCTTAAGACATGGACGACGTCTGCGTTTTAATTTGAGCTCTGTGTCGATTTTTAAGATTGCTGCATTAGGCCGTTATTGTATATAAGTTTGGGCGAACCGGAAGGTGTCTAATTGTTTTTTGTGTATTTGTTTATAAAAAAGTATGCCGTTAATGGTCTATAATTTGATTGCTATTGTCACGTGTAGAGGCAGCATGTCGGGGCGTGCGGGCTATCGGTTGCTGTCAGTGGCGTTGCGTAGCGGCCCAAGTGAACACGCGCGCAGGACTATGGCGACCGTTGC
Organism: Stenopsyche tienmushanensis; assembly: GCA_008973525.1. Lineage (NCBI taxonomy): Eukaryota > Metazoa > Arthropoda > Insecta > Trichoptera > Stenopsychidae > Stenopsyche > Stenopsyche tienmushanensis. The sequence goes on from WACJ01000025.1 coordinate 1,084,150, forward strand.
TTCAAGATGTGTCACCATCGACGATATCAATCCCCATGTCAAGGTTATGGAGTATGCCGTCCGAGGACCCCTCGTCATCCGTGCGAGCGAAATTGAGAAGGAATTGGCCAAGGTATGTGAGATCTATTCATATAAAAAGCAAGTAGGAAACTATCTGGATTATAACGGGAAGCGATTATTTAAAGTCCCGTCGCCGGTCATACATTCTCCCTGTCACCCATTGTCTTGGGAACAACGACTCTGTGACACATGCTTATGTTTACAGCTTAATTCTGCAATAAAATAATTGCTTTCTTTGGCATGATTTGCCAAATTGATCCTCCGACAAAGACTATTATATCTTTATAATCCCTATAAATATTGACATTTATCCAAAATTAATACACAATAAAATCAAGCTAAATACATTGCTTATTCTACAATATGTCACATTAAAAATATAAGCCTTAACAAATAAATAAACGTGCATATAATTAATTATTTTTTAGACGATGCCCATATAAATGTACGTTATGATCTGTTCGATTCAGTAACCGTTTTAAAATAACAAATGAAATTTAAGCTGTCAAATAATTTAAAACTTAAACCGGCGTCAACATTTTTAGCATGGATCTTAATAAATACATTATTTATCCGGAATCAATTGAACTCGAATAAAATTTGAAGACGATCACATCAAAACTGTTGCGTTACAATAAAACACTGCATATTGAAACGCCGATTCAGATAAGAAACAGCGTATTGTAACCATAATCAGTTAATAACCGTTAAAATTACGCAGCTTTTAAGATTGTTATTAACCCAATGAATATCGTTGAGAACGAGCCAAATTTGAAGTATTTATTTAACAAATGGTTCCTTTACGGCAACGAATGCATTCATATAATACGGATAAATTATTTGATTTTTGGCTTGTTTATTTTAGACAGATTGTAAAGGCCGACTTATTAATATTTTGATTGAAGTCGAAGGGACGAAAGTAACTGAATTGTGCGCACGGATTTATAGGGTTAATGAATAGGAATGGTTTTAATTTCACACCGAATTGTACGCTCAATTTGTTGACCTACAAATCTAAGTTTTTGTAGTACGCTTCCTTATTACAAGCCGACCTTGTAAATATTGACATTCAACTTGTAATGTATTATGCATCCATCGATGCACATCTTGCAGCTCTTCAAATAGAAATGTATGCTATGTGTGTAAAGTTTTTAATGGTCGAATTCAGCCTGTGTGAGTGACTTTTGTAATAAAAATTCATTCTATACGAATCTTGTCCTACTTGTTTCCTCGCCTTCAAATTTTTGTTTTGATCATAATTTTAAATAATATTGCATGTATTATTCTATGCCTGCAGCTTTATGGTATGCATTATACACGTAGAAATATAAATAAGTAGTTATTCGCTATGATAAAAGCTATCGTTCATCGAATTTAAAACTATATCTTACCATTAGACTTGTTGCACTTGTTCAGTTGATTGGCCTTGATAAGTACTATTTCATAGTGAAGCTGTTTGAATTGCTTAAACAAATCTTTCGTGGTATTAAGTGCCCTACTATTGGCCTTGATGTGATTGCTCATGATTGCACAAATTTTATCATTACGTATGATTATCAAATTCATTTTGAAAATAGGACTCATACATGTTTAAAATCAATATATATATATTTGTTGATAATAGCATGCAAATGGATGTATTGGTATTTAGAGTGTAAATCATAAATATCTATTTAAAATATCATTTTGATGTCCATTAAGAGAAAGACAGCTGTCAAATTGCTGACTGTATTTTGATTATAATTTTGTTTTCAATAGTATCTTAAGTGATCTTGGAAACATGGAAAACTTTTGGAATATAGATTTTTGTTGTGCAATTTATTTTATCCTTAGATATTTTATGTTGTAATAAAAATCTTATGTTGAACTGAAAGTACATTGTCAAAAAATGCATATGACACCAACTCTTCCAACGAGTACCATAAATGGTCCAGTATTTTTTTCATGGCGACTTTGGCTATTGTTTGGTTTATAATTTCAAAGGATGCAAGGTGTTTTAATTGTTGTAAGTCATTTATTGGTGCTGAATATCCGACAGGGGCTTGAAATCAAGCAATATATAGCTTTATTCATCCATTTAGCATGGTGAAGATCAGCGAGCCTCCTAAATAAAACTCCTTTTTCAGAAATTTCTCCCAAGTAAATAATGGTGGAGGTTGATATTCTTGAAGTTGTTTTAGAGTAAAAGAAATCCTGTTTGTAGCAACATTTTCCATAATTTTTGAAGATGTGGTATCATAAATTAATGTCTTTGATCAATTTTGTCCCAGTTCTTCTTAAACCTTTTAAACAATTGGATCAGGAGCACTAGACGGATCGAGCGATTGACTTCCTATAGCTTCTAATATAATTTCCATTATATGATGGCGACAAGCTTGATAAAGCATATCTTTTTCCATTTTCTGCTTCAGAAGAACACAAGCTCTATTTTTCAAGCCGGTGTTTACAGCTGTAGTGTCAAAACATAAACGTAATACTTCACCAATAGAAGATAACTTTGACTGATGCAGATTTGGTGTTGATTGGCCGATAAGCCAAATATTGGTTTTATTTCTAGTTAATAAACTTTTGCCACTGCTCATAGACACCATGATACGTTGAAATAAGTATGTATAATTGAGGAATTTCAATGCGTACCCACAGGAAAGTGTTAAGAAGGGGGGAAGGTCTACATCACGTAAAGCTGCAAGTTGAAAGAGTGATGCTATAAATGGATTCACACAAAGAATCCTAACGATCTAAAATAGTTTTTTTTTATAAGGCGCAATCCTTTTGGATTAAATAAAAAAAACATTCATACTAAAGCGTATAATTTATCACAAACAGGATAGAGTTGCTTTATCACGCTGTTTATTTTTTAAGCTATTGCACATAGATTCTGTGCTGTTTTGTACTCGCTTTGTTCCTGGTTGAATCTTTCATATGTTATTGTCTTTAGAGATCGGCGGAAACAATGAAATCCAAAATATTAAATTAGTCATCATTTCATTAACCCTATAAATACCGTCGGCATACAACTGTGATTTTATTACTTCAAATATATAAAAAAAGCATCTATATTTACTCAAACGTATTTATATAACATGTATAAAGATATACAAATAAATTTTGTGCATACAAATGTTAGCCTATCTGAAATAGTCCTTTTTACTGGAGCGTCCCTTTTTTATTATCAATTCTAATATCTTATCATCGATCCATTTTTGTATGTAAATTTGCATGCGTTCAAGATCTTCTAAGGTTTTGCCATTGAAGTAGGTGTTTGCAATCTGTTAACGAGCAAAATACGTGGAATAATTTACAGCGAGTGTCTCGAATCATATAATATAAATGCATCATATGTTATTGGAAATTAATGTTAGTTGACAGCCAATTTCATTTATGTTATTATTAGTACGCGAGCCACATTTTGACTTATTGACCATTGGATTAATAAAATATATCGCGTATGCTTTTTTGCATACATAATGAAATTTGATAAGAAATAATCATGTTGTCACCTTATAAGGATATTATCAGACTCATCATTTTTTATATGAATATCAAGTTACATATGCAAAGAGTGTTGCTTAAATTTAAAAAATATTTAATTAATATTGTATTGAATTTCTTAATCTAATTAATGAACGTTTGAGTTCATTCCATTCCAAAAATACCTATTTTTGTCCCAATATATGCTCTTATCATCATTTACAAAAGTACTCAGCGTATACCTATTATTATATGTTGAATAAGTGTAGCAAAATGATATTGTTTATTAATGTACGTATGATTAAAATTTTCAGGGTGTTTCGAAGCCTTTCAATGAGGTTATCAAGGCAAACATTGGCGATTGTCATGCCATGGGACAAGTGCCTATCACATTCATCAGACAGGTAAGAGAATTTGTCATATAAAATCAATATTATTATTTTATCTCAACTCTATATCATATCGTGAATTATGATAATTATGCATAACAGAATTTTATACTTTAATATATCGGCAGAAAGATCTTAGCGAAGATTGAAACATATATTACATTTTAAAACTTCCGCACAATTGATAAGATGTTTTAATATTCCAGTTGTCTCAAAATGTTTTAATTGTATTTTTCTCATCTGTTTCTATAAAACAATTTCTACTTATATATTAGTTACGATGTATTTACAAGCTTATTGCTATGGAATTGTGCCAATATATTATATTTGCTTAAAGATCAATATCAGCCAATATTTATACTGGTTTATCTTGAACATGTTGAGTGTTCAATATGCTTTGATTGAGTTTCTTAATTTTTTAGATTGCAAATCCGATAAGAATTGATTGTAATATAATATATCGCTTTATAAATATTTAAATATTATGCTTGAAAATTATATTTTATTTGTGTAATTTATTGTCTTCTATTGACTTTAAAATATTTTATTATAATATTATTAACGTTCAATTTGAACTACAAAATATATATTTGCAATTGGTATGTTTATTTCCGAATATTATCTAATCTAGATAAAAAATATACACAGCGCGTATATTGAACAAACAGATATATGTTGAGGTCAAGTATATCCGTTCCTAAATAGGATCGTATAATGTTTGTGCTAATAAAATGTTCCGAGGCACAAAAAAATGTATATTTGATATCCTATAATAATTGTCTGTTTGGCAGTACTAATAGGTTAAATTGGTGTTGTTTTGCATTGACGTAGTTGTGAACTGTTTAACAATCTAGGTGGGTCAATTATTTCAACGAGAGTGAGCACACCGAGTCAAATCGTGACATGCTACTATTTGATCAACTGTACATTTGCCATATGAGTTCAACAGAAATAGACATAGCAACAAATTGAATTTTTATATGCTGATGGGATAGTTTGTGAACGTAGAATGCAGACGTCCTTGACAACTTGCTGCCCATCCAAATGAAACTCGCCGGTGTCTCTATTAATATTTTTTAATCATTATTTGAGCATCTATATTCATTCAATTGGAAGATACGAGTCTCATCAATAATGCCTCGGCTTTGATTGTCGAATAACAATTCAATTAGCTGGAATTCTTGACAAATCAATGTAACGCAATCTTAAATTCATCAGCCGGAACATTGTATTTTACAAAAGATATTGTCAAAGAGAACATTTTTTTAATTTCATTTATATTGAAATTACAGGTCCTAGCTCTCGTTGCTTACCCTCCATTGATGGATGATTCTCAATTTCCAGAAGATGTCAAAAAGAAGGCCAGAGATATCTTAGATGGATGCAGGTATATTTTATTGCACTTCAAATTTTATAATCATATTTATCAAAAAGTAAATAAATACAACTTCAATAGTGACAGCATTATAACGTCATTATCTTCATATAAATAATATTAAAATTAAGGTGACCAGATTTTAACATTGGTAAAGAGGGCAATATTGATGAAAAGGGGGGAAATATTTGTGTATTTTTAAAATATACGCAAGAATTTGTACTTCTCACGATTTGTTCACTGTAGAGATTTTTGCTGATACCTAAGATTTAATCTTTTAATTTATTAAAATGATAATTTTAAAATGTCGACTAATGTGATTAAAAATTTTTTGCACATTTTCCAAATTAAATATAATCCAATGAAAATCTTTAGCTATTAATACATACTCATGTTGCGAGAAAAAATGATAAAAACCATGACATAGTCACTAACTAAACTACAAATGTAATTAAATTCCAGTCATTTTGCATATCGATAATTTAATTTTATAATCTTTAACAGAGGCAGTTCTGTAGGATCATATACGGATTCTCCAGGGATTGAGGTGATCCGAAAGCATGTAGCTGAATATATTCAGACCCGCGATGGAGGTATCCCATGCGATTGGCAAAACGTCTTATTATCTGCCGGAGCGTCTGATGCCATTAAGAGCATCCTTAAAATGCTCATTTGTGACGTCGGTGGAAAGAAACCAGGTAAAAACTTGATTAACTGCGAAGACACGCGCTAAGCAGTTTTGGTACACCTATCCCTCGATTTACGCGGTAGATACGTTCCTAGAGAAAACGCGTAAATCGAAACCGCGTAAATCGAGACTTCAAATTCATACAAAAACGGAAGATAGGTTCCAGAAAATAAAAATCCGCGTAAATCGAGACTTCAATTTCATATAAAGTAGGGGGATAGGTTCCAGCAAAAACCGCGTAAAACGAGCACATTGTATATACAAATATATCTGCATAAAAAAACATTTTTTTTTAAAAATAGATTTAATAGCTCGACATAAATTTATAACATTTATAACTTGTCCCAATGCTTTTGTTGTATTTAAAATGCTGTTAAATGTTTCATTTCTTGCTGGAATTACATGATTACGTTCAACTATTTCTGGTCATACTGCTCTCCAACAAGCATTTAATGTTGACTTTTTAATTTCTAATTCTATATATTCCACACAATTTAAGATAATTTATTAAAAAATCGATTCGAAAAGTTCGATTTTTATTAAAAAAATATTTTTTTCTGACCGCGTAAAAGTGAAACCGCGTAAAATGGGTACCGCGTAAATCGAGGGATAGGTGTATTTTGTAATGACGGTTTTTTTAAAATATCATTTCAGGTGTACTTATTCCCATTCCTCAATATCCACTTTATTCCGCAACTCTTTCCGAATTCAATATGCAGCAAATCGGATACTATTTAGACGAGTCTAAGAATTGGGGCTTAAGCACTGCTGAACTTCAAAGATCCGTAGACGAAGCAAGAAAGACGTGTTATCCGAGAGCTTTGGTTATTATCAATCCAGGAAACCCAACTGGACAGGTATGCTTCATTTTTATGCACACATTATTTTCAAAAGACATAATAAAACATTATAAACTATTTTTTACAAAGTTGCTTATCATTTATAAATACAGAAACATTTTTTGATGAATGTGTTTATATACAGGTGCTTTCCCGAGAGAATATTGAAGAGATTATAAAGTTTGCTTATAAAGAAAAGCTCTTCCTTTTTGCTGATGAAGTATACCAGGATAATGTTTACGCCGAAGGATCAAAATTCTTTTCATTTAAAAAGGTATTCATTTTTTTAATTATCCTAATATTAAAATATTAAAAGTAACAAACTGAATGAATGTTAAAGTTAATAGTCATTTCATTACACTTGTTAATGTTATTTCAGGTACTGATGGAAATGGGCGCTCCGTATTCTGGAATGGAACTTGCCAGTTTTATGTCATGTTCAAAAGGATACATGGGAGAATGTGGTCTACGAGGTGGCTATTCTGAGGTTATAAATCTATGCCCCGAAGTGAAAGCTATGCTTTTGAAATCCTTATCAGCTATGCTTTGTCCGACTGTTTTGGGACAAACTGTAATGGATTGTGTTGTGAGTAATCAGTTTTTTTTTTAAATAACACTATTTGAATAGAAAAAATATCCATAGAAAGAAAAAACACTCGTATTTTAATGTCTGTGGGTGTGTAAATCTTTCATTTACACAAATTAAATAAATGATCGAGAAACGAAAGTGATAGACAATGATATCTAATAGAGATGCAAAGTGCTTTTATATTAAGAAAATATATTGTATCACATCTCAATAATAATATTTAATTCAATATTTAATTGTAGGATTTTTTGTTGAAGTAAATGTTAAAAAAATGACTCCAAATGAAGTAGAAAAAAGATTAAAGTGAAAAGAATCTTGCAAATGAATTTAGTGAGGGGATAAACCTAAATACTCTTCAGAACCATATGTCTAAAATCATTTAAATAAAAACTAAAACGACATAAACATCATATTAGATTGTCCCGTTAAGAATGTCGTTTTTTTCATACTTACTTTTTGACCATCGGTTGTGTCTCAGACATCCCTTTCACAACACGTATGTTTATAAAATAAGCTCCGAAGTGAGAGAAAAGTATAAGTGGATGACGATATCCTACGTGCTGAAATTTAATCAAATCCAACATAGACTTTACGAGAACTAACAGAAAAGCTTGGATTCTTCTGGAAAAGTATTTAAATATACTTGGAAAAAATAGGAAAGACCATAAAACAGGGGTTGTGGATACCGCACGACATTACTGATGAGATTAAGGTGGTGTGCGCGAGTATATGTCACGATTTAATCAATAAAGAGAAGAAACAACCCTTTTTACACTATTTTGTGACTGTAGATGAAAAGTGGTTGTTGTACTCAAATAAAACAGTAAAAATAGCTCATTTAAATTTATAGTGGGACTCCAAAGGGATGATCTACCATGAAGTCCTTCCATATGTTCAAACCATAACGAGGGAGATTTATTATTCATAATTAGAATGTTTAAAAGTGGTGTTAAGTACAAAGAAATCAAGTGTAGTCATTAGTTGCCAAATTCTTTAGCAACATGATAATGCGTGATCCCATAAATCAAAGATTACCGAAAACAAATTAAAGGATTTTAATTGGCAAACGATTTCGCATCCACCTTATTCTCGTAATTTTAAATTTAGATCAATGCAGCATCATTTATCGTGAAAAAAATCATAAACACATTGAAAAATAATTAAGATGAATAACGTGTTGAATTGGGAGTGTTTGACTTACTGTTATTTTTGTGATATTCGTTTTAGGCTAATCCGCCAAAACCAGGAGAGGAGTCGTATGAATTGTATGCCAAGGAAAAATCTGATGTTTTACAATCATTGAAAGTGCGGGCCAAGATGGTTTATGATGCTTTTAATTCATTCGAAGGATACAGTTGTAATCCAGTACAGGTAATTTATACTTAATTTTTAATAACACGGTAACAAACTATTTTTTTGGGGATTATTAATCTTTTGATTTTTTTTTAGGGTGCTATGTATGCTTTCCCTCAAATTAAATTGCCCCCTAAAGCTATTGAAGCCGCTAAGAAAGCTGGTCAATGTGGTGATACATTCTATGCTTTCCAGTTGTTGGAAAAAACTGGTATTCTTCAAACAATACTTATACTATTATACTCGCACTATTTCATGGATATGAAATTATTGTAAAATTGATTTTTTTTTTAGGTATCTGCATTGTACCGGGATCAGGTTTCGGTCAAAGAGATGGCACGTATCACTTCCGCACCACGATTTTGCCTCAACCAGAAAAACTTCAAGAAATGCTGAATAAATTCGGCGAATTCCATAAGGATTTTATTAAGGAATATAAATAAATGTCTGACATGCCCGCATTATTAAACACTATAGATAGATTGATATAGTATTTAAGAAGACGTTGCCTATAGGCTGATTTTTAAAATATGTTTAAGTTTTACATATACAAATAAAATTAATCGACGCAAATGATTTATCATTTAAGATGACGAAGGAAATACTTCATGATAAATCTATACGGCTCGGGATAGATGCGCGATAAATAAATTATCATTGAAAAATGATTTTGGACGGGTGATTTAATTATTTTAGAGCATGACATCATTATGTACATTCAGTATGTTTGTATGCGAGGACTGATTTTCTAGGCAGTTGAAACTCACACTTTTGATATGAAGTGTTTAAAACTCAAAAGATGCAGTGGAGCATTCATTATTTAGGTTAATTAACGATCTGGTGATAGAATAGTTTAAGTTTTTATTAAATTTGAAATATTTGTATGCATTTTATTTGTATAAAATAAAGACCAATCACAGTTGGACAAAAATGAGTCGGTTGATATTTACTTCGACGTGGTGTATATTCGAGCAGATTTTGTTGTTGAAATACTCATCTTTTACTTTGTTTCTGCGTTCAAACAGTCGGCAGCTGATTTTTCGCTTTTTGTATGGATAATTGTAACTCCACTGCTTTTTTTTGACTCCTGAAAATCGATTAGAGGGATTTTGACCACTGAATGCAGGTAAATATACTTCAAGGGCTGTGAATAATGTTTGTATTTTAAATGACATTTTATCTAAAACATAAATATTCATGATTTTTATACTATGAAATCAGGATATAAATTTATAGGCATAAAATTAGTTTTGTGCAGAGGATTGTTTTATTTGTATGTTTAAAGCCTTTTTGTTTCATATGATTCATTTCGTATTTTTATCACATTGCAAAATGATTCCATGCACTAAAATTTTAAATATATTGACGAGAAAAGACAGTACGGGAACACGTTTTTATGTATTCATCTGTAATTTTGTATGTTGTTTTTTTAATGAAACAAATCATTTAATCTGAGGGATCTTACAATCGCTTTAATGATGTACAGCAGCACTGATTATTTAAATCAACAATTAGAATTTGGATCGATTTCGAATCGATTTCGGTGCCTAGTTTTACGATGTGTGTATATAAATCAATTTTATTTAGCATTGTAGTGGACCATATGATATTTACGATTAGTAATGCTGGTAATCATATCATATTTCTTTGTTATGTTGTGATCACTGTTTTTATCCCAATTAATATATTCACAATTGAGTAAATAGTTTAGATTCACCACATTCAATGATATTTAAATTGTTTTCTCCTCGGCGTATTTACCTGTGAGATTAATACATTCCATTTGCAACTTATCAAGTATTATATCTACAATTAATTGGACTGTTCCAAATTTTTTATTCTAGAATATTTTTTTTTATTCCAATATCATATTATATTGTGTATGTTAAAATTTCAGATTATTTAATATAAAATATTTGTTATGTGTGATATGTCATGCTATGGCATCTTGTTTTGTGTATGTTGATTAACTTAAATAAACCAAGTAAAGACATATTTCGGTATTTGCTTATCCACCCATTTTTTTAAAAAATAATATATTTAACTCCACTTTATTAACACGGATAGCACCCAAATAGATTTTGAATATCCATGTGTGATTTTGTAGAAATGGATATATGGAAATCTACTCTCTGGATTTTCACCATAAGAACTCCTTACAATAACAGAAATATACGCTATCGACGATAATCATTTGATGCACATCGGTAATTATTTTAGATGTATTGTATAATTTAGTTTTAATGATAAAATATGTAGATTTAGTTCAACGGAGATGGAATGTTTCAATTATTTATGAAATGATTTCATACTTGTTAACCCTTTGAATAGTGAGCAAATTTAAAATCTTCATAGCCTTACATGCTATATTTGCTTGTTCACCACTTATCTGCACAAATACACATATCTGTCTTTCAAAATCAAATCAAAACCTCACAAAATTCCCGATTTCCCGACAAATTATTTATTTCTGTCGCTGCAGATGAATACTTATATACTATAATACTTTGATGTGATTCATAATTATCTTATGGAGGATCACAAAAATTCTGAACCTCGTATCTATTATATTTCATATCGATATTCCCATTATTAGAGTCGAGGTGTAGTAATTACATCACCGGTAGGGAAAGGTTAAAATAACAATTTGAAAAATATATATGTACTCTATATATGTATACATACATAGATAAGACATTTACTGCCCCTAGGCGTCGCCTAAGCTCGTCAATTAGTAGTTACGCCACTGTTTCCAAGCGTCTAGATTTCGGCGGGAATATCTCGATTTAGTAGTCTTCAACGTGCTGGTTAGGCGTAAGATTTCTGTTAGATAAAAAATTCAATCCCGATTTTTCGGGACTACGTTTACTAATCCCGGGATTCATGAGCACCTAAAACTGTCCGGGATCCCGGGACTGGATTCCCTAGTCAAATTGACAAAAACAAAGTGAAGATTAGCAAGTGCGAATATACAAGGGTTAGGTTAGGTTAGTTAGAAAGATATTTAGACAGTTGTCACCTGTAAGACATTATAGAAAGACGTTCGTAAAGTTAAACTTGCAAGTCGCTATAGAAATACGTAACAATGAGATGCTGGATTCGCTTTTCGGAGACTCAGCCTTCGGAGACGCACAAATCTGGTGGACGCAGCGACGAATGAGTTAAATAAATACTGTTGATAGCACAAAATATTCGTGCATCATTATTAGTCGATAAGTTTGGGTTATCGATCTATACAATCGGGTGATGTACGCAGGAAGTTCTCCGTCTCTGTCTCCCATGGACAGTTACCGAACTGTGCTACGTTTTATTCGTCTCCGTCTCTCTCCGAGCTCGATGTATAAGATTGCTCTTTCTGAATCTCTGTAATTCGCTCGCAAATATGCGATCATCCTACCATACAGGCTAAAGAAGAACAATAAATGCTAACCTTAAAGATTTGAGATGAATGATAAATTAATGCTATCCTTACTCTATTTCTAATAATAATAAATCAGAATTTAAATGGAATAACAAGTCAATTGCTTTATATCATGCAATAAATTAGAACCTTGTTTTTCTTCGACTTAAATCTAATAATACACTTTAAAAAAGGAAAGAAGCGATGCAATGAATTGTTTTTATTAGGAAGTGGAGATAAAAGTACGCAGACATTCCGAGAAAAGTCGACAGACGTGATCTGGAGAAAACTTTGGACATTTCAAAAGACTGTTAGTATATGAGTTTATCTCAGATTTCACGTTTTCATGGACCGAAAAATATGATGTTGTCCTGAAAGTTTAATGAAATTAAAAGTTTGCCCGTTTTTCGCTCAGTATTATGCAATTTTAAAGGCAACGCTCATGCTCATCAATTTCGCTGTTATTAACGTGCAGTCAAGTGAGCATATTAAACATAATATTTATTTTTTCGACCATGGACTAAATAATTCATATTTGAATGTAATGCAATATATTGCGGCTGAAGATAAAACTGCAGTAACGCGCCTGCATTCATACGATATGAATGCAATGTAAATGCGAATAATATAATATTTCGAGTCGAAATTAATGGCGAATTCTTCGTAGAAGCTAGTTCGAAGTTTCGATCTGGATTTAGTTGTCGATATCGTTACACGTGCCAAGGATAATACTTTTATCTGTTCGAGGATCCATAAGACTTGATCTGCAAGTAGTTCTCAAAGTAAAATAAATGGCGAGAAGAAAGAGCATCCCTTAGACTTACCACCTATCCTCGGAAAGAATCGGACTTGAATTTATTCCCTTACGCGAACAAAAATCTTTGAGGAGAATTTCATAATCAACGAAATGTGTTTTAAATGAATTATGTTTGTGTGAATGAAGTTTTTTTTTTTTTAAAAATATTATTCACACTTAATACAAGTATATGGTCAATCCGCAGTGAAAAAATAGTATCCGTCCAAGGCGCATTTGGCATCCGAAACTATGGCAGAAGGCCTTGAACGCCGAAAACGGTACCGGGGCTGGCCACTAAGTCCCTGTGGCCAAGAGGTCCAGAAAAACGACCTCTGATACGGCACAGAGGAAGCCTCTCTCTCGGCCGATATGCCCTAAACACGACCACGGAACGTGGTCAACGTCCATGACAAGGATCCCCGCACACACACAGTTCGAACTATCTTTTATTTTCATTCTTGCCAGGTATGCCGCAAAACGGCTGTGTCCCAGTCAAGATCTGGGAAGTTCAGTGATCGGGGTCAACCCATTTCAGCTTGTAGGCGAAATGAGACTGAGCCAAAGAAATTCCGCATGTAGCCACTGTGAGGCAACTCAGACCAACTGCGTTCCCAGTCGGCAATTGCCTATAAGGTTGCAATGAGATCCGTAAGAGTTCCATCTGCTTCCTCAGCTGATAGAGTGGAGTTACCAACATTAATCATTTTACGTGCTTTTTTAAGGTGCCTCACTGCCTTTATTTGCACTTTTAGGTCTAATGGCATTATCCCTGCAAGGACAGGGAGGCTGTCTCTAGCAGTTGTTCTGTACACTCCAGTGATTCTTAGTAGTGGCTGCCGTCGTGCAATAGTTTAGCCTTCGTATAGCCGTCTTATCTCTTCCACGATGTCCCAAAAGTCTTGGTCGCTTTGCAATTTTAATGTTTTCTCTGAATCTGCATCCCTCAGAGATGGTTACGCCCAGGCAGACGACGTTTTTATCGAAAACTATACGGTCTTCATCCAACCAAATGCGTGGACAATGCATGAGTTTGCCCTTGAACATAACCGCTTTTGATGTTGACGCTGCGAAAGTAAGTTTATTAGTCTCACTCCATGTCCAAAGTATCCTTAAAGCTGTATTTGTTCTTTCCTTCAGTTCTGATCTTGAATCCCCGCACGTTGTGAGAGTAAGGTCATCGGCATATGCTGTTAATAAGCGTTCATCGTTCCACGTCTTGCATAACAAATTGCGTATACAAACAATGTTTTTACTATGCTCATGTTATTCCGGCAAGTGTAAACAATAAGTAGACAAAGTTTTATCGCAAACAGATGAACGATATGGCAACGCATTAAATACAGATAAACAAACATTGATTTTTATATATTAGTCTATACCTATGTTACTCACGCAATCCTTAGCAATGAATGGACGAAGTTTTATCGCTATCTGATGAACAGTATGGCAGCGCATTACATACGAACAAACAAAGAAAAAAAATTATTTTTTATACATATTAGATTTATTCCAACTTTGAAAAAATTACATAATTTTATAGTTGGCTTTAGCAAATATAAATCAGTTTGGTACTATCTTAATAAGCAGTAAATAGTCTGGCAATATTTATAAGTGATTGTTTACTTTACTAATATATATAAATTTGAAAAAAAACCACTTAGATTTCAATCCCTACCCTCCTAAACCCAGCGGCGCTCAGTCACTAGACTGTCATAATGATAGTCCAGAAATACACCAGAACACAATTATTAAATGACCCTCAATTTATGCTGCCAGCTCTCAGTATATTGGCAATTAGCAGGATTAGTAGTCGCTCAAAAATAATATGCTATTTTCATTTTGAGTGTCAAGTTTACGCCGCATGCTTATAATATACACGCCCAGTAAAGACGAGTGTGAGCATACGGTCACGTGTTTTTGAACAGTATTAGAATAAGATATCAAAGTCAATGTATAGCAATACAACCACGTGTCAATGTAACATAGAATTGGAAAGCCTTGAACCGACATTTTGCGAAGGACACGAAAGTATGAAAACATTTCGCGTGTCCTTTGGCGATGTTCGCTAACGACTTCAAGTCGAGCAAATATTTTGATTCGAGCGAATGATTAGCAAGGAGCCGTCCGATGCTAATAGAGGCAGACGAGTCCCTTTTAAATTATAATAATTAATCAGGATAAGTAGGCGAAACCCTCTTAAATTCGTTTAAATTTCGGATATTCCGGGCGTTTTTGAAGAGCGTCTTCATCCGGCTCATAGCGTCCGCGCGAAGAACGTCGTCCAAATATATTACCGCCGAGACCCCCGAAGGGAACAGTTCCGTAAAAAGAAGAAAAAAATGCGAACATTTAAAGAAGATCAATGGATACATTCTATTTTAGACGTTTGAAGCAGAATATCTTTGCCGGGAGTGTTCCCATCCCCATAGGAAACCTGCAGCTGGGAATTGCATATTGTCTCAATTTGTTACCTAGTCTACTGCACACAGATATATCCGGGCTTTCCATCCTAATGGGATCGTGTTCATATGGTCCTGAAAGTCATGATTTATTACGGGAGTAATGTGTGGATCCGGGCTCTTTGCGGATATAAAGGAATACTTATTAGTTAAATGCACAAAGCGGGATAACAGCGCATCCTTTAAAAAATCGTATCCATTATTTTGGAACGATTTTCGTTTTATTCGATAATTAATCATCTTAATATCGCCATTGGGTTACGCATGATTGAATTTAAGTATACACTAAATTATACGAATCAAAATGAAGAAGAATTAAAACATTTAAAAAGCATTCTGATGGTTTATATTACATTGGCGGGAAAGTTCTGTCGTATTTTTTAATGAAACAACTATAATAATTTTTATGAGTTTTATTTTTAGTTAATCAATAATATATTGTCCATTATTATCAACCACTCTTTGCCATCTCTCGGGCAACCTATCGATCCCCCTACCATAGAAATTTTCATCCTTGGAGTCAAAATAGTTATCAACTGCTTTGGAGACAGCTTCAAAGGAAATGAATTTTTTTCCTGTCAGATAATTCTGAAGAGATCGAAATAGATAATAATCTGACGGAGCAATGTCAGGAGAATACGTTGGGTGACTAAGAATTTCCCATCCAAATTCATTTAATTTTTTTTGAGTCATCAATGCAGTGTGTGGTCTAGCGTTATCCTGATGGAAGACAATTCCTTTTCTATTGGCCAAAATCGGTCGTTTTTCTTTGATAGCCGCATTCAATTTTTCAAGCTGATTACAGTAGACACTCGAATTGATGGTTTGCCCCTGTTTGAGTAGCTCGTAGTAAATCGGACCTCTTCTATCCCACCATAAACAAAGCATAACTTTTCTTTGACGAAGATCTGGTTTTGGAGTAGTTTTGGCGGATGTTCCAGGTTTGCAATAAACTTTTTTCCTCTTAACATTTTCGTAGAGTATCCACTTTTCATCTTCTGTAATGATTTTGTCTAAAAACGGTTCCACACTGTTTCTAATAAGAAGAGACGAACAGATTCTCATACGATCTCATAGGTTTTTTCGGTCAAATCGTGTGGAACCCAAATACTCTGCTTCAAGATAAATCCAAGTTGTTTTATGTGGTCTTCAACAATAGAATGATGAACACTGAACTCCTTTGATATTCTCTAGTAGTCAGATGTGTGTTAGTCTCCAGCATTGACCGCAAAATTCCATTATCGATCTTGGATGGCCTTCCAGATCGAAGATCTTCTTTGAGCGTGAAATCCCCGGAACGAAATTTGGCAAACCATCTTTGATAGGTTCGAATATTAACCACTTCACTTCCAAACGTGTCACAAATGTTTTTACATGCAATCGATGCGTTGCTTCCTCTCTGGAACTTGTACAAAATACAATGTCGTAAATGCACTTTATCCACTGCCATCTTGATGGGTCTGTACTTCTCAAGTAATTGACGAAAAAAATTGAAATTGGTTCCGTTATATCCCACAAGCCATGCGCTAAACAATAAGACCCTATATGACTCATTTTACCTGTTCGTTTTTCTCTTACAGTCAAAAACACTTCAAACGCAGTAAATGCGACAGAACTTTCCCGCCAATGTAATATTAAATCATCTGACAAATCTTGTATGTAAAAAAAAAAATAATTTGACATTTAGATGAATAATCAGTATAAATATGGTCATTAATGCCCGGTTCATATGAGGACAGTTTTTAAGCTAGTAGAGCAAGCTAGTGCCAACAAATCAGCAAGCTGGCAACTTTAGTTTTGAACAAACAGACTTCGTTTTTAAACCATTTTTTATCTCAAAAATGCAACTACAGATATCAGCACTTGCTCTACTAGCTTGAAACTAGCCTCGTGTGAACCGGACATAAATAATTAGTGTATTATCAAAGCATAATACGGAGAAAATGATTACATTTATTGTCAGGGTGTAATTAATTGAAAAAAGGCATTCTCTGGCACAAATTAGTTCTTTCTGAAAAAATATTTTTTTTGTCAAAATTTACTTTAAAAACGAATTTTATAACACAGATTATTTCTGAAAATGTATTAGGTAGACTAAGTTGGCTCTGAAAATAAATTTTCTTATAATTTATTTTATTAACACTATCATGGCCGCATCAAATTATCAAAAACTTACGCTTACGCAGAATACCGACCCAGCGAAAGTTGCACCCGTTTTTTTATTTTACTTGACCATTCTACTTTACACAAATCAACGCTGATTGACAATATCCATTTTTATAATACATATATACGTTGTTTAATCCATCTTTTCTTCGTTGTCGTTTAAACATTGGGCCGACTTAGTCGGCATAAGTCCGCAATAAATAAAGTCAACACTATTTTAGACCGATTGTAAAATTTAAACAACCCATCCGATCAATCATCTTTGTGCAACTTCGCTTTGTAATCTTCTGTAGACATGTTCGGATTTGGCGTCCGATCGTGAATCACTCATTCGTAATGTCAGCGGTCCGAAAAACGGACCGGATGGACACACAGGCCTTGTGGCCACTCCGTCCCTTTTTTTTAAGGGATTTTTGCAGCATTTTCTGGGATAAATGCTTATCTGGAGCCTTTTTTGTTCTGTACGATCATGGGAACCCTCTCAGAGTTCGAATCATGATCGAACGAAATTATTTTGGCAGAGCTGTGTTACAATCAATCAGAGCAAATAGATATCTTTATACCGCATGATCGATGAAATATTTATTTGATGCATTGTCTTTGAATAATCAGATATTTTTTTCTAAATCAAACTAAAATTAGATAAATGTTAAATTTTACAATAGCCAAATTACGATTCATCCGTGATAAAAAGTCGCTTTTAATTGATGCTAAATATTTATACGATTTTTATGAATGTGCCATGAAAAATATATTCAACTCCCGTAATCGGATCCTTTAAAAGCCTGTCGATTTTATCGTCAAATAAAACCGGGATGCAATAGAAGATGACATATTGAATTTATATCGGATCGTCGTATTGTGATATTCAAACTCAGGGGCGGTTTCGCTCTATCATAATCAATCATTTTTTAAATGACTTTCCGGACGTCAGACCTTCGGCTCGCGGGCTTCCAGAACTCGCCCCATCCCCCAGCCGAAGATTATTTTCAGACAAATACTTCGGCCGAAGATGATGGGAAATGAATGATGAAATTTCGAGCAAAATATTTGCAGTCAGGCTGGCGGGAAAGGTGAAAAGTTTTGGAGATGCGTGATGGGTTAAGTGTTTGCGTAACTCAATAAAAACATATTTTCAATATATCTTTGGGCTTTTGTTAGCAAATGTTTGTATATTCCGGGACGAAATAAACCGTAACAAAAAGGGGGAAAAAAGGCGAATGTAATGGTGGCATTCGATAACTCGGGCTCCTTTGAATTCCTCGCTCTCGACGTATGCCTAATCGGGAACGATTGTTTGTATAGGGACGTGGAAAGATTGAACGTATTCTGGAGTACGGAAAATTGTTTTTATCGACCTACTGTACTGGTGAGTTCGGGAATGAGTTTAGAATTAACCGACTCCAGAGTAATCTTCCGCTTTATCTGAATCACAAATCACATTAGCTGCGCGCTGGTTGATACAGGGAATATCAATTGAAACATATTGATGGATAAAAAAATAATTGAAGCATTTAAATGCACAAAAATCATACGAAAAAGCTATAGTGGAGAGGATATTGAATCTAACAACTCAAGAATTGAGTGAGTTAGCTGTAAACTTTGGCTGAGAGAAAAAGTGGTTCATCAGGAAGTCTCGCAATTCGAGTCTCACTTACGAAGGTTGCAGATATATAAGATATCTTAAACAGATTAGTAGATCCATGAGGGTTATTTACCCCTGTTAAAAATTGTTAAATAGTTTGATATAGCAAAAAAAGAAATGGATCAAGGATTGATGAAGATCTTTATGAAATGATAATGCATGGACGATCATCAACTACATGGTGATATGACCAATTAATGAGATGGACAAATATTAGCCCTTAAATGGCCCTCATAACGCATAATGACGATGCGACATTATTTAAACAATATTTGATGTTTTCCTAGGGCATAACTATTCAAAGGTTAAATAAATAAGCAAAGGTCATCCTCCCCAAATGCGTCCCTCCCTTTGAGAGCCACTAGGTTATGATATTCTGAGGGCCGTAATTCACTCCCCCCCGGCGGTGTCAGCACGAACTCTAACGATTTTTCGGGTCGTTAGAGCCGCTAACGAGAATGAGCCGCGCCACTCGCAGAATACTTTATCACTGAAGTAAGTCGCTGCTTGGGAAAACAATATGGGACCACCTGCCCTCCGAACCTCCAATTTGACAGCATCGCCTTAGGGGTACCTAGATGGCTTCATATGCTCCATCGCGAGCCAGCCAAATCAAATCAGGGGAATATTACAACCAATGCTCCTGTTGCCTCCCCCGGAATGCTTTGACAGCCACAGATTTGCTGTATTACATTTTTTTTGTTTCGCCAAAATATTTGACAAAACTGGGTCACCAATTTTTGCACCCCATTCGAGATCAAATAAAAATCCACCCCCCCTCCTAATAAAATTTCACTCGAGGTATGTTAATTAAATTTGTCAGCTCGAAATTCCTCCCTCTAGAGCGTGAAAATATTAATTAATTAGGAGAGTGATTCATCTTGTAAAATGATGGCTTTAATACCTAAAATCGTGGTTGATTGATAACGGGGTCAATTTATCGCCTTTGAGCTTCATCAAATTATGTTTTTTTAACATGTTTATTGATTCATTTAAGCCCCCCATTGTATATTTATATTAAAAACTCATATATTTGATATGAATTCTAAGAAAATTGAAGCGATTTTATATTGCAATGGATTACATTGGGGATGATGTATATTGAAGATAAATCTATTTGGTGTATTAAAATCATACAGGCAAATAATATATTTGAATTATTTTTTTGAAAATTTTTTTGGGGGTTAGGGGGATCTTTTGCAATATTTCACACATAGGCCCAATGTCCTAAGTGACCAAACTGGTAACTCTTCAGGTTTAACGATTTATCGAATGATTTGTATAACATGTAGCATTGCATAAAATATTGATTTTTTTTAGATAAAAAATATTAACAGTTACGACCACAGATTAAAAATTTATGATGACTTAAAGGTGAAATTTTGGATATTTTTTTAAATTTTGAAAAAAAAAAATATCTGTTTCGACAACTCCAAAACTTAGAATATAGGGTCTATGTATGAAAGGGCAATTCTAAACATTTTTCTCTTGATCTTTTCACACAAAACCACTATTACGTTGGAATTACATTGAAAATTCTGCATTGATTTTTAAATAGAAATAGCGTGCGTGTTCATGAACTTCTTTAATACTGTAGATTAATTATGACATATACTTGTATAATACAATTTTAAAAGAAACATCAAAATAAAATATCATCTCTATGAATTGGAAAGCTTTGAGAGACCGTCGTTTATTGCTAGCACTTTGAGTTTAAATGAGGCAATGATTATATAAGATGATGAAAACAAGATAAAATCCACATTTGTGAAGCATTCCAGAAGTGATGAAAACTTTCAAGCGATCTAAATCTTATAAACACCGTCCGCATAGATCTGTGCATTTCATCACTTAAACTTTATACGCAAAAAAACTTGCATAACAAATCTTGCAGTTTATATTTTTCTGTTCAAATGTCTTTCTTAAGAGGGTCCCTTTTTATCATCCATTATTCTTATGTATTATCATTAGTCGACTTTTGCACACACATTCACCATTTATCAAGCTTTTTTAATCAAAGTTTTGCTGTAGAAGTTGGTGTTTACACTCTGACTAAAGCAAATAAGCAAAAAGTGGGATAATTTACAGCAAGTGTCTCGAATCATATAAGATAAATGCATTTGTTGTTAAATATATCATTTGTGATTAAAACTTAATGTTTACTGAAGATAAAGCATACGCTTTTATAATATAAAAATTGGCTTTTTAAGGAGTTATGATATTTTAGAAAACCCATTTTTTTTCCAAATTTTGAACAATTGTAATTGTATATTAACTTTGTAACTCGTATAATATGATACAAACTCTTTGTGCGAGAGCCAAGCAAACGTCAATTGAGTGATCCTGAAATTGAAGAACACATTTCTGTAGGGATATCTTAACAATGGACATTCAAGGGGACGAATTAACCCTAAGGACTTTCCATTTTTATGTTTTATTTTTAAAATATCATTTTGTTCAGCAGTTACGTAAAAGGCTTTCACCTAAGGGCGTTGACGTAATAGGGACATTAGCGTCCTAGTTTTTTTTGTTGGAGTAAAAAATAACACTAGTGCGTGCGTCTAGGGACACATTACGTGACGCTGCTTATGCCTAAGGGCGCGTGATGTTTAAATCCGTTTTTGTTCATATAAAAAACGTAGAATCATGACCCCGGATACGATTTTTCTTTACAGGCGCACCGTTTAGCCGTACAAAGTTTGCTCCGTAGTATAAATTAGTTCCGCCATTGAGGGCCCTAAAAATACAGCCTTCTTTGTGCGGCCTTTCGAGGAATTGCTGATCGTCTCGGTTTCCATTCACAACGGTTTAATTCGACCCGCTTATATTTTATTCAATCATCACGGCGGCCAAAGACTGCATTGCATATTTTATTGGCTTATAATGAAGGCTTTAATGTGCTGGGATATTTGCATACGTTCGGAGCGTTTTATTCAAATATTGTACGGAAATTGATGAAAAAGTGTAGATCGCGGAAAATGTTTTCATTTTTAATTATCAATCAATTTTCGCAGCGAATTCGAGCGCCTACGCTTTTCCCGGAAATCAAACATGAACGCAGGGGAGGAATGGGAAATCCTTTTTCACGTTTTTCTATTTCCTTCCTTCGGCTCACTCTTTCAAATATAAAGCTCTTAATACCGTCGGCTCTCTCTCGTTATCTTTCATTTCCTTCCAGCAGGAGCCACCGCAAGGTTCACTGGACGATCTAGGCTAATGCCAAATATTAAAGATTGCATTACATAATAAATATACGTATCGCGCTCAAATCACACGGCATAACAAATTTCAACAAATTTATCAATACAAAGCGATCTATTTTCAGCCTCCATATCGTTATGTAATCATAAATGGCTCATTTATTGCGAAATAAACCGTGATTTAGAGCAATTAACGTGAGATTAGCGTTTAAGCTCGGATCAACATCGTTCACTGCGCCTAATAGAAAGAATAACGCAACCGCTACAGCACGATAAAAACATCCGCATGCCTCAATATAAATTGAAATATTATTACAACCAACATAAAAAGGTGTTGTTATGACAGCTGTCAAAAAATGTACATTACACTCTTAATTGAAAATAATTAATTGGAAAATATTAATATTCCATTAATTTGTAATGAACGTCGACATATCAGTTGATTTCATCCCCCACAGAAATATTTTCATAAATGACATTCTCATAAAGCCATGTTCTAAATTTATATTTTATTAATATGATGGATGTTCAAACGTTTAAATTTACAGATTTACACGTATACATATGTCCGTAAATATAGACAATTTTATGATTTGCTATTGAAACAATCGGAGTCGAAATGCTTATCATATTTATGGTCATTCAACATGTAGATGCTCTTTTTATGCAATAAATGGGATAAAAGCATGATTCATATAATCTTATATATATACACTTGCTGAAAATCGCACAAAAAAGCTATGATTTACATAGAAAAAGTGAAGATGCGTTCCATGGATTTTAAAAACCGCATAACTTTGAAACAACTATATAAAATATATTCAAAGTCGCATAAAAAAGTTAAGTAAAAAACAGAAAAACAATAAGTCAATCAAAAAATAACATTTAAAGGACGTCTTGTATTATTGGTAAAATTTTAAGGATGTCTGACATCTGGCATCTCAAATTCCAGACATCCACTAGAGAAATACTAATTCATTAATTTTGACAGTTTTGATGAAAAAAGTAGTTTTTCCCAAATTATATAATTTTTTTTAAAATCGCTTAGTGTTGATGATTTATTTTCTATTTTATCCAAAATATCTCGATGCGAACTCTTTATGAAATAAATAAATAGAAAATCGCTTTGAGAAAAACCGCATAACTTCGAAATCGCACAAAAAAAGTTGCACATAAAGGTTTGAGTGTATTTAAATTAATACTGATTTGATATTCAGATAGAAATATTATAGAATAGACAATGTTATGGTCTAACAATAAAAATGTTTTCCGTATCCATATCATCACACTTGTTTGCAAAAGATTGGTTTATTGTCTAAACATAATCAAGATAACATTTTTATAGGTTTTTATCTATTTATTTTTAACAGCAAAACTCATATTAGGCATTTAAATCATGGTAAAAAAAGAAATCAATTAAGAAGACGTAATCAAACATTTTAAAAAAGACATCTAAGAATTATTTGTAGAAAATTTGTAGAAAATGGGTCATATTTTAACCAAAATAATGTACGTCCTTATATCACAAAAGCAACGAGGATCAATGCACTGAAAATTTCTAAACGATTTTCCTACTAATTTACAAAATTACTGATATAAATATTGAGAGTCCAATATGCTAATATTAAAGATTTACTTATCGGCATCCCGAAGGTTATTAAAACTTGTTTTATTTATATTTATTTGCTTGGTTATTTTAAAAATAAATATTATCTATGATATCATTGTAGAAGAAGATATTTCCGCTTAAAAAGCTTTCCCTAGAAGCATTCATCAGCATTCCCTAGAAAACTGGGCTTATTTTTAATAAGGTCAGTCTTAAAAATGGCGCTGATGTAAGCTTGATGACAAATTTAAAAGCTTTCCAGAAATTCATGAACTAAACGAAATAAAACAATTAATATTTTGGCTTCTGCGTTCAAGTATTTGAATCAATTTCTTCAAGACTATTTTTATTTAATAGAAGATATTTGAATAAAATTTTGTAAAAAATTATCTTAAGGCATACACGTAAGCTTAGAATAGTAAAAAATCGCATCAATTGGGAGATAAGATTTTAATGAACCTAATTATTGCTTGTAATTCGACACTTATGCCCGGATTACACGAGCGTGGTGTGTTATTATTTTCGGCATTATTTTCTAATGACACTTAAAGAAATTTGGAGCTTTTCAGAGAAATTGCAGATTACTAATATTTTAATATTTTACTCATTCAACTCTCTTTCTGATCGAACCGTATTTCGATCCAAATTGGCTTGAAATAGGCAAAGATCAAATTTTTTGATTAATCACCGCTCACATTAATACATCTAAATTATAAACGTATTATTTAAAAATCGCTTAAAAACCGGAGCAGATTTATATTACCATCCAATATAAAAGCCGCTTGCTCATCTTGTCACAGAGTTCCCAAACTATTTTTCAATTTGCGGAATAAAAGCTTAAAGAGACGCGGTACATTTCGAAGCGTGTACATTTTTGAAATTCGTGGTTCTATGTAGATAAAATATTTATTTTCCCCAATCGAATGTTTTCGCTCTCGCTCGGATTTCATCCTGGAATTCTTCCCATCCGACATTGAAGCTTTATCAAGAATGGATTACGGCTCCAGAGAGACTAGTGACACTGATAGTATGTTTACCCAGTGTGGCCACATTAAGCTTTATTAGACCAACGTAAAAGCTCTTGACTAAGATTGAAGCGTATTGTTTTGGTCTGTTGTCCTCTGTGCCTTGAAATCGTACCAACGATTGATTTATCCGAAGCAGAAGAATCAATTCTGATGATTAAAAAGCAATCGCAGAAATAAAAACAGGATTCATCGATTTTTTTACGTAGGGGAAGAAGCAATTTTTTCCATCGCTATTTAGCTCCAAAGGTCGGCCATAATTAATGCGCCTACATATTTTAATAACGAACCGTTGAGCTTTTATGCAATTCATAAGCGAACGTGTTATTTATTCAAAAGCTCGTGATGGTGCGATTTCCATATGAATATCTCGGCTAATGAATAAAAATTGCAATCAGGGAATTCGTTTTTTGACGCTTTTCAATTTGGAATCATGTGTGCTTATCGCTCAAAGCTTGATTAAAAATATTTTTATGCATTATATGTTCGACTTACTTAGTAGTAACTGATTATTATCAGTATGTTGCCAATGTTGGCTTATTGACCTGTAATAAATGAAATTATATATCTTACCCCCTATTAATATTTTTCATTTTGTGGATCATAAATTGAACGTATTTGTCTTTTATTATTATAATTGAGAATTCAACAAACTATCATCTGGCTAGTGCAGTGTGATATTCTATTATTTGATATCGAATCATAAGTGAATTCGAGCTTAGTCTCGCTAGTTCAAGCACGTGGGTGACGTTTTTGACAATATCTGGGTGAGCCGAAGTGGGAGCTTCTAGAACGACGTAACACCTCACTGTCAAGTGTTATAGTTGCAAATAATTGGTGATCGTAATATTAATCGTTGGAAGATATTCATCATTTAAGATCTAATAAATTGGAATAAATCTGTGTTTAAATTTAAATGCAATGGCTCAGGCTATAATTTTCTAAAGAGCGTTTGTGCATAGTTGGGACAATTTGAAATATTTGTTCAATTTTCATCCGTTATTTCAAGGATAAAGTGTGCGGATGAAAACGATAAAAAGGGAAAGCATACCTCCGAGGAAAAGATTCGCCAAATCTTTGCATAACGTTTGTTTTCGGCGATAAACCGGTTTTTTTTTCACACAACTCGGTAAGATGGCTTTGTGCGATTTAGCGTCATGGTTATTCTCAACAGCATTCGGTGTAATAAGTTTCGGCTTACACCTGTCCCCGTCCTTTCATTGTAATAAATCACTAAGTTAAATACCGCTTTGCAGTCTATTGCCACGAGCACGCGAGTAAACAGGGGAGAGCTTTCGACAAAGTTGAAAGTCAAAGCCCCGGAGGTGGCCACTGGGGCAAGTCTCGCGGGTCTTTCGCAACCACCCGGACCCACCCCCTATGTCCTCATGTTCAGATGTTGGGGTTAACATGCAAGCGAAACATGGCTTCCGACCACCCTTCGTTACCTGCCCCGTATCTTCTCAGATACGAGCCCAGACCGAGAGCATTGATTTTGTCGTTGCACACCGGCAAGACTCGCAGTGTAAATAACACTCGTGAATTACATCTATTTTGCATCAAAATATATAAACGCGATAAATGATATCACCCTTTAAATTACGGTTAATATTATATGCATGTAGAGGTCGTAAAGAATTGAAGATTTGTTACCCGAGTTGTATCCACTAACAATGTCTTTAAGACGAGGGAGAAGGAAATTTTAAATATTCAACATAATAAGAAGAGATTTTCAAAGCTTCTTTGTTATGGAGCGGAAAGTAGCGAGTTGCTTTCAAGAGAAACCAGCTAAAAGTCAAACATAAGAAGTAATAATGAATGAGCGAAGAGCATGGCGGAGGTGGAGTAATTTAGGAAATAATGGCCTAAAATAACATTATTAAGATCAGTGGTAGGAAAACTTTTATATAACTAGATGCACCTTAAAAAATGTTAAATATTTTATTACTTATCCATCTGAACGCAAAACAGCCAAGACATTAAATTCTTAACGTAGAAAGACATTTTTCAGAGAACCTATAGAAGAACTGCTGCTCAATCCAAATACTTGTTATTACATACGAACTTGTGATGTTTCAATTAAGAAAAGTTTTTCATAGCTTAAAAATATCAAAAAACGTTTACTGCAAAGTATTTTAATCTTATTAGAACAACATCAACAATGTATAAAAGTCAAATTTCATAGCTCAAAGATTTCACATTTTTTCCTTGCTATAAGACTAAATTCATTATATTATAGTTTATTTCTAAATAGTCTTAAGTGTATTTTTGTACAAATTTGTCTTACGTAACTATTTCAATAAGTGATCAATTTGAGCAGATAAACATACTGCAGCAGTTTAATTTAGTGGAATTATGAGCATTCTCCCTTTGAAAGACGTGTGCTGAGAGCTTACTGATATCAAAAAGAAGCAGAATCGGGGTTACAGCTCTTTTTCCTGGCAGATGATAAAGCCTAGAACCTAAAGCCTCCCATAAAGAAGGAAAAATATGGAACAACATCTTTAGAAGAGTAAATTTGATTGAGGCTGGTAACTAAGAGAAACCAAGTTTCCTTCACCATTATCATGATAACCTTTTTTTCCTCTGTGGGAGGGGATTCTTACATAAGATACTCTGGAATTAATGAGCACCAGGGTTACCCCGGACTTACTGGCTAAACCCCTACTTTGTCCATCTCTGTCCCCCTGGTATTGTTTATCATATTGCTTTAGGAGAACAGGTGGTCTGGCTATAGGTATAACAGACGGCAGACAGCGACTAACTGGATTGGGGGATCATTATTGTGCGATCCCATTTCCTGCGATGCTGTATGGTCTGTTCCGGGTTACCCCGGACTAGCCACACAGAAAGGGTCTTCCACTGAACTTTTCACGTTGAGGATAGTGATGAGTCTTTGACACAGTCTCCACCAACTACTGTAATTGGCTGTTCCACACACTCCTTTTTGGGTGCGCAGTACAGGGTGACACCAAACTCATGTTAGCTGGGATACCCCAGCAGCGTGTGATGACCAAACCCACGAGGTTACTTTTGCATACCTCTACTCCACATCATTACCCCAGGGCTCAACCGTTGCCCATGGACGTAGGGTTGGTCCTTCCCCTGCGGCTTTATGGGTGAGCATCGTGGAGTCCAACACCCACCCGAAATTTTGAGATCAGCTATCCCGTGCTGCATGTCATCGACCTCTGCTTAGCAGTCCGTTTCAAATAGGTTCCAGTATAGCCATGCCTTTTCAGAACTTGTTTAAGTCGGAAGGTTGTTTCTCCTTGTTTTCGGGTCCTCTACCGACTTATGACCAGTATAAGTTAATGGGTCCTTTACCAGACTGATCCTTTCTTTGTTGCCGGATTTCCCTCAGTATCTGCTCGTGCTTTGCTCGATTCTTAGGACCGTCGAAGTCCAAGGCCCTCTTCTTTGCCTGAAGGTCCACCAGGAGGATTTCACCGATTACGAGGACCGCGTCTTCTGATACTGTTATGTATGCTGCGATGACTCAGAGCGCCTCCTGCTGTTGGACTCTCGCCAGTTACTTCCTGTTGCTCTCATATTTTAGCGACTTATGACATATCGGGGCTCCGTACAGAAGAATTGAGTGTGTAACTTCGTTAATAGATCTTCTTCTACACGGCTTCCAATGTTGGGCATGAGTTGTCCAAGTTCGCTGGCTGCCTTCTGCGCAGCTAAAGCTAACCTTGACTACACTCGAGAAAGGGGACCCACAGCTCGACATCGAAGTCTCGCAGTTGGAGTCTCTCTCTCTAAACACTGTGAATAAACATCTTGTAAGCAAATTATAATTTTTATATCATGCCCCTGCTCTTTTACGTTACAATTACAATATGTCGAAAAGTATCATTTACAAAAATAGAAAAAATAATGCTCGACATCAATATAAGCATTAAAATGTCATTCTTTGACTGTTGTAAAAGTTGGTTAGGTCTCTCAGGACATTTAAAGTTGATTGACAAAATATTAAAAAAATCAATGTTAAGAGAAATTTGATCTACATTTAGACTATTTAAGATATCATAGTTTTTTTTGTAAAAATGATGATTGTCAAGTAATATAGATATAGGTAATGCATACCTTAGTTCCCGATTATAAATGAACTTCCCTAGCTAAAATAAAAGAATTAGATTTGATTGGAAAAGAGAAAATATATTATTTCAATTATCAGTAAAGATTTATCTCGTATGGTTGAACAAAAATTCCATTGCTGGAATCTGTTGGGAAATGGAATAACTTATCCAATATGAGCTGTTACCAGATAGCTAAACCTAAGGGGCTTTTTTATCAGCAAAAATATCGACGGAAGTAACCATTGAAGAAAAAGGTCATCATTGACCATAAGATAATGTATCATTTTTCATGATAAACGATACCAGATATCACTGAGGCAGTTTAAATGGATCTATTCGCCATGTTATCCTAATTTAACATCGTTACATTATCGTATTTTACAATGATCCAAAGGGAGCTTATTATATTATTTAGTATAAAAATAAGACGTTTGACTAATTGTCGTTTTTTACTTTTTTGGGGGGTAAATTGATGGACACTATGCCGGAATACATTATAAAAACATTGCTAAAAATATGATAATATTTGGCTTTGTTTAATATGATTTTAAACAACTCTATTAAAAAACACAGCGACTGAAGACATTTGCTCTCATTCTTGTGTAAATATGGAAAGAGATCGTGTATACGCCCTGCGTGTAATTCTCTCATTACGCTAACTAACCCCATAAAGCTCTGTAACAACAAAGAACGACTACATTCTCCAAACCAAATAGACTTCATAAAAGATCACAAAATCAAATATGCATTTCAAATTTTCATGCAAGATTCCTTCTTGGAAGAAAATGTGTATTATGCTAATTTTTTGGCTTAAATTTGTGCTCGCTGAATATATTATCATTGAATTCATTGCGACGTCGTGACATAAGCAACTCTTTACATAATCAGATTTATTTAATATCCGTTCAAATTGTATTTTTGTGGGTCACTGAATCGATTTTGCATATATCTATATAAGATTTTAACACGCAAATAAAAATATTCTATAGTAAAATATGTATTTTATTTGTAATGTTTTCTCAAGTTGTGTGACATATAGAGTCGTCTTGCTGGACATAGACATCAGACACATCAATATGATTCAATTATGGGCATAAACAGTCACTCAACATTGTTTAGTATCGTTTAGTATTCACAATAAATAGGTTCGATAATTTCATTTGCTCAAAATGCACATCAAACGGTATTTTTTTGGGGGTATATATCTTTCCTGAATAATACGAGAATTTTCATCCAAGATGACCGCGTCTTTGGAACGTATCATCCGTGCAAAAAGAGGATCGGGTGTATTTGTAATAAATACTTGTGATGATGTTTTCTTAGAAATATGTAGTGTATTTGATTCTTATCTAATTGTGTGAAATTTATGATAATATTCGATGTTTATATGGAACACTTCTACGATGTCAGATTTTAAGGGGTTGTATTAAAATAAGCCGACTGTTTTCTTTGGAGATTAAATTCTGAATTTTTCAGGTGCTTAAATTAAAAGCAAATAATAAATAAAAAACGAAAATAATGAGTCGAGCTGTAGACCCAAGATAAACACGACTTGACACAAAGGAGAGGCGAAGTATTTTTCATAGAATTCCAGCTCTTGAGAGGCACGTAACCTTTTGATTTTCTCGGGGGAAAGCGAAATCAGGAAAAGAAGTTAGAGGAATGACAATGACATCTCTAGTTCTTCGAAAGCTTTTATAGTTACGGAGATCAACCTTTGGGAATCATAAGTATTTATACCCTGTTGTCTAATGTGGAACAAAAGATAAGACGAATGTGTGTACCCATACGAAGGCGCCCCTAAAAAGGGGGACCTTTATTTGGTAACGTGTTTTTTCAACCCTCCAAAGAATACTGATAAAATATTTTACAAGAGGGGTTTTCGCTTTGATATTGGCGGTATTTTATGAAATTAAATTCTTTCGGCAAAACGACGGCCTTGAATGCGTCAACAATTTAAATAATAAATAAATATTATTAAAGCATCATAGTGTCATATCCATAGATTTTTTTAAATGAAGATAAAGAATTTTCACACGGTGATCTTCCACATATGTTTGTAACGTGGAGCGGGTGTAGTTTTGGACTGCTATCTGCTCCCACGCGGGTTTGTTTTGTTATCGAGTCGTGATGTAGCCGTTTTGAGTGAAAAGTAGAGGCAAGAAAATCCACGAACACATGATGCTGTTCAATTTTATGAATTATCTCAGAATCTATTTTTTCAGAACTAGAAAATTAGGTCAAAGCTGGATCAAGACAATCAATCACAAATTTGTC
Source organism: Stenopsyche tienmushanensis (assembly GCA_008973525.1). NCBI lineage: Eukaryota > Metazoa > Arthropoda > Insecta > Trichoptera > Stenopsychidae > Stenopsyche > Stenopsyche tienmushanensis. Next base: position 1,115,573 of record WACJ01000025.1, read on the forward strand.
CACAGGGAATTTTTTCCCCACGGTGTGAATTTTAATTCAAACTTCTATGATAAGACTCCAAGAACTATCCCATTATATCAATAATAGGCCATAAATGCTTATCGTAAGTATATCATTTTTTTCCTCCCAAAAAACTATCACTGTATGGTATAACACATTCAAATTTTATACAATAATATTTATACATTGGAAGGAAATTAAGATAATGCAAAATATGGCCAACCCTTATGGGATATTGTTTATGGCATTGCGGCTAGGCCCTGTTAGCCAAAAACGACTTGTCCCGTATTGGGGTTAGTTTGAGGCTTTGTATACTTGTAAACTTTGTATTTGGGCTTTCGTCGGATTAAATTTGAGATAATATATTATTAAATTTAACGATTAAACTTCTGCATTTACATTGGGTCTAAATAACCCATAACGATCAATAAGCTATGAAATGTCAATTGTCAATCCATTATTAAGATGGATTGATTGATTTTTTATTAATTCTGGATTAACTTTAATACAAAAATTGATATCTATTTAAATATTAACGCATTGTAAATGGAAATATTTAAAAATATGCTGAAATTATAAATATTGCTTGTATGTATTTGATTTTCTGCTTTGAAAAATTCGTTGTAACTATATCATGTATATTAAGCCGAATATCAGCCGAATAAAGTTAGGAAAGGCAAAGGCATATCCAGGAGGCATTTATTCTTCATATGATGAAAACATGGTTTTAAAGTACAGGCGCAGCCGGGAGACTTGGGGGATGTAATCCTCTCCTTGAAAATTATCCTATTTGTAAACTTTGTCTTTTAAAACTCGATAAGCAAATTCACAACTTGTCGAAACAAGCGTTGGAGATGATTCAATTGCGTTCGTATTTTAAAGCAAAATATATGTTTCTATTCCATTTATGATGATTCAAGATACTTTTGTAATACATTGATTGTAATGATGTTATATGATGATAAAACAACATCCAATACTACAGATGGAAAATATTTTCACTGTGCCAATAAATTAGTATATTTATATATAGGTTTTAATCGATTGTTTCTTTCCAGGCTCAGCTTGATTTCTTAAATTTGAAAAGCAAGTACGCGATTAATAAGATTGGGCAAGGCTACATATGTGCACTATATTGCAACAAGATAAAGATGAAAGAAAAGGTACTAAAACTAGACTTTCTTGCTAAATTAAATCACGAGAATATATATATAATTGTTTTTGACTTGGTCTTTGGAAGGCTTAAAGGAATGTGCTTAATAAAATTGTGTGTTTTCTTCTTGCATGCAATATATGAGTGCAAATGAGCTTGTCTTAAAAACACACATGCTTATAATTCCATATAAATTTAAAAAAATATATAGAAAGTAGCCAATTTTGAATAAAAATATGATGAATTATATGTCGTTGACAAAAATCAAGATATCAAATTTCACAAAATATCACCGATATGTATGGACTTATTGATAATAATTTGGACGTTAAGCTTTTTCTTAGATCATAACAGAAAACAGTTTATGTGGATTTAATTGAGATTAAGATTTAATGTCATATCAAAAAGAAATTATACAATCAATGACATTAAATATATATTTTTTTAAATAGTGATTCTACGACATTTTTCTTATATAGCCCAAATAATCTTATCCCTAAAAACATCCCCTATTGAATCGCCTACAAAGAAAAAATATTAGGAGCCCTAAACTATTTATACTATGTTAGTAAATAGTATTTTATATGTTTCAATGTGTAGTTAAATGATGTAGGTTTTAATATTGCAAATGGAATAAGGGCTCAGATGATTTAGAATTCGTTCGATGTAACTTTTTCGGGATTGTTTTTATATATTTTCTGTTTTTATGCTTGGAAAGATGAAATGTGACTAGAGCATTCGAATACATTTAATGAATTTCCGATGGAATCGGCACGATTGAGCAATCCATTTTCGGAATGGCGTTTTTCCATAGGAATCGTCTCATTTTCCTTGGGCGCGACTCCTCGTCGGAAAAAATAAAGTTTTCACAATTTATGTAAAAACTTATGATCTGAATATGTAAGGGGAAACCCATCTGTTTCAATGGGGAAATAAACGAATGCATTTATGTGCCGGAGGGAGGCGTTCAAACGGGAAAACTTTCTTTGAGAGTTTTCATTTTCGTCGCAAATCTAAGGGCCTTTGATGGCCATTGAACTATATTTAAGTAGAAAATTTATTGCGTTTTTTTCTTTGGAAAGTGCTCTCTTAATTTACTTTCCACCATGGGAGGTTTTCCTAAATATATATATGTATATAAATGCCAACTGTAAGTACAACGCACGAACTGTTTGATATAACTTCTGCGGATGTTCGAAAACATTGTCATATCTTAATATAATTATATATTAAGAACATACATATATCTATAGATTTTTATTATATTTTTGCTTTTTAAAACTAAGATGATTTAGATTAAATATATCATACGAAAAATTAATACGACATGTAGTAATAACATAAAAAGATCTGCTATAATAGCAAGATATTGCATTTGGCAACGAAAAGAAAATAGCATTTAATGGAAGACCCAATTTCAAATTTGCAACAACGAAACTATAAATTATAATATTTGAACAATACTGAGATATATATCATGTATCATAAATTGATGATGGCTCTGTGTGTTATTAATAGTATAAACAGGATATTAAGATTTACTTGGTTCAGAAGATAGTCTAAGAACAAGGCAACCATATAAGTTATCGATGCGTTAGTGATTCAATCCTCAATTTCACGTTTCGCCAATTAAAAATATATTTTAAAAAATAAGCGTGACCATGTGGTAACGATGAAAATTATTGCTAAATTTATTTCAAATACAAATTATTGCCGTAATATTTTGAATAGCTTCGATAATTTATTTCATCGCTGAAGATCATAACCATAAGGATATGGTCCTGTTGTTGATATATCATACAATTCTTTTTGGCCACTTTCACTATCTTCCAATTCATAAGGCAATAGTTATGTGATTCGTCCATCAAATGGAAGATATTTTTACCCTTTTGCTTTTCATTCCTTTTTAGACTTCCAGTCGCCATGAAGATTTCTAAATTATTATCCTCTCTATGTAAAATATCTGGTTGTTAACCAATTCCATGCGACGCATTTTTTCGAACTACTTCTTCAAAATACGATCATCTAATAAAAAAGAACTTCATAAATTATTTATAGTTTAAAAATAGAATAAATAATAATATAAAAATGAGAAATGGGAATTTTCATAGTCATATACATTTAAACCTTTTTTGTGCGGTAAATACCTTCCGCGGAAAATCGCACAAAAAAACTATGACTTACATAGAAAAAGTGAAGATGCGTTCCATGGATTTTAAAGATCGCATAACTTTGAAATAGTTATATAAAATATATCCAAAATCGCACAAAAAAAATAATAAAAAAACAGGAAAACAATAATGCAATTAATTTTTTTTTTGTTACATTTAAAGAACGTCTTGCATCAAACCAAAACCAAAATCAATTTTTTTTACGAAATAAAATAAATTGCTTTAAAAAAAACCGCATAACTTCGAAATCGCACAAAAAAAAATCGCTCAAAAAGAGGTTTGAATGTATTTTATTAATCGCTTCAATCATTTGATTTTTTCAGACCTACGAAATAAGATAAAAGTTTTTTCCATAATCTGAATTTGAATCTTAACTCTCTATAATAACAATGTATAAATTAAGCAACTTTGCCTACCCTTGATCCATGAAGGATAAATAAGTACTTCTTCATTTTTATGAATGTGTAATTTTATAGGGAAAATATTTTTCATTTGGTGGTTTTCCATTTCTCTTCCACGTATGATAAAGTTAGAAGATTATTATTTGAATAGAAATTTTACAAAGGAGAGAATCTATGAGCGAATATCAAAATTATCATTATTTCTAAACTATATTTGAGCAATCGTTGCAAATTCAATCATACAAGATTTTAACCATATAAATACCGTGTGCACATATCTGTGCCTTTCATCACTTTAATATTATGCACACATAAATTTCTCTTAATCCTTATTGGTATTTATTGGGTTAATTGTCTCACTATTTATTTGTGCATATTCAGAAAATCAAACTGAACCTGTATCATGATAAAAAGTTTTTATATTAACTGGATTTAAATCCGAATCTTTACAATAAGGGTAAATAAACTTATCCATCATAGCAACCTGTCCTTAAAGGATTAAGATGTGTGAATTCTAAATGCTTGAATATCACAAATTCAACCAATTTGAATTCAGAAAACATCAAATATTATATAGCAGGGAGAGTAATTTACATTCTGTAATTCGTTGTTAATTTAAGCAGGGAGCCATGCACGGAAGACATTCCTCAGCAGCGATATGCTCACCATTTCGCAATACCAGAGACACATGTTCGACGGGCATTCGCGTACATCCAAGTTAATCTTGTAAGGGAATAGTTTTTAGATTGAAAAGCCTGCTTGTAGCACTCCAAAAGGAAAATTAAATACTTTAAACTTCCGGTGAAGTTTCCTCTAAAGCAATCACCGTCCAATTTGCGCAGAGTTTGAAGCTCCGGGTGGGTGGTTCTCCCCCGGCCACATCTGCGACTCCTGCCACGTGGCTGCCGCCCCCATCCCCCATCCGGCGCACTTTGAAGATTAATGAAGCAGACGTGTCACTCCGTTTATCTGATATCCGGTTGACTTTAGGTGCGATTTCCAACTGTACATGTGTGGGCGGGAACACATTTGTTTCGTTCAATACCCACGGGATACGCGTGATTCACGCCAACTCTATTTGCCCAATGTTTGTCCACTACCGGCAATAATCGTTTTGTATCTCGATGTGGACCAAACAAAAAGCAACCTTTTTTGAAGTTTGATTTTGAGCAACATCGGCTGCATTCAAATATTTTGTTTAAAGCTGGATCGCCCTGAAACATGAGGATATTTTTATGTCTCACTTCACTTCATTTAAATATGGATGAAAATCATGAGATTTTACCACCTTCGCATTTACGCTGTGACAAAATGTGTTATAAGACGAAATGAGTCGGTTGAAGAATAGAATATGAGTTGGATTACAAATCTTATTTATGACATATTTTTGAATTGAAACACGGTTTTAACGTTTGGTTTTAAACAATTGGTTTTAACGTCACGAAAAGTAGAACTTCAAGCAATCGGAAAAAATGAAGAGTGGTTTATAGTCTCTCTGTCTCCGTCATATACGAAGCATAATCTGAAATAAGTGTATTCAATTTTTTAATAATTAAAATGTAAATAGTCTAGTATCTAACAAGTATATTTGCAATCTTTCAAGGGCCTTGGCTAGGGAATCCAATCCCGAGCCAAAATTTGATCCCGAGACTGGTCCCGGGATCATTAGACTATCCGGGATTAGGATTTTCAATATTTTAAGAAATTTGTTCAAAAATTACCAATAAGTCCATTTGTTCAATATAAAAAATCACTCGAAGGCCAAAGAATTTTATCTATTTAAGAGAAGATAAAAATATAATTCAAAAATAGATAAATAAAACACTAAAAAGTTCAAATATTATTTTAAAAATATGCCCGAAGTAACATTAACATTAAACATAGTGTTTCGTTATTTAGTCTGGATCTGATTTTAGAATTCAGGCAACTAACTGCTGAAAATGCACGCTCAGCTTCCATACTCGTTGGAGGTATCTTCATCAGATATTTAAATGCTAGTTCTAGTTGATGACCGCGTGAGCCCTCATTTTTGTATAACACCATCAATGTGACTGATAAAATTCCTTTCTGCTGAGACACGAACTAAAACTCACGGAGCAAAATTCCCGACTTCCCGGCAAATTATTTATTTCCGTCGCTGCAGATGAATACTTATATACTATAATACTTTGATGTGATTCGTAATTATATTACGGAAGAATACAAAAATTCTGAACCCCGTATCTATTATATTTCATATCGATATTCTCATTATTAGAGTCGATGTGTAGTAAATACATCACCGGTAGGGAAAGGTTAATATCACAATTTGAAAAACATATATGTACTGTATATATGTATACATAGGTTAGACAGTTACTGCCCCTAGGCGTCGTCTAAGCTCACCAATTAGTAGTTACGCTACTGTTTCCAAGCATCCAGATTTCTTCGGGAATGTCTCGATTTAGTAGGCTTCATCGTGTTGGTGAGGTGTACGATTTCTGTTAGATAAAAATTTCAATCCCAAAAATTTCAGGATTAGGTTTTTTAAGTACCTAAAACTGTCCGGGATCCCGGGATTGGATTCCCTAGCCCTGGCTGACTTCTCGTATCCCCATTTCGTTTCCTTCACCGCTGCGACAGTCCCCAACCGTTGCCTTGTTTTGTCGCGGAGATCGCACCGGGGAGTCATTAGAAGCGCTAGGTTCTCCTTATAATCATTATCGATGATGATACCGACACCAATGAATGGCGGTAGTACTCCCTTTTAAAGGAGGGGATGCGCACACATCTGTAGAATACTTGCAACTGAATTGCATTATCGTATAATCAAAAATATGCATCAGAAACTAAAAATTAAGCAGCCAGTTCTAATACGAGGCATATCCCGAAAGTAAGTGTACTAAATTTTTATATATTTTTTTTAGATTTGTGTATTTGAAAACGAAATATTATATATTGTTGATCCATTTGCTAAACATTTTTCAACATAATCGCCATCTCGTTCAACGCATCTGGTGAGCCATAGTATAAGCTTCTTAATACCCTCCTCGAAGAACTCTCTGCACCTCCTCGTCGATTCTGTCTGAAAGCATCCAAGTCAGGGGAATACGAGGGGTGGTTCAAAACATCCCAACCAAATAAGTCCAAGAGTGCCTTGGTGGCTAAGGCTGTGTGAGGGCGGACGTTGTCGTGTAATAAGCGCACTCCTCTTATCAGCATACCCTTCTTGTCGATTTTTTTGACCGAAATTGTGGTTTGGGTTTTTTGCGGCACATTGGGAATTTGTGTGACACCACTGTGTCGACTCTTTTTTTTGACTCAGACGTGTAATGAGCCACCCAATAGAGCTCAGAAAATCTTCACCTTCCAATTCAAATCGCGCAATAAACAACGTGAATTTACGTACTACCATATTCTTACTATGCTTACTTCTTCAGAAGATCCTCTTCTATCATTTAGTATGGCCAACCCTTAAAAAATAAAAAATCATAGCCCGTTATTGTCACAGTACACTTACTTTCAGGATATATCTCGTACGTCATAGTTTAATGTATTTTATTATTTCAAAGCGTTCCTACATAAACACAAACAATTGTAAAGCTAATGTAATTGAGTTTTTTTAAAAATAATTAGCTTTTTAAATAAAAATAAGAAATTATTTGAATACAATCTCGTTCATCCTGTTTAACGTTCGTCATCTATTTGCTGTTTGATTCTGTCTGACTACCACATTTAATTAATCCGAAAGCATTACATATATTGGTTGGGGTGTCAAATTTACAAGACGCCAATCTTGATTACAAAATAATATTTGAGTACTGTGGCTGGTTGTATATATTGAGCATATTATTGTAATGTATCAAGGGAACGCTTATAAAGTTGGTCATTAGGCTCTGCATTAACATTCATAAAGAAATGCTGCTCAAAAATTGGACATGCGAATTTAAACACTTGTTAAAATATATATTTTTCATAGTACATAATTGGTTTGAAAGTTAGTGTACTTCAAAAATCTTAAAGGAATGTATTTTAATATTGCGATATTAACTGAAAGGATTGTGATTGAATTTATTATTACATATCGATTATTACGAGTAATTTAGATTAAATATTTATCGCTCGTTATAACCGAGATATGCTTAATTTATTTGTTGTTGTTTTTACGGATGTTTTGTTAAAGTAATAACATTTTTAGATATGCAAATTCATATAGCACTTCCTTACCGTGTGTCTTGAAGAAAAATAGCGTCGGCCTGCCATTACAATTTTTCAATATCCGAAATATGTTTTCCAATACTTTTTACTTTATTTATACGGTCAATATTAATAATTCAAGCCGAGATGATTTATAAGGACGACAAGTTTCGGTTGCTCTGATTTATCATGCGCGCATTCTCATCCAGTGGACTGTCTCTAATACGGAAGCGTTACTTTATCGATGCAATATAAAACATAGACAGAAGGAACCCCTCCTCCCCCCCCCCCATACGCACAAAAAGGCTGTGTCAAAAATAATTCGAACAAGATAAGTTGGAAACCCTTTTTTGCGAAATTTATTGGCCGCGAGCAACCGCAGCCCCTACAGGGGCAGGCATCGCTTAGAACCCTTCGCGATGTTTTTCAACCCACCAGTATTTGATTCAATATATTTATAATACATCGGGAAAGTCTTTGACATCCATGAATGCCTTCCAGCTCTGAAATAAAAACTGGAGATTATTATTTTATTCTATATTTAATTTAAAAAGATTTATAGAATAGTTCCTTTAACAAAATATCGTGTGATATGTATAAGACATTAGGGTATTTTCAAAAATATTTATAATATGAAAAAAAAATATCTTTTGAAAGGGTTGTATAATAACCTGTCTATGTTGAGTAGGGAATCCAATCCCGGGATCCCGGATCCCAGGATCCCAGGATCCCGGGATTGAAATTTTTATCTAACAGAAATCGTACACCTCACCAGCACGATGAAGGTTATTAAATCGAGACATTCCCGCCGAAATCTGGACGCTTGGAAACAGTGGCGTAACTACTAATTAGCGAGCTTAGGCGACGCCTAAGGGCAGTAACTGTCTATGTATGTACTGTATATATATATATATATACAGTACATATATGTTTTTCAAATTTTTATAATAACCTTTCCCTACCGGTGATGTATTTACTACACCTCGACTCTAGTAATGGGAATATCAATATGAAATATAATAGATACGGGGCTCAGAATTTTTGTATTCCTCCGTAATACAATTACGAATCACATCAAAGTATTATAGTATATAAGTATTCATCTGCAGCAACGGAAATAAATAATTTGTCGAGAAATCGGGAATTTTGCGAGTTTTAGTTCGTGTTTCAGCAGAAAGGAATTTTATCAGTCGCATTGATGGTGTTATACGAAAATGCGAGCTTACGCGGTCATCAACTCGAACTAGCATTTAAATATCTGACGAGGATACCTCCAACGAGTGTGGATTTCTTAAATTATTGAAAATTCCGGTCCTGGGATCCTAGGACTGATCCCGGAATCGAAAATTTGCAAATATTTCAAGTTTTAATTGAATGCTTATAGTGCATGCCTTCAATAAAAATAAGCGTTACCATATGGTCACGCAGCTTATTTATTCAGAAGACTGAGCAATTAGATCTTATTTAATTTTAATGATCAAAATTGACTAAAACAGTTTATTTTAATTTAGAATAATATTGATTTCTGTAGATCTGCTTGATGATTATATGGCAAATTATGCATTTTTCATACTAAATTCATTATTTTTTTTTCTTAAATTTGAGTTTTAATATTATTTAGTATTAGCTGCATTACGTGTATATGAAAATTGTAATATTTGAAAGAATCATGAAACAACAGCACTCAAGGCAGGGATGGAGGTAAGTCATGGGTTGAGAGACCGCATCTGATTTATGCGCCCAGGGCCACCTGTCACGCCAGTATAAATCTGTCCGTTTTTATATTCCTTCCATGATGAATAACACTCATTATATTTTTTTTTCTGCTGAGTTATATCACAAAAACCGTGTTCCTTGGCTGCGGCATGTGTTTTTCGGGGAATACCTGGACTTTGGTAGCAATTACTGCTATATTTCAGCACGCCACAACGCAGCGAAAATAATTATAATGTATATTTACGAAATACACTAGGTTTTACTGTGTTTATTTTCGATTTTTAGCATCGTTTGTGTATTTGGGGGTTCGTAGAAAATTTAGCCGAATCCAGGAATAGGTCCGGTTATAAATCTCATTATAAATTACCCCCGGGGATAGATCCATAGCTACAGGTTGATACTTTTGATTATCGCCCGGCAATAAAAATATTTTATTACGGCATAGGGATCGGATGAAATTTATCGTCCTCGTCTGATCCATATCGTATAACAATAATATTGTTTTCAGACCAGGTTCCCCGACAATAATTCACAATTCGACCCCTTTTTACACATAAATTTTTACACCTTATTAATCCCTTTCATTCTTTGTTCAAAGCAATATTTAATATTTGCTCGATGATTTACGCCGAAATCGATGTGGAAAAATCGTCACTATATTGAGCGATATCATCGAGGGGTTGGTGAATTTGTAAACGTTTTTCGTGGGGGGTTGACAGTTCTTTGTGTCGGTATGATGAATACTGATGAAGATGGTGACATGCTAACCCTTATGAATACGAAAGCCATCCTTATTCTTGACAAGCCGATAAACAAGATCGGAATAACAATTGATTTATAGTCCATTGAAAAATCAAAATGCTGAATCATTCAGATGCCTATTAAATTCAAGCCTTTCATATCCAAAATCAAATAAGGCTTATTGCATTATATCGATTATTTAAAAAAAATCCATATGGCAAAAATTTAATTCCCGAAAGCATCTTATCAACGATCTGCATACAAATATCTCCGTTATAAAACACGCATCCAGACAAATGTTTGGAATGGAAACACCTTCGAATTACAAAAGCAACGGCTTGTTCAGACAGAGTTGAAGTTTTATCTACCCTGACAATCGTCTTGCATGAAAAGCCACACCTGCTAAGTCTGAAGGTAAATTTAACAATCGCCATTCTGCTCCAACCCCCACATCCTCTTCTAAGACGGTTGCCTGGGTGCTTCTACATCCAATAAGGGTGTACGTATAGGGTATAATCCGGGGTTCATCCTATGCAATGCAAGCAAAATCGCGACCCGATAAGCAAATTAAATCGGCACAAGTACCACGAGGGACTCGAAGCCGAAAGTAAGGACGTGAGTCCTCGGAAGATCCTCTAATTATGCATCCACTTGAAAACTGTCCTACAAAATCGATAAAAATTTGCATTTTCGGTTAGATTGTCACATTTAGAAATGTTAATATTAGGGCGAAAATTTTGTTCCGTTGTCCATTTTGTTTTAATAGAAATGATCAAACAAAAAAGTACACTCAAACCTATTTTTATGCAATTTCGAAGTTATGCGGTTTTTTAAAGCATTTTTTTAAATTAATAAAGAGTACGCATCTAGATATTTTGGGTAAAATAGGAAATAAATCATCAACACTAACCGAAATTTGGAAAAAAATATATAATTTGGGATTTTGTAACTCATATTACTTGACTGATGTTTTATTTGAACAGTCGCCATTTTGTGATTTTTTTTGAGTTATGGACTGTTGTGACATTTTTACTAATTATGAATTATACTGTTGGAAAGAGAAAATCTACACAGAACAATGACAACATTGACAACATATCGAAAATCGCAACGAAAATGTAATTAAAATAATTAGTATTTCTCTAATGGGTGTCTGGCATTTGAGATGTCAGATGTCCTTAAAATGTTACCAATAATGCAAGTCGTCATTTAAATGTTATTTTTTAATTGACTTATTGTTTTTCTGTTTTTTAATTAACTTTTTTTATGCGATTTTGTATATATTTTATATGGCTGTTTCAAAGTTATGCGGTTTTTAAAATTCATGAAAGGCATCTTCGCTTTTTCTATGTAAGTCATATTTTTTTTGTGCGATTTTCCGCGGAACGCATTTATCGCATAAAAAAAGGTTTAAGTGTATTAATATTTCCGGTCAATAATTCCAATCGATGTTTAGTTTTATTTTCTGTCTTCTTCTGTCTGTCTATCTTAACAAGTTAAGGGTTTCTTATACTTTCTATAGTTAGTCGAGGCTTTCAAGATGAATCTGTCAAATTTCGATATTTTAAGTAATACTCGAGCGAAGAGTGAATGTTGGCTACAAAGGTAATTAAAAAATAAAATAAGTTTTAAAACTAATTATAAATAGAATGAGATATAAAACAAGATCCAATTTGCTTTGATATTGACCCTGAAAGAGTTAAATAGGAATGCTGTGAATAAAATAATGTTTTCTTTTTAATATAAATACATTTTGTATGAAAATTTGTTTAAAACCTCAATGAAATGGATATATTGTAATTTTCAGATTTGGATCAATTATTAAGATTTTTTTTACGGTGATAGATCCGAATGTCGCACTTGAGAGACATGTAAATTGATTAAGAGTTTCGTGTTTCAATGGAACGTCAAATAGGAGCTATAAAAGCAAGATATGTTGGTATGAATTTTCCAATTAAGGTTTAGGTACACTTGGACTCAGGGCCAACTATGAATTATTAATTTGAAATAATTGCACATGAATCAATTCCTACCCAAAAATTTATATATTAATGATTTAATCCTAGTCCATTTTGGCCTTTTAAAAAGAAGAATAAATCTATAAAATAAATTAAGAAATCATATTTTGAGTTGATGTAAAGCAATAAAACCCAGTTTTTGCATTAAAAGGTTCTTAGAGTTTTATTGGAATTTTTAAATAATCTAATTTCTCCTCGGAACAAACCTTTGAATCTGATGATATTACGTTGAAAATATAATTATTGGTTTCATATTCGTCAATTTCATTCAATACTGCCCGTTATAAAATATTGCCTTTGTAAAGAGCATCCAGTCTTGCAGCAGTCATAATCAGATTTGTTCGGAGGCTTTCATCCCGCTTTTCGGCAAATAAAGAAATAAAAACGTAAGTATTCAGCCCCGTTGTCGGGGCCTCCTTGTGCATCGGATGATAACGTCGGCAGAAGTAATTCAGCAAATCGGGGGTGGCATTTATGTGGAGCCCCTATAGGTTGTTAAGCTGGCATTTAATTCGATATGGCATATTGTGGCTTGGGATATTCGGTGTGAGTCAACCCACGTTACATACACACAACCCGTGGGGTGTTTATAATACAGTGCAGTCCGTGTTTGCGGTCGTTAGACTGTTTGTTTCAGCCAACCGCGCCTGAATTTTGTATTTGAACTGTAAATTTTGTATGTTGACCAAAAACAGACGCGAAAAACAGCTCAACTACTACGAACCTCCGCGCCAAATGGCGCATGTGCACATTCTCCAGCGGCATAGCATCCTTCCGGCTTATGCTTTTTAAAATTTCACCCTCCCCTGTTTTTGGGCACGAACAGCCCCCAAAATGGACCATGTAATAATTATATTAGGCGATTTGCGTAAACTCATGCAGCTCAATGCCTATACGCCTAATCAATGCTGTAGATTTATCTAACAAGTGTAGATGAATGTGATTTTATATATTTTTAGGATTTAAACTTTTTTTATATAAAATATTACAAATTTACAAATATTGTAAAAGAACTGTCTTAAATGTATCTTAGATGGATTTTTCTTAAATATAATTTATTTAATCTTTCACGTTACTTAACGACAATCATTGGGCACAGTCGTTTAGCCTGTATGGTAGGATGAATCGCTTATTTGCGATCGAATTCCAGTGATTCAGAAAGTGCACTCTTGTACGTTGATCTCGAAGAGAGACAGAGACGGATAAAACGTAGCGCAGTTTGGTAACTGCATGAGAGACAAAGACGGAGAGCTTCCTGCGTACATCGTACGATTGTATAGATCGTTAACTCAAATTTATCGACTAATAATGATGTGTGAATGATATAATGAATCGATTTCATGTGTATTTAAAGTGTATTGTTTACGTTTACTTAAAGTATTTATCGAATACTGTGTTTATTTATTTAACTCGTTCATCGCTGCGTCCTCGTCGCGTAATTTTGGTGGACGTTTTCTTCTTCCCCTTAAACACAAATTAATAAGTTATTTCATTTTAATTAAATGGAATTAGCATATGCAAATATAAAACAATCAGAATATAAATATATGTATATTAAATATAAAAGACATAATTTTAAAATAATTTAAACATACATATATCATACATAAAATTATGTTTAAAATAAAATATAACATTGTATTATGTAGTATGGTATTCATTAAAACAATTCAAAAACATATGAGGTGATTCTAAGCAATCAGGATAATATGTTGAGACCATTTTTAGTTTTTTTTCGGTTTTTGGCGATCGAGAATTTATCTTATCTTTTTGTAATAAAGAGTACAATTCTTTCTAATAGATTTGTCCTACGGATTTTTATGACTTTCTAAACGCCTGTGATACGCTTTTTTCGTTTTCTTCTTTGCATTATTGGACCTAGCATTTTCTAACCACAACCATTATTTCCCGAGAATCCAGGAATTTTCTGATTTAAGTATAAAAAAATACTGATATATTTGCAGAAAACGTATGCTTTTCAACCGAATGAAGGTTCTGGGGTAAGTGCAGTGAAATCTTAAATATTTTCTGAAAAGCGAACCTAGAGTCTCACTCTTAAGTATTTCTACAACGACTTACAAATGTTAACTTTACGAACGAATTTCTATAATTTCATCCATACGATAACTGTTTCAATATCTTTCAAGATCGACATCGAAACTTGCATTCCTACCTTTGTATGTTTGAACACATCCTTATCTTCACTTTGTTTTCGTTAGTTTGGCTAATTACCAGGGAATCCAATCCCGAGCCAAAATTTCGATTCTGGGATTTCGGAATCGCATTAAACAATCCCGGGATCAGTCCCGGGATCCCGGGATTAGGATTTTCAAGAGTTTAAGAAATTACATTGATAAATTTGATCAAAAATTACTAATAAGTCCATTTGTTCAATATAAAAAATAACTTGAAGACCAAATAATTTTATTTATTTAATAAAACACTAAAAAAATCAAATGTTATTTTGAAAATATGCCCGAAGTAACATTAAAGCATCGAGTGTTTCGTCGTTCAGTTTGGATCTGATTTTGGAAGTCAGGCCAGGCAGAAGTCAGACACAGACTAAAACTTGCAAAATTCCCAATTTCCCGACAAATTATTTATTTCCGTCGCTGCAGATGAATACTTGTATAATATAATACTTTTATGTAATTTGTAATTATATTACGGAAGAATACAAAAATTCTTAGCCCCGTATCTATTATATTTCATATCGATATTCCCATTATTTGAGTCGAGGTGTAGTAAATACATCACCGGTAGGGAAAGGTTACTATAATAATTTGAAAAACATACATGTACGCTACATATGTATACATACTTTAGACAATTACTGTCCCTAGGCGTCGCCTAAGCTCACCAATTAGTAGTTACGCCACTGTTTCCAAGCGTTCAGATTTTGGCAAGAATATCTGGATTTAGTAGCCTTCAACGTGCTGGTGAGGTGTACGATTTCTGTTAGATAAAAAATTCAATTCTGAATTTTTCGGGATTACGTTTACTAATCCCGGGATTCTTAAGTACCTAAAACTGTCCGGGATCCCGGGATTGGATTCCCTACTAATGACAGAGTAATTGGTGAAGCTTATTGATCTAAGATAAATAACACTTAAGTTGAGTTTAATCCATGTGTTATAATATCACATCGCTATTCCTTTTGTTTACGCTCAGATTATCAAATTTGGGCACCGTGAGAAACAACACTGATTCAAACTGGGCTACGAGAGTGTTAAATACAAGCTTCATATACGCTGTGGCGGTTCTGCCAGATAAGTGGATTTATACGAATGATAAGTGGCGGACAAGCAAATATAGCATCTAAGACTATGCATATTTCAAATTAGCTCACTACTCAAAGGGTTAATATGAAGCAGAGTTCAGTTTCGCGGACCAAATGGATGCAGCGGCGGGCGAACCATTAAAAGTTTTGCCCGTCCGAATCTCTTCAAATCCAAACTAATAGACTAATGGATTCTTCCCAAATACTTTTTGATCATCTGATTTGCGTGTATTGGACTTAAAATAATTTTAAAAGCTCATTAATTTTAAAGCAAATGTAAATAAGCAGTAAAATTAATTTAATAAAGAAAAATATTTAATCAATGAGTTATATCAGTATTGATGTACATTTTAGACTTAAATGCAATCTTTTCAGTATATATAATATTAGCATGTAAATTTATGGATATAAAGTAGCCAGGTCTTGTAGTTACACTAATGGATGAAAGATGAAAGATTATGCAAATTTCTAACCATATTTGAAGATTGCATCTGTATTCTGATGCAAATGGAGCGGGATCAGATATTTTTGTCGCATGCGCACATTCAATTACAATAAATTTCATTGTTAATGGCTCTTTACAAAAATGAAGATGAAAAATTTTTGCGCATGAAAATGATTTAGTATGGCTGTATCATGGATGTGGGGAAAAACAGGAAAACTCCCTATTAATATATATTCCCCTGGCCATTTTCCTGAGGCATTGAAAGCGCGTTTTCATAGATCGTGTCTATGAAGGAAGCACTTTCATAAACATTTCGCGTTTATTAACCGACTCGATGTGTTCGCGAATCAATGGATCAGAAAACATAAAAAAACATCCATAGCACATTTTACGATAATGGTATACGGTTTGACATTTCGTTTGATACAAAATCATCCATCCAGACCGTGTCACGCGATAAAAACGCAATATCCGCCATATTGAATGTGTACTTCTTTGTGTGGTTGTTGTTGTCGCTTAATTTTTCCACCCCACGAGCATCCGATGGGCATTTTCGACGGGCACATTGATTATTTACAGGATAATTGGGATAAAATACGCGTTTATTTCCGCTTTTGAGCTGCATGTTATCGTTGATGAATGTGAATTTACATGATATACATGGAAGGTGTGGTGTTTGGAAGCGTGCGAGTTGTTCTAGCATGTTGTCTGAATCTCCACCCAAGTTTCCTATATGTAGAGTTTCATGTATTATTAGTTAGGTATTGCAACCAAGTGCTTTATACAAGACACTGATCACAACTCGAGTAAATCAAGCAGAAGTAGAGAACGAACGAATAGTTTGAAATAGACGGATCCTTTGCAGCTGAAAGCCATCTTAAAGTAATAGGAACGGAGGACTTTCGTGTGATGTTTTCTTATTTGATTATGATGTCTTTATTGGAATTGTTCAAAATCGATTATTCAAAGATGATCTTGCCTTACTTGATTAATCGTCTCAGTAATTATTGTTTTAGATCCAGGGATTCAGATTTGATCTGGATTAAGACGATCCATCGGAAATTTTAATACAAAGGAATCAAAACTTCCGAACAGAAGTTCTCCAACTTTTGATGGCACGGTTAATAATTTTCCACAATCTGGATTTGAACCCGAACCTTTATAACAAGAATACAGGAAATAATCCACTATACCAATACTTATATACATAGCTTATGATATCTTAACATTAATATGATAATTTTTTTAGGACTTTTGAAATGTCAAATAAGATCGATAGATATGTTACCATAAAAATGCATTTTATTTTGAGATTTTTTTTTCTAAATAATGTATTTTTTTTATTTAGCTCAAAAAATGTCAATGAATGGCGGAAGCAATCCCTTCTAAAAGAGGGGGTGCGCATGAATCTGTAGGATACTTTCAACTGAATTGCATTATCGTATAATCAAAAATATGCATCAGAAACTAAAATTAAATAACCAGTTCTAATACGAGGCACATCCTGAAAGTAAGTGTACTACATTTTTATATTATTTTTTTTAGATTAGTGTATTTGAAAACAAAATAGAGAATACTTTTGATACATTTGCTAAACATTTTTCAACATAATCGCCATCCCGTTCAATGCATCTGGTGAGCCGTAGTACAAGCTTCTTTACCCCTTCTTAGAAGAACTCTCCCGCCAGCTTCTTCCATCATTTCAGAATCTGAAATTCATTATTTTCTTTCATTTCTGAAAGCGCCAAGTTAGGGGAATACGGGAGCTAGAGGGAGAATGGTTCAAAATATCCCAACTAAATAAGTCCAATAGCGCCTTGATGGTTAAGGCTGTGTGAAGACGGGCGTTGTTGTGCAATGTCGGGCGTGATGGGGAATTGGTGTGACACCACTGCCACGACTGTTTTCTTGACACTTGTGTAATGAGCCGCTTACTTTTTATCTTCAGTCACAATAGAGCTCAGAAAAGCCTCATCAAGTGGGATTTCTTACCGACATCTTTCACGCAATTGGACACTACAACATGATTTTTTCGTATTATTGTCTTCCTACTATGCTTGCTTTATCAGGAAATCCCCTTCTATCACTTTGTATGGCCAAGCCCGTTATTGTCATAGTACACTTACTTTCCGGATATGCTTCGTACTTGAAATTTTACCACAAACTGTAAACTATCTTAATTATTAGATCTCTCTCTAACTGATTTTTATCTTTTTCACTACTTGGAATGCTTTTTAAGGAATAAAAAGTTCCGAATGCCAGGACAAGGCAATTCAAGAGCTCGAAGAATTTATTGGTTCTAAATATGCGAAATTTATAAAAATGGATTGAGTCATTTAGTTTCTCGCTAGTAAAGGACCATTGAAGCAAAAATAGAATATTTAGATTGATTGAATGTTTTGTAAAAGTTAAAATGTTTTAATTTTTACTCAAGAATTCCAAAAATTTATGTGATACACCCTTATATAATTTAAAAATAAGTGCTATAAATGTACCATTGATGTTATCAAAATCACATTTCTAGTTTTTGTCGCCAAACTGCAGGTAGTTTGCGTATGGAAAAATACATTAGTATCAATGTTTTAATTAAAAGGCGTTTAAAGCGTCCTTAATTTATATTGTTAATAAATTGCATTTTCAAATTCTAAGTCATTCAACTGCATTTCGTCGGTTTAAGCAGAAACGTGTGATAGTGTCTGGTGCATTCTGCATCCTTTGACTGCGTTATCATAGAATAATGGGAAACAGGAGGGTGCTTGTCTTGCAAACGCAAGAGAAGTCACCTGGTGGCGACAATAGGACATTCATGCTGAAGCTATGTTTGTGAAATCCTGGCGAACAAACATTTCCATGGCTTATCATCATCTCTAAGAGCCTAATCAGAAGCATTGGCGAGAGGAACGTGGTATGAGAGCGGTTACCATATCAATGTCCCCATTGAGTCCGTCTTCTTGTAATAATAACCAAATTTATCCTAAAATTATATGCGCTTGCATTCCGAAGTTAAATTGATCAATTAACTACTTTCCATGACCAAAACATGAACATTGGAAGATGTTGAATCCGCCCCCGTGAGAACGTCCTCCAAGCAAATATTATGCAAACAGAAATTTAATACGTGAAATTCTCAACCATTTGCATATGTTCGTCGAATGACATCTTAATGCAATTAGTTCTTGTACTGGTTCAGGTGTGACAACCAATTAGCTGGCGATACGTGACTTGCTTAATACCAAGCCAAAAATGTGTATGTCAAAATTAGATTTCAGAGATTAAAGGAAATATCTGAGACGCGTGTCTGTATTAAATGCTTGTATAATATGGCTTTGAAGGATCATCTGGTTTTAATTCTGATATCGTCATTATGAATATAGAGATTCTCATTATATTTAGTCAACTGATGCTATATTTAAGGAAATCGGATATTTCATATGGAAACGCATGATATTTCTATATAAAAATAGCAAGCGTTTAAATTCTTAATCAGACGAAAGCCAATAAAGCCAAAGAATGGTACATATTTTGCAAAGATTAATATTAAATATTGATGTAAATACTTCCCAAAAGAAGTTCTAATCTATAAGGAGTTCAGATTTACAGACTATCAACAATCAAAACAATTGATGACAAATTAAATACATCAATCTAAGAACGAAGAACACTTTAAGTTTGATTAGAAACGACTGATAGACAAACTATTAATACATCCCATCACGGATATACAAAAGAAAGGCATCAATAAAAGCGCATTGAACAAATTTATAAAAGACTCTTTAACTTTCTTTCCATTTAAAGAACAACTTTTAATATAAGCAAGTTTTTCAGTATAGTATTTCAATTGCTTCGTAACATCTTCGACTCCAACTTATGCTGCTTTAAATTCAGAATATTTCTCATCGCAATTCATAAACATCATTCTTCCAGAACATCCCCATATCGATTTTATAATAGTTTTGCAGAATTTATAGAAATTCTTTGCTTGAAATTCTTATTTGCCTATTTTTTTATAGATTGCATAGAATTGGACATAAATTTATTGCAAAATTATTCAACAAAATCAAGCAGAAAATTTCATAATATATCTTAAACTTTTCGGTCAAATGTCTTTAATATCGAGTGAATGTCGAGGTGTATATTATGCAATTTGTATTTTTAATCAATCATATGCCATATATTGAGGGCATTTGGATAAATATAATATTAATATAGACATAATATGTATTTGAGCAAATGGATTCATACCCTGTCAATTAGTGATATTCGTTTTGCTATGCTCATATGTAGATATTAAAATTATTATGCTCATGATTTGATTATCTTTTAATGATGTTAAATGGTTGCTGATTTGTCATCAGCCATGGCCTTAATGGCCTTAGGCCATTATATTACGCATGAAGTAATCACATCGACGAAAATATATAATTTTCAATCAGCCATCGTCCATCTTTGTATTTAATTTATAAGGTGAATATAACTAGAAATTTAATGCTGCATTTTTATCCATGAACGGTTAAAATCGCTAATTGATCTTTGAATGCTGCACGAATTCTCAAGGTAAAGACTAGAAGAAGAAATCTTCCTTTTTATATCAATAAGTAATTAAAGATGAGAAATGATTAGTTTATAAGAAAGTAAGGTTGATATAGTGAGTTCAAATGCGTCTCAGTCCAACAATGCATCTTCTCGCGTCCAAGACTTTTGGTCGACCTTTTTTTTTTAATTCTGCGCGATTGCATCGAAAACATCACATATGTGCAGACAAAAGGTCAAAAGGGAAAGAGCTTCTAGTGGGATGAGAATTAGTTGTAAATAATGTTTATCGGTGTGGTTCTATAATATAATGGATTAATTTCTGGTGCCTCTATTGTTAATATATCTCCAAATTTAATATGTATATTGCCATCCGTTGTGGAGTAAAGACAGGCTTGCTTAAAGGTCGATAGTCACCCCAAGCCATTATTGGGGTATAAGTTGCCGACGGGTCGATAAAACGGAACTTTAATAATAAAGGTGAATTTATGGGTTCACACGTGGTTCGGAGGTATTGTGAAGAGCATTTCCAATACACCAAAACTTCATCGAACAAGAATCCGAGGATCCTTCAGCGATAGCCGGCCCAAATTTATTACACGAGATAAAAACTTTCAATGGCGAAAGTCAAAAAAATTAAAATAAGCCCGCGTATCGGAGTATCGATCCGCTGTTGTGTTTGCGATTATTCTTATAGTCGAAGGAGCGCCCGTGGATCCGAAAAAAGCGCAAATCTCCGAGGATTATTTAAATGAGGCTCAGGATTAAACGTACGTATGGAAACGGGGATAATCAGCTCCTCAAGTCTATATTTTATTTAGAAGAGCTTAAAAATTAACATAAACAAAACCTTTTATCTATTAAGTACAAGGACGTGAATATTTATGCGCACATGTTAGAGCGTACTCCTGATACAAAATATAAACAGAGATAACGAAGCAGAAAATGAAAGACTTGTGCAAAGAGGGACAGAACGAGGGCCATCCCTTATAGGACTGTAATATATAATATATTTCCAAGGAAATCCCTTTATTTATAATTAAATATTGAAGAAACGTCGCGATTCTGTGATGTTTCTCGAGATTTCCATGATAATCTTCAATTATGGTATTGAGCTTACTGCTTTGTACATCGGTTGATTTAATTCTAAATTTATCCTAAATCTATACATTATTAGAATGTATCGAAGAGCAATGGAATAATCCACACGGATTGCTTTTATATATCGATTTTTAAGCTTTATAGAGCTTTGAACTTTGAACATCATCCCTATCTTAATGAGATGATTTGTTATTGATAATTTACATAAACGATCACAAAGTAGAAAGCTTTATGGCTTCCATTCTCAAGATGTAGCTTCATTACGAGAGACTGTCTGACGTTGGCGGAAAGTTTCACCAATTAAAATGAAAACTGTTTTTTTTTCTTGGAAAATAGCCGCGAGGCTTCGTTTGTTAATGTAAATCGACTCACCCATAGGTACGACCCGAAGCTTCACCTGCTAACAAGCGAGGCAGGAAAATATGAGGAGCAACTTATAAGTTACTTTACATCATTATAATACATCAGTACGCATGAAATGAATAAGAAAATTCGTAATAAGTTGATGATATTCAGGGATTATTGACGAAATACATGATTTCCATTGATTATATCGAGAATATCATGTTTCGACCAAAAATCAAAAACAATGAAAAAATTAAAATAATTGACTACAGTATGGGGTTTTTAATGTTAACACTCTATAATACGGTTGGATTTTAATAAATTTCTAAACCGTAAAATGCTTTTTTCGGACTGCTTTTTCTTTTCATTGTCGGACCTAGCATTTTCCGACCACAAACATTTTCTTCTTAGAAGATACCGGCTTTTGCTGATTTGAGCATAAAAAATACTGATATGTTTGCAGAAAAAGTAAGCTTTTCAGAATGAAGGTTTTGGGGTAAGTGCAGTAAAATTTTAAAAAGTTTCCGAAAAGCGAGTCGAGCGTTTCACTGTTACGTATTACTATAGCGACTTAAAAAATTTAACTCTGTGTAGCGTGGGCGATTTACCATCCCCACGGAGTAGCGCTATCAACAGCGACATCTTCCATCTCTCTTCAGGTGCAATATGTTATTTTAACAACGCCATCTCTTGTGGTCCTGCGGAGACATTGCACCTGCATACCGATCGGTTGCTTCTTGCGCGTGCACCGTTGCCGTTTGGATAGTGACGCGCAGGAGGCGGGAGTCGGGAGAGTCGGCGGTTAACATTGGCTGCGGAAGGTTGTCCCTCTTGCAGCCAGATATTTATCTCTCTCTCTCTCGTGTGGAATAGTTATTCAGAGAAGATAGTCTTTCTATTCGACGCCCGTCTATTTCCATCCATTTATCCAATAACATCAGGGCCCGATAGAAGAACGGATCCATGCGTTAGCGCAGCCATCCCGACGAGCACGTGGGGGCGAGGAGCCGCCCGGGGACTCCGAGGACCCCTAAGAGTACCCCCACCTCAACGTTACACTGGTGTCAGACGACTTTGAAACATGCATTCCCAGCCTTGTATGCTCGCACTTGTTTATCTTCACCGCGTTTCTGTTAGTTTGGCTAATGACAGAGAAATTGTTGAATCGATTTAAGATAAACAACACCTGAGAGATGATGTGCCACATATCGCATTCTGGTCGTCCGTGCTTTATAATATCGCATCGCTATTCCTTCTCTTTACGCTTTGACTATCGAATTTGGATCCCGTGAGAAACAATACTGATTCAGGCTGGGCGATGAAGTGTTAATTGGTTCTTTATTATTAATATTTTGAGGAGTTTAGTCACGTATTTACGAACGAATTCCAGTGATTCAGAAAGAGCATTCTTTCACGATGAGCTCGGATAGAGGTAGAGACAGAGAGAGTGTCTTGCGTAAATCGTACGATTGTATAGATCGATAACCCAAATATATCGACTAATAATAACCCAAATGAATCGATTTCAAGTGTATTGTTTATGTTTACGCGAAGAAATGAACGAGTATAGTGTGATATCGACAGTGTTTATTGATTTATATACAAGCTTCATACACGCTGCGCGGTCCTGACAGATAAGTGGATTTGTCAATAAGTGGCGAATATGAATGCGTTTTTATATTATTTAAAAATGCGATTTAAATAGGTAAGTTTTAAGCGAACGCCCCTCATCTTTTCGCAGCATCATTAGCAGTGTATCTAGTTTAACTTCCTCTTTCGTTCTTAGAGTAGACTGCTCTTTTAATGAAGAAAAAAATTGAATTTTTAAATAAGAAATAAGATGTAATAATCCGGGTGAGCGTTTGCATGAGCCTACGTTTAGTTCTTGCGCGGATCGAACGTACAAAGCTATCTTTGCTTTGGTCACAAGAGTGCTCTTTGTCGGTGGCGTTCTTTGTGCATGAGCAATGGTGCAAATTCCAAAGCAAAATTACAACCGAGCTTTGAGCATTGAAATTTTAGAGAAACAATTAGAAATAATGACGAAAAACGATGCCAAAATGGAGATTTTGTGGAAACGTCCAGGATGCGGAATGTGTTCGTTTTTATATTTTATATCGAAGAAAAGTTGTATTTAAATATATATATGTTTGTGCTAAAGATTGGTTAGTATTATGTTTTATAAATAAGCATTTCAAATGTATTTTGAGTCATATTTATGTGGGTCAGATAATTCGATTAGTAAATGCGCTCTGCGTTTCCTAGGATGCACTCAAGGTTTGTTAATGAAAATTTGCCAAATTTAACATGCATTCATAAAAATTTTGATTCTGCCCTTTGGGAAAAGTGGCCCTTTTACATTTTTAGGTATGCTCTTTATTTTATTTAGGGTATTTAATGATAAAAAGTGAGGTTGATGTCGTCATAAAATATTAGGCGGCGGAGTGGCATGGAGCGGTGGGCAGTTACAAATGGAATGTACAGTATGACACAGCATTGCGGTAACAACACTGATGCGACAGGTTCACATCCCACATCCCTCAGGACCACATAAAAGGGGAAGAGGGGAATTAATGGTGGCTTATAATTACCCTGCTCTCCCCAGCCCCAGGACTGGGTTAATTATGTACCCGATACATGCATCTCTGCAACCTCCACGATATTTTTGGCTCTGAACTTTTTTAAATTTTAGCATAAATAAACATTAAATATGGGATGCTTGTTTTAGGAATTCCTATTAATTTGATACAAATTTAAGACGTGGAAAATATTTTTACCATCGAAAATCGAAATATTTCCAAATGATATGCTTGAATCATTACAAAAATAAGATCAATAAAATTACCAAGATAGCAATATATTAATTCCCGATCGACACTTTAATCGTGATATCTTCATTAAGACGAACATTAGACATATTGATTGGATCGTCAATATGTCTAATGGTTTAGTATTATCCAATGATATGTACTGTGAAATGTATTGGCGCACGGCCGAGTGCATAATTAACGATTAGATCGAAAAGCCCAATGTGCTAAGACCCATTATACTGTTCCATGGTAGTTGGGGGTCGAATAAGACCCTGACTTGGTTCTGTACCCCAATTCACATGTGTAATAGCCGACACGAATATATTTGAGCGTGTAAAGTTCAACGAAGTGAAATCATCATGTAACATAGGTTGATATTTGTGGAAGTCTCTAATATTTGCCATAATATAACATTTACTGATTATTATTCTACCTAAAGGTTCATTGGGTCTTGTAAAAATAGGAACTGCTTGGACAGAGCATAGAATGAAACGTCTGGATATGCCGACAGCAGGAATTAGAAGGAGTAGGATTCGTTATCATTATTGAATAAGTTAATAGGTCCATAATCCGATTTGTCTTTCCATTATCCACATTGTAAATCTCCAGGAATAATTCCGTTGTCCAAAGGATGCCACCTCACTTGTTTTCATATGAAATGTCCGATCATCAGTCGAATCTATGAGCATGTATATTGTAAGTGTATGAGGCAAGGTACATTGGCTGTAAATTGGTGTTAAATAGTGCCGAAAAACGGTCATGTACGAACTTTGGAAGTCGTTTCCTTTTGGAATTAATATCAGAATAAATCAATTTGTATCACAACATAAATGGGGAATATCACTCAGCGGTACACTCTACCGATTACGAATTAAAATCGCTAAACTGTAACTTTGGGATGAAAGCGGGCGAGGAGGAAACCAAGTTTAATTTGTCTGCTTAGAGGCCGCGGTTAATTAAGGGATAAAATAATAATGTTTAAACAAATTTCGGAAATTTCGAGTCGAGCGCTAATACGACCCTGTATAAATAATTACATCACCCGAAGCCTTTCTGAGCGAATTAAATATTGACGACAAATATTGAAATGAGGCCAACGAAAAATACGACGTCGAAATTGCCAAAAGGAAACCCGACGCACGATTAAAAATTGTTCCCGAATCGCAGATGAATCGGGACACGTAATGAAAGATGAAAGAAAGCGCGGAATAAATTTATACTCAAGGGGAGGATTTGTAGATGGTGAGGGGCTGGGAGTTTGGAAAAGGCCCTAAAGTGCTGCCATTCTTTCGGTACAATGTGTCTTTTAGTAAGCTCCTTACGTCTAGTGAGTCTTGTAATATTATTATCCGGGTACAGAAGACTCGATGGAGGATAATGGTCAGAGAAATAGAGCAACAGGCGAACGTTGCCAATTTAAATTTATAGCCTTTTATGAAGAACACGCTGCTTGTTACAGATAACGGCGGCTGTATTATTCTGCACCATTTCAGTTCCATCTTCTGCTGCATACATTCCGCTCATATTTCATCCTGTCCATTTTTCAATTGCAATCGGGAACCATGCAAGCTGGATATAATCTTAGCTTACTGATCGTAAATATAATGTACGATAAAATGCAGTTGAAGCTTATAGATGCTATGGTTTGTATCGTGGAAAATTGGTATCAGAAAATTAGTAATATGATGGATAACTTTGAGCGTAAAAACAGTGATTGTCTCGAAGTGTTATAATTAGGGCTTTGGATCGGAATTAAAGCGTTAAAAACGTTATTTTAGCCGGAACAAAAATCGGAATTGAACCGATTCGAAAATATCGGTTAAATCGGTTCGATACACATATTACGCGAGAGATAGTTTAGTTGATTACTATGGAACCATTGCCTTTTTTTATTTTGTTATATACTATGCACAGTTTGTTTTTCTTTCACAATTTCTTTCATTTAATAATACTATAATCATTGTTCTATGTTCAACCGCTTAATTGTTTTGTTAAATCAATACTTCAGATAATATTGTTATTAATCCAAATTTCTGTTTGCATATAGACATTATTATATATTTTGTTTAGATTATCTCTTCCTATATATTTGATATATGATTGGGACTTGTAGATTTAAATTTGCTTCTTAGTGCTACTCAAAACTGTTCAAAGATTTTCCAAATGTTTCTTTTCGATTCGTTTTTTTGTCGAATCATATTCATTCTTTTAAAAGATAATATTTATATTACATTTTATAATGTATGTGTATGGATTTTATTGAAAAAAAAGCAAGTAAAATGCATTTGAACAGTTATGTGCACATAAGCTTCTCTGTCGATATTTACCGACTAAATTTCACCTTTTTTGTCACTACAGCCGTACGTACACTATACGTATTTAAAGTATCCCGGAGCGAACACCATAACCGAACCGATGTAAGTGTTTGGAACTGAACTGGAACGAAAACCGGAATAAAAAACATAACGGTTCGAAGACCTGGTCCAAGTCCAAACTATATTGTTATATATTGAAATATGGTTTTACGAGTTATACTTGTATTTCCTTAGTGGAATGTATATAAAATATCGGAAATATTCAAATTTACGATCAGTTTTATTAATCCAGGTTTGCTTTGATTTCTTGAAACAAAGCAAATATAATCGCAGAAGAAATTCTATTGGGTCGTGATTTTACTAGACGAATAGATGGGAATAGACGAGTGTCGAATAGAAAGACTCTCTTCTCTAAATAATTATTTATTCCACACGAGTAAGAGAGAGAGGGATTGGCTGCAGGAGGGACGACTTCCCGCCTCCTGCATGTCATTACCCCAATGTCTCCGCAAGGCCACAAGAGATGGCGCTGTTACATTGCACCTTAAAGATCTTACTAGGGAAAGGGATAGGATTTAATGTGGTGGTTTCCCATTGCCTTCCAAACGTGGTAAACTAAGGATAGGATTATTTGGAAAGGTAGGAGAGGAGAGAATCTATGAGTGAGTAGTGAAATTATCATTATATATAAATGATAATTTGATTCTGAATCTCGACGATTGAGAAATATTAATATTTCTGATCTCCCAAATTTGCTGGTATGGTGGAAAAAAAAAATTTTCTGGGCTTCTTTGGGTCTCTTTTTTCCAGCCCTGACACTGCTGGATTTCTTTGTCTTGAAAAGGACACATTTCTATGCCATATATACACAATAAATATCGAATGATCTTTTTAGAAATATGAACTGAGCGTCACTTTCGCGACAGCCCGTTTTTTTCGCATCGAATTCAATTGTCACAAAGGCAACAACCCGATGCCAAAGGGTTAATCGGAATTACTACAGTTAAAAATTGAGCACCCTTTAACCCTTTCGATACATACACTACTTCATCATATTTCTCAGGTGAACCTACATTTTTACCTATGTAGTATGAAATCCCTTCACTTCATATGTATGGAAAAATCTATAAACTATTTTTTTTTCCTGTGCTGCAGATTTTTTTTTGCACCATATGTCTGTAAAAACCAGATGGTGAGTCTGTGATTTAAGAAATGGATATCATTATATTCTGTATACTGGAAATGAAGAAAGAGGTCAGAGAGCAGTCAACTTAGGTGAAAAGATCCTACTGGAATTGACTAGCAAGTACAAAGGAATTGGTATGACGGTAATTGCTGATGAACTATTTCACAACTTTCTATGGCATGGAAAAACTTTAACAGGCAGGGGTTGTTTTTGTCAAGATTATCCATTGCAATAAAAAAATCCGAAAGAAATGTTCCCGAAAACGAAACAGTTTCTTATGTTCCGAAGAAATCAAAATCTGATATCCTATTGTCAATCGTCTATTATGATGCCAAAGCTATTACAAAAGTTCAAAAGCCACATATAATGTTATTTCACAACATGCACAAGGGATGCATTGGGGATACATATACTAGTAGAGCAAGATAAATGTATGAGGGTCCAGCCAGACCAATTTAATTGACGGGAGTTGATAGAAACGTTTATTAACAGAAGGATTAAACTCTCATAATTTCACCTGAACACCAAATTATTTCTTTAAACATAGATGATATTTTTTATCAACTTTATAAATTTTAAGCACTTTGGTGTAAAGTTGTCAGACAATAATTTTTATAAAAAATTTTTTGAGCGGTCACATAAATATATATGCTAATATTACTATACATATTTATGAAGGACACAATGTCACATGGTAATATTAATTCTTACATCTATTAAAGTAATATGAATTTCGGTATACATTTTTCATAATATATTAGATTATTTTCATAGCATTAAAATATTTCTTCAAAGAAATCTCAAAGAATATTTTATACATTCACTTTGTAATAAATGATGCCATTTTTTGCAAATGCTTCGAGATAATACATTTCACAATATCAAATACAATAAAAAAATCCATTGTAAAATATTCAACATTCGATGTTCGTATTCGAAGCGGATAATCCTTGTTTCTAAACGCCTTAATCTAACGTCGAACGCAGAATATTATTCACGACCCACATTCTAAGCGGACGTCTTCTTAGTCCATTCAATTTCGGGAGACGTCACATTTCCTGATTTATAACGCAACTTTACAGCAATGGAATCGTAAATTTTATTAAAAGACAGCCCCCCAGTGATATAATAATACGATTTTCGCCCACCGCTTTTTTTGACCGGACATTAAAATGACAAATTTTATCATCCGACATCGAAATCGGGCCTTAAATCGGCGTTGAATTCAACCGATAATTGTTCGAATCGATTGCCATTTATCATGTGACATGATTGCGCCTGAGTGGTGAAATTGAAAACTGTGCTCGTCTTGTTTGGGGTCTTAATCATTTAACCACCAATGACACTAGTGTATCGGGATAACGATATATCGTCGTTGTCAACACTTACAAAAAGTGCCAACGGCTATGTATCGTCGTTTATGTGATGGATCCTAATCCCGGGATTCTAGACAGTTTTAGATGCTCATGAATCCCAGAATTAATAAACATAATCCCGAAAAATTCGGGATTGTCATTTTTATCTAACAGAAATCGTACACTTCACCAGCACGATAAAGGCTATAAATCGAGACATTCTCACCGAAATCTGGACGCTTGGAAACAGTGGCGTAATTACTAATTAGCGAGCTTAGACGACGCCTAGGGATAGTAACTATCTAATCTATGTATACGTTTATATAGTACATATATGTTTTCAAATTGTTGTATTAACCTTTCCCTACCGGTGATGTATTTACTACACCTCGACTCTAATAATGGTAATATTGATATGAAATATAATACATACGGGGTTCAAAATTTTTGTATTCCTCTCGATTCCTTTGATTTTTTTAGCGTTTTATTTATCTATTTTTGTATTGCATTTTTATCTTTTCTTAAATAAATAAAATGCTTTTGCCTTCGACTTTTTTTATATTAAACAAATGTACTTATAGTAATTTTTGATCAAATTCATCAATGTTATAACATTTTAACCGATGTTAATCAAAATATATCGTATCGTATTTTTATGAAATATATGAATTACAAAGGTTGAATCCTTGATCATTTTAGCAGGGGTAATAAATCCGAAAGTATTCAAGGGGCGCCAAGAGATGGATCATAACTGAGCAACATCGGTTCGCGAACCGCACGCCGGGTATGTTACTTACAGTCGACAAATGAATAATTTATCACCGAAGGCTTTGCGGGTCTTCCTCGTCTGTGCAATAACTCAAAATTAGAAGGAGAATTTGCACAGAAGTCCTTCCTTGGATCCGCAGACGCAGGGAATTTATATGCAATGTGTGCACAGCATTGCACTCGGCATATGAACTCTCGATATGCGGAATCGCTTATACACCATAAATATTTATGGCACCCCTCTTCCATCCGAGAAACCGTCTATTCATTTATTCTTGGCGGTGTTTTTTACACCGAAATAAAACAATCCGTAAATTCTGTAATAGATAAAAAGCTCAGGGGGTGGTGTGTCAATACGTTGTTGGCGAAATCTAAAAGCCCCATCGGCAGAATGCCATTACCGCCGAAAATAGGATTACAGCAGTATCATCAGGTTAGTTTACCACTTATAATATTCCTATTTGCATATTTATACGCATACATTTCGCGTGGGAATATTAAATGTACAGAAAGCATACAGTGGCAATGCATACGTCGAATACAAATATTAGAATTAAATTTTACCAAATATCTTACAGAAATTTCAATGATTGACCCATATTTTCTTCAGATTCTTAGATTCAGATCACATGTAT
Organism: Stenopsyche tienmushanensis; assembly: GCA_008973525.1. Taxonomy (NCBI): domain Eukaryota; kingdom Metazoa; phylum Arthropoda; class Insecta; order Trichoptera; family Stenopsychidae; genus Stenopsyche; species Stenopsyche tienmushanensis. Next base: position 1,146,719 of record WACJ01000025.1, read on the forward strand.
TGGCAAAAAGATTTTGCCAATACATGTGATTTTGCGAATACAACGCAGAAAATAACAGATTAAAACTTAACTAAAACGTACCAGAATTAAATTATAATTATTTAACACTTTTTTTTTTTTTTTTTTTTGCGGTGGCTTTTAGCGATCCCTTTTATGGAATCATTACCAACCATTTTGACATGGTTTTTCATGGCATATATATGTTTTTAAAAATGTGGTTGCCAGCCACATCTCCTGTGGGATTCGAACCCGAGATGATCGAGTAATGAGTCCAACCGCTTAACGCGGGACTACCTACAGGAACAAAACGGAACAAAGGAACTAACACTTACCTTTGTCAAGTAACAAGGTGTGGAATGGTTCAAATCCCTGACGAAGTGTTGTTTAAATCCTTCACAGCAGGAACCTGCATCATAGTATGTGTTTATATTTAATAATTCACATATGAAATACAATGTCTTATTTATTTAGTTTTGGCATATTTTTATTCTTAGAGCGTTCTCATGAACACTGAACGTGAAACAGCAGCAATCTTACATATGTACGCGTATTGATTTTTTATGTCTTAGTTGGAACATGAAACATTCTTATAATGATATACGAGTAGGGATCCTGATTTCTCGATGATTTTAATTTCTCGAGAAATTTTATCAAGAAATCTTGAAAAAGAAAATCAAGAAATCAGAAACTCACTCATATACAGTACAGCGTTTTAAAAAAATGGAAGTGGTTTTATATTGTATTGTATTAAAAATTGAATTTTAATATTTCATATTACGAAATAATTTATATATTACACAAACACAGATTCATATTTTAGCTAACAATTTCCATTAACAAATCAATGTGTAGCGTGGGCGATTTACTATCCCCACGTAGTAGCGCTGTTAATCTGAGCAGATTTAATTCGACAGATTAACAGCGACATCTTCTGTCTCTCTTCAGGTGCAATGTGTTATTTTAGCAACGCCATCTCCTGTGGCCCTATGGAGACATTGCACCTGCATACTGGTGGATTGCTTCTTGCGCGTACACCGTTGCCGGTTGGGTAGTGACGTGCAGGAGGCGGGAATCGGAAGAGTCCTCGGTTAGCCTTGGCTGCGGGAATTCGTCCTTCCTGCAGCCAGATCTCTATCTCTCTTTCATGTGGAATTAATAGTTATTTAGGGAAGAGAGTCTTTCTATTCGACGCCCGTTTATTCCCATCCTGTGCACTAGCGCAGCCATCCCTACGAGCACGTGGAGGCGGGGAGCCGCCCGGGGACTCTGAGGAGCTAAGGCGTTTTTGGGTTCAAATTCAGATAGTAGGAAAAAATTCCAACATAACAACAAATCGGATTGATCTTAAAATATTCATATTTACAATCGGTAGTCTTGATCTTAGATTACCCTGATTTCTTGGATCTGAAAAGTAAATATTGGGACGACCAATAAAATCATGCACAGCCGCATATGAGAAGCTGGATTTGCAACAATAATTAAAACAGTCCTTAAAAATAATAATAAATTAGCTACTTTTATATCCATTCTCAAAAAAAGATTGTTAAAACAATTATATCCTCATTTATAACCACGCGTGAAAGACAACTGTGAGATCACCACATGAAAAATCCTTTTAAAGTTTGAATTTGTGAGTGATTCGGAGATTTTTTTTCACAGTCTGAATTTCAGCAGAATCTTTATAATAACAATTCAAAAGCTAACTAGCTGTATCATTACTATCGGAGACAATTTATCTCATCATGGAAACTTTGAACAATGGCTGTTTCGAACCATATGCCGGAAACCTCAAAAACCAATACGACCGACGATAGAAATTTATGCAACTCGCCAAATTATTACTTCCATGACAAATTTGCCGTTGTTATTATTTATTGAATATTTTCGGGTAGTGTGTATATCGAATTTTAGTCTATGAATGTGTTCTCGATTATTTGTGTAGGCTTTTATAAGGGTAGGTGCCTTTGTAAGGGCGCATTCAGCATATTTAATTTATTTGCGTTGAATTTAAAACGAAGAGTAGAATTGTCATAGTTCATTAACAGCTTTGTCCTAGTTAAGACAACGTCCACGAGTTCTAGACATCCAATTACTGCTGCATTTTTCCAGTAAACTTTTCTTTGGTGGAAATTTGCCAAGCTTAGTCTTCATTCTATTTTATAAATTTATTTGTTTTCTTCTTTTGATTGAGAATATGTCTGCGTGGGATTTTTTTGCAGGGTTGGAAAATAATTAAAAAAGAATGAGAGCATTTCGATGGATTCTATTAAGACCAGAAAAGTTATTGAAATGAGTTCCGTATGATTTTAATGAGCTCCTTGTGAAATGGGAAGTATTTGTCGGTAGATTCTGTCCACCCTTTTCTCTCAGTCCATGATGGTTTTCCAGTCCCGAACAATTAACCGGAAAATCTGGAGTAACTATACGGACAGGACTGAATTGTAACTTCGTTATCAACACACTATGGAATTCACAGGGCTGCAAAAAAAAAGATTTAAAATATACCCGTATTTAAAATTATGAATTATTTATGCGGACGCTATTTTTTAATCCCCCCACGGATGGCACCACGAACGACCGCAGTTTTAAATCTTTTATACCGGATTAAAACATAATTATCTTCCGGAGCTGCAAAATTAGTTTCGTTCGCGAATGAACCACACCGGTACGCGAATAAACGAGCGCCTGTTGGGGTCATATTTTGTCACGTAGATTGAGTGGAGTTAAAATTACATTTTTAACAGGGTTAAATTGTACCCGTGAGATAAGCTGATATTTAAAATAAAACTAACCATATGCGTCGCGAGTTTAGCAAAATTTGAATCGATATTAACAAGGGGGGAAATGGAGCATTGGAGCTGTCGGATATGTTCTGTCTCTAGCTTAATAAAATGTATCCATTATGGTACATCAAGCATAGACTATTTAATTGGAGATTTTTATGGCAATTTTTTAGATAAAATATAACAAGGTATGTGAGTGTAGATCGAATCAGTGTTTTGTATAATAAAAAAATATTAGTGGCCGAAAGAGCACTGCGTCGACGAAAACTGGAGTGCAGTGCCCCCATAGCTGCTAATCCGCGGGTTCGAGTCACGTACACCTGTGCTCCCTACCTCAGTCCTCTGTCCAAAGTCACCCTCAAGGATTTAACTTGTATTGATATGAAAACCGCATTGCTCATTATTAATAAAATTTATATTAAATTCAACCAGGCTATTTAGAATAAGTTTTTCAAATATTTTGTGTGATGACACTATGTGATTGCAAATTCTTCCTGTGTTTAATTTTAGCTAAGATTTGTAAAAATACGATTGATTCCAAAATATTTATTTTATGATTCATGCATTTAAGAATTTTATAAAATTGGCTTTATTACATGTTGTATTACATTGCTTTAATAAGCGAACAGCAGGTTTGCATATTATGAAGACACTCACTTCAATCTGTCTGCTTATCAGAAGAATTATACTGATTTTTACAGCGCAGACTCCAGCTGGCATGCGAAACATAGCGGTCTGTAATGTGTTAACATATTTTTAAAATCAAATTAAACGTCAAATATTATTTTGGACAAGCTAATATAAGATATGAATCCATATGAAGGTCCTGGCAGCCTTTTATGTGTAACATGAGAATATCAAATATAACAAATTGCTGAAATCTAACCAAACCATTAACGCTGAAGTCTCCTGCCAGCAGACGTATAGATTACATTGCACTTCAAGAAAGTGTCTACATTTTAGCAACATAAGAGAGTTGATTTTTGCGATGATGAGATATTGTATTAAGATGATTTTTTTTCATCAAATACATATTACAAAAATGTTCAATAAAAATCATAATATAATATGCGATCAACGATAATTCTAAACTCGGAACCCGAATTCCTTGTTTATGTAATTTATATATAGAATTTACCTATTGTTCCTTAGCTGTTGACCATGAACAAACAGTCTTAGTTGATCTAGTCTCGATTGTTTGACGAGGATCTGCTTTAATTTTTGAAGCCAGCATATCATTATTCAATCATTGAAGCTTTCTGGTTCTGGAATATTGCAATTTTTATTTTTTAATCAACTAAGATGCTAATTTAATTTTTAAATCAAAACAGATGGTATTGTTTTTCTGTACGTGGTGTGCTTCATTCCTGCTCAAATAAAATAGCAAACATGATGAAAGAGCACTTGAAGTTTCAAAAAATCATTTTTTTGCTTCAAGTGCATCTAAATATAGTGTAGAATTTGTGGATAAAGTGATTTTCCGATATTCGGGGTCGTTCAGAAGCTAGAGCGTTGAAGAGGCGAGGGTTTGGAGGGCTTGTTCGATCACTCTATGAGGCGGAGAATCGGGTACCGTCTCTTCCACTTAAGTTTCTTAATTCAGTCCTTTTAATACAAATACTTATCTATTGTGCACAATAAAGAAGCTCTTATATTCTCTAAACTTACGACTAAGCACCCAAAATAATAGAACGGATAAATTCATATTTGATGATGAAAAATCACTAAACTTCAAAAACTGAAGCTAGAGGAAAACTCAATAATTTCCACTACTATAAGCCACCTCTGACTGCAGAAGTTCAAAAAGTCATCAAACCAGTATATGAAGATTTATCAAGAGATTAACTGTTGACTAGATGTTAAGGCGTCTTCTCACTTTAGGCGCCTCAAAAATAGGCTATTTTCGCGATTTTTTTTCGAGGATTTTCGCTAAAAATTATGAGATAAAATGGATCTTATGTAATAAACACATTTTTCAAGTACACGAAAAAAAAATATTTTTATTTTTTTGAACAATTATTATAATAAAACAGTAGCATCGAAAAACCCGTGTAGAAATGTTATGTTCGTGGCTTGTTGATGGTATCTCCGAGATGGATCATTTGAAACAAAAAAATAAAACAGTTTTAGATTAAGTATATCAGTGGCTATAGCGCATATTATCAGATTTTTGATATTCGCGAAAATAACAAAATGGCGTACGTTTTTCGTAAAAGTAAAAAAAAATCGCGTTTTTTTTGCAGTTTTTTGTAAAAAAAATTACTTAAAATCAAAATTTCAAAAATCTGATAATATACGCTATAGTCATAACTATGAAGAATATGTCATTAAAATTTCATGACAATCGGCCGGATAGTTTCCGAAATTTCATCAACAAGCCACCGAAAAACCTTGTTTTGAGATAAACGCGTTTAAAGTTTTGGTTGCAGAAAAATTGCCCAGACACAGCTGGTGAAACACTCGTTGTTATTTTGGGTATTTCCTCCGAAGATCTTCATAAATCGGTTTCAAAACCTCGTGAATATCCTCAGCTAGAGCAGGAGAATGTTTAAAAGTTTCTATCTGATTGTTTTTTACCACTTTCTTGTACTTGCACCATGAGTCTGAACAATACGTATGCAGCCGGGTGCTCTCAGGTAGTCGCCCAAAAATGTAGTTAAACTCGTCTGATCTTTATGAAATTTCGATATAACATTTTTGAAGATATGTACTTACTAAATTTAAAAAAATAATAAAAATCGATTTTTTTAAATTTGCAAAGTAAGAAGACGCCTTAAGGAATACCACATCACAAAATATTTACTTTAGCTTTGAATTTACTAAAATTGCATTTTTCAAATCAGTTGTGGTTCAAAAATAAAACCAATATTTGGCTTATCGACCAATCAACGCCAAATCTGTAACGGGTTTTAACACTGCAGTTGTAGATACCGGTTTGAAAAATAAAGCTTGCATTCTTCTAGAGCAGAAAATGGAAAAATATATGCTTTGCCTAGCTTTTCGCCATAATATAATGCTAATTATAATAGAAGCTGTAGTAAGTCAATCGCTCGGTCCATCTAGTGCTCCTGATATCCAATTGTTTAAAAGGTTTAAGAAGAACTGTGACAAAATTGATTAAAGTGATTATAAAACAGTAATTTATGATACCACGTCCTCAAAAATGATAGAAAATATTACTGCAGATAGGATTTCTCATGCTCAAAAACAACTTCAAGTGTATCAACCTCGAAATGACTATAAAGAGTTACTAAATCTTTCCATCATTTACTTGAACGGAATTCCTGAAATAGGAGTTTCATTTAGGAGATCTGCTAGTCTTCTTGGTTTTTATATTATTTGGAAAAAAATACTGGGCCATTTATGGTACTTGTCGAAAGAGTTGGTATCTTTTGCATTTTTTGACGACGAAATTTCAGTTAAAAATTAGCAAAATATGATAGATGCATTAAGAATTGAAGGTATAGGAGATTGCTCGAAAAGAAAAAGCATTGATGTCGAACACATCACCGAAATAAGTATAGAAGACTTTGTGATTAGCATATCTTTACGATTTTTCCAGATACTAGGTATCTCATCACAGTTTTTGAATAAAGATATTGAAATTTGGAAGGATCATTTTGATTTTAAGCCTTCAAAGAAAATGGTCCATTGTATGCGGGTAGTGAATGATATTGCTGAGCGTGGTGTTACCTTAATGAAGGAATATAATAAATTGATGACAATTGACGAAGAGCAAAAGTAACTTTTGTTAGTAAAAGCTTACAGAAAGAAATATCCTGATACAAAAAAATCAACGCTTGTATCCTGAATATTTATGATTTTTTTTTTATAATTTATAGCTTTCATTTTTGTGTGTTTCTTGAATCGTGTCTCGATACAAACTGATTGATATTAACTTCTTCACAATTTTATTCGTTATTATCGCGGATACATTGTTTCCTCGTAAATAACTGATCGTGAAATGTAATTATGTAAGCTTAAATTAGTTTTAAGCTAACGATTTAGGCGAGAAAAAGTCTGCATTGGATCCATTTTTGTTGAAACAGACAATTTTCGGGAAAATTACTCTAGCTGTTACCAGCAGGCTATTTTCTGCTTCATCACGCATTCACACACTACAATGGAGTTTTTAATCTATTTTTCGTTTACAACAAGTGCATAATGCACTCGCATTGCGATGAAAAATCAGTGGAAATTTCATTTCAACGAAACGTTGAACATACAACAAAATACCGAGCCGGAGCCAGCAATTTGTCTACGGACTACAATTAAGCATACCTGGCGGACAATATCATCACGCACCATAAACCTCAAATGCATTCGTATAATGCTACTATTTACATACAAAATTAACGGGCGCATTTTTTTTCAACCACTCGAGGCTCACCGATGGCATTAAATTCGGGACGGGCTAATTTATCAAGGCTTTTTTCAAATTTATGGCCATTTGGAGTATAAATTGGAATCAATTAGCTCAAATTTGGAATAGAATATTCTTTTGTGTCGTATTTCGATCATAAGAATATTCGGTGAATAGATGTGTGGTCGTGAGCAATGTGGCCGTTTGCTAACGACTGTGGGCAATGCTAATCTCTATTTAATATAACGTTTGCAGAAAGTACCCAGGCTGCAACTAAAAATAGCTTAAAAATGTACTTTTAAAAAGCTTTGTATTCTCAGCGGAAAAGTAGCATAACTACACACTCGTTTGTATATAAATATATTGCTTGCAAAGCATCAAAGGCGATAGAAGTATGATGCATCCAAATATGAAACACATTCAACTCAAGTGACAACGAAAGTCGCTATAATGAATATATTGTTTAGAAACATGTTGAATTGTGTAACATATTGAAGACTTTTGAATTCTTGAGCCTCTTGCGTTGCCATCGTCGCTACGACAATCTCCGATTGTTCCATTGTTCGGCTGCGAAGGCCGCACTGAGAGGTCATTCGGAGTACGGAGCGCTTCGTACCATTAGTCTCAATGATAATCTCAGTGTTGATGAATGTAATCGATGGCGATTTGTCTCTTTGAGGTGACGTTGAAAACGAGTTACACAATTTTGGAAGTTTCACTATTCAAGTCAATTAACACATTAATTGCGGGCATACTTCGTGTGCGTCTGCCGTAAAAAGCACATTTACATAAAATGCCATATCTTTTGAACTAGTCAACATATTTATCTCAAAATAAGTATTCCACCACCAGTACATGTCATATTTTTAATCACATTTATCACTTACAAATATGTATTTAATACAAAATAATTGTCATATATTAATATTATATTTAATAATTTATTATAATATGTAAACATATTTTAAAACCCAGAAATACAAGTTTTATTTTTTTAAAATTAGCATCTTGTTAATTAATGAGATGAGATAGTAGATATAAAATAACCTATGGAAGAGTAAGAATATTTCCGAAAAACCTGTCAAAAGTGATTCCAGTGAGGCAGAGTCAATTGTAAATAAACACTGTTGATAGCATACAAGATCACGTCATTTCTTTACATAAACAATACACAAGAAATCGATTCATATGACTCATCATAAGTGAACTTTAGATATCATGTCGTTTCTTTGCGTAAACAAATAATAAACTTGAAATCGAAATCATTATTAGTTGATAAATTTGGGCTAACGATCTATACAATCGTGCGATGTATGCGGGGAAGCTCTCAGTCTCTGTCTCCCAAACTGCACTCTGTCTCTGTCTGTCTTCTAGCTCAATATACAAAAGTGCTCTTTCTGAAAAGTGGAGGGGGGATGCCAAACCCTGGCATAGTACTCCTTTAGGGGTTAATAATATATTGATACACAAACAATTGCATGTATATGGCTCAAAATAAGGACGATATTAAATGGTTAATGCCAGTGTTGATCAGAAATAGCACGTTGAAGGGATTTGGAAAGCGAAAATGACTGGGTGAGATTCAACTTCGTATTAAAGTTCCAAAATCAAATTAGCTAGATTTTGAATACCACAATACACAATTTGCTATGAATCTACTTTTGAGGTTGATATTATTGCTTGATCAGCGCTTATCCAGAGCTTTTTTCTATTTGAATTATACATCCATTTGAAGTCAAATGCTAGAGTTCAGCCATTGAGCAATGTTTTATTCTGTAAGTTCATTGATCTGAATCCTTTTTACATTGTTTATTGATCAATTTTGCTAGATCTTTCAATGAATTGAGATATATCATCAGATATGAGCTTACTCTCCAATCCTTTATCGTAGATGATCAAATAGCGTCTCCGTCGTATATTTTATAAAACCATTGTTTTGTCTCAGATGTCATCAAAGATGATATATGTATCTTTTGTTAAAGATAAGTCTTAATGGCGTGCATTTTATAAAAATGAAACAGGAATCAGTAGATAGATGGATTTATCAGTATAATATAATAAAAGCTATTTGGAAATAATATAACAGTCTTAAGAAAAGAATTATTTGAATGCTACTAGATATCACAGAATTTCTGCATCTGCTATGTAATGCATTGGAGATTTTTAATAAGACCAATTGAGTATATCGATAAGATAAATGTAGCATTTATTAAATAAGGATGGTGTGTATGCTGAGAAATCTGTATGAAGATGATAGCAGCTTTACAATAGCAATCTCCCGCGTCCATACAGCCTCTTCTACTATGGTTGCAGATTTATCTAACTCGGGATAAATATGTCTGTTTTTCGCATTTCGCAGAAATTGTTTATTTTCCTGTCGTATTATTCGCATATGTTAAACTTCTAGTTGATGCAGAATTCGTCCGAATGAAGTTTCTCTGTGTCTCCTTTGTGAGGCTGCAGGAGCGGTTAGTACGAAGGCGTTCGCCATCAGGGAAGTTTCCGAGAAGAAGTTTTCGTCCGAAAGAAACTTTGATTTCCGTATCCGGCGCCGGAAAAGCTACCACCTAGCATAACCTTATTAAAACACGTCAAAAGGTAACGCTCATTACTCATGCAAATATTTCCGGCGGAGGGCGGATTCAAAGCGGAAGAAGTAAAAAACTTCCGACCCCCCCCCCCCCATTTAATGGAGACTGGCATTTAAAAAGGTCTCATTATCATTTATTTTTTATATTGGCAATTAGATATGAGAATTTTTAATGTCATTTTTCCCCGCATTAATTTTTTTCGCTTGACGGCTCGTCCTTTCTATTTTTTTGTTACCCTCAACAATCCCTCCTTAATTAGCCTATTGAATAAATTGAAATATTTATGAAGCAATTTTTGTGATGGCGGAGAATATTATACGGTTATATTAGCTATATGTTAATAGGGATTCAGTAATTGGCATGTAAAACATGCGCATTAAAAATTATTGAGGCTTACAAAAGCCTCCTCTTATTGGTTGTATATATTAGTTCTTACATTTTAGCTTAAATTTGTCCTATGAACAACCAAAGCCAAATCCAACGTTGACAGAGATTGTTTGATTCCTGGATTCTTATTGAAAGATATTGGATTCAAATCTAGATTATATCGATTGGGCTGATCGATATCAAAATATACAAAATGTAATTTAAAGTAAGATTAAATGAAGTAAAAGCTTAAATCATACCATTGTAATATAATACAAGGAGTTTAGTCGCTTATCATCACACTCTAAGTCAATTGAAGAGTTCCCACACATTAACGACTCCTGTTTAGGCTCACCCAGATGATGCTGACTTATCACCCACGCGATCGAATCAATGAATTTTTAAAAGGTTTCGTCTTCCGATCAGTCATCGGTGGCAATCTTACTCCACATAAATAGTTTGTCATTGGGCACTATGAAGTCTATAAATCTGTATTTAAGTTTTGTTGGGAAAAACATCTCGTAATAAGAGCTTATTTTTGTATGTATAATTATAGCTATTATCTAAGCTAGTGGGGACATCTGTTTATTCGTTAATTTGCTGAAAAATATGTTTGATATAATGCAACCCGATACATTGCCAAATCGATTGTGATATATAATGGTGCCGTGACACATTGATTGGCTAAAGTATCAAGTATATCGTGGCTGGTAAAATACGAGGGTTTGAGTGCAAAAAGTTCATAACTGATATTAAATGTATGAGAAATTTCAAAGTTTGTATCATAAACAAGCATAGCCACATAAACATAGGAATTATCCGAACAAAGTGAACCTGAGAGGGATAAATAAGTCAGATAAGACGTGTTTTCATAACACGGTTGCGATTTTCCAACGCAAGCAACCCGGGAAGGGCAAATAAAATAAGAGACATTCCAGTCGAAAAACAAAGAGACTCGGTAAAAGTGGTACTTGTAAAAATAATCTGAGCACAAGTGTTACAGCCGTTGTGGTCTGTCCTTTGTTTGGCCCGGTGGGTTTTGTGCATACCAACGGCAGCGCTTGCAGTGACTGCAAATATCTACGAGTGGCAAAACCCCCAGTCTCGAAACACGTATAATGAACGAGGTCATCATGTGTAAAAATATTATTTAGGGGCTGGTGGTGGTTGGTTGCGAACTCTATTGGCCGTGGGGGTAAAGTGGAGCGCGGGAGGTCAGGAACGATCGGTGACCTTTTCTACAGGGAATTACTCCACAATCCGGTTAGCAAGCCGTGCCAAAATAAAATATCGTTGTGCACTATTGCGACTTTCCACAATCGACTACAAAATATCTACGACGATGTTTCCGAATGGATTTTTTTTTCATCTCGTAACCGTTCAAATGGGTTGTATTTTATTTCAACAAATATGACCAAAAAAATCATATGGAATATAATAAATAAACATATAATATGTTACATTTCTTATGGACTTTAATAAGAATAATCTAGCTGAACTGAAAGTAATTATGTCCAACTATCCAGATTTTTTCCATTTTGCTCATAAATTTATATTGCTCTTATTATTCTCGATTAAGTTTAATAATATGTATGCCGTTAGAGCGTTATTGTTTTAGCACGTAGAAAATATTCATACAATTAATAAATATTATATTAAGGAAAACTTTATATTTGAATGAGCATCAAAATACGATCTCAATGCATACCTGGTATGCATTGTGATCTACCGATACGATAATACCTACAACGTTTATGTTTTAACACTACAGCTGTAAACACCGGCTTAAAAATGGAGCTTGTGTTCTTTTGGAGCAGGAAATGGAAAAAGATGTGCTTTGCTTAGCTTGTTGCCATCATATAATGCTAATTATAATGGAAGCTGTAGTGAGTCAATCACTCGGTCCGTCTATAGCTCCTGATATCCAATTGTTTAAAAGACTTGAAGAAGAACTGGGACAAAATTGATCAAAGAAATTATAAAAGAGTAATTAATGATACGACGCCCTAAAAAATCATAGAAAATGTTACTGCAGAAAGGATTTATTTTGCTCAAAAATAACTTCAAGTGTATCAACCTCGAGATGACTATAAAGAGTTACTGAATCTTTCCATCATTTACTGGGATGAATTCCTGAAAAAATATTTTTATTTAGGAGGCTTGCTGGTCTCACCATGCTAAATGGATAGCTAAAGGTCTGTATTACTTGATTTTTTTTAAAATTACTTAAACATCAGTTCAAACTGACAAAAATGGAAATGAAAACAGTGAAAGATATTTGTCTTTTCACAGTCGTAATATATATAAAATACTGGTTTAAGCCCCTGTCGGATATCCAACACTAAGAAACGACTTACAATTATTAAAAGTCTTGGTATCCTTTGAAAATATAAACCAAAAAATGACCAAAGTTGCTATGAAAAAAATACTGGCTCATTTATAGTACTTGTCGGAAGATTTGGTATGTTTTGCATTTTTCGTATCGTCGAGTTCGAGTTGATGATCGCGTGAGCCCCCATTTGCGTATAACATCATCAATGTGACTGATAAAATTCCTTTCTGCTGAGACACGGACTAAAACTCGAAAAATTTCCCGACTTCCCGACAAATTATTTATTTCCGTCACTGCAGATGAATACTTATATACTATAGTACTTTGATGTGATTCGTAATTATATTACGGAGAAATACAAAAATTCTGAATCCCGTATCTATTATATTTCATATCGATATTCCCATTATTCGTCGAGGTGTAGTAAATACATCACCGGTAGGGAAAGGTTATTATAACAATTTGAAAAACATATATGTAGATTAGATAGTTACTGCCCCTAGGCGTCGCCCAAAGTAGCCTTTATCGTGTTGGTGAGATGTACGATTTTTGTTAGATAAAAGTTTCAATCCCGAATTTTTCGGGATTACGTTTTCTAATCCCGGGATTCTTAAGTACCTAAAATTGTCCGGGATTGGATTCCCTATTTACAACATTTGGTGAGCTGACCACCAATATTGCTTTCGATGCCTGCGTTTACGTTCTCGCGGCCAAGACTATCGGTCGACTCTTTATATTTCTTTCCATTCTTTTTATTTCTTGCGAACCGCGTGGAAGGATGAGAAGATCAATTATCTTGTTAATCTGGAAGACTGTACCTATACAGATTGATAGTTGCATTCAAACATGTTAATAAAATAACTGATTGAATATGTCTAATATTTTATCAGCGTATATTAAGTTGAAGGGGATGATAAAGTTTGATTTCTACATTTGGAGCTCATTATCCGAATACTTTTCAAACGACAGTTTACCTTGTAATAGGCAGCGCTTAAAGTTTTTATCAAGTTTGTCGAAAGTACGAAATATTGTCTAGTGTGCTGAAATTTAACCTCGGGATCACAGGGAAGCCGGGACGTAACCCTCGACCTTTCAGTGTAAATAAAATCGGAGTTCATCTAATTTGGTTGCTCCCAGTCGTTACGTTTGAAGAATTTGCCCAATTACTTATACAAACTGACTGTTTTAGCCCATTATAATAAAGTTTTTGTTTAACGGCCTTTTCCGCGAATGCAAATATTTCATTTTTACGCGGAAATAAATTTAATTCTCGTTCGTCCCGGATCGATCTCGAATCGCTTGGATGGGGATATCTCGGCGCTTGAAGTAACACAGGACGTTATAGTCAATCTTATCTTTGATTGTTGTCACAACAAAGAAGTGACGTGGAAACAGTGGTCGTTTCATGCAGAGATAGTGATTCGACCGCCAACAAGGTAGCCAACATTCCCATGGGTCCATAAAACTCCTGCAAGCTTCTCTTGATATATTTCTGGGGTTTTAAACCTTTTATCATTCTTCGATTGACGATATTGGAACCATAAAATTGGCATTCATTGAACGTATGATAACTTTGATTTGTATTTGCAAATTAATCATATTTCTTACAGGTAGACTTACACTGTCAGACTTTTTTTTTGTATCATGTGAAGTTTTTGCTTTGATGTTGTAACAGAGTTAAATCATTAGCAGTTGCCTATTTGATCCACGATCATTAAAAGAAGAAAAAGTTTGATCAAAATCTATCTCGTTATTCTTATTTAAAAATGTTCTCTTGAATGATAAGCTTGGTAATGATTTTGACTGTTTTGATTATGTACTCAATCTTCATTGAAAACTCTGAGCTATTTCTTGTGTTAGGCAAGTCTAAACATATGTTATTTAGTATATATTCGTAATTATTTGGGGGTTTTAAGTATCATAGTAGAGAATTTATGAATAAATACTGAAATTATCATTCAGTTTAAAAGATATTTAAACTTACTACCTCTTACTGTCTGGATGTTCTATTCATTGATTTATAGAGTCCCTGCAAACCAGACCAAAAATTGCAATATGCATTAGATATATTAATTCTTTGCATTAGAACTATTTACTTAGAAGTTGAAGCAATCATCCGTAGAGTGAGGGATCATTAGGGTTGACTTCCATCCAGAATTAATTTGATTTTTTTTTGATTGGTTCAATATAAACGATACTCTCTGAGTACTTTTGTTAAAAGTCTGAAATTAATAATTTTATCTACTTTGATCATATAAATACTTCGTAAGATACCAGGAGACACAAGAGTAAATAGATTCATGGATAATTGTCGTCTATTTTCGTATTTAAAAGTATGCTTTTTGAAATACTTTTAATAAATATACTTTTTACCATCCAATTGTTCAGCATCCAAGATGCAACTTGGGAAAATGCAGCTGTGACATCACGGGAAGTGCGCCGCTGCATATCTCAGCACGTCTGCTCTCATACAAAGTATAAAAACAGATTGAAAGCTCAGTGGGAAATGAAACTGTAAGCCATGCCAAAATCTACAGATTTCTGACAAATCTGCTTCTTGCATCGAAAGAGAAGAGAAAATATTTGACACTTTAATATATCCAGGGAGCGTTAAAATTATGCGGTTTAATCGAGCTTGCTACAGTGTGATTTTTCATTACTATATGAATCAATATTAAAGGAGTATTAATTCCGATTTGAATCTTAAAAAAATTAGATACAGATCTTTGATTTTATTACATTTTTTAATCATTTCAGAAACTTTACACTAAAATACACTTTAATCAAATTTACACTGTAGTTTAAAGCAGAGGTGTCTACCTCGCGGCCTACAACGGATATTTTTGTGACCCAGCTAACAAGCATATGGACAGTTAGTTTAATGTTTGTCTTGAGTTGAAGATTTACCAAGTCATTTGAAATGTCGTCTTTGTATATTTTATGGTCAATTTAAGGGAGTATGTAAAAAAAATATGTCAAAAAAAATTGTTTTTGTAGGTTGGTAAAGTGGTAAAGCGGTAAAAAAGAGTAGGTTTAGGTTGACTAAAAAAAAGAGATTCAACCAAATCGCTTTACTTCTACTTTAAACAAAAGCATGGAAACAGTGGCGTAACTACTAATTAGCGTGCTTAGGCGACGCCTAGGGGCAGTATCTGTCTATTCTGTATATATATGTATATATACATAGTACATATATGTTTTTCAAATTGTTATAATAACCTTTCCCTACCGGTGATGTATTTACTACACCTCGACTCTAATAATGGAAATATCGATATGAAATATAATAGATACGGGGTTTAGAATTTTTGTATTCCTCCGTCATATAATTACAAATCACATCAAAGTGTTATAGTATATAAGTATTCATCTGCAGCAACGGAAATAAATAATTTATCGGGAAATCGGGAATAAATAACCCTTTCTCGCAAAAGAGCTGGCAAAAGGAGGGCTCGAAAAGTAAAGGAGACAATCAAAAGATGAAATTCTCTAAGATATCATATGCTAACTATTTCGTGATACTCCATGATGATTTCAATGCAAAAGCATTCATATGAGACGAAGTTCACTTGCGAGGATCAAAATAAACGCGGTGGCGGACGAAATATTATAATTCGACCCGGTCGACTTACTTTAAATTTTAATTTTGACGGACTAACGGACTCTGCCCATTTTTATGCAAACTTTCTGAGGTAGTTATAGTTTTTTTCTTCAATTATTTACGAACAATACCTCGAACTGTTCCCACGTTTTGAGGGTCATTTTTGACCTTAACTTAAACTTAAATTCTTTACTCCGAAATTTAACTTTATAGTAAGAAAGCACAAGTTTTCTCCAAGCTGAAATTATGTGTTCATATAAGACTATTGTTTTTTTACTTTTTTCAGTCACATATTTTAATATAAAATCCTTATTATACTCCACGAGTTTCATTTTGATCTCAAAATCTATAACCATGCTTCGTCTTTTCTCATCAAATTTGATTTTGATGCTTCATGACCAAGTCAAATTCGTTTACTTTAAAATTCAATATTCCCTCTCTTTGGCATATATCATATGTTCGGAAATCATTTTCATATGAAGTATGAGAACCATTTTCAATTGAGTTTCAACAAATGAATCTGATAATGTCGCACTAAAATGCAGCTTTATGTATAATATATCGAGATATGTTCCAATATAATTTTTTTCGTGATTCCGATGTGATTCCGTTCAGAACTATCTCTGGATCTGAATTGGTCCATCAAGGAGTATTTTGGATGAATCGATTTAAAATTGTAGCCTTTTAACAGTGTTCCTATTTTTCCAAATACAAAAATAGTTAGGGGAAGGCTGTATTAAATTTGAATATGTCGTAAAATCAAAAGTCAGTCCGGGCGTAGCTGTTCCAGACATTAGCACATCAGACGTCAAATCCGAGATTGATTTTGATAAATAACTAAATCCAATTTGCTTAATTACGGCGTAGCATTACAATTTGCCAAATTGACTTATTAGTTTCAGACGCGTTTATATTAAGATTGACGAGATAATATTGTGAGGGAATAGTTTTGCACAAACCGCGCGCCGTTATGCTTATCCCGTAATTAAAGCTAAATTAACACGTTTCATCGGCATATTAATAAGTTTGTTTAGCCGAAATATAAATTAAACATGTAAATTACTTTCAAATCACAGCCCGCCATTAATTTGGTAGTAGACAATATTGAATCACACGGTCCGCCGGTCGGGTTAATAACGAAACGTCCATACTTTCATTAGGATCGACGGGGTCCTGAATTGTCCTGGAATTTTAATTTGCGATACATCCGAGGATATCGATTATGTGATTGCGCGGTGGCCGTTGAGGTGTATCTGTGGTCACATATGGCGGACTCGTATTCATTCTCCGTATATAATCTTGTTTGCTTCAACTCCTACAAGACATAACTCCATGTCAGCATTTCCCAAGTCTCTGGCTGTCAACGCCGGAATGGACACGCCGGCGTCCATTTTTCTTCCTTATGTGAGCTCTGGGCTTTCTTTGACTTCCTTTTCTGGTTTTGAAAGAGCTGCAGTATTGCATTCGGGGTGCTGCACTAAATATTTCCAATTTATAGATACGAAGTATATTTCGTATAACTGAAAAATTACAATTTATCACTGTTGTTAGCAAATATGATTTGTGTCAGTACGAATCAATATAAGTGTTGGAATAAGCCTACGTTATATCAGCATTTAAAAACAAAGGCCCGCGGGCTGAATCCGGCCCTCCAAAGATATTCATCCTGATCCTGACGACTTTTATACTAAATACGATACATTTCAAGGAAATTTGTTAAAGAAAAAAATGAGGTTTGGAATTAAGGGATGTTTCTATCTTTTTGGTTCAAAAAGTTATGTATCAGAAAGAATCTATGTTTAAGAACACGTTCAGTAAATTTCAAGTTGATATAAATTAAATTTGCAAAGTTATAGATCAACAAGGAGAAGCTGCGCTTCGCGAAGCTGAGGGGAAGCGAATCTTTAAATGCGTTTTTCTCGAAACTACTTTTTCCAAGCTCATGGAAGTGCTCCCACGCGTTCTATATGGGCATTCTTTATGAAATTTGGCAAGCACGTGTATAATAAACGATTTCATCGTATAAACTACAATTATCCATAAATACTCAAAAGTGTGCATTTAATGAACAAAAAACTACAAAAAATACTGATAAAAACGCAAACTTTTTTTCGATCTCTTACTATTTTTTATCTTTCAATATTTCTTTTTAATTGTAGTCTAAGCTATACATAATATTATACAAAATAAAAATATGTTTAATTTTTCTGCTGCAAATAACCTGTTCAAGACTTAGGACTTCCATAGTGAAAAATGTCATCACTCGCGCACCGACATACGTGGCTCTCCCCATTCCTATCATATTATATCAAACTTTTAAAAATATTTTTATATTCAATAAAGATCGTTTAATCAATAAACTAAATATCAATATTCTATATTTAATACTTTTTGACTTTTAGATCACTTTTAGGTCCAACAAGGTAGAAATGTTCCTTAACTTAAAATGCTGATACTTAAAAATAATGTAAAAAACATATGCTATTTTATTTGCAAGACTAGTCTAAGTCTTCGTCATTTCAAACGTTTTCTTGAAATGATTGAAGTTTAATTGGATATTAGTTGTGTCATACTGAAGTGCGTCTGTTGATAGTTTAGCATTGAGCAAATTAATTTGCTCGATATATATCGTAAATACAAAGCTAACAATTGGCATGTCCATGGCTTCCCGTTTCGATCACATGTACTTGACACCACAGAATTGATACTGGAAAGGTCAAAAATTTTATCTTAAGTTATTTATTTTTAGCTTCTGGAAGTGCATTACGTTTATGTAAATAAACAAACCATATTTTATGTGTGTTAAGCTATAGAAATTATAGTCCGCAATCGGTTAAATATCCTCTCGGATAGCTTAAACGGATGGTTTTGCTTCTCATTTGGATGAAAATATGGCTTTAAATGAGCTTTATTTAAGCTTTAGAATACCGTAAAGTTACCGACAAACGAATATTGCAGAATAATATAATGGAGCTTGGTTTGTTGATATAGTCTATGGTATAATAGTATTAAGCCATATTTGTAAGACCTCAGAGATCCCATAATACATTATATTTATACAAATTAAATTGCTTTATTTACCACCAATTTATTGTTTGTTTATCTGTGATTCAGTAGGAACGCTGTTTAGAATAAATGCATAAATATTTTTATATCATCATCATCATCATAGTGCAGCCACTAACAGTCCACTACAGAACTATGGGCCTCTTCAATATCCATTCATAGGAAAGGGGTTACATCCATTTCGTCTGTATCATACATTCACCTCCTCATTCGCTCGATATTGAAGGTAGCATTACCACCGAGTTTTATTTTGAACGCTCACCCAACGGGTATCCTGAGTGAACGTATTGACGAACACTTTCGCGAACGTCTCGATAAGGAGTTTGGGGGGTTTGTAAAGACTGCGTAGTTTTCATAGGGAGGTGGTGGAAAACTACTCTAGACGACCTTTTTGACTCTACTGGAAAGGGCTTTCTGGAGTACAAGGAGTCCAGTCCCCCCTTTCCTCGCTAGGGCGTTGCCGGGGTAGGGTGAAGACATACGTGACGCTTAAGTGCATCTCGGATTCGCTCCTACACCAACTGAGGGTGTCTCCCCGTCACCGTACAACTTACCCGAGCGAATTCGAAACTGAGTGGTTTCGCCATTTTTTCAGGTTGCCCCTCTCAGTTCGGCGATTACAAAACGATATAGAAGTCAACGGAAGACAATGTTGTTTTTCGTTGCAAAGTAAAGATCATCAAATGCATCTCCTCGAGGCCGTCTTCTTGGTGTTCTTCTTGTTCCTGCTCCGTTCCTAGAGCCTCTCGGATCCGAACCGGTGAGGTTCCTCGAGTTCCATACTGCTAAGTAGGGAAGACCATGCAAGAGACAACGAGCGACATGCAAGTTAAGATTCGTATAAAAAGCAATGAATAGTATATAAACTGGGTATCAGCTTGCTGTTAGAAGAGTATTTAAGTATCTACTCTGTAAAAAGGTACTAGTCAAGTGGCCAATAGTTAAAATACATAAAATCGTATAAGTATAATAGTTAGGAGTAGTCAAATGTGGTTAGGCCGCAAAAGTATTAGTCAAATTGTATTAGCAAGGGGTAGTTATGTCGCATCACAGTATTCGAACTTTGACGTTTAGTGTCTACCGGGCACAATCAAATAATATTTAATCGGTCAGACTGGGAGTAACTGGAAAAAAAATATATAGACATAGCCGAAACGAATAGGTTAAAGTCAGGTATCAAGTAATATCAAATAGTCAGGTCCATATCAAATAGTTTTATAGTCAAGATTGTATTATGGGAGCAGTCGAAAAAGCATTTTGCTCCCAGTGTTCCCGCGTTTATGCGATAGTAGGAGGCGGATGTGTGCGAGTATTTGTTAATTCACTTACCTTGGAAGCTTGGATTATTATGATCTTACTTGCGTTATTATCCTTGTTGTAGTTCCTCTCAAGTGACGCGGTGAAGATGTTCCATTTTTTGTGCAGATGTCGTAAAAACAATGTTTTTCGGCGTCACTCGCGAATTTTATATACAAGTGTAGTCGGCGTTTCGTCAGAGCGTACGAATGAACTTGCGCGGGGGTGAGTGCAGGGGGGGGGGTCCCCGGCGTTGAGGGTGCCGACAAGTCACAGAAAGAACTCAACGTATCACAGAAACGAATTATTTTCGCAAAGCGTATCGAGCGCCGAGTCGTTTTACCTCCGACTATCGGGAGAAGACTCATTTTTATATAATCAACAATATCTTTATGGCATCGGATATAAGGAAGATATTTTTTTCCAGGAAAAATACTTTAATTTTAATAAAAAATGCATAATGATTGCATGTATTTCACGTAGCTTCACAGCAAATTACCAAGCGGCGTTCACTTTTTTACGCCTAAAATTATACACTTTTTAACTAAAATATGACTCTTTTGTGCATTGATATAATAGAATTTGAAGCGCCTCTTCGTTCCTTTTATGATTCACGTCATTAAAAAGGAATCCCTTCATAGAATTTGAAAGAAACTACTTAAATCATGACAAAAGCGAAAGGTCTTCCGTCATTATGATTTTAATTCTGGTCGGATTAAATATAAATAAAAATGTAATTTTGTATTTGTATTCGTCTAAAAATATAATATTTGAGGGAAATGGATTTTGAATTTCAATCATCAAGTTGTAGATAAGTCAGATGAAATGCATCGCTTCCTCTGATTTTGGAATTTGGATTTAATATATTTGTTTGGGGGGTTGGGTCGCCGCCAAATTTATTGCTGTGCGATTTTTATACAGTCAGACTAGCATGCAATATTTTCGAAGCCGAATTGCAGGTGCTACGGAATTCGTTTAGTTTTGCTGCATCAGTCTGTGGATGCAATTTGATTACGTCGGTTCGCAGCGGAAGTCATAGCATGATTTAAATAATCAAAGTTTCGGACGAGGAGTACGCCATTTCGAAATTGGGAAGACCGGAAATTGGATCGAGAGTTGTTCAGGATGTGCAATTCTAACAGACGATTGCTAGGGTTGATAGGCGATCGTAGATATGGAGTAAATAATATTAAAAAATCAAACCAAAAGCTCTACAGAAGCCATTAGCAATATATAATCTGCAATGGTAATTTCAATTGATTTTGAATCCTGATTTATTTATTCTTGGAAGGGTAGAAAACTATTGTTTTTCCTATTAAAGAATAGTGTAAACAACCCTTATACGGAAACACATTTGGTTGGGATTCGCTTGAATTTATGTTTGATGAATCGAGATGCATGAGATGGCAAAGCTCGGTTGAGTCTGTTGGTTTTAGAGTCGACGTGATAAATGTACGGTGAAGCAATTGTTTACCCTGTCAGTGGCAATAGCCATTCGGTAATATCCGGTAGTCCCCAGTGGTTGCTCAAGATTGGCGGAAGTGCAAGGTCCTCACTTCCGGTGTGTTAGAGGTTTCATTGCACTTTTACGATCAGACATATCGTCGTTGAATTACTGATTGTGGCTAGAACTTGTCAACAAGTGGCTGTTTTATTCTTATTTGTTACTAGCGAATACCCGGTATGCGTTGCAATGCAATAAGCGCTTGATAATTATTTGAAAATAAACACAATACGTGGTTTATTGCTTCAGGTCACGTGTAGCGCGAGCCAAAGATCTGGTATCCAACCAATATGCGCTAACATGGTGCATCCATACAATATTTTATTATGCTTATGTTTTTCTCGCAAGTGTAAAAAGTAAGTTGACAAAATTTTATTGCAATAGGATGAACGGTATGGAAGCGTATTAAATACAGACAAACAAACATTGATTTTTATATTTTAGACTATTCCTATGTTACTCACGCAATCCTTGGCAATAAGTGGACGAAGTTTTATTGTTATCTGATGAACGATATGACAGCGCATTACATACGAACAAACAGATATTCATTTTTATATATAAAATAAAGAAGAAGATTATTTTTAAAAAACTAAAATATTATCTTCCCTGAGCGGTAAAACTGCCTTGTAAAACAATATATCCATTATAAAATAATTTTTAAGTGCTGTCAAAAAAAAAAATGGCAGATTCATCCTGAATGAATGAATGAATGTTTAATTTGATTCGTAAATCAGTTCTGAGTGAGACTTTAAAGAGTCTCTAGTCAAGGCTTGGGATCCGAAGTTGAATTTTGTCTAAAAGTTGTTGTTTTATTAGTCATCCTATGAACGTGACAAATTATATGAGGTTACAAAATTTATTTGCATAATAAGGATAGTTAATGTCTGTATGTGAATTTTTCTTGGAATATTTGCCTCTCGCAACTTATGAAAATTATTTATGTAGCTGAGACGCGCTGAAGCTTTATTAGGACGTATTTTAAAATTGCATTCCTCGTCTCGATGAGGCCAATTTCGCTCCATTTTCATCTGTCTGCAGTAATTTCATTTCAGGAAGGATGAGAAAATACAATTAAACCGGGAAAGCCAGGTAATTTCATAAAAATATTTTTTCTTCACCATCTTCCGTCTTCCAGCGAAAGAGTGCAAAACGAATTAAAACAATTACCTGCGAATCCGTGAAAATGGTATGTCTTTGTTTATCTTAGAGGCGTAGGGAGCGAAGACAGATGGTTGAGTCCCTGCTCATTTATTCAGTGCTTTTTGCTACGCTCCCTGTGAATTTTTTCAACCCTGTATTTCGGCCGAAATTTTCGTGCTGGCAATTCGATTCGAAAAATGTGAAATTAGACAGGATGCACGCTGACACTTGTGCAAATATTGTCGCTCAAGAGTGGTGTTTGTGCAGCGAAGCAATTAGGGAACATGCCGACGTTTGACACATTCAATCCTGGCGGGGAGGCGATCGAGGGTGTGAAATCCAATTTACATTCAAAATTTGCTAAAATAATAAATCCAATTAGGTTAATCATCCACCCAAATACACGAATGATAGCCAATCGCAAATTATTTGGTATCGGGAGCTAAGTACTTCGGCTAATAAACGTAATTGGTAGGTCATCTCCCAGTCGGCACTCGTGTCTGGATAGTCCTTAATTCGTGTTAGACGTGTCCTTAACTGCCTTCAGTTAATTTAGAGGCAGCTCCGTGGATTAACCGCTCTAATTTAATATCCCCACGTTGAGTTTTACGAGCGACCGTTAGTCTAAGACAATAATGTATAGCTCACATACGTTACGTCGGCCTTAGCATAATCGTTTAAAGTTAAACGGTTGCGGATGCCCTAACCAGTCATGGGGAAAAAAGTTTTCGCATAAAGGAAGGTGGTGAAAAATTGCAGAGGCCCTGGAGTGAGGACCATGCTGCCGCATGATAATTTTACGAAGGTTGAATCCGAATAAAATCATGCATTTGATTTCTTTGAGGGTGAAAAGAAAATCATATTTAACATAAAATTTCCAGAAAAAGCTATAAAATCAAAATTTACAACCACCATCACAAGATATGCCCAATGACGCATATATTGCTACCGTATCAGCTTATTTTTAAAGCAAAGAGCCCATTATTATCAATCAAATGCGACTAAAAATAAGGGAGAATATTTAATCATATAAGATCTGCCTGGAAAATATATTATGAAGTAATTTGTATATTTTTTATATTATTGAGAACCAATGATTTGGCGAAATAGTAATTTTAAAATTTTAATTGAATGATTTCTAAAGCTGGAAACGTATTGAGCGCGGAATAACGCGTTCTTTCCGCCAGCCCCCCCAGTGGTCTCGCAGTTGAGATTTTCCGCGATCCGATAGCGAACAAACCCACGCGAGGCTCTTAATCTTGTGACATACGCATGAAGTGAGGTTAAGTTATAAATCAATCATTTCCTTAGACACAATCCTTCTACATTAACAAGTCATCATACTATAATTAAAGTAAATACCATGTGTTAATTACACATAGTTTGGATATAAGTAAAATATAGTCCTTAAGGGACGTTTCTACCTTGTTGGTTCAAAAAACCTTTTTTTCTTTTCATATATTAGAAAGAATCAATGTTTAAGAATACGTTAAGTAAATTTCAAGTCGATATAAATTAAATTCGCAAAGTTATAGGCCGACGAGGAGAAACTTAAAACACATTTTTCTCGAAACTACGTTTTCCAAGCTTATGGAAGTGCTCCCATACGCCCTAGACAAGCATTATTTATGAAATTTGGCAGACATATGTATAATAAGCTTCTTCATCGTATAGACTACAATCATACAAAAATATTTGACCGCTTTTTTTAAAGAACAAAAAACTACAAAAAATGTTGGTAAAAACACAATTTTTTTCTTCAATAGTTTACTATATTTTTATTTTTTAATATTTATTTTTAATTATAGTCTATATTATACACAATAAATATTATACAAAAAAAATTATGTTTAATTTTTTTGCTGCAAATCACCTGTTCAAGACTTAGGACTTCCATGGTGAAGAATATCATCGCTATACGTGGCTCTCCCCACTCCTATTACTATACTTTTTGAAACTTTAAAAAAGATTTTTATGTTCAATAAAAATTGCCTAGTCAACTTATTAAATATCAATATTTAATACTTTAAAAAATGTTAAAAAAATCGATCTCTTTTAGGCCCAATTAGGTAGAAACGTCTCTTAAGAAAAGCAACATCCGTAAAAAAATGTTCGTTCTAAAAAAAAAGCATTCGTTCATATAATATTTAACAAAAACTAATATAAGTGTAAAACTACCCAAGACTATGCTCTCAGTGCTTTAAACACTTTCCTTTTATTTGAGTTATTGAATAACTTATCTCATCTAAGAACTATCTCTTATTATAAAGGTTCGGCTTTGAATTCAGACAGTGGAAAAAGTAATAACCATACCAATAAATTTGAAAGATAAGACATATATTAAAATTATCGATCGATCTTCTCGATTTTAACGAAAAATAAATGGTGATAAGATTTGTGTTGCAATAGATTTTCATGAATGATTAAACTAATTCTGATACTCATAGATTCTCCTCTATCTAAAAATGCCTATTCAAAAAATCCGTATATAGTATGAAGGCAATAGAAAACGGTCACATGCAAATCTTTCATCCCCTAGGAGAGTCTCATATGGAGATCTCCTACATCCGATAGCGGATGTGGCACTTATAACTGCATACATAATCTTCCACATCAGGAATTTAAAGCGTTTAATCAACATTTCGCAGAATATGGTTCATTAGTCGACTAAATGATTGCAGCGGCGAGCATAAATCAAAATAGATCAAATCGTCTGCATTACATCGAGGACCGTTGTGTCAAATATGCAATCTACTCAAGCCGACAACAAATATGCTCCGAATTCGTCAGCGATGTAAATTACAAATGCGATCAGCTCAGGTTAATTATAGTAGTGTATTAGCCTTTGATTTAGGGTTTTCATACGATTTTATAATTAAGGGTTGTCAGATAACCCAAAGCTAAATCGTGAAGAAAGTGCTCCAGACGTACGTGCTGCTTTGCATGCATAGATGGTGTACAAAATGAATTTTAGGAATCTCATCTAAAATATGTCCATATTAAAATCGACTGTATACTAATTTAGAGCCGTGAGTGCTTATGAAAACAGGTAGAGCTTCTCAGGTCATAATGCTTATCCAAAGTTGTTTGCCCACTGGAAAATCAATTTTAAAATATACTATCAAAAGATATTCATCGTTATACGATTGTATCGTACCTATATAAACAATTAAGTTGCAGACGTTTTCATATTTCAAAGTCTCTGCGCCGTCATACAAAGTTTATGAAAATCCATCTGCTAGTCTTGATTTAATCTTCTTGCAAATAAGTTTTTATGCGGGTTATTTTAAATTCAATATTTGTTGTTTGTATATTTATAAAGCAATTGAAAATATTGAATCTATTGAAATATCGCACATATTTGCAAATAATATTTTCGGATTTGAGGTAATCTAATTTTTGTACAATACTACTCGCAGAAGATCTATTTAAAAGAACAGTGAATCAAATTCTATATTTGTAGCCCTTGATTAAATATGATCTAATTGGTTCAAAATTTGGATGAATAACAGCAAATAGGAGATGCTGTTTTTCTGCAGTGGACTGATGATGATGATACGGTTGCAGTAAATGACAACGAGTGGCAAGCATCAATCATGCAGACAATATATCATAGGACAAAAAACTCTATCGAGAATATGAGGAAACAATGAAATGAATAGAATAGCTGATCAATACGTTTCAGATGGGATGCTGGTAAAAAGTGGATATACTCGTACATTTCTTGGAAGTCGATCAATCATGTTGTATTTCATATTCAGGGCCTTTCAGGAGTAAGTATACGGGGTATGCTGGAAAAGCTCGAAAAATCGATGACATTACTGTAAGGCAAATAATAGTTATGAAATTTGATTGGAGACTGTATTTTGTATTATAAAATCAGAAGAATCAGAATTTGTATCAGATTTCAGCGCAATTTCGGGCTCTATGTTGGAAAGTTTTATTCTACATTGAGCTTGTTTCTATATTTTTATTTGAAATAAAATATTACCAAATTGCCCGTTCACATAAATACGTTGTGAAAAATGGAATCAAATGTTTGCAAGCGCAGTGTAATCAAACCAGAGAAGTAACCAAAAGCTTGTCAGTTTCGTTTTGTTAAATTGTAATTTCATGAACGGATCTCTATAATCCAGTTGTTTCCAAAATCAGGACTGGGAAAATAATTTCTAAAGTTGCTTTTTAGAGTCATTAAATGTTGCTAAATGTTGAAATGCAAAGATCTTTTCAGGTCATGACAAAATAAAATAATTTGCTCCTTATTTATCTTGCAAATCATTATTGCGATAGCATATTGTTGCGTTTAAGCCCCTTGCCGTCTTCAGGGGCCCGCAATCTTCGTCGCAGCTGCCTCAAACAGCCCGCCACGAGGGGCGTCTCGAATCGCGGGGCGCTCCGGAGACCGGACGCACCCCTACGCCTCTCATCTCGGCCCGAAGGACCTCGACGAGAAGCGAAGGGGCTCCGCCCTCAGGGGCGAAGGAACCCCGCGACACCGAGACAAACTCGAAGCATCCGCGACGGAATATGCGTATACCTCCGCCGAGGGGGCGATTCTTTAACTTCGACCGCTCATATGACGACACCAAAAAGGAGGAAACCTCAAAAACGAGAGGGAAACAATTAAAACATGATGAACTTCGATTAATAAATTTTATTTACCATTTTGTGATACGGCAGACGATCACGACGCAGAGGCTTGATGATGGGAACGTAGCGCGAAATTAACACGACTGGTCCCCAAGGCGCCCAGAAAAGAACAGCACTAATTTGCTCGGCCTACGACCCTTAAGAACGGTTGAGGTCCGAACGCCAAATTAAACGACCCGCTTTGACGACCAAAAATCGATTTAAACGACGAAATTAATTAATTTATTTTTATAATCAATAAAAACAATCGCAAATTATTCCCACGCTACACTCCCCCCGACTTAAGCAATTGAATCGTCCCGATCAATCCAATCCCGTGCCTCGCAATCGTGCCGCATAAAAAAAAGAAAAAAAGAAAGAAAAAAGCGTCCCTGCCCGACTTAACAAAAGTCACAGCATTTGCTTTACGGCCCGAGAAATCAGGGGTAAACTTTGACCGTGACCATAAAATAAAACAAGTAGTATTTTTATTTACAAAAACAAGTTAAAAACATATGAAAATGAAATATAGATCCACAGTAGTAGGATCTTTCAAAAGAGAAAAGAACATGTTTCTGATGTTCCTGTAGAAGTACTGTTAGAACCTTGCTGCTCCTGCAATGAAACCTTCATGAGTCTGTTCTTTACATTTCTAAATTTATTTTTAAAAAATACAGTAAGCTTTATCATTCATCACGACGTCCGTATCGCTACGCGACGTCTACGCGCGTTAGCCTGTTTGGCGATGAAAACAATCATCCCTCCGAACCGGCACTCCCTTAGAAGTTTACGCGGATGACTAGTTTAAACAAAACTACTTTCTCCTCGACCTTGACTTATCTAATTTGCAACATCAATAGATTCGTCACCGTGTCCTATCGCGAGATATTTCTTTGAATAAACCAGAACAAAACAGAAGAATAAGAAAAATAGACAACGAATAGACAGAAAGCTCCTTCTCTGGCACTGCGTACTCCGCGATTCCATTGCAGCTCTACTTCTCGCGATCGAAAACTATCGTGCGAGGCCTAGACAAATTCGAACAAATGCAAAACAACCGAAACAATAATGCTAAACAACCATATTCAGCTAGTCACTGTCGCCGCCATCCTGTGTCGTAAAGAAAATAATTTAACTTCATTTAATTACGTTCGTCGCGATGCCCCTTGGTACGTGAAGTATCACCTTACTGCGCGAAACTGAAGGTTTCGGCTGCCAACCCTATTTCACCGGTCACGACGGTGCCTCTCGATAGGATAGGGAAGGCAGCGATCAAATCCACCGAGGTGGTTCGATCCGCCTTGATCTGGAAGACCCATAACAATTATCGCAGCGGATTTCCCGTCGCCAGCGTCTATTGTTGCTTCCATTCAAATACCCTTACGCGACATACCACCAGCCTGGCGGGATCTCCCGCCCGCCAGCGCCTGGTGCTCATCCAGAGCGTCGCAACTAAAACTAAACAACCACATGCTACCAGCCTGACGGCATCACCAGCTCGCCAGCGCCTGGTTCAAAGCATTGTGGCTCACAATAAATACTTCACGAACCATGGTTCTCCGACGACCTTATTCTTCAAAAAAAATCAAAATTACCAAATGACTTGCTTCTAAACAATTACAACACTCTTTACGAGAAGCTTACAAAAAAAAAAGAAACAAAAGCGACGACAATAAAAGCTGTTCTGAACGATACCGACCGCTTGCAAAGGGTATCTCTGGGACTGTACCTGAAAATTTCATACAATTCACCCTGCAACATCTGGCATTATCTTTAACAATATTCAACATATTTTAAAACCTAAAATAAATTCGAACGACATGCATATAATACATACACAAAATGCAACGCCGTTTACAAACCAAAATACCACGAATCGGCAAGACAAAAACCCGGTTGATTACAAAATACCTAGCGCCCCGAGCCTTGCTTGATAAAGCGGATGGGATTTTCCCATGTTTTGAAGCACCGCTATCGGCCCTCAAGATAAGAAATATTTACAACAATAGAAATCCACAAATTAACTCTTCATCCATCGCAAAAGACAAACCTGATGACGCTTCATAACCATTATAGTTCGATATTTTAATCACACCATGCCGATCGCTTTATACAACAACTTACATTATCTATTGCGCGACAAACCCTAAAATATTATAAACAACTTAAAGGTCACGCATAAAAATTATTAAGAAAATATTTACAATGCCTCGCGGATTACCCGCGAGATACCTGACCAAGGATTCCTGTCATTACAAACTCCTCGTTCTGATGACGGCCATCCTTGTGACGCTGCAGCTCAAGCTATCGGGAAGCTCGTGCTGCATCTCAGGTGGTGGCGCTTTCCAGCGACGCTGCGTCTGCCTCCATAGGCCACGTGGTCGGCTGGAAATAAGCGCCTTCCATGGCGCCTCAGCTTCTCCCGCCGCAGACGATGCGCTCAGGGGGCGCATTCCTGGGGGCGTCGAGCTGATCTCGGCGTCCGGTGGTGACGCTAGCGTGCGTCGAACCATATGACGCCAACGCATCCAACATGGCGGCGTGGCCACGTGCTCGCCTCAACATCTTCTGATGATGCGCCATCGTCGTCGTCCTCCTTGACAGCATTTCGGCGTCGTCGCAGTCGAAGATCCCAGTCTTCTGACACCAATGTTGCGTTTAAGCCCCTTGCCGTCTTCAGGGGCCCGCAATCTTCGTCGCAGCTGCCTCAAACAGCCCGCCACGAGGGGCGTCTCGAATCGCGGGGCGCTCCGGAGACCGGACGCACCCCTACGCCTCTCATCTCGGCCCGAAGGACCTCGACGAGAAGCGAAGGGGCTCCGCCCTCAGGGGCGAAGGAACCCCGCGACACCGAGACAAACTCGAAGCATCCGCGACGGAATATGCGTATACCTCCGCCGAGGGGGCGATTCTTTAACTTCGACCGCTCATATGACGACACCAAAAAGGAGGAAACCTCAAAAACGAGAGGGAAACAATTAAAACATGATGAACTTCGATTAATAAATTTTATTTACCATTTTGTGATACGGCAGACGATCACGACGCAGAGGCTTGATGATGGGAACGTAGCGCGAAATTAACACGACTGGTCCCCAAGGCGCCCAGAAAAGAACAGCACTAATTTGCTCGGCCTACGACCCTTAAGAACGGTTGAGGTCCGAACGCCAAATTAAACGACCCGCTTTGACGACCAAAAATCGATTTAAACGACGAAATTAATTAATTTATTTTTATAATCAATAAAAACAATCGCAAATTATTCCCACGCTACAATATATTTCAGAATTGATTATATAATAAGACTTGGGCAAATTTCTACAATTTTTTAGAGCCTCTTGATATACGAGCCGCTTGAAACTTTATATTTTCAACAATCCTCATAAAACTTCACATATGATTGCATACATTATTGACGCCGAGTACACGTGAAATATGTGGAACCATAAAATTCTCCATCTTCCGCTCCATTGTGTGGCACCAAATATAAAATGCGGTCGGGAAGGTGTTACGCAGAAGTTTTAAATATATTTTACGGCCAAACTTTACGACATAACCCCAGTTCACGGACTATCGTAGTTTAGTGCGGAATTGCAGCGATATTCCGTCGCGGAGATTGCCTACTTTTTTCTCCTCATTCTGTGTCTTCAGTGGTAAGTTGTGTGAGTGGGTGTTTGTATGTCGGCACGTTAAACGTGTATGGGTAGGATTTCCGAGGAAGATTTCAGAATATAGGCGGTGAACTAAACTAATTGTGAGTGACAAGCTAGCTGAAGAGATACAATGATAAAGACAAACAGGTTATGTGGCACACAGGAGAACAAGAGGAGATAATTTGCTGTTTCCTCGTGATAAAGTTACCCTCCTTATATGATGAAGTTCATTTTAGATCAATACGGAGCGACTAATTTCCCTCATCATGTGTAACGAAACTTTCCACAGCAAATACAATAGAGGAACCTTTGCCATATCAGAGCTTCGCAACAAAAATTCCCTATCAAAGGATGTGTAGTTAATGGCAAGTTTCAAGCGTTTGAACGACTCGGCACTTAATCCTGGGGGTTTCTAATTTGAATAATCTAATCAAACAGTCGTACGAGGTCATAAAATGTGTTTTTGAAATTCAAGCGCTCCCAGCACTAACTTCGGCTGGTGATGGCGCAAACCATTGGCCAGGGCGTGCTTATAAAACTTTTTTATGCTTTTACGATCGAGCTCCAACGATATCACTTCATGAAGCCAAATTGGAATTATGTAACGTCGACGTACGCAACTGTGGAATTTAATTATTACAAATTAATATTGCGCGCATGGATGCCCGGATGTTTGTCATTTGGTTAGACAAATGTGCATCCGTGAGAACGCCCGCCGCTAAAAATGCAACACTATAGTGCGCTTTAACTCCAACGGCCCTTTGAAAACATCATTAAAATTTTGTTTTAAAACGCATAATGAATCCGAATGAAATCAATTAAAATGCAAATTTCTTCATCAGGAACGAACTTTAATTGTTTTTGCAAATAAATGCGACAATAATAAATAAAATAATGCCAAATATTCATACATTTGACTATATAAATCGCCCGAAATATGCCCGCGTTGCTAGTTAATGTGGACAGTGTCAGATATTAATGCTCCTTCTTATAATATTGCGTCCAATTTACGGGAACTTTCTGAGGAAATTTGACACTATAACGTTGAAAAGGATATGCAATATTATAATAATAATCGAACCGAAAATTGATAATCGGTAAAACTGATATTTTATCTGAACAAAAAGAGATTCGAAAATATCGGTTTTATTGGTTCGGCCCCATATTCGAATATATTTGCCCTTTTTTTCAAAATTGGTATACACTCAAACCTCTTTTTATGCGACTTTTTTTTGTGCGATTTCGAAGTTATGCGGTTTTTTTTAAAGCAATTTTATTTTATTTTATAAAGCGCACGTATCGAGATGTTTTAGATAAAATAGGAAATAAATCATCAACACTAACTGAGATTTGAAAAAAAAATATAATTTGGGATTGTGTAAATCAGGCGTGGTCAATCCGCGGCCGCGGGCCGCATGCGGTCCGCCTTGAACATATTTTCGGCCCGCGAGATTCATCACACTTTTAGAAAATATATTTATTTTATAATGGCCAAAGAAATCGCAATTAAAAAAGTATTTACGCTCAGCACTTTCCATTGTTGAAAGAATTTAAGAAATCAAAATGAAACAATTACATCAAATATGCAAAAGAAACAAGAAAACTTACAGCTGCTTTTGAAAGCCAATTCAGTAATTTACAGTTAGACAAATACAACAACTTTTTTGTAATATGTTCTTCTCCCGTTCATGTTGAATTCGAATCGACCCGAGAATATCTCCAAATAGAACTGGTTGACCAACACCCAAAAATAAACTCAAATACCCAAACTGAGATCGATTTGTAAAAGCTAAGTGAGTGGAGAAACAAATATCGCACTAGTAAAATATTTTTTAATAATTTTATTTATATTTATGTATTTCTTATATTTCATTTTTAGTGTTATATATTTCTTTACAATGTACGTTGAGCAGGGCCATAACGAGGGGGTGGCAAAGCAGGCGCTCGCCACGGGCGCAACTGAACTTGGGGCGCAAAACACAGAACCAATGAACCAATACTGATTGACTGACCGTTTTTATAATATATAGTATGTTATCTAATCCCTATTTTCTTCGTTATCACTCAAACATTGGGCCGACCCAGCCGGCATTAGTTCGCAATAAAATAAAGACAAAAATATTTTTGACCGTTTGTAAAATTTAAACAACGCATCTGATCAGTCTTCTTCGCATAACTTCGTTTTGTAATGAGAGTTCGTTATCACTTTGCAGGCATCTTCGAGTATGGCATCTGATCGCGAGGTGCTCATTCGTCATGTCAGCGGTCCGAAAAGCTGACCGGTTGGACACACAGACCTTATGGCTACTCCGTCCTCTTTCAGGACTTTTTGCGACATTGTCTATGATCGATACGATAACGGATGATCCCTCAGTGGCAATTTTTTTAAATTGGAGGGAAGGGGGCGCAAGTTAGATACTTGCCACGGGTGCTTCATACCCTCGTTACGGCTCTGGCGTTGAGTATCATTATTATTATATTATCTATGTTTACATTTAAGAATAATAGTAAACCCAATGATAACAACTCATTATGTTTCAATTTTACTCGAAAAAAAATGTCTATAGTATATCTAAATCTAATATGGGGATATATAATTTTATATGCGGCCCGCGGAGTTATGATGCATTGCCAAAGTGGCCCGCAAGATCATTTGGGTTGGCCACCCCTGGTGTAAATCATAGTCTGTATTTTTTTGCATTTTTCTAATGTTTCGACTTTTAAAAATACATTATCCAAAGGAATTTCTAAAATTCTAACTATTTACGGAGTTATAGCTATTTTAGTGACACGGCAACTTGACCTGGTCCTACCACAAAGAAATCTTTTAACGCGTTTTACTCGAAACTGATTTATTCAACACGATTGACATCATATCTCAAGTTTTAATTAATTAATTTACTTCAAACTGGGTACGAATCTTTTCTATTATTCCTATCAAATTTATGTCAAAATTTATTTTTTAACTATATAAAAAAAACTGTAACAAAATAAGACCAAAAAATGACTTGACTGAATGTTTTTTAAACAGTCGTCATTTTGTGATATTTTGTGTTCTTGTTATTTTGAGACTTCTGACAGTTCGTGCGGCACCCACTTATCCAGCATTTTTCCTATTTCGACATTATCTTAGCCTTTTTGGAACAATTCTTTCACAAGGTAGATATGTTCATCAGAATAGGATTTAAAAAAAAACATTTTTTTATGTAACTCAGAATTACTCTTGTTGTACGAGTCTCAAGAATTGATAAATAGGCTCTCAAGATAAAATTATAATACACTTAATATGACAAGGTTCTAGTAATTTTATATAAACAGATCTTATTTAGCAGATTCAAATTTCAAAGGTTTTGTATTTGGAATTTATCCCAACACACAATAAAAACATCTTGTATGGAGACAAATTATATAGAGGCAAGGGTATTGAATTCACATTCGTTAAGGATTGCGACCCGAATGAGCTTGTCAAGTCGTGGATGGAATCATTGTCATCGGATTGAATCCGATATCACATCCCTCGTTGACACGTGTCAATTTGTCCGTAATCGGGTCGATTGCCTCCCGAAAGACTGCGTAGTTTCGTTTAGCGACGCATTTACAACAAAGCCCTCGAGTGCGGTAACAATCGCAGCTCGTAGGACAATCGGCCCAACGCCGCCTACAATGGGGTGGTGGTGCGATTGTTTCGGCACTCATCAAAGCAGACATAATCGCTTTTGAGGTGAGCAAATCCCGCTCACCTGTTTTAAATTTGTCGTAATCCGCACGAATTCATCAACTAACAACGCGAATATCCGACAATCTCATTTGTATGATAATTTCTACGGGGAGCCACAATGGGCGCCGGGTCCGTACAAAGGAGGGCTCAAAATACGACGCCCGTTATTATGTTGTTGTTCCATTGTCGTGTTCGAGTGCTTGAGTGCTGAAATTCTTGGCCCAGATTGATAATCTCGAATAAATTCCCATGTAAAAACAAGCATCCCAACTGTGACGGTCGATCTGTATATAAATAAATAATTTCATATAAGTTCATACCTCAACTGATTTAGAGCATACGACCTGGGTCAAGAGGATATAAGAAAGGTCCTTAATATTAAGGGCTTTATATATAATGTGGTATAGGAGCGTTTTATAAATGCAGTCCTAGAGCGTTACATAGGATTTCAGCTAAGCCGACATGGCTCTTGTGAGAAAAGGGTGTATTGGACTAGGATTCTTATATTACTTCAAGCACTTCTATTCAATAAGACCATTGTTATTGTTATATATAGTTTTTTATTAACTTTTTAAACATATCATAATAAGAACAGAGCAATTTTAGTAAAAATGCGTTGAAAACGATTTTGACATAGCTGCAACATAATTTTAATTTTCAGATTTGGACTTTTACTCTTAGCAAAAAAATACTATGTCTGTTTATTTTTTTAAACTTTCTTCAGCGATATTTTAAGTGCTATGCTCTATTTTTTGTTAAAAGTTTGTTATTTTCGATTATTTGCTGAGAAATCCTTATATATTTTATTGTATGAAGCTAAGTATTTGTGAGGTATTCTTTAAAATATTGTATTTTTTTTAGCGAAAAGCTCTTCGTTTAAGAATATAATTCCAATTATTCGTTCATGTTTAGGACTTTTTTTATGCCTTCAAGATAAAATAACAGCTTAATTGTTTCCGTCTGTACTATTGTCCTCTGAAGTTTAGGTTATCTCAGATGCCATTTCCACCAAATTTACTTCATTAATATCTTCCAGCTGTAATTCATAACCATCTTCGAGTCAATATGTACAGTTTTTAATTAAACACTTGTAGATTTTAATCATTGTGGTTTTAAATACACAAATGAAAGTCAGACCTATTAAAATATGCTGTTTATAATACATTTTTTCTTTGGTCTAAATTAAGCCCGCAAATCTTAACTTGCTGTAATTATGGCGCGGTTAAAATTCTAAATATGAAAGCACATTCTCTAGTGTCGGAATTTAGTTCAGTTATGAGATTTAATCTTCCGTCCCGTACGCTTCGTTACGAAACAAGGTAATATTTCATCCTGTACGTGATTCTCACATAAAAATAATTAAAAGCGTAACTCTTCGTCAGGGGTTTTTTTTGTTGATTCGCCAAAACCAAAAAACCTCAAAAACTCAAAATGAATTCATCGGATGGTGATAATTTTCCCCGGGGACAGTGTCACATTTTGTCCGATGGCGTTTTCATTTCACGGGGGATTTAAATGTCTACTCAATCTGGTTTGCCTTCGTTGCACTCGAGCTACACAATTACATACAACGCTGGTTCTTTGCTCAATTTGTCTCTCTTTTTCCTTATTATCGACCAGAATATTTATACTAGAATATCAAATATTTGATGTCGGAATACTGAGAAGTTGAGGCGTTTTTCCGGAGCCATTTATAGAGCATAGCTCAGTCGAGGAGTAACTAATCAAAGTAAAGCATTGAATTCAGTATTACTTTCCAAGAAGCAGCAATCAAATGTATATTCAATTGCTATGAAAATAAAGGTTTCTGAAATCAAATAATTGAGAGCATGCTCTTCAAATATTTGTCTTTGCAAGATCTTTACCTGCAAATAGCAATTTCTAGTTTTTTATCAATCATTGAAGAAGAATAAAGAATTTAAATTACAGCTCTTAAAAATGATTACTATCTATGAAATGAATATGCTATGGAAAAATTCGTAATAACCCAAAAATATTTTACAAAAGAAATATTTGCAGCATTCAACTAAATATGTTATACGATTTATGCATTTAAAAATATAGATTCGAATACAAAAACGAATTAATAACAAAAAGAAAGCCGTATAACTAAATTAGTTGATAAGTCTGTATAATAATAAAGCTTAATCATAAGTAGGATATAATGGTATATCCTCTACTTCTATATAATAGAATATGCAAGTACTTACGGAATATATCAAAATATATTATTAGACATATAAGTAGAATCTTGAAAATAATGATATTTAAAAATTCAAAATCATATCACAGAATAAATTATACAGGGTGTTTTGCACATGGATCGACATTTTTTTTGTGTTCCAGAGGTCTTTCGCTACCTTTCACACATAGGCCCTATGTCCTAAATGTCAAGGGCTGCCGAAAAAGAAAGGCTTTTTTGTAAAGGCGGTGTTTACTCCTTCAATTAGGATTTTCTAGACAGAGAAATCTAGTGGTGTCAGGTCTGAAGATTATGGGAGCCACGGAATATGGCACGTCCCCAGGCAAAGAAATCCAGTGGTGTCAGGTCTGGCGACCGTAAGAGCAACGGAATAGGGCACGTCCCCATAAAAAAGAAATCATATGGTGTTAGGTCTAAAGACCGTGCGAGCTTTTTTTCCTGTGGGAGGGGAATTTTGCATAAGACACCCTGGGTTTGATCCCAGGGTAGTGTCAGATCCTTACTGACTAAACCCCTCCCTTGTCCTTCTATGCCCCCCTGGTATTGTTTTCTACATGACAGGTAGTCTGGTTTTGGGTAATTGGCCCTATTCTAGTGCTGGAGGCGCAGAGCGCCTTTCTCTTTCACTGCCCTCTTTGGCGCTCAGAATTTCTTGAATGTAATTGCGCCAAAGTTCCCAGTTCTTCTTGCTTGCTGTCATGCTGTGAACCATGTTGTTGATGTTAAGCTCAGCTACCCCGAGTATTTGTTCCAGCAGTTTTCTCTAGAGTGCCCAAGCCTTACAGCCAGTAATGGTGTGCTCTGCGTCATCGACCTCCGCTTGGCAGTGGTGGCACGTTGCGGATGGTTCCTTGCCAATCCACTTCAGGTACGCACCGAATGTATGGTTTTTTTTCTACACAGTTTTGGCCCTCCGACATTGGGTATGAGCTGTCCGAGCTCGCTGGCCACCTTCTGCCCTTTCTGCGCAGCTGCTTCAATGTGTTTGCAGCAGTATCTCAGCGATTTACTGTATTCACCCATGTAACTGTTCACAACAAGCTTTTTAATCCTTGGTCTTCTTCTTCTGCAGCAGATTATTGCCTCGTTTTTCTCTGCCGCCAGCTGCAGGCGATTTTCCCGCATCCACGCGTTGATTCTAGCGAGAGCTTCGTTGCCCATCGCTTTTATTTTCCATGGATGCTGGGCTGTCACCAGCAGTGCGACATCGTCCGCGAAGGCAATGAGCTCTGCTCCTTTAGGCATTTTGATCTCGAGCAGGCTATTGTAGAGGACATATCACAAGGTAGGTCCCATAATGGATCCATGTGGAACTCTCATCTCCAGCTTCTTTGCGGTGTTGGTTTCATTGTGGTGGACACGCCGATTTCTGAGGTAATCGCAAACGAACTCCTAGGCGTACTCAGAAACTTGGAAGTTTTTCCTGAGCGCGTCAACGATCAACTCCCAGCTGGCTGTATTAAACGCATTCTTGATATCCAGCGTGACCATCACAACGTCTCTGTTCCTTTTGACCGTGCCTCTACACGCCTTTCAGATTGTCTCCACTACACTTTGTACCGTTCTTAGCGTGAATCGGCAAGCTGGGAAAAGGCCATGCGAGCTACGGAATAGGGTAAGTCCCTAGGCTAAGAAATCCAGTGGTATCCAATAACTGGCGGCCCTATTCTGCGGCTCACACGACCTCCAGACCTAACACTAATGGATTTCTTTGTCTGGGGACGTACCCTATGCTGTGGCTCGAACGGTCTCCAAACCTGACACTACTGGATTTCTTTGTCTGGTGACGTGCTCTATTTCGTGGCTCGCATTGTCTACAGATCTGACACCACTGGATTTCTTTTTCTGGGGACGTGCAAAAGAATTAATTTACACGACAGAAGTGCCTACAAAAGAAATACTAATTGAAGGAAAATACCCCACCTTTTCCAAAAATGAACAATGAGGAAATGCTTTTTCAGATAATTACAGTTGAAATAAAAAAAGGCGTAGTGTGTGGATACAAAGCAGAGGTGGCCAGGTTGAACAAATTTTTTAAATAAATTTAATAACAACATCTTGAACATTAAAAGTTCTTTATAAACACTGACCCTGGCGAACTGGTACCTCTTCAAGCCTAACAACTTTTTAAGCCCCCAAAAAACTTGTCGGTCCAAGTGCAAAACAACCGCGTAAAAAATAAACCGCGTAAAATAAATCATACTATTCTCGTTTAAAATTCAAGTCACTTTATTTTTTTCTAGAAATTTAAAAAAATCTCTAATTTTTAATTAAACATTACTAAACTTTTATAAATGTTTGGTCCCGTTATTTCAAATGAATGCCACTTCAACCTTCTCGAAATAGTTGTCGCTTTAGGGTGCACATTTCAAATAAGAAAATTTCCCTGCTGCACTCTGTATATAAAATATGACCACAAATTTTATAGCATTATGCTCGCTCTTTGATAAAATAATGGTGACAAAATCGGTACTTAGTCTTTACAATGGCATTAAGGTTCTCAGGAGCGTGTTGGGTATACGATAGAATAAAGCAGCAGTAAATTTGTGGTTATCCACATAGTTCAAAGGTATTATAAAAGCGCAGGACGTTGCAGCTTTTTATAGTTTCTCCGTAGTCGAATGTTGGCATAATTAATGTCTGTTTTCGTGCTAAAATCTTGTAATCGGGATCATAAATAATGCAGGATGGCTCTCCTCGTTGCTGAGCTTAAGCCGAAAGCTCATTCCTCCGGCAAAGAGGGTAATCTTTCGGGGATTCAATGCACGTGATAGATAAGAGCAATATCTAAGGATTTAAACCTTAACACTTTTGGCCGAGTAAATCCTTTCAGTTAACGCTCCTGCACACCCATCGATCTTCTTGCTCTTCCTAGACAACTTGCAAAAACCCCGAGTGATGTATTAATCTCGGAAAAAATTTGACCCGTCGCGTTCGGATGCGGACACCACTTGTATTGACGGGCGGGAAGCTCGTAAGCCATTTTGGTCTGATAGGGGATGCTATCTCAGCTTTTCTATGTTGTGCTGAAATTTTCTAACGAGAAGGCGTTCATCTTCTCTTCTCTGTGTGCACATTTATATACCGATGCTATTTTTCGAGATTTTATCTTAAAAATGTATCAAACTTAATAATTTATCAATCTTAGCAATGGTGTTGATGTGGTGTCTTTTTTCTTGAGACCTTTTATTTGTCATTGCTTATGAAATACATGCTTTTTATTTTCTATAGTGAAGGTGTTGAAGACTTATCGGACTTATTCGAAGCATTCGCTTTTTTATATTGTAAATTTGATTTTCAAAGATCATTATTTTTAGAATTGTACGTTAAATATTAAATAGGAATACAAACTTAATTAAAATCCACCTATTTAACGAATGAAATTTGCATCTAATCACCAACCACTGGTTGGTTTATGAATTGCAAATTTGGCGTAATTTCACTCTGGTTATTATTTTGATTAAAAGAGGTTTTTTTTAAGATAAAAACATTAACAAAATAGTACTTTTGTCATTAAAATTTATGAATATTTGTATAAGAGCGAGTTCTCAAAAGGGCATCCAATGGATTTGATCGATTATTTATATAGTCCTATCACAGTGTCCTTGTATTTTCATAATATTTCGCCATTTTCGTCTAAATTGGATTCTGTTGTATCAAATTTATTTTTTAATGACTTATTTTGTGAATGATTTCGATTGCATCACATGTCTATGAATATTACCCTAAGGAGGGATATGAGTTGAAAAATTATTCTTTATTCATAATATTCCGACGTTGAATATCCAAAGGTATGATTCCTTCACTATTTATTTCCATCATTTATATAATGGCTCAAATTTTATAGTACACATTTCTCCATCGCAAAATACGTCCCGGGCGATAAATCAAAAAAATAAGGGACAGTGGCAGATATTTTTTATCGGCGTTCAAGTTTTTCTTTTCGATATTTTCCAGTCTCAAAAAGGGGGTCTCACATCCATTGCCGTTCATCCCCTTAGCCACTTTGAGTCTGGCCTCTTTAATGGTCCAGAAAGGGGTAACAAAGCGAGAAGTATGTATCATGATGTACCATGACGCCATTAAGCCGCTGAGGGTTAGAGCTAATAAATAGTTCAGAATGAAAAATGAGATATGCAAATTCTGCTGCTCACCGGGATTTTTTCATTCATAATAAATAAGGGTGGCCATATTGCCGCCCTTAATTGGAAGCCTCTAACATCGCGCACTTATTTTAAACGTACTAATTAAGCAAGAATTTACGTCTTTTAGATGCCTTTAAAAAATAAATTTCGCTATTGAATGACAGCCGATATATGCGTTCGACTCTGGAGTCGGTTTAATGGCACTCGGAACAAGGAATGATTTTGATAAATGGTCCAGACCGCTATCTTGGTCGTTCTGGAGCGCCGGTGGCCAAAGAGGGAACAATGCGCCACCTACATATCTTACCATTATACGAGTTTCCTCCTCGGCTTGGACGTTGCAAGTTTTCCACCATTTATCGTCTCTTATACTACCAAAGAATAAGATACGACTGTAAGGACAAACGGCCTGCAATTCAAGTGCTGATATTACGTCCCGCGAGGGCAAAAGTTTTATTTGTATTAAAATGGCAGTAAAATATGAATTTATGCAGGAAGAGGCTGAGATAACCATTTTTAAATATGAATTCAATATATCAAAAGCGTATATTTTACGGACTTAAAGTCAACTCTTAACTTAAAATATAAACGTATCCCATATCAAGTAATTCCACTTAAATTGCATTCTAACTGTTGTTTTAACAATGCACATAGTTATATTGTCAACTATGATTCATAAATATAATATTATATATCAAAATTGTATGACAGAAAACGGATATCATATGCTTTGAGTTATTTTATTGTGAAGTACTAAACGAGACTATCATATTTAAGCTTGTTAAATGCATTTATTTGTGGACACCATCAAAATGTATCATTCATCAAAACTGTTGTAGAGATGAACGTGATCATATAGTAACAACATGTAGCGTAATATGGAAGATAAATGACGGAATACTTTGTGAGTACTATGTTGGTTTTTTAAAAGTAATGCATTTTTTGTAAATTTGCATTTTTGTGCACGATATAAAATGTTAGTTTGCGTCGGTGCGAAGTTAGCCCGTATTTAATGTGTTAATATAATTCAATCTCGAATATTTTGCGAGACCAAACGTTATGGTATTGGTTTGGTCAAAAATTGTTTTACAATCTAGATTTGAATCCGCACGTCCATAGAAAAAGAAATCCAGTGGTGTAAAATCTGAAGACCGTGCAAGCCACGGAATAGCTCACCTCACTTGACAAAGAAATCCATTGGTGTCAGGTCTGACGACTATAAAAGCTACGGAATGGAGCACGTCTCAAGACGAATAAATGTAATTGTATCAGGTCTGGTGCAGCAGAGATGGCCAGCTTGAAAAAAAATTGTAAATAAATTAAATAAAAACATCTTAAACATAAGCGGACCAAGTGTTGGTATAGTGGCTTAGATCCTGGACTCTTGTTGCAAAGGTTCGGGTTCAAATCCAGATTGTGGAAAAAATTTTCACCGTACCAACAAATTTGGGAGATCGGAAATATTAATATTTCTGATCGATCGTCTCGATCCAGGTTTACCCTGATTTCCTGGATTAGAAAAAGTAAATTCTGAGGCGATTAATAAAGTCGTGCAGGGACGCCCATGAGTGAGTAATTGAATTTGCAACAATAATTAAATTATCATTTATATATTTAATGATAATTTCGCTACTCACTCATAGATTCTCTCCTCTCCTACCTTTCCAAATAATCCTATCCTTACTTTACCACGTGTGGAAGGCAACGGGAAACCACCACATTAAATCATCTCCCAAGTAAGATCTCCTATGGAGATCACCCTATATCCGTTATCGGATATGACACATCAAATATTCATGCTTTGATGGACGTCATAAGGATTAAAAAAAAAAAAAAAAAAAAAAAAAACATAAGTACTTTCTTAACACTGATCATGCTTCGTATGCACACACGATATATTTTCATTATTTTAACTGTAGTTGTTTGAAGTAGAATATTCTATTTCATTTTTAAAAGGGCGGCGATTGTTTTTCAATTAAGATTTCTTTTGTGTTCACCTCTGTCGTGCAAATGAATTCCTTTGCACGTCCCCAGACAAAGAAATACAGTGGTGTCAGGTCTGTAGATCATGAGAGCCACGGAGTAGAGCACGTCCCCAGACAAATAAATGCAATGGTGTCAGGTTTGGTGACCGTGAGAACTACGGAATAGAGCACGTTCCCAGACAAAGAAATGCAATAGTGTTAGGTCTGGTGACCTGGAGAGCCACGGAATAGGGTACGTCCCCAGACAAAGAAATCCAGTGGTGTTAGGTTTGGAGACCGTACGAGCCACAGTATAGGGCACGTCCCCAGGCAGATAAATTCAGCGATGTCATGTTTGTAGACCATGCAAACCACAGAATAGAGCACGTCCATAGACAAAAAAT
Source organism: Stenopsyche tienmushanensis (assembly GCA_008973525.1). Taxonomy (NCBI): domain Eukaryota; kingdom Metazoa; phylum Arthropoda; class Insecta; order Trichoptera; family Stenopsychidae; genus Stenopsyche; species Stenopsyche tienmushanensis. The sequence continues at coordinate 1,190,480 of WACJ01000025.1, forward strand.
GCAATGCTGTCAGATCTGGTGATCGTGAGAGCCACGGAATAGAGCACGTCCTCAGACAAAGAAATGCAATGGTGTCAGGTCTGGTGACCTGGAGAGCCACGGAATAGGGCACGTCCCCAGACAAAGAGATCCAGTGGTGTCAGGTTTGGAGATCGTACGAACCACAGTATAGGGCACGTCCCCAGGTAGAGAAATCTAGTGGTGTCAGGTCTGGAGGCCGTGTGAGCCACGGAATAGGGCCGCCAAAATAATTAATTTGCACGACAGAGGTGACTACAAATGAAATCCTAATTGAAGGAGTAAGCGCCACCGCTGCAAAAATGAAAGAGGAAATGCTACTTCAGATAATTACAGTTAAAATAATTTGGTACCTCTTTAAGTTGAACGACTTATTGAATGATTTGTATGAAATGACATGACATGGAGTATATCATTGTTGAGGATATAATCTAGAAAAAAAATTAAAACTACAGTAAGTTCAAAATAGCTATTAGTTTTTTGTTTAAAGAACTTAGAACTTGACATTTCTCATTCGTTTGCATATTTTTTGTAACTTTGAAATCTCCGAAGTAATTTTCTTTTAACCAATTGCATAAAATAATAATTTATTTAGATCAAAAATACATTGCAAAATACAAAAACAGATATTTCATGCTATTACGACAACAGATTTTAAAGTGAAATTTAAAATGTTGAAACATCTCGACAATTTCAACAATCCTGACACCTTAGGACATAGGGCCTATGTGTGAAACATAGCAAAAAATCCCCCTAACCCCCTAAAAAAAATTGTCGCCTTGTATATTTAAAGCTCACGTAAAATAATCGTTTTTCGTTTAAAGATATAATCCTGAAGTATTCTGACAAAAATATATATTAAATAATATTTGCATTTAAAACTATTGCATGTTGTAGAATATCAATTTGATGAACGATGAAGATCTTCTCGATCATAGAAAATTTGCGAGAGAGATGAGTTATTAAGTTTGAAATCGTTTCATATATTAGCGCTTTTATACTCATATTTTGTTCCATTCAAATTAATTTGATTTAAATTTATTCGACTGTCATATTGAATTATGAATAATTTGGATTTGTGTTGTAAACGAAACTATTAACAAGTTTTATAGTTGATGTATATAATGGTAGAAATAAATTAAATTTTGAGACGAAGGCTCATTATTATACATATTTAACAAATTTGTTGGAGGAATTTTGACAGATTGTATTGTAAGTTTTGGTAGACAGACTTTCCGAACTGAAATTATTCCAGTGAAATATAATGATGCTGTTTGATAAATTTGTAACTTTTTAAAATATACTGGTTTTTCATAAATATAAGTGAAGTTAGCAGAAAATTGCGCTTCAAAGATTAATGAAGCAGACGTGTCAGAAATGTAAACTGACGTTCCAGACGACGTCAATACACTTTCGCAGCATTAAAACTCGAATTTATTTCCAAGAACATCACAAAAGTCTGCAAAAGTATTCTCTCAAAGGCCCTCGACTCTGAAAATTTATATATTTTTTAAGTCGCAACGCTTATTTATTGTTCGAGGAGACCTCAAATTGGTACAATTATTCAATACAAGCGCTCCACTTTATTTGGCGCACAATAGGGCCTTTCTCGGGAATTGTTTTTGGGATTCCGCGTACATTTTGAAATATGCTTTTGTTGAGTGAGGAAAAAAGAAGAGTTTTTCTTAGCAACAATGACGTTTGTTTGCTTTTGTTCTACACTTTGTCATGTCTGTACGCACTTTTCCCTCGAGATGGAGGGTGAAAAGTTTGTTTGAGTTCTTTCAACCCTTCTTTTAAAACACGTTTCGGAAAGGTACGCCTTCCTTTTCGCAAAAGTTAAAAAGGTACTAAATCATGCACAAAATTCTGGCTGTCTTCATCCTCTTTGTAATCGCTCCTCTTTGTATGCGACAGGACAATCAATTATAGTAAAGACTGTAATTCTCTGTCTATGAACTTTGAGGTCAGACTTTGATTCAACTGTAAATGCTTTCACAAAATAGCCCATCTTTTAAATCTACACATTGCATTATTCACAAATTAAAAAAATCAAGATGAATCCTGAAAATATGTATGGTCTTATTTAACGATGACTGTTATTTTATGCAGCTTAAGTGTTAAATATGGAACATTGGATTTAAAAACAAATTTATTTGACAGTGATTTGTTTGTGCGTCCGTAGGAATGCTCTAACAATATAAATTGTGTTGTTTATGAAGATATTTTAAAGACTTTTAAATTTATTTAAAAAATCTAAAATTGCAAATTAGCCAAATCTATCTTTACACTACAAAATAAAAGAGTTTAAATCAAACGAATTGCTATAGGAATGAAAAATTATTTTAAGGGGGTGCACTATATCATTAAAATACACTAAAAGACTAGGACTCCAGGAAGAACAGAAAAAGACCGGACCGCCCAAAATTTACTACACATGCCGAATGCTACACTTATTGTCGGTAGTGTATTTTCGTGCAGATATGTTCAATTTTTTTTGTTGTTTCATTGTGTTTTATAAAGATGTACCCTGCTCCAATAATCACAATAGACTGAAACCAAAAGTTCGGTCACATTGAAAACACCCTCCCCATTATTCAGCTGACCCGTTCGGGGTTGCTCAAGGCCCGCGGCCCGCCTCTATTAAAAGCCGTGTCGAAAGTTTTCGTCCATTTCGGGCGCTGCATGGCCACGGCGAAACGTTGATAAATAATTGAGCAAAAGCGCGCAGGTGGAATTGTTTAAAGCTCTGGCTCATCCGTCGAAGCCTCGGCTTAAAGGCTTAAAAAGCTAAGCTCGGGCGGGCATTAGGCGGGCTCCGCGGTACTCGGAGCCGCGTAACGTATGGCGGGCTCGGGATAAAACCTGCATTATTTAAGGGGTGGCTCATAGGCGCTGTTTTATAGTGATGCCGGATAAGGTGATGTTATTTATTCAGAGGTGATAGCGATGTGAAGGGGGTGCATGGCACGGGGGCGGATTCGGTCGGCGCCCGACCTACCCTACCTCACTTTCTATGCTAACGTAACTCGCGACCCGACAAAGATTATTTATTCCATTCATCACAACTGCCCACTATCTCTGCATGGAATGACCATTAGAATTTTAGATAGCATGAGGGTAAATATATTAGGCGGGGCAATGGACCTTAAGAATGAGTGACGGTAAATGAAATACCCTTGTAAAGTTGTACGCTCGCTCAAAATATTGATATAAAACTGGACATGCGAGAGAATTTAGATGTAAGTATACCCATACTATAGACTTTACATAATAAGGATTCGGGTTCAAATCCAGAAAAAAAAATGAAAAATATTAGCGTACTTGCGGGAAATAAATTACTGATCTGTCCGATCGATTATTTCGATCCAGGCTTAGACTCAATTTCTCCTGTTAAAAAAATAAATATTGACATTATTTATAAAGAAGGGAAGGCATACAATAATTATTAAAATATTACTCTGGCCACGGAAAGACGTGTTCTTCCCGCTAGCTTACCCGATCTCGTAGCTGTATTATTTCTCTCAGCACAAAAGACTAACTAGACGTCAAACGTAATGGCGCTGATTCGGTCGTATTTCACTAATCGCTACGTCGTCGCCGAGACCAGGGACGAGATTGTCGCTAGAACATTGAGCATGGGCTGCCCTTAGGGTTCTGTCCTGAGGCCAGTCTTGTGGAACGTCCTTTTTGACGAACCTTCGAACTAAAGCTCCAGCGGAGTGTGATGAGCTTTTCGCATACGCGAACGACCTCACGTTGCCGATGAAGGCTCGGCTTCGAAGTCACAATATCTCACCCTAAAGGGTGGTTTTCGGCAGCCCCTTCCCCACCTAGCCTCGCATGGATGGGAGTTTGGTCAAGTTCGTGCAATCGGCCCCATATCTGTGGAACAAGTTGGATGGAATTCGCGGAGCTTTATGACACTTGCCCGCAGCGCGGTGAAGAAGGCAGTGGACACCTTCGGCAAGATGTCGAGGATTGCGGCAAGTGATTGGGGAATCAGAGGACGTCCCCACTTGACTCCTGCCTATAAGGGTATTTTTGTGGCCATCTCAGCCTATGCAGCGGGCGCACAGAATAATCCAGCTGATAAAGAGATTTTTGTTGCAGGACCAGCGGGTACCTTTGATATTCATCTAAGCGCGGCAAAGTTTCTGGTTAAGGAAGCGGCGTTAGATAGCTGGCAGGAGAGGTGGTCCACGTCTACTTCTGGCCGCCATCTCTATCGATTTTTCTCTTCGGTTAGGAACCGCCTAAGATGTCGCTGGGCCGTTCCAGATTACTGGACGTCCCCTTGTTCCTCACAGGGTACGGGTGCTTTAGGGTTTCGCTTTTTAGGTTCAGACTTTCCCCGATTTCGAAGTATCCGTGCGGAGACCCGGTAATGGACGCAGACCACATTATGTGGACATGTCCGGACATGGCGTCCGATCGCGAGGCGCTCATTAGAAGTGTCAGCGGTCTGAAAGGCGGACCGGTTGGACACACAAGCCTTGTGGCTACTCCCTCATCTTTTAGGGCATTTAGGGCTTTTTGTGTAAGCTATGGGGAGAAATGCATCCCCGGAGCTTTCTACGATGTCATGTTCACAAAAAACCCTCCAGAGGCTAATTTACATTATTGGCTCGCACCACCACGCGACCTTGCCAAGCACTTTTATTGAGCGGGCTGGTATGGTCCCGAACAGCGGGATCAACATACATCTCCTAACCATCATTGTCTTCTTACTCAGCCTTACTCAAGAGACTCGATATTGAACGGACCCATGTGCGAGGTCCATCTTGAAGCGCATATATGGGATGAGGGGCATTCCAAGGGCTCCTTGGGCTAAGGTCACTACCACCACACAACAATTGCATTTAAAATTAAAATAAAAAATAGATTTTCCACATTTGAAAGATACATTTTTTAATCTTCTTTATATTTGCGTTGATTATACGTATAGAAATGGTTCGTCTTTGTAGTCTCGCAGTTGGATTCCCCAAATTGATGGGATCTAATATATTTCTGAATTAAATAAGCTGTATTTCTCAAACTAAGTGAGTTACAGCAGAGTGATACAATCAGTGGGCCAAATTAGAGGTATCCAGATTTGGTGAATTGCGAGGAGTAAATTCCCTTTGGGTACTCTTGCCTACTTAACGATTTATATATAAATTTATATTTTTATGATTGTGAGTTCATTGAAGAAGACTTAGTATTATATCTCCGAGACTTTTTAAAGAGGAAAAATCTTGGAAGAGGAAAATTGAAAAAAATATTTCTGTTCAATACCAGGAAACCCCAGGCAATTTAAAATTTTCAAATGCTATTAAAATTCTGAGAAGGCATTTGAGCCCTAAGCAGAATTTGTTGTTTTTAATGTTGTTGTTGTTGTTTTGATATATTTTTTGCCAGTGGTCCTCGCTCTTTTAATTACGTTCAACTCTTTTTTATTTGCTCTTTATATGACGAGAGGACCTCTATGAGTTTCAAATTGGCGTGTTCAATGAATGTAGTGGATATTTATGCTGAAAAAAGCTCTATTTTTGGTGAACTCCAATGATGGGTTTCCCCCCGAGAGACTTTATTCCCATGTATACCTCGTCTGCATACGGCTCCATCAGAAATTCACCATTATTCCTGGTACAAACATCGAAACGACGCAACATTTTATTCTTCAGCTTAACAATAAGTCCGTTCGCGTGTTCATTTTAGTGCTCGCATTAAAACGAAGATAGTCCTCACAATACCCGATGGTACGCACCGTGCACATCCATTAACGTGTGGGGCACATTACAAGTTTCATTTCGGGGATGTTATTTTGTTGTCGGGGGTGGAAGTTAGCTCCTATAAAGAGTGTATGAGTTTTAGTATCAAATGAATAAGTTATATCGCCGCTTGCATATTTTTCGTTTCTGGCATAAAGCCTAAGCAAGCATTCAGCTCCCTGAATATGAATGCTGCGAGTATGCAAATGATAGACGACTACATTTTTTTTAATATTTGCCCTACGCTTCGTCCGATTTGAATACGTTCGCTTTGAGAAGGGTTCTTTTTATTTTTATAATTTTCTTTGAGTTCATAGAGGATGTATAATGTCATTTTTTCAACATTTGAAACACGTTGAATAGATGAATTAGAATAGACGTAACGCGCCGCCAAAACGAATGATATGTTTGGACTAGCAGACTGTAGCAAATGTTTGATTTAATGCTCTTGTGCAAAGCTGCAGTTTTCGCGAATTTTCCACATATTTGAGTTCTTTTGAAGACTTATTTATTACATTAATTTAAATTTAAAAGGCAAAAATATTTTTATTTTATGAAAATAAGCTTTTTATCCATATTATTATGCCTGCCATTAAACCAATAAAACCAATCAATACAGGTTGCAATAGATGACAGTCAAATGATTGCGAAACGATTACGATATAATGTATCATTGAATTAATCAAACTGACAAAGTTTATCTATGAAAAAAGAGAGCCTTCTTATTAATCAATTCTATACGACGACCCTCCTATAATGACGGGATAGGGACCGCAGTATAAGACGACTAAGACTCATAAAAAAAATGTTTACAAGCACACTGATTACGTATCTCGCCCGGACGCAGTAATCAGGGGACTTCAACGCGACACTTTTTTAAGTTATTTTTTTAATGCATTAGCGTACGATGAATAATTATTAAAAACTAAATATAAATTCTAAAACCTTTTCGGGAATATGTTTTATTTTAGGATACATATTAATAAAAAAAAATAAAAAAAACAAACAATAATCGTAGAAAACAAAAAAGGTAAACATCTTAAATTGTGTAATTATGCATTCAATTACAGTGAAACCTCGATTTTACGTTTTCCAAGGGACCCTGGAAAAAAACGGTAATTGCGGGAAACGGTGAATGCGGGAAAGCTTCAAATAATAACAATCAAGTAAAATCTTAAAAAAAAACATTTATTTATTAGTTACTTGTATATACTGTATATAAAAAATATTTTTTAAAAAACTCCTTTTTGTTTGTTTGCTTCTTTTTGTTTGGCACTTTAGGACCGATCCACACTATGGTGCCGGTAACGGTTCGATCTCGCTCTCGGTCTCGGTCCGGTCAAATATTCTCATACAAAAAAGGGAATTGGAACGATCCGATAGTGTGAATACTCTGATTGTTTCTTGTGTAAGAATATTTGATCGGACCGGGATCGGAGCGAGGTCGAACCGTCAACGGCACCATAGTGTGGATCGGACCTTAATCGGAACAAAGACGCCTCAAACTCGCGTTCTTTTTTTAAGAGCGGATTCATCGATTTCCTTGGAATAGAAAAATGATTTCATTTTTTCCAACCTGCACTCGGCTGTGTCAAACTTTCTTGCCGAGATACGGAGAAATATGCAATAAAAACGGTCAATCGGGATAATATTTGTGACGGGACCAAAATATTTAAACGGTTTATCGAGGAAATTGGTAAATCGGGGAACGGTCAATGCGGAATAAAAACAATTTAACATTGTTCTTATGGAAGTTTGACGGGACTATAAAAAATAAACGTTCCATCCGGGAAAACGTATTATGCGAGAACGGTTGATCGAGGTTCCACTGTACTATCAGTGTCATCTAATACATTACATCATAATACATTACATACATTACATCGAGACCTTTTTTCAATTTCTTTATAACTCTGATTATTAGTTTTACTTGTAGTTTCTTTATTATCAAAAATAGCTTTTGTTTGCATTTCTTCTCGAATTTTATAATATGGGGCTTGACATATTTCTAATTGTTTATTTAATTCAACCAATCGCTCTGTTGAAGTATCAAATTGAATAAAATATGATTTTAACTCTTTAAACAACTGTAATCCTTTCTTTCTTGGGTTCTTTAAAATTGATTTCCTCGCTGATATCTCATCACCTGTTTCATCAATCAGAACTACCAAATCTTCTTCATTTAATTCTGTCATTATTTATTAATTCATGAATATTGTATTATGTCTTCGAGTCTTTCCCCGCCCAAAGATCGATCTATATTAATTATTCGGTCCTTTTCATCGAATAATGAAATTGATCTGGATTCTTTCATACAATCTCAGGCCAAATACATCTCCAGCATGCACTTAGAGTAGAGGATTTCATCAATTTGACACAGGAATCAATAATTTAAAGGCAATTTAAAATTGAAAAACTTCTCTATGCTTTCAATAATGTATAATCGGAGTTGGCATCTAATTTGTTTACAATTAATTTAAATGTATGACGTATACAATATGATTTAAAAACTTCATTACCTTGATCTAGTGGATGAATTTACGATGTGGTGTTTGGTGGTACAAATATTAATTTTACGTTCGGATAATATAGATTTTTTGGATAACTAGGTGTAAATAAATTCAGTATAATTTAAAAACTATAAAATATTGAATTACAAATGAAATAAATCGACGCTTACGGGGAATAATTGTAACAGAGATCTTATTATGTTTTTCGATATTTGATAATATTATTATTAAGATTAAAAGATATGCACGTATTGCATAATGAAATAGTTTTATTATAAAAAAAATAGAATGGTTGAAAATCCCTGAACGGCGCATTAAAAATCGTGTCAATCGATTAAGTTACAAATATAGTCTTATCTCTCAAATGTTATTACGAAAACATAATTTTTCATTATAGGAGGGACCGCCGCTAAAAAACGGCGATTATATAAGGAAAAAGTCAGTATAAAAATGTTCATTATAGCAGGGTCGACTGTACGAAGAATTTATTATAGATATATTGACTAGACAAAATTAAATGATTAGTACGGTATGATGGCAACTTAAACATTGTGCGAAGTATGTTTATATGATCAATTGCAAATTTTGCTCCAAAAGCTTTTAGCTTTTATAAGAGGAAACCTGACAGGTCAGGTTCCAGTAGATTCCAATGGTCAAACACTGTTTGCTTTGCTTACATACTTTTATTCAATCGAATTATGTTGTTAGAGGGCAAAAAAGAACTTTTAGAATATTTTTGTTCAAAGCCCGTGATGTTTTATGACAGAGGCTTTGTAATATTACCAGATGTAGAGAGGTTTTATCTAACTATGGAGATTACATTTTGTAATAATATGTTAAACATAAAAAACGAAAATATTTATGGGTACATACATTATATTTTTTTAATTGGTTTGGATGGAAAATCGAAACGAAAAAAAGTACAGTTCGAAGCCCCGGTACAAATAAATTATAAAAGAGTATTTTTAAATTCTGTACATTTTCATAAAGCAATGTCGACGTTAAAAGAGTTTTTAACAAGTTGATTCTGATTAAAACAGCTCATAGAAGTGCATTTGACTCATCAAAGTTCAGTGCTTTATGCGATAGTTCAGGTAACAAACTTTAACGTTAACATAAAGAACTAAATATATTATAAATAATGGTGAATCAACCCACGATTTCCGATGTTAAATCAAATAACCGAAATGTAATAATTATTTAAGATTTAATTACAAGGCAGTTCGTAGATTGTTCGTTATAGATCGAATAATTTCAATATGTAATTTATGATTCACTAAATTATTTATTTTAATTTTAAATGGAGCACGGTAGACTTGTATAGTGTTTGTCTATAATCTGGAGCCAAAAAAAATATCTTAGTTCTACAAAATTTCTATAACAGCAGAATACCGATATTATAAACTATTAGGTTTTCCCATAAGTTTCTTTCGGAAATGAGCACAGATCTAATCTCCGATATACTGTTCGTGAAATAACTAACAAGTTAGAAATTCCACGAACATCCGTCCATAATCATCTGACAAAATTGGACTACATTAATCATTCAGATGTGTGGCTTCTTTATGAACTGACTGACTCAAATAAACTTCAGCGTATTTCAACATGCGATCTTCTTCTCCAACGACATAATAGCCAACTTTTTTTGAAAAGACTTGTCACTGGAGATGAAAGTTGGATACTCTATGAGAATATCCAACGTAAACGGACTTGGACCAGGGGACAGAAGCTTTAACTGTAGCTAAACCTGGCCTACATTCAAAAAAAGACTGGAAGGGGATAGTTTATTATGAGCTACTTCAGCAAGGTGAAACGATATTGTTTCCAAATAGACAATCTAAAGGATGCAAGCTTACAGATAGAAATATCCTAATACATAAAAATGAACGCTTGAATCCTGAATGTTTATGATTTTAGTATTAAAATGGTATCTTTATTTGTAATCTAAACATTAATTTTACATGTAAATGTTTTATATTAATAAATACAAATTAGTGATTAAGACAGTGTTTTAATTTTTTTATGAACATTCACGCGTTGGTAGCGACCCCTAAATATTAGTTTAAAAAATTGAGAAAAACACTGAAATAGTTTTTAGGGTGGAAAAATAAATGAGATGTTGACCGGTCGAATATTCGAAAAATATTTTTTGACCCAAATAAGGATCATCTATGTGGCTATTAAATAACGAGATTGACAATGTAATTTCAATTTTATTAAGTAATCTTTCAGCTATTTTTTCTTTCAAAACTCACTTATACATCAACAACGATCAGCAGCATTATTTTTTACTATTGATGGAAGCAATACTATAATCTATCTTCCTATATCTATCTCAAAATCTGGAAGGTATATTTTTTATCTTTGTAACGAGACAATCTCTTAAAAGTAGATCTGACGCATAATATGTTTTCTGAGCTTTGTTAATTAAGTGCGATAGTGGAATCATGCTGAATTGAGAAAAGGATTTTTTTGAAGTAAGTCTAGCGGTTCCTTTCTTAGGGATTAGCAATGTATGTATGTTTTAAATAAAAATGCCAATTTAAATTCTGTACATTTTTGGACTCATTTCGCTTGCAGATTTCAAAGGGCGTAGTATAAATTAAAGTTGGAAAATCTGCTCTATTATTTAACAGCACTCATAACTTTGTAATCAAATGAAAGCATACTGTTGATGATCAGCATATATTATATATTTTGAGTCACTTTATATAAGTTCTTTAATTAAATGAATATATTACTACTACGAAATTCTATTGCTAGAAATACGTGTATGTTATAAACAACAATAGATAATACAATAAAATTTGAGGAAAATTATCAGTATCAATAGGTATTGTGATTTTTGCATTATATTTATTTGCAAAGTCCAACATTGAATTCAAGAAAATGAATACAAAATTGTTTTGGCGGAAATAATATTGCTGAATTCTCCATTTTTTAAAACGTTTATACGTATTTTTAATCCGCTAAATATTCAGGACGCCCTCTTGCTTTGCTAGAGCGGCATAAAAAAATTCTCCAAGCGAACTCCAGCACATTTTTTTGAAAATTACATGGACAGCGTTGAAAACGTCAGGCACACTGAACTAAAAATTGTTACGAGAGAATAACTCGATTTGCATACAAAAGTCTAGCCCTTGGGCACGGCTAACTTTTTTCAGCCTCGCCAAGTGAAAAAAGTCACCTACCGACGACGTTAGTCGAGTTCTGCTATTGTGTTAAAAAAGTTTTCTTTTTGCCATCTTCGAAAAAAAAATTAAATGGTAGATATATATCAAAAAAGTTTCAGCAGAAGCGCTCGGAAATATTACCCTTGCGCTGCGAAGATCCGAAACGTAGCCCCCAAAAATAGTTATAAGGCTATATTTTGTATGTGCTGCCTATAATAAGAGGATAGTAAATTTTAATATTGGCTTTGATGCAGAGTCCGAGTATATTTTGCTTTAGTTATTAAGACATGGAACACCCTATGGGGCAATTTTTCGTCCAAGTACATACCATCAGTGTCAAAACAACATCACCATAAAAAAATCTATTTAAATATATAAGACCTCGAGCAGCTTTCGAGTTCGTTCGTTCGCATTTTTATTAATAATGGATTCAGTATTCATTAGTCGTAAACAAAATATGCCGAGGAAAACACTAAGACTCCCCGATTTTTCCATAGTTTTAAAATTTTCATCTAAGCCAAAGAAGCAGTCGACTTTTTTGTGCAGGAAAAATCTAAGAAAAACAATTTACATCGAGCACTCGGATAAATCACCGATCCTGCTTTTCCTGTTTCCTCCTCGTCTTTCCAATGGATGCAAGGCTCTCAAGCTTGAATAATTGATCCGAAGAGGTAGCTGGAATGAATACCATCTTCAGGAGCACTAACTCTACGTAAGTTTATAGGACTAGTCATGATTTATATAAGGTTTAGTTACGGACTGAGGAATTTCTAATACCATCGTTAAATACGGGGTCTAATTAAGCCGAAGTGCTAAAGCGGCCCTGCATTAGAAACTGCGATGTTTACTTAATATTCTGATCATTTTAGAACTTCTATTTATAACCTTTGCCGCAGCCCTATAAATAATTAATAGTTTTAAAAATACTTTCGTTTTGGATATTAATGCGCTGAAAGATTTATGCTGTACATATGAAATTCGAATATGCCACATCTACATCTTCAGCAGCTTCTTAAGGTTTATGCTCTAATTTTTGCAAAAAACTAAACCAAAAAGATATATTTATATATTACATGATATAGAACGAAAAAATTGTGAAGTCTAAAATTTTTATTTATTCTGTAAAGTTTCACTTAAAGAATATAAATCCAATTATTCAACCAAGTCTAGACCTATTTTTAATGCTTTTTGGAGTAAAATATTTTTAACAAATTTATTATTTTGATTTATACTATCGTCATCTGAAATTTGGATCATCATGTCATTTTTATCAAATTTGCTTCATTAATATTTATTTTTACGTTTTTATCAAACTCATTAAATTAATAGCGAAAAAATACTTTTAATACATATTGATTATATAATATTTTACATATATTTTTATCATCAAATACAATAAGTCTTAAAAGTATGTAGAAGCACGTCAAGATAATACTTTGTCAATTGTGCTTTTTAACTCTCATCATTTACTTGAACTGTTGAATATGTGATATAATTTATGATACTTGCCTTGGATAAATCCACATATATATATGTGGCTAAGAATCCTACTTAATCAGACTTCTTGCATGACCAAGCATATCTTCTATAATTATTTTCTCAGATTCAGTAGCAGTGCGCTAGATGCGTTGGTTGAAAAATAATATACGATGGAATATATATAATTTATATATGGGAAAATTATCTGATGCCATAGATTTATTAAAGTTAAAAATCTTGTGTTTTTTAAATTCGAGCTTCTTATAGTAAAATACACCTCTAGCTCAGATGATGACAATGAATCTGATGACGACGTCCAAATGTGAAATCTGTCTGATTCAGATTAAGTATTGATATAGTCAATTAAGTCTTGGATTCTTTCAGATTTGGACTTTAATCCAGTTGTGATTTTTATAAACATTTCACTGCATCTATAAATTTTGAAGATTGGAGCATTTCCAAGTTCGGATGGTGGTTCTCAGTTGCGACTCGTAGCTAAAAAGTAAATAAACTACATACCTTTCAAAACTAAGCCAGGATCGGCACTGCGGGAGTGACAGTGCTCTTTCTCGCTCGCAGCCCGTCTTGTCTGCAGCTTCCTATGTGCGCATGCGCACAATATTCAAATACCACGCCATTGGAACTGTGAAGTACACAGTTCCATACAGTTATTTTTTTCATAAATTATACTCTTTTTCATAGAAATATATGGTCCTGCAGTTTCACAGTGCCTATATGAGAGCCGACATTGTTGGAAGTACTACAATAATTTAGGTTTAACCTGATTTCCTGAATTTGTGTAGGAAAACCTACTTGACGCATATGAATATGATTAACTGGCTTTTAGCAAACCCCGAATTGCATTCGCACTGAAGTGCAACAATGATTAAAATATTATTTAAAACATTGATTATTGCTACTCATTCAAAGGTATCTTTCTACCTAAAATCCCTATGCATGTCTAATCCTAGTGGAATGCAATCAAAAAATATACCACGTAAGGAACTATTTCATTACAAAAGTCTTCATTGGGGTAAATATAAAGATTTATATTGACTCTAATTAATCTTTATTATTATGGAAGTAACGAGACAGTAATTAAATTCAATGGAATATTCAAGTCTTCAAAGGTATAACTATTCATTCATATTTATGTCTAGGTCTTAAAAACTCAAACGAAGAGTAATTTTCGGATGTTTCACGAAGGCAAAAATACGACCTGAACAAGTCCTTGCTTTTAATGGTCACTCGCTGATCATTTTGCGAATAAATAGCTCCTTCATGTTAATATACGTAGTTGTATTAATAAAAATATTTTTTTTCTTGTAAATATTGTTTTTTTTTTGAATTTTACAGGATTTTAGTTTTAGTCAATGAAAAATCATCACATAAAAATATTTCATCCCTACCAAACCTTCTATGATGATGATCTGCTTTAAGACTATCGTTTTGGGCGTCGTTTCTAAATCAAACAAATCGTTTATTTTAACAAATAAAAATATTTTATTAACGTTTTTTTTTCAGCTACACATTTTTGTAATACGGTAGATGATAATATTTAATACAATTGTGCAATTGGCAGTAGAAGTTTATGTGCTTTGAGAACACAATCTTTTGGCATAAAAAATTCAACCCCTATCCTTCGCGCCCCCTTAAAGCGCGCTCGGCGCCCTTTCAGCGCGAAGGTTTGGGCTTATACCCGAAAAGTCATAAGTTATACTTCATCATCCATAACGAATATATTTTTTCTCGACTAAGTCTTCGTATCGTCTTAGTCCCTAAATTTTTATTAATTATAAATTTTGGTGTCCCTATCCCGAGAAGAACTACTTTCGTTATCGCTACATAAGTCTTTGTGTCTTATAATAGAAATAAATTTATATTTCACTATTTATACACGCTTTGCAAGACGAGAAATATAATTATGTGTTTGCTTATTACGCGGGAGCGAAATGAAAAAAAAAATAAATAACTCAAGATAAAGGCGAAAGTAATAAATTTCGGCAAGGGCCTTGTGAGGGAATGAAATAACCATTATTTATTAATGAATTTATTGCTTTATTTTTGTAATTAAATAAATAAATGCTCAAACTGAGGAAAGTTAATAATTATAATTCTCGCCGAGCTCGATTCATTAAATTTCGCGAGAAAAACAATTATCTTTCGCAAATTTAAACAGATCTTCGCGATAGAACATTTCATCGAACTTAACTCGAACAGAGAACACATTTAAAAAACAATCAGAATGACAACATTTCTGCCATACGCTGTAGTACCCTGAATTCAAAAACCCAAAATGATTGAACAAATTATCGAATCAATTACATTACAATAGTATTTATCACATCTATAACCATAACAAATTATATTAACAACAACGTAAAGTTAAACAATAGAAATCTCGTTAAATCGAGAATATGCATCGTCGTTATCGCATATGTACAGATTGCACCAAAAGTCACGAATCGAATCAATACAAATTAATATTGTTATCTTGTCGAAATACATATATTTGGTTTTAAAAAATTATTTTGATTTTTCTGGATGTCATGAGCATTTGATAAAGAATGGCATCCAGAATATATCTTTAAAACCAGAAAATATCAAATGTTATATTGTGTATATGAATCCATATTATGCAAACACAATTTAATGTATTATATCAAGAGGGGAAGGGGGAGGGGAATTTTGGACTCATTGTCTTCAGGAGTGAAATTGAATATTTACCAAGATAATTTATTATTTTCAAGCTTCCTTGGGTTGACTTTTATCAAATTTTGAGGATGTGATTCGTCATGATAAAGTCTCGTAGCTGAGTCTTTTTGGACATTTTTGGTGTCAGATTTCAAGTGCCAAAGCTGCAAGGTTTACTTGGGAAGACGAGTATGTACGCCTTTTATTTTGGGCAGTTCATGTAACACAGGTATCATAATACAGAAGTCGGAGTCTTCTCAAAACTAAAATTCACGGGGTATTTCGTTGGGGATTACCTAGACGTTTTCCCGTGAAGTTCCCGTGGGTTCACGAGACTGATTCAATATAGAGTACACTGAAATACTGTGATGACTGAAGGGAGCTGACCAGGACCATAAATACAGAAGATGCGCGGATGGCCAGATGTGAGCGTCTCAAAAGATCATGTCTCAAAAGGCTGAAGGCTATCGAGGAAACAAAGAAAAAAATCCACAAAGAAGTGAAGGATGCCATCTTGGTGATCTGTGACAGCTTTACAGAGGTGAACAAAACGCGAGATGAATCTGAAGTAGAGTGGGAAATTTTGCACTAGCAACAAAAGTCCCAGATCAAGCAGCTATAGGAAAGGCTTCAGCAACTGCAGAAGCGGTTATAGTAACAGCTGTCTCCAGAGGAGAAGGCACTGAAGGGTGAAGTGCCATCTCACCCCCTTATCCACCTTTGCAGCAACGGCAGCAGCACCCGGAAGGGCGAAAGACGGCTAAGATAAAGAAGAATCGCAAGAAATGCGAAAAGCAGAAGCCACAGCGGCAGTAGCCACAGCAATAGCGGCTACCGCAGGAGAGGAGATCCCAAAGGCCGAAGTATGAGAGAATCATCCTCGGACCCAAGGAGAAGACCCCTGAAAAGCTGTCATATGCCGGGGATGGCGCCGCCGTGGCCCAGTCGCCTAGGACAGCCTGGGGGGAGCTGATCGCGAGGCTTCGTTCAGGGGATTCCGGCACCCAGGTATTATGCGATCTCCTTGGTAAGGCCATGGGATCGTCCTTCTGGGTCCGGTATGAAGCTCCTAGACGGACGGTGATTGTCCGCGATCTGTACGAGAGGGTCGAAGGGCCTGAAACTGTAATCAGCACCCTATGCACGGCATTGGACGATGCCCGACGCTGATGTATGACGAACAGGTTAACAGACACATCTGGATCTGGAAATTGGTTATCGGTAGTGGAAGTTATCTTATAGGGATGTTGATATATGAGATAGCTTTCCTCCTGTTTTCTTCAACGAGAACATATTGTAACAAGACAAAAAAATCATACATTTGGCATATGCATCCGAAGATAAAAAAAAGTATTTCGAATACAAAACGAGAATGTTGTATTGACTGATAGATCGAAAATTGGAACTGTCCCTGGAGAATATAAATATGCTGCTATTCAAAACTATCCTACGGGACTTTGGGAATTCTCCGATGTTGATATTCTCCAATGGTTTTAATTCAAAGCTACGTACGATAGTCGACGATCCTTGCTTTATATCAAATAATATGATAAACAATGAATTAATCATGACCACATTTAGACAATAAATTGAAAGTTCTCTGGTCCTGAAAATCCTGATTAAACTGAAAAGCTTTATTAAAGATTGAAGATCAATAAACGCTAATAAAACAGTATGTGTTTAAGATTCAAGAGCTTTTAAATCAACACAAAAAATAAAATTATGTTTTTATTAAGAAATCGATTGATGACTTTTGGTTGATCGATACTTGTTATTCGTACAATATATATCTTAAAATACAATTTTATGTATATATTGAGCTTGTTTCATTCATACTAGTGCGTTTTATCATATATATATATTCGCTAAAGTGGTGAGTTTTATATTTTTTCATAGTATTTATCTACAAACAGGTAGAAATCGAATCAAAAATTTATTTTTAAGTATTACTCATTAGCTTACTATGTATATTTTCATATAAATTCTTCATATTTTTTTCTACACGGAGTACACCATTTAAAGGAGTCAATTTTATAAAGAGTCAGTTCGAAAAATCACTTCACTTTAATTTCTTTATATCATTAATCACCCTTTTTTTCAATATATGTATTTTAATATATTTATGTATATCGATCACTCGAATGAAGTTTATTAAGTCCGTCATATATATATATATTATTTATTTAAGTAAACGTATGTTAAGAATAGTATGAGTCTTTGTTTGAGATTCACAGATCTGTGGAGCTTATTTCGTCTTGAGCATCGGATGTTGATTGTAAAAATTGTTTACTCTTCGGCCGATGGTCTTGATGAAATATTTTTGACGAATTTGCATAAAGCAAAGTACACACTACTTAACAAAATATTCACAACCGTAAAATTGACAGTAATAGCCATAAAACAAATAGGAAATTGAAGGTAAATATGAAATAGTTGAAGTCGATGTTCGGGTCATTGAAACATGCACGATTGCCCGTTTATAGATATAATGTTGATAAAGAAATAAATGATCGAATAAATTAATAAAGTACTTTGCTTTAGTGGTTTCGTCAATTCATACAGTGGTTTCGCGATCCACGTGTATATATTCCACAGACCTGTCTTTGTGTCAGGAGCTCACTGTTGTAGTATTGCTGCCAGGATCAAGAAGCAGTTCTTCAGTTAAGCGCCTACCATCCGGTGTTGCTAAAAGCTTCTTCTTCCCTAATCTTCTCCTTCTACTCCTTCGTATCCTCGCAATGAGAGCGAATATAGTGAACAATACGCAGGCTGCCAAGACTGCAGCAGTACAACCCAGTGCCGTATAAACGCCACCCGGAAACTGCTTGAAGAATCGTCTTCCAACACCACAATGCATTTCGTTCTCATCATATCCTGATGGACAGTTGAATCTGCCATCACACCACAGCGAAGAGCTGATGCAAGCATTCAATTCGGGACATTTATACGTGCAATCGGAACTGAACGCCCTCAGAGTGTCATTCCCGAAATCGATCTTCTCGACGGATTCCACTGTATCCAGATTGACCTGCAACTGTTGCAGAAGGCTCGATCTAGATTTTGATATTTCTAACCAGGTGAACGCGGCAATCCCCGGTTCTCTCGCTACAAATTCGACGAGGAAGGACGGAGGCTTGGGAGGCATTAAATAGAGAGTGGGCGAAGCCGGTTGACCTGAAGTTGAGAACCAGTCTTCTGAGAACACTTGAACGGCGAACTGACTATTCGGCTCCGAAGGACATATCACCTTAATGAGCCTTTAAAGATAAACAACAAATGAATCAAATATGTACACAAGATCAAAAATGTATACAGCCAAATATATAAATACACACCTTGGAGGTCTTCCCGAATAAATCATAAGGCGATTCTTCGTCGTGCATCTTGCGGGATCGTCAGTCGAAGGTGTTAATGGTAACAAAGCACCCCAGGTGAGAAGAAACAGACTTCGATTGTCGCGGGCTTCCACCACCCAAGGCATGCCAGCGCAAGAATTTTCCACTTGAGTCCTGTTCAAATGATGATAAGAATGTCTTTGAAATTTTATCAACGTGAGATAAAATATTTTTCACCTCGGCGAACAAATTTGCTATTTTTTTTTAGCTATATTAACGCAATATCCATAAGATCAATATGACTAAAAATAGTTAGAACAAAAATAGAAAACTATTTTCTAAATAGAGTTGTGCGTGTTAAGGACGCCAATCGGCGTTTCCGTGATTAACGTTCGGCGTACTCAATTGATACGACCGGTCGTTGAGAGTTAAGCAATTTGTAATACACAGTATAGTGTGCTTAGTTTGAAATCAAACATTTCGAAGCTGCCACCCACTTTAATGTTACTGTAATAAAATATTCCCCATATCAGATTTAAAAAGAGATTATATTGTAACGAGCAAGGCAGAGGTTTTGGGTGTAGTCCCGGGACTTACTCTTATAAATGGAATTCATATCTGGGTCCATTATCGGTTTGTAGAAGAGGAGTGAGACAGAGGAGATGAAAGCTGTCCGTGAGAAGAGCAAGCCTTCCCGCGGTCAAGACGACTGGTCGGACCCCAAGTCTTACCGCATGCGGTGTCGCTGGATCGTCCCGGATTACTGGACGTCCCAGTTCCTCACGGGACACGGACGGTTTAGGGCCTCTCTCCGCAGGTTTAAGATTTCTCCTTCCTCGGAGTGCCCATGCGGAGATCCGTTAATGGACGCAGATCATGTTCTGTGGACATGTCCGGGCATGGCGTCCGATCGCGAGGCGCTATTTCATTGTGTCAGCGGTCCAGAGTTTGGACCGGTTGGACACGGAAACCTTGTGGCCACTCCCTCCAAACCCTTATTCCAATATTTATATGTATATATGTATACCATTTATTTATTATTATAAGTGCATATTTATTTATCTATCATATAGCTAGTCCTAGCTAATTTATCCCCCCGCGCTCAGAGCGCAAGTGGCCACAAGCAGTGGAGAAATAGCGAGTCCTCGCAGGACATGGTTTTTAAATGATTTGGTTTTACACCTTAGTGTGTACTTTTGTTGTGCGGGCTGGCATGGCCCCGAATAGCGGGGCCAATAAACAGCTCGGGTCAGTGGAGGGTCCCATGGCAGTGGCGGTCAAGACGACTGGTCGGACCCCAAGTCTTAACTGAATATTTTTTTAATGGACGCTGACTAACTTAAGACCCCAACTAATTCTATAGCTTTCCGCACCTATTTTATTGTTCTGGAAGCCTTCGTACCAATATCGTTCTTATCGTTTTGAGGAATATTATCGACAGCCTTGTCCTAATATGGATCACGTTTTTATAAAGCCCTATTGTTCATATTTTCTTGAGATCAGGCGTTTGTTTTGGTAATTATGGCACAAACATCATCCTTATCGTTCTGAGAATTTTTAACTATGACTGGTGTTTATATGACCCTTTATGTATTGTTCATAATTATCATAATTTTACCAATCTTTTGCAAAATCTATCCATTAGAAAACTGGCAGACTCACACGGCAAACGCAAAAAACGCAAATTCATCAATTTTTCCAGTTTGCATTGGGATCGATGCTTACTCGATATTGTATTATAAAATTCATATTAAAATCATTATGATAATATTATTAAAACCAAATTTCGATGGAATTTAATCGATAATATAAAATTTTGACAAATTAGTGAGATAAATCCCCAATTTCTTATTGATATTTAAACATTTTAATATGCAGAAGTCTTATATTTATGTCGTTTATTATACGCTCATTTTAATAATGCTCGGATATATAATGTAAGTCTTACCTTGGAGGATGTGCAAGTTCTTCTTCACCTCCAGATCCTCGAAGTCGTTGCTTTCTAAAGCATTCCGATCCCGAAATCAATTCGAAACTCGCATGGAAGTATATATCCGTATAGTCTTCCGTAATGCTAAATGACGATACAGTGAATAGTAGTTCTAAGGCACGGGAAGATGAAGTAATGACCAAAGGCTTAGAATCCGACGATGTTGAATTATCGCAAATGCATGCTCGCGGGATCTAAGAAAAAAATCATCGATTAAGTTCGAATTTATGGACGTCTTGGGGTGGGTCGAAATTTGAGATTCTCACCCTGATATCCTTCCATGGTGCTTCCCAAATGCGAAGCGATACGGTTCTCGAGTTCGGTTCTGGAGAGCACCTAGGCCTTCCTGTATGAGGGTCAGGTTCCGTGATGCATGTGGCCCCCAAAGATACATTTTTCACAGTGAGCCTCACCCGTTCTCCGGATCCTGCTTCTATCCGGTAAGCGCAAGACATGTTTACGGCTCCACCACGGCCAAACAAGAATACGTTTCTGTTGAGAAAAACGATAATGTTTAGGCAATAAAATAACGTATGGAATTCCCAGGGTGCTCTGTGCGAACTTACCTCGGCGAATTAACTTCTGATTCTCTCACTTTGCGGAAGACCCTTGCGCAAGGACTGCTTATGTGACGCCCTGATAAGACTCCCGTTGGTGAGGTTGCCAGGATCTGTGCTGCCGACATGGAACCGATTGATTCCATTTTTAATAGACCACCACCCGACCATGAATCTCCACCCAATCTTGTATCGACGAACTCGTAGCGAAGCATGAATGTGGATGGATGAAGGGCTGTGCCTTCCGTCGTATGATGATGCATGACCATTTTTGAACCTGAACAAAATAAAATGTCATTATCTCTTCATCATATCATCATCCAGCATTAACAATGTAACTGCCTAATTTTAGTATACCTGTGCTTATGTAGCTTTCTTCTGGAGTGCACGGACGCGTTGATCTTGTCAGATTGCTAAGCGATGTATGATCGCACAATCTTGGTCCATCATCATCACAATGATCAGCCAATAACTTAACCTTTAATATATATATATAAAATAAATACAAAATAAAATCGATCAATGATGAAAAATCATATTAATTCTTACATGTGTTTCATCCGGCCCGCCTCCATCCCAAATCCGCAATCGCGTGGAACAATTTGCTGCGCTGTTATTTTGCTTTGCATTTGGTGATTTTTCACCGTCTCGATCACGATCTATCAATTTACCGTGGTCGAGCCTCGATCCAAATCTATCTTTGCTTCCCATCAGCCTCGAAAGACTAGAGTTATATCTGACGCCCATCCCTTGATAATAAGGCGGAGCAAATGTTCCTGGACCGCTTTCCACATCGCGTTCCGATTGAGGAATCAAAGGCTGATGTGAATAACTCACGAAGTAAATCCATACCAGATCCCCTTAAATCCAACAAATTAATTATATTAATACTTGCCAAACGATCAGGTTATCGACATTTGCAACCCCTATTAGCGGTTTTTAAATTAAACGGCCGTAATTTAATTAAGCGTTGAAATTTATGAACCAAGCCTAAGAGCATTCAAGTAGATAGTTACCCGCTAAAATTTACGACCAATTAGTGGTCTTTATATTTCAACGCTTTATTTAGCATTATAATTGTTTTTATAGAGCTAATGTATTTGAGATAACTATAATGTTCCCAATAGGGGTTGCAATTATTTAAAACGGCGTAAAACATGGTAGAACTATTTTAATCAAATAGCTTCACTACATTTAAACGATGATAATAAGCTGTTTAATTGTGAGCATCGAATACTAAAGATTGTAGAAAAATTCATGCTCAAATGAGATAGATTAATCAATGTTTAATATGTGAATCAACCACTGCAACAAATTATGTTTTAACCACTTTTGCCCTATGCAGAACATATAGGGAAGAAGATGAAGCATTGTGATATAATAACGTGAAAATAATATTTAGTATTAAAAGCCATGATTAATAATATTGATCGTTTGATAAAAAATGAGGATGCCTGATATTTTTCCATGACTGTATAATTCAAACATTTTCCCTAATTATAATATGAAAGAGATTTTCCTCGAGTTTTTCGTTTTCGAATGTTGATAATATAATATGATATCAATCTTGAACGACTACAATGACATTACCGAAAAGGTTAGTAATTGGACGCAAATGGGGAAATAAATGGATCAAAATTTCACATGGGATCGACGATAGATAGTCGAATAGCACTTTTCTCGATTTCCCCTGTGGGAATATTTTTTTATCAGCAGGAAATGTATGTCGAAAATTTAATTGGCTTGTTTAAATATACACTTTCTGCGGGGGCTTTTTATCATTTTATTTTGTTACTATCCATATAAAAAAATGTATTATTTCAGCTAAAAAATGGGAGTTTGATCCGAAATATTCGTGTACGTACATGAAGGGATTGTGCGAATGACAAGCTCAAAGCGATATGTAAATGGGTTATCGAGGAGTTGAAGTGTGAAGATCTGATATAAAATTTATGATTAGGGTTGTATCAACTGAATAATAGATGCCAAAGAGGCAATCTATTTATATGCGTGCCAGAAATCGCAGTGGGGCGTGATGATATTTTGATAAGTGATTTCTTGCGGGAGATATCGCGCACTTTATTTACCCCTAATAGATTGCCTGTTCGTGTATGATATATCGGATCTCATTCTTTGCTCCGAATTGATTTAGTCAAAGCACGATTTGTTTTGGTAAGATGAGCCCTCGATGGGTCTTTTTGTATCGCGGAGGAGCAAGCGGGTGGTGGGTGAGCGAGGTGGATTGTTTACCTGGTCTTCCGTGAAAGGTCCACTGGCAGGTGGTGTTTGGGGGTAGCGTGTGTCGGGGGGACAGGAGCCTGCCCTTCCGTCCACGCGTGGCATCATCACTCCTGGTGGTGGCGGAGACCCCCGCTGCCGGAGAAACTGTGGGGTTGGCCCCCGAGGAGGCGTGCACGTGGAATTCGCAGCGGCGGGCCTCCCTGTTCGCGTTAATTATCATCAATGTAATAAGCATCAGCATTTTATGGTTTAACATATAAATTTGTCAGTATAAAAGTAACGAAGCTGGGCGGTCATGCTAAGTAAATTATTATATTTTTTAAAACGGAAATGTTGTGGCATAATAAATAGTACCGGGGGAAGTCAAAAACAATGTACGTTTCACATTAAATCAATTACACTTTTATGATGAAACCTAACACAAGGAAAATTCTTCCTGAGATAACAAATTGCATCTTAACCTGAGATTGTATTGCTTAAATACGTGTATTAATCGAAGATCAAACAACACTTAACTCAGATTTCATAGCTCCAAATGAAATAAATTTGCCAACGATGATGATTCACTACATTTTAAATTAACCATTATTCGAATATATCAAAAAAATAAAATCTATATATTCACAATTTTCATATAATTAATCATCTATCCAGAATAGCCTGTTGTTCGATGCCAAATTTGGAGCAAATTGGTAATCTTAATATAATTTCGATGTTTCGAGCATGCGGGCGTCATCTGGGTGAGCCGAAACAGGAGTCTTTAATGAGACTTACTTTAATTTTTATAGGGGATTTAGATGGCTTTTATTTGGAGTATTCTTATAATTATTTTCGATATTGATTTTCAATGACAAAGTTGATCTTCTTGTAGGCATATTTTGTAAGTTAACATTATGAATAACCATTAGGGTGGCCCTTATTTGAGTCAACACATTTTCTTTTCGAATATTCAACCAGTCAACCTCTCATTTATTTTTCCACCCTAAAAAAACTATTTATTTTGCTTATCTTTAACTGAGAGTTCGTCATCAAAAAATGCAAAAGACTCTTCCGGCGAGTACCATAAATTGCCCAGTATTTTTTTCATTGCAACTTTGGCCATTGTTTGGTTTATACTTTTAAAGGATACTAGGTCTTTTAATAATTGTAAGTCGTTTCTTGGCGCTGAATATCCGATAAGGGCTTGAAACCAGTATTTTATATATATTACAACTGTAAAAAGACA
This sequence comes from Stenopsyche tienmushanensis, assembly GCA_008973525.1. Classification (NCBI taxonomy): domain Eukaryota; kingdom Metazoa; phylum Arthropoda; class Insecta; order Trichoptera; family Stenopsychidae; genus Stenopsyche; species Stenopsyche tienmushanensis. The sequence continues at coordinate 1,215,455 of WACJ01000025.1, forward strand.
AATATCTTTCACTGTTTTCATTTCATTTTTCACCCGTTTAAACTTGAGGTTGATACACTTGAAGTTGTTTTTGAACAAAAGTAATCCTGTCTGCAGTAGCATTTTCTATGATTTTTGAGGATGTGGTATCATGAATTACTGTTTTATAATCACTTTGATCAATTTTGTCCCAGTTCTTCTTAAACCTTTTAAACAATTGGAAATCAGGAGCATTAGACGGACTGAGCGATTGACTCACTATAGCTTCTAATATAATTTATATTATATGATGATGACAAGCTAGCCAAAGCATATCATTTTCCATTTTCTACTCCAGAAGAACACAAGCTCCATTTCTCAAGCTGGTATTTACAGCTGTAGTGTCAAAACATAAACATAATTACTTCACCAATAGAAGGTTACTTCTACTGATGCAGATTTGGTGTTGATTGGCGAATAAGCCAAATATTGGTTCTATTTTTAATTAATAAGCTCCCGTCACGGCTTAATCTCAGGGCAGGGCTTAATCTCAATACGTACCCGCAGGAAAGAATTAAGAAAAGGGGGAAGGAGAGGTGGGTTGGCTGTAGTGAAGTAGTGAGCCTTTATGCATGCTATTCCACTTCAAAGTAGACTAATAAACATACCAGAATCAATAAGTCAGATTAATAGTTAAGTGGCCATATAACATTTTTTCTGAAACTTTGACTTATGGTAGCCACTTCTAAAATCTTTTTATTTTGAATAAAAAGATCTGATGAGATCCTACGATCCTTCATACATAAGTTCACCGATTTGAGTTTGAAAACCCTTAAATAAATAATACCCTTATTTAAAAATCCATTGCATAATATATTTTTCAAAAATGTAATTTAATAATGCATTCAGTCCAATTTTGCTGATTGAATTTTAAAAAATCCGGATCAATCGTTGCGTATAAGTATAAAATGTAATATGTCATGCAATAGATTTTCTGCTGGCAAAAATACGTTGGATCGTATTGCCATTAACTTAATCCATTTTTTTAGTGTGGGTTTTTCCGAAAGCCAACCATATGCGATAAGGCAGAAGATGGAGAAATATAGAATATTATTTTTTCCAATATCGGTTAAGTCGACATTAATCCTTGTACCAAGTTAGAGGCAGGATGTATTCCGTAGTTTCTTATATTGAAGATTATGCTCGAAAATTCTCTTTGGCTCAATAGTGAACAACTTTTTTTAATACTCTGCAAATAAAATATATACAAAAATGTATTTCATTTTAGTAGTCTAACTTTAATATATTTTAATCTCATACTTTAAAACATCTCAAAGGAACATTATAAAGCTACATTTCAAAGAGTATTAAAAGATATTCTACACAAGATAAAAATAATAACTTCATGCATGATGTAGGAGCTTTGTAGCTTCCTAGATATATAATATCAAAACTGCATATTTGAAGGAATTATTTACTATATTTTCTCATTCATCTTCAGAATTATAATATTTATTTTCTTAGGTCTTTTAATTTTATTCAAGAATTTAGAATTTGGGACCCATTTTTAAATCCCCATTATTAATATAATGTAAATTTTTATATTTGTAGCTAATGCGGAAATATTTTTGAAACATGTAAAATTTCGCAGCGTTCTGACAAATTAATTAAAATCAACTCCATTTTAAGATCCCGATATCACGTCAGAGTGTGGGATCGTAATGAAAAATTAATTCCACAAGCTTACACAACGAACTTCAAATGATATTAAAAATATGAGAGCTGCTTCCAGGAGCACGCCAAAAAACAAGGGAGCATAGAAAAAAATACCTTAGTTGATGGAGGTAATTTTATTCTGAAGTTGGCTACGTACCGCCGACGGAGCCTCTGGAAATTGAATTAAAGCGAACCGGACAGTCTAATGAGAAGGAGTTGAATTAAGTGATGTCCCACTTATTATTTTCAGCCGAATTTGAAATTCAAATTTCCAACAGAACCACTGCGAAAAATTCAGATAAGGCTGCACTTACCGTGAATAATCGAGGCTGTCTGAATCGGCAAAAATGATGTCCACATCCAGCTCGAAGCCTCGAAGCGGAGACGTTGCCGTGGATGAATGCAATGGAATGCTGAAAGGTGATGAATGAAAAGCGACCAACATTTCAGGACCCCTGAAAACAAATATATTTATTAGCAAATTGATCAAGATTATGCCATCTATGAAATTTATAACTTATTACATGGATAAATGCTTGTGTGGTATACAATTCATATATGAGAATTTTTAAGTACATATTCAGAAATTAATGCCTTATATCCTTTTTTTAATCAAGAAAAGTCATCAAAATTGGATAAAAAGTAAAGGCAACTCCTGCAAAAATAAAATCGCGTCACCATCGCTTATGCCAATTTTGATGTAAATTTGAAACATGATACTCAAAGTCTAGCTAGCAAAATTGTTTCATGTGGCTAATGACCCTTAATATTTTCCTGCGAAATAATAAAGAGATTTTAAGTATTGAAAATATCCCACTTCTGACACCACTTTAACGTAGCGCTCTCGGATTGCTCCCCACGTTCACGTGCTTTTTGAGCAGAATATGTAGTAACTGTTAGTTTGAATTTGGCAATTTACATCTCCACCGATCAACAGTGTCTTTGTGTGAGGTTGCCATTTCACCCATATATTAGGGGAACCCATAAGTAATCAATTATTTTGAGAGCGTGTTGTTACATATCAGTTATCGCTGACGCGTCGACTAGAAAAATTGTGCATTTGGTTGTATCTCATTGAGTAGACTCTAAACCTCATTTATTCACCAACAGATAAAAGTAAACTCGTTATCTACACCATGTCAGACACACAGTCGTCAGAAGAAAATATTCGTTATCTTATGCTTTTCCACTTTAAAATGGGTTGTGACGCAACACAGACATCTAATAAAATTTGTGGTGTTTACAGCAAAATTCTTAAAATCAACAAGTGTCAACGATGGTTTAGAAGATTCTCAAGTGACAATTTTAGCCTAGTTGATGACCACCGAAGTGGGAGACCTACTGAATTCGATACCGAGCTGCTTAAATCGCTAGTGGATTCAGATCCAAAATTAAGTATGACAGAAATAACGTCAAGACTTGGGGCTACTTGGGAAACAGTGCAAAATGGATTAACAATTTAAGTCTTAGATTACTATCCTTATCTTAATTACAAGTATATATTTTAGTTATAATAAATTTTACATAATAAGAGTTAATTTAATTTTTGTATATATATAGGGGGAAAAATAGGAGACTTAAAACCCCTTTGCGACATTCCTTAAAAAAAACTATCTTACAAACTAAACAAAATAAATAATTTAATAAATCAATCATATATCCTTCATACGTCGCGCATTCATGACTATCAACTATAGTAAAATATGTTTAGCATTTTGTGAACGTATCTAAAATTATTGTTTTGAGTGGTATATTCGCCGAGTGTAGATATGAGATGATGGTGTGATTTGGAATTTTTGAGTAAAAATTGAGTGTTAGCTTATGAAAAAAATTCTTTATAAGAGGAAGCTTAATTTTATTGTGAAAACGTTTAAGATTAGTGTATGGAAATGTATTGAAAACAATTTTTATGGCTTTGTTTTGTACGATTTGAAGTTTGTTGTAGTTGGTGTTGCATATATTGCTCCAGACGGGAGCGGCGTATGTGAGTGTAGGTCGAATCAGCGTTTTGTATAATAAAAATTTGTTAGAGGCCGAGAGAGCACTGCGCCGACGAAATATGGAGTGCAGCGCCCCCATAGCTGCTAATCCGCGGGCACGAGTCACCGACACCTGTGCTCCCCACCTCAGTCTTCTTAAACTACTTGATCTACTTGATCAACAGTGCAAAGACACTTGCACGCGATTGGCAAAAGTATATACTTTGAGTAAATAATATACTTTGAGTTTCTAAAACTAGGAGAAACTATCAATGCGCAAATTTATTGCTCAAAATTAGACAGAGTAAATGCAAAGTTATTAGAAAAACATACAAATTTCGTCAACTGAAAAGGCGTGATATTGCATCACGTTAATGCCAGACCCCATGCAGTTAAAGTAACCCAGGAAAAAATTAGGGAACTCAATTGGGAACAGCTACCCCATTCGCCGTTTGATTATTATTTATTCAAATTTCTAGGCACTCCATTGAAAATAAGACATTTTGAAATGTAAATGAAGTTGAAATTCACTTAAATAACTATTTTACGTCAAAGTCAGCCTTTTTTTATAAAAGAGACATTAAATTTTTTTCTCCAAAGAGTTAACTAATAATAATGGATATTATATAATTGATAGAATAATTAAAATAAAATCGTAACAATTTTTTTTCGTTTTAATTCGAAATAATTGATTACTTATGGGTCTCCCTAATAATATTTACTGTTTAAAACATGTACATTTTTATAGTTCCTACTCGCTAATATCGTATCATTCTATCACTGAATTTAATGAGTATTTTCATCGACGATGGTACACGAATTGCTACGCTCTAGAATCGAAGTTATGTGGCAATCGATCAATTAACCACCAGGGAGTCTATGGGAAGATCATTATGGGCTCACCTGGACACGACCCTCGGAAGCCAATCACCTCCACAGTATTTGACGAGCACCGGGTCATTAGTGGAGCCTCCGTCGTAGAATATCAGGTGGTCCCGCTCTCCAGTGCATTCCTTCCAGGCGCGCAGAGCCCTCCCGGTCTTGTTCAAGCTGCGTCCATAAAATATCGTTAGCAATTTAATGTCCAATTTGTTGCGTCGGAGTTCGCCTCCTACTTTAAAAATATACCTGGCGAACCTCATTTTATTCCACACTTTGTCGGAAAATTACTAAGACTTACCTCGCCATCGATATCGATCGCTTCATCTGCATTTTGTGTTCTGCCTCTTGTCTGACAGCAATCATGGCGTGTTTACAAGTCGGGACGGTTTTCTGACGGAGGCTCCAATAGCATGTCACATTTCTGCAAACAAACACGTTATTTAAATCATGATCAATAAATAGATATATGAACAAGATTTCGAATTTATACCTGGGATACATTCCAGGATAATTTGGACTTTGTAGCCTGCATGGCTTCCGGTAGCATTCTTCATAATTCCTGGTGCAATACGTCCCTGGTGATACCTGACCTCTTTCTAAAGGTGCCGATGGTGCTCCAAATCTGCAAAAAATAAAATTGTATAACAAATGCTGCGTATACTTGACTCTTTACAGTATTCATTGTTCGCCTTTCAGGCGTCCTTCAGGCTTTTTATTATCCAGAGTGTTGACTTTGGATGTTCTCACCGGACCGATGCTGGTCAGCCAATTTGACAACACGATACGCCTCTTGCCATTTCAGCTTTTTTATTACTTGTAAGACATCTTCAACCCTCGTTGGAGCATGTACGTAGTCTTTGCTTTTATGGTCACTACGAGTTGTTTGGGCACACTTCTTTTCGTGTTGAGTCGTTTGCAACGTCGTTTTTATATACCGAGTAAAATATCTTGTCGTCCGGAAGGATAAGTTGTGTATAAAATGCTTTTTTCATGCGCTAATAAAAATAACAAAAATCAATCAGCCATCATAACGCCCTAATATTTGGATGATCTTCATCCAAACAGAAAAATCATTTTTTATGTTATATAAACGTTTGTGTTCCTACTATAAAATTTTGTATATTTGTACATAGTTGATTTTTATAATCGCTTACCGGTTTCGCAGTAACACTATTTTAACGCAATTTAAAGCTTAAGCGAGCTTAAAGCTCAAAATATCTTCAAATCGTTTTTCATATCCAATTTAAGTTCGTTAATGTGGTTATTGAATCCATTTATCTCCTTTGGAGTTACAACATCATTCATAGTTATAACAATACAACAAAACCCCTATCGCCCACTATTAACGCGTTCGCGGACACGGATTAGCGATGCAATTCATGAACATAAAAATTGAGTTAAATCATCAAAACAACACAATATTATTATTCCTTGTCCCGTGTCTCTTCTCACACTTAGGGAGTCGAATATATAAAATCTGCATAAAAAAAGACTTGAGCTACATAGAAAATTGAGGGGTATTTTTCGCTATTTTTAAAACCCGCATAACTTCAAATCAATGTGATTAAATGTACCAAAAATCGCATAAAAAAACTTTGCGAAGATTAACCAATATTTTTTACGTAGTTCTGACATATAACATTAAACCAATAATATCATTCAAGGGATCTGTAACACATTCGTGCCAAACTGCCTACCAACAAGAATTTAAAGTGTGTGGAGTAATCTGAGATACTGCACATGATACATTATTTATACAATCAAAAATTGAAAACTTTTTCCAAACTTCAGATACAGTTAATGATGCCCTGATCTAGTGACTGAATTAAATATGTCGTATTGGGTGGAAGAAACACTATTTATACATTCGGATGTTCTAAATCTGGATGATTTTTTTATGCGCATTCGCATAAAAAAAGCTTTGTACTCTATAGAAAAATAAAGGATAGGTTCCATTATTTTTGAAAACCGCATAACTTAAAAATCGCATAAAAAAGACTCAAGTGTATTTTATGGCAAAACACATTGACACATGACATTGAAATTAGTCATAATTTGTAAAAACGTACATATATACAAAACTATACAAAAAGGTTTTATAAGGTTACAAAAAATAACTACCACAGGTCACAAGATTGCAAAGTAATAAACGGCATCTCATTCTGTATTTAGACGTGTATGGGTTCCTTTACAGCATGACTTTTCCGCCAATATATGAGTGTATGATGAGACGCAAGACACCCGTCTCTGTCTCCGATTTTCACTCTATAGTTGACATCATTCTCCCTTATATTAAATTTAATTTATGTGTCTAAATACTTTTTTTATTCCAGGATCAAAACTTACTTACTTTACTTTAATTTCATTATTATCTATTTTTGAATGTTCTCTAGATCAGCGGTTCTTAATCTGGGGTGTGGGATTACATTGGTTTAAGGACCCCTGCACTAGAGTAATCATCACAGTCAACATCAGAATAAGGAACATATTCATCATCAGAAGAGGAACGTTATTGGTGCAAGTTAATACAAACACACATACAAACGAGCGTCATATATAAACACTTATCACATCCGTCTGCAATTGCAGACGTGTCCACAAAACGATCAAAACTTAAACAACCATTAGTGGGCGGTAGAAACTAGATTGTTTGATATTGTTTTAAATCGTTATTGATTAATAATAAACACATTTTAAGTTAATCAAATAAATTTGCTTGAATTTATGCATGGAAAACCATATTTTTCTTCCATGCATATTTATGTAAAAAAAATAATTGTCCATACAAAAAATCAGGTGTACATCATTCAATTATAAATGAATAATGGTACACATGAAATATTAAAGCAGGCTTCGCATCCACATTGTGGTTTGAATAGCTCGGCGCATTATTATATTAAATTGGGCCTCAAACGAATCAATTTGGCAACAGAACAATCGCACTAAAAATTAAACGAGTGCCTGAATAATTTAATTTCGTTATTTCGGCCATTTTGCCGCGATGGACGTATTTTGCTTTAGTCAAATGGATGTTTTCGATAATCAGGTCGAGCAGAATGCAATAGGGTATTTATGATAGAGACATGTTTGCCTAGCCGCATGCAATATTCAGCGCGCCTGATTGAAAGTCAACAAGAATGTTGGCGTTGAGAACGAATCTGTTTTTCTTGCGCCATCGAGTACACCTGCCTCTGAGGGAGAACTCATTCGCGAGAATAAATAGGGAAAGTTTGCCTGTTAGGTATATTGAGTTAAAACAGAAATAAAGTCAACAATTGCGACCAAACCCTCCTCAGCCAGGGTAAAAACCTGTCAATATGAAGGCCCGGGCCTGCTTAATCGAAAACCTTTGTCCTCTTCGAAGACGTTATCGCCGTAAGGACGATTCGAAGAACTCGTCTCGGACTAGAATAATAAACGGATAAATTTTTAATCACATTATAAAGCCGGCTGGCTTCTTTGCAGAACTGGGTCATCTAAATTGACTTGAAATTTAAGAGAAAGACATTCAGATCCTATGAATTTAGTAATTATCTCCAAATTAACAACGCAGGCTTGAATAGCACTTCAACTATTATTCATGATATAAATTCATTTGAGCTCATCAAAAGCTTATGCATATTCTAGCAAAATATTAAAAATCTTTAGGCTCCATATCCGTTAACGGATATATACGATGTACCCATAAAGATTTTCGTTTTTCAATTGAAAGATTTGAATGCTCATATTTATTTTTAACATATTAATAAAAAATATAATTTCCATCGTTAGATACCCTTTTGCATCTATTTGGTAGAATTTTAAAGCCTTTATTATATAATATCACGGATTTTGAACGAACATATTCTAATAATCCATTTTTGACCTCGTTGTTTATTTTGTAATTTTTCCCATTCAAATAATGCTGCATAGGTCTAAAATATGGAAATTCGATGGAACGATGTCTGGAGAATAAGAAGGATGTCGAATTGTATTCCATCCAAGACTGTTTATTATTTCCCGCGTTATTTTCGCAATATGGGGGCGAACATTATCATGTTGTAGAAATATAGGTAAAGCGGAAAGAAATGTCATTTTTTTGTTATTTGGAGAAAATATTTATTACAAACATTCATTTTTGGGTATGCCATCAAGATGCAATTTGCTATTTTTTTAAATAACCGTCCCATAAATTGAAGGATATAACTATTTAATTCAATGACTAATGTCGTTTAAAAGGGATCCTCTTTTTTGCGATGATCTTATTAGACGACCCTCGCTAGAGATCGTTTCTAGTAAGTGGTTCATAGAACGACCTGCCCGCACAAACTTTGGGCAATTAAGTTGCTCTTCGCAGGGCTAACACTTTGAAAGCAAAAGTATATTAAGTTTCAAGCGCATCCCTGGGGAATAAATTCAGTGTTGTTTTATTTCAAAGGCTCTCTCTTCGACTACCCCCTCTTTTAAGCCCCGCGATCAAGAGGGTGAATTTTCAGAGGCTTGATTCGAATTACTCTCCCATTTCTTTCGCATTTTTGCCTGCAAATGAACCGCAATTTTCGTATTGCTAAATAATCTGGCTCATTTTCGAGGGGATTAAAGACGAAAAAATGGCCATTTTTCATCCCGACGAGACAAACTTTCGGTATTTTGTAGCCTTTTTCGGCTTGCTCTCGGACTGCCACAACTTTCGAGTGCTCCGACTATAATGTTAATTCATCCGATAATGGATGGATAAACCTAAATCGGTTACAAAGCGATAAATAATGTGCTACGGTTTTTAAACAAAGCCTTATTTACGAGCGGCATGGCAATAAATCATTTCAATAAGGCTCTCGACTCAATAATTCATAGAAAAATAATTTTGATCAGATTTAATTAAGCCCCGAGTTGACACGAATTCATTTACGGAATGAGTTCGTATATTAATTATTGGGAGTATTTCATATAAAATTAATGACTTGCGCTGCCATAGCGTTCGACTTTGATGTTAATTAGTTCTGTAACAATATAGAGATTTTTCCATGAAACTTTATCCAAATATTTATCTCTATATCTTCCACCAATCAAGATTTATTCATTCATTTTGACGCACTTTGCATTTATTCGTATCTTCTTAATATTCTTGTTTTCTTCCATCGTCCTAGGTGTTAAGGCTTGCTGACTAACCTAATACTCCCACATAATAGCTGAATCGAGCAAATTGGTTTATCTATGCTTATTATCGTGATCCTTGTTTCATAATAGGATTGATTTTCATCCATGTTTGTGAGGTTTACGTGCGTTAACAGTTCGAGGAATTACAGATGTAAGCCTTTCGATGACGTTGACTATCTTACAAATTTCCTCTGAGAGACAAGCTGTTTTTGCGGTATTGATGTATAAATAATTACTTGGAACATGTATTAATGATTTTATAAAGATTTTCTATAAAGTATTTAAATATTTGCAAAATATAGAACATATTTAATGTTAAAATATAAAATCCTATCACCTAAATATCAATAACTGTGGCACTCAATTGAACGTGTATATTTATTTTATTTTCATATATAAAATGAATACACATCATATCAAATGATGACGGAAATAAGCAAATTTATTATGAAAATATGATACTGTAAATAGTATGTAATGTTGTAATGTAGAACATGAGAACTCTCTTGAATTAAAATGTCCATAAAACCCGATTCAAAGAGGGATATAGTTCTCTACATATTAATTACATTAGCTTTCCAGATTATCACAGGTTTTTAAAAGCTTTTTGAGTTTGTCATTACTTAAAATATGTACACAGAATGATAATATTATAATATTTTATCCAAAATATTAGCATGCAAAATTTAATTTATTTTGATCATGGGTTGTCTATACAGGATGTTTTGCACTATGGACTGACAAACATTTTTCGGGGGTTAGGAGGGGTCTTTTGCTACATTTCACATATAGACCTTATGTCCAAAGTGATAGGGTTAACAGACAACAGACGACTAACTGGATTGGGGGATCATTAATGTGTGATCCCATTTCCTGCGCTGCTGCATGGTCTGTTCCAGGTTGCCCCGGACTAGCCACACAGAGAGTTCCATTGATCTTTTGTACCCGCCAGAAACTCTACGCGCAGAGCGTCCAGGTGCCCACCCCTTTTGCTTCGCACCCTCCAGAAGAGGCGAGGTTTCGGTAGAAAACCCAGTTTCAGACTGTTGTACCCGAGGGTGCGACGGAGGAGGAAGGACAAAGGTTTAAGCTAAATTCAAAGGAATACTACCGCAGATTTACTTCCACCATGAGTTCAACCTTAGTCCGAAGGGAGCTGCAGCAGATGACAGACTGCAGGGGCTACTCCTTCTCCATGGTACTCGTATCGGTTTGGTCATGTGTACTACCGAGCCACGGAGATGATTCCTAAAACCGTTCTCCCCTGTATGCCTAGGCTGTTGAGGATAGTGGTGAGCCTTTGATACAGTCTCCACCAACTACTGTAATCGGCTGTGCCACACACCCCTTTATGGGTACGCAGCACAGGGTGACCTGCGCACCCAACTCATGTTAGCTGGGCTATCTCAGCTGCGTTTGATGAGCAAACCGACGAGGTTACTTTCGCGCACCTCTAATTCACATCACTACCCTAGGGATTTAACTGTTGCCCACGGGCGTAGAGTTGGCTCCTTCCCCCCTGGGGTTTTATGAGTAGGCATCGTGGAGTCTAACAGCCACCCGGAAGTGTTAGGGTTGTAGAAATACTCAAAAATTCACCTTTAAATCATTATTACTTTTTAATTAATTATTTTGACGGCCATATTTCGTGGCTTGCACGGTTACCAGACCTGACACCGTTGGATTTCTTTATCTGGGAATGTGCCCTATTCCGTGGCTCGCAAGGTTACCAGACCTGATACCACTAGATTGGGACGTGTAAAAGAGGTGCCCACAAAATAATTCCTAATTATAGAAGTAAACCCCGCTTTTGCAAAAATGAAAAAGGAAATGCTACTTCAGATAACCACAGTTGAAATAAGAAAAAGATATAGTGCATACATATAGGTAGGTAATTTTTTTGAAACCAATTGCATAAAATAATATAGTTTTTGTTTAGAGAATTTAGAAGTTGTCATTTCATGATTAAAAATACAAAAATAGTTATTTCGTGGATATTTTTGAAAATTTTGAAAAAAATCTATTTCAGCAACCCTGGCATTTAGAAGATAGAGCCTATGCGTGAAATGTAGCAAAAGACTCCCCTAACTCCCAAACAAATTTTGTCGGTTCGTTTAATATTATAACAATTAAATTAGTTGGGCGCTCATGTATTGTGTTGCCCAATAGAAGTATTACAAGTTCTTAGACAAAAAGAGTTCCCAACTGCGAGACTCCGATGACGATCCTCATCGTTTTTATACGTTTTTACAAAATCGCGTTGGAACTTATGAGGGAAGGACATTAATAATACTGCGACGATTAACTAGTAGTTCTACGTTAATATGTTTGCCCTGCTATTCAATAATACGGAAACATAATATGGCAATTTATCATATTCAATGCTTTAAATGTTGAACAACTTTCCTTGGAGGGCAATATTACTTGAAAAGAGATTCCTGGAGTGCATAGCATTCATATATCCAGTCCAGTAGTTCAACATCCAGTGCTTAGATTGTAAAGTTCAAAATCGAATTATGTGAACCTTTCATTGATCCTTTGGGCGTTGCTTAGTAAGATATTTTTAATTGGTATATCCAATGAATCGTTCTCTATTTAAATTTTAATCAGATTTCTCTCTGAGTGACACTATTTCCGAAGCTCACCTTCTATGAAATTGCATTGCAAACAACTGCAGCGTAAAAGCAAATCAGATTAGGGGAACAAGCGTTATTCATCGCCTCCAGAATCCGGGATTTAAACCTTATCCTATACATTCGCGTCTTCTTTTAATGTTGGCAATCCGGAAATTGAACCACGACAGTGTACCATCCACTTCTCTTTTATATTTTCAATCCGGGCCTTTTTACGACCCCATTGAATGTCGGTATAATCTCAGTTTTTTTCGATATCACTATTCGAATTCTGAGCAAAGCTCCGGTTGTAACAGTATATTTATTCCTTCTTTTTGTGCGGCTCTTATCGATTTATATATTTGGGATGTCTATTTTCTTCGCGCACAGATGCTGCCGACACTTTCGAGATTTGCGCCGTTTCTTCGGCGACAAGTTTTCCAATATATCGATGGCATTCGGAATGCAGCATATTTGATCTTCGGACACGAATTGAGATATGGAGCGGAAGGAAATATATTCATAAAATTGAATTTGGAAATAAATGTCCTCACCTGACGATGGCTTCCATCTGCGATACGAATTTATATCGAAGCTTGAACTCAAACGGCGCATTCGTCCTGGCGTGAAATAGTTTCACGGAGACTGTGATGGTTGATGTTTCACTGTAATATACTGCATACCCTGATGATGACCCACACCAAGACCCTCCTGTAATTTAAGAAAAATGTTAGAATCCATTATCATAAAATTTTCATCCTAAACAAGTGATTAAGTTGATAAGAATTGCCTAAAATGACATATGTAACATACAATTTGTATGTAACTTTGACATAAAATAATAATATTTTATTATTTGGTTAAGCTTTGATTTATTGACTTGGGTAACGCTTGATCAGGTGATTTTTTAAAGCTAAAGATAAAATATTTTTTGGACATCCCTTAGATTATTTAAATTTCATCCCCGGCCTTCTTAAAGATATGGCTCGAAATGAAGCATAGGAGAGATTGAGATATCAAAAGTGACGCTGTCAGCATGTAATCAATCGTCGAAGCACTGTTTACCCATTGGGAGCGGGAAAACAGGACGACTCGTGTATATTAAATATAAGGTCGGTAATGGAATCACGTCCAAAGGCTCTCAATAAAATCTCGTTTCCATTTAGAGTGGAATGCGGCGAAGCCCCCGACCCTCGTCGGGCTTCGACCCTGTATTTCATTTTTAGTTTTTATAACCATCCGCTTATTTATTGCGGTGGGCATCTGCGAATGTGGCACGTGCTAATTTAACCCTTCGCGAAATGGATGTAAATACCTGTGAAGGGTCGACCCAGTTCCGATAGTTGCATGTAGCCATCGGGACACCCGTCCAGGGCCGACGGCTCATAACGACCCACGTTGAAAGCGTCGAATATTAACTGTGGACAAACAAAATTACATTAGTGACGACTGCTCATTTACATCCTCTTCTAATTAGCCTACATCGTCCTTATTAGCCTTTAATGCTCCAAACCTGACGAATTTATATGGAAATGTATGCTAGCTGCTAACCAATTTAAACATATCAAAACATTGAATTAAACGTATGCTGAAATTTCAAAATAATTCAGTGGGGACCGAACTTTAATCTTAAGTACTAATTATCAATAACATATGCTTATATAACACAGCTTTAAAAGACAAAAATAAAATTGAACCGACGTAAAGCATCATTATTCATAATTTTGACAGGATCAGTCTATCAATGCAGTATATAATACAGTCAACCCTCCTATAGCATCCACTTTATTTGCGGCGTCGTTGGCGTATGAAACTGGTAAATTACGTAATATCAATGCCCCCTCGTGTGTATTTGTAATAAACTTGTACTTACACTTGTAATAAACTAAATATGTATGTACAAAACTATAGAAGCTATAGAAGGGCTGACTGTATATTGCTCGTAAACGCCCATGATCTAGAAAGATGATTGACAAAAACATGTCAAATTATTTTAAAAAAAGTTCAATCTGAATAAAAATAATCATTTCACAAATTTTGAAGTGAAATACACTCAAATTTTTTTTTGTGCGATTTCGAAGTTATGCGGTTTTTTTAAAGCAATTTCATAAAGAGTACGTATCGAGATATTTTGAATGAAATAGGAAATAAATCATCAATACTAACTGAAATTTGGAAAAAAATTATAATTTGGGACAGTGTAAATCATATTGCATCTGAATTACGGACCACGCCTTTTATTTTGGTTTGGATTTTTGAAAAATTTGATTTCGTTATTTTTGCATTTTTTCAATGTTTCGAATTTTAAAAATACACTGTCCAAAGGCATTTTCAAAATTCCAACTATTTACGGAGTGTTAGCTATTTTAGTGAGGCGGTATCTTGGCCGGTCCTACCATAATGAAATCTTTTACCGCGTTTATCTCGAAACTACTTTTTTCAATACGGTTGACATAATATCGCAATTTTAAATTTATTAACTTACTTCAAACTGGATACGAATCTTTTCTATACAACCCTTTATCATTCCTACTAGGGTATACAATTTTTTCCGAAGAAGAGAGCGATTTTGAGTCATATCGAAAATCGCAACGAAAATTATCATACAGCGATGACAGTTTGTAAATAAAATAATTAGTATTTCTCTAGTGGATGTCTGACATTTGAGATGCCAGATGTCCATCCTTTAAATGTTAACAAAAATGTTTTTTTATTGACTTTTTTTATGCGATTTTGGATATATTTTATATAGCTGTTTCAAAGTTATGCGCTTTCAAAAAATCCATGGAACGCATCTTCACTTTTTCTATGTAAGTCATAGCTTTTTTTATGCGATTTCTTTTGTGAGATTTTCCGCGGAAAGCATCTACCGCACAAAAAAAGATTTAAGTGTATATATAGGATCGGTAGGGCAATTTAGCTTGAACGTCACTGAAAATGAAACTCCTAGCGATGGAAAAAGAGTCAAGCTATGCGCATGCGCCGCGCCGTCTCTACTGTGTGAGTATGTGCATATATAGCATAAAGCAACCACTAGACAAGTAGTGCGCCTATTTTATTATATATTACACAACACAAGTCTTCACTTTAGGCTAACAATTTCTGTTAACTATGAATGTAAAAATCTGCATCTAAAAAGGCAAGAACTACTAAAAACATGAAAATAATAAGAATTTTAGTTCTTTGAAGAAGAAAAATATTTTTATACGATCTAGGAGAGATTTTTAGATCAAAATTTTCTGGGTATTAAAATATTATTTAAGAAATATTTATTTATATATGTTAAACCAAATAGCTAAAAAAATATATTATAAATCTACAATGATTCGAAATTATCATTATTTTTAATGTATTGCTACAAATTAATCATTCATATTGAGCCTGAATTAAATCGATCGATCAGAAATATTAATAATTCTGTTGCTTCAAATTTGCCGGAATGATGAAGTTTTTTTTCATAATTAAGATTTGAAATCTAACTTTTATAATAAGAGCCCGGAAACTAGTTAACTATATCAACATTTAGTCTATTCCAATTTATTGTAGTTGAAAAGTCAACTGTGGAGTAGCTGAACAAACTTCATAAAACATTAACGAGACCCGCTTCCAGAAATTACATAGAAACAATTTTTCAATTTTAAAGTAAAAACATTATATTCCACGGGCAGTATTTTTTAGGAATATTTATTTAAGGCAATGTAAATATGTTCCGTTTTCTTCACACATGCGATGTTTTGCTCGCTTGGTGGTATTTCATTTTAATCGGAAAAAAATGTGTTTGTATTCCGTACGAAAAATCAAACACGTTCTATTTGATTTAATATGTTGTTTTGGTCAAAATGAAGGCAAATTCATAATGTGTACGATCCGATGAAATACGCAATAATGAAAGCGTCAGGATTTGCAGTTTGAAATGACAAGCCATGTCCAGTTTGTGGTCAAACCTGACCACGTGGAATGTGGTTGCTGATCACGTCTTATAGCTCATAAACACGTGTTAAATTTATCGTGGGTTTTGACACGTCCATCTTTATGGTCCATGGGTATTCAAATAAAGTTCGAATTCAATCTCTTATAATATTGATTTCCTATGTGCTATAACTTAATGTGACAGATTTAATACGAGAAAAAATATACAATATTTACAAAGTTGCTTATTTCAACTGTAGTTGTCTGAAGTAGCATTTTCTTTATTATTTTTGCAAAGGCGACGATTATTCCCCAGACAAAGAAATCCAGTGGTGTCAGGTCTGAAGACCATGCGAGCCACGGAATAGGGCACGTCTCAAAGCAAAGAAATCCAGTGGTGTCAGGTTTGGATAATTTTTGTGTTTGGAGACCAGACAAATTATTTTGAAAAATCTGACATTTAGGACATAAAGCCTATGTATGAAACGTGTATGAAGCTGTATAAGTACATATCTAAAAAAATGCTTATTTGGAGTTTAAATTTCATACTAAAGATATTAAAAAGCCTATACAACTTAAAGTCTTAAATAAGCAATTTAATAAAAAAAGAGTCGATTGAAGATGAAAGGCAAATTACGATGTTTTGAATAGCATAATTCAGTTGAGCAGTTACTGTCATAATTCATGAAATGTATTAGATTACTTCAAGACGAGTCTTGGAACCAATCTGTGAGGATTTGGAATATATTTTCCAACATAACATTAAGGTCACAATAGACGACCAAATCAAGTAAGATTATTGCCTGAACAAATATTTGCGACAGGCCATCGAAGATTTCAGACGAGAAAAGCACCCAAAATATCAGAATAGAATATACATATGTATATATATTTCTAGAAAAATATATGTAGAAAAACCATCAATAATACTATAAAAACAACATATTTCTTAGGTAAAAAAGATTGATCCTTTAGAACTGTTTGATAATTCTTGTTTTAATATGTTTTTTAGTGTAATATAGTATTGATGTTAATGTGGGAAGTGGTAAAACGCTCATATCTGTGCACTCAGTAATTATAGAGTTAAGTAGCCTAGTTTTGATAAGACATATTAGTGATGTTCTAAAAAAAGCTGCAGTTGCAGTCTTGAGTCTGAGTCCAGAAACAATTGGTCAATATATAAAAGTTTGAAATGAATTATTCCATCGTGTATTTCTTTGAACCCTATTCACCCCGACGATTGAAAATTCACACCCGAAACCATGCCAATTTCACGGCTAATTCTGCTGACACCATAGTGAGGGTCAAACAGGACCTAAAATGTAAGCACTTCGTGTAATTTATAAGCCAAAGGTCCAATTTATCGCTGTATCAATTGGATATGTATGAATTGGGTCGGTTGCGGCCGGGAATGATTTGATTAGCTCGCGTTGTTTTAATGCGCGTCGTTTATGGGGGAAACGATTAAATTTTATGACATACCTTCGATGGTGACGCTGCTCCACTGAATTGCAAATGAAGCCAAATAGGATCAATAGAATAATATCTAGCTATTTTGAAAACACAGCATACTCTGCTCTGCTCAAAATCAATAGCTGAAATTACGCAATAAAGTGCTATCAACCCTTTTAAGCCAGATATGCAAAGCGGGAACTTTCAGTAGCGAGTCAGAAGTGCGGCCGTTTGCAGCGAGTATTCGGAAGCGCTTCGCAAATTTGTATGGCGTCTGAATTAATGAAGACCCCAAAGACATGGTCAAATGGCCGGGATTAACGATATCATTTAAATACAAATTGAAGTCGCTGTTGACACAATATACAACGTCTGTGTGTTGTGCGAAAGAGCGGCGATATCTTGAGATTGTTTTCGGCGAGGGCTTTCAGTGGGCGCTTTGTGGAGCTCGCGAGCAGAACGCGAAGTACTTTTTGGACACAAAAAGGAGGATTTTTACAAGGCTAAAAAGAGTGCGGCTTTTATGGTCGAAGTTAATGTTCCGTGAACGTGAAATACGCGGATCTAGCCGCAGGAAACGGGAACTCTTTATTCCTTGCAACTCTGAGAATCATTCCTGAAAACATTCTCAGTTTACGTTTAACCCAATCCGGGCTGGAGGTCGACGTTTCCACCCATCGCCGAACGAGCTTTAGCATGCAACATTTAATGTATATCGCGAAAGCTCGCAGGAGCTTTGTATCAAGATCTTCTACTTTGATGTATTGCAACATAAAAAAACACTGAAAATTGAATTTGATTTTCTTATTTACAATATTAAACTATTTTGACGATAAAATTTCAAACAATGATTGTATTTATGAGACGATTCTATAACATTTTATTTCCTGTAGTCTCTTGAATACGTATACGAAATAATGTATTTAAAATGCCAACTGATACTAGAGCTTTAACGGTTTACTCCCAAGTTCTTATTATCAAATTTTAAAGTCTTGTTTCAGTAAATGAACATAAAAAAATATTTAAAGTGAATTTATGATTGGATGCATGTTTATATCAAAATTGCTTTTTTGGATGATCATAATATCTCAAATTCAAACACTTTGACACATACAGCCGTCAAAACCTGTCATGTGCCACATACCGTCTTCGCGGACACTTCAAATCTTATCTCACATCGTCGAAATTCATCAAAATTAAAACACACTTAAGTGGCTTAAAAACTTTTAAACTCCTCTAATAAGATAAAGAATTTTTGATGAATAATTCGATTTTTGCGATACACCGACTTGGAGTACATATAAATTATAAACATCAACTACTAAAGTCATAAAGAAGATAAAACGACCAATAATAACAGGATGTTAATAATAAGATCACTTGTTGACTTCGTTGTTTCGAATTTTCAAAATATGTATGTATTCTCCATCGGAAGAAATTTCTTTAGATTCATCTCTGCTTCTTAGTCGAGGGCGATTGTGGTTACGGCAATACATAAAAGGGAAGAAAGCTAAGTATGGCATCAAATTTTATGAATTGTGTTCTCCAAAATGAATACATCTGTAACGTTGAGTCTCCGGGTGGCTCCCTCCCTCCACGTGCTCGTTGGGATGGCCGCGCTAGCGCATGGAATGGGAATAGACGGACGTCGAATAGAAAGACTCTCTTTTATAAACAACCACATTAAAGAGAGATAGATATCTGGCTGCAGGAAGGACGACTTCCCGCATTCAAGGCTAACCGAGGACTCTCCCGACTCCCGCCTCCTGCGCGTCACTACCCAACCAGCGACGGTTCACGCGCAAGAAGCGATCGGTCGGTATGCAGGTGCAATGTCTTTGTAGGGCCACAAGAGATGGCGCTGTTAGAATAACACATTGCACCTTAAAGAGAGACGGAAGATGTCGCTGTTAATCTGGCGAATTAAACCTGCTCAGATTAACACGCTACACATCCATAGTCTTGACATCCATATAAGATGGTGGTTATTTGATAACGAATTCGATGACGGTATATTGATGAATCTATTTCTCTAGCAAAGACCATCATGTTTATTTGGACTATTTTGATGATAATATTTAAGTATGCAATAAATTATTAGAAAAAATGACGCACACAACAGGGTGTACTTTTTGTGCAATAAAAATTGAATAAGATCCTGTGCAACAATAAAAAGGTTGAGAGAAGGCGCTTCTCACTTCCATTACTCTTAGAATTGACATGAAGCAGATGACGTTACTGACAACAATCAATCCCATTGATTCAAAACAATATGAAGGAATAATAATTGTGTGTTTTAGCGATGGTTTAACTCCAATTTTACGTTCATAAATTGCGAAAATCTTTATTCCAGATTTGTGCATTAAACGGTTAAAGATTCATTAAGCTAGTATATCTTAGAGCTCTTAACTAAAAATCATATTTTCGGTGTGTCTGGTTTTGAAGTGGTTGAAAACATTTTATTTTAATTAATTATTGCCATATCGTTCATGTCATAGAATGCAAATAAAATCTACTATCTATCTATTCCTGGTGAAAATAAAACCAGATTCATCGATATTAACCTTTATTACAAAATTTGCATTTTCACTAATTGGTTTCACTTCTTGTGTATTTTCTTGAATTAATGGAATGAAATTATGTGCTTCAACTGATAGAAGACATATCAAAATTCTATGCATTTATATCAATGATATTTTAGATATCATTCCCTCAATTTCCAAACTAAGTTCTATGTTAATATTAAAGCTTATATTGATTTCAACTCGATGATCATTATTGAAGTTCATCAATACTTTGCATAATACAATTTAAAAATTAAATATGTAAAAACAATCTACCATAGTTGGATACGAATTTATAATCTATTACTGTTCGAAGGCTCTATTTATATAAATTATGGAAATATATAGAATTAGAAATAAATTAATAATTTTGACTGGTTTTCATATTGCGAAAGCATTCCACTGCATTAGCTTAATGTATTAACCACAAACATTACAACTCGTATATATATTGTATTTTATGGCGTTTCAGTACATCATGCCACAAATCGAATGTATCATTCTGGTTAATGTACGTATATATTAATAAAAGCATTATGGGTATAATGAATACTTCAAAGGAGGCAGTACTAATTTGATTTTATTGGAATTAAAACAAGTTCCCTTTTGCCATATCATCCTGGTACAAAAGACGTCGCCTTGGCGATAAATAAAAAGATCAATACGTTTTCCTTTCAAAATGTAACTATACTGTCTAGGAAAAGTCAATAATGAGTTTGCACAAACTGCTGCGATAGGAAAGAAGAGACAGAGAGGAATCGTAAAAAGAAAATAACACAAAAAGCACCGGAAAAGGAGTTTGTCAGGAAAGTAATTTATGAGGATGAAAGTGCATAAATGGCGCCAGGATTAAGTCTCATCTAATCATTCCTCGTAATTACGTGCAAAATTTGATAGTTCCATGAGAGGATTTAAGACGTCTCCTGCGAAAGAAATTTAAAAGCTCCGAAGTTTCGCCAGGAATTTATACAAAAAAAAGTGCATTTTTATGTGTGCACGCTGAGTTTTTATGCATTTTTAGCATTTCACTTAGGAGCTGAAACTTTTATATCCCGGCGCTGTATTATTAATGTTGTTAAGTTGAATACTCGAATGCAAGTCTTAAAACTTTTCAAAGTTTCGCGTAATTGTGAGCTTTGAAGCGCTCATTTTATTGTGGCCATTTTGAATGAGTGACTTTATATTTAAAATAATAAATTTATTCAGGATTTTATGGAAATCCGGCGAGTTTTTATTGTCCTCCTTCTAAAAGGAACTTAGTCTTATATTCAGTTGTACATTTAAATTGGATAAAAGCAAGGATTGTTGATAAACTGTGAGTAGCATGATGTGCCACCGCCCGCATCGACTATCCTATCATTTTTTGATGTATTTCTATATATTATATGAATATGCTCATATAAAGTGCATTTTGTTCATTTGTAAGATTTATTAGATCTGTCATATATACTTGGCATCCCTTAAGTTTGAATAAATGTTCCAGTTGTTTACCTTCTACATACAATCTGTTAATTCGAGCACAATTTGCGATATTAACAGCGATATCTTTTCACCTTTTTGCATGTGCATTAAGTTAAAATACTGACACACAGGAGAAAATAATAAAGTCTTGATCGTGGGAAGATGTGATCTTCCTGCCAGCCCCCCCTGTGGTTTCGTAGCTGGGACCTCTCTCTCCGAAGAAAACAATGATTATAACCAAGAAGTCGACATTATATAATTACTTTGCCATATTTTTTGCCAGATAGTAACGCAAAATTTTCACCCATCTCTACAAAGCTAATTTTTGTTTTAGTCAGTTTACCAAGCATTCAATATTGCGAAAATTAATAACAATTTTCGAAATCTGAATAATTGTACATATCAGCTTTAAATTATAAAAGCTCATTTTTGGTCTACAAGTAGTTTACATTAATTATTGTTAAATAAACGTCATATATTTTCGATACAAAGTGGTTAGGGCTTTTATAGACGTGGCTAAAGTTGTAGCGTGGGGACTTGATTGAAATATTGCAATTTCAAAAGCATTGCAATATTAAATACATATAATATTTATTATAAGCAGCTACAAC
This sequence comes from Stenopsyche tienmushanensis, assembly GCA_008973525.1. Taxonomy (NCBI): domain Eukaryota; kingdom Metazoa; phylum Arthropoda; class Insecta; order Trichoptera; family Stenopsychidae; genus Stenopsyche; species Stenopsyche tienmushanensis. Next base: position 1,237,735 of record WACJ01000025.1, read on the forward strand.
ATATTTTCAGTCTTGTATGTATAAAATATTTATGTAATATTTTTTCAGTATTTATTTGTAGGAATAATTACACAAATAATGTCGCTACCTCTCGTACTATAGGGAAAAGTATCGATGTTCAATATTGATATCCTGTTTCTTTCTTTTAATTCAAAGTTCTACGTGTAATAGAATAGAAGATAGAAAACTATATTTGAGAATGAAGACTTAATAGCGTCAATAATGTGAATTCTGTAAGCAATTAAGGGACGTTTCTGCCTTGTTGGGCTTAAAAATGATCGGTTTTTTAAGATTTTTTTATGCGAAAAGCTTTCAATATAGAATATTGATATTTAATGTGTTGATTAGGCAATCTTTATTGAAATATTTTTTTAAAGTTTTACAAAGCATGGTAGTGGGAATGGGGTGAGTTACATATGTCGGGTGCGCGAGCGATGACATTCTTCACCACGGAAGACCTAAGTCCTAAACATGTGATTTGCAACAAAAAAATTAAACACATTTTTATTTTGGATAATATTTTCTATAGTTTAGACTATAATTAAGAAGAAATATTGGAAAATAAAAAAACAGTGAGCAATCGAAAAGCAAATGTGTATTTTTACCAACATTTTTTGAAGTTTTTTGTTCATGAAATAAACACTTTTGAATATTTTAAAATAATTATAGTCTATACGATGTAAACGTTTATTATACATGTGTTTACCAAATTTCATAGTGAATGCTCATCCAGGACGGGTGGAAGTACTTCCATGAGCTTGAAAAAAGTAGTTTCGAGAAAAACGCGTTTAAAGTTTCTCCTCCTCTCAGCTTCACGCAGTTGAGTTAACAAGGTCTTAAATTTTAAATTAAAATTGATATTTGTAAGCATAAATAATTACCTGAACTATATCACCATGAATGTGACCATTAGCTGTGAATGTTAGATGGCATAGAAACGGCAGTCGTCCTTCAATCGGCTTACTCAATTTCAGCTCGTACGTCTTTCCAACATCTCCATAATACGTCCTATTGCAAACTGCAAAGAGAAGAAAACACAATTAATTCAATGCTTTATGGCAGAAATAATATTTAGCAGATTCTCCAGCGCATGAATTCCGGAATAATTCCGGTTGTTATTGAAAGTCGTCGATATCAGCAAATCGCAAAAACAGCAATAATGTATTTTTATTTGAAACAAAAAATACGATCTTGGAACGATTCCAAGATAGCCTCGTGCCAATTTTTCCGCGATTTTTTCCCCGCAAGGATCCGGAGCCGATACTCAATATATCAATGGTTGCCTCATCAATTTTTTTCACATGAGAGACCGTCAAAACTGTTCAACAGAATATAAAGACGCGCTATTAAAGGAATGGCCGAATGAAAACGTCGGGTTTTATTGAGGGCTTCCGCGGGCGAAAGCTCTTTTACAATAAACTGGAAGGCTTCTGTTGTGGACAGAATGCGAAGTTGTAAAGTGGACGTTGGGTAGGGACGCTGTAAACAATAAAGTTGGACCACAAATTTATTGCACTCGAAACCCACTTGCAAATAACTGTATTTAAAATAAGCGTTTCGAGGGGAAACATTTTATAGAGATGTTTTAAAACTTGTGAGTGCTTGAAGAACTACGATGTACTAAGCAATTGTACGCTAGGGAAATTTTAGCTACAAGATTATCTGTAAATTACTATGAAAATGTGCATTCTGATTCGCATTGTTTGATATTATAAAATAAGCACGCTATAGTTCATCAGCACTCTGTCTAAAATCAAAATTCAATGCGACATTATTCTATGCTAGAGGATTGATATCATAAGCCACAATCTATGATTAATATTCTGATTGAAGTGTATTGTTTAGAAAGCTTAAGAGCTTTTCATAGCTTTTGATGGAAATGAATGGAAGTTATACACATTTTGAAATAGATTGATGTATTATAAATTTCCAAAAATATTTTCAATGTAAATGAATATTCTTTAGCAAGGATTAGAAATATTTTGCTGTTGTTAAGTACGTAGAATTAGTTCAACCGCTTAAGCTGCAACATCGTTTGAGATACGTGGTATTGAATTCAATATCAATGAAATCATAGCAAATATAAGTTGAGCTCATTAGCATAACTTAAAAAAGCTCTATGTTCAAACGTTGCTGATTAACTACATATTATTTGAAATATTATTTAAAATATAACATCTTCACCAAGTAATTAAATAAAATATATTCTTAAAATGGCTTTAAATTTTAATTTAAAAAACCAAGCAATTGCGCATATATATATCATTGACATTTTTAGTTAAATACATGGTAGTATTAACCCTAAAAGGAGTATCATCGCAGGGTCTGCGATCCCCCTCCACTTATTGAAAAAGAGCATTCTTGTAAGTTGAGTTCCGAAACAGACAGAGACAGAGAGAGAACAGAGACAGAGACGGAGAACTTCTCCGCATATATCGCACGATTGTATAGATCAGCGGTTCTGAAACATATATAGTCTACAGACCCCTCTTGAGCAAAATTTCTTTCGCAGACCCTCTCTTGAACAAATTATGTTTTCAACCTTTGTAACTTAATTTTTCAAAGATTTCATGGTCAAAATAGATATTTTCTGTAAATAATTTCACGAAAATATCTTATTTAATGTGAATTTAATTTAACTTTTGATAAGTTTGATTATATTAGTTTATACTATTTATATTATACCTCTAAGAGCTAAATTGTTGAATATTTTACCAAGCTAGTAAATACAATAACAAGACAATATAGTTAAATCATAATATTCTTTTACAAAAATAGTTTTATATTGCGTCGAATTATCATCTCGGGATGTCCAGGTGCTGGGAGTCTTGAGGAGTCATCGGATAGCCTTGGGTTCTGGAGGACATCCTTCCCGCGGCCAGATCTCTCTCTCGTGATTAACAAAGAAGTTATCTTAAACGAGAGACTTTCTATTCGATGCTCGTCTACCTCCTTTCATCAGCCCGTCTACATAACAACCCGAAAGCAGAACGGACCCGCGTGCAAGCGCGGCCATCCCGACGAACACGTGGGAGCGGAGCGCTATCCAGGGACTCTGCCCCGCAAGCGTCCCGGTCCCTACGCTACAATATCATAGCCATAAATTTCCTCCTTTAATATCGAAGAGATAAAATATCATTATATATTATTTTTGGGACCACATTTCTTTAGTAGAAGTAGAATATTCTATTGATATCAGATAAATCAAAATAACTTGTTTGAAATGAGCTGTAAGTTATTTAAGAAAACCAGGTGATCGCTTATTAGCTTAAGAATTCACAGGGACTTACAGTCACCAAGGCACAAGTAAATCAACTTCACCACCAGGTATGGCCATGACATATTCTTAAACAAATGTTGCCACTTGTGGTTGACCCGTTTACACACAAGCAATTTAGCCCAAGCAAACAAGCAATTTAGTTTAAAGTTGTTCCGTTTCATGCGCTACTAATTTAAGTATTAGATGTACACGCGGGAGTGCTAAAAATTTAAACTTCTTTCGCATGAAAATCGGACGGTATGTCCTGAATTGGACCCCAGATGGTTTGGTCATAATTTGGGATGGTTTTCTTCATATCTCGGAAATGTAGGACGAAGACGGAGAGACGATGCCGAAAGGGGTGAGTATGTTTTATATCAAATTGTCTGTCGTTAAGTGTGTTCAGCAACTTAATTCTGTGAATTTGGGAGAGAACACGTGCATTGAATTCCTGTTTAAACTACGTCCTCCCCACGTGTATTCAGTCCCTTTTCGAAGCCTTCTTAGGTCGGATCCCACGTTGACGAATTTCAAACTGTGTTACGTAGGACTTAAATATAGTTTGGTATTATTTGGATGTTTACGGGCGTGAATATGAATATGCGAATCGTGCGTGGCGGAGGAATTGGCGAATTTGCTACCCCTGCGAAGTAATAACCCTCGAAGTCGGCAGAAATTGATTCTTCGGGGTGGATCGAGTTGTTCGAAGATGGAAATTTCAATGTAATCCGATTTTCGTATATTTGAGCTATTGTTTTACCAATTATGTTGCTTGCGTACGTTTTGCTTTATACTTCAGACGTATAGATTTTTCTCTCAATATTAATGTGTTGAAATGAAAGCCTTACATATATGGACTTTAGAAAGACTAAGGTTTTTTTAAGCTAGTTAGTTTCTATATTTATTTTCATTAACTTTCAGCCCCGGGAACGTCAAAATGCAACAAAATAATTAATATATTTAAAAGTAATTGAGATTTGATTGACTGTAACATTAAATTTTCAGAAATTAATAGTTGAAACTTTTTTATTATTTAGAGTATTTTACATTATTTGGTTAGATTATTTACTATTAATAAAATCAGCAATAAGTAAATTTCACGAATTTTTCAAATCCATTAATTTTCTACCATGTCTGTGGAAACGCTTGAAAAATATTACTTACAATAAAAGTCTCCTAATTAGTAATAAAATAATTATTCTAAGGATAAATTATATCTCTTTCCCCCAAAATTATATCAGATAGAACCCGCAGACCTCACGTCTGCATGCGGAATGATAGCTTGCTGCGGGCGGTGGCAGATGTTAGACTTGTATGTAGATGAGAATAGTTCAACTGATATACGTATTGCAATAATTAAAAATAATATAATCCAATACAATGTACAATCCAGTACAAGATAATGGCAAACCACAATATGAAAGACTTTCACCCTTAGAAAAATGCCTTATAGGGATATCTTATGTCCTCTTAATATGTATTATATAATATCAAATCATGGATCGTTTCGCTATATGTATTGGTATTATTCCGAGGCTTTAAGCAGTTAGTTTTATCTTTTTGATCAACTCAAAGTAAAACAAATATTTGCCTCAAAGGCTTCGGAAATCGACCGATGTTTTTAGAGCGAAGGTTCGCAAGTGGGACCGGGGTGTAAATTCGAATTTATGCTCGAATTAAGCAAGTAAATCAAACACGCTTTCTATCCCGTTGACTTTTTAGATCAGCAAGAACCGGAACCCTATATGAGGGATCGTGTAGGAAAGGAAAAGGGCGGAAACGCCGGTATCCAAACTTTGAACGCTTTTGAGGTTATTAACTCTGTCCCCACCTGTGTCATAAGCAAACTTTGCTTGTTAAACAAGTAATTTGGGGGTATGCTCCTCGGAGGAAATAAGGCTACGCATCCCGAACGCAGTCCAATTTAGGGCTTATGAATGTACACGGGTGTACGGAAAAATAGATGAACCGTGCGTGCCAAATGTGTCCAATCATCTGAAGCCGCAGAAAAGCCTTAATTTCCCGGACGTAAGTCTCCGCAAGTTTTACTATCCTGGATCCTTTGTGTCGTGGGGTGGTCTTTCAGTGTGTAAGTAGGGTTTTTTTGTTGGGTTAGACAAAATTTTTGCTTGAAATCCTCCAAGGTAAATATTTGCCTTGGACGTAAATATTGGAATATGTTTGCACGTCGATTTGGAAAGGAACATAATACAATACACACATCGTAGAGAGTGAATTTATCGATATAAGCCATGGTTCAGATTTCTAATAAAATTTCAAAAAACAGAATAAGTACAGTAAAGACGTTGTATACATATTATTATACATCTAAAACGCAGGAGTATTTTTTATTTACAATTTAATTCATATAAATTCCAAGCACAATTTGTGATTAAGTTAAAATACTGACGCACAGGAGAAAATAATAAAGTCTCGGTTGCGGGAAGACGTGTTCTTCCCACCAGCCCCTTCGGTGATCTCGTTGCTGAGAGCTCTCTCTCCAAGGAAAATAATGATTTTGTAAAGCTTAGATAACGATGGTTAATAAGGAGGACGCGATGATATACAGCAAGTACATTTAAAGGAAAAAAAGAAAGAAACTCAAATAAAAATCAAGAGTGCTATACATCCTAAAATCAATTTTGGCATATGAGATACAATTCTTAAGCAATACTTATGTTAAGTAGATACATACGCAATTTTTAAGAATTATTTAGCTTACGCTTGTATTGCAATATGATGACAGCATCTTAATATTTTAGAAAATAATTTTTATACAAAAAAAATTTTATAATTTTTACTACATGATGTTTTAATTGAGAGCTTAATAATTGTTGCGAATGATAGCCCTGCACAATTTAATTAAACGCCTTTATATTAAAATAAATTATGCTTCCTTTGCTCCTCTAAAAGGGAGTCAATAAATTCTCTGGGTACCATCGAACTGTCATTTACAGCATTGAATCAAATCTCGAATATCTAATATTTTGCTACAAAATATCAATATTAATATGCGTATACTTCTAACCTGTTAATTATACTGATATTTTGACACACATTTAAAACGAACGAAGCGATTAACACGAGAAGAAAATCTGTATTCCAATTAACTTTGATGGAAATCCTGTCATAATTGGATATTAGATGTTACAATTCTCAATTTTGAAGATTGCGATTGTGATATCAATCAATATTTTATTTTAAAGAACCGAAGCAAATATTGACACAGTGAAATTTGTAATAGAGATTGAATGCTGAACTTGATTTTGTAAATATTGCCATAGGATATCGATTTATATGTATTATTTTCTTTGAATTAATTATATTATTGCTGCAAAACTAGAACCTATTTTCTACTCTCATCACCAGTTGTATTTTCGAACCATAGGTTTTTGAATATTATACTATGCAGTAAGTAGGTTGATATGTGAGCAAAAACAGTCGGAAGTTATGGTCTTGAAGCTTCAATGCATTTGATCGGATTTTAAAGCCGCAAAACGAAAAGCATTCAATCATATTATTCCTTTGCAGGTTTTTGTTTAACCATTCCAATACATATTTCATTGGATTCTTACCCTCGGCCATTACAAGTGTTATTTTTACAAATTGGCTTCATTCTATCCATCTATTCACATTGGGCGTCAGTCAGTTGACCGACAGCGCTTACCGGTCGGGTAAACTAATTGAAATATTTTCCTTTTGAAGGGTTGTATGTATATTTGTTTGCAAAGGATTCGGAGCCTGCCAGCCGGGAATATTTATACGAAAAAGGTCCCCATAACCGTGTAATAGACCCGAAAGTACCATACAAGATAAATGGGTCACCTCAGTATTGAAAAGCACACGGACATTAGTGAATATTTGTTTGCCTTATTTGGCGAGAAAATATTACCTGCAAAAGGTTAATCAAAACGAATTCGTGTTGAATATTAACACGTTTTTCAGCGTCGAGGACTGCAAATGAATAGGGCAAACTGAGGTGTATGGGATCGAGTGTTTGGATATGAAATAGAATTTAGAAGAGTGTAACAAAGCGTCGGATAAAGGCGGAAAGCAAGTTTCGAATGGCTACACCTGGTGTGACACTTGGGCTTTGCGGACTTCAAAAGCTCCGATGGTTTAAGCTCAAATGCTTCGAGGACGAAGGATCGACCGTCTGAAAGCCACAGTCCTTGTAATCCTGCATTGATCCCGTTTCGTACAAGTCTTGAATCTAGCTTTAATGCTCGCCGACTAGTTCAGCCGCGTATTCCAGGGAGACGCTGGAGGAATTTTCAGGGGTATAAACGTTCAGATCGACTAGTTCAAAAATTGATCCATTTATACGAGGAAGTGGTATTTGAAGCGAAAGATCAAAAAGTCATTTTGATTATTGACTTAATTACATTTTGATTAACCAAAAGGGTGTATTAGATAATGATTTAAGTCTTGCGAAAGCTGTTTCGTAACACATAAATTAGTCTTATGCCTCAGAGACTTGAAATACCAGGAGCTAATTAGCATTTTTTTAATATAAGTATATAATCGCGATCATACTAAAAGCATTTATATGAAACAATTTGTGCTAAAACGTGTTTTTACATTATTGACATCCAAGTTTTACAACAAAATTCTAAGTGCTAATTATATCATCACTTGATCAATTAGAGTTATGATTCTTGCCATCTATAGCGGAACCATAGATTGCTGCGGGCGATGGCATATGTTAGTCACTTTGTATCGAGATACGGTTTAGGTAGCACACTTTTTTTAATTGAAACTTGTATATGCGCGGTTAGGTAAATTCGGTCGGTAAGAGGTAAGGTCGGTAAGAGAAGGAGAATCTTTTCTTCTCTCTCCATCATACATGCATGTACCTAGACATTATACGCGCATGCGCCGCGCCGCTTCTTTTCTGTGTGTATACACTGCATGAAGCAATCAGTAGCTTGCTTTTTTATATATTACACAAACACCGCTTTATCTTTTAGTTCACAATTTTCATTGTGTGGAAAGTGAAATAGAGAAAAATGAAAGTATCGATAGGGTGTGAGCCTTTATAGAATGGAATGAAGGAAGTTAAAATAAACAGAGCTTAATTATGTTGTAACGTGAAGCAGAATCTGTGCAAAAAGCGACACCACTATCTTCAACAGCCTAGTGCATACAGGATAGAGCGGCTTTAGGCGGTACGAACAGCGACTCGTCTTTGTGGCTACAAATTACCAAACTAGTAACTCCTACAGTCTGTCAACTGCTGTGGCCCACTTCAAGCTGAGGTTGGACTCGTGGTGGCAGTAACTTTGGGTATTACCTGAGTGTACGTGATCTAAAGCCGGTCTTTCTTTGAGAACCTCGCATTCAAAAGATCAAAAGAACGGTTGAAGAGTGTAGCTAACCTTGTGTAGCTGGTTCGAGGAAACTCGAAACCCAGCAGCGTGGGGCATGGTCTCTGTATTAGAAGTAAGGAATCCAGTCTCCAGGATCCCGGGATCCTGGGATCCCGGAGGTGATTTTAGGTGCTCATGAATCCTGGGATTAGTAAACGTAATCCCGAAAAATTCGGGATTGAAATTTTTATGTAACAGAAATCGTACACCTCACCAGCATATTGGAGGCTATTAAATCGAGGACATTATAGCCGAAATCTGGACTGCTTGGAAACAGTGGCGTAACTACTAATTGGCGAGCTTAGGCGATGCCTAGGGGCAGTAACTGTCTAATATTTCCCTACCGGTGATGTATTTACTACACCTCGACTCTAATATGGTAATATCGATATGAAATATAATAGATACGGGGTTCAGAATTTTTGTATTCCTCCGTAATATAATTACAAATTACATAAAATTATTATAGTATATAAGTATTCATCTGCAGCTACGGAAATAAATAATTTATCGGGAAATCGGGAATTTTTCGAGTTTTAAGTCCGGGTCTCAGCAGATAGGAATTTTATAAGTCACATTGATGGTGTTATACGAAAATGGGGGCTCACGCGATCATCAACTCGAACTAGCATTTAAATATCTGACGAGGATACCTCCAACGAGTGTGGAGACTGAGTGTGCATATTTGAATTTTTCAGTGTTTTAATTATCTATTTTTGATTTATATTTTTATCTTTTCTCAAATAAAAAAAAGAGATTGAGGTATATATATAGCCATGGGAAGGACGTCTTTTCGCAGTCAAGGCTATCCGACAACTCACACTTCCAGTGAGTCATCACCGACCAACAACGGTGTACGCGCAATAAGTGATAAATGTCGTTATTTCAGACGCAATGTGTCCGCAGAATCACATAAATTGTCACTGATAAATTGAAACATTGCGTCTAAAGGGATACGAAAGATGTCACTGTTAATCTAGCGAATTGAATCTGCATAGCTTAGCAACAGGACTGGAACCTCTTCAATAACCGTTTATGAAATTGAGTCATATACATTTTATCTGTATTTTACATTCACCTCTTTTTTGCTCTTTCGGGGATTCACCCTCTCAATTTTATGACTTAAAAACGATAGAAAAGGCAACGGAAGATTATATTATAGCCGTTGTGTAGTCCTTTGGCTATCATCTTTTATCATTATTAATGCAATATTGTCGTAGTTCCTTATTTTTCAACGTACTTTTTCCATTACCAGTGCTGAAAATAGCTTACTTTAACCAGTTTTATTATGTGAATTCATCAGTTTTGTTTTGTTTATGATATTTTTCAAGATTTACGTAGCAATATTTTGACTAAAAATATTCGTCGTTGTTATGATTTTTATGCCCTATTTTTAATTCCAGGCAGAATTATTGTTGTCGTAAATATGCTTCCAGCGAAGGGTTGTAATCGTTAAATATCGTACGTTGAAAATTTAGATAAAATATGCATTATGGGTGGTGGAGAAACTCGCAGGTGTATTTTCGTCGCGCAGCAGTTAAAACGCCGGGCGGAAGTAGACCCCTACAGGTACGGTAAGGACATTCTGCTCCTGGTTTGAACCACTTCCGTCAGACTCTATCGTCATGTTGTATTAGCAGACAACAATGGCCCATGGCGTAGATTATGCAAAGTGTTCCCAGTCACTAACGACGGAAGCAGGTAGGCTCCGTATTCCAAGATATTCCACGACGCCAGCAATGCCAGATTTATACCATCCTGTGCTACTCAATATCATATTTTCCGTACGAAAAGGTAATTTATTTTCAGCTCTATTATTGTGCCTCATCCGTGGTAATTTTCTGCAAATTTTTGGTAATATCATCCCCAATACGATATTTGATTTTTTTTTTAATACTGATTTTCTTCTATCTAAAATTCCTGTTTAAATACTCTCATACTAATTATAACACATGTGATAGGCGAATGAAATGAAAGACTGTTTACCTACATCTGTCAATGGATATGGAACTTTAGGAAGAATATGGAATTCAGGCTTGGGGAATATAAACAACAAAGTTGGTTCAACTAAATCTCTATTATTGTGTGTGATGAATTTTAATGAAATGGTCAAGTAATGCAACTGTAATGTTTGGGTACCTATGGTGAAGTGCATCTTTTAACAGCTTCCAAGCTATAATTATTCATTCATATTAATGTCTTGGTTCTAAAACCCAAGCGAAGAGCGACTTTTAGTAGTCTCATGAGAGCAATATTACGACCTGAGCAAATCCTTACATCTCATGGCCACTCTCTGCTCCCTGCACTAGCAAACGTTTACTTCAACTAAACATGGGCAAATACTTGAAAGTTTACTTATTGATACTTTATTATTGCGTTTTTAATCCACTTTAATCTTTCTCTCACTTCGGATCATATTTTCTAAACTAAAATTTTTACCTTTAAAATTGTTTAACCTTTTGAGGAGTGATCAAATTTAAAATCGATGAGATCGTTGATGCAATAATCGCTTTACACCGATTATTGTCTGTCAGCTCCTATCAGCGTATCAGCCAATTCATTTTTGACCACGTCATTTTTTTACATGAACAATACACAAAAAATCGATTCATTTACTCCTGCTTTAGAAGGAAATGATAATCGGAAAAAGACTCATTCAACAAGCAGCGACGAACAGGAAGAAATTATATATGTAAGCACTGTCGATAGCACAAAATATTCGGTAATTTCTTTGCGTAATCAAATAACAAACTTGAAATCGAAATCATTATTAGTCGATAAATTTGGGATAACGATCTATAAAATCATGCGATGTATGCGGGGAAGCTCTCTGTCTCTGTCTCCCGAGCTGCGCTACGTTCTCTCTCTGTCTCTGTCTCCGAGCTCATTGTACAAGAGTGCTCTTTCTGAATAGTGGAGGGGGGATCCCAGGCCCTGGGATAGTACTCCTTTAGGGGTTAAATTCTCTCTTGTATTGACAAACAGTTAGAGTTTCTCCAAGTGTATCACAAATATATTTAGTTGCAGTTGTTGTATTATTATTTTGAAGATTTTCGTACAGTACGCAATTTTGCTTAAATTGTTGTCAAAATGATAGTCAAAAAGTAAATATAAAAAAATGACATTTCTAACTGGACAATCTAATATATAATTCATATCATTATTTTAAAATTATATAACAAAAAAATAGGTCGAACTTAATTCAAGACGATCAATATCTTGTTTCGCCTGAGATGTAAGAAATCATATTTATTAGAGTGTTGCCCACGGATATGCATACGACATACTGACAATCATATAACATTCAAATTTCCATGGACCCACAGACCCTGGTTGCAGATCGCTGATGTATGATACGCTCGGTCAACTGTAGTCAGTATGTTTAATGTGCCTCAGCTTATGGATATGAATGTGAAATTATGAAAATAATTGGTAAGAAGATATCCGTTAAATCTGACGCTCCACTGACGTTAATTTAACGCGAAAATGGCGGATCTTAACGTCGGAAATCCGTCTATGCGTCAAATGGGGAGGGAGGGAGGCTGTAATTGTGGCCCGCCGCGAAAGCCTTAAATATGAGCGTCACGTAGCGCTACAGAAACGCCCGGCCCGCCGAACAGATTGCGGCTGGAATAGGAAACGGAGGAATAAGGAGGATCCAGGATGGAAAAGGTAACAAATGACAAATAGAATGACTAAACGAATTCAAGCGAACCGGGACCCAGCGTCAGGATTAAGTAAATCTCGACCCGTGGCTGACGTTGCTCTATTTCCACTCGTATACACACGCCCATATTGTACGAGCCACTCTTCTGGGAGCAGTCGCATAACAAGATGCTGAGGAGAACAATTTCTTCCGGATGCCGCCTGCCTATTTTATTTTTGGGTTCTGAAGAGTATCAGCAACGGATGGTTTCGCAGAGACTCTTGAAATGTATCGTTTGTCTTGTCATTTTTGGAATGTATTTTGGTTAGATACGATTGAAGCAGAGGATAAAATTTGCTCCAAAAGAACCCACTTGTTCTTTAAAATAGCTGCGGAAAAAGTGGAACGGAAGGTTGGAGGTGATTGGGTGCAAACGAAAGCCCTCTTGTCTTAGCTATAATATTTTATTTACGGAAAGAGATGTTACAGCTATTAGCTTGCGGGAAGGACATCTTCTCATAGTCAAGGCTATCCAACCACTCCCACTTCTTGCGCTGCACAATAGGACGGCAAGTATAAGTGTCCGAAGGGAGACAAAAATATGTCGTTGTTAATTTGGCGAAATACATCTGCATAGATTAACGATCAGAAATTTTGCTCGGGGAAGCCATTTTACCCACGAAATCAAATTTATTTCGACTCAGTTAATGAAGTAAATAATAAAACCACTGAACATAGATGAAAATGATAAAAGAAAGCCACCAACATGCTTTTGCCAGTGAAAGATTAAAATGCAACAAAGGGGTTTGATGCAAAAAAATAATATCTCTTCTTAAATAAAATTGTGTGCTTCGTCATTGGTATCGTTATTTAATAGCCAATCCTCGTATAATGATCTATTATACTTTAAATTTTAAGTCGAAGTATTAAAATGCATATTTTGTATGTTTATTCATCTTCTTATGCATAAACGCATTCAATTTTGCTTTGCTTCAACGCTCTGTTTCTTTATTATTATTGTTAATAGAAAAAATTATTGTATATTTATCATACACACAATAATTGTTATAGTCCTATATTATCATAATTCTTTCCAAGTTACATAGCATAATATTTTTCGTGCTTCGTATATTGAAATAGCTAAGCCAAAACGATCAACATAAACATCAACGAGCAGAAAAGTTTTATTACATTTGTTGTGTTTATTCCTGAAAAATGTCAGGGGTGATTCGACCGTAACCTTGTAATTTCATTTTCTTCGTCCAAGGTCATTCTGTGTGGTTACAAACGAGCACATAAAGGGTCATAAAATATACATTGAAGCCATAAACTTAACGTTGGTCCTGAAGTTAATTTTCAGCTTGTGGGGCCATCCTCAAAGCTTTCATATTTTTACGAATTAAATTAACATTTAAATAAAAAAATACTTTACTTATATTATTTATTCACGTATAATAATAATAGTCTGGCATTGGCAAAAAGCCCTTTTTGTAAAACCAACCCGGCCGCTTCAAGTATTATAGTTTTTCAATCTTTAGTTTTATTATAGGAGATGTTCCTAAAAATATTTTAAGCAAAATTATCGTTATATTGCAATCATATATCTCCAACTGTAGGTATGCGAAATTAAAGTAGCTCGAAGTCAGCTCGAAATTGCTCGAAGTCAAGTTTAGCTTGATAGTTTATCGTATGTGGTTGAATTTTCGAAGCAAAAATGTCAAAATATCTTATTAATAAAGGAACAAAAGGTAGAGAAATTCGAGGATTTTAAAAACAAGACATTATCATGGAAACATCGACTGGAGTCAAAAGCCGATGCAAATGGCAATAAATCATTGCTTTAAAAAATATCCAAAGCTTGAAGATCTGACATCCATTTCTTGGCCAAGAGATAAAACAACATCTTTTACCAATTTATAAAGATTTATCCAGGGATGAATTACTTCAAAGATGCTTGGGTGACTTGGGTGCAAAATGCTAATGAATGTTTTAACTCGACGGTTTGGCGACTGGCTCCAAAGGACTTGCATTCAGATGTAAAAATCATTGAAATGTTAACATAAATTGCTAGTGGGATATTTAATAACGACTATAGCTTCATTTTTAAGATAATTAAATATAATTATTGGCACCTAATGTAAAGTCTTTGCTGAAAATACCGATGAAGTGCGGGTAGCGAGGTAGAACCGTAAGAGTCTTTCTGAGACAAAAGGAGCTCGTATGGCCCGAAAACAACAGTTAGTCGAAGATAATCAACTTTTTTAGAAAGCTGAAGATTTCTTATATGCACCTGGAATCATTGGTTGATCGGTAAGTCACTAAAATTGATAGTTTTATCGCACTGAAACTTTAAACGAAATTATCTCGAAACCACATTTTCAAAATGTTTGCCAGTTGTAGCTTAAAAAGTTGTTGTCACTATAATATTATCTGGTCAACTAAGCTAAATAAAAAAAATCATGAAAAACGACTAATTTTTGAGCGTCTAAAGAGATTGCCTCCCTTAACAAAATCGGACATTTCATATGAAAATAAAATGTAAATTATTATGTATTTATTGTAATTCTTTATATTTTTAATACAATAAAACAGCTTTTTATCAAATAAGTAATTGATAACTCTTTTTGATTATTTCTATAACTATTTTGTATAATAACATTTGATAAATAGTGAGGTTCTTTTGGCTACGACAGTACGCGGGGCAATAATTTTTAACGGCGCGCCCTAAACGAATCTAGCTCTCAAATATATTAATCCAACGGTGCAAAAGCCAGACTCTCAAATTAATGTGGCCAGACAATTAGAATAAATCTCAACGACCCTACTTACAACGGACGCTCGAAAGTCGTTAAACAAAACTTCAATGTCAAGAGTACTTAAGTCGAAGGTTAAAAAAGGCATCATTTAAGGCTAAATATTCTCAAGTGTGAGCTCGGCACTCAATGAGTTAAATCAATAGAGTGTGTGCGATATAAATACATTGTGTCTAAATGTGAACCTATGAACTCTTTTCCTCGCAGAATTCTCGCTTATCTTTTTTTGTGTTTAAAGGTTGAACTTTCTGGCAATTATCAATTTTCAAGTCTCCTAAAAGACGGGAACCGAATACTTATTTTTTTCTTATTTTCTCTTTTAATTATACTTTCGAACTTTCAGGCATACATAAACCGAAATCTCATTAACTTTTCAGCAATGTTTTGAAATACACTTTCGCCGGGAGGGCTTCATCCATTGCGCAGACGAAAAAATCTACCCCCGAAAAACAAACTCACTTTTGCATGTAAATTAAATTTTAACAACAATCATATCTTATTAAAGTTGGAGGATTGTGGCCTAGCCTCTACCGTTCCTACAATACTACTTCGGCGAACACATCAACAGAACTTCTTAAAAGAAAAGTTTATAATAATTATTTACGCTAAATTTTATGCAGCCTTATCTTAGAAACGGGACTCGAGGGGGTTGGTTCTAATTTAAAATTCGACCGATTTCTATGAAGAAAAAAAATCCCCCCAGAGAGACGGTCGTCTAATTTGCTTCCATTAATAATACATTGCGAATCCTTGTGAAGGTTGGGGGGAGAAAAATGTCAGACTGTGGGATTGTTTGGGAGTAGACTTTTGCATAATTGAATGATCTTCGAAAGGCACTTGTGAAATCGCTGTTGAACTATTTGAAATATAAAGCCAGATTTATATACAATGAAAGATGTCTATTTCAATTAAAATCCAACTAATTATTTAAATTCAAAGTCAAATATTTATGTTGAAAAATGTAATCAATATGATAAATTAGGGGAAATATTTATGATAAAAATTTAGCTAAATTAGATTTTCTCTAATTTTCTAATTAGGCATGTATATATCTCAAATATCAAAGGAAATGCGGTTAGCGACCACATTTTTAAAGGATGTCAATGAGGCTGTCTAAAATATTTATATTGTTATACTTGAAATATAAATTGGATGAATAAAATTGAATAAGTATATTTTTTAGAAATAAAATAACATTTTCTGCAAGACAACGTTCTGAAAAGCATCCCCATCAAAGGATTACCATAACATTCTGATTTTGTTCAAAATAAAAGCCAGATAATGAAACGCTGCTCAAGTTCACCCCAGCGCCGAAGGCTCAATTCCACCTGTCGCCCTTATTACCCTCAGCAGGAGCATCGATGTTCGACGGCAGAGAAATCAAACATAATACGGGGGTGGCGTTATTTGGGCTGCCTCATCCCGATGGTGGAATCTATGGGAGTCTGTTGGATGTATCTTTATCATGTCCTTGCGACCTTGGAGCAAAATTTTAGGGTAGAGCACGTCTGACGAGAACAAGGACTCTATTAGAAAGGTTTTACCCCGAGGCGGGTCTGCGGTCGACTCGCTAGGGACGAATCACATTGCTTTTTGCAAATAATAAGCTTACTAAATTAAATGCCACAAACGTTGCACGCTTCAACTGCCATACACAATATTAGCTCACCGTGCAGTGTCTTTTTATTTGGGATACGCACCAACCCCACATAAACCATCAAAATATCAGAGCAAAAGAGCATTTTGGCTATTGAGTAATGATTTGTACAATTTGTAATAAATAAAAAGTGGCCTCCAAATAAACCTCAATATAATAACTCAATTAGTCATATCAAACATAAATCATTAATAGAATTGGTGGAGATAACTTAAATATTTCATATTAGGTTGAAGAAGTCAATAATTATGCAAACAATAGCTATTGAAGTCTGCAACTTAACATATCATATTCTGCAAGCAAATGACACATACAATCAATAATTGTCTTATCTTCGTTCTGATACAACAAAAACATCAATTTCATTGTAAATTTGCATTAAAATATTTATTAACAACCAAATAATGCTTTCATGCATGAATTTATTTTAAGCACATAACTGTATAGAGTGTATTTGGCACATGAACCAACAATATTTTTTTGAGAGTTAGGGGGGGTGTTTTGATGCGTTTCATACATAGGCCATATGTTTTGAGTGTCAGGGTTGTCAAAATAGATTTGAGAAATGTTAACTTCTTCAAAAGTCTTAAGACCTGTTATCACTGGATTTATTTTTCTAGGAACGTTCCCTGTTCCGTAGGTCACACGTTCAATAGAACATATACCATTGGATTTTTTATCTGGGGACGTACCCTATTCCATAGCTCGCACGGTCTCCCGACCTGACACCACCGGATTTCTTTTCCTGGGGATGTGCTCTATTTATTGGCTCGCATGGTCTTCAGACATGACACCATTGAATTTCTTTGTCTAGGGACGTGCAAAGGAATTTTTTTACACGACAGAGGTGCCCACAAAATAAATCGTAATTGAAAGAATAATCCTCGTTTTTGCAAAAATGAAAGAGGAAATGATACTTCAGACAACTACAGTTGAAATAAGAAAAAGGTATAGTACAATAAGATAAAGTGCATACGAAGCAGAGGGGTGTAATTCAACAAATTTTGTAAATAAATTTAATAAAAACATCTTAAACATAAAAAGTATTTTCTAAGAACAAACTGGTACCACTTCAAGCTTAAAAACTTATCGAATGATCTGTATGACATATAGCATATTGTTGAAAAAGGTATATATAAATAACATTTCAAACCTAACTTAAGTCCAAAATAGTTGTTAATTTAGACATATAGAAACTCAGAACTAATTTTCTTCAGACTAATTGCATAAAATAATTTCTATAAATCAAAAATATATTGTAAAATACAAAAATAGTTATTTCGTGCCTTTTTGACCACAGACAAAAAAGTTATGACGGTTTAAAGGTGAAATTTTGGGTATTTTTCAAAATGTTAAAAAAAATTATTTTGACAACCCTGAAACTCAGGACATAGGGCCTATGTATGAAACGCAGCAAAACACCCCCCTAACTCTCAAACAATATTGTCGGTTTATGTGCCAAATACTCTGTATGGTAAATAAAATCCAGAAAGTCTTGATTTAAAAATATTTTTGCTAAACTGTTGAAAAACTAAGGAAATTCTTAAATCCAAAAATCAATTTGAACAGCAAAAGAACAAAAAAAATTAAGAACCTACTCAGGTCGTTATTTTGTCTGGACAAGATATAAACTGAATTAATGTACATATACACTAATAAAATAAAAATATACTTACTACTACTATTGATGTATGTTCAATGACATAATCTCTTTACCAAATTTTAATTTATACAACAATGGATGCAATATTAAAAGTGTATTATAGCAGGGAATATGATGTTAGTGGTTCGCTTTAGAAACACATTGTAGCAAAGTCGATTTAAAACATGACTCTATAATGTAATAAGTTCTACGATCAATTACCTTTTGAAAATGTAAGAAATGTACAATTATTATTAAATAAGTTTTAATGGAAAAATTACACCAGGTTTAGTATAAAAATATACCCAAATTTTTAAATTCTCTTTGAGCACTTCAAAAATGTTTTTCCTCGGGTGGATTTCATCAAAATTTGCATACAAACCAAAGTTTTATTTGTTGCATTTTTATGCATTTTAAGTTTTGATTCAAAGCTCTATGAAATATTTAAAACAACGCCCGTGGATTTCCGAAAGAGTGCATTAAGAGAATGCCAAAGTTAAGTCGCGTAAGAGCTTTTGTAGCTCCGAAGCGATTAAAATACATTTCAGAAGTTTTCAACTTTTAAAGATGCAAACGCTCGAGAATATGCCGCGACGAAGTTAAAGAACTAAAACCGCATTTCATACTTTTAAATTGAATAGCCGAATCCGAAACGCTCTCGAAAGAGTGCCGTTATTTAAGCAGCAATGCGGTGACAATTATGCGTGGATCAATATTTATATCCAGCCCCCCCTTCTGAGGGATTTATGAGGGATGAATTCAATCTCCATAGAACAGGAGCACTTCATTTTTATATCGACGTTTTTTTGGCACTTTATGAAGCAGAGGTGGTTTATAAGATAGCGGCGGCTCAGATAACGGATTCCAATTTTCTTTGATGTTCTATAGACTTATGCTACATGTTTCAGACGTATGCCCATAACAGAATACTTTCGCCTTTCAAGAGCTTTTTGAGTGAAAAAATCTTTTGTTGGAGGTGCTGTAATGAAATATTTGTTGGATAAATTCATTCGATGGAAAGCAAGTCTGAATTGTCGGGGGATAATCCAAATTATGATCCAAACGAGCTAACCGAATTACTTTTATTTTTTGGGAGATTTATTTCATTCTAGATTCTTATAGCAATGAATTTTCAAAAAAATAAAATAATACACATTAAAATAGAAAAATAAGCAAGATATAAGAGCCAAAGAAAGTTGCTTAAATTTAAAATTGTTGTTTGAAACTCAATTATCTTATGCAAATGCTGCAAATTAAATATTGAGCCAAAAATTATTCTAAAAAATATAGATACAATGGATGTTGACATAAACATTAAATTCATTATAAAAAAAAGTTTGAGCTTGAAAATAATGAATACAAGCTTGAAATTATATTTGACGACATTGAGAAAATCTCGAAAAGTCCTCTCCAATTAATAATTTTCGCTGAAGAGTATTTGTGCCATTTATAGAAAACTTTCTAATACATTTTCACAATGTATTTTTGGAACGTAAAAATATGTATATTTTTTTGTTGGAGCCAAATAGACTCCAGATGGGATGAAATATTATCCATATAAGATTTTCAAATAAATGTCATTCGTCTAATAATAATATTATGTATTACAAATATATATTTAGTTTTGGAGTGAAAATGAGGATGTTAAATATATTTAAAATTTATTTATTTTAATGCAAAAAAACAGCTAACCGTATTCATCATTAGTCGTACATCCCAACATGACATCCAAGGGTAAATCTTGATACTTTTTATATCATTTTAAAATCATTTTTTTATATTTAAAAGTATATTTATATAAATATATTTCTTCTATATATTATGCTATGCAATCGTATCGTAATAAATTTATGATGATGTTAAAATGAATTTCAAAAGCTTAAGTCCTCGAATATGGTCTCGAAGACCGACCGTATTGTACGCGCATCTTTTCTCCGGAGTCCCCACAGCTCAGATTTCATTTCACTAATATGCGCCAATACAATATTTTTACTATGCCTATGTCATTTTCGCAAGTGTAAACAGTAAGTTGACGAAGTTTCAAAGCAATCGGATGAACGGTATGGAAGCGCATTAAATACGGACAAACAAATATTGATTTTTATATATAATATTAAACTATGCTTATGTTACTCGCGCAATCTTTATCAATAAGTGAACGAAGTTTTATTGTAATTTGATGAACGATATGGTAGCGCATTACATACGAACAAACAGATATTCATTATTTTATATAAAATAAAGAAGAAGATTATCTTTAACAAACTAAAATATTATCTTCCCTGAAGGGTAAAACCTGTCAAAAAAATTTGGCAGATTAATCCTGAATGAATAAAATTTTGAAAATATGTATTTTTTTAATATTTATAATTTAATTTTGTATGTAATTACATTTTGTGGTGGTTTAAATAGTTTATAATTTCAACAAATGTCACTTATCAGCGATCTTAACATCTTTAAAGGGATTTATTTGATTAGGGTTCGTTGAACCCAAATTATAATATAATTTTGAGGCGTTCCAAATGAAGGTTCTTTATGAATTATTCTCGGAGCGCAATTAGAGAATGAAGGATCAAACCGATGGCTTCTCCCTCATTACTTTCCATTCTTTGAGGGGTAAAGTGGAAAATGAAAGTTTTCCTAATTAATGTGAAAACTTCATTTCCCCCGGTGCAACTCCAAGTTCGTCGATAAGAAAATTGCTTGTGTTTGTAAGCCGAAGGTAGGATTCAGATAAACGCTCCAAGAAGCTCGACAAGGGAGAGAAGTTTTAGTTTGCCTTCTTACCAAACAGTGGATTCCATTAAAAATAGTGAATAATTCAACGAGAGCCGAGGAAAGATGGAAGATTTCTGTTCGAGAGGAACATTTATGCCAGTTACTGAACATGAATAGTTTGGAAAAAGTGAGCTTTTCCGGAGGCACTCGAGTTGTTAAGCTAGACTTCAAAGCTGAATTTTCAAGCCGTCTTCATGCGAGTGTGAAATTTGTAATTCTTCCACGTGACAGACGAGTGACTGAGATAGTTGAGTTGTAGAAGTTAGTTTTGGGCTTACCTGTGCAATATTTGGGCTCGTCAGTGGAATCGCCGCAATCGTCGATGCCATCACAATAGCGATCGAGCCTCACACAACGTCCACTTCTGCAAGGAAACTCTGAGATACGGCAAGCGGGCGCTGATCCAAAGACGCCTAGGATCCCTAAAGTCCCTAGGGACTCCAGCGCCGCAAGCGCCACTAGCGCTCCCAGCGCCAGTGAGCGCGCCCTCATGCCGCGTGCTCACGACGTCTCCGGTGCCCCACCCGTACCTGAAATTAAAAAATAGATTATTAATATATTTTAATGTACTCAATAATATTTAATTATTTTAAGAGCGTTCCCACGGACATACAGTAGATACACTGTTTTTATCCGATTATAGTGATTATAACAATGGTATGGTCTGGATAAAGAATTGATGAATTATCGAGAATGAATCAGTGAATTGCATAATGCTGAATGCTCCCTAAATGGAATCGAGCTACCGACAGATTATGTGTGTGGAAAATTAGGGCAAATAGAATATTTAAAATGCGATTGCTACAGATTTTTTAATATTGACTTTCGTTCAATGATTATAAATTTGATTGCTTTGAAGATTTATAATGAAGCCTTAATTTAGGTCCTATAAAATGAGCTTCTAAGGCAAAAATGACACAAATGGATGAATCAAAGGACAAAAGAAGTCATTGATGTGGCATTGAACAATGAAATAAAGTAGGAGTCGACGATAAAGAAAAAAGAAAACAACCCCATGTTTTTGTGTCCATTTTAAATTTTCAATTATATTTTTCTGCTTTATATATCTATTATTTTTTATTTTTTAATATATAATTAAAATAACCCCCTTAAATAATTAATACTTTGCTTCTAGTCTGTTATGAGAAAATATATTATTGAATTTAAAATTGTATATTAAAATTATTATATTTGAAAAGTATACATTGAATAAGATAAAGTCGTGCAGGGCCATCTTTGAATAATTTATTTAGATCAGTAATAAAAATATTATTGAAAAATTATAGTTATTTTATAGAAACCCAAGGATTCCTTATTACCATCATATTAATATTCAAATAATAGTAAACAAGGAGATCTACGTATAATCATCACGCAAATCAAAAAAATTGTATGCAAAAATTAAGAATATCACCCCTTGGGTCAATGACGTAGATCTGTCAAATGCTATCCCTTTTATATCAATAGAATATTGTATGAGCAAATAACATTTAATCGGAAATAAGTGTATTTAATCAAATATAATTACGACTTTATTTGGGTAATAAGCCAAAGCTGCAAATATTATTTCTCGGGATAAATAAATTCAAATACAGGACTTATTTTCGTATCATTAAAATCGAGATCGCTCCGTCAAAATTTATCTGGCAATTCGTGATTACTCCGAACTTTTAAGCGAACTTATGAAATTTGAGGAGCAAAAATAATCCAATTTCATTTATTTATTGCTTTTCAGCAGTTGATTACTTGTAAGATTGTTTCAGGAACGGGAATGCCGGCATTCACAATGCTCAGCTGAAACTTATCTTTAACCCGACACGTTTCAATTTATTTTCCCAATTATTTGTAAGCCCCTCGGCCTCTATTGGGAAAATACCGCCAAAGGAGCTTAACTTATAATAGACGTATAGGAAGTAGAAAAGCGCAAAAATATCTTCCTTTCAGCCGATGTTCCCGAATCCAATCAGCAACGCGCTGAAAAACCAATTCGTCATAAATTACATACTCGGATGTAAGCCACGCGTTACTCCATTCATAAATGTCGGTCCTCTTTTTAAATAACCGATTGAAAACTGTGTGCGAAATATTTGATTTTATCGGCAAATAACGGATGGCTAAATAAGCATCCAGCAATAATGCAGTACCATGGCATTTTAATTCAAAAATACAAGTTTTTATGGATTTATTATGGTCAAAGATGTGCCTTTTATTTAATATTCAAACCATAAGCATTAGACAACAATCGTATAATTAAAAACTTATGATTAAATGATGATTTGAAACAAATCCTTCGTATTATTCGACGGAGAATGAATTCAAATATCGCCATGGCGACCATTTAAAAAAATCATAAACTGCTGGCATAAAAACCTTCATTATATTTTAATACTTAAAAGTTTGCATCGTGTTGAACCACATGCTGTCACACTTTATCGCTATGGAGAACCAACTTTTTCTTACTCTGCCAAGCTGGAATTTGCATGCATTTATGGCGTGGCAGTTTTTTTTAACCCAATTACAAACTCTTCAGATCGCTCTGTTGAAGCTGTGTAAGTCCCGCGGGGAATTTTACTCGATAAAACTGTATGCATTTTAAAATCGTTAGCATTTTTCAATAAACGCTATAATTGGAATTAAATAAGCATTATATATTTATTGAATTAGATCCTCTTGCTACATTTTGTGTGGGGGTCTGAGGGTACCCAAGCCTGAAAGTGGTTGATAATACATGTGTAAGGACCAGACCCTTTACTGTTCGACCCAAATACGGGCCGTCATATTTTGCTGTATGGTATTATTCTCACATTTCAGTCTTCAAAGCATTCGTTATGAAATAATTGCTTGGGTTGTTTTCTATTTCGGAAAATGCCTTTAATGCTACGTGCAAGAGAATCATTACGACATTTTTTGCTCGAATATGCTACAGTGTTTTAATCATTTGCATTTGAGTATATTCTTGACATAATTAGTTTCATTTAATAATTTTTCAAAGCAAAAAAGAGTGTGTAGTTATAATTAGGGAATCCAATCCCGAGCCAAAATTTCGATTTTCGATCAACAATCCCGGGACTGGTCCCGGGATTTCATTAGACAATCCCGGGACCAGTCCCGGGATCCCGGGATTGGGATTTTCAATATTTAAAGAAATTACATTTATAAATTTGATCAAAAATTACTAATAAGTCCATCTGTTCAATATAAAAAATCACTTGAAGGCCAAAGAATTTTTTTTTATTTAAGAAACGATAAAAATACTATTCAAAAATAGATAAATAAAACACTAAAAAATTAAAATCTTATTTTGCAAATATGCCCGAAGTAACATTAACATTAAGCATAAGTGTTTCGTCATTTAGTCTAGATCTGATTTTGGAAGTCAGGCAACTTGCTGCTGAAAATGCACGCTCAGCTTCCACACTCGTTGGAGGTATCGTCATCATATATTTAAATGCTAGTTCGAGTTGATGATCGCGAAAGCCCTCATTTCGCATCAATGTGACTGATAAAATTCTTTTCTACTGAGACACGGATTAAAAATCGCAAAATTCCCGATTTCTCGACAAATTATTTATTTCCGTCGCTGCAGATGAATACTTACATCCTATAATACTTTGATGTGATTCGTATTTATATTACGGAGGAATACAAAAATTCTGAAGCCCGTATCTATCATATTTCATATCGATATTCCCATTATTCGTCGAGGTGTAGTAAATACATCACCGGTAGGGAAAGGTTACTATAATAATACATAAATTAGACAGTTACTGCCCTTAGACGTCGCCTATGTTCGCCAATTAGTAATTACGCCACTGTTTCCAAGCGTCCAGATTTCGTCGGGAATATCTCGCCTTCATTTCTGTAAGATAAAAATTTCAATCCCGAAATTTTCGGGATTACGTTTTCTAATCCCGGGATTCTTAAGTACCTTAAAGTGTCCGGGATCCCGGGATTGGATTCCCTAGTTATAATATTAGGGTTTCTTGTCTTTGCAAGGGTAACAAATCCTTTGATTGAACCTATCATTGAAGGAGCATCATCTCTACAAATTCCTACACATAGCTCCAATGATATTTTAAATTGTTCTAAATATGAATAAATAGAATCAAAAACACCTTGTTCTCTCATATGCTCGGTTTGTCAAGTTCTTTGCAGCATAGGTTTTCACTATTTTGCAGAATTTTTAAAAAATTGTGATGAAATTTAAAAGTCAACATATTGTAGAATTCTTTTGGCAAAGCATACAATTTTGTACATTTTGCATTATTATTCCAGTTAATGAATGCGATATTTTAGCATACATAGGACTTTATTTACGCTAGAAAAATATTTTTCAGGATAAATGGTAGTAAATACGCATCGCAACTCAATATCGGGGTCTGTTTGTAAAAATTACAATACATAATCGATTTATATTCATGATATGGTGTGCCGCATTTGTATTCTGAATAATATTGTAGTAATATTTGAAATTTATATAAATGATAAACTAACCTTTGTGCTTCTTAGCCGCAAGCGACCAGGTTCGGCGCCATCCCAAAAGTTAGAATTTATTCACGAGATTTTCATAAAATTTATGGGACATCGTTGACCACGACCCTAACACGAACGTGTAAACTCCCCTTAAGTTCCAATAACGTCGAACCTTTTGAATGGAGAATGAGACTAATGTATGCAAAGTTGCCGTAAATGCCATAAAATTGACAGCCCAGATATTAATTAGTATTCATAAAAAACCCACCCCCGCGCCGAGACGGACCTGTTTTTTTCCGCTCCCGAAGAAACGCCGTGGAGAAATTGGCATGTTCCTCTAGATGCTAAAAAAGCACGTTTTAATTCCGAGCTAGGGGTCGTAAAGCATGTTTTTAATCGGACGTGCAACCGTTTACATAAATATTCCATCCAACCCGACAAGGGTTAATACAAACATTCTGAATTATTTACAAAGAACGCCGAATATAAAAAAGACTAGTATTTATTTTCGGCGAAAAAGACGTAAGTGATTGTTTATTCAGATCAGGGTTCTTCGAAATTTGCACCGTGAAAAAGGACAAAAAACCGGCAAAATCTTTTATTTAGCCTTTGAAATATTACAAGTTCGATTCTATAACCGTAAACCCGTTGAAAACTCCTTCAATTGAATTTTAAATTCGGAGTTCTTCGGGACGTGTTTTTTGAATCGGCTACCCTATTTAACTTTTTAGGTCGCCTGAAAAACCCACGCTCAATCTAGTTAGGTCAATATAACCCGAAGCGAGATTTAATCATTTATTTCCTAGCCAAAGATTGCATTGAAATACGCTTGGATTTGAAAATTTGTATGTAAATCGTAATTCAAGTACAGATAATCAATATTTTTTGGTCAGACCGATTAGTTTAAACGGTCATATGGTAATATTTATATAATATATACTAGCAATAATATAATCTTATAGCAGAAGCATTTAACGCTGCTAATCGTTGACACATGAAAATCAATGATCTTTAACATTTAATTACAAGAATATTAAAACCAAATGTTGATAAAATGTTTCTTCCTTGTCAAAAAATTTCAAATTCTGAAACGATTTACAAAACCTACGATTTGCATTAATTTTTTAATACATCTTTACAAAAAATCTGTGGAATTTGTAAATTTAAAAAAACTAAACACAAAATGAGTTCTAAGCAGATGAATAAGAGGGATTCGTTTTGTTATCAGGTTGAATCATAAATATTTGCCGATCAAACATTTATTTAGCTTAAACCAAACAATAAAGCAATATTACTCTATTACATATAGACTAGGGTGGTCCTTATTTTTTTGACTTTTAAAAAAGTTTCAAAAAAACATGTTGTAGAAGAAAGACTCACTACTTCACTACAGTCAACCCTCCTCCCCTTCCCCCTTTCGTCAATATTTCTTGCGGGTACGTATTGAGATTAAGCCTTGCCCTGCTCCTCACTTCAAATTTAGTCATTAGCAAAAGCACGCGCTTTTTGTTTCCCCAATTATACGTACTTATTTCAATTAATTAAAAATAAAACCAATATTTAGCTTGTCGACCGATCAACACCAAATCTGCATCAGTCAAAGTTACTTTCTATTGGTGAAGTATTACGTTTATGTTTTTTACTTTTAGGTACATAAGAATCCCGGGACTAGAAAACGTAATCCCAAAAAATTCGGGATTAAAATTTTTATCTAACAGAAATCGTACACCTCACCAGCACGATGAAGGCCACTAAATCGAGACATTCCCGACGAAATCTGGACGCTTGGAAACAGTGGCGTAATTACTAATTGGCGAACTTAGGCGACGCCTAGGGGCAGCGACTGTCTAATCTATATATGGCGTACATGTATGTTTTTCAAATTGTTATATTTACCTCCCCCACCGGTGATGTATTTACTACACCTCGACGAATAATGAGAATATCGATATGAAATATGATAGATACGGGGTTCAGAATTTTTGTATTCCTCCGTGTAATAATTACGAATCACATCAAAGTATTATAGGATGTAAGTATTCATCTGCAGCGACGGAAATAAATAATTTGTCGGGAAATCGGGAATATTGCGAGTTTTAGTCCGTGTCTCATCAGAAAGGAATTTTATTAGTCACATTGTGGTTATTATACGAAAATGAGGGCTTTCGCGGACATCAACTCGAACTAGCATTTAAATATCTAATGACGATCATTCCAACGAGTGTGGAGGCTGAGCGTGCATTTTCAGCAGCAAGTTGCTTGACTTCCTCTTGGAAGTCAGATCCAGACTAAATGACGAAACACTCGATGGTTTACTGTTACTTCAGGCATATTTTCAATATATAATAATATTTTTTTTTTGTGTTTTATTTATCTATTTTTAAATTTTAGTTTTATCTTTTCTTATGTAAATAAAATTCTTTGGCCTTCAAGTGATTTTTTATATTGAACAAACGGACTTGGGAACAAATGAGTGGCTCGGGATTGGATTCCCTACCCCTGTTGGATATTCAGCAGTAAGAAACGACATACATTTATTAAAAGACCTGGTATCCTTAGAAAATAAAAACCAAACGATGGCCAAAGTTGCCATGAAAAAATATTATTTTAAAAAAATTAAAAAAATACTGAAATAGTTTATTAACCCTTTCAGACCTGGCGTGCACAATTGTAGATATAAATATATTTTTTTTATATTCTCCTTATTATACTTTAGACACATGGAATTTACAAAATCCATTGGTTGAAAAAAATAATTCAGGTCTGAAAGAGTTAAGGTGGAAAATATATGAGAAGGTGACCGGTCGAATATTCGAAATAAATGTTTTTTGATCCAAATAAGGACCACCCTAATATACACTATTGTTAATGATAACTTTCTCTCATCTTACTGGTAATTAATCAATACCCTCTTGATTCACTTTCTCATCATTTTCGATATTTTTTCATCTAAGGAATTCTGCATAGAATAGAATAGGTGGTGGTCTTTTAAAAGTGGCTCAATTTTTTGTCGTGAGTGACATGCGATTTTCTTTGTTGTCTTCACTAAGAATATGTGGCACCCACACACCCAATTTGCCATGTCCTCATCTTCCGAGCGATTTTTTGAAAACCAAATTCTTACTGTTTGTTCACTCACTGCTCATTCGCTGTATATATCGCATATTTTTAGCTGTAGCCGTACCACTGTTGCCTTGTTTAAACTCTCAAAGCATTATATGACAAAAAATTTTTTTTTAATTTTCCAATTTACAGATAAAAAAGTATACTATAACATAAGATATAACTCGGTTAACTTTTATAGAAAGACTGATAGGACTCATATCTGTCTAATAATATCATATACTCATCAATATGGATGACTCATTAAGGGTAAAACTGAAAAATTATAACGGCTTATTTTCGCCGGCAACTATTTATGACTCAATCTAATAAATTTAAAAATTAAATTAAATTAGGTTTGGTTCGGGAAGGATGTGTATCCATCAATCCCAAGTCATTGTTATCGCTTACATTTGGAGCATTTTTATGCTGATATATTGTTGTATAAACGGTTTAAAATACTGCGTTCGCATTCTATGAACTCAAACGAATGTCATTTGATTATTCCAATATTTCATGGCGGTCATAAGAGTCGAATGTAGAGTTTTATTAAAGCTAAAAATACGCTTTTCGAGTTCAGCATATTACTGAAGTCGCGCGAAAGCCTCCAAAACTGAATTTCATGGTCGAATAATTAACTGTTATAATCAAGCTGACGTTATGGCTACGCTCCGCACAAAAGCGAAATTGGAAACAAGCCATCATAAAAATAAAACACGCGGCCAGATTTTTCCACGGATAATTGCTCTAAAATAATGTTTAATTAATATTTAGAAATTAAAAATAATAATTGTCACGATTGCAGTTTGAATTGGATTGGGTGGGTTGTTTTTTGTCCCCCGGTTTTTGCCACATTTAGCTGCGATAACCGCCGCGCATTTGATTGATTATTTCGCTATTGTTTTCGACTTTTTTCTCGTTTTCATCCAGTGTGAATTTTCAGGCGATGGCGAAAAATGATTGCGGAAAAATGGTGTATTCAAATAACACCAGCGAAAATACACAGCCGTCCTAATCGATTTCAATGTAAATTTCGTCGGCCCTCAAATAAACTATCATTGTTTGATGTCACTGTACTGTATTCATATTGTTTGCGTGTGCCATTACCGTTTTCAATGGCGAAGCTCCATTTTTACAGACAAGGCGATAAAATATTGTTCGAGTATAATGGCCATCGCGCTGAATGGGGTAATTCAGTGACCCCGGTCGCCAATTTTGGCGCTTAAATCATTTAACGACAAATGTGCGATAAAATTTGCACTTAAATTTAATTATTTTATGTAGCAATATTACATCGGTGCGGTCGTTTGGGTGTTGGTGAGGATATGGAGCGGAAAAAATGGCAAAAATGGGGATATTTTGAAAGCTTAGAAATGAATAGACGCATCCGCTTCCTAGATTTAGTGTTATGGAAGGAGGTTTACGGCCGAGAGATATCCCAAATGCCCGAAAGCTTTCAATGGGTGGAACCAGCTGTCAAATTGTGGCCGACATATTTCTTAGTCTAAGAAATTGGAAGCAAATTCACTCGAAATACCCCGAAAATTCGATCACCGATCGTGTATAGGGTGTTTCATCCCTTGCACGCAAGAAACGCAGCCTCACATCCAGAGCGCCAAACAAATGATGTTTTATCAATATAATACCCCCAATTAATCATATTGATGGCTTCAATGCCAAATCAATATTTAAAGTTTAAATTTTTCAACAAAAATATTTGCATGCAAAAATAAATTCGGAAATTAAGCTAAACTCCTATCTGAACTCCCTGTAGTCACAGAAGGGTTAATTAGTGCGATTTCTCAATGTCAGTACATTCTCAGTGGCGAATTTTTATAAGGGATAATGACCTGCGAAAATCCTACCTGAATTAATCTCAGCGGGTTAAACTGTACTCGATCGAACAACGCTAGAAATCCCTTCTATAAAGCCAAGGATGTATTTAAAGGATTCCACCATGAATTCTAATTTATGGGATTTTTTTGAATTTTCGATGTGAATTCATGGAAGATTAGGAGATCTGCAAAAGTAAGCCTTTGAGTGGCTGGAATTGCAATAATAATTCAAATATCAATATTAAAATAATGATAATTTTATTCCCATTTTAAAATATTCCTAACTTATCCAGATAAAAATTATATTATTATTTATAGGAGGAAGGATAACTTCTTTGAAAATAATGTTTTATTATAATAAAATCTACGTTCAAGGGTTGTTTTTTCGTTTGCATTTTTTGAAAACTTCTTGATATTGAGCTGGTACTAATTCCTATAGTACTCTGAAATCTTAACACTTTACAGTCCACGCTCGCATTTGTAGTATTTATAAATTATGGATCTTTGAAGAGAGAAGAATGGATCTTGGAGAAGTTTAATGCGGAACACCCGGACTTTAAAATGTTAAGCTAAGTAAATTATTTTATATTTAATAAATGGTTCTATGTGTTAGACCATAAAAGTTGTATTTTTTGATAGGAATGCAATCTCTTAATTATCTTAAAATAAATATGAAGTATTTGAATCATCGAGTTCGCATAGATCGAGTTTCGTATACAATGAGGGAAAGATCTTGATAACCTCTTCATTCCGATTGATTATTTTCTCCCCTGCTACATACAACCCAAGGCATGCTTTTCTTTGGGTCACGTCGAATTCAAAGACAACCCCCCGAATATGAGCGTATAAACCATAATATAATGTAATATTATTCATCACAAATTTCGTTAGGGCTGTTTATATTCATCAGGGCGTCTCAGAAAATTTATTAAAGATAATCTTAACACGTCATTAGTTTTTATCTTTCCGGGTGTTGTTTTTCTCTAAGATCTCGCCAACTATGCTCCTCTCGGCGAAAGCAAAAGCAAGCAAAAGCGTGACTGGCAAAGCAAATTAAAGTGCCTCAAACACTCGAGGCAGGCGCCAAGCTGACCTAAATGCAGGACGCCGACTGCGCCTTTTGTTTCTGCCCGGGCATATTTAAGCGAAAACTGTGTCGAGGGCGAAAACTAAGAGGCGAGAAGTCTGCAAGAACTATACTACCCAGGTTAATTGTGTTTCGTAAAAGGCATTTTTAACATGCATAAAAAATGAGCGACCCAAGCCTGTGGAAATTCTTTCAGACGATCATTTTAATCCACACGTTGGGTGCTTTAAAAATTCATACGATCTAGGAAACAGTTTTGCATACCATTTTAAGTTCCGCCATTGATACTTTTAAGCGTTTTTATGAGATAAAATATAAACTTCCAATCGAATGACGCTAAGAAGACAACAGCGAGTCGCAATATTCCAATGTCGAGCAATTTCAAAAAGATCTATAAAATGGCCATATCGATCAAATAAGCATAAATATTGATGATAAATATAAATTCAGCCTAAATGGCATTAAATTCAGCTCACTAAAATTATGGTACTAATTTGTATATGCATGAAACGAAATTACAACAATAAAATTCAATTTTTCATTAGGACTTGGAACCGAAACTGAACCATAAACCGAAACAAAAGTATGAACCGAATCGATTCGAAATCGGTTTTTTGATTCGATACATGTCTTAGATGATCATCATCATTTTATTCAGAATTTAATTGTATTCATCTAATAACATTGCATCCTGTTAATTATCATGTTAAATCAAATCTTCAGATAGTATTAATATCATCCCTAGTTCCAGCTTGTAATCTTAAGACATTAGTATGTATTTTGTTTAGCTTATCTCTTCATATATATAATTGCTATGTACCCAGACTGGAGCTGTCAGATTTCAATTTGTTTCCTAGTGGTATGTACATTATATAATTGAATTTACTATTATGAACACCCCAAGGATATTCATTAGTGTTAAGATTGGAAGACTGTGGTGGCATAATAGCCAAAGTGAGATTTGTGCTTAAATAATTCAAATAAGCATTGAGTGATGATCTTTCTCTTGTGATGGTGTAGGAAATCCACAAAGTGGTATTGGATAAACGATTAATTACTTCACGATATTGACCCGTCGAAATCTGGCGGTCCAGATAATCTACCTGGATTTTTTAAATTGAAATGCGCTGATACTATATCAGAACCCATTGCTATTTTATTCCGTAAATCTCTCCATGCGAGTGCAATGCCAGCTTTATGGGAAAAGGCCTTTATTACACCAGTGTATAAGAAAGAGGCTAAGACTGATATATCCAATTACCGTCCAATCTCAAAGCTCTGCATCATATCTAAGATTTTCGAAAAAAAAAATGTATAATCAGGTTTATCCTGCGTTAAAGCAATCTTTTAGCCCTAGCCAACGTTGTTTTCTTAGAGGCCATTCGATTGTCTCCAACCTTGTACTTCTCAATGACTTTCTGATTGAAACAATGCACCAAGGAGCCTAGGCTGACATAGTTTACACCGACTTCAGAAAGGCTTTTGATCGGATACGGCATTACATTCTTCTCAATAAACTTTATAGCATTGAATTTAATGGTGATTTGTTGAGATGGTTTTCTATTCTTCTTGTGTTTATAATTGAGAACTAGTTGCAACTTTAATATACTCAGCAAAGAATACAATTTAGACCTTTTCAATACACCAATTAATGCAGCAAAATAATCCATCACCAAATCATTTTTTAACATCGGAGTCTAAAATATTTGGGTGTCCCATAAGTTTCTTTCGTTTTCATATTAAGAAAAAAATAAGCAATAATTTGTATTACATCAAAATTTTATGAATAATATATAATCAATTCTGTTCTATTACCTTTCTGCATCTCTCCGGAAGCCTTATAATGCCTTCTTGCCAAAATTTCTCAGGTTTGTTAGCAAAATATTGATCAAGATACATTTTTGTATCATATTTTGAATTAAATTTTTACCACGTAAAGAATTTTTCAATGAAAGAAATAAATAATAATCTGAAGGGGCAATATCCGGAGAGTATGGAGGATGAGGTAAAACATCCCTGTCAAATGATAATAATTTATTTCTGACGAACAAAGACACATGAGGCCAGGTGTTATCGCGATGAAAAACAACTCCTTGTCTGTTCGCCAATTCTGGCCGTTTTCTGGCAATTGCATCCTTTAGATTGTCTAGTTGGAAACAATATTTTGTTGAATTGATCGTTTCACCTTGCTGAAGTAGCTCATAATAAACTACCCTCTTCCAATCCCACCAAATGCATAGCAAAACTTTTTTTGGATGTAGGCCAGGTTAGGCTACAGTTAAAGCTTCTGTACCCTTGGTCCAAGACCGTTTAAGTTGGATATTCCCATAGAGTAGCTAGCTTTCATCTCCAGTTTCTTCAAAAAAGGTTGGCTATTATGTCGTTGGAGAAGAAGATCGCATGTTGAAATACGCTGAAGTTTATTTGAGTCAGTCAGTTCATAAGGAATCCACGCATCTAAACGATTGATGTAGGCCAAATTTGTCAGATGATTATGGACCGATGTTCATGGAAATTCTAACTTGTTAGCTATTTCGCAAACAATATTAATTTGCGAAAGAAACTTATGATGATTTATGTATTTCGTTGTCTATTGGTGAATATCTCTAATTAGCTTTAAGTCATTGTATCTTGTATTGTGTGCTAACAGCTGTTGATATTACGCGAGATAATAGACATGGTAGGCATTTAAAAAAATGCTGTACATTGCATATTCACTGATAATTTTGACATGAGAAAGCTATGCGCAAGATAAGTGCCGTCTTTGCTTACAATGGAACAAAAACAGCATCGTGAGGATGTTTCAATTGAACGTTCGACGATATTTCAC
This sequence comes from Stenopsyche tienmushanensis, assembly GCA_008973525.1. Classification (NCBI taxonomy): domain Eukaryota; kingdom Metazoa; phylum Arthropoda; class Insecta; order Trichoptera; family Stenopsychidae; genus Stenopsyche; species Stenopsyche tienmushanensis. Next base: position 1,272,226 of record WACJ01000025.1, read on the forward strand.
AGCATTAAATCCCAGTGTTTTAATAAATTCATGGCTATGAACGAATCATAGGTCCATCATTTCACATCTGAAACAAAATAATACAATGGCAGGTATTATGCGAATTTATTGAGTAATGAAATAAAGAAAAAACCAAAATCCAAAGTTTGACGGTTTTTTCTAAATTTTTGGTGTTTTCTTTGTCGGATCGGATACTTTTGGGGCTATCCTCGTATTTTCGTGTACAATCTGCTGCATTGAGAACGGAATGCCTGGCTGCCCTTCGGATAGTGCTTCTCAACTATCCATGACATTCTAGTGGATCCCTCATTGTCTTCCAAGAACTACCTGAAGCTATTAATAGTACACTTTACATATAATTTGACCATTGGTCGAAATGCGGCATTAGTAATGCTTCCAGCTGTAAAGGGGCTTCTGCTAAATAATAGCCAAAACAATTTGGTAGACCGATTATGGAACAAACAATAACACCCCTTTTAGGTAAGAATGCGCCAGAACTTACCTTTCATTTCCGCAAATATTAAAACCTCATCGCAGATGTACATTACATTTAGTTTTTATATTATAAATATTTGTACTATTATTTTAAGTATATCTTTTAAAAAATATATATATAAATTTGTCTTTTGATTATGTATTTATTAACATATTTAAACATTTATTTGAAGGCTTTTTGAGCACATTTAAATATGACTTTTCATAAAAAATTAATAATGGTTGAGATTATGAGATATGATTTCAATTCGGAACTCTGAGGGAAATAAATTGTTTTTTTAAAGCTGGAAATGTCATTGTTATGAAAATAATATTATAGCGTAGCATACGAGGATAACATCGTCTCTTATACGAGATTATAAAAAAAACTGTAAAAATATAATACTTGATATTATTCGTACAGATTGGACAAATATTTGTCTTTCATACGATCACGTATGCTATGAAATCGCGTATTTTCATAATAAATTTTACAACCTACCCATTACATATGTAGATTTGGAACGATTCTTATAACGTATTACTCGCCGAACAAATATCACATATATTTTGCGATAATATCCATTCGGCGGCAATGAATCATAAAATAACTGTGATCCGTTAGGCAAAGGCTGGTGCTAGCAAATGCGTCCCTTTAGAAGACAAATGGTCCATGAGAACTATCGCAAACTCCTAATTTGATCCATCTATCCATCATCAGAGCAAACACTTCGCCGCGTTCTTGTGTAATATTCGAGTCGCCTGGAGTCACAAGATCGATAAATATTTTTATATTACGGCTCGCGCGAAAGTTTCGCATATTTGCGGAAAAGTTTCGGAGGAAGAATAAAATATTTCGTCGCGTGTAGTTTTGACAGGTTGCGTGTGATTGAGGCGAGATTGATAACCACCCCTTGCTTAGACACAGGGTTGTGCATCTCAGTAGAGACCATGTGTACAAGGAAACTATCAATTACCGAGGAAACAAGATGGAACGAGCAAGGATTTCACCCATCAATTTCGATGCGGGAATAACCGGAAGGGTGGGTGCTTTAGCCCTAAGCCAGCCCATCGATCAAATCGAGAAACATCTCCGACGTGAAATCTTGAGCTCGGTAAATATTGCACACCGGTGCATTCGAATCGATCGAGGAAGACTTGTTAAAGTGCAGATAAATTGTATCAGAGCTTGGTTATGTGAGCTTTCGTGAAGTTCTAAGCTTTAATTAAAAGTTTACTCAGGTTCTAAACTTCAAACCGTCTCCATACGGGGGCTATTACTGAGGTGCCGGAGATTAAATATTGCAAATTATCTCAACGTGCTGCGAAAAATTGAAGACTCGCTAATAAATGCATATAAAATAAGCTCTAAATGTGTTTAAAATGTCCTTTAAAATTACATAAAACGAACGATTTTTAAGGTCAAATATTTCCCTTATATCAAAAATCGTTTTAAATTCAATTCTGACAGTGAAAATATGATTTTTTACATAAATCCAAACATAAATTTGAACTTAAATGCATAATAATCTTGCTACTAATGAATATAAATCAATTATCCGGACTATGTAATGTTATTAAGATGAGTAAAATTGGATTTTTTGATATGTATTTACAGATTTGATTATTTAGATTGCATGCAAAAATTGTTTATTAAAGAAGTTGAAATTGTTATGTTATAGTTGAAGTTACATAAAAATCATCTTAATGGTGATGCATACATGTAATCAACGGCAGCCAATAAATATGCAAACTATTGCTTTAAGATAGAAGAAGAATAATAAATTTTCATCAAGATCTAGGAATACTTTCAGAAAATCGAGCTGAAATATTTTAGATGGCTTAATATTAATTTAATTCTTCCAAAGTACTTGTACATGAAACGGTCTAAAATGCGTTCTAAATTACAGTCAATCCTCCTATAGCATCCCCTTCGTTTGCGATGTCTTTTATGTAAGCAATGGGTACTATTACATTGATAATATATAATTTAAATAGGCACTAAATTTACGTTTTTTTATTTTTTATATTTTTATTTAAATATTCAAACGGTTATTTTAACATTTTTAAGCTTAAGCGTAACAAATGATGTTATGTCTTATAAATTTAAAAAAAATTGGATAAAAATAGTCTCATCCGATCGCCGCAAAAGCTCCAAGAAGCGCCGACGACGGATGTTCTTAATTGCAAAAACGTGTTGTCGAGAGCGCTTTATCATGGCTATTGAAGGATGTAAAACATTGGTAGAACGTACAACCCTTTCACTTTGTATGAAGACACAAAGGCCATGAAAAAGAGCATTCAGACGTTTTTCAGCGATGGAAATAGATTGCATCGCATTATTCAGAGTGGGTGAATTCGAAACGTGGGGTGCATATTGCACCGCTTGCAGCCGTCCCTAATAGAATTAAACTGCATCCATCTTCGTTCAGTTATGGAAAACGTTTGCTTATATTAAAGTGATCCATCTGCTTCGGTCTTAGACTACGTCTTCACTTCGGTCTTAATATAGTCGAGTTAAATTGAGTTTCGATCAGAGCAGGTCGCATTTATGAGAATCAGGACAATCAGGGTGAAGTAAATAATGGCGATATTTATAAATATTCAGTAGGACGTGCATCATGGTTATGTATTCGAACACATCAACAAATCAAGTGGCTGAATATGAATACCACAAATTAATATTTGGCTGATTAATAACATCGGCGAAAACGTTATATTGTTCTCAGAATCAAATATGAAGATGAATTTGATAAAGTAAAGATACAACCGAAAATCTTGATGAACAAGTATAATTATATCTGATTCCTTCAAGTGATCGACAAATTAACCGCATGTCTTTGGGATCCTTTTTTACATCAGTTATTTTGACATGAATGTTCATTTATACTGAAATAATAAGGATTTTATAGCAAAAATAACATAAATAGATACATTTATAAGATGTTACTACAATCTATATTAAATGCCTGAATAATGATATCACATTGGTCCAATCCTTGTACATCCATTCATTAATATTTAAAAAATAAGTATGCTGGATTTAGAAATACATGATTAATACATAATTATATGATACTTTTTTCGATTCTTTAAGCATTTATATTTGACTCCTCAATTTTTTTAATAACGTCGTTATCACAATTGACAAGATGGGGTTCATCACAAATGTTACTTTCTCCAACATTAATTTTTTAAAAAAAAATCTGAGCAGTCTTTACACAAATGGTACGTTCACCAGTGTAAACTATTAATTTTTATTAATACACTACACTATTTTCTATGGGTACAAATATGCATCCGATGTTTACGAAAATTGTTGACAAACTGACTTATACATTAGTCAAGTGGCTACAAATTTTGACAGGTTCGAAATCGAATGTTAAAACGTGTTTTATTTACACTATTTAAAAAAATCCCAAAAATGCGCACGAACTTTTGGACTGACCTGTTATATTATGCAAGTATTAATTTCCCACACAATGGAAGACAATCATTATCTGCATTCGTAAAGATGTCGGAACTCATAATTAATTTGCGAGAACATTCTCTATGATAACCGGAGTAGAAAATTGTTGATAATGATATGTTTACGATTCGGCGAAGGAAGAATCCTAACTATCGGATGCTCCCGGACCTAAACTTTGCCGAGAGCCTTTCTTCGAGGATTTGAGCGAACTTCGACTGACAAAAAGACACAAGAAATATGATTAAGTTTACACCAGTGAAAGTTTTACATTGTCCAACTGTCTTGATATAGGAAGTAGAAAGTTCCTCTTGTACGTGAGAGCTCGTCGCTTCAGGGAGTTTCTTTGTAACTGCGGCCGAAGAGATAATTTGCCACGCTAAAAATTTTGTACAACAAACGACAATACACGAGGGAGCTTTCTTTCTCGCTTTGTACATGTACGTCGAAAAGTACAACATGACCCAGAAAGAAGAAAAAGCTCCAAGAATTAAAATAAAATCAGAAATTTCCTCACAATTAGGTCAATTATACGTGCTTCATTGAAGAACTTTTTGTGTTTACTACATTCTAAGATAAGATGTTTTAATTAACAATTTTTAGATAGAAGAGGATTTTTGAGTAAAATGCAAAATTATCATTATTTGTAGATCTAAATCCAGGGTTTTTGTGTAAAAATGATTTCAAACATTTGAGCAAACTTTGACTTCTAATCTTATAACTCTTTTAAAATACTAAAATATATTTTTCATCTTTAAGACATATCAGAAGAAGTCCATTTCTATGTAATTTGAGTCTAAAAATAATAGTTTTGGATCTGGATGGATTTGTAATTATTCTATAATGATGACGATAAAAATTTAAATTAGCATTAACATTGATTTTTTTAATCCAAATAACACTGATTTTTTTAAGACTTAGTAACCCTATAGTTGCATCTTATTTTCGAAAAGATATCTTAAAATATCATTAGAAAATGGTTAGGAAACCAATTTTAAGGCAAACAATTGGGCTTTTTCCTTGATAAGATTCTATTGAAGGTGAAAATATTAAGAATGCGACACTCCATCTGACTTTATCCAATGATTCGAATTTAATTTTAGATTGATTACATAAAAATTAGATTAAACTTTATTCAGCAAAATGTGAGATGCATTTAGTAACGTAAGATCCGATTCGCGTTTGAAGAATGTTTTCGGATAAATTTGCTATCTTCAAGTTGGAATAGATTCGCCAATAGCGCTTGCAATCTCTTCAACTGTAATCAAATTACCATCAAGACGGTATAAAAGCGATCGGTAGATTCTCCCCAATCTAGAAATTCAATAGATACTGTCAACTACCTCTGGGAGCCACCACTACCCCCAACTTCAATGGGAAACGAGAAAAAGGCACCCTTCAACGTTTGTGAATAATATGTATCCGTTCGCTTCCGTCTTTCCAAGTCGGAAAATATTCAATTCAAATATTCTATATCAATATATATTTAAATAGTTTACTTAAGCTCTCTTATTGATTTAACAGCATCGTGTGATTGAAAATTCATTGTCAATTCTGAGCTTAATATTGATTTGAAATGCAACATCTTCATTGATCATTTAAATAATCAATGAAGATGTTGGCTCCAATTGTTGTCATTCAAAGTTCAAAATAACAATGCCATAAACCCTCATGCCTAATCAGATTTTCCGTCATCACAAATGCATTCGTCATCCCCCAGTTAGCAATTCTAGTTACCGAATACGTCTCGAGTAACCCAATTACATCTGAATAGAATTCAATTAGTGCAACCCCCGAATGGCACAATCACCCTTCTGAAATCGCTGTTTACATCTTATGACAATGACATCAATGCGGAAATTATTTACAATAATAATTAGAGAGCGTCTCGCCTGTTAATATCGAGTGACGCACTCGTTACCATCATTATAGATAGAAACCTTAAAAGCCCAACTAAATTGTCACGTACCGGAAGCTCCCCCGGCCGGAAAGTTCGAACCGCGAACGTATGGTTTAAGGGCGTTTAATTAAATCAGTTTATGGCAAACATAAAGGGGCGAGGGAAGCGGAGCTTTAGGGATGCAAAGACTGAAGATCAATCACTTTCAGCAGACAACCCCTACACATGTCTGCTCAAAGGTGAAGGTCGATTGGGCGATTGAGGCTTTTAACTGTTGACAGGTAAATTTTGGCCGTGGAGCGAAAAGCTGCTAATACATTTTTATTGTATGACTAAGCTGCGGGAGGCTTATTTTGTGCCCTAATTAAGATTTTGGTCATCCGGGTCGGGGGATTGGTTTAGCTTTTCGGGGCACGGTCGGCATTTTCAAATTAGTTTTATGTTTGTGTCACATACGCATGTATTTAAATTAATTCAGCGAGATAAATGACAATGTCTTCTTGGAAAATGTATTAAAAAAAAACATTGTTTTTATACCCTTATTTTTAATTTGAACCAGAAATAAGAGCTATAACTCAAAGCACTATAATAAAAGTCTGTCATAAATAACATTATATGTTTATAAATACAAATTATAAAGGGCTATGCAAAATGATTCACGCTTTATTGGTTGATCAATGATGCAAATTAATTTATCGGAATCTCTTCCGAAGATTGATTGAGTACACATGTGGTACACGTATGGTACACGTGTATTGTGGAAAGTGACTGACAATGAACCACATCAATGGGTTGCGATGGAGGGATATAATTTAAAGTCAGATGTACGATAAGGGTGGAATGTTACTATATGGATTGTAAATATCACAATGTTAAATTAGGCCTGTTTAAAATTTATTAATGACATTGAACGTGTAACATTTAAGAGGGGATGAAGACTTAAGACTCAACTCCCCATATTTAAATGATTTAATTTATATAGATAATGTATTAATCGAATATTTTTTGGCATAACGATTCCATATGAAGCTTTTGAGAGGATCTCAATTTTGGAAATAAATTAAGAGGTACGGATGAAACTTTAATGTAATGATTGGTGAACTCAAAAACAAACTTAACCTTTCATTCGAAGAGTGTTTAATCAATATTCAATCAACCAAATTAAGTGACGAAACAAAACACCAATTAAAGAGATTGTATTTATATTGCCTTAGAGCCAAGAATAAAAACAGCATCAAATGTTTTTGTCATACATCCAATATGTACTTTATGCGATAATTTAATCAATCACACAAAAGAATATATTAAAAATGTATAATAATAAAGAATCAATAGTTATGTTCGAGGCTTGGCTATTAAATAACGATATTAGACTTATATACTGGTATCGAAACTTAGGTCAAAAACATATGGAAGATATTGATTTTGGATGTTTTTAGACCCGAAAGTCCAAAAATCGAATAAAATATCAATTCATTTTTTAAAGTAAAATTTTGATAAAAACAATACAACTACTAATTTAGTATATTCCTGAGATAAAATGATAGTCATTATGTAAAAAAAAATACACAAGTCTTAAAGAGACCATGATAAAGCAAATCCAAATTCAAGACAACTTCTGGCTGTTTTCTTTAATTATCTTTGTTAATTACTAAATATGAAGAAACAATCCATGGAGTTTTGGAAAAAAATCATAGAAAATAACCAAAAACATTGCTTTTGTAGCGTGGACGATTTACCATCCCCTCGTAGTAGCGCTGTTAACAGCGACATCTTCCATCTCTCTTCAGTTGCAATGTGTTATTTTAACAGTGCCATCTCTTGTTGCCCTGCGGAGACATTGCAATTGCATACCGATGGACGCGCAGGAAACGAGATTCGAGAAAGTCGACAGTTAGCCTTGGCTGCGGGAAGTTGTCCTTCCTGCAGTCAGATCTCTCTATCTCTCTCTCGTGTGGAATAAATAGTTATTTATAGAAGAGAGTCTTTTTATTCGACGCCCATCTATTCACATCCATTCGTTCAGCAACATCACGGCCCGGCATGGCCATCCCGACGAGCACTAAAAATAAGCTTCATCACCAGTCTCGTTATTTAATAGCCAATCTTTTTATTTTCTTTAATACATATATTAATGGCTCTAAAATTCTAAAAATACGTATATTTAACATATGTAAATATAGAATGCTGGCAGTGTATATTCAAGCTATTTTTAATTTAGCTTTCATCAAAAAGGAACAGAGTTATTTTCGATCATGGCGTAACCAAAAGTAAAACGCAAGGCTTTTCTACCCTACCATTATAATGCTATCATTAAACCATTGAATCGTTATTCCTCAAAATATATTTGTTCATTGATTGACGATCAAATATTGATATTAAATAGGTTAGTCTCTGGAACTTCATTATAAAAAATATAATAATAAAAAAATAATTCTTCAACATCATTAATATTTGAACAAATTCTCTTTTCAATAATTCAGTTGGCTTTGATAAAATTCTAAATTTTCTGATAATATTGTATTTGCATGACAAAGAAGCATATTTTCTATCTGAAAAAATTATGGAAAAATATCAGAAATTATAAGATAATATTGATCAAAGCAAAAATCGGACATTTCATATGAAATCTCCAATTTTTATGTATAATCCAATAATGTCGTTATTATGCACAAATATTTTTTTTTTGTATATTAATGATCTTTTCTTTATATATTTTCTTCTTCGTATTTTAAAAACTGGCTTGTAGATTGTACTCGCATATAAGAGTTTCTTGGTGAATAGTTAGATGCTGTACTTCTCGATATGTATTACATTAAATTAAAGCACAAGAGCTGGTCTCTTTGGCTAGAATTCTCTACTGATCCTCATTTTCTTTATCCATTGTTGCCAAAGCCAATAAAGCCGTTTGCCTTAACGAAAAAATCCAATAAAATATTTTAGCTCGGCGAACGTCAGAGTAATTTCTCATCAGATACTTGACAGGTATACAAAGTTTTCATTTAATAGATACGAGAGATAGATTCACTCGGGCGTACTCCAGAGTAAATAAACGTCCAGCAAATGCGAAGAAAATGAAATGTTCCATTCAGAGATCCAGAAACTGTAGATTTATATTCTAAGTGTGTTTAGACGAGGAAACGTGAAGAAAATATCGATGGGGAAACTTTTGAAAGAAAAGCACCCGGAGAACACCGATCACGAAAGTCCATTTAATTTGTTTCCATGACTATTACGATCCCATAAAATTTTATGGCGTCATCACATTTAACCTTCCATTCAACTAATATTTCCTCGATGGAAATCTTGGCCGCGATGCGGGGGATGGTGGTGGGCTCCATCGCGGATCGGTTCTTAAATAGTTAAGAATTTTCGGCCGGGGTTAATGGAATCGGACTTTTATCCTTTGAAATATTCAATTCAAATTAAACTTTTCACATTCAAAGGACGTCCGGGGCCGAGGGTGGTTTGGAAATATTATGACGCCAGAATTTTTTTCTCTATTTTTGGAGTCTTTCAATTTCGCAAAGTATTTGATAAAGGTTGATCCGTTGAAACCTTTCTCGCCCTAGCGATATATTTTTGAGGGGGAAATATTTTTTTTTGATGAGGTACTTCTATAAATAGTCTTAGGCGATTTTATTGATAAATTTTCATTATGCTAACGTTCAAAATTATATTTTTTCTGATGACATTTAAAAAAAAATACTATGCAATATTTCCATAAAAATACTTGACTGAAACATTAAGAGTATCTGTAGTCTGTTATTGTTTCCGTGATAACGCTCAATAATATTAATTTTCTATAATGATTTACTAAAAATATATATAATATCATTTTTCTTGTTCTATTAATGATTAAAATTATATGGATATTTTTCTATAAATCATCTTAATAGTCTTTATAGTCACATTCTCATTTTGAACATGTTAATGTATATTGCTTTAGTATCCAACATTTTTAACATAATTACTATACAGAAATGTTCATATTTATATTAATGAGGGTTTCCTGATGCAATCATAAAATTAACCTAATGGGTTATTTCAATACTTGAATGCAAATTTTGTTAAAATCGTATCGGATATCATACAATTATTGAATTAAAATTTACTCTTGATCAACCGCCACATTTAAAAAAATATATATTCTATGAAATCCATGTTATAATGGTTCAGCTGCAGTATGTTTAAAAAATATGTTCAATTTCGTGGAAAAGGTAATGATAACATGGATAATCATGACATTCAAGAAATATTGGAGGATCGTACGCTGAACAAAGACGAATTAGTCAAAATATTAAATGAATCTACCACAATTAATGACTTAAAAAGAAGTTGCAGCGAAGTAGGCTATCTTTTTCAATATAAAAAAACTATTAATAAAGGCATAGAATTGGCTATTAAAAGTCTTCAAAAAGAGGAACAGACCTAACTTGCGAGACTCCAATAACGAACCGCTTCAATAAAGAAAGCCTATGATAAAACAACTTTTTCCGACCAATGCCTATTTATGTATACTTGATTACATTATTAAAGTTAATTTATATGGTAATTTCTACTATTTATCATTGGGTAGTAAGTATTGGGTTTTTGATATTAATATTTAACTTTATTGAGCTAATCACTGAATAGCATTCTATAGTCCCATTGCATTAATTCAATAGCTTTTGGCGGGCTGGCAAAATTTTCGAATTCCAATATTAACACTTTACAGTTGAAAAATAATACCTGTGCTGCAATCGCAAAGCATAAATGCCGATTGCATTGCGTGACAGTTGTGGATTTTAATATTGAAACCAACCAATGAAAGCGTCAAAACTGTTGGAAAATCAAAACGCATATATGCAAATGAAGTGCGACCGCATCGTTTTCGATGCAAACTAATCCTTCCATTCCATTTTCGCATGTAATTCCCGTCGATAATTAACTCGGTGTGCCCTTCGAAGGTTTGGGGAGGGGAGGGAGGGAAGAAAGCCATCGCCTTTCCTGAAGCTCCCGAAGGAAGCCGGGACGCTTTATGTAAGTGGCAAATGTTTCTCGCCACAGATTAATCTTCTTTCGGCGAAGTTCGGAACATCTGAGACACCTTAGTCACATGAATTATCGCTCTGCGTGAAATTAACTTCGAATTAACCCGTGTTAACGGCTTTGACGACATTCCCATGTGTATATAAAACATGCTCGCTGTTGACGACAATTTTTGTCGGGGGAGGGTGATTATCGGTGGGGTGGTAATTTCGGATCAAATCCATTTCGATTCGACTGCGAAACATCAAACAAAAATGCTCGTTTTTTATATGGAATTTGTTCGAGTTCGATTATCAAAGAGACGCTCGCTTAACCCTTGCACGGCCGCTCCGAAAGAATATACGCTTTGAGTAATTGCAAAACGGCGCGTGAAAAAAATAAGTGGAGCGCCTATGATGTACTTATGGGGTTAGCATTAATATATTTAAATAAAGACACATTTATTTCCATCTAATATAAATTTTGAGTAATTGCTAGATACATTTAAATTCTTGTTAGATTATTTTGAAGAACGTTACGGAAAGTGAAACTTCCATCAGTCGCTTCCATTGTATGTGTGTCTTTACGTAGCTTAAAGCAACCATTACACTAGTAGCGCGCCTATTTTATTATATATTACACAACACTTCATCTTTTAGATAACAATTTCAGTTAAAAAATGTAAAAAATCAAGTTATGATTTTTTTTTTGGGTTTGTTCGATTGCAAATTTAGTAAACCAATAAAAGATTTTTCCAATCGAAGCAAATTTACATACGATTAAAATATTTAAGCTCTTCGTCTTGCATTTGCGAATTTAAATTCAACCCGCTTATCAAAATATTTAAAGACCATAATTAAACTTTTGATAAATACTATTTTCAAGAATCAAAGTTTAATTCCAATGCCTAAATATGACGGAGGCTTTCTGCCGTACGTTATAACAATATTATGATAAATTAACACTAGTAATACAAGTTAGTAAAGTGAATCAGTTAGCCTTGCCTAACATTATTAATAGTCCCAATACCGATCCCCAAAAATTGTGTAAAATGTATGAAATTTTCATTGAGACATATCGTCAATTTTCTTCGCACAACTCACACCGTTAAGAAATATGAATTCTAATTCTTATTTTATAATTCTTAATATCTTTAATTCTTATTCTTATAATTCTTATTAGAACTATAATTCTCTCGCAGACAATTCGAAACATCAATGACGTATTTGCTGTGTACGATTTGGATTTGTATACTAATCTTTATAATAAAATCTAGGTCAGAAAAATATCTGAAATTCGACTTCACTAACTTGAATTTGCGAATTGTGCAAAGGTCTATGAAACCATCAAAACACAAACGTCACTTAAAGTCGAAGCATTCAGAACAAATTAAAAAGGATTTAGAATTCTTTCGTCGGCATGAAACTAGTTGCAAACATCACAGACTTGATCGAACAGAACGTTTTCAGCAATCAATCACAGCATCAATACAAGCATCATATGAAGTTAAATTGAAAATTGCGAGGCAAAAAAAATCTTATACAATTGGAGAAAAGCTCATCAAACCCAGCATGTTGAAGATGGTGAAAGTAATTATTGGGAATTCCAGTGAAGTAAAGATGTAACGAATATCTCTGCCTAATAATACTATTTAGCGACGTATATCAGAACAGTCCGTAGACGCCAAAGAGCAGATTTTGAACGAAATCTAGGCTTCACCATTGTTTTCTTTTCAAGTTGAAGAATCAAAAGACGTAGGTTCGTATGCTCCGTTACTTGTCGTCGTGAAATATATTCATTCAGATGATATCAAAGAAGAGTACATATTTATAGTGGACTTAAACCTACTACAAAAAGTGAAGATATTATGTATAATTCATCAGTAAGTCCTTATCAGTAAGACTCTTTCAAATATTTTGCAAGAGTAACTTGATCCGCTGATAAAAAATATGTGGAATGGTTCTTCTTTTCTATACTGCCGTATGCTGGTTATCGAAAGGAAATGTTGTGAATCGTGTCTTTGAATCGAAAGATGAAATCAAGTTGTTCCTGAAAGTGCAAAAGAAACATGAACTTTTGGTATATTATAAGTACAGAGCTTTGATTAAAATACTAGCAGATATATTAGAACAACAAAATAGGCCTTATCTGAAACTTCAGGGAAAAGAAACGAATATTATCACATTTCACGATAATTTCAGGGCCATTTTTATCTACACTGCAAAACTGGCATAGAAAAATAAGTCTTGGAAACATTGCATGTGTTTGAGAAACACTGCAGTATGGTAGATGAATCTGAAGGATGAAATTATTGAAAATTTGAAGGAATAGATTACTGGACATTTTAAATCCATTGAAAATGAACTTCAGCGTTACTTCCCAGAGCTGAAAGAAGAAGAAACTAGATTGATATGAAATCTATTTTCTGTTTCCTTTGATTTAGCCATCATTTTCGATGAATTACAAGACGAATTCTTGAATTTGCTGAATGATTCCTCGGCACTTTTAATAGAAAATTGCTCACACAATTCTGGTGTGATATGTATCATTTCAAATTAAGTCTCAAGAACGACGTAAAATGTTGGGATGGGGTCCGCCAAAAAAAATTGTTCAAGAAAGGGTCAACGAATTTTTTTTTACTTAAGAGAGGTCCACGGACTATATAAGTTTAAGAGCCGCTGGTATAGGGTATAGCCCCTATACCGTCAGATATAATGCTATTGAAATTTTCATCAAAAAATTATTCATACTCTTGTTCAACAGCATAATCATTAGTTATCCTAATCGTTTCCACTTTACGTCAATAAATCCGAGCCAGATATTGTTAAATAGAGGTCCTATTTGAGCAGCCTGCACGAAGAAAAATTGATATTCAATTTGGAGTAGACGAGGTGGAATGATCGGGGTGTCTATTCTTTTTGGGATAGCTTGTAGCGGAAATATCGTGGTAAGTAGATCCAATCACTTTTCCGTAATAGCCTGACGAGAGACGATCCAGAGTGTGTGTCATGTAATCTGACGTACGTCGAGCGGTAAGCCGATCAGCTCTGCTTGTTCACGTCGAGCATCCCGGTACGAGCCCACAAGTGCGACCCGTAATTCCTCTACAGATAACCTCGAGTATCCACTGCTGCTGGTCTCCAACTAAAATCTCACCTCTCTTCAAATACTATTCGATAAAAATACACCAACAGCAGACTCTATTATTTAATTTTAAAAAAAAACTGTTTAAAACCTGGTACAACACCACGTGCCTTATAATTGCATACTGCGCGCGCCCTCTTGAAATTCCGGTCTAATAATTTCCGTGGGGAGAAAATTTCAAATGTTGCAAATGGTGCCCCGTGGGATCATCACCGATTTTTTCTCAATTAACATCCATTTTCTTAGGCTTGACGATCTATTTTCAACGTATAAATAACAGATGGGTTTTTCAATCTTTGCAATAATTAAAAATACTTATCAAAGTCATATTTTTTTCAAAGTATAAAAAATAAGCTTACGCCTATTTAGATCTTGGATTTTTCGTGATAATGTAAAAAAAGTCCAAACCAAAAACTCTCTTGTGAATCGAAGAAAGAACTTATAGCGTGAGCGAATTACTATCCCCACATAGTAGCGCTGTTAACAGTAACATTTTTCATCTCTCTTCGAGTGCAATGTGTTATTTTAACAGCGCCATCTCTTGTGGCCCTGCGGAGACACTGCACCTGCATACCGACCGATCGCTTCTTGCGCGTGCATCGTTGCCGGTTGGCGGGAAGTCGTCCCTCCTGCAGCCAGATCTTTCTCTCTCTCTCGTGTGGAATAAATAGTTATTTAGAGAAGAGAGTCTTTCTATTCGTGGCCCGTCTATTCCCATCCATTCGCCCAGCATCATCAACGGCCCGATAGAAGGACGGACCCGTGCGCTAGCGCGGCCGTCAAAAATAATTTTAATTCATATTTTCAGTCGAAATCATCTATTTTCTATAAGAAGTGGATAGAACACATAAGAGAAGTGAGAACTTGTTGATAATAATAAAAGTGTTTATATATCATATTGACTTGTTTAGAAAAATAAAATTTTTAGTTGAAAAATAAAATAATGGATTTCTTTCGGGATAATCTAATATTAAGCCTTAAAAATAAATATGATTGTAGCGAACACGCATAATACCCCGCCTGATTAACGTTTTGCGCACGCGAACCCGCGATGCGCGATCGATGGAGATCGATCGCGGCGCAATCCGTAATAATGGTCCCAGCTCATGAATCGGCTGCGATGAACGACGGAACTCGAACTCAAAGTCTTCTATTCCGTTGTAAAATTCCGGCGTTTGCTTTGGTAGTTATTAGTTTTGATAATTAAGCTTCATTATTCGCTTTGATCACCGCCGGGTCCCTTTTTGAAAAGCCTGTGATGTGATGATACCTCATGGGAGATCGGGAGTGGCGTCATCATCCAAGTATTACTATTACAATTGGGTCTCCCACTTCTTATCGCTCAGATGACATCCACGTGCTCGAACCGATGGTAATAAACATCACATCTAAATAAATTGTCTGGTACTTTCACCTATTTATGCACTCAATATTAGGGAGGACATACTTCTGAGCTTTATTTGTAAATACTCATCCAGTGAGCTTCCCTGGTTGATTAATGATAGGAAATTTGGGTTAAATTTCCTTTAATCCTGAAACCTTCTGAATATGTCTAGGTCTAGAATATTTGTAAAGAAGTGCCTCATGCGATTCTAGCTTTTGCATCAACTGATGCGGAATCACTTAGGGAAATTGAGTGTGATAATGTGAGGGATTCGGTGATGATATAAGTATATGGACATACCTTTGTTATTCTTATCAGCTACAGTACGGTTGTAGTACATTGCTGCGAAGAAAAGTCGCCGTTCAAGCGTGCCTGAAGCGTTAATCTGTCCTGTATGAATTTTATAAGTTAGCGATGTACTTTTTACCCAGTGTCCTCTGGAATAAGCTGTTCCATATACACATGCGAGAGAGATCACTGGGTAGCATCTCAAACAACTCAAGCCTGGGGGTTTACCCTGCAACGTTTAATGAGTCACTTTCATCGAGGTCACTTCCTTGAGCAGCTCTTGTTGCCCTGCTCTTGTTGTTTGATTACCCACCCGGTCGTATCAAAGTTCAAAGTTTTTTTAAGTGGACGTCATAGTGTAATGCTCCCTCGACTCGTAAAGGATATGACGAAGACTTGCGTGGCGTTTAAAGACTGTATCACAGAATCACTGATTATATAATCATTATTGCGTTATTCTTTAGTCGCCGACACGTGAGCAATGGCAGCCGGAATTAAGATCAATACTTTGATTCCAGATTATTAAAAAAAATACTCATTTACAACAAATAATTACGAAAATCATAAATAACATTTTTAATGTTTACCGGACTTTAATCTCTACTCCGCGTAAATTGTAATTTATATCAGACCATTAAGATATGAAATATAAAATATTAAGCTCGAACGTGAACATATTCTCTATCTCGAATTTAACGTCTTCTCCGGCGATATTCGGAGCCGGCGTTCCTCCAGCATATCCCGAGGGACTCGTTGAATCAGGTCGGCAATAAAATTCGTAATTATCTACAATTTATTTGATTTCATCGCAAGTTTTGAATAATACAGCATTGTTGGAATTGTTCGAGTGTTTACCACTTTCCGGACGGACAAAGAAGAACATCGTCTATTCAGACCTCTCGCGATCTACTCAAATATTGGATCATTAAAAACATTTCCAAAGGTCGAAAAAATATGGAATGAGAATGCGTGGATATTGTATTAAATTTTGATGTTTTTTTAAGGCTTTCATTTGACGTGTACATTCGCAACACAAGAACGATATTCATGCAATGCTGTCATGAAAAATTCTTGGAAGCATTTTAGAATAGTGAACCTCCGTACGAAGTGGCAACGTAATGGAATTATTCAAATCCTGCGTGCTTCCATAGTGGCTGTTTTATTGGATTTGTGGGAATGGGGACGCTTCAGGAATTTCAAATTTCGTAAAACTGCATATTAAATATTTGCGATATCCTACACACGCCGAACCGTGTTTTCGCATCCACATTTAAATCGAATTAAATTTTTTATTTTTTTTGTTTTGGTCCTTCTTTCTTGCATTACATTGTCGAGAACATATGCTAGTAGTTGCCTTACACGTGTTACTTTTACTGTAATGCCGCACGGGGGAGCAAACGACCCTAATCAAAGCAAATTTGGAATATGCAAATCTCTTTTTATCGCGTGTATTACAATAATACTTCGTTTTAATTCCTGTTTGAGAACAGCTTTCACAATTATAACATTATGTGAAGCTCCATTCAAAGTATTTAGCCCCCAACAATTTTGTAATAAGTTTTGAATTTCGAATTAAAATGCAATTTAAATAGTATATTATGAGATTTCATATGAAATGTCCGACTAACGGCATGTCCTTTTGAGGATGATGATGATGATAATTACAAATCATCACATATTCTGCAGTATCACAAAATATGCATTGTGTAATATGGCATTTATAATAGAACTATAATGTAATACACAATTTTTTTAAGATCGTTGATAAATTTGGATTTTATTACATTATGTAGTAATTTTTACTGTCGGTTGTGGTTTCGGCCCATAATCGCTAAGTGGTCTAAAAAGTATGTTTCCGTGAAAACGCATTGATAATAAACAAGCCAAAGTGTACAGACATCAGACAGCAACTGACTGAATTTGGGGTTTATTATTAATCGAACCCATTTCATGCGCTGCTGTATGGTCTGCTCCGGGTTGCCCCGGACTAGTCACCCAGAAACGCTACGTGCGGAGCGTCCAGGTGCCCGCATCTTTTGCTCTACGCCCTCCAGAGGATTCCGCGGGAAAGACCAGCTTCAGACCATGTGCGAGGAAGGAAGGTTATTTTAAATTCAAGGGATTTACTTGGGCGGGTTCACTGCCATCACGAGTCCAATCTCAGTTTGAAGGGGGGTGCAGCAGATGACAGACTGCAGGGGCTACTCGGTTCAATAATTATTAGTACCTAGCCACGGAGACGAGTCGCCCTTCGAACAGCCTAAACCCTGTTTGCCTAAGCTGTTGAGGATAATGATGAGCCTTTGACACAGTGTTTCACACACCCCTTTATGGGAGCGTAGCACAGGGTGACCTGCTCACCCAACTCACGCTAGCTGGGCTACTCAAGCAGCGTTTTATGAGCAAACCGACACACACACCTCTACTCCACATCATTACCCCAGGGGTTCAGCCGTTGCCCACGGGCGTAGGGTGGGCTCCCCCCTCTGGGGTTTTATGCGTGGGCATCGCGGAGTCTAACATCCACCCGAAGAGACAAGGACAAGTACAGATGTTAGTCGAGTAATAACGCCGATATGTTGTCAAAGGAATGGCTAAAAACATCATTGATGCTCATAAAGTAAGTATGAAAAAAACGACATTTTCGACTGGATAATCTATGAATGTGGTTACATCAAACGCAATTAATTCACTTCTCTTACGAGTTCCTATGGCATAGTCATGTGATTTCGTGTTATATAACTGATGTAAAAATATTTCTTCATCAATTTTGGCGAAATATCTACAAACCCACGCCAGGCTTCGAAGTGCCTAAATTAAATTATAAAAATGGGTCATTCAGATGAGATACGCCACACCCAAAATTGTTCACATGGAAATCATAATATTGACATTTTTTTATTCTTTCCCCTATTAACCTGACCTAATTATGGATCATCGAATCAGCGATTTGCTTTTTTAAATGGTTTAAAAGGATAATATTGTTTTTGGCGGTGCCGTGAAGCGACATATACTCTTCATTACACATTTCTTTCTTCTTCTTATTACAATTATCTTATAATTCAAATGATCGAGTATAACGTCGAGATAGGGACCAAGCTATAGAAATAAAACCCTACATAAAAGATGTTACAAACGAAGTGTACGCTATAGGAGGACTGACTGTATGTTGTATGTTGCCGGTTGGATAATGACGCACAAAAGGCGAGAGTCGGGAGAGTCGTCGATTAGCCTAGGCGGCGGGAGGTCGTCCTTCCTGCAGCCAATAGTTATTTAGAGAAGAGAGTCTTTCTCATACCCAATCTCCTTTGATATCACTTTATGAAAGGATTCATAATAAAATAGACTAATAACATTAAAGATGATTTTAGGAAGAGAATTTACCATGCATTTCAAGATTTATCTCCTGAGGGAAATGGGTCTATTCTCGCTTTCAATGCCATTTGGAGGGTGTGATTAATCTTAAAGGGATTTATAAAATAATTTTCATCAGTAGGTAATATTATAGTTTTCTCTTGTATTTGAAATTTTCCATAAAAGCAGATATTTTCTTACTTTGTATTTCACGCCAATTCTACTCGCGCATTCTATATATATGCTGTTATGATGCGCCGATAATATAAAATTTAGTTGATGCAGTCAAACCCGAAGCAAAATGATATCAATTCCTAAATATTCCAGAGCATTTTATTAGCTTTGGAAACTGATGGAAGCCTGTTAATGGTATATTAACAAAGTTAAATTGATTATATGTCAGTCAGTTTCGTTATTAATTCGGTGCGATCGGTACATTTGATGGACTGTGTACAATATTTGAATTTAGTTTCAAGCCAATTTTGTAATCGAACCAATGTAACAGAAGCATATGGCGATTTTTTAGTTTGCAAGGTTCATTTCATTATGTGTCGACAATATAAACTTGTGAATAGAGCTGGATCATCTGAATGAATTACAGTCGATGCTGACGGAAGTCGTGCATTCGCTGGCGTCGTATGATTAATTAACTCGTATATGTTAGAGGCGCATCGGGGGCGTTCTTCTCCCGCGTTGATGTTCCAGTTTCAACTTTTGATGTCGCAAAACAGGGGTTCGAGTTAAAACATATGTCTATTAGGGGAGCCATTAATCATCCATCTCCCATGGAACGTGCCGTTATGTTTCATAAAACGCGAAATTGCCGGCCAACTTTGGGGAAACTCGGCCGAAGCCGTTAGTCGAAGTATTGCAGACTAAAAGTTTTCTTACTTGACAAATTCAGTCTTTGACGACTTTCGGTAGTCCCTTTCAGCATTATCGACGACACTCCGTCTGAACGCTCGACAGCCGCTTCCTGAAACGAGACAATTGAAATATTACCTCACGATATTATTCTCTTTAATATTATTGCTTCTGCGGGGTGTTTCTGTTACGTTTTTGGGGCTGTGAAATGAATGGTGTTTATTTTTTTTTGCGAAGAAGAATTGTCTCCCGATAATTAAATTGCGGAGGCGACACAATAAGGCTGCCAAAAGTGTGATGTATAGGGACGTTTATTAAATAATTAAATTTGTTTGTGCGAACAATGATATAAAACAACAGGAATACCAATAAATACGAACGGCATCCATTTGAAATATTTTTTAGAAAGAACAATAAATAAATTAAGGTTGTCTTTTGTACGACTCAAAAGCCAAAGTCTGGTCACTATTTAACACTTTACATGCAATAAATTCTGTTTTATTGCGAGAGCTAAAATTTCGCAATTAGGCATAGAAATGTTAATGTTATATGATTAATCGCTTAAAGAAATGTTTAACGTCCAATTCCATAAGTAATAAAAACTTATCTAAACTAGGAAAGATATCAAATTTCATAATAATTATTTACTCACTTCAATATAATATATACCAGATAACTACAGATCATAACATCACAACAAACAACAATTTCCCGTCGGCACCGGCGCTCATCACTGGATGATGATGATGGTGAGATACATCACAGCAAAATGGCAGACATTGATATGTGCCCACGTTTTATCATATCACAGCTTTTCTAAGACCAGCCATTTTCTGACACCAGTGTAATGCGAAGTAGGGATCTCTTAGCCGTTGACTCCACAATCTACTTTCCGGCCATCGCATGGCCTAATAATTATTAAGAAACGGCATTCCTAGTCAAGATCTTTATTTTCTTGCAGAGTGACTCCAGCTGCGAGAGTACAGGCGATGCTGGCAGAAAAACACATCTTCCCGTGTCCAAGATAGAAAGATGGAAATAAGTTGTTGATATATTAGATATGATCACTAATCACATATGATATGTTTTTTTATGAGTTCAAAATGTTTGAATTAAGTATCTGCCGTAAATCATAGTACTAAATATGTACATGTAAACTATGCTTTGTTATTAAATATCAAGTATGGTGGATTTGCGAAATATCATTTTCATACTAATCTTGCACGATAAAAAATGTACGATGAAAGCGAACCAGGGGATATTTTTTCGGCATTGTGGCGAGTGGCCGATTACTGAAATGTACGTCATTATAGCGACTTACTGTTTGAAAAGAAGTAGCGATGTTTTTATCTCTTCGCGCTCATATCGAAAGTATTTCTCTGCACGCGATTCGGTAATCATAATAAAATAAGTTACCGAAACAGACTTTGCTCGTCGGTTTCTATTAGTGTGACCGACTCTGAGATTTCCTTATAGTTGGGAATCAAACTTATGAAATTTGGCTCATTTATCATATTGGCGGAAGACAGCAAAATTAAACGAAATAATGCCACCGTGTTGTGAGGAAGAACATGCGACTTAAAATCAAATGCGCGTTTTTATTTTGAAAAATCTGCCACAACGATACCTTCGACGAATCCTTATTTTAGTTTCGTTTGATATCTTAAAGAAGCATATAGGATACGTCAATTTGCTGTCATGTTCTGGATTCGATCAACTAAAAGGACATTTGATAGACGATTCTAAATATAAAGCCAAGTATTAATTCATTCTTATGATACACAGTTCAGTATAAATTATTTATCCAACATATTTACAAGTTTCTATATTATTTTTGAATATCACATTTGCCATTTTACAAAACTTAATGCAAAATATTAAAATTAAATTAAACCCTATATGTAGGTAATTTTTTGACAATATAAAAACTGAGATAGTTTAATAAAATTTAAAATATTAATGATATTATTACACACTATTTTGTAGCCATTTCTATAGAGCTAATTTTTGTTTCAATCAGTGTTCATACAATGTAAATCAGGATAGTTACAATCTACCAAGCTTTCATCTTTGCGAACATTAATAATAATTTTCGAAATCTGAATAATCGTACGTACTGGCATTAAATTAAAATCTACAAAGCTATTTTTTTGTGTACAAGTAGTTTACATTAATAATTACGAAATAAACTTCATTTACTTTCGATACAAGGTAGCTAAGGCTTCAGTAGACATGGTTAAAGTTATAGCACGGGAACTTAATTAAATTATAGCAACTTTTAAAGCATTATAATATTAAATACATACAATACTTATAAAAAGCTATACATAGTCTCAGTCTTATAGTAAATTCTTACAAATGTCAGCAATAACATCAGTTACGGTAGACTGTCCATTTTATTTACTTACATTAATCAAAACAACAAAATGAGAAAGAATCAACTTTGTAAGAATAATTACAAAAATAACGTCGTTAGCTTTCCGTATTTTAGTATATAACCGTGAAATAATACATTTAGCTACATTTATTAGGTAGAGTCATAAATAATTGCCGATTTTTTTTCAAACATTTATTTAGCTTTAACAAAATAACGAAGCAATATTTCTCTATTACATGTTCACCATTATTAGTGATAAATTTATCCCATTTTATTGGCAACTTATCAATACCATTTCCATTGAAATGAGCAAGTTTAGATGAAAATAAATTTAAGATAACGTGATTCATTCCTCATCATTTTTTCCATTTAAGAAATTCTACAAAGAATAGGTGGTAGTTAGTTGGAACAAGGTTCTAGGAATATGGAAGACAGACCATCTAAATTCCAGAATTCCACTGATTGTTTCATTTCGATTTATAAGTTCGTGATGGATTATGCCTCAACAATCCTTGACAATTTGGCGAAAATGCACTTTTTAATTTTCCATTTCACGGCTTAAAAATTTCTAAAACAAGATGTGACACAGTGAACTATTGTCCAAAGACTGATAGGACCTATTTAATGATACCCTATACTCACCAATACGGATGACTTATCAAAGGAAAAACCGAATAATTATAACGGCTTCTTTTCGCCGGCAACTATTTATGACTCAATCTAATAAAAAATATATTTTTTGGACATATTTAGACTATGATATATTTGTATGCAGTATAAACAGGGGATTTAAATTAGTTTTCAACAACTGTAATTCCAATCTTAAATTTTCTTTAAAATGAGACACTATTTAGAGCAAGAAATAAGCAACATTTAAAATCAACCCTTGCTGAAAAATATACTTTCGAGCCAAGAAGGAAATCGCAATTTCAATTAAGGCAAGTTGCAAATCCTCCACAAGAACAAAAAATCTTCAGGGAAAGTCCTAAAACGAGTTTTAAGTTTTAGGTATAATATAAATTTAATACCATTTGACCTTCAATTCAGCTTTGAAAATAGTAAAAGTATTTAAAATCCCCTTAACGACCCTTCAAATAATTGAAGTCTTATAGTTGGAGTCTAATTATTAGCGTCTAGCGTAGAAGCCATTAAATGTATATTGGCTTAAAATTTTGCACAAATTATCCTTTATTAGGTAATTATGCAAATTTATGACAAATAATAATTACATGAAAGCTTGTATAATAACTCGAAAATACGATTTATTAAGTTATTTTTAACATTTTTTAATGAATTTAATTGGGTTTTTTCTATTTTTTTGTCTATTTTTATAGTGTCTTTTCTATCAATTTCTTCTTCGTTTATTTCGTTTATTAAATTGTGATATACTATGTTTGCATAGGATAATTACATCAAGGAATTCCTTGAAATATTTTAAAATTTCGATGTAAATGTGGCTAGCATATTTATTATTCTTCAATTTATGCACTTATATTGCCTAACATAATTATCGATTACATCTCAATAATCATCATCAGGATGGTTAATTTGATTAAGAACTATGATAGGAAATTCACATGTCAAGCGTTTGTTAATTGTTATTCCTATTATAAAACTACTAAGGTATGAATAATGAGTTCCTATTCAATAAATTAGCCTAAATTTCAAAATTCTAGATTGTCTTGTGTTATGTCTTATAACACTGGTGCTTCCAAATTAATTCCATTTTTAAATTAACGCGTATAAGCATTTATTGTCATCTTAAACGTAATTTTGTTCGCAAATTTTCCAAAAATATATGGGAATAAAAAGTACATCAGTATTTCTGGCATGATTTGACACGCGCAATGTGTTCCTATCGCCATCAGGGAAAAACTCGAAAAGGCCCAATAGTATCGAATAATGAAAAATAAGGTTATCCAAATGTCACGGTTCCGCAGAGAGTAAAATAATAATTGGCCGGAGAACGGGGAAATTCCGCTTTTCGAAACGGGACGCGATGTTGATTTATAATCGAGCACTTTGTTCGTATTTCGGTTCAATCTACCGGCGGATTGTCAATGTAGCGTAATATTAAAATATTACGCCTCCGATGCGAAATACGAAATGCAAAATCATCCGCCCCATTAATCATTCCCGCTGGTCCATTTAATACGGGGACGCATCTCCAGGAGGATGATTTAAGCATCAACGTGAACAATGTCCGTCTGTATGCGCCCTCTAATTTATTACGTTTGACGTGAGCCGTGTGTCATTATTCAGTATTAACTATACTACGGAAAAATGGACCAATACTCAATTTTAGGATGAAGAGTGGTTGATTGACGCCTTTTTAAGAAAGAGATTCACTTATTTTTTAAAAAAAACCGATTTGCTCTCTAAGAGTCAATTGCTTATTTTTCAATCAAAAGTTCAGATATATTAGACTGTATTAAAAACTAGTTCAATTGTGTCAATACTGAAATTAAAAGCTGCAAATGTCCCATATAAATAATCTCACTAATAGTCACTGATAATTTAGAGAATGCGAGTGACCTGTAAGAAAGCAAGAATCTACTCAGGTCATGATTAGAATAGTATCAAACATAACTGGTATGAATACAAATGCGTATGTAAAAAAATTGCGATGCATGAAATCACCTATATTTGTATTTGTAAATCTCACAGATTTGCGTTCATAAACATGTCTGATAAAAATAGGACCTTCTATAAAATATTCATTATCAGTTACAATATCATTATTCAGGATTAACATACAAATATTGTAAATATTTCCATAATTTGAAAACAGTCCACTTTAACTTGAAATTAATAAGTTTAACTTGAATTGAAAATAGTTTAACTTGAAGTAAAAAATACTGTACTGATTGATCTGCGGTAATCCAATAAACGTTTTGCAAGGCGGTGTTAGATTATCCAATTTGTCGGATTATAGAGTACTACCTCTGACCCCTAGTAATCCGAACAAAATGGAACATAGGCAACACAAGGTGTAATATTGGTTGGGATTCATCATAAACACAATGGCCATAGCAGTTATAAAAAATAAAATCTGTTACCGTCAACAAACGTATTCCATGACGATTTTTGAAGCGTTTAACTATCCTTTGCTAGCTACCGAGTCTTTTTTATCTCCTTGTAAAACAACTTTGTTTTCGTAGCCAATATGAGGCCAAATATAAGTGAATGCCTATTTATTTTTGCCTCTTGTCTGGCCCACAATCGATGTTAGACACGAACTTTTGAATATTATAAATTTTGGATCGTCCTGTGCCTTACTGACTTGCCAACTTACAAAAGGATTAATTACGATTTAGGCAGTCCACGAGCACACTTTAGCATTTTTTTATAAATTGACGGAGTTTTACCTTTGATATGAACTATACTTGAATTAGTATGTCGGACTACAGAGGGCACCGGATTAGACTGAGGTCGGATTACCATGGGTCTGCTTTATCTGCATTCTTTGATTAAATGACGCTTTTCTACTTTTTCTTTATCAGCAGACACTAACTGGACGTTTATGCTAAATGTTATATATTGAAATTTGTTTTTAAGGAAATAATTATTAAGTGCTTCAAAAATCTTTAAGCTGGTTATTCTATCAAATAGGGCATAGGCAAATATGGCACCAAAACAAGACAATAGTTATTTAAGAATATTTTCATCCATTGAAATTGTATTTTTTTATTAAATTCAGAATAATCCAAAAAAAAATTACAGTCTTATAAATTTCGTTATACTGGTTATCATTGTGAATTATCTTTCATCCAAAAAGGTTCATTTAATCTAACTCGTAAATTTAATTTCTTACCAGGATATGATGAGACGATAATTTTCATCTTAAATACCACAACTTCATATTCATCGTCGTTATGTTCACCGCCATCTTAGGAAACATTCTGCAGGATTAAGCCTTATTCAAAAGCTTTACCATATCGCGTCTCTAAATTCAAGACGAAAAAATGCTAAGCTCCACTCTAAATAAAATATATTTTTTAAATAAACCCTTTGCTTAAGCCAGATTAAAATACTACCCTTATAGCAACTTCACATTATGTTGATATGATTTCAGCATAGTTTCGAACTTCATTATGAAAATATTAACTGCATCGCATTAAAAAATATCGAAAACAAGTCTGAAAAGCTTTTTTATTATGCTCCCCGGCTGAAGAGCAGCTTTCATATTCTATTAACATTTATAATCCAGTCCAAATTTTGCATTAATAATTCAATCCAATTTTTCCACAACGTGCTAAACTTTCGCTCGGTTTGCATATTTCATGATCGGACTATATTTTTCATCTTTGTGAGGAATTTTTTTTAACACGGCTTTATTAATTGCTATTAATATCCTCAAATTTGCATACTGATGCCATGGGCGCTGTTTTTGGCTATTTTTGAGCAATAATATTTTTACGATGAATTTTAAAAACGCATGCCATTTAAATGATATTATAAAATCAAAGATATTTCATAATTAAATATCCGCTATGAAAATTTTAAAAAAAGTGAGAAACATCCCAAAATTTCAGTCAGATCGATCAACAACTTTTTAAGCTACAACTGGCGAACATTTTGAAAATATAGTTTCGAGATAATCTCGTTTAAAGTTTCAATGCGATAAAACTATGAATTTAGTGACTTATCGATCAATCAATGATTCCAGGTGCATATAATAGATCTTTAGCTTTCTCAAAAAGTTGATTATCTTCGATTGATTCTTGTTTTAGGGCTATACGAGCTGCTTTTGTCTCAGAAAGACTCTTACGGTTCTACCTCGCTGCCCACGCTTCATCGGTATTTTCAGCAAAGACTTTACAGTAGGTGCCAAAAATTATATTTAATATATACATCATCTTCAAAATGAAGCTGTAGTCGTTATTGAATATCCCAGCTGCAATATATGTCAATATTTCAATGATTTTTACAGCAGAATACAGTTGCTTTGGAGCCAGTCGCCAAACTGTCGAGTGAAAACATTCACTAGCATTTTGGGTATGGCCACCAAGGCATCTTTGAAGTAATTCATCCCTGGACAAATCTTTATAAATTGGGAAGAGATGTTATTTTATCTCTTGGCCAAGAATTGGAGTCAAATCTTCAAGCGTTTGGATATTTTTTAAAGTTTATTGCCATTTGCATCAGCTTTTGACTCCAGTCTGGTTCCCATGATAATGTCTCTTTTTAAATCCTCGAATTTCTCTACCTTTCGTTCTTTTATTAAGATATTTTGACATTTTTGCTTCGATAATTTAGCCACACGCGACAATCTATTGAGCTAAATTTGATTTCGAGCAACTTCGAGCTGACTTCGAGCAACTTTAATTTCGCATACCTACAGTTAGAGATATATGAGTGCAATATAACGATAATTTTGCTTAAAATATTTTTAGAAACATCTTCTATAATAAAACTAAAGATACAAAAATTAGTTAAAAAATTAGATAAAAACAATTAGTACCCAAACGACTATTTAATCAAATTTATAAAGAGGGAATAAATATGGAAGTTGAATGGAATTTTTAAGTTTATTACAAGAAAGCACTCGATTATCTCTCATTTAAAGCTTTTATCTAATAGGACATATTTTTTTATAATGATTACATTTTAACGACTGTTCTAAAATTGGACATTTCACATGAAAAATTATATATTTTTTAAACTATAACATGATTTGACTATCTGTCTGAATGGAAAATTGTAAGGGATTTCTACATAAGGCATATATCTGAGTTTCTCTTTGAGCTATTGTGACCATTGTTTGTATTTTGCTATAGTCATCCATTAAAAAAATGCTTGGAATTCTGAAAATTTTCTACATCGGCGATTGAATAGCCTCTTTAATTGCTGTTCTATTGTAGGCATATAATAATGAATAAGTCCAATATTCATCGCAGACGAATATTATCAATAGAATACGCCCTATTATATACATTGTGCCTGTGTTTCTTGGGATTTTATTAATTTGGCATTTGGTTGCCTCGCTGTCTATTTTTGGTATAAATTAAAAATAAATTCGTTTGTACCACGAAAGTGAATCGACGACGTCCCAATTTTCAAAGGCGAGCCTAACCAAGTCGAATGAATTAGTATAGAAATATATCGCATGTAAAATATAATCAAAACAATGGTTATCGTTTAACCATTTTAATGTCTAATTTAGTGGCCCATTTATCCATAGCGCTCAAAAGGCTTTTTAGATGTTCCCTTTGTACCCGGCAGCGTCTAAATTTAGTGCCTCTGAAATATATCGATATTATCCATCTATCGCAAATGGGCCTTTGATAACCTCTTGGGTACCGGACCGCTATTTCCCCTGTCTTCGGTTAGCTTTGTGCTACTGGCCCATTAGCATTTTGACATATTGACCTATTCAGATATTGCCGAAGCTTGCCTTTGTTTTTGTATCGATACAATCGATGCAAATCCTATTCATTTCTATGGCAATTTCTCAAAATATATCGATGTTGATATATTGACCAATTACATCGAAATTAGGAGATATACCAAATCTTCCATTCGGACACGAATAACTATTGATATTTCAGTTGGTAGAATGAGCTAAATCCTGGATTATTGTTGATTCGGATTCAAATCCATTTTATGAAAAACATTTTCTCTAAAACCAATAGATTTGGGAGATTGGAAGTATTCATATTCTCAATCGATATACTGCACTTATCCCGCGGGATTAAGATGAAGTTTTAAGGCGTCTTCTCACTTTACAAATTTAAAAAATTGATTTTTATTTTTTTTTTAAATTTTAAAAGTACATATCTTCAAAAATGTTATATCGAAATTTCATAAAGATCGGACGAGTTTAACTACATTTTTGAGCGACCGTTAGGTGACTACCTGAGAGCACCCAGCTGCATACGTATTGTTCAGACTCATAGTGCAAGTACAAGAAAGTGGTGAAAAACAATCAAATAGAAACTTTTAAACATCCTCCTGCTCTAGCTGAGGATGTTCATGAGGTTTTGAAACCAATTTATGAAGATCTTCGGAGGAAATACCCAAAATAACAACGAGTGTTTCAATAGCTGTGTCTGGGCAATTTTTCTGCAACCAAAACTTTAAACGCGTTTATCTCAAAACAAGGTTTTTCGGTGGCTTGTTGATGAAATTTCGGAAACTATTCGACCGATTGTCATGAAATTTGAATTACATATTCTTCATAGTTATGGCTATAGCGCGTATTATCAGATTTTTGAAATTTTGATTTTAAGTAATTTTTTTTACAAAAAACTGCAAAAAAAACGCGTTTATTTTTTACTTTTTCGAAAAACGTGCGCCATTTTGTTATTTTCGCGAATATCAAAAATCTGATGATATGCGCTATAGCCACTGATATATTGAATCTAAAACTGTTTTATTTTTTTGTTTCAAATGACCCATCTCGGAGATACCATCAACAAGCCCTGAGCATAACATTTCTACACGGGTTTTTCGATACTACTGTTTTATTATAATAATTGTTCAAAAATATAAAAATAAATTTTTTTCATGTACTTAAAAGATGTGTTTATTACATAAGATCCATTTTATCCCATAATTTTTAGCGAAAATCCTCGAAAAAAAATCCCGAAAATAGCCTATTTTTGAGGCGCCTAAAGTGAGAAGACGCCTTAAGTTTTAAGATGAAGAAGATTAATAATATATTTAATAAACGGATTGTTGAATATATATAAATATATCCTAAGCATCATTAAAGCTTGATTTACCTGAAATTTACCACATGTAAACACAACCGTTACATCGTCAACCAACGACAAGACGGCTGTTAGCTATTTCAAGTCATGTCAAACATGCATTACAAGGAATGCTATCATTAAATGTATATATTTATTAAGAGATTTCCACCTTTGTCATGGATTAACTAAGATAAGATGATTTACAACCTAACGAATTTAATTTAAACGCAAGAAATATTGCAAAAAAAAATTCGTACATTTTCTTGACTGTGCTTTCATACGATGATATTTTCGTATGAAATGTCCGATTTCTGGCTTAAAAATATAAATATTCATAGCCAATCTGAAATTTCAAATTTGCATTGAAAAATCAACACGTGAACGATATTTATCCTTAAAATAATTTACTATAGAGCTCGTTTACACCAAAAAATAGTTATAGCATCTTAAGAATCTTCCATTTTTTAATTGTCACCGGTACGTATACATTGGAATCGGGATCATCATCGAAGATAGTCGTATGGAGCGTAAAACGCCTCGAATGACCCCCTCGGTGCGGTTTCCGCGACCGAACAAAGCGGCAGTTGGTAATTGTCGCAGCGGCGAAGGCAACCACATGGGGGCTATAAGTAGTCAAATAATATATACCAATGAGATTAAATAGATCAAACCTTAGCATTGGTTAACCTTAAAATTCTTATATTATGAATACCAATCACTTTGTCCAAGTTACAAACACGTTATCCTCGATGCTAATCTTCAATGAAGGCTACTAACATCCGATGAACTCAAACGGACACAATAAGATGCTATCTATTTCTATGATTATGTTAAAATATTTTATGATAATTAATATTGCTCCAATTTTTAGTCATACTCAGTGATTTTAAATATCAAAATGATGCATCCAACATTTGGTCGTTTTTTAAACAGCTTCAAGCTTTGCCTCTCTTTTATTCATTTAACACTCGCTTTGCAACACGACCTGCTCACTATATTTTTGAAAGCATCAGTATCTTAACGAAGTCTACCCAAGCACACCCTCTTGAGACATTCTATTGTTTTTAGACGATGTTAAATTTCAAAAACAAATAAAGCACTTCGTATGCCATCTATTCAATTTATTTAGAATATACACATTATTTCAAATTATATTATTATCAAAATCACTGTATTATGGATGTTAAAATTTCGATCCAGAAGCAATCGAATTGTAAATCATCAATTTAATGTCAAAATTGATTTACTTTTATTGTGGTACTGAATATAGAAATTTTAAAAGCAAATCTCGAAGTAAGATAAGCATGTTTGTGCAGAATCGCTTGAACATTCTCCTTGTGTATCCATCGATCATTAGAAAGCACTTTTAATGGTCCAAGCGATAAAATTTATCCCATGATACATTTACGAGGGTAAGAAAAGCAGAATTGGCCAAACGAGCATAGCAAAAGTCGCCGGCCATATATCTTTGAGACATTTATTTAGGTGACATGTTTCAGGTGCGACTGGATGACATTTACTGGAGACGATGCCCAATAGCGCATAATTTATGATGGGGGCCAGCTTGGCTTTTGCGGTTTGAGACGTTTATGCAAATTGTATCCAATATTATATATTGCACTACGGTATATTATTGCACCTTTGTATACGATGCAAACTCTCCCGTCAAATGCGGCCTTTCTGCGGAAATATTGCACGGAGCTGGACGAATAAATCATGCAAAATTTGACGGTAGAGACTACTAGGAGACACCGCCGGAATTTGATGGGTTTTAAAGCACGTAAAAGCTTATGGTTATGGGCTAAATTCACAATGGAAGACAAAACAATGGTGCTTCATGTGAAATATCGGTAGACGTCGCTCGATGTTCCAATACATTGTCTTATTGTTTTGCTGCATATCAACTGGCGGTCGCAGCTAGACTTCCATTCTATGAAACTAAATCCTACCATCATCCATGTTTCCTGTCTAATTTGCATTTGGAATGTTTATCCATAGAACCGTATCTTTTGTTTTGGATATCTGCAATAATCAATCTGGGAAATTAATCTTAATGAAAACCATACTATAACGATAATTATGGAAACAAATCGTTACATCTCAATGCATTTATGGCTTGAATCGATCATCTCAATCCAGGTTTATTCTGATCGGAAAAATTGAGCAGCGTCGTCTATGAGTGGCAGATTTACTACAACCACTGATAATTTAAGAATAATTACAAAGTCAGATAATGCCATGGTTTTATTAGGTTGGGGAATAAGTTCGTAGCGTTTTAATCAAAAACTTTTATTTAAACAAAAATCAATAGTTTTAACAATAAACACATTGATGATGTATTCGCCGTTGCTATTTACTACCTCTTCCCACCTTTTGACCAATTTGTGAAGAGCTCTTTGTTGATCGTGGCATTCCTTTCGAGCATTTCCCAATGCACCATAACCTCCCGTCCCGCCAAACGCAGATTATGGTCTTCTTTGGATGGAAATCAGGTTTGATTCTCGGCTTTGGCGTATTTCTTGGAGACACACATTCCTTTATAAATTTCATGTTTATGTATAGGCATCATTTCTCATATCCCATGACGATTTGGTACAAAAACGTCGTGTATGACCGCGCGTTCGATGGCCGGCAAGATGTTGAGAAGCAATTTGAAGGCGATTTTTTTTGTTGTTTTCGTTAAGCTCGTGATGCACCCAGGCTCCCAAATTTTCGGCCAATCCCATTGAATGAAGATGATTGAGAATCGTTTTATGATCGCAATTCATTTCTTCGACCAATTCACGACGACGAGCGAAAGACCGACACGGAAGGTCTTTCGCTACGGGGCGTATCGTCAACATCAAAATTGCCATTTTTGAACTTTGCAAACCATTTCCATGCTGTAGACTCACCTATGACATCTTCTACGTATACGTTTCAAATGTCCCGGGCTGCTTCAGCAGCTTTTTGATCTCGATGAAAAGCGAAGAAAAGTGAGCGTCGAAAATGTTGCTTTGTACCTCCTGGCTATTCCATTTTTAAGACTCAAATGTAATAAAAAATTAAATTATTCAAAAAGATGATTAATACAGATTTGTAGAATAAAAAGAGCTCTACCGAATGAATATTATACACTTTGCCAAAAAGCAAAAAAATGTTGTAAAATAAAATAATATCAAAACGCTACGAACTTATTCCCCAACCTGATATATACATAATAAGCTTAATAGTAGTAATTTAAGAAATAAGAAGACTTTCGAGAAGTGTCTAGAAAAATCGCTTGTGATTGATCATAAAAATGGCCCTTCAAAAAGAAGAAATTCGATGAACGAAAGACAGATATTTTAATGTGTAACTTCATGTGCAAATATAAATGCATTTGATAATGAGTACCTTAGACAGATTGTGAGTACCATGTGGTACTTACAACCTTGGAAGATCTTGAGAAATGATAAGTTTACAGTCGAAAAATGGGCAGATGAAAAAGGGACTCTTAAAGAGGGCTATTTCAGGTAAGTAGATATTTGTTATGCACAAAAATTATTTGTATAGAAATATAAGTATATAAATTTTAAGATATCATCTTGAGTGTAAATACGTTTGAGTAAAAATAAAGTTTAACGTGTTTGTGGTTCGATTTGCGACCCACAATTTTCGTAATACTGTACAATGTAATTGGTTTGTTAAAGTTAATCATAGTTTTAAAATAATATTTTAAATTGTATTTATTGGTTGTAGTTTAAGTGCTTAATTAATGCGGATGGATTTATTAGGATAGGATACCTTTAATATATTTGTGCAAACAAGAGTGGCGTCCAATCGTCCAATTGACCAAGTTTCAACACAATGAGCTTTACCTCTAGTTTGTCAAGTTCCACACAAAACTTTCCATCAGACAGACTACTTGATTAACTGTTTCATCAAGGCAAGGCAGATAGAAATTGGAAGATTGATTCAAACAATGGAAGCCCTCAAATCCGGTTTTGGGAAATTGGAAAATTCTCAGAACTCAAACGCAAAACCAACTCAATAAATTCTTAATGAAATTTAGGTTACGATATATATATATATATGGAACGCTTCAGCCATTGTAATGCCGAATCTAAAACGTTTCGTAACATCTTGTATATGTTAATTCTGATTCTTCGATATGTAGACTCTTCGCAGTCTCGTCGCAAATGGCCGTATATATCTTTTTTTATTTGTTTCCCATTTCTCCCAAATGATGTTCCCACTTTGTGCCCCCGTCCTAGCCTAAGCTCTTTCTCCATGAACATAAGAATTTTGTAAACGGTTCAAAAAATACCACTCCACTAGCTCTTGCTCTTTAACCTAAC
The DNA here is from genome assembly GCA_008973525.1 of Stenopsyche tienmushanensis. Lineage (NCBI taxonomy): Eukaryota > Metazoa > Arthropoda > Insecta > Trichoptera > Stenopsychidae > Stenopsyche > Stenopsyche tienmushanensis. The sequence continues at coordinate 1,306,503 of WACJ01000025.1, forward strand.
TTTTATTCCCCAAGCCTAGTGTTATTTATTGTGCTTACTCCGGCCATTTGCTGCTTCCTAAGCATATATAGCGCTTAACTTTCCCACTGCAACCAGGAACAAATTCAATTTCTCTCCGGAAAAACAACTTCTGCGGAGTCCCGAAAGAATTTTAAAAAGCACATTTTAAATCCTCGATGCCCGTATCTGTTCGTTTAAGAGTTTAAACGAAGCATCATATTTATTGTGTTAAGCAATGGTCAGAACTTCGATCGTTTCCTCGACGCTCAAGTGTTTGTTGGGGCATAGTTCTGCACATTTAGTTGTCCTTTGTGAAAAAAGCTCAAAGACTTAAGCTGCGAGCTTTGGCGGAAGCGCCTTCGCTCGCAGGAACATTTTGAAACGTAAACAAAAGCCTTTAAAATGCACATTTATTTCAAGCTGTGACACAAAGGGTCCACGTTTCATTAAAATGCAAATTTGAAAATGCAGCTTCGGAATTCTTCAGAATAAACGAAATGAGACCTTTAAACCAAAAAAATATTTCATCAAAACTATAAAAGCGCTCGAAAACAATCTCACCTAAAAATCTCGTTCTGTAAACTATTTATTTTGTAAATTGAAATTCATAACTTCATATAACAAATAAATAAAATCGTCAATATTGATCTCATGCTGGAAAAAAATGCCAGTGTTAGTTCATCATGCAAGTCAATCAAGCTGACTGAAAACATAGCGGATTCAATATTGGAATATGCTAAACCTATAAAAATGGAAATGCTTTTAAAATATGATTGATATTAAAAAAAATACTGGTGAAAGAAAAGCCGATAAAGTAAATTTGCAGAAAATAGCATCCGAAAATTATTGTACAAATAAAAAAGATAAAGTTGTTTAACCATTTGCTCTAAAAATCATATAAAATGGTCTAGAATTAATCGAGATATTTTTTGAATGAAAGCTCTGAAAATATAATTCTCAGACGGAAAGGATGAATTAATAAAGATTGTCGTCTTAAACGGACGTAAACCCTTATTGGATGCATCTTTGATAGCACCCCTTTATTATAAATACGATATATGTTTAAACACATGTTTATAATTTACACATAATATAATTTATGATATGATAAAAATAATCATAATTTTCATCTCAAATATAATGCTGAAATATTTTATCATTTTTCTGTTGCATCATTTCAGTCGGGCAATTTTCTTCTGGCAGCTCTTATCATTTATGACGGCGTTCCCTTATATTGCAGTGAAAAATGGATAGAGATGAAGTCGACGATATGATGAGTGATGAAGAAAGAGTGTCAAAATATGAACAAGAGCTCAAATTTTGGAAAAAACCACAACATCAATTATTTTCTATTGATTGAAAAATTATTACACATTGAACTTATGGATAAGGAAAAATGTTCAATAAATAATCACTGTTTTAAAGACATTTGAGTGAAATACTTTCGTGTGTTAGTAAAATTATCGTCCGCATTAATTAAATACTGAATAAATAGCGGTTGTTGTTTTAAAACAAAATACTAAATAAAAAAAACACCCACGCAGTACTATGATATGTATTCGGTACACCATATGAAATTTTGAAAAATTCTGAAGCCCGTTTCTAATATATTTCATATTGATATTACTATTATAAGAGTCGAATTGTAGTAAATACATCACCGGTAGGGAAAGGTTAGATAGCGCAGTGGTCGACCTAATAAAGTACCCCATAAATGATGAAGAAAATCCACAAAATGGTATTGGATGACCGTCGACTATAAGTGCACGAGCTAGCAGATATGATAGCCCTTTTAAAAAATGTTGTACATCGCATATTGACTAAAAATTTGGATATGAGAAAGCTGTGCGCAAGATGGGTGCCGCGTTTGCTCACTATGGAACAAAAACAGCGTTGTGATGATGTTTCAATCGAGTGTTTGGCGATGTTTCACAGAATTGAGGCTTGTTTATTTTGTCAATGTCAATCCGCTTGACAAAAGTGCACAGCAAGGTGCAAAACGTGAATTTAATACCCATGTCTTCAAAAACATGCTCATTCTCAACTTCGAGTGGCAACTTGTAACTTAAAACTAAAAAACTAGCCCCTTACGGGGCTTTCATGATCGTACAGATCATAGAAGATCCCGGGTATGCATTTATAACCGAAAATGCCGCAAAAATTCCTAAAAGCGGACTAAGTGGTCACAAAGTCTGTGAGTCCAAATGGTCCGCTTTTCGGACCGCTGATATGACGAATGAACGCCTCGCGATCAAATTCCATATTTGAACAGACTGTCTACAGAACGATTACGAACTCCCATTATAAAAGTTGTTCGAAGAAGACTGGTCGAGTGGGTTGTTTAAATTTTACAATCGGTCGAAAATATTGTTGTCTTTTATTGCGGTCGGTGTAATGTTTAAGTGATGACGACGAAAAGATGGATTAGAGATTTAATCTGTGTGTTGTATGTTGATCATCCCGTTTGTTGAATTTGTTGAAATTTTCTCGAATTATTGACGCTTGCCCCCCTCTCAAAAATAAAGTAGGAGTCTAAGATGTGAAAATTGTCATATTTTAAGGTATGTCGGGCGGGAAGATAAGGAAACTTGGATATAATAAGTCGAAGTCGCCTCATGAATAAGGATTCTTGCAGCATCCCGCTCCAGGGAGCGCTTATTGTCGCGAATGTATGCGCAGTTTGTCGAGTGAAACGTTTTGTAGTCGATTCGGCCCGGGGCGCGCTTATGTGTCGCGCAAGGACCTTTTCAGATCCTGACGCCGTTTATTTATTCACGGCACTTTTACGTGTAGAAAATGGCTCGGTAACGAACCGGAAAACGTTCGATTTTCCACTCTGGAGGACGACCGAACACTTTTAATACGAGCCCTTTATAAGCGAGACAATTTCGAGGACTGCCACTGTTGACGTAGCCCGTCTTTTAGATCTTCTCAAAGGAATATTCCCGCAGGAAGGACCGAATTTTCGGGAAGCGCCCTATTCCACGTATGCTCCACAAAAATTGAATTCAATTATTCTAAACATAAGCATACGTAAAAACTCTCAATATGGCATGAATATTTAAATTGCGCATTTGTATGTGTGCACATTAGATGATGATTACCAAATGTTAGCGTTACCATATGGTCACTTCTTCTGGTCTCTATTTGTTTATTTGCAATATAAAATCTTTCTTTTTGAACATTTTATACCAATGTTTTATGCTTTAAAATCCTATGCAAAATGTATATACTTTAACCAACCCACGTTTTGCCACCATGCCATTAATTTCAAATATTGTTCAGATGCCTTTAAAATTCGAAGAAAGCATAAGCAATCTTACATTATAAATTTTCATCAAAAGCGACTTTTATATAATACATTTTTTCTATAAAATCCAATCCTTTTTTAATTTTTCAACCAATTTTTCCAAGCAGAAGTGGATCTTTGAATGAACATCAACATATTTTTTATGTTATACCTATCACAAATCAGTCACTCTTGAATAGTCTTGCTCCATTTTATAATTCATCTCAGTGCTTACTTTTTCACAGTAAGAAATCAAGTTTATAATGGATCGAAACTTTAACGAAAATCCAAACTTTTATGTTAAAAATTCAAGCACTTACCCACTATGTCGATACTTGGTTGATATGGAATTAAAATTAATTAATTCTTTAAATTTAGTATTTTATTTGGTATACGTGACTAACCAGGACTTAACGATTGTTCTTTTTAATTAAATCTGCGTCACAAAATATGAACACATTGAATGCTAATCTGTTCTTAATTGAGGATAAATGGGAAAAAACGTTATTAGGTACCAATATGCGTCACGCACAAACGCACAGAAAACATCGGCGAGCTTTTAATGCATTAATTAAAGCTCAGAGCTTAAAGCTCACGGATTAAAATATTATAGCACAGGGTGTGCTAATTAATTTTTGCGCATTCATTCGCCTTTGTTTGGACAGCGATGTTGATACTAACGTCAGAAAATTTGCAATTAAAAGACAGTATGTGCAAAGGCTTTTCGATGCTGGCGTAATTTGTAAGGCATCCACCTGTCCCCGTTCCGCCCCCAGCCCACCAAAATTTAGCAACCCCTACCCTATCCCACACTATCTTCTCCACTTCTTCCACCTGCTTCCCGCTCCCACTCGAATCCTCCTCCACACCTCCGTGACCCACTTCACGGCTATCCCACTTTCTTCTCCTGTACAATCGATATTACTCTCGTGTTTTGCTTCTGCCATCGACAGGGTGGCGATAAAAACTTTTTACTACACGACTCCCGCCATTTCCCGGCATTGAGTGTTGATTTTCCGCCGAAGCCTCCGTGGGCTTTATTTCACGGCCGGAAAATTGCTTTTACTTGTGCTTTTTATTTCATCCGCTCGGCGCTTGTAAACGCGATGATACACATCTTTTCATATGTCATTCAAAGCTGTCGAACTTTGTCGACGATTTTAAACACTTGACTTTCGAGTAAGACGTTTACAAATACGAAAAAAATTATCAACACTTTACGGTAAAATATGTACACCATTTTCCTTTTAAGTCACTTTGGAAACTCATGAAGTTTTTGGCCGATGATGGAATCGGGCCACCACTGAGTTTTGGGAAGGTCATGTTACGTTATAGTTAGGGGCGGATATGAAGAAGGAAAAATGAGCAATTGCCTCCCCTATTTCACAACAAAATTGATACTTGTAAAAAAAAATATCTTATTCTGACGTGAGATGAATTTTCAAGAAAATATTTGCTATTTCAATGAAATGATTTTGCTCTGTTTTTATAAATTATTTACACACAAAAAATGTTTATTTTTGTTTATAAAAATATCGAAGAATTTTCGATGTGCTTATTCTATTCTTTGACTTTAATCTGACCTTACAAATGTCATAGAATTGATTAGGTCATACATCGTCTAAGATTGCAATAATTCCAATGTCCAAAATAAGATTAACTTTTTAAATTGATTATTTAACTAAGATTGTCTTAATTTACTAATAGTATTTTTTACAAGGTATTCTGATCAATAAGTCCCAAAATAAATTCAGTTACGTAGCAAAGATCATTCAATTGACAGCCCTTATGACCTTTGTGGAATTTATTTAAAAATAAAATAGAAACACCAAGATCCATTAAAATATAGAGACATTTTAGGATTTACTAATATGTGTCCTTAGCATAATAATTTTAAGTATTAAAAATGATTAATTTTTCCATGAAAAAGCTAAGTTGTTGGCGATTAAATGATTAAATAAGGCATAAATACTGTAAACAAAAAAAATTGTGTAGTCGAATCGAAGAACGATTGTAAATATTAGGGTGTCCAATAAGTTTCTTTCGTTTTCATGTTAAGAAAAAAATAAACAATAATTTTTATTACATCAAAATTTATTGAATAATATATGATTCATACTTTTATAATACCTTTATCTATTTCTCCGGAAGCCTCATAATACCTTCTTGTCAAAATTTTCCAGGTTTATTGACAAAATATTGATCGAGGTACATTTTTATATCATTTTTGAATAAAAATTTTTACCATGTAAAGAATTTTTCAATGAAATAAATAAATAAAAATCTGAATGGGAAATGTCCGGAGAGTATGGAGGATGAGGTAAAACATCCCTGTCAAATGATAATAATTTATTTCTGACGAGCAAAGACACATGAGGCCTGGCGTTATCGTGATGAAAAACAACACCTCGTCTGTTCGCCAATTCTGACCATTTTCTAACAATTGCATCCTTTAGATTGTCTAGTTGGAAACAATATTTTGTTGAATTGATCGTTTCACCTTGCTAAAGTAGCTCATAATAAACTAACCCCTTCCAATCCCACCAAATGCATAGCAAAACTTTTGGATGTAGGCCAGGTTTAGCTACAGTTAAACAAACTGTTTATATCTACGAAAGCTTAATAAAACCAAGAATTTATCTAAATTATTATTTAAAATATTTAAACAAAGGCATTAGATATATTCAACTCGTGATTCCTACTTTCGCGTGCTGAACCACAGCTTCACGTTTTTTTCATCAGTAGCATACGTTACCACGGTCCAGCGTTGCTTTTCACTTATGCCGCCGGGGCAGGGAGGCTGTTTCGACAGAACTAAAGCCTTTTTTGCCCTCCCAGGCACAATTAGGCTTGCAAACACATTGTCGTCCTGTTCACTTTTTGTCAGCACCTCGACATGCCTTCCTATCAGTCAAGTACGTGACATGTGTGAGTGATGGGGCTAAGGGCCGGATCGCATTTTACGCTACAATGGGCGCAACGAAGCTCTGCTGCCTTTCAACTATTGTATGCTGTGGATACAAGACCTGAATGCCTTTAAACTATTGTCTGTATTTATCCCATTATAATTACGAGTCGATCCCATCTCCCCACAATGCCTCGGGGTCGACCATATGTGTCTTTGAAGACGGGTCACCGCGCCAGAGAGCTTTTTTCCAAGGCGATTAATTTGATTCATTGTGTTGTCTTTTTTTTAACACATTTAATCAATACACGTTGAATAATTGAAGACAAGTACTCGTATCATTAAAACGAAAAAAATATCTGATATGTTACATTTTTTAACGATATTGGTAAATCATTCCTGTTGTGAAAAAAGGAAAAATTTATTATGCTTTTCAATTATGGGAAATTCCAATTTCAACAATTTATTCATCTGGCAAGTTTTCACGGATTAATAATAAGTTCAAAATAACTGTTTTCTAAATGAAATATTATTTAAAATGTTATTACTTTATTGAATTACAAACGAATGAGCAGAAATCTTCATTTTTAGGCCATAATTTGTAGCCTTGCCCTCGTAAAGATAAGATCATATAAATAACATACTTATTCATTTTTTTACTGCAGCATGAATAAACGCAGAATTTAAGTTGTTTGATACATTATTAGTGATAAAAAAAAAACAAGAAATTGTATGAAGATCCAAAAAATAAGCTTGAATAATCAATATTTTCGTCGAAGGCTACTTCAAAAATAATTATGCCCTGAAGCGATAAAATGTTTACTAGACACAAATTTAAGCCACATACTTTTAATTTTCCCGGAAAATATCCAAAGGATTTTAGTAAGGGCTAATTTATTCAAATTATCTGAAAAGTGAAAAATAAAGAATATTCCTTAGAGCAAAACAACCCTACTAATTAATAAAATCGTGGTAAATAATGCATCATTTTGACCAGACTTAAAAATGAAATTTTTAAGCTTTCAAGTTTTTTAAAAAATTTAATCATCGATTGAAGCTTTATGAATTCATTTTAATAAATTCACTTTAAATTTCCAACTCGTATATATAAATTAATTAATTTCGTTCGGCTAAATCTGATCACCGTGAATATTTCAATTTTTCGTATGATTCGCTCGGAAAAAAATCGATCGGCTATTATAATGATACTTGGGAAAATAAGCACATTAACATAAAAGGAATACTCAAAATCGCTGAAAGCGATATTATTGCAAAATTGTGGAAAATTCTTTTATGTTTATATCGTATCGCCATTACGCGGTGGGGTGTTTATTCAGCGAGACTTGATACCTTCATGAATAAAGTATGGGTGGAAAAAAATTCGGTTCTAAGTACTCAACAAAGAAAAAATATTTAAGTAATGTGTCATGACACTGATGATAAAAAAAATCGCTGAAAGAGCTACGTTTTGAGTCCTGCATAAGCGATGAATTCAGCTTATTTTGCTTTGAATGAGGGATGAAAATATATAAGCTTGATGGGGCGGTTGCCAAAATGTAGCCTCTTTGACGGGACACAATAAAACTTGGGTTGATAATTCAAAAATGCTTACTAACGTTTTTAATATTTCATTATAACATCTATAATATATAGCACGGGAGGCAGCGATATTATTAGTATAATTATTCCTATAAAGTTTGATCTTCTTCAAAATGATTATCATTGTCCTCAACGTTGAAAGCTTGGTTAGACTATATTATATCTTTCCTTATTTACATTGTTTAATAAATATACGATGTACTATCACAACTAATCTCCTATACATTTGAACTCATTACGATTTAGTTATTAATTCAACCGCTTAATTGCGGGATTATCTACGAGACACAAACATAATATGGGAATGCATCCAAAGAAATTGTCTAGTATTTTTTTAAAATTATAAATGACTTATGGAATTTCATATTGAGGGTTCCAAATGTGAGCTTTGGTAAATCCACTTCGTTTGTGACTTTATTCAATATGTGATGGGATCCATAAAAATCAATATTAAAGGGACTTTAACTTCAATAAATTTTCATATATTGTAATTCGTAAAGCGAGAAATGAAAAATTGATGATATTGAAGATCTGCATGAGAACGCAAACGGAATAAGAATGGTTGGAATATAAAAGAAATTTGCATCTCCACGGAACGTCTTGAAAGACACAAAATCAATCGGGAAATGCTTTAAGGCAGGCGTCGTCAACTCGCAACTCGATATTAGATTTTCAGATGAATATTTAAATTTGTATTGATTTACGATTCTCCTATTTTCTATATAACTGCATTCAATCGCCAATCCAGTTATTTCATTGTCGAGTAATCCAATTTCTACAATGCATTCATGCAACATGATATTTGTGGATAATAAAACAGGATCTATAAGATCTATTATAAATTTAAACCAATCAATCATGGATATCAATTAAACTTATCTTAAAAAAATATTCAGAACACTGTTCTCCATCGTTGAAATGTATCATTTTATTAGAGTTTATTGGAGTGTTTCTTCTTATTAAAATAAAAGGATGTTATATCTAAGGGATAACGTGAAGTGGATTGGAAATATTTTTCTTGAAGTTTTAGAGTGTATCTGAGTGAAATTTGGAATAAGCTTTCAATATAATGCACATGTGTAGAAGGAGAAAACATAGGGTGGCTCAAATAGGGTATTTAAATTTTGCATAAGATTCTAAAGAATACATCAAACGAAGTTTGAGCTATACAAAAATACAGATGGGCAGTTTAATTATTTAATTTTAATAACAGAAAATTAATACAAACGCTTACAAGCAGAACGTGACGTTTTGTGACCATATGAACACGCAGATTTTATATACTACATTTGATCTTTCAAACGAAAAAAAATAAAAATTATCTTCAAAACAGTGTCTGCTATAACATTATCTGCAAATCGTTGGCAAAGCGTTTTATCTTCACAAAAATAGACTTCCATTACATAGCGAACGTCTCGAATAGTTTCATCGAATTTTCATTTTGAATAGTTCCCTCGCGAATATAGCTTTGGGGGGGTGCGTATGTCGAAATAAAATTCTATCGATTTCAACCCCTAGTAGTGATTTGGCGAATATTTGAATATTAAATCGCTTGATCTCTTTCAACATGATTTTATAAAAACCGTCATATTAAGATTTAAAAATATTTCAACAAAGTTACCCAATGTGGCAATTCGCTTCGTTTCTTTCATTCATAGAAATGATCTTTTTGTTTAAATCCTTCAAGAGATAAGTTTTTGCTCGTTTTTTTTTTGGATTCATATTTTTCGGATATCATGGAAAGCATTCATGTGAAATTAGCTCAAACGTTGTATATATATTCGTATGTTGAATATATTTTAGGTCCTTTCCATCGCTTTTATATGTATGTAATTAAACAAAGAGGTACGACTGATTGTTGAACAAAACTACCCCTAGACCTTTCAAATAATACTATCGTGAAAATCCATCTAATGTAACAAAACATTCTAATTTAATCGGGCAAGTGTGACAATGACCTTACTTGCGGTCACGTTTAAGCCACATTTCACCACTTCACAATCCATCTTCTGATGTATACAAAACCCAAGTCTTAAATGCGATTATTTTATTCTAATATATTTTTTTATTTATTTCAATATCTATGAATATTTATGGATTTAAACTTTTTTTTCGTCCGTACACAGATTGCAAGTAAAGATCATAAGATATGGCCATTTCTAAATTTATTATCTGTCTATATCTGAAAACGTAGGGATTGAAATAGGTCAAAGTGAACCGGCACGGCGTACCGGTTCGTGAAATTCCCAAGATCACTACTCCAACTTATTTGAAATAAAATTTTAATACTTTTATCGTATTAAAATTAAATATAGTCAGGAGAAGTAGCATTTTATTATGCAGTATTTTCTGAGTATTATTCCAAAAAAGAGTAATTATAAGGTTGTCCCATAAGTTTCTTTCGCAAATGAACACAGATCTAATCAAAGCCATGGTTGAAAAAAACCCGCGATATGCTGTTCGCTAAATAGCTAACAAGTTAGAAATTCCATGAACATCCGTTCTAATCATCTGACAAAATCGGGCTACATTAATCGTATAGATGTGTGGCTTCCTTATGAACTGACTGACTCAAATAAACTTCAGCGTATTTCAATATGCGATCTTCTTCTCCAACGACATAATAGCCAACCTTTTTTGAAAGACTGGAGATGAAAGTTGGATACTCTATGAGAATATCCAACGTAAACGGTCTTGGAGCAAGGGTACAGAAGCTTTAACTGTACCTAAATCTGGCCTACATCCAAAAAAAGTTTTGCTATGTATGTAGTTTATTATGAGCTACTTCAGCAAGGTGAAACGATCAATTCAACAAAATATTGTTTCCAACTAGACAATCTAAAGGATGCAATTGCCAGAAAATGACCAGAATTGGCGAACAGACGAGGCGTTGTTTTTCAACACGATAACGCCAGGCCTCATGTGTCTTTGCTCGTCAGAAATAAATGATTATCATTTGACTGGAATATTTTACCTCATCCTCTATACTTTCCGGACATTGCTTCTTCAGATTATTATTTATTTCTTTCATTGAAAAATTCTTTATGTGGTAAAAATTTAAATTCAAAAAATGATATAAAAATGTACCTTGATCAATATTTTGTCAACAAACCTGGGAAATTTTGGCAAGAAGGCATTATGAGGCTTCCAGGAGAGATGAAGAAAGGTATTATAACAGTATGAATTATATATTATTCAATAAATTTTAAATTATTTTTTTCGAAATACGAAAACGAAAGATATTTATGGAACACCCTAATATATTCATGGTGGACTTCAGAATAAGTTTATCCTTTTCTATTGTGTTTGTGTTTCCATAGGAACACTCTTATAACAAAGATATATACTGAAAATAAATACTTATCTCTTTGCGGTCCTATGTCGAATCTGTTTCGACATCGGTTTTATTCCGGTGGGTCCTTTGTCGACTCTTCACGTGCACTCTCGTGAATATATCCGATTATGCTTACGATATTATTTTCGTAATCATTTTATATTTTTGTATGAAAGTAACGGATACACAAAATTATTTTCTTTCTTAAAAATGTTCTTAATATTTAGGGACCTCCTGGAACTTTTTCTTTTTTTTGAATCGCAAAGGGTCATCCAGAATTTGTTATACATATCAAGCCGATATATTAAATTGATTCGAATCAGAATTATATCAGAATCACCATTTTCTTCCTTACCAAGGATTTACTTCAAATACACATTTTTAGCGAGAAATATATTTTAAAAAATGGTGTTATGATATCTCATTGTCACCCATATGATCCTATGTATCACTTTAAGCCCTTTAAAGAGATGAGGCACAAAGTTATGTCCGAATTCCAGTGATTCAGAAAGAGCAATATTACACGTTGAACTCGGAGACTAATTAGGAGGTTATTTATTTATGTACAAGCTTTATACGCGCTGCGATGGCCCTGACAGATAATTGGATTTGTATGGATAATAAGTGGCGTACATACAAATATAGCATCTAAATTTATGATAATTTAATATTAACTCACTCCTCAAAGGTTTACATTTACAATGGTAAATTTCTTTGATTTAAATGCTTTAAAAGTTAAAGGAAACATTTATTTTCCAAAAAATGAGAACGTACATTTCTGAAATATCCCAATCGTATATTCTTCCATGAAAATAAATGTCACGTTGCATGTTTCCATTAACCCCTTTTGTATGCTAAAAGACAAGGCCATTTTAGTACCGTCGGAACTGGGTTAAATACTCTTGTGCTAAGGGCATCTGCAATGTGAATTTATTTAAAGTACCCACCCCCGATGTAACCCCACAGCTTGCCAATCTTATGCGACCTCACGCCAACAAATAAAATATTCTTAGCTCCAGAAAAAGTAGTCTTGAGCACAATGGAAAGCCCTTCAAGTGGATGTGTCCTCCTGGGACAAGGTGTGTGTATGCATACATTATACATAATGCGACTTCATCGTATTTGTTTATTTTATAAAGCTTCATATAAAATTCTCCTCACGGCGAAGGCTCCTTTTATCTCCCGTCCATTTTGTACACACGTCCACCGACCTGATGTATTTCCATAATCCGAAGTTATAAAATGCCGGAATAACTCTTCGTTCGCTTATCCGACATGCAAAAATATATCGTCCAATCTCCAGCTGTCTTCGTGCGGCGAGGATATGCACGTCAGCCTTCAGCTTCATCTTTCAGCTGCAGCGCTTTCAGTTGTATCATGCGCGCTGATATATTATATTTGGATGAAGCTAGTGTGTGTGGCCAATCCATTATCTGATTGACATGTTATTACATTACAACTCTACCTTCGAAGGGAAACACGTCAGACGAAACTGACTCTAATATATTTTATACGAGGAAATTATTTTATTTATCCTCTGTATTTTTTCCTTCATTTCATTGACGAAAAAGCGACTTAGAACAGTGATATTAAGGCAACAATAAGCCTATTTATTTAAAATACCTACGAATCAATAATCAGGACCAAATTGCCTATATCAACCCTCTTTCAACCAAATGTAACGATTATATCCAAACTGGAATACATACAAGGAGACAATTTTTTTTTTTTTGGGTAAGGGTTAAAAAAACACTTTACTTATTTCTATCAAATGATTGATTTTACATGTAAAAATGTATTTTATTTTGGCAGATTCTAAATATAATATAAAACATATTCTGCAAATGACTCGTGAGCTTCAATATTCACATCAACCCATACATTTTCAGTCAATTAATTGAAACTTTGAATGGGTTATGATTATTAAATTTTGAATGAATTTAGCCAAATAAAATAATTTGATTATGCAATCAACTTTGTAATTCAAAGCAGTGCTCTCGTTATTTGTATGCTTTTAATGAAATAGCTATGTCAAACAAACGATTATTTATACGCAAGCACTAATAAAATATAACCCTTGCATTCAAACCTTAAAGTTAAAGAGTTAGGGATCTCTCTGTTTAAGATTCAAACAAATATCTTGAAGAAATTCAGAGAATTCGACATTTTTATAAATATCTATTTATTTTAGTTTCGATTTCAGCTACAAAAAAGCCAAACATTAAGGTAGTATACTCCTGAATAATTTGGAACTTATATATTTAAATACTAGTGATTACCCGGCATACGTTGCAATGACATATCTCGCAGAACAAACTACGAACACGAACAATATTTTTATTATGCCTGTGTTATTTCGGCAAGTGTGAACAATAAATTGATAAAGTTTTATTACAATCGGATGAACGGTATGGTAACGTATTAAATACGGACAAACCCTGTGATGAGAAAATGATTTGAAGTAGAGGTACGCGAAAGTAACCTCGTCGGCTTGCTCATCAAACACTGCTGGGGTAGCCCAGCTAACATAAATTGGGTGCGCAAGTCACCCTGTGCTGCGTTAGAAATAAAGGGGTGTGTGGAACAGCCGATTTTAGTAATTGGTGGAGACTGTGTCAAAGGCTTACCACTGTTTTAGAACAGTTTTAGGCTGTTCGAACGGCGATTCGTCTCCGTAGCTAAGTACTAAGAATGACCGAACCGATACGAGTACCATGGGGAAGATATAGCCCCAGCAGTCCGTCATCTACTGCAGCCCCCTTCGAATGCACATTGGTCTGAATCTGATCTTTCCCGCGGAAATCTTGCCTCATCTAGAGGGCGCGGAACAAAAGGGGTGGGCACCTGGACGCTCTACGCGTAGCGTTTTTCGTGGAGCTAAATGATCAGTGGAAGACACTCTTTGTTTGGCTAGTCCGGGGTAACGCGGAACAGACCATACAGCAGCGCAGGAAATGGGTTCAATTTTAATGAACCCCCAATCCAGTCAGTCGCTGTCTGATGTCTGTCTCTATACCTATATTATTTCCACAAGTGTAAACAATAAGTTGACAAAGTTTTATTGCAATCGGATGAACGGTATGGCAGCGCATTAAATACAGACAAACAAATATTCATTTTTACATATTAGACTATGCTTATGTTACTTGCGCAATTATTAACAATGAAATGGACGAAGTTTTATTGCAATCTATTGAACGATATGGCAGCGCATTACATACGAACAAACACAGATTCATTTTTATATATAAGATAATCTATCTATATCAACCCTTAGTTGAAGTCAAATATCCCACATTATTTACTTGAGCATTCATTTATTTATTAAATAACAATAGTTAACCTTAATTTAAAGTACTAGACTAAGACTAGTCCCATTTTTATATTAATGAATTTATGAATAGGCAAAATTATCGGATACATAGAGATACATTAGCACCCACTGTATCCCAAGAAAGTTATTGTTTGGTGCAAATTTTGGTCTGGCGGAATCATCGGTCTGTACTATACAGCCATGCCACACAGCGCATTTCATGATGGATATTCAGCAGGAACGATTTGAGGGCATGGTAATCTCGATTTAACACCTTTAGACTTATTTCTTTGGATTTTTTAAATCGCATTATATTTCATAGTTAGTGTCATAAAATATTCTTTCAAATAAAAAAAGAGTCTCACGTATAACATGTTTATTTACATTCAAAAGATGCTTGTGCTTATGAATGTTGTACTATAAAATAATTTCGTATGCTTATTTGATAGGCGAGCGAAATATTGTGAAGATTTTTTTATTGTTGGTTTACACCAAAAAAAGACCTCATCTATAATAGGCTACAGTATAACAAACAGGTTCGATTAATTAATATTGACACTTCGGTGTCATAACCAAACTCAATTTATTAATTCCCCAATGATCGGTCTTCGAGGGCGTCGCATATAATAACATTTTCCCATCGTTACAGCCAAATAACGACCCTGTCATATCAATAGAGTCAATTTTCCCGATCGCTGCAAATATTCTGATCTAAAATACTTCAATAATATTTCGATCGATTAGTGTTTGTATATTTCGTCGGAGTGTCAGCTTTGCAACGAAGAGCGCGAGGACGGTTGTATAAAAACAGTTCCATTAATAAAACATATTGACGTTGCTTCAGACGCGAAGAAATTTAACATTTTCGCTTTGTACCGCGGGAAAGCAAAAATAAAAGCAGCAAAAGATGGGCATCGCTCTGGTCAGAGTGCTCGTTCTACAGATCCACAGACACCGCCCGTAAAAGAAAATAGTACAAATGGAGACGATCGACATTTAATTTTTTTTATCCCGAAGTCCTCGCCGAGATCTCGACAGTATCCAGCGTCATTCTTTTGCGAGTGTCTCCGGTCTTATTGGATATCTGCATTTTATTCAAGGGTGGAAGTTACCAGCTCGGCGCCGACGCCGATCTGGTAACCGACGTCCATGAATAATTCATTTTATTCAAGCAGTCGAGTTTACACAGTTCGCGTTACGCGCTCCCTCTCGTATCGCATTTATTATAAACACGTGTGGCCGTGTATGTGCGCACTCGCTTGCCGTACATATACGCCACTTACTCGCTCTACAACCCACCACCGCTTCAACAGTCTCCACGTGTTTTCACAGTGAAATATTCGCAGTTAAAAAGAGTCCAATATGAGCTAATAATATTCGCAAGGGAAGACTCTCAATCTGTGGATCCAAGCATGTTACAAAGTCCTCTTTTGAAAATATGCCCGAAGTAACATTAAAGCATCACGTGTTTCCTTATATAGTCTGGATCTGATTCTAGAAACCAGGCAACTTGCTGCTGAAAATGCAAGTTCAGCATCCACACTCGTTGGAGGTATCGTCATCAAATATTTAAATGCTACTTCGAGTTGATGACCGCGTGAGCCCCCATGCTGAGACACGAATTAAAACTTGCAAAATTCCAGATTTCCCGACAAATTATTTATTTCCGTCACTGCAGATGAATACTTATATACTATAATACTTTGATGTGATTCGTAATTATATTACGGAGGAATACAAAAATTTTAAACCCCGTATCTATTATATTTCATATCGATATTCCCATTATTAGAATCAAGGTGTAGTAAATACATCACCGGTAGGGAAAAGTTAATTTAAAAATTTGAAAACCTATATGTACTGTATATATGTATACATGGATTAGACAATTATTGTACTTACCCTAGGCGTTGCCTAAACTTGCCAATTAGTAGTTACGCCATTGTTTTCAAGCTTCCAGATTTAGCTTCCAGAGGTGTACGATTTCCATTAGATAAAAATATCAATCCCGAATCATTCGGGATTATGTTTACTAATCCCGGCATTCATGAGCACCTAAAACTGTTCGGAATCCCGGGATTGGATTCCTTAGTACCGACAACGGGCTGGATCGTTCTTTTAAAAAATTACTGGGTGGAAGTAGAACCTTGATTATCTGAACCATCAACTGGACATCCAATATCTAGTCCATTATTGTGTGAAAAAGCAATATTTTTCAATACAAAATTAAATGAAGATTCCACCTTCAAAGCAAGTTTAGACTGACTTGAAAAATTCAAAGGACGACATGGTATCAGAGAACTTTTAAAAGACCACTAGTAAGTTTCAGTAACGCGGTGTAATTTAATATGGGAGACATTGCAGAAGCAATAGCACCAAGTTCTATGTGTGCTGAATGCGACGAAGAAGATGTAACCAAGTGCTTTAATTGCGATGTAAACGATCCTGGATTTCAAATTTTGAATGATGTGGAAATAACTTAAAGAGGTATCTGCCTCAGAAGAACAAGAAGACGAAGAAGATATTTGTCAAGTGGGGAAGATATTGGTCCTACACTTTCTGAAGCTTGTCAGTGTTTAGATGTCGCCATGAAATGGCTTGAGAACCAAGAAGAGTATAATTCAAGACAAATTATATATCTTAAGAGTATTCGCGATTTGGCAGCTTCTAAAAGAAGAACTAGCTTTGAGCAAAAATTGATAATTGGATTTTGTTAACAAAAAATAATTTATTATGTGTATATGTAAATCTAAACAAATAAAAATTATCCATATTCGAGGTTCTACCTTACAAAGCGTAAGTTTCAAGCTTGAGGACGCTGTGTTATTTAGTATTTACTATAACAGTAATCAAGAAGTTCTAAATGAATTTGTAAACATGGAAAAAATTGATCATCGTTATATGATACTAACACTTTTATTTGAAAGATCTCAGTCCAACTGGCAGATATGATAAACATTTCAAACAGTGCTTTACATCGCACATTCAATGAAAATTTGGACATGAGAAAGCTGTGCGCAAGACGGGTGCCGCATTTGCACACAATGGAACAAAAACAGCGTCGCGAGAGGGGGGGGAGCTTTGTGATCATAAAGATCGTAGAAAGCTCCCGGGATGCATTTTTTCATAATTTATACAAAAAAGCCATAAAAGAAGAGCGAGTGACCACAAGTTTTGTATGTCCAACCGGTCCGCTTTTAAGACCGCTGACACTTTCAATTAGCATTATAAAGGAACACGGTGATCCTCCACTGATCTGTGCTGTTTATTGATGCCGCTTATATATTCGCCGAATTTAGCACCCATGTCCGCAAGGACACGCTCGTTCTCAATTTTGAGTGGAGGAAACAGTCAACATGATGGACTGAAAAGGGAGAATCGGCTCAAAAGAAGGCGAAGATAGTTCCATAGTGTCAGGTTTTGGAATGCGCGTAGGATAATTTCCATTGATTATCTTCCAAAAATGAACAACAATCAACGACTAGTACTATGCAAATTTAGTATTTGTATGATGAAATCTATAAAAAACGACTGCATTTGGCCAAAAATAAAACGTTGTTTCATCAAGACAATGTATCAGTTTACCCCAGATTATTTTATTTCTCTAAACTTGAAAAAATGCCTCAGTGGAAAAATATTTGCCAACAATGAAAAGGAGAGGTGGTGGTTTGATGGTTATTTTGATGAGATAGATGTTTCTCACTATAAACAGGGTATCGAAGCTATTGAACATCGCTGGGAAAAGTATGTCGAATTAAAAGTAGACTATGTTGAGAAATGATGATATTTTAACGGATTTCGTATTCCACTCGTATGTTGATATTATGAAGCCAAGATTTTAAAGTCATGCATAAACGATATATTCAATATGATTTTTTAAATTTGGAATATAAAGCCTGAAAACCCCAAGAAATTAATTAGAAGCTAGCAATATCCCTAACCTAAAAAAAATACCAGGCGAAAGAAAACATTATAAACCAAGAAAGGATGCTATAATATTTAGAATTTCCCAATGCATTCTATATGTCACTATAGAAACATACGATTATGTATGAGTTATAACATAAAATTCAACACTAAATCGCGTTAAATGGTTCAAATTTTATTAGTCCATAAAATAAAGAAATAACAACAAAGCATGCGAACTGAAAATAATAAAAAATATCGTATTTTACGACATATAAAATGCTCTCTCATACAAGATATGCTCCATTTTGAGCTAATCTTTTGATTAAAAATTTGTATTAAATAGCATTGACGCTTTATCGAGTGAATCTTAAAATTATCATTATTTTCAAATTGTATTATTACAAATCAATCAATCATAGGTAGCCTTACCTAACTTTGCTAATCGCCTCAAAATCATGCATAATCAAAATTCATACAATCAATCTGAATTTATAAAAGCTTATCCACAAATTTAGATTTTGTCGGTAAAGGATGCTAATAATTGATCTTATATGCCATGAAATAAAGTAATTCTGAATTTAAATCATGTTTTTGTTCTATTATTTTCATTATATAATAGTTGTAAAAGTAAAATATTCCTTTAAGCTTTAAAGTCTTGGATTAAAAACAAGACCATTCAAATGTGTTTCTCATAAATTTTATGAAAGGATTGCCATACTCTTTTCTTTAATTCTGCAATGAAGTCATTTTATTATCGAGCATGTCCTCATATCACATCTTTATTGGCGCTATTCAAAACTATGCACTTAGAGTCCATTACGAGCTCTCTTCAGAAGTTTAGCCGCATATGAGAGAATTTGACGACTTTTGGATCCTTCGGTAGATCTATTTTATAGAGAGAGTCCATATGCAATTGCAGCATTTTACGTATAGTGGAATTTGGATCCTATTTCACTATTAGGTCGTTTGCAGTGTATTGTTCCCGAGGACTCAGATATGGTGCTGGCTGCCATCCAATACAGTTCTCAGATTACATTTTAATGGGTTCAACCGGGGTCGAACATTTGAAAGAACGTGACTACGTTAAGCCGCGCTCACAATCGAAGCTGTTAAGGGCGAAGATATTCCAAGGGTGGATTTATCGTCGCGGCCGTATCGTCCGTAGCCAATGTAGCTCTCAGTTATTTATGCGGATGGCGATGGAAATACGCCATTTGCAAAAGACGAATAGGCTGATTCTGCGTAAAACTACGGCCTATATCCTGCCCATTGACTTAATTCGCATCCGCCTCTTCCGGTGCGTGATAATGCCTCCGCAATCTTGATATACGATATTAAACTTCGGTAGCATCACGCAAAACGGACATAAATCATGGGGAATGGCGATCTCTGGATGCTGCTTCTCCCGTGATTTAATGGCATCCGTGTGGCAAGCGTCGTCAACAAGCGCCAATGTTTTTCATCCCAAAGCAAAAATTAAATTTTATAATTCCCCATGCCTTAATTTAGCATTCTTTCAACTTTATCATGGCGATAAACAACAAGCAAAGTGGTTCACATCATAACTCATGTTTTTTAAAATCATGTCAAAGTGAAACTCGGACACATTCCAATATTTATATTGTAATTTAACATAGACAAATGTATTTATATAATATTGTTTATCATTTTAAATTACAGTTAATGAGTTCTTACTCAGTTTTAAATAAAAATAAAAATATTTCTATGCAAATTTAAAAAATGCTTTAGAATATAATACATTGCTAAAATTCATGTCAAAGTGAAACTCGGACAGCTGACAACTCTTTGAAAGTACTAATTGAATTTCTTTATAACATTAATTATTAGGTTATCGCACGCTTAATATCATGTTTAATTAATTATTAATCGATAAAGGCAATACTTTAATAAAAAAGATAATTTTATAGCTATTTCTTATTTGAACCTATAGATGAGGAATAGGATCAGCTTAAACGCAGAATGTAGCAAATTCAGTTTATAAAACGAATATATTGCGTTATTTCTATTGACATCTTGGATAAATTATGATTGATTTGAATTAGCAAATAATACGATTTTACTATGATTGTTTCGCTCAGTTGCAAACTAAAACTGATCAATCAATCACACTGTTTCATTGATTTTTATCATTCCAATTGCTTTCCATTTTTTAAGAAGATCAATTTAAAGTTTCAGATATTTATGTTATTCGAAATTTAAAAAAATAACGAATAACATATCTTAACAGGGTGTAAAGGTTATACTTAAAGCGATAAAATGTATGCTGTTGTGTCAGTGTGAAATGATGCTTATAACTAAGAAATATCTTAGTTGATTTATTTATAATATTTCATAAAATAAATTTATTTTAAAGAAAATAAGAATTAAATCCATGAGAACTGAAAATAAAAAGACTACCCAAACAAAATGTCAAAGCAGCATTTATATTGTAACGTGGAGTTGGGAAATCCCCAACCAAAGAGACAGGGTTGCCGTGCAAGCCTGGAAATTTCCATTTCAAGGGAAAGAATTTCTAGAAGCGTAACGATACTCGGTTAAATGATCCATCAATTCTCGTATCTTAACGACCATAATAAAGACTCTTGTTTATAAAAGCATCAAATGATCGACCTTTCTGGAAGGACGATTAGCATTCCGAAGGATCAGATAACAATGATAGAACGCGCTCGAAGCGCCATATCAATTCAGCAATAGGATCAGCAGCAATCATCATAAAAATTCCGATACAACTACGCAATGCAATTGGCGTCCAGAAAGATCGATGAAAGAGAAGGGGATCATTAAACCGTGTATAAAAGAGGTGCAGGGCACCATACAGGAAGTCAAGCTCTCCTTGGGGAGTCGAGCTTCGGCTCGACGACCGTCAAAGTCTTCTTCTCCTTCGGGAGTCGAGCTTCGGCTCGACAACCGTCACCGTCAAATTCCGAAACTTCTTCGGGAGTCGAGCTTCGGCTCGACGACTGATAGAGTCAGTCAGTGCCGAGTCCCGAGTCCCCGACATAACTTTGGTTGAGCTAGCAGCGTTGAAACTCGGTCTACGCCTCGCAACCGTAGCCTCTACAAGTGAAGACAATAAAATATTCAAAAGAAGAGGCCATCTTTGAAATTCATCGTCCGAAGATTCACCATCCACCACCCCCTCCCCATTATTTGAATCCTTTTCGCCGACGTTTCGGGAGACGCGGCAGCCGTGGGCTATTGGAAAACCCGCGCTGAGGATACCGTCGCGCGCCGGAAGGATAGAAGAAGAAAAGCGACCGGTCCGCGGCGAAGATAACTGGGCCCCGAAATTCGGCAGAGGGCGCCCACGTTACAATATGATAGCTTTCATATTATTATGAACTAGAAAGCATCTCCTTAAGCCCAAATTAAATATCATAAGAACTTTTATGGACTTGGAAAGCCACAGTATATAAAATAAAAGGGAATCTGATGCGAAGGAAATACAGGCCTTATATAATCTAAAAATAATATAAAAGTCTAAAAAATTGACATAGGAAAATATTCAAGCGAAGGAGATTCAGAACAGGCTTTAATTGAAGAGTGAGATAAATTTAAAGCAAGCATGCCAAATAGATTAGAAGCCCTAAAGAGATGAAAAGGCCTCCTAGCAAAATATTAATTAACGTCAATATTGCCTCTTTAGAGCTTTCAGCCAATTTTTAATAGCCATACGAATTTATTTTTGGCATTAATTTCCATGGCTTATTTTTTTAAACACGCTTTTACGTACCGAAAAATAATTATAAAATGGCAAAATTATTGGCCTATTTTAATAGTATTTTAAAAAAATGTAAATAGAACTATTTGAATAGCAATTTTAGATAGATGAGAAAATATCTATGAGTGAGCAGTGAAATCATCATTATTTTCAAATGACATTTTAATTATTTTTGTAAATCTAGTCACTCAAAGGCAGTCCATCTCGACTGTATAAATTTCCTCAGTGCTTACATTTTTAGATAAAGGAAATCAGGATAAACCTGGACGGAGATGATCGATTGGAAATATGAATATCTCCATTCGGGTTTAATCATCTCACTTTGACGATCCAAAATATAGGCAATTTTTAATAATTTTTTTCACAGTAAATACGCAATATAATTGAATGAATCTTTTTGGGATTTATTAGAGTACTCTTAAATAATACTAAAAAAAAAATTGCGATTTAAAAAATATATATTATATCGTTTTTAAAACATCAAAATGACGACAAAAAAGATGCAAGTCAACGGTGTGGATCAGTTTTTTCATTCAGACTTATTTGAAACCAATTATTATTTTTGTTCAAAAGTAACAAAATGGCGATGGTTTAAAAAAAGTTTGTAAAAAAAATTTTTTTTGGGGTATTTTTTAATGTAAAACGTAAGATAAAATAGATATTTTGACCTAATTTTGTGAACCATTATAGCTATATATGTGTAAAATAAGCTCGTAAAATTTCAGACCAATCGGTCACGTGTTTTTTCGAAATTCTATAAACGCCGCATGCAAAAATGTCGTTTCGAGTAAAACGCGTTAAAAATTTTAAGTACTAAAAAATTGTTGTAAAAGGAAATATACTACTAATCAGCGATTCTAAATGCACAAAGCAATACTTGCAATGCAAGCTGCAGTATATGTCGGGATTTTCGGTAGATCTTTCCAGTAAATCATCAAATGATAATTCTTCATCCTCCTGTTCTTGTTGGGAGCGGGAGGATGCTTGTACAAATATAACGATCTTATAGTTTGGATGTTTTTGCCATTCGCACCAAGAATTTGCGCCTTCCGAACAGTATAAATGCTGAGAGGCTTCATCAATCGAAATTTTATGATAATATGAGGCCCAAATAACATTTTTCATATTTTTTATTGAGTCAAGATATTAGCGAATAGCTAAACCTCAATAATTAGATAGATATTTTATCAATTTATTAGTTAGCTATTCGGTTTTGAAGCACTTCGTAAAGAGCTCTTTCTTTTTGTACCCTTGCTTTTCACTTACTTATTCGTCTTTTTTTAAATCTGTGTTAACATTTTTTCGACTTCATTTGCTCCCTGAGTAAAGATAAGAAATGTCCTTAACGAGAACCTCTGAGATGCAAACAAAACAGGTATAGGGGCAAGCCTGCGATTGCAGCGGTCTCAGAGCCATTGGGGTGCAATCTGTATGGAGTGTTTGCTTTGAATGCATTTCGCAAATTAACTGTAAAGCATTGAAATAATTCGAATTTCTTCATCAAAACTATGGACGATATTCTTAGAGATGTGTACTTTCTAAAAATTAAATTTAAAATAAAAACATTTTTTTAACATGATAAAGTGAGATGCCTCTGTATTATAACTTAGTTTTTGAAAACATTTTTGCTTTTAATTAAATATATTCATCATTTATAAGTGTTTTAGTGAAAGTTTTGGTATGCGTATGATATTTGTTAAAGCTGTTATCGTTATGTAACCATAAGGAACATTCACACATAGGACAATATTTGACCATTAAATATGAATATATCCGCAAACTAATTTCCAGAAGCATTATTACATTCTGTTGTACAAGAGATATCTTCAGCTCTAACATTTGCTCTCGGATTAGCCTTCTTCAAAGCACATTGTTCCCACCCCGTAAATTTTGTTTTTTACGAATAAAATTTAATAACCCAAGCGCTTTATTGGCGACCCTTTTTCTTAGGTCGAGAATTACCCGGAAGCTTTATACTGACGGCGTCAGAAATTATTTTTTGCTCCCTATATGTGGCAATAATATTTTTTGCCACGGGCGCAAAAATAGTTAGTCCCGGCTTAGTCTCAAGGAATATCGACTATGAGACGTGCCCTGAATGTAATCCTGCGCAGCATCCGGTTTGTTAGTCGTATGCTGTGTATTCCTGACACGGTGTGCATACCAAATCAGATTTAAAAATATAGAAAAATTCAATCAATTATGCAAAACGATAATCTTCCTCCAATTTAACATCTCTGGCGGATATCGCCGATTATTCCATGGGGAAAAATATCGTTCCTAGAAGCCGATTTTTCCATCTGAAGCAGCATATGCAAACTGCGCTATCCGTTCGAAATAATGCTTAAATAATGGCCGTGTGCACTGGCTGCGGAAATAACGAGAAAAATATCGCCAACGAGAATTGAAATTTTATCCGGACACAAAAGAATCCAGATTTCGTATCATACACCCCCAAATGCAAATGGGCATTCTACAACCCTGGTGGCGGAAGTCTCCTGAGCGGAAAATCGCCGAAATACCTGCGGAGACCCGAATAAATCAGAGAGCCGGAACTTGTCGTATATATCCTCTAATATTATATGATGCAGGCCGAACGAAACGATTTATAAATTAAATCCGCAATTAGCACTTCCTGTTAACACGACCTCAAAATCATCATAAACTTCATTAGAATTTGAATCGTAATCGCGAATTTGCCCAATCGATTGCACGAAATGTTATTCGGATCCAACTCATATTTCAACCCCCGATATTCAAGCGACCTCAGAACAATGACCTATAAAAGAATTCTCATTGAACATTTGATCATCGATTTTATCGTGCGTTTAATCCTGAATATGGTTCCATTACAATTTGATATGAAATATCTTGTATGAAGTTTAGATGAAAGTTACGAAAGAATTTATTTATTAAAATAGCGGTTAAAAATATGAATATATTAGGGTGTCCCATAAATTCTGGGCGTTTTATGGCAATTGCATCCTTTAGATTGTCTAGTTGGAAACAATATTTTGTTGAATTGATCGTTTCACCTTGCTCAAGTAGCTTATAATAAACTACCCCCTTCAAGTTCTACCAAATGCATAGCAAAACTTTTTTTGGATGTAGGCCAGGTATAGCTACAGTTAAAGCTTCTGCACCTTGGTCCAAGACCGTTTACGTTGGATATTCTCATAGAGTATCCAACTTTCATCTCCAGTCTCTTCAAAAAATGTTGGCTATTATGTCGTTGGAGAAGAAGATCGCATGTTGAAATACGCTGAAGTTTATTTGAGTTATATTTCGCAAATAGTATATCGCTGGTTTTCTTCAACCATGTCTATGATTAGATCTGTGTTCATTTGCGAAAGAAACTTATGGGACAACTTAATACAATTTTCGGGTGTAATGTATGAATGATTCTCATATATTTTTGTATTTTGTAGCGCGGGATAAATTTAATCCCGATATGAAAAATCGTTATTTCCGTGCGCAAAAATTGAATTTTTCCCAATTTTTAAGTGATGTATTTTAGTATTCCAGAGCGTATATTTAAATCTATGACATAGAGAATATTACAAATCTATAGCTATATTTTCGTTCAATGCATACGATTTTTGAGGCATTGGAAGCATTAAATTTTACGCTTGAAAAGCCGTCGTCTCTAGTACAATGAACAGGAAGAAAATAAAATAGAATATACTATGGAGCGCAATGTCATGGATTGTTGGGAACGAGTTCCAGACGACCCTTACAGGATTACATGGACATTTACACCGATGTGATGACATAGTGGAAAGTCGTATCCAAGAAAACTTGTCCAATGAAGAATTCGAAGCAAAAAAGCCATGAACTCCGATCCAAATTCAGCAAAAGAGTATATCATAACATATGATTATATTCACTAGTAATAAAATTTAATAAATAAGAATAATTAGGAGGTCACCCCTTCATATGATTTTCTGTCCTAAAAAATAAATACGTATTTTTTATTTACAAAAGAGATTTTAGGGGTCGCTATCATAAGCCAAAGTTTCAGAAAAAAATGTCATATGGCCACTTAACTATTGACTCTGTTATGTTTATTAGTCTATTTTTTAAGTAGAATAGCATGCAGAAAGACTCAATACTTCACTACAGTCAAGCCTCTTCCTCTTCCTGCTTTCTTAATTCTTTCGATTCTCGATTGATAGATTGTTTATGTTAATGTATAGTAAATATAAACAATTATTTTCACTTAATTAAACATCAATTCCAAGGTTTAAATCTTAATAAAAATATATTTATTCAATCAGTCCCAGTACACTAAGCTGTATGATTGTTTCTATAGAATACAAAAAAAATAATATCCGGGCTTGGTCGAGCCTCTCATTCGATAGAACTTCTTATTATAAGTTTTCACTCGGATTGGACTGTATAAAGGATACGATATAATAGAAAACGCTTTCTTTATAAAAATCTGCATCGCAAAGGAATTCGTTTTTCGAGTGGATGAAGATTTTTAAAAGAGACCGTTCTTTGAATGGCTAACCAGATAGATTCTTGGAGACGTCAATTCGGTGAAAGAACAAATGCAAAAAGAATCCTTTGGAGGTGTTCTCAAACAACTTTCTTTCGAGGCGTTTGGCTCCATTCTATCCTTTGAAATGAATATTTTTCCTATTTTTGAGGCGACATTGAAAGGACGCTCAATTGCATTTTTTATATGATGCCTTTCATATGGCACGGATGCAAATCGGAGGTTGCAAAATGAATAATAGATGTCGTTAGTGTGCGCCATTGCGCGCGACAACGGCGGCCATTTTGTTTTTGGATGCTAACACTGTCTAATTGAAGCGCTTATTAAAATGAATATGAACGACCGCGGGGGTTGAACCTGATGGGGAATCACCGTTTTGTTATCACTATTTAATTTTATAATTTCATCGGCAATGTTTTAATTCGCATGGCGTCGAACGAGCCGAGTGGAGGAGTACGCTGCTTTACCGACTGAGCGTAGCGTTGTTTACATTTAATTTGGCCATAACGAGATCATTAACGGCACAGCTCAACAGCAAACATACAGCGGACACAACTTGTAAAAGTAAACTCGTCGACGGAGCCGCACCCCGACATCTTCATTTTGCAAACGAACTTGTTGGCCATAAAAAAATGTTAGTTCAAAAACATTCGCTTGTTTCTCAAGCTTTGTAAGTACTTGGATCCATTTATTATATACTTCAGATACTTAAAAATCATCATCACACTGAAGAACTCTATTGTTAAAAAGGACGTTCAGTAATGAAAAGAGATATCATAATCATCATCAAGTTAATTTATAACTAAAGACCTGACTGCAAATCTACTGTTATGACTATTTATGGCAATTATTTGATAACGAAATATTGTTTTATTTGTGTTATACCACAGCTAAAATTGAATGAAAATAAAAATAATTGATTACATAGCTACAAAAAAGGGATCGCTAAAAGCCACCTCAAAAAAAAAAAAAAAAAAAAACATAGCTAAACCAACATTTGTATAAGCAAATATGGACCATTATTTTTTACAAGTCGATATAAAATTTAATAATTTTCATCATTAACAATTAACTTCGCTTTCTCTTGCAAGTTTTATATAACATTTTTTATAGAAAAACATATGCACCTTCGCTCTCATCTCGAAGACCGACTTAACCACCGTATTGCGCGTGCATCTTTTCAATATCCGTCCCCGCAACCCAAACTTCATTTCACCAGACCGATATACGCCAACATGGTGCATCTTTACTATGTCTATGTTATTCCCACAAGTATAAACAGTAAGTTGACAAAATTTTGTTACAATCGGATGAACAGTGTAGAAGCGCATTAAATACGGACAAACAAATCGATTTTTATTTATAAGAAGAAGATAGATGATTTTGACTGTAAATACGAATCCAAATGTTTTTTTACAACCGTCCATTTTGTAGAAATTTCTACTAGATCTTATCGACTAATTCTAGAGCAGAAGCTTATGAAGTCTGAAGACCTCTTCTTGAAAAACATTTCTTTTACAACCCTACGAATTTTACGTCGTTCTTGAGTCGATAGGGACCAAATGCTTTATATGCATTAATTTCATATATTGCTAAAGAAACTTTGGAGGGTATTCATGTACGAAAACCACAAGTAATTCTCATTCAAAACAGCTTACCTTAGAGCTCTAACTTCATGACGGTCCAAAATCTGATCATGTTTCGGAGTACGGCTCATCAGGCACACTACACTATTCATTCATCAGAAGATGCACTTGGCACATGCATATGCACTTTGTGATACTACTGAGAAGTACTGCGTTAATATCAAAAGTGGAAGATCGATAAATTGTTTGAATCTAACTTCAGCCTTCCACTTTGATTTTAAAAGAAATTCTCCTTCTCAAACTAGAGTTTTACATCATACGTACATTAAACGCATACAAACATTTATTGGTCTCAAATATAATAGCACCGAAAAAGCCTGTTTATATAAACATGTGCAAAACTGGAATCAAATGTTGGAGTGCCTTATTTGCAGTTGTAGGGTAATCAGATCTGAGAATTAACCAAAAGTTTGTGAAATCAGTTTTGTTGAACTTCAAATACGTATCACATAATAATTCCACGAGAATATCTTGTTCAAGTATAGATAAATTCTTTTTTTATGATTTCGCGGACACCAGTTTAAGAAGCTGATGATTCTAGAGAAGGCTTTTTAGGTTCTTAAACAGACGGTCCGCGAAAATATAAAAGACAATTATCTATATTTGAAGAAGATATTTTCGTGGATTTATTTACAGAAAACATTATAACAAGATCTATTTTGACCAATATTTGACCAGGAAATCTTCGTTTGTTTGAAAAATTAAGCCTCAAGAACAACGTAAAATGTTGAGATGGGGTCCGCAAAAAAAAATAGGGGGTCCTCGGAATAAATAAGTTTAAGAATCGCGGTTCTAGAAGATCAAAATATTCACAGCTTTCTAGCCAAGATGACATCTTAAAATTTGTACACACATTAATATTGTATTTTATATCAAAACCTTTACACTTATGAGTTTAAGAACCTAAAAGTCTGAACGTTAGTCTGGTGGAAGTTGAATGTATGAATTATATTTTTCATATAAATATTCTCAAGCGTTCTTCTTTAAAAATAGTAGGTCTTACTATAGTTTACGGTATAAGAAATAAATGTTTGTTTTATCTTACCCTGAGGTAACTCATTACATTCCCTTTTATCTGAATCCAGCAGATGCTCTTATAACATCGCGTTATTTTTTCAATGGTCTTTCTATATATTTAGTACATATTAAAAGACATTAATTCTCACTTCTTAAGTGGCGTTTCCGAGATAACTCGCAAATGTCGAAGATACTTACGCCATGATGTTGGCGAAGTATAAATATTGGAAAATTCTTAGGAAATTATATTGACTCAGTGAGGCGAGCAGTGGGTCTTGGCTCCGAAATAATCCAATTAACGTAGTGACGTAAGTCTTGTATACTTAGGGGTGAAGTCGACGTCGGAGAGAAAAAGGCGCTTTCGAAACACTATCTTTAGGTAAGATTTTAATTAAAAAAATCCTTCGGCTGGTGAGTAAAATTACGGTAATAACCCGCCCAGCCTCATAGTTTCGATAAAAATTATGCGAGGCACTCAAAAAATTCAATCTGTATGCCAAATTTCCGACCGAAATATGAATACAGCCTCCGGGAGGAATATTCATGCCCTGAGTCCAATTCGGCGAATGTCTTTCTGGAACATTTAGCACGTATATAGAAGCCCTCGACAAAGGGCTCGTCTGTAAAAAGAGCAAAACATTAATAAAATAAAGGTGGAGCACTTCGTCTAATTACTTGATAAATATTTATGATTTAACCGACTCGGTCTGGATTACGTTCACACCCCATATTTCCAGGAATCACAAAAATACCGCAAACATCCCCAGTATAATTAACTTAACACACTTTTAACAAAATTTAATTAAACACGTCGAAATTCAACGTTTTTATCCGCACTTCGCCTATAGAAGCATTAGCGAGCTTCGGGGGGAGTAATTATTATTCCGGTGCTTGGATTTAAAAATATTTTAGTGAGTCTTTCACAAAGTAAATTTAGCATACTGGCTCTAGTTGGATGAGCATGTATGCAAAATTTTAGAAACGTTGATGCTCTATAAATTTTATATCAATTCACATCTATTATGTCATATAAGACTTAAACCCAAGCAATTTTTACAAAAACACACAAAAAAACAAGTTAAACTTTTTATCAAACCGATTCTAATTTCTTGCCATCAATTCACTTTCACATACAAGTTCATCATTAATCATGTTTATGTATCCGAGAGGAATATTCAGAACTACAAATTTAGGTCAATATAAGGCGAATAAATCCTTTTTATCAGGTGAAAATTTGATAAAAATGACAAAAATATATGCCGTAGGAAGAACGTCTTCCCGCAGCCAAGGTCATCCGATGACTTCCATCTTCCTGCGCATCACCGGCGGACGCCAAGAAGCGATATGCGTCATTATATCAGACGCAATCTGTCCGCAGCACCACAGAAGATGTCACTGTTAAATTGACACATTGCATCTAAAAAAGGAACGAAAGATGTCACTGTTAATCTCGCGAATTGAATCTGCACAGATTAACCCGTTGAGTAGTGAGCTAATTTAAAATCATCATAAAATTAGATGTTATATATGTATATTCGCCATTTATCTTCCATACAAATCCATTTATCTGTCAGGACCACAGCAGCTTGTATGAAACTTGTAGACAAATAAATAAACACTGTCGATAACACACAATATTCGGTCATTTTTTCAAGTAAACAATACACTTGAAATCGATTCATTATATCATTCATTTATCATTATTAATTTTGGGTTATATCAATAAATTTGGGCTAACAATCTATACAATCGTTCGATGTACGCAACATACTCTCTCCGTCTCTGTCTCCTATTCATCTTTGACCTGCAAGATAAGTACTATGTAGGTTTATAAATTTCAATTACTACGTTACATAATGAGAATATATATATTCTTATTAAGGGATTATATAATATAATGGTGCTATCCTTATCTGGTTTCGAGCTTCGCTAATTTCGAGGTGGCTGAGAAATGCCCTATATTTATGATAATTTTTGGTATTTCTAAAGGCATTATCAATTTAATTCTATGCAAATTTCTGGCTAAGTCTTCGCGGAAATCCCTAGACTGGTTGACAACCTTTTTGGTTTTATACCGCTCATGATTTTGGAAATATTATACTTCAGAGATAAGTTTTCTGCGAGCATATCAACCTCATCTAAATCGGTATCGGCGATCTAATAAATTCTCATAGATTTGTTATTAAGTTGTTTTACTCTTTTCCTGGAAAATTAATTTAGTAAATGAGGTGCATTTTCAAAATCTTGTTTCAATACCATGGAAAACACTTTTTCAATTTTGGGTTTGTTGACAAAATCAAGGGTTCAAATAAATTGAAATCCAGCAGCACCACAGCAATCAAATGGTTAAACCTTTCCCTTTTTAGTATTCCTTCGCTGTCTTATATACATAAACAAGTTTGTATCCGGTAAAAAAATTTTGAGCTAAATTTTATAAGTTTGTTTGAAAATGAAATTATTCCCATTTATTTTTGCAAAAATTCTAAATTTCAATATACATGCACATTTATTCATAGCTTTAAAGTCTTTTCGGCCATCCATCTTGAATTATAACTAAATCCGAAGTCCGGGTAACACAAGGCACCCGTAATTTATAGTTGAAATTTTAGCCTCCCCATAATAAAATCATTTCAAAATTTAAACACGCTTAACTTATTATCTAGTCTTGAGATTCAGCAAACAAGATTACAAAAAAAACTTATCCCTTGAGTGCTCGGTTGAAAGGAGTGCTCCGTAGAAAAATTAATGAATAATAAATGTGACATCAAAAGAAAATCTTTTGAATGTGAATCTGGCACGATCCACTACGGAGATCTTTTCCATATTCTACGAAGGCACTCCTCAAAAGTAGTTCTGGTGGAGAAACCTCGTCTAGGCGATGATAATTTATTCATTTTCCGCAGCAGTTGCTTGCAACGCTCCAAGAGTTTGATTTTAAAGCCCCGACATTAATGCAACGTTGTTTTTCACCACCGTCTGCTTTCCCACAATATTTTCCGGGAAGAAAATTGAACCTGTTTACATACATATATTCAAAATAATTTATATATGCAGGCTCTTCCGCAAATAACCATATCTGGCAGGCTTTTTTATTCCCGTTACATCGGGCCGAGTAGGGGTCGTACATAATTCCATGAAATTTTTTTACATATCCCACTTATGAGGGACCCTTTAAAGCGAGGAAAATTTATTTTATTTTTAACGAATATTTGGAGATGATTCAGTATACATTGCGTATTGTATATCAGAGCTTTTTTTAAAACTCAACCCAACCGACGTACAATAAATCAGCGCTGATAATGCGCATGTATTATTATGGTGGTTTTTCATTGCTATAGCTTAAAACCGACCCTTTTATGAAGGTTTTGTAATATGAATACCATAAAGAGATTTTTTTAATATTGTACTATTCATTTTGTTTAGCTTCGTATGTATATCGGTTGTTTTTCCATAAGAACGCTTTGAAAACACTTGCTGTTATGCAAAAATACAAGATAATTTATTGGATATTTTCAATGTATATATAACAAGAAGATTATAAAATAATTTTTGAACACACAACAAATCAGTAGTATTCTGGGTGGATGTTAAGGAATAATTTGAAGAGGTATAGTTTCTGTATTTAATTTCTTGTAAATACCACATAGCTATATTATATAGGTAATAGTTCTTATCATCATCATTATCATCAACCTATGTCCGTATACTCTTGTGTTAACGTAGGCCTTCCGATGATTCTTCATTTTTATTGATCCTCCGCTTTTTACATCCAGTTTTCTCCTGCTATCAGTTTTCTAAATGCAGCCAGTTGTATTCGTCTGTCGATTTATTTTGAGAAATTCTTTTGTCCTAGTTGTATTACTTATCCCAAGAAAGTGTATTCATTTACAACCTCAATTTGCGATCCCCTAATGGATATCGGCCCAAGGGTCTGAGAATTGTGACCATTTATCATAGCTTTGGTTTTACCATGTTCATTTTCAAAACAATTTTGCTTGACGCTTCATTTAGATCGTAGAGCATATCTTGAAGCTTTTCAGGTGATTCGACTATTAATACAATATTATCTGCAAAACGAAGATGGGAGATGTACTCTCCGTTTATATTTATTCTACAATTTTTCCAAGATAGCAGAGTAAATACATCTTCCAAAGCGTTTGTATATAATATAATAGTTCTAGGACGTCTTTAAAAACCATTCCAAAAAAGTATAAAATTAAATATTTAGTAGGCTTTTTAGTTAAACTTTCATATTTTTCACCATTTTCTTGATAATTTTTAGCCCAAAAAAATCATTCATTTACGCTAAAACCTTAAAACTTCAGCTTAGTTGACTAGATAATATTATAATGAAACATATTCCAAAAATTCAGTCAGATTGATCAACAACTTTTTAAGCTACAACTGGCGAACATTTTGAAAATGCAGTTTCGATATAATCTCGTTTAAAGTTTCAATGCGATAAAACTATCAATTTTAGTGAATTACCGATCAACCAATGATTCCAAGGGCATATAATAGATCTTCAGCTTTCTTAAAAAGTTAGTTATCTTCGATTAACTCTTGTTTTCGGGCTATACGAGCTGTTTTTTGTCTCAGAAAGACTCTTACGGTTATATCTCGCTACCCGCGATTCATCGGTATTTTCAGCAAAGACTTTACAATAGGTGCCAATAATTATTTTGAATGTATACATCGTCTTCAAAATGAATCTGCAGTCGTTATTAAATATCCAGCAGCAATGTATGTTAATATTTCAATGATTTTTACAGCAGAATGCATGTGCTTTGGAGCCAGTCGCCAAACCACACAAGCATCTTTGAAATAATTCATCCCTGGACAAATCTTTATTAATTTGTAAGAGATGCTGTTTTATCTCTTGGCCAAGAAATGGAGTCAGGTCTTCAAGCTTTGGATATTTTTTAAAGCAATGGATTTCTGCAATTCGTACCAGCTTTTGACTCCGGTCGGGTTCTCATGATAATGTTTTTATTTTTAAATCCTCGAACCTACCTTTCGTTCCTTTATTAAGATATTTTGACATTTTTGCATCAAAAATTCTAGTATACTCACAATATATTATACTTTCGAAATATTTAATTAAAAAAACGGTTTTTTTAAGGTGTTAAAAGGGTGCAAAAGGGGGCAAAAGGGTGCTTGGGTGCCCAATTTTTTTCGGAGTTTAGTTAAACAACTACTCAAGTTGATCATATTGATTTCACTGTAAAAATCTTTCAGGAGTATAAAAAAAATCCTGTTTATCATACTTTTATATATTCTGAAAAATAAAATCGCTCCGTATAAAAGATACATTCAATTCTTTTAAAATAAATTGAAAATACTTATATTTGTCGCGTTTTAAGAAATTTCATCCCTTCAACATCCGCTCCCTCAGGAAGGCATGTCAAGTCCTTTCCGACATTTTGTCGCATCTACCCACTCATCTTCGAATTCTCATTAATCATTTATAAAAACACAGTTTTACCCCGAAATAAATTCTACAAAAATAACCTTCTCAAACGTTAAAAATCATTCAATGAATAAATAACGCCAGTCGCATAACGTACCGTCACACTATCTCACGGCGCAATATCCAGGATCGAGGATCAAATGCGCTCTGTACTCATCCAGTAGATGTATCCTTTCCTTTATTTATCTTGAGTTTTCAGATCCCCAGGATAATATCATCCTTTCGCCGACTCCCTTCACAGCGCGACTGCTAAGCATTCGGATCCCTTTATACCTTTCACAAATAAGGGTATCTTAGTTTGTAAGAACGTTCCGAGCCAACCCTTGATTACAATTATTCGAGGGTGACTGAATTAGATTGTTCTCCGGATAACTGAATGGTGGCCATTGATTGTCGACCGCAATTACATTTGGAAATTGCGCAAAGTTGAATTACGCCAGGGTAACAAGATGCACAATTGGGAAAATAGTAATTTCGAATAAATCCATAATGAAGGATTTCTAGAAGAGCATGAAATTATTCTACGCATATCCATAATATAAGAGCTCAAATCTGTATTTGTAGTGGTGATTATGTATTTGCAAAATTAAGATATAATTAAGGTAATATTTATATTATTCAAGTAAGCCACTGACAAAGCTTTAAATTCCCTTTAAAAATTATATATTTTTTTAGGTAAGCTGTTTGTTGTTTTTGGTAGAAAATAATTTTAAGTATTAAGGGTACTAAAATATTTATAATTACAGATTTAGCTACCCTCCAAAACAACTCAATTATTATTTTTCCAAAGGCTCTTTGGTACCGGTTGGCTCTGAATTCAATACTTCAGGCTCAAACACTAGCAATGAGGGTATTTAGCGGAGAATTATTTTTAAGCTCGCGTTTATGTTAATTAATCCTACGGGGGATAATAAAACTTCAGTCAACAATTTTCACCGGGAACTTTTCGAAATTCCTACATATTTTTCTTCTCCCCGACGAAATCTCCCGTAACGAAAACAAATTACGCGAATCTTTCAAAAAAGGACCCTTCGGAGTAGCACGTCCTATATTAAAATTGTCACAATAAAGCGGCCAGAGTTCAAAAAGTTCCGCCCCGTCGAACGAATGCGGCTGGAATCATAAAAACTGGCCACCGAGTCAAAAGATAAGGAGAAATTGCCAAATTAAAGCCTTAATGTGAAAGTTTCATCGTCAGATAAGCGCCGTAATATGAAATAATATCGTCGGGAGGACATTAACGTGGCCGGCGAAAAAAGACGCCGCCCTGATGAACCCCCGGGAAGGTTACATCCCCAATTAATAAGGGCGGAATGGAAAAAAGACAGGAAATGAAGACCGGTAGGAGATAATGGCGTAATTATACGACGATTAAGAAAGTCATGAGCGCGGTAAATGTTTGGGGGCATTAATCAATATATATTACGATCGATTTCGTCATATCAACTCTGCCAAATGTAATTTCGGAGCGAAATTGCGCCATTAATTTTGGTTAGTTGAATGGAGAAATGTGCAGACTTTGGCTGTCCAAGTTTGGAACACTACCTTCTTCAGTGGCTCGATTCGAATAGGTATTCAGCCGACACATGTACTTCACAAACTTCACAAATAGTATCATAAATACCAAATATCAAGATGTTAGTTATAACTATTTAAACTTTAAGACCATAATTTCCAGACTTGAATCGCTTGAATATTAAATTGTATGCATCATGCATTCATTATAACGACCGATTAATTGTCTCGATTTTATGTTGGATTTA
Source organism: Stenopsyche tienmushanensis (assembly GCA_008973525.1). Taxonomy (NCBI): domain Eukaryota; kingdom Metazoa; phylum Arthropoda; class Insecta; order Trichoptera; family Stenopsychidae; genus Stenopsyche; species Stenopsyche tienmushanensis. The sequence goes on from WACJ01000025.1 coordinate 1,342,991, forward strand.
TAAGATGTTTTATGAATAATTAATCTTCATTAAAAAGACAATCAGTTTTCTTGCGAATAATCTCAAGTACAGCTTGTAAGAACAAGATTAATTAAATATTCCGGATTATTAAACCCGGTATCTATCATTCATTTGAATCAGTGAGTGGCCATGCGAAGGCAAAGAGCTGATTTGGTCATAATTTGAACCGAAATAACAACCGAAGATCATCGATTACTTACTATATTAAGAACACAAAGTAAACAGGTGTTAACATCACATAAATAAATTTGAATCAAGTAATAAAAATGGGAGGATTTATTAAGATAATAACTTGCACATATCATTCATTTAAACTGATTATTCATGGATCATATTATATAATATATAACTATTTAGAATTTATTTACAAATGGTAATAGGAATTTAGACACCATTCTTAGGATATAAACCCTTATTATCAAGACAAAAATCCTTTAACTTCTTCATAAGGTTGCAATTGGGGACAAGAAGTACTTAATTTATGATAATTTTACATGTAAAAACAGTGACTGTCAGACGTAAGGATACATTCATTTCAACCCCTAAGCCCGTATTAACCCTGAAAAAGGTTCGTATATTGCAAGAACGCTCATGAATTAAACTGGAAGGGTTTATCACATCTTCTGTATTCATCAAAAAAGATGCCAATAAGGTTAAATTTTCAAAATATTCTAATCATTAATACTTTAATTTTTAGCGATTAAGTTTTTGAGGCGAGTTATTTTTTCCATTTTTTTAAAATTATGTGTAGAATAATTATTATATCGTATTTAGAAAGAAGAAACTATTATTAAAATATTCATTTTATACACCAGATAAACCAGATCTTCTAATATATGATGTCTTCATATTCACTTTCTATTAAAACGTTTTCTTGTTCGCTTAATTTTTCTGCCATTTTTCTATTTGAAATTAAAACTATGGCATCAAAAATAGTAAAATAGCATTAAAGAAAATAATGATTAAACTCACAACTATTTTATGATTGAAAATAAGGATAAAATATGGATTGATATGTTTATACTCCTTCAAAAAATCACGAAAAAGTCACACTTATATACCATAATGATCAGCTAAGTTTATGTTTGTTTGCCTTATTTTCGTCGTTTGTATATCAACATTTTACCTGATTCATCCCCTGAATCCGGTCACGTTTTTTTAACCAGGTTAAAACTTTCGACAAATGCGATATTGCAAGTTTTTCGCTAAATTGCATATGCTTATGATATAGAATGTTAAGGCGAGGCACTCCAGCCAGGAACATAAAGCAGATAAACAGTGTGGCGATATCCGCCTCCCGTGTAATATATGCGAAGCAATGCTCCAGAGATAACCGTGGTGGACCGGACAATTGCTAAAGACACGTCCCAATGGATAAACTGGAGTCACAGCATCACGTCCTGCAGTCCTGAGGTCAATACACACTGAATATATGCATGAACCCGACTGCAGCATCACAGACTATGCATGCGAAAATGCAAAAGGCGCTTAATTTTTATTCGACTCGAAATTTCCACAATGGTCTCCAATTTATTAAATCGCCCCTCGGAGAGTCACTACTATTTATCCGAGACCATCATAAAATACCCAGATAAAGTAAAGATCATAATCCGAACTCAAATAGATGCTGTGTACCCATTGATGAAGCTATTGTTCTCCGACAATTCATTTTTAAGCTTCGATCTCAAGATAATTCAGCTGCTTCAATTACATTTAATATAACACATCATAATGATGCACCGATTGTAGCTTAATGCACGTTACGTGTCATAGCAATCGTTAGTTAAATTAATATATTTGTGTATTCCCTTCGGGCTTCACGGCAAAATAAATCGTCTTAGATAAGATAGATGGGGACTCAAAGACGCTCATTGAATAATCATATATTCATATAGATTCTATTCCGTTTGGCAATAATAGTGATTTTATTATACTTATATCATTCTATACAAATACTGATATACTTACCCGATTCGTCTTATATATATTATTCGAGGAATTCTTTAGAGACCAAACGGTCAACCTTCTTACGGTGTGGTCATCCTTCGATGTGGTGTGACCGTTTTTAGCCCAAATTTGGAAATTTCACGACTGCACTCGCTTGTAAATGGCTTTAACATTCCACTAATCGATAATTCCAGATATCTTATAAGAGGAAGAACCACAATATATGTCGCTTATATAACATAGCTACAAATTTAATAAATTTCAAGCGCGAAAATCGATTGATTCAATAAATGTGTTATTAAGTGAAACTCTTGATTTTGATACATAGACGAATTAAAGCGCCCCAAATAGCGAATCATTCTATCATGTAATATAGCTCTTACATTTATCATAGATTCGAGACCAAATAGCATAAAAATGGTAAAAGTTATATGTAAGTAGAACTCAAAATGGTTGTCATTTTATTAATTGACCGTTTTTGAGGATTAGTTGCACTTAAACTACTACACTTTCAAATCATATTTTAGGCTCTTACAGTGACTATACTCATCAAGAATAAATTGTGATTTTTAAAATACAAATTTTATAACCCAATTTACAATGGATCGATTTTCGCCGAGTGAAGAATTTATTAGAAATTTAATATTTTATCATTTTCTCAAAAAAGAGACTGCAACGCGCGCCACAAAAAATATTTGCTATATACTGGGCGATATTTTAAATGTTCGCAAATTTTAAAATTGGTTCTAAAAATTTCTATCTGGAAATTTTGATTCAAAAAATAGCCCTGGAAGTGAAAGACTGCATAAGGTGAATGCTACCACACTGACTGCTGAAATCGAATTTAATCCAACAGTAACTATTGAAAGAATATCAGCTAATCTTGGATACTCATAGTCGAGTGTTCAAAGAAATCTGAAAAAAATCAGCAAGGTGTGGAGACAAGAAAAATGAAGAACAATCTTCTAAAAATGGAATCCGAAACGTCGTTTTTAGGCGACTTATTAATTGGAAATGAGAAATGGGCTCTTTACTCTAATTGTGAATAAGATATGACATTTTATTAGTGCATATACCTGCCAAAATTCAGACTGTCATCCACAATTATGGATTTCAACAACGAAACCATCCATCATTCCTTCCAACTTTTAGTCACTTGAACTATTTTTATATGAATTATAAAAAAACCTTCTCCTATATAGATTTTGTATGCCAAATTACAGTTATATGAATTATCGATCTTTCGTATTAGTATTAGACATTTATGCTGTGATAAACTCAATACATCCAAGGAATTATAGTTGTTTGGATACTATACGTATATGTAACATAATCAACCTTAGTAACATTATGCGGATAAGTTGTATTTTTTTCCATCCAGGATGAATTGCGAGATAACTCCATATAAAAAGGATGTGAATGAGAATTTGAGAAACGCATATCTCCAGTTAGATTTATGGGAGGGCGCAGAGACGTGCAAAGAATGAGGCTTGTTTATTAAAAACAAAAACCGTTCTTGTTTCGGACGTAAACACGCGAAAAACAGGCAAAAAACATTTATTTTTGGGCACGAAAAACATAGATTCTGCTCTTTGATTGTGACGAATTCGTACATTAATCATGACGATTTGTTTGAACCTTCATTTGTATACGACAGAACAGTTTTTCCCCGATATTCTTCGCCTTTATGGTCATTCTTGGCGAGAAAATCAACATTTACATACGCTCTTATCGGAAATATTTATATACTTTAACGACGTAAATATGCATATCAAAGATGTAATAGGAAAATGGATTATCCGACGGATAATTTGCGAAGGAAAATTCACAGGGGCGTTAAATGGAAAATTTCACGCTCATATTACGAGCGCGTGGATCTTGCAACTTATAACGAGGCGAATCTTTCGTCGTCTTATTTACACGTGAATATATCGAGTGTCTTTTTTATTATCGCCATTAATCAATCGACTTATCGCCGACTTCCATACGAGTAAAGTGATTCAATACAACGCCTCTCACAAGAAAGGAGCTATCCTCTCGCGAAAGAGGCTTTGTTAAGGAGACGAGTCATTTTCGTGACGTCACATCTCGAAGGCTCCCGTTCTCAGGCAATTCAATTACAAGGAAAACCTTCCTGCTGGAAAAGCACGTGATATCCTGGAAAAACACGAGCCAACCGTTAATCTCTTATACAGCGTCTTTATGCTTCATCACCGACGCGCAACGTAGGCGTCTCAGTTCTCACTATCTGCCAAAATTGAACACCTTATCAATTTTGTAAGTTCTTCCGTGAAAAATGTTTATCTACGTTCAGGCTTTCACGCTATACACGAAACGCTAATAAAATATTTAGCCGAGCGACCTACGAAGGAATCGCGCCCTAAATGGGATGAATCGTACGGATGGGTTATTAAGCCATTCATTTAGAAAGATATTTTTTATTCAGCCCTTTTATTCGAGATTTATTCCGAAAAATACTGGATAAATGGACTTACCTACAGCACACCCTGAAATCTGATCGAACCAAGATAGACACGATTGATGCTCACCTAAAAACAGAAAGAATATCATTAGAACATGTTTATCAAATTATTTTCCTTAAGATATTTCTATATAATGGATAAAATTGGCACATCGATGAGATCATAGGATCAATACGATCATGGATGTCTATACATTAGCATAAATCAATCACTAGACTTTACAGCTTGCTTATTTTATTATATTAGGTTGTCCCATTATTGTCTTTTGCAAATGAAAACAGATCTGATCATAGCCATGGTTGAAGAAAACCCGCGATATACTGTTCGCGAAATAGCTAACAAGTTAGAAATTCCACGGATATACGTCCATAATCATCTGACAAAATTGGGCTACATCAATCGTCCAGATGTGTGGCTTCCTCATGAACTGACTGACTCAAATAAACTTAAACGTATTTCAACATGTAATCTTCTTCTCCAACGACATAATAGCTAAAAATTTTTGAAGAGACTTGTCACTGAAGATGAAAGTTAGATACTCTGTGAGAATATCCAACGTACAGAAGCTTTAACTGTAGCTAAACCTGACCTACATCTAAAAAAATTTTTGCAATGCATTTGGTAAGACTGGAAGGCGGTAGATTATTATGAGCTACTTTAGCAAGGTGAAACGATCAATTCAACATAATATTGTTTCCAACTAGACCATCTAAAAGATGTAATTGCCAGAAAATGGCCAGAATTAGTAAAGAGACGAAGTGTTGTTTTTCATCGCGATAACGCCAGGCCTCATGTGTCTTTGCTCGTACGAAATAAATTATTATCATTTGATTGGGATATTTTACTTCATCCTCCATTATCTCCTGATATTGCCCCTTCAGATTATTATTTATTTCTTTCATTGAAAAATTCTTAACGTGGTAAAAATTTTAATTAAAAAAATGATATAAAAATGTACCTTGATCAATATTTTGCCAACAAACCTGGGAAATTTTGGCAAGAAATCATTATGGGTCTTCCGGAGAGATGGAGAAAGATAATAAAACAGAATGGATCGTATATTATTCAATGAATTTTGATGTAATACAAATTATTGTTTATTTTTTTCTTAACATGAAAGCGAAAGAAACTTATGGGACACCCTTATATATTACACAAACATTGCTTGATATTTTGCTTACAAATGAAAAAAGCAAATCATTTCTACCTGTGATTTCTTTCAGTCTCGCACGTTTTTTTTCTTAATGATAAGCTCAGAATTATACATTTTTGCCAAAAACCAAACCAAACTAAGATTTCAATGGATTAAAAGAATTCTAAGATCATCATAAAAAAGGCGATGATCTGGCTTGGATAACATTAAGAAAGACATTTTTTAACGAGATTTTTATCAAAAAAATTCGTATGCTTCCAGTACCGATTAATGCTCATCCCTAATAATAAAAACGTTCTAGGCACCATTTGTTATTAATGGCGTTACGTCATTTTAGTGCTAATACATTTTTCAAAAGAACTACCCTCTGTGGGTATATTCGCGCGAATTTGCTTCCATTGTGACAGCACACTTAGTCCGAATTCATATATAATGAGGGTGTGACAAAACAGGGGTATGAGTCGAGCAAATATGACGTAGTGTATATTGTTTGCGAAAATTCTCTCCGGAAACACTTCTTAAGCATATTATTATTTCACAGTGAATAGTTAAAGAAAATAAAGTACTTTCGTTCGTCAGGAAATACGAACTTTATTTCAAACTTATTACTTTGAATACACCTTCGCTCCGATCAAAAATACGTTCGCCAACTTTCTTGCGCGCTTTGAACTCAATTTGTGTGTGTTTTTGCCTTATTTATTTTCTATATTTACTCACAATTTCGGCGCATTTTGCGAAATGATGAAAATTAAATGGGACGTACAAGGGGCGAAAAAATCGCGGCCTAGGAAGAACGTTCGCGAGCTCCAGAGATGGAATTGTTGTGCGCCAATATTTCGCGACGTTATACGAGGCAATGTATGTAATTTCGCACCTGGAAAGCAAGGCCACATATACAAATTGATATTCGCTCAAGGAGTTTGTAGGATATAACCGTAAAACAAGATCCGAGCAACGTGGAAAACACACGTGTAGGGTATAAAATATTTTTATGTCCCGAGCAGCCTCCGCCCGGGAGATGGATTTGAAATGTCTCATCTTTGTGATGTTTCTGGAAGATCATCCCTTGATTGATAACCGATAAGAGCTTTACGACGAAATAGAGTGATGATGTATAAAAATTGGTTTGGCCTCGGACTATTTTCGTCGGGATGAAGTCATAGCACTTCCTTGCATATGTAAACGCTTGTGGAGACCACGTTTGAACATCCACTTTTATGAGAGAATTCATTGCTTCATGAATACATTCTTGTGAGAGTCTTCAAGTCATATCTAAATATATTATATATTGAAAAGGAATAAAAATGGCTTACATCACACACATTTATCAAAAAATTCTTTCTTCTCAAAAATCAAGATTAAAATATTCAAATATAAATAGCATAAGGGACTAGTGAATTACTGAATTTGACAATTTATTCAAATATTTATTATTCTAATTAAATGGTTATTATTAAAAATTAATAGGAAACCGCCACATTAAAAATCGCTCGAAATATCTCCAATGTTTGAAGTTTGATATTCAATCCAAGAGCCACCTAAGAAGCTTTATTTGATATGATTTTTATATTGAGATAGTGTATTTAATCTAATGTAATGGAAATAGTATTCCTAGAAAGAATTGAATAACGTAGAGGAATTCAAACGATGCTAAGGCGTAAAAAAATTCTGGAATAACGTTTGAAAGTAAACTTCATTAACTTTAACAAAGTATGGGTCATTTGTAGGAAGACGCAAAAGCGACTACTCTACGGATCCAAAGTGATGTTCCTAAGAAGTTTTTTTTTCCCTCTGAATGGATACAAAGTTTTTTTCTCGTCAAATTCGATTTGAATCGAATAAAGAAAATTGGATTTCAACTAAGAGTATATAAAAATACTCACCGGCGTAGTATAAGTATCAGTTTTCCCATCTTCCTCGCGAAAGACGCTGAAATCTCTCGCGCGAATACCACCCCCAAACCCGGGGTCGAATTTCAAAGCCGCAAATCATTTTTTACAATTTTTATTATACTCCGCTTTTGTTGCCGTTATTTCGGCATCGATTTCGTCGCGAGAACGTCCGCCCCATTTAAATGCGCCAAGGAGGGTGGAAAAGAAAAACAAGCCCTGGCGCAGTTTGTTTCTGGGTATTATTTTTCCGCCCTCCGCCCTTAAATACACGGTCGTCTCGCTGAATGCCGTGCCACATTTAGTTAATGGCACCATTGCAGTGCGATTGTTCCCAAATTTGGGAAGCTTTGTAAAAATTCTATCTGTTGGCACGCCTCAGCTAAACGCGGTTCATAATGCGAGCGCATAAATCCCGCCCTGACCTGATCTTGGCTCTTTTTAATAGGTATAAAAATGCGTTTTCCCTGTGCGCTTTAAAAGCGTGTGTTTTCCAGAGAGGGGTCGGCTCCTCTTGACATTAGCCGGGATTTTACGTATTTTAGAAAATCCTCGGAGACATTTGCGTAACGATCCTCTAATGGGAGCTGCAACATTAATGCGCACGTATATATTTTATTAAATAGGCATTTAGAATACGAGCTTAAACCTCTTAATTTTAGCTGCCCTTATAAACATCATACAGCCCCTCGCAAAATACAGGTAAACATAACATAATTAAAATGCCAAAATGGAAACATTTATTTATTAACAAATACAACATCAAAATATAGAGCCTAATCCAAATACCTCCGTTATATTATAATTGTCAATACATATTTAACTCAATTTTTAAGATCCTAGTTAAAATTTTGGTGGCTAGATTATGATAAAACTATTTGAATCAAAATATTATAGTATACTTTGTAAATGAGTGAAGAAATTATTATAAGTTTTATATGATATTTTAGTTTTCGTTGTAAATCAGTTGTTCATACGGTAGCCTTGTCCGACTCTATAATCAACGTATTTATCTGCCTTCAAATACTACTTCACAACCAAAATCGAAATATCGCCAATGCTTTCATGGTGTGATCAAAATTTTGCATCAAGTTCTACAAGGCTATTTTTTTGTCTACAAGTAGTTTACGTTAATTATTGTTAAATAAACGTATTTTACTTACGATACAAGGTGGCTAAGGCTTCGATAGATGTGGCTAAAATTATAGTGCGTAATATAACTTTCAAATTATTGCAATATTAAATACGTATAATATTTATTATAAGCGATTAAAAAATAGTTTCAGTCTTGTAGATATAATGCATTTATATAATATTTATTTTTAGGTCTCAAAATTTTTTATAGATGTCTGGAAACAACATCATCGCGAAAGACTATCGCTATTTGCTTACAATATCAAAACAAAATGGAAAAAATCAGCTATGTCGAAATAATTACATAAATAATGTCGCTGGCTCTCGTACTAAAAGGCATATCCAGAAAGTAAGTGTACTAGATTTTTATATCATTTTAAAGAAAGTATATTTGAAGAAAAAAAAACAGGATATTATTGGTACACGTCCAATGCATCTGGTGAGCCGTGACATAAGCTTCTTTATGCCCTTCTCGAAGAACTCTCCCGTCTGGTGTTTCCCTCATTCCAAAACCTCTTTCTGCACTTGCTCGTTGGTTAAAAATTTAATTCCATCCATGTGTATCTTCAGGAAGGTGATAAAATGATAATCTGAAGGCGCCAATTCAGGGGAATACGAAGAGAGGGTTTAAAACATCCCAACCAAATCCAAGCCCAAGAGAGGCTTGGTGATTTAATGCATAATAATGTGTTCTTGTGATGCTCAATCTGTCAAGAGATCTCCTTTTACCATTCAGTATTGCCAATATTCATAAAACACAAAACCCCAACCCATTATGGTTACAGTACACTTACTTTCTGAATATGTCTCGTATTTGGTGAATGTTCAAAAAAATATGGAAGTTTAATTAAACATACTATATATTTTCCAATAAACAATACAGAAATACGTATTTTTTTACGTATAGTTTTTCGTCCCTGCCATGCTCCCTAAATCGCTTTTTTAATCTTTCTGTGTGATGATTATCAACTACTTCAATGTGGTTTTCAAGTTTTTTTTTCTGAGGTGGCTTTTAGCAATCCTTTTTATGGGACCATTGACAACCGTTTTGATATGGCGTATATATGTTTTTAAAAACGTGGTCGCCAGCCATGTCTCCTGTAGAATTCGAACCCAAGATGATTGAGTTACGATTCTAACGACTTAACCGCGGGACTACCTACAGGTACAAAGTCTCGGTATGATCTTTAAAAAAGATAAATAATATGTCGTAGTAAAAAGCATGAAGGATTTTATACAAATTGTGTATAATTTAAATTTTATATAGAAATTATTATACAAAATATTTTGCCTTGTTTAAGTTTTTAAAATAATTAAATTAATTATTCTAAGACTGTAATTTGGCAAAAGCAAGACAAGGCATTAATATTTTAATTAATTTCAATAATAACAATTATTGTCGTACGATCCACAATATTACGGCTGAGGCATTAAAGCTAACGAGCTACGTACTGCTTGATGAAAGAGAATTATTAATTTTGTATACAGGAATATTAAGTGAAATCCGCTCCCCTAGACATAATTTCACAATTTAGGAGGAATCGCAATAATTTCATTAACGGGTTTGAAAACCTCTTTTGTTAATTGTGACTGAGCGAAAAAATCAAAACAAACCCAAGAAAACACCCCCTAGATGAAAGGATTGGATCGATGGGAAGGAGTACGAATTCTGGAACTGCTTTTCCCTTATTTATGTACACAATTATTGACAGTTGTACCGTGTTTGTTTGACCCATTTCGATGCCGTTATTTTGACCGAATGGCAAACAAGGCGCATTTATCCTAATATGGGATGCTGTTTTGTGAATATTAGATAAAGGCAAAAATGTTGTCGTATTTCTATTCGAACTGCGTTTAATCAATACTTTAGCTGAAAGCTCCATATATTTGGCGATAAATTAAAGCAGTGCTTTGTATTAGCATTAAGACCTGTGTATAAATCTAATCTGTTATGCCCATCAATTTTATAATTTATGATATTAATTTGGGATCTGTTGATGGCTGTAATTCCGAGTCCGCTATTAAGTTAAAAAGTGTACCCTTTGAGATAACTTTGGGACGAATGGGTTAATAAATAAACATAAAGGGGCTAATACTCGGCAGGGAGGGTTCGGATGAAGGGTCGATGGTTAAGTGGCATACATAGAGAAGATGTGTTAGAAGGATGCGACGGCGGTATCCTGTCATCCTGACAAGACCAAAGTGTCAGCAGGGAAGCATAAAGTGTCCCGCCGTCAAAGAGGGATGAGATCTCCATTTAAATGTGCCAAGTACCAATGAGCGCCGCGGTTCAACGAACTCAACCCTCTCGACTCGGCGAAAATTTTAGTGGATATACACAGATCCGATTGCGCCCGAAATCTGGAAAAATCTCCACGACGGATCCAATTTAAAATCCAGTTCTAACTGAAAGAAGACGTGGAGAGCCGCAGGAACACGCGACGTGGAAGCTAATTTCCTTAATAAAATTTTCTTAATGAAAAACTCTCGTTGGAGGCTTCTGGTGGCTTTTCGTGCTGAACAACTTTCAAAGCTTTGCTTTTGTCGAGACCAAAGAGCTGAAATTAAAGTGCATCCATTTGCTGGAAGGCATAAACGACGTTGCTCTTTGGTTAATTTTCTAGCACCACTTTACGGTCAATATTTACATTAAAGAGCCAAAAAGAAAACCCACCCCTTTAACTCTTTGTATTTCATTTCAATCCTAATAAAAATTTATTTCTTGAGATTTTTTTATTTATAATTTAAAACCGCGACACGTAATGTAATATGAATATATTTAAAAAATGCTAAAAGACTTGAACAAAATTAAAAAATGCTGAAATAATAAATAACATCAATAACAAAAATTGCTAATACTTCCTCTATTCTGATGTGCTATTACATGCAAATCTATTAAATTACATTTAGAACTCAATTTTTTTCTATATTGAATGTATGTTGAAGTGATTATATTTATTATTTTCGAATTACAACAATCCAGTTTATAAAAAGCCATAAATATCAATGAAAAATCATTTAAATCATCATGCTATTGATTATTATTTCTTTTTTGTACATATAATATAGCCAGAATCGTAACAAGGGTATGAAGCATCCGTAGCATAACATATAGATGACGGTTGTTTTATTTAAAAAATATTTAATAAAAAACACCCGCGCGCTCCTATGATATGTATTTGGTACACCATATGAAATTTTGAATAATTCTAAACTCCGAATCTATTATATTTCATATTTATATTCCTATTATTATAGTCGAGTTGTAGTAAATATATTATGATAAAGGAAAGTTTAGACGAGGCCGTACGAATTGCCAAGACGAACAGCGCAGTGGTCGACCTAATAAGGTAACCACCTCAGAAATGGTGAAGAAAATCCACAAAATGATATTGAATGTCCGTCGACTATAAATGCACGAGCTAGCAGAAGTGTTTATATTGCATACATATTGAAATTTTGAATATAAGAAAGCTGTGGGCCAGATGGGTGCCACGTTTGTTCAATTAAGTGTTTGAAGATGTTTCACGGTAATAAGACCGAGTACGTAGATCAAATCAGGATGAAACATGGGTCTATCACTTCGCATCCAAGGCAAAGGAACATGGAGACCTTCTGCTAACCCGAGGTGTTTATTGGTCCCGCTATTCGAGACCATGCCAATCCACTCAAGAAAAGTGCACAGCAAGGTGCAAAACTCAAATTTAATATCCATGTCCGCATGACGCTCGACACGCTCATTCTTCACTTGTACTCTGAGTGCGGTGAAGAAACTAGCTACATTTTGTAACTTAAAACTACCTAAGATAGCAGCATAAATTGATAATATTGATAAATATATAGTTTTTATGTATGGGGGGGGGGGAAGTTTAGATTCGTTCGCAATCTCATTTGCCGCCTATTTAAATTGACCTCTAAGGGGGTTTTCATGATCGTATAGATCATAAAAGACCTCTGATGCGCATTTATCTTTGAAAATGTCATAAAAAGCCTTAAAAGAGGACGGAGTTGCCACAAGATTTGTGTGTCCAACTGGTCCACTTTTCGGACCGCTGACATGACGAATAAGAGTCAAGTAAAATAAAAACCATATACAACTCTCAACTAGGTCGATATTCTGCGTTTTGTGCCCCAAGCCTAATTGCGTAGTTACCACCCCCTTGTTACAGCCCTAAATATAATTCAAATCTTATATAGGGATTACATTTGCTTTAATCGTTAAATTATCTCTCAAAAATAATAATAATTTTGCTATTCACTCATAGATGTTTAAAATTCCTATTCAAATTATCCTATCTTTAACGCAGCTATTAATATATGTATAAGACAATGGTAAACCACCACTTGAAAGATCCTTTCCTTTAAGTCTTCTATTGAGATCGCCTATATCCGATAACGGATATGGCACCTTAAGAATAAGAGGCTATTAAAGAGGCTATATAATAGGCGATCGATCGGCCGCGTTTAATTTCTATCAGAGCTTTAATTTTTATTTAAAAAAATGTGATTGAACACTTTGTGGAAAATTGATTTTAAAAGTCATATTTTTCGTCCTGGGGAAGATATTCAGATTATTATTTTTATATTTAAATACTACTCTGGCATTCTTCCAGTTCTCAATTAAATGCCTTGGTACGAGTTTGATTCATCCTGGTGATAATATATCACACGGAAAATGTAGTTCGTGATTTCCTCGCACGCAACATCCTTTGAATTCCACTGTCAATCCTATTAGCTCGTATAAATGTCAACGAGGACCCACACGTAAATTCCGACCCGAAATTTTACACTCTTTCCCGTGAGACCGACTTGAAAACTTTCCAAAACACATACAATTTGCGAAATTCGATATAAGCAACGTCTGCGCGATCATCACGCTCCATTCCCGTCTTCAAAAGTGAGAAAATCCCATAAAAACGCTTATTTTTTAGAGCGAATCGGGGAAAAAAATGTATACAAATGAACGTAGATAAAACAGCCATTTCTGAAACATTGGACCAAATGTATTCGGCCATTTCTCTTATACCACTCGAGATAAAAAAAAATGTATACGTACAGCGTGTAATAAAGAGGCCGTCGTCAGGAAAAAGGTTAACCTGTAATAAGCGTCGATAAAATCGCATTATCTGCGGAGGAAATTGTCGAATTTACGCATCAAGAGGCCCTTTGATGGCGTCAGGTACTTTCGAATGTGGGGTCATTCACTTACCTCCCATATATTTCTTATATACATAGAAGATCTGATATCCTTTCTGTATCGATTTTTGGAGTGTGAAAATAATTGGCCGTCCCTTGCTATATATAAATAAAAATCACAAATGTGCGAATTCGTGGGGTGGTACGGATACTCTTATTGTCAAAAAATCATATTTTATAATGGTGAGGGGGATATTGCTGGTTGTAAATTTATGATCGCATGTAGAATGTTTAAAATCGATATTATTGGCAATAAGTATTCTCGGGCTTCTTGAATCATGGTATTGTTTGTACTTGTACTCCCTTTATAATTAAATCATCTAGAGAGATCAATAATTGAATTAATCAATTAATTACCCCCAAACATAAATGAATCAGATGAGCGTTATCTACTTCAATTCTCAGAGAAGTTTGAGAGTTTTTAAGCCGCTTAAGTTTGTTTTCGTTTTGATGAGTTTCGTCGATGTAAGATAAGATTTGAAGTGTCCACGAAGACATTATGCATAGACTTATGTGACGTAAAAAGCAAGTATTATCTACTGACACATGACGGGATTTGACGGCTGTGTACGTCAAAGTGTTAAGATTTCACTGCACTTACCCTATAACCTTTATTTCGTTGAAAAGCGTAATTTTTTGTAAACATATTCGTATTTTTTTATACTCAAAACCAGAACATTTCAAGAACTTTTAATAAAAGAATGGTTTTGCCCGGAAAATGCTAGACCTGACAATGAAAAGAAGAAAGCGTTTCACGATTTAGAAATTCACAAGAATCCATAGGGTAAATGTATTAGAAGGAATTGTACTCTTTGTTACAATACGATGAGACAAATTCTCGATAGCCAGGAAGCGAAAAAAAATGTAAAAATTGTCCAAAATCATCTCATATGTTTGAATTGTTTTAATGATTTTCATGTTACATAATATAATGTTATACATAATACAATATATTTTATATAAAAATATAAAGCTGTTTGTGGTCTACGGAGCTTTAAATTTAGTAATTGAGGGTTAAAACTCGTGGGCATATTTGATAATATATATAAAATGATATATAAAATTTAAGCTATTATGTTCGGTAGTAATTTGATTTCAAATATTTGTTGTAATATTTTTAAAGTGGCGTTAGTTATTTTTCTCCAGAAACAACGGGAAAATTTAAGGGTTGTTGTTTTGTATAATTTCCCCGAGAAAAACATATTTAACGAAATGCGTAGAGAAAATCTGACAAAACCAATGACCTTAAAAAACGACGAAGAAGTTTCCACCCTTATTTATCTAGGCCAACATTTCCCATCGTTTGTTTCCATTTTATAAAAATCGCAAGGGATCGTCAGCAAAATGTACATTTTTTCATCCCCGTTTGCTTATTTTTATGTTATGAAGTTTTTTATTTTATTGTATAAAAATGTATTTATTTTTGAAATATGCATTATTTCAAAATATTATAATCTTTGATTCTATAAAATATTCCAAAGTTTTACAAAATCTTTTCAAGTTATATATCTCGAAAGTTCTTCTGATATCTTTGTGGTTTATAAAATAATATATACTGATTTCAAATGCTATAAAATGGTTTAATATTGTTTCAGAAATTCCAAAGTGTAACTTAAAGAAAATTTAAAATGAAACTTGGGGAAAGTTAAGAAGATCTAAGGAATATCCAAGGAAAGAAGAATATGCTTATACATAGCCAAAAATATTAAAGAGTAATTATATAAACATTTTGACCAGTTGATTATAATATATGAAATGAGGGATTAAAAAAATTGCATTCGGACAATTTTTATATTCTCAAATATATATTTTAATATTTGAAAATATCCCAAGAAGAAAATTTCTATGGCTTAAGTCCTTCATCAAATCTCTGAAATGAGGCTCTATTGTTTGCATATGTGACATATTTGCTACTCCGAGAGTTGCCTCCTCTATAATATCCGATTCTAATTCTGAATAGTGTAACCAACCCTTAAACGGAAGCATTTTGTCCCCAAAGTCTCTCAGGCCAACATATATTGCTTTATTCATTCAGCTTCAGATTCAAATCTTTGTCGGCATTCTCGAGATGTGGCAAGAATATTTTTTCATCCCCTTGCCGTACATATTTATACATATAACCGGTTGTAAAACAGTGTGGCGAGTTATGAACCAATTCCTGAATTAATGAATATTTTAGCCGACTAATTCGGACGCCGCACCAAGAGCAACCTTTTACGGCCCTGGAGCCTGATGAAAAATGTATAAAGGTATAAATAAATAAAATTTACACCTTCGGCAGACTTAACCCTTGCAAGAACGCTCGGATCGATCTGAAATGCGGTTCGTACCAATAAAAAAAAGATCGTGTATGTTTATGGAAGGGCGTATATACTTTGAGCAAACATTTGACATATGAACTAGGATGTTGGGAAGGATGTTTTCATGGATTTGAAGTTTCTTGGCGGTTTCATATCCATGTAAATAATTTAAGAGCAATTATAGAACAAGAACTCAAAGAGGTCAAATCCCAAGTGCTCTTTGAGAGCGGGGGAAATGGTGTACCATATACAATTTTGATAGAAACTCTACCCTGAAACTGTATCATTTGAGATGAACATCATACTTATCGCTTTGTGCCGTATTTTTGTGCTAAATATGTATACAAGGATATGAAATGCTTACAAATGAATTATCGGTTTATAACGAGTCAATTTGTAATTGTATGCAAGTATTTTATTAAATGGTTCAATCTATAATTAATGCATTTTTCGGTGATTTTTAATGTTTGAATGCATCTCACAAAGTTTGATTCTGAAGAGATCTAATTTGGTATAAATGCTTAGTAAAACACATGATCTTGCATCTTATTCAGACTAAATTAAGTAAGCACTTTCGTTTCAGCAAAATTTGGCTCCATTTGTGCAATACTTGCTATTTATAACTAGTTAACGGCGTATTAAATTAAACTTTGAACATTAAATCATGTATTATTTATTATAATCGCAACATTTTAAAATAATTATGTCTTATGCTGACATATCAGAAATCTTTATTTTCAAGGAATAACTTAGTCATATTATATAACATAGTCAACATAGTTTTACATAGTCTAATGTAGATATGGAGGTTGTGAAGAAGTATACAACGATTCTATACGTTTATATGCTTTCCGTTGGACAAATAATAAAAAGACAACGCCATCAAGACCATGATCATCCTTCAAGAAATAATGTGGTCTATATAAACGCCTATTATTCCACAATAATGTCAAAGAATATAGTGATTGAACATGAAATGAAAATAATGATTCTGAAGGGATTTGGTGGCCATCCAAATCATCAACATTGGATGCATTAACTCCCTTCCCAAAATGTGATAACTATAAAGACGCTTTCATCCTCTCGCCATATTTATCGTCGTAAAAATTAGTCAGAGCGTTTAAAAAACTGAAGATTTCCATCCGCGGAGCACAGAATCGTCTATCCTGGAGGGCTTCTCTCCGCGTCAAAGGAGGAAGATTGATTACCCTGGGATCGCGCACATGGGGGCTATTTATACCGTTTTTATACATCCTGAGAGATTGTATGAAAAATAGACACATTGTATTTTTTTTACCGCCGCCCTTTGCAAGCAAAAAGGCCGTGAACGTAAGTGAAACCATCAATCGGATGATATATATTTTTTTCGAATGCGCGTAAAAGCTCGCATCCTAAGGTGGAGAGCTATGGAATCTAAAAGGGATCCCAGCATTCAATTCGCAGGAGTTTATGATGCAAATGGGGTACCTATTTCTTTCTATGTCATGATATATCCTCTTGAATCCGATGGGAAATTCCCTTTTGAGTTATTCCAATAAAATAACCGTGGATTCGGATCCGCTTCCCGTGGACTATTGAACAGTTTCGATAATTATCCGAGACTTTCGACCTGATTTTTCAAACAAAGGCTTCATCCGATGTCGCATTCTAAATCCATTTCATCTCTGAAAATTTTCATAGCTATGCATTGAGTGAGTTTGAACAGTTTATACACTTTAAACTTCTTTACATTGTGCCGTAGCTGCAGATCAAATATAAACGATCTCCCATAGGAAATTCGTCTAAAGATGGAAAAATTTCATATTTTTATTTGAAAGTTTCCACAGACTTCTACATATGTTATAAGCAAGATATAAACTATGAAACATCTTATAAGCATTTACAATAACATACGAATTTATTTTGGGCACAATACTCTCGATAGATTAAATTTAACAACATATTTAGAGTTTTCTCCATCCAAGATCCAAATTATTATTCCAATACCACATTTGCATTCTATAAAAAAAATGTTAATATTATTAAATTTAATAATAAATTGCTGAAAGAAGTAGATATCTTCCAGTAAATTGGTATAAAAATAGTATTTAATGAATGGCATCTTCAATACTCAATCAAATATAAGGATCCAAACAACTTGGGATTTTTTCTTGATTAGATAAATGAAATGCTTTACCAATCAAAACCTTTCTTAGAAGGCTGATTAATACTATTTGTAACGTTGTCATTTTACTGAATAAGGCTGCTTGAAATGAAGTTTGTTTAATACATATTTTTCCTTAGAAAATCAATTCATATAGCATAAAATTATGCTTGCATCTCTAGCAATATTTTTAAATAATATTTATGAATAATCGTTGCAAATCTTGATTTTTATTCCTTGATCAACAAATTAAATTGATCCAAAATATCTATTTAAATGTATGAATTACTGCCATAATAGATTATTATGATGATCCCAAAAACATTTTTAAAAAATCCTAATTTCTTAAATTGATCAACCTAATATACAACTCTTAGAAATTCTATGTTCAATGAACATAAATTATGCTTTTTCACAAGCAAGAATTTCTTATAGGATCAATTAGTGAGAAGTTATAGTGTAATAAGTCTGCCATTCATAATGCAGCCATGAGCTTTGGGTATTTGTGGACTAATAGCACAAAAGCGATATGGGCGTCTGTAAAAGACCACAAGAAGAGATGGTCACGACATAAGGGGGATATCTATTACATGTCCAATTAATTCCTCAAGCAAGAGACTGTTAGATAAGACAGAGCTCCACACGATACAGGATGATGCATCCTGATATCAATTTAAGTTTGTAATTGAATGATGAGAATTTAGGTCATTCCCAATGATGCCATATAGTGTCAAATAACTGGAATATTTAAAGGAAATTCATTTTCCTCGAGACCCAAATATTCCACAAAAAAAAGTCGAACTCCGAGATTTCAATAAACGTTAAAAGTTACGAAATCACAACCCCTATTTGTAGGAAAATCGTTGATAGTGCATAAAATAAAAATACATCCGGCTTCGAGTGGATCGCACTACAAAATCATGTATGTATGTTGTAAAATTTTATCTTCGAATCATAGGAAGGTCATGCTATTGATCCGCTTAGGACAAGTTTCATCCATGGCTTTTCAAAGAGAATTTCTTTATTGTCGCCCTTTTTCTTTGGCCATGGCCTAAGCGACTCTGGTAAATGGCACAATAAAATATAAGTACTTCCGACATATGGTAAAAGTTGGGTGCCATTCAGTTGAAAACTCACTAACAAAGAAACTACAGACGCCCTACGAAAAGCAAAGAAAATATGTTCCGTTCAATTACAACTTTCGACTAAACGACGACTATTGGCATTCCTTTTCCATTATATCTATTTTTCGATTGTACATATTGCCAATGTTCTATAATATTTAGTTATTATTTTTAAACCATGTGTATTAACCTTTTCGTTAGTGAGCAAATTTAAAATCGATGAAGTCGTTCTTGTCATAATCGCTTTACACCGATTACTTTCTGTCAGCTCCTAATCAGCGTAAGACAATCTTCAATTCGAGGCAGAGTCAATTGTAAATGAACACTTGATAGTGAATACAAGACCATGTCATTTCTTTACATAAACAATGCACAAAAAATCGATTCATTTGCTCCTCCTTTAGAAGGAAATGATAATTAAACAAAGACTCATTCAACACGCAGCGAAGAACGGCAAGCAGTTAAATAAACAAACACTTTCGATAACACACAATATTCGGTTATTTTTTTTCGTAAACAAATAACACACTCGAAATCGAAATCATTATAAGTGGATAAATTTGGGCTTAACGATCTATACAATCATGCGATGCATATGAAGAAGCTCTCCGTCTCAGTCTCCCGAATTGCGCTAAGTACTCTCTGTCTCTGTCCGCCTCGGAGCTTCAATGCACAAGAGTGCTCTTTCTGAATAGTGAAGGTCAAAACGGATATTTCCGTAAGTACTCCCATACAGGTTAATGAAAAATGTATCCATTAAAATATGATGAATACGTCTTGATATAATTTTAATTTTTAAATGGTTTTCCATTGATTCTGCAATATGAAGATGAGGTTTACGCTTCCAAATGGATGGCCCCCTTGGGTTTGTTTACTATCGGTTCGTAAAAGACGTCTAAAGAGATGAAAAACGGAGGCGAAATGACTGTCGACTCCGGGTATTCAATTTAACATCATCATCATAATTACTAAATGAGAGCAACTATTGTAGCCTTGGGATGACCAAGCCTTCCTGCGGCCAAGACAATTGGTCGGATCCCACAATTTAACTGGCTCTACAAAGACTCGTACAGAACTGAATCTAGACCGATCTACAACTCAAAAACTAACTATAATTGTTCTCAAAGCTTTAAACCCTAATGTTCGTGTTGTCTTGAGACCAAGTGTTTGTTTTGTTAATTAAACCCCGAATATCATTTTTATCACTCTGAAGAATATTGTTTATAAACTTGACTGAAGTTTATGTGATATCTCGTGTACTATACTGGAGTAGCGTCATTATTTATGACATTAAGTTTCATTACTCCTTTGCAACATCTATTAATTGAGAAAAAAAATCAGAAAACTGAAAGGCTTATCTGGCAACCCCATCATTCTATTTTCGTAATACTTCTTATATCTACTTCGCTTCATGCATCTCAAGCACCACTCACATTTAATTTTGAAAAAATAATTAATTCAGGTTAGCTTTTGATATTTTAATCTTATCTTTTGCGAAGGTCTCTGAGGGGTATTGTGACACGACTCAAATTGTAGAATCGATTTTTGCGAGGGCTCGTTTGGGATTACCGAGCTTTGGGAGCTATCAAACCGAGCACCCTCTGTAAAATTAGTTTGGATCTGAGACAAAGCCCTTCTGCGAGCGAGAATTGCTCAACGCCGTAGTTAATTTACATCAAATTTCGTTATGATATCCATTAGACTATGAAATTGTGCAAACTTCGGACGAAAGTTTAAATCTATTTATTAACAAGCTTCGATGAAGTTAAATATTTTAATCGGGAAAAAATATCATTCCAGGGGCTTTCGGTGGGCGCGTGCCATCCCCAACGATTTGAATCTCGGACGGATTGTTAACAACTAATTATTTACGAAACGCTTCCAAAGGGGGCTGAGGTTTATGAAAGTCTTCATAATTTATATTTCCCTTCGACTCCGTAAGCGGAAATAATAATGGGGACGACCCACTGGCCAGGAGGAGTTCAGGTGTTCCTTTAGTTGGACAATTTATCTCTTCCACCCAATTTCCCAGCTATTTTCTATTTTCACGAAAGAAAAACTCATCGTAATGATCATATATATTTTTTCACAATAAACAAAAAAAATACCTTTCATTATATTTATCAAATAAAACCTTTTTTATAATAATTTACATTTTGAATTATTTTAAAAAAAATTTTAACAATGAATTCATTCCATTTTTTCCATGAAATTATTCCTCAATTTCACGCAAAATTAATTGAAGAAATCATTAAAATTTGCGGATTATAAGTATCGAGCACTAAGTAAAAATAATCATACATTAAAATATATATACAAAATATTTAAGCATTTCCTTTTATAAATAAATCCATTATTGATGCTTTGTGTGTAAGATAAATCTATAAACCTTAACATTCTATTCGTATACAATATTTTTTGAGATGCATCCACAGTAGGGTGATCCTTATTTGGGTCAAAATATTTTTATTTCGATTATTCAACCGATCAATCTCTCATTTATGTTTTCACCCTAAAAAACTATTTCAGCCTTTTTTCAATTTTTTAAAATAATATTTAGGGGTCGCTACTAAGGTTTGAGGTTGTATTTATTCATATTACCACTACCATTTTCTTTGCAGCCTTAAAATCAGAGTCATCCTACCAAGTTTCAACATCTTTATTCAAGACTGTGATGAGATACCCATTATCTGGAAAAATCATAAAGCGTTGCTAGTCACAAAGTCATCTATGCTTTTTTCGGAGATGCATTCGACATCAATGATTTTTCTTTTCAGGAAATCTTCTACACCTTCAGTTCTTAGTGCATCTACCATATTTTGCTTATATTTAACAGAAAGTTCGTCGTCAAAAATTGCAAGACATTAACTCTTCCAAAAAGTACCATAAATTGCCTCGTATTTTTTTCATGGTAATTTTGGCCATTATTTGGTTTATATTTTTAAAGGATACCAAGTCGTTTCTTGGTGCTGAATATCCTATAAGGGCTTGAAACCAGTATTTTATAAATATTACGACTGTGAAAAGACATTTTCACTGTTTTCATTTCCTTTTTCATCAACTTAAGCTGATGTTTAAATAAATTTAAAAAACAAGTAACACATAGCTCTAGCCATTCATATAGCATGGTGAATACCAGCAGGCCTCCTAAATGAAACTCCTTTTTTAGGAATTCCTCCCAAGTAAATGATGGAAAGATTCAGTAACTCTTTATAGTCATCTCGAGGTAGATACACTTGAAGTTGTTTTTGAGCAAAAGAAATCCTGTCTGTAGTAACACTTTCTATAATTTGAGGACGTGGTATCATAAATTACTATTTTATAATCACTTTGATCAATTTTGTCCCAGTTTTTCTTAAATCTTTTAAACAATTGGATATCAGGAGCACTCTTCTTATATAATTACCATTATATGATGGCGACAAGCTAGACAAAGCATATATTTTTCTATTTTCTGCTCCAGAAGAACACAAGTTCCATTTCTTAAGCTGGTGTTTATAGCTGTAGTGTTTAAACATAAATGTAATACTTCACCAATAGAAAGTAACTTTGATTGATGCAGATGTTGATTGGTCGATAAACCAAATTTTGGTTTTATTTTTAAATCACCTTACATCCAGTAATGAACATGGCCTTTTGATGACGAAGAAATTTTCAGCATATTTCTTTTCAAATATATTAAAATTCTCATATTTCCTGTTTATAAAGGTTATCTAATGTGCCACATATCGCAAAGGAAAGCGTTTCGTAGCAGCATTTTAAAAATCCCCGAGACACATTTCTCCCCTGCACCTTAAATAGATAAATGAAACATTCGAAAGGAAGTTCTTCTATAAATATATCCTGTTGGGTCCACTCCTCTGGGATATGAAGATACACTTTGACCGGAGAAAAATGGGTTCCAGGAAAACTTAAATGAATGGTTCTATCATGTGTACACGTGTATGCTTTAATACCCTTTGTGTATGTATCCTACGATGGGAAGGATGATTTTGACCCGAACTAAGGAAAATAATAAATATCCAACCCTTGTCCAAAATGTATTTTTTCTTCGACAATAGTACAACATCCACGATGCCAATTTCTATACGAATACATATTTTTCGGCCGAAAATCACTATTGTGCCGTATGGAGGCGTTGAAATTTGTGTACTGAAAACAATTACATCATAGATATGAAAAACTCTCTCGTATGATAAATAACCGTCCATTATTTATCACCATGATTCTATGACATATTCATTTGTCATCGCGACACTGCGGCCTTACCGCCACGGAAATGTATTAAATTTTTAAACAACGATGATAAAGTATTTTGCGCGAAAATTTTTAAGCACCCTTAAAAATATCTCCTTTCTTTGAATCCTAAAAATGTGAGAAATCTCATCGTTTGCGCGGAATTCCTGGAATATTTTGGATTTCGTCTCTATTTTATTATCTTTTCGAATCTCATTTATTAGGCACTTTAATTGAGTGTTTGCTTTCAAAAAAACAGTCCTCCGATACATTTAAATACAATATTTTCATTCTGATAAATTGAGTCCACTGTAGTTACAATATGTACAATAAAATTGAGTGTACTGCCATTTGGCAACACCCCTAATTTATTTAGCTTTTAGCCCCATTAATTTAATTATTAATGATATACTTTAATTCATGCATCAAGAGTTTTGGGCGTGGGATAGATACGAACATCGCACTTGAGAGACAAACGTCATAATAACTATATCGGATTTATCCACAACGATTTATCTATTGAATATATGTGCTCTTGTAGTACGATTTTAGTCGCAATATTCTTATTGTTTTGCGTTATACCTAGAGCTTGTATGTAATTATTAAAGTATCTTTATAGACTTTATAGGGCGAATTGGCCTTATCTTCACGAAAAGTGAAACTCCAATCAGCAGTTGATCAAAAAGAGAGGGCTCATGAGTCTCCCCGCATACATCATAAATACCAACAAGTAGACTAGTAGCTTGCTTATTTTATTATATATAGTGATTACCCGGCATGCGACATTTTTACTATACTTATGTTATTCCCGCAAGTGTAAAAAATGAGTTGACAAAGTTTTATTGCAATGAGATAAACGGTATGGCAGCGCATTAAATACGGACAAACAAACATTTATTTTTATATATAAAACTATGTTTATGTTACTCACGCAATTTTTAGCAATAAGTGGACGAAGTTTTATTGCAATTTGATAAACAGTATGACAGGGTATTACATACAAACAAACAGACAATTATAATATATTAGATTACCAAAAACACATGGCCTTGTGTTTGTGTCTATATGAAGCATAAAGCAACCAATAGACCAGCAGTTTTTCAAGTGAGAAGATCCAGATTGTCTTAGAAACGGGATGACAAAAGTACCAAAGAGCCGTATAGAGTCAACCCTTCTATAGCATCGAGGTAGAGACTGCTCTATAGAAACAAAAATGTATAGAAAGTAAGACATCAAAATAAGGTTTTTTAAGAGTCTCAAATGTATATCCAAAGAGCCACATGCGGCTTACGAGCCGCTCTTACCGACCTCTGCACTAGACCAATAGCACGCCTATTTTATTATATATTATACAAACACAGTTTCAATCTTTTAGCAAACAATTTCTATTAATAAATAGGAAAAAAAACATTGCATAAAATCAACTTTTAATACACGCGACAGCAAGCATCATACTAGCAAATACACTCATATATTCTGACAAATCTGAACTGAGAATTTTACAAAACATAAATATCATTTATTATTATAGATATTATTAAGTATTTTCATATCAACTTTATGTACTTTCTTCATTTCCAAAGACGCATTAAGTATTTTTTCATATCATCAAACAGAATAATTCTAGCATACTGTATGCTTTTCCACCGCAAGAAATTGAATATATATGGATACTATCGATTTGCTCGCTTTGATGTTTACAAGGAAATTCATAAGGGAGAAGATAAATAATGCCAAAAAGGGCAAGGAATGCTATCCAATCATACGCATTGAGCTTCTTCGGTCCAATTCAAACGTCGCCATAATTTATGGAGTCCATGGTGCGTTGCAATCACGAAAATGCCGTATATTTCTGCGACGAAAATTGAAGAAAGGGCACTTTCTGCGAGTCCGCGTAAATCAAGCCGATCTGATAGCGCTAATAGAGTCTTCGGCGAAAAGGTCATCATCATCATCTTCATTATCGATTTTTCAATATTCTGTTGGACGAAATTACCTTAATGTGCGTCCTGTATATATTCATTAGTTTCCGTCGCTTTTCTTTCGGTTTTGTACGGATCCATTAGTCTTATTCCACCTTTTTCCTCGTTCACATCTTTTCATTTACAATTTTGACATCCGGAGCACTCAATCTACATTAATCACCTTTTATTTACACATGCCCAGAATGACTGCCATTGTATATCGCCTGGAAAATGTTCGATATACCGGAGTAAAAAATTAAATATGACAAATCAATTTTGGGGATTGAATGATGGCTAGTGATATTACTGCCATTTTCTTGTATTCTTTTGTGTGCTGATGTGGAAGTGTTTGTCGTTATTAACACTCGCGTGACTGAATCAGTAAATAATGTCTCCCGTCGGTGCTTCCTAAGAATTACGATTTCAATAGTGCATTTTAGTGCTTTCTGGAACGGTTTGCCACTCTAATGGACTACGTTTTAGTTCGTTTTATGTTCTATTAGTTACATTAATCGAACTAATGGCTTTTGAATAAAAAAAGCCATTCAGAACTATAATTTAACTTCAAACATTCTCATTTTATTGTGGTTCAATATCATTTTTTTGGTATTAATGTTATAAGGACATAAGCAAATCTATCAAATAAGTTAAATAGTGCTGAACTAAGCTCCATTTTATTTTGTCAAGCAATTCCAAATACATTCCTCTTATAATATCTCACTATCTTTAGAAAAGTATGGTTTTCATTGTTAAAGATAAAGTGGTAGAAACAAGTACATGACCCAAGGAAATCCATTATTTTTGCAACGCAGGATATTTGTACCTTAACCATTTCTCATCTTATGTCAAAATTCGCAACAAAAATAGGTTGGAATGACACCTAGACAAGACAGGTTGGTCTTCAATGCTTTAATAAGATTTGATACAATTCATGCAGACGCCAAATTCAATGTTTATTTAATTCATCTATACAATGCAGATGTTCCTCAAATATTGACCATGGATAACTAAACTTAGTTGACAATTCCCTTTGTATTTGACATGGTTCTGATTTCACTAATGACGTCAAGACATTATCGTCTAATTTATGAGAAATTCTTTTTCTGAGATTCATATTGCCATTTTGAAATTGAAATTGTAAAAAAGGGTCTCAATTTTTTGGGTTTTTTTTCTTGTCTCATGAGACATGATTTCTGCTTCAAGTTGTAACTGAAAAACTGCTGTTTAATTTGATTTTCACGAAACAAAGTATTTAGATAATTTAAGCATTTTTTGCGCAAAATATTCTATTAACGTGTAATTATATTGTATTTACCCACAAAGATAGATGATAAATTTAGGGTTTTTGTATGTTCAATAGGACTAAAATGTCTGTTTTATTATTGTTTAGATCAATTTCTTGGAGAAGCCATATATTAATAGAAGTCTCTCCAAAATATTATATTAAACTCCTCATGAATAGCAACGTTCAAAACGCATTGATAAATTTTCGTACACAGCCTGTTTCAAAATGACTTTTTTTTCATTCTTATCGCATAATTTTGCGAATAATGTCGGTGCTGAATCATACATATTCAAAAGTTTTCCATGCCAAAATATCACTTTCACAAAACGTATTAAACGTGATACGAAGCCTTTATCGGGCCACCCCGCGGGGGAATAAATAAAAAAATAATGAATAATTAAATTATGGCATTTATTTATTCGGACCATGGGGAGAAAGCGATACGCCGAAGCCCTTTCATGAAAGTATAATTTATTTTTTGTGTATATTGCAGGAGGCTTTCGTCTCCGGGTGAAAATTCGGTGCTTGGGGGATGCTTTAAAAAAATCTTCACGGCCCTCATAACGACGCTGCTTTAAAATGCTCAAAATCAATACGGCTTTCGTTAGCCTATTGACGTCAAGAAGTACTTTTGTACAACATAAAAGAAATCTCCAGCCAAGAAAAATCCTGTGAAAACGTAACTTTTCACGAAGAAAACCGAGCCTCGGAGTTTTACCTTTTTCGGACCACTTACGGAGTTCACTTCATCTGCTTTAATTTGATGGTCTTATCTATTGTCTGTATTGTATTTGGAATTGATGCCATACAGAAATCGAATCTTAATAAAAATATACTCAAGTAGT
This sequence comes from Stenopsyche tienmushanensis, assembly GCA_008973525.1. Classification (NCBI taxonomy): domain Eukaryota; kingdom Metazoa; phylum Arthropoda; class Insecta; order Trichoptera; family Stenopsychidae; genus Stenopsyche; species Stenopsyche tienmushanensis. Next base: position 1,370,711 of record WACJ01000025.1, read on the forward strand.
AATAATATTTCTTGTTTCTAGAAGATAATATTCATTTATCAGCGTAATATAGTGCGGCAGAATATCGTCTCCGAATATAAATCCTCATAAAGGTTGCCATACAAAAAAGACTCGGAAACCCTAATTGCCGACAAAAAACCAACCGTCATTATACAAAATTTAAGTCCTTGACCCTTTAAGCACTTTACAAAGCCATATTGACGTTTTTTGCCCCCTTAATTTACAACATCAAATGCTTTCGACTGCCGTTGTAGAACTATTCAATTTTACGATATTAGCACCGTTACGTAAACTTTTTAAACTCGGGCTGAATCTTTGAGCCGATTTCTCAGTAATTTGTTATTTTTTTAAACTGTCTAATGATTAATTCGCAAAGTTATAAAAACCAGGTTATTAATCTTGTCGGGGTCCATTTTCGCTTGAGAGGATTTGGTGGTAATTAAAAGCGAACCATTTTCATTGCACATAAAAGCATCAAAGGCAAAAATCTTCGAATTGCTCTGGAATTTTGTTATAAAATCAAACTCATTCGAGATCATGTAATCGAATATAAAAACAGCGCGCGAATTGAGACATAAAGCCAAAATTTTGAGTTCATTTGGATCGATATCTACCACATATACTCGAACAAGTCCTCTTTCTAATGAATTCATCAAATTGTAAGGAAATTTTAAATATCCCCGGGGAGCATTTTCTTGATAATATTATATTTGCATGACAAAGCCTCGTGCTTTCTGTCAGAAATTTCTAAGCTTTCTCAGAAGCGGACCGGATTAAAACTTTCAAATCCATTGAAGATATTTGATTGTATGTATGTTGAATACACAATACATCCAGAGTACAATAATTTAAATGCACTGAGCCATAAACACAAACATAAAACGACCTCTGATATTCAATACGATCCATTATTATGATCACAGCAAATACTCGCGCTCTTGTAATCACTCGTTGATTCAAAAATTTGCGAAAATCCCCTTCAATAAAATGTGATTGTATTGTTTATCATAAAATTATTGGATGCTTAATATGTTTAAGCCAACCCTTTAAAATATATTTAGAACAGAATATTACATACCCTGTAATTAACAGAAAATGCAGTTAAAATATTGTAAATTTGGTAACACTTGATCTGGTTTTTATCCAAATTTACCCGAATATCTATGTAACTCAATAAAAAGCAACGTTTAATCAATTTAATGTATATTTTTATAGATCAATGCGTGCATTAACGAACAATAGCACGCATTTGAATGCCTTTTTTACTTCCACTTTACGACTATTCGGCGGATATTTACAGCTTTAAACGATTAATTTTTATGCTCAAGTCCATATCATAACGCATGGCGTTTTCATTATTCTTTATAAGCGTTAAGCACGCCACGTCCCATACAAATGTAGCTCTCGTGGAAAAAACTAAAATGATTTATTTCCGCAGCGCATGCGCAATGCGAGGCTCGTCTTTATAAAGACGAGGAAAATTTTCGAATCGATGTGAACTCAATAATGCAAAACAATACGTACACGTGGCAACGAAATAGTACGAAAACCCATTCAATTTACAAAGACTCGCATTTAATAATTGTTTCCATTGTTACGGCTATCTTGAAACGAAGAGTCCTGCGCGAGTTCATTAAGAATTTAATATGAAATCATCTCTTCTTGGGTATTAAGCGTCTGCTTGTGGGGCATTGTAAAAATCATTGCGAATAATCGAGCTTGTGTGCCCAAATTTGAAAGTAATTTTTTGCCTTGTTGAACTTGTATTAATTTTTTTTTGACAGGAGTCATGTTCTTTCTTTCTATTCGTTATTTTTTTTTATTTTCTATTCAAGATTCCTTTCGGACTTCGGCTCAATTCAGCATTTCCTTATTCGGATGAGCGATTTCGGTGATATTTTTTGACGTCGTGTGCTCCCTTTTTTTTGACATCAACGGAAAAATGGAAAATAAATTTATCATTTCCATTAATTCGATAAGGCATACAATAGTTTTTGTGTATTCGGATTCGAATCTACCATTTGAGAGATGGTAACAGACACAATTACGTTAAAATAGAATTCAATACTTCATCCACTCAATGTAGCGTTAATCATTTAATATCAAACACTCATCGTCCAGTTTATACTCAAAAGTTTAAAAATATTCCATAGTAACTATGATTTAGACCAGTGATTCTCAACCGGAACATACTGCTCCTTCAATGGTAGGCTTAATCAAAGGATTCACTACCCTTGCAAAGACAAGAAACCCTAATATTATAACTATGTACCTTTTTTTGCAAAAAAAATAATAGATATATATCCTTCACTTAACGAAAACAGTCCCGAGGGAACTATTTCTGCAATCATAGAACATTTAACTTTATTGGAAGAAAAGATTGCACATCATTTTCTTTCCTTAAATATACAAAATTATGAATGGATAACTAATCTATTTGCTACGATTGATATATCGTATTGTAAATTTACATACTCCGAAGAAGAAGAATTAGTCTCATTGTCGACTGATCATTCTCTAAAAATTAAATTTTGAAATAACCATAGAGGACTTTTGGATTTCTGTCCAAGAAGAATATTCTTGGACAGAAATACTCTTCGAACGAAGACACTGAAAATTTTGCTACAGTTTTTGACATCATGTTTATGTGAGCTTGGATTTTCAACAATAACTAATATGATAACTAAAAAACGAGATAGACATACGAATTTAGACGAATAATTGAGTGTGGCTTTATCAAATATTCGAACTAATATTTATGATATCTGCAAAAGCCAACGAGCTCAGATATCACATTAATTGATTTTTTATTATTATGTTAAGAAGGGTCGTCATTTTGGGTGGACAAAGGGTCGAACCCCCCCCCCCCCAACAAGATTTGCCACCTAAAGAGAGCCTTCAAAAATTAATACTTTAACTTTTTCCCATGATCAAAAGTGCACCGTGACTTCAAAAAGGTTGAGAACCACTGATTTAGATTGTCGTAATGTCATTAATAAAAAATGGTGATTAGATTATTGATTTAGACCGTCGTATTGTATCAGGTCAGTCCAAAAGTTCGTGCGCATTTTTAGGAAATTTTTAAAAACTGACCTGATAAATAGGTATTATTCGATAATGTAAGTTGAAAATGAAAATAATATTTTTTATGACGAATGGAGTATTTGATGGAAGTGCAAAATATTCTTCTAATTTCTGGACAAACCAGGTCATCACCTCTTTTTGTCTTCGTCTTTTTCAGTCTGAATTTTGACAGATATGAGTATAAATCTCTCCTTTTATGGCAGTCTTCCGAGGCATAAATTCTTGTATTATTCAATATTCATTAGCATTTTCGTCAAAATCTCCAAATAACATGAAGAAACATACTGTAGCGTGGAGGCATACGTAAATTATTAAATATAGAGTGCATGCGGCGAAATCCATGGGATTCCGCCGTTGCCAGTCCATATGGTCAAAAGTATCGCTATAAGGGCTGGAGCGACGCCTCTCCGTGTAGATAAGAACGCTGGCGTCGGGTTTAGAGATAAGGAAGGGTGCTGGCTTCAATTGCCAGGTAGAAATGAGACACTCTTCTGCCAAATCATGAAGTTTTTAGTTGATTCCTAGTCCTTGCCCGACCAACATCTCTTCGGGGACTTGGTCTGTAGAAGCCTCCACGTACACGTCGCCGGATTGTTCATAGTATACGCCATTACCATCCACGACTGTTGCGCTCCGTATTTTGAATAAATACATGCGTTGAGCCAACATATTGTGTATCCATTATATATCCCTGCGGAGCTCCTGTTCCTGGAATCCCGTCACCGAACGAGTTACAGAATCCTGACCGTCGTTGATCAGCGCCAGAACGACATTCGGAGCCACCCATTACATCTCCGTACTGTGGTCGCTTTTCGAAGCGATCCCTCGCGGTTTTGAGCGTCTCTCCGGTGCGGATCTCGCGTCTGAAGATCGCGATAACATAATCGCAGCGACGTAGATAACGGACCGCCTTGTGTCAGCGAGGGGTCTACGTTACAATACTCTTAATGAACAACTGCTATGTTTCAGAAACTCTATTTCCTTTTCATTAACTATTTCTTGACATTTCGCCACATTAATTCAGAAATCGCTTCATCAGTAGGCTCAATATAATTCAATCGCTTCTCTACACGAAAACATCATCATTTACCGCCAAAATACCTTATTTGAATTCTCATCTTACTTAATATTTTGCACTTGAGAGACACTTCTATGGCGCTCTAAAGTTCGAGACGTTCATAACGGATAGAAAGGAATTAATATCCTAAGAACTCCATAAGAAACCTAATATTATACTAAATAATATAAAATATACGGGTAAATAATTGACAAATCGTCGTTCTTCAAGCTTCGGTTCTAGTTAAATTTTGAATGAGGAAATTCTTATGCTTTCTCGCAACCAGGCGCTCTTGGTTAGTTCTTGGAATAAATGCGTTGAGCCAACATTTTGCTGCTTTTTCATTTCATAATTATCATTAATATTCATCCTGACGACCGTCGTTCATCGGTGCCGACACGATATCTGGAGCCACATGATACATATGTTGAGCCATTCTACTGCGAATCCGCGACCGCACAATGTAGAATTAATCTCGTAACGGTGAAAATAGACAATCCCGTAAAGTCAGACATGAATCTACGCTACAATATAAATAAATAAGTTATAGAAATTATATATTATTTATATACATTTGCTTGAGTATAAAATATAGTTAACGCCCGAGCGAAAAAGGTTTCGAATGCATAGGGTTAATTTGAAATTTTATATCTAATCTTTATCTAAAATGAGCATATTTTTATTGTATTTGACACGGTTTTATATGAGATTATGTCACTCTAAAATTATGTTCTAAAACCTTGTACCAAGATTGTCGAGGCGTGGCGAAAAATTATCAAACCTCACACTTATTCCGAAATTCATAATGTAAATGGCTCCTAGGACAAATTAGCATATTTTTATTTATACGTTAACATTTTCATCCATTTTAATTTATCTCGATTTTCCGAGTCGCGATCTGACGACCGAGGGGCGCTTTAATTTATCAAAATTGGTTTTAGTGGTTAATGAAAGTTTCCCAAGGGCTACCTGGAGTAGCTACGTGACGAAATTAATTCGGTGGCTATGTTTTTACACGGAAAACCTAATATTGGTTGTCGTGTGGCAAGTGAAACATTAACGCGTTCCACTAACGCCTTTTGCTTCCCCACGAGGACACATCCGTGCGCATAACGGCGCATTATAATAACACCATTTACTACCCCTCTGCGGGGTAGGCAAAAACAACCACTCCCATAGGGTTGCCCGCAATAAAATGGGATTTCCTACCAAGGGGTGTTTTTTTCTGCCGTTTTTGAGCCGTCATTTGTCAGCATTCTTGGGGGCTGAATAGACCGAAAAAATCGCACATTTGCACACTTTGTGTACCTCGGCGTGATAATATTTTTTCCTGATATATTCAAAATTGAGAAAGCGATTCCCTTCATTCTGCAAGTCCTGATATACGCACAAAAGCTCGCTTAAATTAGGTCATTAAGTGTGAGATCATTTTGAAGGGTCCGTTAATATGCGGCAATATTTTTAGACAAACTGATGATAAATGCTTAAAACAAGTCAATCGTTTAATATATTATTTTAAGATAAACAATATAGATATTTAAAATATGGATCATGCATCTTACTTTTAAAAATAAAATATTTTAGCATATTCTGGATCATCATCTTAAAATTTATATTTAAATTCAACCATCTGCAATAAATATTACATAGAATTAATTAACCAGATCGAACAAAATCCTCCATCCGACTAATATCACATTTGTATCTTAAGAAAGCCTAAAAATAATATATAATATTAATTTCTCAATTCCAACCACCATCTTAATTATTAATACAACCCATCAGCCTACGCTCTAACCCTCCCACTCATTCCAAAAATATTGTACCCTATTCCTGTATCATCCTCTTTGTCGAGGGAATCTCCCAGGGAGATGACAAACCTTAACAATGAGGGGTGATACTATAAATAATATTTTGTAATGTTTCGTCACAAATTTCAATAATTTAATTGCTCGATTAAAATGCAATCAATATGAATCTCATTAGCATTTTTTAAAATTACAATAGAACTTTGTTGATTTTACAATAATGCATTCATTCTTTATCCATTTTTTTTTCAAAATAAATGTTAATTTATACCATTATTATCATGTATTATAAGCACAAATTTACGCCATTACTATGCAAATAATATTCTATATGGGAGCATGTATTTGATAAGGGGTATGACTTCCTTAATAATTTAGCAGCAAAGTCAAGATCCTGAGGTATATTTGAATTTATTACGTCGGAAATAATATTTAAACGTTTTTAAATAAGGATATTAACATTATATAATGATATTAGGGTGTCCCATAAGTTTCTTTCGTTTTCATATTAAGAAAAAAATAAACAATAATTTGTAATACATCAAAATTTATTGAATAATATATAATCCATTATATTCTATTACCTTTCTCCATTTCTCCAGAAGCCTCATAATGCCTTCTTGTCAAAATTTCCCAGGTTTTTTGGCAAAATATTGATCAAGGTACATTTTTATATCATCTTTTGAATTAAAATTTCTACCACGTAAATAATTGTTCAATGAAAGAAATAAATAACAATCTGAAGGGGCAATATCAGGAGAGTATGGAGGATGAGGTAAAACATCTCAATCAAATGATAATAATTTATTTCTGACGATCAAAGACACATGAGGCCTGGCGTTATCATGATGAAAAACAACACCTCGTCTGCTCACTAATTCTGGCCATTTTCTGGCAATTGCATCCTTTCGATTGTCTAGTTGGAAACAATATTTTGTTGAATTGATCGTTTCACCTTGCTGAAGTAGCTCATAATAAATTTACCCCCTTCCAGTTCTACCAAATGCATTTCAAAAAATTTTTGGATGTAGGTCAGGTTTAGCTACAGTTAAAGCTTCTGTACCTTGGCTAAGACCTAATATTTGGATCGTTTAATTTCCATGTTCCCAAAAAGCAGCATAGGTTGCTTAATACATCAGCATAAAAAATGGTTTACTTTTCAATACCCATAATAATATTAAGCGATTATTGCTTTGTAAAAAAATAAGAAGAATATCAAATAAGGATACGTTTAAATAAATAATATATTTGTCTTGTTTTTCATCCGTTTTAAATTCTAAGATGTGGAGATAAACAGTATGAGCTTCATTCTTGGTATCGTTCTGTTGAAATCTCTCCCTCCTATTTTGTAAGTGTTGCAAATTACGGCGTTTTACATTTTGTTACGCTTTTACTCAAAAGTTCTTTCTCGACGACATTGTATTTATTTCGCAATATTTTTCATCCGCAAGCCTCCAGGACGTATTATGTTGCTTCGTATAAGGATCCCCATCCTCTGGGCTTGTGGAGGTCCTCTATTTGAAGTGACTGTGATTTATTCAGAGAGAGCTGGCTTGTTGTTATTTAATATGTTGTTAAATAACAAGTGGCTGTGGAATGGCTTAACCTAATTTAACCTCTCCTTTCAGGTCCCACATACTTCACATCCATACAACCTTTTTCTTGTTTGAGGCCTCATTAAAAAGTAATTGCGTTACGCAACACAACAGCTGTCCCTTGCCCACTCAAACTCGCCCCAACCATAAACGCGTCTTTTCAATATTCACCAGCAAAGAATGTATGGTCCCATCGAAAATTATTCTTATTAAAAGCTCCTGGAGCTTTTAAAAGCGGATGCATAACAAATTATGCTTTGGGGAACTCGATCAAAATGTATTTATTCTATGTGTGGATAATTTTCGTCCTGGATGCAATTTTCTCCGTGGGGAAATAAATTCTACATAGTCTTCGCCAGAGAGAATTACTAATAAACTGTGCATAGTATCGTGACCCATCAGGCCTCAAACGTGCCTCCGATCTCTATTAGGATGAAAATGGGAAATATGGGAAGTTACTTACTTAAGATCCGGCCGGAAGTAAAAGAATTTTATATTTCCGCCATGAACGTTTTTTGCGCTCGTTTTCGCAGCCACAAAAATTTCACTCGGCTCGAGGATAACAGAAACGGGTTTCCAAATTGTTTATGAAAGCAATGTACTTCAGAAAATATTTGGGGTTGCCGATTTTCACTTTTAAATATTATATATTCGCTTATAACCAGATATTTATTTTAATTTTATATCATCAACAACTTGACTCCTTACTGGATTGGATCCTTTCCAGCTTCGTTCCATCAATGTTTTCCATGAAAAATATGTATTTACGTATAACCAAAACCCTATTAAGTGTAGACTTCTCAAAGCTTTTCATGTATGATTTAATTAATTAAAGATCATTTGCATGAGTGAGCAATTAAATTATCAATATTTTTAAGTAATGTTTTAATAATCACTCATAGATGACCTACCACTCTAATTCAATAATCATCTCTCTTTTATTTGTCCAGAAACCCATGCTAAGGATTGAAATAATCCATTAGAATGATTCCTATTTCCTGATTTTTTTACATTTTTAATATTAGATTGTAAACTATCAAGTTTGTTCAAGGTCTGTTGAACTTCAAGCAAAAATAAGCTATTAAGGAATTGTTTCAAATTTATTCAAATGGGTATTATATATTAATATTACCCATTTGGAGTACTTTGTTATATACTCATAATACTATTTTCTTTGATAAAAAAGCACATTATGGCGTGATGATTTTTTTCCGAATTAGATGATCCGACTGGAACAAGTCTGTAAGATCAAAAATGATAAGTTTGTATAACGTTATCGGATTACATGTAATCGACTACAGCTACACTTTGTAATCGGATAACGCTATACATCAATATAATGTAACGAACATAAGCCGACGGCTTGTTTTAGTAAATTTGATTGATTTAACATTTCATCAAACAAGGGTTGTGGCAATTCAATTTTATAATTTGCCAGGAATATCTCAAGGTGATTGAAGTTTGCAATATTGTTTTGGGGATGAAATTTAATCAAAACACAACGTCGAACCGTCTTTCCTGCTGATGCAGGATATCCGAGATTACAAAGCATCTGTCCTTCTTGGAGGACCTTCATAAAATTCGGTACGTCCGCGCCATACAAATGAGCTACTTATTTGTATTAGAAAAATCGAAATGGAAACGCCACGTCAAGGAATATCTAAATATGATACCATATATTATAAAATGCTATCAATTTTTACCATTCGCTAAGAGAAGATGAAGAGGTTCAAAGATTCGTGGAAGAAAATGAGAGAATGCTTCTAATCAAATTTGCATTTTCTATGCAAATACAAAAATAAAAGGGAAGGACGTCCTTCGAAAGGACATAATGTATTTAAATTAGACAAACTATTACTAAAATATAAAAAAATAATTATATAAAAAAATAAAATAAAATAATCCCAACCCAATCAGAGTCATCCTTCCAAGGTTCAACATCTTTATTCAAAAACTATGATGAGATACCCAGTATCTAGAAAAATCGTAGAATTGCTAGGCACAAAGTTTCTATGCTTATTTCAGTGATGTGTTTAATATCAATGCTTTTTCTTTTCAGGCAATCTTCTACATCTTCGACTCTTAGTGTATCTACCATATTTTGATTATCTTTAACTGAAAGTTCGTTATCAAAAAATGCAAAAGGCACTAACTCTTCAGACAAGTACCATAAATAGTCCAGATTCTTTTTCATGGCAACTTTGACCATTGTTTGGTTTATACTTTCAAAGGATGCAAAGCCTTTTAATTATTATAAGTCATTTCTTGGTTGTGAATATCTGACAGGGGCTTGAAACCAGTATTTTATATATATTACGGTTATGGAAAGACAAATATCTTTTACAGTTTTCATTTACTTTTTCGTCAGTTTAAATATTATTTTTTAGTTTAAGTAACACATGGCTTTCGCCATCCATTTAGCACGATTAAGATCAGCAAAACTCCTAAATGAAACTCCTTTTTCAGGAATTCCTCCCATGTAAATGATGGAAAGTTTCAGTAACTCTTTAAAGTTATCTCGAGGTTGATATCATAAATTAATGTTTTATAATCACTTTGATGTATTTTGTCCCAGTTATTCTTGAACCTTTTAAACAATTAGATATCAGGAGCACTAGACCATCCCAGCGATTGATTCACTACAGCTTCTTATATAATTACCATTATATGATGGCGACAAACTAGACAAAGCATATCTTTTTCCATTTTCTGCTCCAGAAGAACACAAACTCCATTTTTTAAGCTGGTGTTTACAGCTGTAGTGTTTAAACATAAACTTAATACTTCACCAATAGAAGGTAACTTTGACTGATGCAGATTTGGTGTTGATTGGTCCATAAACCAAATATTGGTTTTATTTTTGATTATTAAACTCCCGTCACTGTTCTCGCTGATTACTGAATTTGAAGTGAGAAAGGGGAAGGGGAGGGGGGTTGACTGTAGTGAAGTAGTGAGTCTTTCTGCATGCTATTCTACTTCAAAGTAGACTAATAAACATACCAGAATCAATAAGCCAGGTTAATAGTAAAGTGGCCATACAACGTTTTTTCTGAAATTTTGACTTGTGATAGCGACTTCTAAAATATTTTTTTTAAAGAAAAAACACGTATTCATTTTTTTAGAGCAGAAAATCATATGACAGGGTGACCGCCCAATTTTTTGAAGTCGAACAATAAGGACCACCCTACTGAATACTCTATGTAGCATATCGCTGTAAATACTGTTTAGGGACATCTTCATTTCTCTATCTCCTAAATTCATTATTTTATGTTTCTTAATTTCCACAGAACATCTAATTTGAGGACCTAATTTGAAAATTTGAGCAATCAACTTTAAATAATCTTATTTTCCTCCCTCTTGAGATGTCATTATTGTAATGATATGTATGTGATTTCCACGATCTGAATATAAACTTAAATCATAGATCTAACCTACTTTACCAATACTTGATTAATCAAAGTATTATAATACCCTTATATTGATACCAAAGACGGGGTGCTTCCGGGTGTTCATTTTATCTATGACATTTTTGTCTCAAGTCGTAAAGCGCATATTTGAAGTCCTTTTATTCTTATACAGGGGTACAAAATAGCAATTCAACGCTCTATAATGCCCTAATAAACCAAATCCCGTTTTATGGATCACAAAAATATATATGAACTAAATCGGACTCCCTGATTAAACGTTAAACTTGAGCACGTCGTTACGTTGCTCTTAAAAAAGCATAACTTTTATTGAGCTTGACCCGTCTCGGAGCTGAAATTAAAAACATCCTTGAAATTATTTTCGCTTCAAATTCTTGGACTTGGAATAGGAGGCAAAGTTTTAGATAGCAGTTTGTTCCGGGCGAATGTGGATGCGGTAATTACGCTGAAATTATAGTGGAGTTTTAGACTGTAAAACAGTAATAATAAACTTCCTTGTTTTCCACCGGGAGCATAGTAAAACGCAGTCTTCTGTCCCGAAAGGGTTGCTTGATGCTTCGAATCCGAAGCTGTAAAATTTTATTGCCCTTTTGTTGCCCGTTTTTCAGTTTAGAAATTTAACCGAATTAAAGTAAGTTCGGCAATAATGGCGGACACATAAAATTAAGTCGAAACTTTGAGCTCACAATTAAGGAAATGCTTTATTTAATGTATGCAAATTCAACCCACATTTGCAAACAAGTATAAGCATATTAATTAATGTATATTTATATAATAAATACAATTTTCATATTTAAAATTTACCAACATTGATAGCTTTATAACTTTGCTAAACGGCGAAAATGTGGATTTTATGGGGCTTCTAAACAAATATTTTCTCAAAGTTTAGGCTTTGATTCAAAGGATTTGATTCATTTTATGGCCCTTTTGATTTGAGGTGCGATTTTAGTAATAAAATTATAATTTTCCATTAGAACGAAGGTAGGAAGGATAATATTATTTGCTAAACATTTGAACTTGAACAAAATTTTATTGGTATTGCTTATCAATGATCTACCTGGAAATGCTTTGAAATTAGAAGATCCAATTTTAGCAAATTCGAAATTGTTCACAGAGTTTCTATTTGTATATTTATTTAAGAGCGTCAACCACTTGCATTTTAATTTAAATTAAAGTCTGACAAGATCAAAAAGAGCAAAATTAAAAGGCGCCTGAAAGATCAAAGATACGCGAAAATCAGCGTCTCGAAAAGGTAAAAAATAATAACCCAATAGGTAATAGACAAAATAACCATAATTTATTGTATGAAAACTCTTTTGATTATTTGAAGTAGCGAGTGACCAATAAATAAGCGGTATTGAAACCCGGTCTTAATTCAGCAACAATGATCATCGATATCTATAATTTGCTTATGTTTTTAGTGAAGATATCATGTATATTTTTACAGCGTATTTAATCAATTTAACGTTACGCCATAAAGCAACAATAAAAGCAAAAATAAAGGGTCGCTAAGGGTGCAATTCAACGCTCAATTCATTTAAGGACATCATTTGTATTAAAAGTATTGTTATTTTTGAGGCAATCTTCCATTTTGTCTCCGCTAAAGATGCTGAAGAAACATTCCGAAGTCGTTAAATTATGAACGAAAATATAATAGAAGTGGTTGTTTCGGAATGGAACTAAATTAAAGTTTTAATTAGATTTCATTTGCGTCTCGCATACAAATTTTCATATTATTTCGTTTCAACTCGATTAAAATGTAAGTGACAGATTTCGGTATCAAATATAAATTTTCATTAAAGCGCCCTGAGGGCGTAATTTATTTAAATCGATCCCGTTGCGAGCTTCCCAAAAATTTATTGTTTTTTAAGGATACAGATCCTTTCGTGACAGTCGAAAGTGTCTTTGGCGATTGGCCCATTACTTCCATTCTCTATGTGTAGATTGATATTTTCGTTAATTGATTGCGACAACATTGTCCCGAGACCTCTCCCTGGCTGGCCCAGATTTTCCGCTCCGGAGAGCTTGGAAGAACGCGGATTCGGAAAATCAGCAATTTAAGTAATCCATTTTATTAATTAAAACGATGACACAGTGGGTGGTGGACGGGGTTGGGCGGTGGGGTCGCCCGGGTTCTTCGCCGGAGGGATGAATCCCTGTAGGTAGAAGAGTGGAGAGGTCCTCGAAATATATTAGATTACATTGTTAAACATTGATTGCTATCAACGCGAAAGAGGGAAAAGCGTTCCCTACACAAAATCTTATTTATGAGAAAGTCAAGATAATAAAATAACACCATACACCCGCCTTTCTGTAAATATGAATAACATCGCGGTTATTAATAGTCGAACACAATATGACCAATTATTTTCCAAAATAATGACGAATTGTATGAAAAATAAATGTGTAAACTCAGACATAAATTATACATAGCAATCACAATCAAGAACTTTATAGCAAATACCCATTAAACATGCCAAATAAAGCGAAATTGTATAAACGAAATTATATCAATATTATACATATTTTAAGACATAAATATTATGAATAATAAGTTTATATTCAAACACAATATCTAAATCAAAAACAAAGTTAATTATTCTTCTTAACACATTCTTATCGGGTTACGTCTATGTGCATCTTTAGATGAAAGACAATGCTATGTGTATCCTAACGGGAATGTATAAAAATTTCATAGCACTTCAAACATGTTGCAACGAGTTAAGGCGTGGAAAAAATATATGTCATGACTTTTGCGATACGAGAGACGAGATGATTGATCGGAAAAAATGATTGAAATATTTAAGTTTCATATTTGAAGTTTCCAGTGATTCAAAAAGAGCACTCTTGTACGTTGAGCTCGAAGAGAGATATGTTGGGCGACGAGAGTGTTAAGCTGATTGTTCATAGGCTCTCTGCAACGCTTGTTTACCCGGCCCTTTAAGTAGTGAGCTAATTTAAAATCTTCATAGTCTTAGATGCTATTTTTGCTTATCCGCCACTTATCCTCCGTACAAACCCACTTATCTGTCAAAACCGCAGCAGCGCATATGAAGCTTATATTTAACACTCTCGTTACCCAACATGAATCGGTGTGTTATTTTACCTTTGATCGATAAGCTTGACTCTGTCATTAGTCAAATTAATAAAAACAAAGTGAACATAATCAAATGTGAACAGACAAAGGTAGGAATGCAAGTTTCGAGGTCGATCTCGAAAGATATTTAGATAGTTTCCAGTCATCTAAAAAACATTTGCAAGTTGTTATAGAAATACATAGCAATGAGACGCTGGATTCGCTTTTTGAAGACTCGGACTTCGAAGACGTTTATATCTGATAGACGCAGCGACGAACGAGTTAAATAAATGAACACTGTCGATAGCACAAAATATTCTGTAATTTCTACAAGTAAACATAAACAATACACCTAAAATCGATTAATTATATCATTCACGCATCAATATTAGTCGATAAATTTGGGTTAACGTGCGTACCTATACAATCGTGCGATGTACGCAAGAAGCTCTCCGTCTCTGTCTCCCATTCACTGTCTGTCTGTCTTCGAGCTCAACGTACAAGAGTACTCTTTCTGAATCATTGAAATTCGCTCGCAAATACGCGATCATCCCACTATGCAGACTAATTATGAGCGTTTTTCTAAATAAATAATGATTATTAACATTATGTAATAAAAAATTGTATTGTAAATATGATATTATAATCAAAACCAAGTAGAAATTTGATGATTTGGATTATCCATGTTTTCCAGTTATCCGTGTTTGTTAATACCATCTAAATATTTAAAAACTTAAAATGTTCCAAAATTATGTTTCAGATGAATTTTAAAATAAAAATTACGAGCAAAATCCAAATAAAAGGGCAATTATTTCAAGCTAGGAGGCTTGCCTTTGAAGATTTAAGGCGTTTAAATCCATGTTTTCGAAATTTTTAATTTCATCATTAATTAAGCCAATTAGCCCTTTTTCAATGTACTCTTTAATGCCTCGTTTCTCAAATTCGAACAAGTCTTTTTGTCGACTTGAATTTAGTCGACTGAATTGTTGAAAGGATCTTATTTATTAAAAATAATAATATCTTACATCTTCGAAGCGTGATTAATAAATTGGAATTATTAATGTGAAGTTTTCAAAATAGATACATTAATTAATTTCAATATCAGATAAAATAGTTAAATATGAACGCGGAGTGATACGTTGGTGCGGGCGACGTCATACAACGATGATGATCATTAGGCTTGTAATGAAATAATTTTTAAAAAATGCTTAGAGAAACATCGTAATTAATAAAATAAATGTGCATAAACTTAAGTTTTTAATTAAATATAAAATTATGTGACATTTCGCTATTTATTTATCCATGTGTATGTATTATATATATGAAATTCACCATATCTTCTTCGGGAGTAATGTACTTGCCTTTTTCCAACTTGCATCATTTTCTAGGAATATGGAGCAGTCAATGGGGCTGCAGAACCATCCAGAGAAGCTACGAGTGCAATTAACTCTTATGGTTATACATTTAGTCAACAAGATGTTTATCTAGGGCACCAGATTATTAGAGCGACTCTGATGAGATTCCCCCTCGTCTAATATGTAGCGTATATTAATATCTTGATATACGAGCATGCTCTTTGAATACTTTCATGACAAAAATTCAATTTGTTCTTTAAATACCATGTATAATATATGAGCAATTTATATTTTTATGCGTATAAGCGTATCATATAAACTTCTTCAATTATTGCTGTCGTACTGCTTTGTTGTGATTTGAATTGTTGATTTTGTTGTATATTGGCAGATGAACATCGTAAAATGTTCACCAATTTTTTGGAACAGCTAGTGATTAAGAATACTACTAAGAACTCACTGAAGCTTTGAAGCAATTCAGAATGGAATTCATGTATTAGCTGTGATAATTTATGTTAAAAAATACTTCCACTGCAGAAGCTGTGGGCATTGCTAAAGGTATCAAAGCTAAAAGGTGGGAAAAAAATCCAAAAAACAAGTTGTTTCTGCTTAAAAATACTAACGATAAAATATCCAAAAATGAAAGTAAATTCTACTGAAGAAATAAATGCGGTGATGACTAGGGAATCCAATCCCGGGATACCGGACAGTTTTAGGTGCTCATGAATCCCGGGACTAGTAAACGTAGTCCCGAAAAATTCGGAATTGAAATTTGTATCTAAGAGAAATCGTACACCTCACCAGCACGATGAAGACTACTAAATCGAGACATTCCCGCCGAAATCTGGACGCTTGGAAACAGTGACATAACTACTAATTGGCGAGCTTAGGCGACGTCTAGAGGCAGTAACTGTCTAATCTATATATACATATATGTTTTTCAAATTGTTATATTAACCTTTCCCTACCGGTGATGTATTTACTACACCTCGACTCTAATAATGGAAATATTGATATGAAATATAATAGATACGGTGCCCAAAATTTTTGTATTCCTTCGTAATATAATTACGAATCACATCAAAGTATTATAGTTTATAAATATTCGTCTGCAGCGACGGAAATAAATATTTTGTCGGGAAACCGGGAATTTTGCGAATTTCAGTCCGTCTCTTTGCAGAAAGGAATTTTATCCAACGAGTGTGGAGGCTGAGCATGCATTTTCAGTAGCAAGTTGCCTGGCTTCCATGATCAGATCCAGACTAAATGACGAAACACTCGATGTTTAATGTTGTTTTAATGTTATTTTGGGTTCATTGCTTTTCGTCCTTTTATTAACATTTTTTTTTAAATTATGCTGTTTGTGTAATATATAATAAAATAGGTGTGACAAATGTAGTGATTACTTTATGCTACATATAGACACAGTTGTATCGTATCGATTATGAGACTTCCCCGGAGTAACCAAAAACGAAAAATTGTTAGTATTATTACACCTTATTATTGCACTATAAAATACTACGGCAAGACTAATTTTCCATGAGGATTTAGTTGTTAAAGTTAGAAGAAATATTCAGTTTAGAGAATTCTTTATCTTATTTAAATAGCTTAGATTCCTTCATGGATATAATATTCTATTTGAATGAAATCGATTTTGTGTGAGTGTATTTGTATTATATCTTAAGCCTTGGACAAAATTTCGGACGTATGACATTCCCGAACAAATTGACGCATCAAGTAACCCGATCCTTGGGATATGCAAGGGTCTAAAAGGGTCTCCCATAACCAGATAAATTGTGATCCATCGAGATATCTTCCTACAAAGGTTAATGAAATACAACCGAGAGTGATTACGATGCTACTCAAATATCATAACCTGCGTTTCGAAATTCGAAATCGAATTGCCTCAATTTAAAACGATTTAACTCCTCGACTTGCATATTTTGACGCCGCAAGTCGAAACCTCCCGCTTTGCTACAATTTCCACAGCGAAAAATATGTTTATAAGTTTTGAAATTATTTCGTTCTCGCCCTTATCGCCAAACTGCGACGCATATAATTCGCTGCGGTTTAATCGCGCTACCCCGTGAGTTATTTCTGACGGGGTAGTATGAAACAATATTGTTTGCGGGAAATGTGTGTGAGGGTGCAAATGAGGCAGCGGTTTCCAACAGGTGTTCCGCGAGATTAATTCGTTTGATTTATTATTAACATTAAAAGTTGAAAGATAAATTAATTAGCTCGTGTGCGAGGCGCATTACAAAATTTTTGGCCGTCGCCGTCGAGATAAATTGGTACATGTGTCAACCGGCTTTATTATATTGTAGAATAATGGGGGATGATATTAATAACACCATACTCAGCTTTTATCGCAAGTTTTTCGATCATAATGGGTTTAAATTGAACCATAAATAATTCAACTCTATCTTGTATTGTGAGTCAAAAATAGTTGCCGGCAAAAGGTAAAATTTCAAGAAAGTT
Organism: Stenopsyche tienmushanensis; assembly: GCA_008973525.1. Taxonomy (NCBI): domain Eukaryota; kingdom Metazoa; phylum Arthropoda; class Insecta; order Trichoptera; family Stenopsychidae; genus Stenopsyche; species Stenopsyche tienmushanensis. The sequence continues at coordinate 1,388,589 of WACJ01000025.1, forward strand.
TACACCCAGAGATTGAGGAAGCTTTTTATATGTGGTTTCTTCGGGAAATAAATAGGCGTACACCTATTTCTGGGCCCATATCGAGACATGAAAGCAAAGTTATTTTACAAGGAGATAACAAAAATTAAGATTTTTTTAGTTGGCAAGGGATAGTTGGAACGCTTCAAAAATCGTCATGGAATACGTTTGATGACAGTAACAGCTTTTCATTTTTTATAGCTGCTATTCCCATTGTGTTTATGACGTTATTTCTATAATATGAAACCTTATGTTTTCTATATATATCTCACCATATTCATATTTTTTCAGATTTCAAGTACTCCTTTCAAAAAGTTCCGGACTACAAGGGGTCGAGGGCAGTACTCTATAGTCCGACAAATTTAACAAACCGACACCGCCTTGCAAAACGATGCAAAGTTTGATCATCACTGATCATTTAATGAAACAAATTCCTAAATCTATCCACGTAGCTTTGTAGCGTAACATTATTATTCGTCAAATTATGGTGCAATTCAAATCTAGATAACATATAACGAAGCTCAACGGCTAGTACTTTCCGCTGGATAGTTCATATAATTTAAAATATTTCAATTCAGTTCTCATATATCTAAGTTATAGTATATTTACAACCAAGAAGAAGATAAAAATGCTTACGAACAAATAATTAAATAAAATCTATATCTTTCTTCCAAATTCCTATGGTTAACGATTTAGATAGATTTGTGACCATATGGTAACGATAAACGTCATTGTTAAACAAATTTTGAAACACAAATTCAAAGATCGAAATATCTTCTACATTGAGTGTAGGGAATCAATAATTTAAGAAATTACATTGATGAATTTGATCAAAAATTAATATTTCCCGGGATCCCGACAAATTATTTATTTCCGTCGCTGGAGATGGATACTTATATACTATAATACTTTAATATGATTCGTAGTTATATTACGGAGGAATACAAAAATTCTGAACCCCGTATCTATTATATTTCATATCGATATTCCCATTATTAGAGTCAAGGTGTAGTAAATACATCACCGGTAGGGAAAGGTGAATATAACAATTTGAAAAACATATATGTACTCTATATAAGTATACATAGATTAGACAGTTACTGCCCCTAGGCGTCACCTAAGCTCGCCAATTAGTAGTTACGCCACTGTTTCCAAGCGTCCAAATTTCAGCGAGAATGTCTCGATTTAGTAGCTTTCAACGTGCTGGTGAGTTGTACGATTTCAAAATTGGATTCCCTAATTGAGTGTATGTTTCATCGATATATAAATTTTATTACAAAATATTTATGTTTAAGCTCAAATCTCATGTTATGTATTTATTATAATTTACATTGTGAGTTTCCATTGTTTGGAGTTTTTCAATTTGCACTTTTACATATGCAATAATTGCATTCATTTCAAACAATCCTAATGTACTTTGAAGGATATCCGTAAAAAATATTGATCACCTCAGAAGCGGCGGCAAACGACGACTTTTAATTGTAAAAACGACGTGTTTTCGACGGCGAAAATAACATGGTAACCTGTTTTCCTTCATAACAGGATTTTCAATTTACAGGAGGATAATGAAAGGAACCGCAAAACCCTATAATTCACCTTGGCGACAAGCGCCCTCATTCCGCAGCGAAATTTCCAAGGACTAAAGGGTATTTCCGCGAACCCTTTCACTCTTCTTCACATGCATGGATACAATTTAAGGTCATATTTTAGTTCAAGTTGTTGATTTGTTGGATTAACATCAGATAACGAAATGAAGTCATGTGTGTATTTAAGATATTCAGGTTTAAACGATAATTTAGAGCTATTAACATTTTGATGGGACAAAAATTTCTTTCTTAATAAAAGAGTTAAGGTGTATTATTCTCTTTCCTGAGATAAAATCTGGATACATTTTTTTATTGTTAAAGCTTAGAAAGGCATGTTTAATGATATACTTTCTAGTAATCGAAGATAATGGATGTAATAAAATATTATATGATGCTGTAAATTATTCCAAATTTCTACTATGTGTTGGTCCAAATAGAGAATATTTGACCTCTCACGTTTTTACAAGTCTGTTGTTAAGCACGTGGAAATATTGGAAATATATAAAACTTTTATTGGAACGCGTTTTTCTGTTAAGAAAGATAGTTGTGATAAAGTAGAGTTTCATCCGAGGGATGTACAAAATTTACGACACCATAAACACTACATTAACGTTCATATTTACGCTCCGATATTAGCGATGAATTGGTTCTGCCGTAAAACGTTACATTATTGATATTTTCTCCATGGGAAAAAAGTAATGTAACGTTTATTTAGCAGAGACGAGAGTATTAATCACGTACGTTCACTGTATTGCAGTGACGTGTCGTGGGGGCTTTTATGCCGTATTTTTGTAAAGTAATTTCGGGTCCGGGTGTGATTTACGAATCGTGTTTTGTACGCATGAAATTCGTGATTACACGAGGACGTATATATAAAGAGATTTTTTTTCTAAATTATTCGAGCGCGTGCCGCATATTTACCGTAAAATAAAGGAAAGCGTGTGCGTATGAATAATTATGGGACGTACTTGAAACGCTTCATATTTTACCACTTTACGCTTTTATTTTTTTAAATTTTATGGTATGTGTGATGAGCTACAGTTTGTCGGCACTTGTGCAGAAATAGCATGTTTAATTCACTGGAAAATGATGAAGCGTTTAATACATCTTCAAATAGTTCCTCTGGATCATGATCAAAGAAAACGTTTTAATGTAACGTATTTACTAAATGCAGGTAAGCCGTCCGAAAGCTATTACAAATCATTTCCATGCTATTATCAAAATTATACTCATTAAACATTTCAAATTAATACTTGAAGACAGGCAGCTTATTCTATCTCATTAGCTTAGTATCCAGCAAGCTTATTCGGCAATGGACCAATTTAATTCCACCATTGATGTCATAGTGGAAACCTTGCCAATTTTGCTCTAAAAACACAATTGCACATGATTAAGCTTTTGATAAGGTGTGACATCAGAAACATGAATTTAATACAAAGGAGCTCTTAACTTAAATTATCAAGTTGGGGAATAAGTTCGTAGCGTTTTTATATATTTTTTTATCTTACAACATTTTTTTGCTTTTTGACAAAGTGTATAATATTCATTCGATGGAGCTCTTTCTGGTCTACAAATTTGTGTTAATCATCTTTTTGAATAATTTAATTTTTTATTACCTTTGAGTCTTAAAAATGGAGGTAAAAAACAACATTTTCGACACCTACTCTTTTTCGTTTTCGCAGAAATCTACTGAAGCAGCCCGGGACATTTGAAATGTATACGGAGAAGGTGTCATAGGTGAGTCTACAGCACGAAAATGGTTTGCAAAGTTCCAAAATGGCGATTGTGATGTTGACGATACACCCCGTAGTGGAAGATCTTCTGAATTCGACGAAGAGCGTCTTAAAGCACACACATGAAGGAGGATGGATAAGAAATGGTACCTATACATAAACATGAAGCAAAGAAAGGAAAGGGTAGCTCCAGGGGATACGAAAGCCGAGAGTCAAGCCGGACCTCCATCCAAAGAAGATCATGATCTGCATTTGGTGGGACTGAAAGGGCATGGTGCATTGGAAAATGCTCGAAAGGAATACCACGGCCAACAAGCAGCTCAGCTACACCGCGTGAAAAAGGCTATTTAACTGAAAAGATCCCATCGACAAGGCCAAACCATATTCCTTCATGACAAAGCCAGGCCCCATGTTGCACAAGTCGTCAAAACTGCACTCCAAGAGCTCGAATGGGAGGTCCTTCAGCATCCGCCGTGTTCTCCAGACCTTGCATCGACGGATTACCAACTTTTCCGCTCTCGGTCAAATCATATGAGAGGCGTTACCTTCAACAATGAAGACAATCTTAAAAACTGGCCCAACAACTTCTTCAATACCAGACCGGACGATTTTTGACAGAACGAATCAATAAAATTGGTCAAGAAGTGAGAGGTTAAAACTATTGATTTTTGTTTGAATAAAAGTTTTTGATAAAAACGCTACGAACTTATTCCCCAACTTAATATATAGTATTCTCCTAAAGTTTTATATTATGAAATACGTTTCAGAATACAATGAAATTACTATAAATACATTTACAGAGGATACAGTAAATATCATCAAGTATGATGTTACAAGGCGCAAAACTTTTATGGGCACAAATTCCTTCCGAATCACCGACCGAGCGTCGTTTGGAACAATTCAGGCGTCTATGCAATTGAAGCTCTTACTTCTGCTCACCCAGATGAAATCAAAACATCGCCCACACGTTCGATTCATAAATTCTCGCAATTTTCTGCTCAAAAGGCATGATGCAATTCCTATTATATAATTTGCTAAATATATCATCAGGTCGCTATCAATTATAATGAATCGTGACGTCGATCTATATAATAATACCGAAAAATACGTACAGATCTTAAGCAAAGAGCTGAATTATGATTTCTACAAACTATAATATTTTTTGTGTGATACAGAACGGCTATGATCATCTATATATTTTTAATGGCTTTGTATTTTCTTCCACGTTTTTATACACATTATAATTGAAAGTTTCATGTTTAAAAAACCATATCCATAGGGAAACTACTCACTTATTTGTGACAAAAGAGTTTTTGCTGGAATTTCATTGTATTGATCTTGTTTTATTGTTCCTTCAACAATGTGCAGTTCTCCAAAACGTTCTACTAACATCACATTTCACACTGTAACAAACGTTCAGTATTTCATATACTGTTGTATACATTCAGCTTTGGAAGTTTCTCCTGGTGTCCTACATTTATAGTGATTGCTTTCTTCCAGTATTGTGAATACTGAACCATCACTGAAGCATATTCCAAATCAGAGAAGATGCAAAAACTGCTGTAGAATATACGAGTATATTTAAAGTTAAAAAGTCCCTCATTAATGATTCTTATACATAAATTCTAATAAAGTACTATTATTATCATACTCAATTCTGAAAAAAAATAATTGATATTTCTTATTATTGCCAAGTATTTTAAAAAATCTTCAAATAAAAATAATAATTTATGAAATCAAACAAAGAGTAGAATCCGAATAATTGAAGATCTGCTAGCTTCAAAAAGGCTGGCATTAACCAAATTGATAATCAACTACCAATTTAGAGCAGTGAGTGACCAGAAGAAAACAAATACCTTTCCAGATCATAACTAAATATTGCTCTAGTTTTTTAATCAAGGCATGAAATTTAATACCTGAAATAAATCTTCGAAAGGTGTGAAATATATGCTCATGCAGTGGGCACGTAAACAATTTAATTCAGACTTTGGACATTTCAACAAAATCCAACTTCATGGCGCAATGCCAGAGGCAAGAAATTGGATCCCATACTCTATTTGGATTGTTTAAGAGCAAAATGTCTACTTAAAAACTCCAGATAATGGACAGGTTGAAGGCAGATATTCAATGATAATGGAAAAATATTTCAAATAGCCATCACCAAAGTGAAAATCATTAAGCTCGAGATATATTCAAGATTATGTCGTTTATAACATTTGATCTGGCGGCGAATATATCCGAGTAGTTGGGTTTATACATACAACTAAATTGTTTATTGCTTAAAAGCTATTTAATATATTCTTTAAAAAAACTAAAAACATGGTATATTTACAGAGATCTAATACAATATTCTGTGGTTCTTAAATATTTATAGAAGTAAAAATGATACACATCAAATTATCTATATAATATATTATGAGGCATATTTTCTGTCAAATTTGGGAAAATGTGTGGGATCCTTCGTGGTACTCACAACCCCTCGAATAAAAACGTATATGCAATAGAAATACCCTTATGTCGTTCAACCTCAATAGCTGTAAATAAATAAATGAGGATTAAAGATCGCTCATAATTGATAAAATACATCTATTTAGAAGTATGTTTTTTATATATAATTATTGATAAAGTACCATCGTCTGGAACTACCCTTCCTATAACAAAGTTCATTAGACTGCCTCTATTCATATCAAGAAGATTTTTATGAACCTTCCAAGAAAGCTACTCAATTATTAATTTTTTGAAAAAGGCAATATGAACTATATACACTTATGTAGTGGATTATTTATTAATTTTAATAGAACAGTTATGATGATGTTTTTGTATATATATATATGATCTAAGCGGTCATGTAATCTACAAGGACGTCGGACATATTTATAGTCATCCAATATTTATTAAAATAATATCAAATATAATACTTATTAAAGCGAAAAGAATATGTATCAAATTGTCCACATTTCTTCCACAGATTTCTTCTTTGTTTCCTTTCGTCGTATAGTGTATCAAATTACGAGCTTCTTCGGATTTATCTTGCTTCAATTAAAGCGCAGAGTAAAGAAAGCACGCTCAAAATAAAATATTTTGCAAAATCGACCAACAGAATGACTGGCAAATAATAATTGTATATGAGCCGTGAACTGGCGTCATGGATTCTTATTTATAACCGAAGGCATTTTTCTTTTATGCTTCATTAGGGCTAAATTTGGCATACGATATTAAATAACTGCAATATTGAATTTCATACTTTTTTCTAGCAGCTTTTATATAGTGTTTTATGGAAGGAAGATCGTAAATCTTTGCTTGGTTACTTAAAGGCAATTCGTTTAAAGTTCGTATAAATGTCGTCGAATTGTTGTTTTGTAGTAGCATGGCGTAAGTAACTTGAGTACAATTCAGTGCTAGTAATTTAGCTAGAAGTACACTCTTATGCCAGGAGATGTTCCTCCTCAATTTCAAATACATGGAACGAACAAAAGGCGACAAATTCTTAGCTCGATGAAAGGATGGATTGGAGCCAAGGAACTTGCAACAAAGTAACTCAAATAGTTGCATCATAAGCTTTCGATGAATTAAAAGACATTGACGAAGATAAAATGATCAGAAAGTGAGATATTCTTAAGTCAAATATATTCACAAATATATTTTATGAATAACTAAAAATTAATAAAATATGATATGTAAGACACATTAGACTAATAGCATTTTCATATGAAATGTCCGCTTTAAATTTAGACTAAGTGCGGAAATTGAACGAAATCCATCGACTTCCTTACGTTAAATTTCAATATTAAAAATAAGCTGACAGAAATTATAAGACAACAATTAAATATAGCCTTTTTCGGCTCAATAGATAAGTTTCTTTCGCAAATGAACATAGATCTAATCATAGCCATGGTTGAAGAAAACCCGCGATATACTGTTTGCGAAATAGCTAACAAGCTAGAAATTCCACGAACATCCGTCCATAATCATCTGACAAAATTTGGCTACATCAAACGTTCAGATGTGTGGCTTCCTCATGAACTGACTGACTCAAATAAACTTCAGCGTATTTCAACATGCGATCTTCTTCTCCAACGACATAATAGCCAACCTTTTTTGAAGAGACTTGTCACTGGAGATAAAAGTTGGATACTCTATGAGAATATCCAACGTAAACGGTCTTGGACCAAGGGTACAGAAGCTTTAACTGTAGCTAAACCTGGCCTACATCCAAAAAAAAGTTATGCTATGCATTTGGTGGGACTGGAAGGGGATAGTTTATTATGAGCTACTTCAGCAGGGTGAAATAATCAATTCAACAAAATATTGTTTCCAACTAGACAATCTAAAGCATGCAATTACCATAAGATGGCCAGAATTAGTGAACAGACGAGGTGTTGTTTTTCATCACGGTAGAGGCCTCGTGTGTCTTTGCTCGTCAGAAATAAATTATTATCATTTTACTGGGATGTTTTACCTCAACCTCCATACTCTCCGGACATTGCCCATTCAGATTATTATTTATTTCTTTCATTGAAAAATTCTTTACGTGGTAATAATTTTAATTCAAAAAATGATATAAAAATGTACCTTGATCAATATTTTGCCAACAAACCTGAGAAATTTTGGCAAGAAGGCATTATGAGGCTTCCGGAGAGATGGAGAAAGGTAATAGAATAGAATGGATCATATATTATTCGATACATTTTTATGTAATACAAATTATTGTTTATTTTTTTCTTAATATGAAAACGAAAGAAACTTATGGGACACCCTAATATTCGATTTAGGTGACCAAATTTCGATGAAAAATTAAATGCTTTGTGAATAAAAATACATAATCCCATCGACGTCAGGTTGATCATTTTTAATGGTTACAAACTATATGAACCGAAAATCGATAAACAATAAAACCGTTATTTTTGCCAGAACCAAAAATCGTAACTGAATTGGTTCTAAAATGAGAGTTTTGTTCAATTTTTGCTGATATAACATGTTATCTTTACCATTCTTATACAGATCATGTTTGGTTGTATTGAACCGAAACAAAAACCGAAATGAAATACATAACGGTTCGAAGCCCCGAAAATATTCAACGCGTCATATCATAGTTCAAATCGACAACTTTTCGACGTTATCATCCTATGAAGATATTAAAATTGATTTTATTATTACATTAACGACCCCTTTTACGCTCCGCCATAAACGCAATCCCCGTCGCGGGGGATGCGTCCGCGCGAGTAAATGAAAACACGTAACAGTTCTTATATTACCGAATTGATGAAGATCTATAAAAAAAGAGAAGATGCGTCGAGGTTTTATGTTCGAAACGTAATACCGTACCCTTCATATGTCAAAGACCCCTAGTGTTGAATAATAAATGCGGCCATTTCTGCTCTCTGAAAGAGGATACTGTTTCGAAGTCTTTCTTTTGAGCGGCGCACAAAAGAATTTTATTACGCAATAACAATGTCATTGTTTTTTTCCACTAAATTGCAGAAATGTATAATTAAAAAATAATAGACTGACCCAGACGTCTTTGAAATTAGTCTCAATTGAAGGAGGTCGGTGTTGAGATTTTTATATGGGCAATGAAGCCGTTCGTCGGGTTCTTTCGCATCCAGAAGATAAATGACTGGATAAGTCCTCCAGAAATAGGTCACAGTTAGCTCCTTTTAACTCTTTTGCAGTATGCTCCATCGTGATTAACCCTGAAGCGTGTCAGAATTTGTCACGTCAAATTATATCGCCCTTGTAAAGCATTTAATCTGCAGACGATACAACCATCACTCTTGGATTCATTAATCTTTTCAATAAACTTATAATGACTTCCAAAAGTTTCCTTGAATCTCAATTAAGATATAATCAGCAAACAAGGGATAAATGACATCTATGAATTACTTTATGTGATGTGCTTCGATGATTTGAACAAGACTCAAATAGATTAATAAAAGATGTAGATCTACCCAATGATCCATAATATACTGAGAATAACGAGGAATTTTAATAATGTTTTAATACAAATTCAATACGAAAGCCATCATTTTCATCTATCCTGGACCTATTTCCTTCAATTTCCAGGCTCAAATGTAGGCGTCTATGTCCACCTGTCTATCCTAGCGTAGATGAATCTTCCGACGGATCTGCTGCCACTCGGTCCCGAATTTAATATGGCATGAGGGACTTTGTGAGTCGGCGTCTAAGCTATATGGCATGCCCAATGCAGATACAGAAGAATTCAGTAAAAGCTAATAATTGACGCTTCGCCGTACATGTCCATGACCTCTCGATTGAACTTCGTGGCTTCGGATCCTTAGGTTTTGTTCTTAGGAAATTTAAAATTTTCAAAGACTATATATTTAATGATATGTTTTTTTTAATTAATAATTAAGCTTCAAAATAAATAAAAACGTTTACAAAGCCTCACAATTTCAGAAAAAAATATATTTTCGGAATTTTTAGCATGTCTTAAAAACTCAGTAACCTATAATGAGAAAAGGATTTTAACGAAATGTTAAGCCTTGGGGTGCTTTCGAGGCAAAAAAATAACATATTTCGTTGAAAGTCTGTCAACAGTAAGAATTCCCAGAAACAACTCCTGCTGAGACCGTATGTTAAAACAATTTTTAATAAAATACAACGCGGTATTGTTCCGAGGACCTAATTTAGATGATGGAATACAAAACGCGCGCACAATGTAAATTAAGTAAAGACATTTTCTATCACGTCCCGAAATTCAAGGAATGCTCCCACGGAAGCGCTTTAAATTTTAATTTGTTGTAAGTTCTCCCCCTAAACTAAAACTTGTTTGGCGGATCGCAAAATAAATAATAAAGTTGGAATTATGGACCATCAAGTCACCTTAATTACGCCGACGAAAACATCAAAAACCTATTATTGCCGTTACATCAACGTCCCAGCCCGGGCTTAATAAAAACTTTTCCTATCTTTATTATAACTTTTTTTCAATCAGGCGGAAAATTATCAGCGCAGGAGGAAAAACAGGACGAAGGTCCTTTTCCTGGCGAATAGCTCCGGAGCCGAATATAAACGTACCTACGAACACTTCAAGAGAAAAAATGATACCAGAGCGAATTTTCCCTGACATCCACCCCAGCCACCCACTCGCATATATGATATCGTTTTTTTTTCTAAGGGCGGAGAAGAAAAATCCAATTTATATTTTAGAAGTTCATTTACGGCTGGCTTTGTTTTTGTTTAAAGAAATAAAACTTTTAGCGCTGGGAGAACTTAAAACCCCATCAACTCCCTAATAAATCGCCTCCTTTGCAGGCGGATAAAACTTCGTTTTTACGCGAATTCCAATAAAATAAATTGAGCCAATGTGCAATCAAAGTTAAAGCGACTTATGAATTTGAAACACGGTAGAACAACACTTGAACGTATCTAAATCTAATTGCGTTAAAAACTGTCACCTAAAAGATATTTTCAGCATGATTTCGTCGAATTTCGGAGTGACAAAGTCGAAATGTCAACTTAAACCCTATAGATATGTTATCCCCAAACTTATTATGCCCATTCTTATATAAAAAATTTAAACCTGAACCTCCCAGTAAAATAACTGCACATGGCTGTATAATAGTCTTTAAGAATATTCATTTGTAATCAGTTTATTTCATGGTGATGCTCTTAAGTGCACTAAATCCAAGTTCTATTAAATAGAAAGACGGAAAGCAATCAAGTTTACAGCAGTACAGCGATTCATAATAATACATAAAATAGGTATGTGTCTCTGTAACCAGAATTTGCGGTATCCTTGTTCAAACAATGGTTTCAGCTCCTCATTCGTGAATAATTCAATAAGTTACTCCTGTATACCTATGGATTTCTCTAATATTTTGTATTTAATTGCAAAAAGATCCAACATCCAATCGGAGATAACACAATTGAATTGATAACACAACTTCAAAATTTTGCTTGAAGCCAGAATGAAATTTCGTTAATTATTGGCAGTAGAGGAGATATATCTGGACACCACATTTTTAAAAACATGTAACGCTATGAAAAACCACGTCAAAATATTTGGCAATGGTCCCATAAAAGGGATTGCTAAAAGCCACCTCAAAAAAAATCTTCCCCTAAGCTTTGTTATTTGATCATCCCGTAGTTTAGTTTTAGTTAATTTTATTTTACAGGAATTCCATCACTGAATCAAATAATGCATAAAATCAAAAAAGTATATATTTTTATTTTATTAACTCATGGACACATAACATTGTCCACGCCCCCCACAAATTTGTTTTGATTTGCCGCAGACCCCCTCAGCGGTTACACAGACTCTTGAAATTCTGTAGGAATTACTGTTGGAACCTATGCTATAGATCAGCGATTCTTAAACTGGGGTCCGCGAAAATGTAAAAGGAGTATTTCGACCAATATTGGACCAAGAAATGTTTGTTTGTTTGAATAATTAAGTCTCAAGAACGACGTAAACTGTTGGGATGCGATCCACAACAAAAAAAATTGTTCAAGAGGGGTCCGCGTACTACATAAGTTTAAGAACCACTGCTATAGAGCATCTGTGGGAGGAGTTGGATGATCGTGTGAGATGTTGAAATTATTGTAATAAGGAGTTTTTTATAGTAATGACACGACATTTTGGGTGACAGGCGTTGTTTTCAAATAATCCAAGCCCAAAAACCACCTAAATCAAAACATATTTTTAGCTAAAGATAATAATCAAAACAATAAAAAAAACTGACTGTAGGATGAAGTTAATAGCACCAATTTGGGCTTGAAATATACGAAAAATCAGCCTTCAATTGAAGATTTAGCAAGAGAAATTCTACTGAAAGTCATTCATTTTAAATATTATTTATTTTGCTCTTATAATACATAAATATATCAAAGACTTCGTAAGAAGAATCGAATCTCTTTGGATTGTATTGAAAAGTTATTTAATTAAATACCGGGGTGTTATGAGGCTGTCACAAAAGCCTAATAGATACAATTTGTCATTAAATATTGAAATTTAATGCTAATTTATAGTGTCAAAATAAGTTTTTAATCTTCTCATTATTTAACCATTTAGCTGCCATGATATAGCAGCAGTTCTTAAACTGGGGTCCGCGAGAATATAAACAAAACATTTATCTATATTTGAAAAAGATATTTTCGTCGAATTATTTACAGAAAACATTATAAAATGATATATTTTGACCAAAAAATAATTATTGTGAAAATTAAGTCACAAGGGTTGGGATATGTTCGCAAAAAAAAATGTATTCACGAGAAAGTCCGCGAAAAAAAAATCGAAGTACATAAGTTTAAGAAGCGCAGGTCTATACAAAAGATTTGAAATTAGCCAGGGTTGTAACTTTTTTATTTAATATATAAGATCTGTATAGCACTAAATTTTGTTTAAATTTCAAAAGCGCATGTGCATAAAAATATTAAAGAATGCAAACATTAGAGTGACAGCCCTAGCGCTTTTCATAAATGCACATTTGAATTTTTTGCATATAAATCGGAATGCATGCCAAATTGAGACACCATATTTGTTGACGTATTCCAAGGTGTCACTAATGAATAAAATTTAATAATATAATAAATAGAATTTAAATATGAGGTTTGCGTCTATAGACGCGTACGGCTTGAGATGCTGGGTTCTTATTGAATTAAGCAAATTTTTTATTTAAATTTAGTTAAAATGTCATCATGATGCTACTTACCATTGAAATCCGGCGATAACAGGACACCTTCAGGACCACATGTGGTACCACCGCCTAGTTACTGTCTCACACCATTATCCACTCGGGTTACCCCATACACCGTTTGGAATCACACCAACCCTCAATCATTCGAGAAATATGTCGGGACACCCGTGACACGTGTCAAATTTATTAGATCACACACCACAAGTACTACACATGAAGATGAAAAGACACTGTGAATTTTAGCCGGAATAATGTTTTAACGTCAATTCATCGTATGCGAACATATTAAGCCGAGAATGGATTATATTTTCACTGCCTGCGCGGGAGAATCACCCATCGATCATGGCCTAATCTGGATAAGCAACAATACTTCAACAAGACTGTCGTTAAACATGATTGTGTTCAAGCTTGATTTCGCTATCCCGGGGGATGATTTTAAAGGCGTCGATAATTCAAGATCGAATAAATAATTCATACACTGCAGTGTGACTATTTGGCCCAAGGATGCTTTTACAGCCACCGAATCGACCTTCACCGCATTACTGTAAACGCACTCATGCCACGCGGCGCATGCAATTGCAACCCCAAATGACGCCCGCGCCCCTATTAAATTAATTGAAATTCGCGTGCATTCGACTGTATGAATAGACTCCACCCGGCGCTCATTAAAATTCCCCTCAAGAATATTTCAGCAAGCTTTTCATAAATTATGCAACGGGCACGTTTGCCATTAAAATATGGAGCGGACCGTCGCGGGGGTGTAATTGAAAGGGAAGTTTGACCCGCGATTGACACACTGAAAACATCGCGGCGATTCGATTTGAAACGATACACCCCCTCAACGATGCCATCAATGTCAAACGCCCATTTTCTTATCAATGGTCGCTTTTGAAGGCGCCCGGGTCAATTTGTGTTCGACGGCTATAAATTAAAATTTAATTACACAACTTTTCCACTTAATTTTAGAATGATATTGCACCTATTTATTTCATTTTTATGCAGGCCTTGTATAGTATGTTTTGACGTTATTCGCTTGGGATTACAATTTAAATATATTTATATGAACACGATAACTCATAAGCTCCATCCGATTTAATTGCGGTTGAAATGTCAAATGCATTTATAAAGTTTGTTGCGATTTTTACGCTCCGGCACTCGAGCGTGCCAAATCGCGCGGGGTGGCAACCCTGCGAGCGCGCCGATAGATTCGAGTGGGAGCGTTTACCGCGCTTTTCGGATCGGCTCGTTGCAGAGCGGCCGGGAGGCGATTCCGCCAGCGCCAGCCGGGAACTGAACCGCGGCGAAGAGGCTGCGGGAAAACTAGGGATGCTCGTGGAAACGAGGTAAGTGCGCATGCGCACTCGGGGCTTCACCTGACTTGCGCACGAAAGCCTCCACGATCCGGCAGACTATATTAAGCCGTGACGTATTTCAGAGGCATATATCCACACAGTGGCGTGTGTCGGTAATCCCCAACACTTTAATTCGTGATACAACCGTAATGCGCCCATTGTCACGTGCTCGATACAACCGCCGCCTTTTATTTGGAGCGACAGTCGTAAACAAATCTGGAGTAATGTGAACCAAGCTGGAACTCGACCCGACACTTTTTAAACCAATCAAAAATTATAATTAAATTTCCTCAAAGACAGGAACAAAATTAAAGTATGCGTTCCAAAACAATACAGAAGCTTATCTATATAAACACTCAATCCTCTTTTTGCAAAGGGTATACATTTAAAATACTACCGTGTAATAAAAGAGAAAGTTTCCATATAAAAATGATGTATAAGTTATATTACTTAACCTTTTTAGTGCCAACGGAAAACCGTATCTAAACGAAGTATGCCGAGCCAATTTAACGCAATTTCATAACATATTATTATCGAAAATTAATTAATATTAATGTACAATAGTAGTTATTATTATCTTATTATTAATTAGTTAATATTTAGTAGATTTACCATTCCCACGTAGTAGCGCTGTTAATACCAACATCTTCCATCTCTCTTCTGGTGCAATGTGTTATTTTAACAGCGCCATCTCTTGCGGCCATACGGAGACATTGCACCTGAATACCGATGGATCGCTTCTTGCGCGGACATCGTTGCCGGTTGGGTAGTGACGCGCAGGAGGCGGGAGTCGGGAGAGTCGCCGGTTAGCCTTGGCTGCGGGAAGTCGTCCTTCTTGCATCCAGTCTCTCTCGTGCGGAATAAATAGTTTTGCGGAATTCGTCCAGCAACATCACGGTCCGATAGAAGAACGGACCCGTGCGCTAGCACAGCCATCTCGAAATATAAAATTCTTAAGCACAAAAAAATTAAGTTTACTTATCAGTCAACTTAAGGATTTAAAATCGGAAATTATTACTGACGGAGAAATATATTTTTTTTTATAAAAATTGTTCGACGTTCTTGTGTCAATCAAAATTACAACAAAGAAATGCAAAAAAAAAAGTATAAGACTTTATGGACATGCTGTAATTTTCTTTTTTTAAAAAAAGCGAACCAAAAAAAAAACATTTTCAAAATATCAGGTTGTCATAAAAAATTAATATTATATAATCAGAAACATTACAGACAAAGTTGAACAACACAATTGCTGATATAATTGAAATCAGCGCACCAGTTATTTATAAAGATAATATCAAATTTATTGAAAAACTATTCATAAATTTCTTCAAAAAAATGCGTAATATTTTAGATATTCTTTATGATTCTCTATTGTCGAGTTTTAAAGTAAAAACATTCCAAACAAAACAAAACGTTCCGAGAGAAAACTTGTAAATCGAATCTGCGTAAATCGAGACTTCAAGTTCATATAAAGTAGAGGGATAGGTTCAAGAAAACCGCGTAAAACCAGTACAAAAAAAATTATTAAGAAATATATTTAATAGTTCGACATAAATGTATAACATGTTTATAATTAAAAGCATAATTATAAAACTATAGATCATCTCGATCAGTGGCCAAAACCTTATTTTCGAAGTGATTGGCCTATTGTGAAATTTCTGAAATGTCTTTAGACGTAAATTTATTTGGTTTATTAGTAATGTCATTATCACTCATCATTGCTACTTTCAACATTTTCTTTTTCGTTGATTGACACCATATAAATCAATTCTTCTTCGTCTATTTCCTGATCAACAAACAATTCATCGATGTCACTGAATTCTATATTCTCCAAATCTTATCCCAACGCTTTTATTATATTTAAAATGCTGTCAAATGTTTCAATTCTTGATGGAATTACATGATTACGTTAAACTACTTCTAGCTATACTGTGTAAAAATGTGATTTTTTTCTGACTGCGTAAAAGTGAAACCGCGTAAAATGGGTACTGCATAAATTGAGGGATGAGTGTATGTATTTTTGAAACAGTGGATTCTTCTTCTTCCTTTAGTGACAGGATCAAAAAGCTTCCTATCCGATGGAATAAATATACTTTTAATGAAATGAACTATGTAAAAAACTTTTATATTTTTAAACTAATAAATTTGTACAAGTTTGGTTAACAAAATTCCGGGTTATATT
Organism: Stenopsyche tienmushanensis; assembly: GCA_008973525.1. Classification (NCBI taxonomy): domain Eukaryota; kingdom Metazoa; phylum Arthropoda; class Insecta; order Trichoptera; family Stenopsychidae; genus Stenopsyche; species Stenopsyche tienmushanensis. The sequence goes on from WACJ01000025.1 coordinate 1,405,119, forward strand.
TGAATTGCCCTCGTTTATATATATAAAATATTCGAATATTGTACCAATTTCTTATTCGTTTTTCGAATAATTGATTTCACAAATATTTTGGACCTCCTCTTATAATATTCATACTTAAAGAAGTAGTAAATGTACAAAGTTTTAAATTAAAATCTCAAATCGTGTGTTTGGGCTTATCAAACATAAAGTTTATTTTATAGATTACAATTATTTTATTTATTATGTTTTGCCTTGCCCTTGTTAGTTTATTCGCTTTCTTCCGTTCTCTAAAGTTTCGCACTCTATACATGTTTTTTTTTCTCCATTTCACTTTTAACACAATAAAAACGGTAAGCCAAATAATTTTAAGCTGTATTTGTGTAGTATATAATAAAATAGGCGAGCTAGTGGTTGCTTTGTGCTACGTATAGATACGGCGTAGTAAAGATAGCGATGTGTGCGACAGACACAGATAGACTACAAACGATTATGGCTTTCTTTCTGTCCAACCTCTGTCGAATCGTTTTCTAAAATTTGGCAACCATTTTTTCTTAGCAAAAAAAATCGTGAAATTATTTAAGGATTTTTATATAATAATATTTTCATCCGAATGTATATTTTCGATAATGTCGTCTTCTATACAGATGGTAAGAGCTTTTTCATATTTTATATTTTTAATGAGCATATATTTTGCACTGATAGACGATCCTACCAAACAGAGCCGTATCTAGAGTATAAAGCACTCGTACAGCACACGTAGCAGCATATATTATTGAGATAGATAAATATATAGATTTTATGGATAGATGGAAAGTCTAGATTCGTTCGTAAACTCATTTGGTGCGAGCCATCTTTATAAATTAGCCTTTAAGGAAGCTTTTGTGATCGTATAAATTATACAAAATGCCGTATAAGTACCTAAAAGAGAACGGAGTGGCCATAAGATATGTGTGTCCAAATGGTCTACTTTTCGGATCGCTGATATAACAAATGAGTGCCTCACAATCGGAGATCATACCTGAATACGTCTACAGAACGATTAAAAACTCTCATTACAAAATGAATTGTCCGAAGACTGATCAAATAGGTTGTTTAAATTTTACTTTATTTTATTGCAGCCTTATGCCGGCTGGGTCTAATGTTTAAGCAATAACGAAGAAAAATGTTGTATATATAGTTCATAAGCTTTTCAAAATCTAATACTGCTATTTTTTAATGGAAACATTAACATCTTAAATTTTCCAAATCACAATCTTGAGCTAGTCACATGACATGATCATTTTATTTGTTACTTGCTATTTGATTATGAATATGTTTATGAGATTTAAGACTTGAGACGTATTTCTGGTAAATTTAACTGATCAATATCACCTATTTTTCATCAGAAGTCACTTAATGCAGGACATTATCTTCCAAACCATTTATGATAGTGCTGTTTGTTTCGAATCACTACTGTTAAATTCAGCAAAATCGCTAGTGCCATTGAAATGATTAATGATACAATATACAATCATTCTATTCAAATATTTACATCTATTTCTACAACGTATAATATAATATTATATGTACAACGAGAATTGGATCTGATTAGACATTTTCTATCGGCTTGCATGATAATCTATCTATATTATTGATGAAGAAGCCATTCTAAGAACATATGTGTTTATGAATATTAGATTTTTCACTGAATATTATTTTTTTATTTTTTATTGATCCTTGTATATAAGAAGGATGCATAAGGTTTTAGATTTTATTTTAACGTTTGATTGACCAATTTTCGTATTGAAATTTGATTCATCAATGATGCAAAGCCATTTAAAAGGTTGATAATTGAGCTCTGCATCAGCTATTTGAAAAAAAATCTACAGTCTATTAAATCGATGACATCCACTCTAAGGATATGATTGAATCGCGTATGTCTATAATTGGGTGATAATATACAATAAAATTGACTTTTATAAGGAAGAATTTAAGACAAATTTGATTGACTGTCAAACCTGATTAAAATCCTCATCACGATGGTCTTTTTCCTCGTCATTATGTCAAGCCCAGAAAATTGGTTTAATCCTAATCGACGAGAGGGGTGACTTTAAATTTTTCTATCAATGGCAATTATTCCTCGACAGGTCGTAATAAATAAAACAGTCTCATTCGGCGTCACTCCTGAGGATTTTCAAGGAATAAAATACGCAAAATAAAGTCAATTATTTGTTTTGTAGATTGGACTGAACGGCCTATCAAGTTTAATTATTCTTGTAATTGCGAATCATAAATCACGGACGAACATTTTGGTCGGCTCGGTCTCTTTCTTTCGTCCTTAAAAAAGACTCCCCGGAGGTAAAACTCTGACGTTTCTTTAAGTTCAATTTGGCAACAGTGACGTGCATTGAATTATTATCTGGCTAGGTTCCTACTTTTGAAAATTCAGCCCAAATATATAGGCCAAATTGCAGGCTCAACGTATTCCATTGTCGTACTGAAATGCCGATTTTTTTAAAGTCGATACGAAACTCCCTTTAATCCATTTACGTGCGTGTGTACGAAAGACATCAAATAAAAAATTGCAATAAATCTTCAAAGATTTCACTGAAAACATCCATCAGATTATCCAAAGATTTTCCGAGATTAAGTGTGGGTGATTTTTTATTATGTATATAAATTCATCCTGAATTGAGGTATTGAATTCAAACATGCCTTTGAGAAAATCCTTTTCAGGGATATTCGAAAGACGTTTTAAGCTGTCACATTAAAATTGCTTTCGATTTACTCGCCGTATTTTGCTTATATATTATTCTGATTTCGGATACTTTTTTCCCCATTTCCGGTTTTCGTTTTCTTCCGAGAATACATTAATCATCACTCCCTCATCCGGTTGATAAATTTTTAATGTCATCGGGATAAGATCGTTACGGATCCGTAACAACAATGTTTTTTTTATGCACACAACAGCTTGAAAAATGAAACATATAAACAGTTCTAGTCCCAATCGTTTTCATCGATAATATTATATGCTCTTATCATCATCATCAGATGAAGCAATTATAGAGCAATAGGATTTAATCCATCCATCATTGTGTGATTACATCATATTTCCAAAACATTAATCCATACCATTTTTTTTGTAAAATTAAATAAAATCAATTACGTGACCATTATAACACGCTCGCTTTTACCGGACCTAGATATTTTAAACTTGCAATTCACAATAACTTATGGATTTTAACCATCACTATTGAATCATTATGACCAATAATTTTGTGTTTTTTCGGTAATTTTATATATGGGCACAAAGTCCTGAGAAAATAGATTTAAATATTGATCCATATAGGGGATCGTTTTAACAAAATTTTCTGGATTATTTTCTTGATTGAAGGGGGGCAATCCCTTTAGACGCGTCACAGGTTTCCTGTTGAACTATAATAAAAAATGGAAATATTTTTTGATTTTTAATATATGTAGGTAGTCAACTCAGCTATAAAAATTTAAAAAAGTATAAAATAAAAAAAATATTAGGCTTTTTAGTCAAACATTCATATTTTTTACCATTTTCTTGACCATTTTTACACCAAAAAAAAAAATTATTTATGCGAAAACCTTAAAACTTTAGCTTAGTTGACTAAATAAAATTATACTGAGAAACATCTCAAAATTTCAGCCAGATCGATCAACAACTTTTTAAGCTACAACTGGCGAACATTTTGAAAATGCAGTTTCGATATAATCTCCTTTAAAGTTTCAATGCGATAAAACTATCAATTTTAGTGAATTACCGATCAACCAATGATTCCAAGGGCATATAATAGATCTTCAGCTTTCTCAAAAAGTTGATCATCTTCGACTAACTGTTGTTTTCGGGCTATACGAGCTGTTTTTATCTCAGAAAGACTCTTACGGTTGTACTTCGCTACCCGCGATTCATCGGTATTTTCAGCAAAGACTTTACTATAGATGCCAATAATTATTTTGAATGTATACGTCTTCTTCAAGATGAATCTGCAGTCGTTATTAAATATCCAGCAGCAATGTATGCTAATATTTCAATGATTTTTACAGCAGAATGCATGTGCTTTGGAGCCAGTCGCTAGACCACACAAGCATCTTTGAAATAATTCATCCCTGGACAAATCTTTATTAATTGGTAAGAGATGCTGTTTTATCTCTTGGCCAAGAAATGGGGTCAGATCTTCAAGCTTCGGATATTAAAGCAATGATTTTCTGCCATTTGCACCAGATTTTAATTCCAGTTGTTGAACGTTGTTAAGGGTTTGCCCCCCTGAATGCATCCTTTTGTGGATTATGTACGTGGTATTACAATACTCATATTATTTCTGTAATTTTTATTTCGTTCCTTTCTTTTATGGTAAAATACCATGGATGTACTGGCGATTGAGATTGCTTAATTAACCAAGTGCCATGTCGCATTCAGTTTTGGCATTTATATTAGTACGGGAAACAGCGACTGAAATTTTGCACCCATTTCTACAAAGCTAATTGCTCAGTCAATGTTTGTACCATGTGAATCATAAAAGTTACAGTCTATCAAGCCTTCAACGTTGCAAACATTAATAACAGTTTTCTAAATCTAAATAATTGTACATACCGGTATTAAATTAAAATATACAAAGCTGTATTTTTGTCTACAAGTATTTTATGTTAAGTATTGTTAAATAAACTTCATCATTTTTCGATACAAAATGGCTAGGACATCAGTAGACGAAAGCATTAATGCATGAACTTGATTGAATTGACATATAATATTTATTATAAGCAGCTACAAACAAAAAAATCAAGCAAAATCCGATGCAATGATAATAAATATGGGTGATATTATCTTCACCGTATATCTTTGAAAAGCACTAAATTTTTGAATTCAATGAAGCTCTATAAATTACCTTTCAGATGTAATGATTTGATGCGCGCTCTCAAAAACGCGTCTAATGAAGCCACGCATTCAACGTGATACTAGAATTTCATCCATTACATGGTTTACATAATAAAAATGTAATATAAATTTAACAAATTTAGGTGTGTTACTAAATAAATTCTAAGTGTTATCTTGGATAGCCTTTGAACCGAAACAAAACTCTAGCTCTCCGCAGGTTAATTTAAGGCCAAAATAAGCTGTCAAGTTTGGTCTCGCTCGTTGCAAGTACCAGCCAGAACACCGTAAAAACTTTTGTCATTTAGCCGAAGGTGTGCTGCTTCGAATCTTCTCCCTGGCCTTAGAAGCATGGTACGTCCATCGATTCTCATAACTATATCCTTCTCTGGACCTTCGCGCACATGCACTTCCATCTCCTTCTTTTATGTCTAAGTTATACGTGACCATATGCGCCGCCGGCTCCTACAGGATGAGTACTAAGTCCCCGCGCTCGCCGCCCACGGAAAATGTCGAACGTGTCCACCCCCGGGGGTGTTGGAACTTTTCCACCCGGTCAACGCGCGAGAAAGAAGCTCGTTAAAGGTTATCGCCGCCAGTTGTTCGTTAATACAACGATGCCGGGAAAACCCGGCCGTGTAAGAAAATGCGTGGCTTGCAGAGGGAAAACCTGTCAATTTCAGCGGCCACTTGGAAGAGCCATTTCAGGGAAAACTTTACATTTGTCCCGGTGTCACGGGGGAGGCCATTGTTTAAGCTAGATTGATTTCCGCTGTCGGAAAGTTTCCGCTAATAAAATTTTAGCACTCTTATCTGAGCTATACAGAGGCTGTAATAAAAATGATATATATATCGATTAGGGGAACGCTTCCGTGTAAAAAAATATGTATTCTTTGAGTGTTCTCTTGGCAAACATATGTTAATAATCAAATCTGATCTATATAAAATTTGGTACAATATTTCAAAATTCAAAATAACAAATCCCCTGCCCCCCCCCCTCCTGGATTTTTAAACCACCCTAAAGATTTATCAAAATATATTTTTAAATTTTATATATGTCCAAATGTTTATATAGTGATTTAGTATCTTTATTTTACTATAGGTTTTGGATTCAAAAATATTATTTATGTGTACTAAAAATAAATTAATTGGATTCGATTTGCGCGATTTTTCGACTTGTCTGTGCAAATTAATTGTGTTTGTTTTTATTGCACATAATTTATTATGTAATTAATTAGCATTCATGGAAAATTCTTTGCTATTTTTTCATATATTAATATATTAGATCGCCTTGATATATTTTTAAAATACATCCAATCAAAACTATCTTGAAATCGTATAGTAAAATATCTCCAAAGCAATTTCAAAGAATCGATAAATTTTTATCCGGGAAATAGTTCTCTTGAACTTATTATTAATCTGTGAAGACTTGACAGATAAATAACTTTAGTTGGAGCTGAAAATTTTCAATAACTGTGTATAGGACCTTTAATAAATTTTCCTTTTCCCAGAAATGGAATAAGTTTACAGAGTCGTTAAAAATGAAATACTTCAGCTGTTTTTTATCCTTTTATTAATTAATATACTAAAAATATTAACGATTTTAAATTCTATATCATAAATCGAAATCATTGAGGTATTAAAAAGATATTTAAATCATCAAAAAAACGAAATTCTGTAGAATTTATAAGCAAATGATATCTTTGCTTTTATTGACGATATTCAAAATCCAATAGAATTTTACTTTTATATTTTGTATGTATTATATCAAATTTACCTGTAATGGTTTATCATGCGAAATTTGGGCGTTAAACAGTTAGATATGTGCGATTTTTCTCAACTGATTGAGAAAATCAGGGTTCACCTGAATCGAGGCGATCGACCAGAAATATGAATGAATTTGAATATTTCCGAGCTCCCAAATTTGTTAATACAACAGATTTTCCACAATTTAGATTTGAGCCCGATTTTACCTATTATTTGTCTTATATCGAATTTATTCAGCTACATCCTTATATTTGTTAGAAGCATGCATTGCTTTAAATATGTACACACTTAGCTTTGGATTTTGAGATGCAATTGAAACTGTCATACATAACTGAGTGCTATATGAATCCTTTATGCGTCCTTATGACTCGGTTGTGTTCAGGTTATATATGCGTTACAGGATATATTTATCGCCTTAAGAGGAATAATTTCGCCATAAAAATAGCTCTCTGGCTTTGTACACAATATTGTTTATTGACGTAGATTTTATGGGGGCTTTTTTCAGCTGTAATATGAAGATGAATGCGAAATACCGCCCCGCAAACTTGGCCAAACTCCAAAATCTTACCCGTTATGGGTCCTTCTAAGCATTAACCTAATAGTATTTTTGTAGTTCATAAAAACATCCCCATCGCCGTGGTGCGATGATGTTCCTCAAATTATTTTTTCCGAAGCGACAAAATATTCGTACCTTTATAGACTTGATGAGGAAATATGAATTTGCATCGTCATATTGTTGGATACATTTTTGGAACGCTTAGGCTAGTAGATCTATTTGCATAAACGAGTGGATGTAATTAATGAAATTATCGCACTGTGACGAGATCGAATTAATTATAAATCATTGTTACGGGTTTCGGTCGGTATTTGAACGTCGAAAATTATCAGAAAATCGAATTATATGCGACAGGACCCTGTCAAAATATACTTGTTAATTTAAACGCCGAATATATTATCCAACAAATTTGATTACGGTATGCAAATAGGATTTCTTCGCTGCTGTATCAAATTGAAATTCGCACATTAAATGTTACCCATAATTTAGCCGACGGTATTATACTCGTTGAAGACCTGAGAGACATTAATCCTTTATCATTTTTGTATTTTATTGACCACTCCCCAAATATTCGATATTCCCTACGATCTATATTATTAAATTCTAAAGAAACCGAAAAGTAATCCATTATTTTTATATCGCCGATGTATTTAAGAAAATAATTTGGGTTAAAATACCTCTTAAAATTAAAATACTGGATAAATCAATACAATCTCTGATGCTAAAATAGATTTCTACGAAATAAATTTTCTACTTTCAATTTTGTTTGCACAGAATAGATCAACCAAATAAATGAAAATTCCTATTTTGATATTTCATCAAGTAGCAATAATATAAGTTCATGTAAAGATGAAATAATATTTAAATAATAGCGCATATAGTTGATGAGTTTTCTCAATATAGGTTAAAGGCGAAAAGTCATTACCTAGCCAATTAAGTGCTAGTTACGATATTCCTCACGTAATTCGATCACCAATTTAGTCTCCGATGGGAAGCTGCATGCCATGAATATATATTAATTTATATACATATACATACGACTAAATATTGATTTTTATAAAGCACCCCACGAAAATTGCTATTTTATAAGGGCTGTGTTATAAATAGCATTATTCGTGGACTGTCTTGTCGGATTAGCAGACATCTTCGTAGGATTGTAGAATTTGCTTTGACGCAGAAACCTCACAAACATGGATGAAAATCAGCCCTGCGAATCGGAATATCGTGATACTAAGCAGAGATAAGCCTGTTTGTTCATTCCAGCCAAATGGAGAGGAAATTAATCAAGTCAATAAGTTCGAATACCTAGATTTGGTATTTTCGGACGATGGAAAATAAGAAGAGGCAAATATAAATATGTATACAACAATGCTGATATCCAAAATGAACATTTTATTATTATATTATTGTTCGTATGTTGATTGAGCACAAGAACATTATGGCTTCTTCTGTCGTCTGCCATATCTATATCTATGTGTCTGTAGGTACATTAAACTGACATGAAGATGACTTGTAAATTTGTGTTTTTTTAACGTAAGATATGTTGTTTTATAATTATGTTCTGAATTTATTTGGGTCTTCTTCAATTTAAGTCTTAACAAAATGTTATTATACCTTCTAATGTATCTTATAAATGTGAATTAGGTGGATAATTTGATGCTATTTTAGTAATTTATTATCGGTAAGAATAATTGAAAACTTATTTCTATCAAACTATAAGACCTACACTTCATTTTTGTCATGAAATCTGAAAACGTCCATATTTCTGTATATTTATTAGATAAAGCGGAAAGAAATGTCATTTTTTTGGTTGCGTCTTTGCCATCAGTTTGCTTCGGGTTGCTGTCGAGTGAATACATCGAGGTTAGTGTAATTTTGAAGCTCTGCTGTTTGTCTTACTTTTTCAAATATTTTTATACTTTTTAGCCATAGTAAAAATGTCCAAGCCAGAAATTGATGAGACCCATTTGCGATCATGTTTACTGTTTTTATTCGATAAAGGATTAAAAGCAAAAGAAGCTACCCAGAGCATCTGTGATACATCGACTGACATCGAATAACATCGGCTGTCCCTGGTCGATAGTAAAAGATCATTCGAAAAGACTCGCGAGAAAACATAGACAGGGAATTTGGGTACCGCACGAGCTGTCATCAACGGTCTTGGAACAACGGATAATCATTTGTTCATCGCTATTGTCCAGGTATGAAACCGATCCATTTTTAAAAAGGATCGTTATTAGGGATGAGAAGTGGGTCCTCTACAATAGTCCGATAAGAAAAAACAGTGGCTTTCTTGAAATCAAGTACCTGTTTCTACCCCTCGACGTTCATTTCATTTGGATTCTTACTTTAGTGGAAAACCGGCCGAATTTTACGAAAGAAGCATTAAAAAGCTACTTAATCTATGGAAGACGATTATAAATAACAATAAAAATTATTTAATTGAGTAATATTGTACAGCTTTTATTAAAATATTTTTTTTCTCCAAATAACAAAAAAATGACATTACTTTCCGCTTTACGTAATATAATATAACTGTACCTTTGATTAATCATTTATAGCTATTTTTTCCAATTAATTGTCAATCTATCAATTATTTAGCAACCAATAACACACACAGAGAATAATTTTCAATTTTTAAATCGAATGCTTTTGGGTTTACATTTTGTGTAATTTAAATTTGATTAGCTTAAAGTCATAAAGTGTTTTTCTGAACTTTTTGGCGTTAAACGAAAATTTAAGAGGGCGATTGGCCCTTTTGAATTTCACCCATGGATTGCCTAGGTTGTCCATTTAACTATCTGATCGTAGACCAGGTGCCAAAAGGTGGAATATGGTATTTACTTTCCAAGCTTCAGATAAAAAAGACACCCAGTTACAAGCCTTTTTTTCAAACGTAATCCAGGCCAGCTTGAAGATAGCAAAGAAAATACGTATTTTCTTGACCGAGAATCATAGCTTACTATCCCACCTGCTGAGAATAAGGGTCATTTTGCGCCCACGATATACTTTAAACGCGTCTGCGTACATACAGCGATCAACCACGTGATTGGCGAGATATTTAGGGGTAATTTCAACCCACGCTACCACCTTATTCTTTAATAATAAAAAAATGAGCTGAGAATTTGCGCATCACCCTAATATGCTAGAATCATAGTATGTCCAAGAAGAGTTTGTATATTTAAATGAATCTCAGGGCTTATTTCGTACTCGTGCTAATCCATTAAGATATTTAAAAGGGAATAATTTAATTGAACTTAATACAGAAGGACAAGTTCGAATTAATCCTAACTTAACAACTCATCAATTCTAAGGACAATTCATTTATTCATTTGCTAATTGTTAGCCCAGACAAGATTATTCTGCAATTTAACCCGTATTAAACTTTCGCTCAAAGTCTTTAAGCGGATTAACTTAAACGTAAATTACCACCAAAACGCTTCCATATTATTTTATCAGCGAGATCCTTTCGAGACAAGCTCGAAAGGATTAACGGCCGTGTAAAAAATAAGTTTATTATTGCGCCCTTTGAACAATATTGCAATCAAACAGAGTGCCCCGAGATTATTCGATCCGAAGATCGTTCTTCGCGCGAAAGAGATATGAATTTCATGAAGCATTTGCTCTTTGGGCTGAAAACATTTGTGGCCTAGTTTGAAGAATCTTCGGGCGAAGGAGGCGGTTCAGCGCCACCCCTGCATCCGCCCCGCGTATAAAATGAAATGGAATAAATCCTACTTCCTTTGATATGAAGATCAGCATTCAAAAGTCTGCGGATTTTTTTGAGGATTGCTTTTTTTACCCAGGTAAAAATTTATACAGATATCCTCGCAGAGGCATTCATTAACCCGAAAGTAGTATCGCAGAAATGGCTTCCAGCATTGAATCTCTACATTCTGCGGAATGGTATCTTTGCAATTTTTAATACCCGTCTACGAACGGAATGTAGCCCTTTATGTTCGCTTATATTAAAAAAAGTATTTAAATAGTCGCAGCGTAGTTTTGCGTATAGTATCGTCACGCCATATATTTTGCGCTAAAATTTTCACATAATATTTTACGCATAGTGTTGAGATAAGATCGTTTGACTCCATTTAAATGACATTTATTATGAAGAATTTTTATCACCGCTTTTAAACAGTGATAAAATGAAATCATCCCTTGTGACTTTTTTTCCATTTTCACTCTACATATTCACAATTGTTCCATGAAAAAATGCTTCTATTTTATTTCGTTTCATATAGTGATAATTTAAAAACGATTGAATTCAATTGCATTGATAGAATAGTATTTTCACTGTCTGCTGAAAATATTTTTCTCACAAACCATATATTGCATTGTGCTTCAAATGTGGTATAAAATTTTACACCCAGTAAGCACCCGAACGATTCAAACAAAAAATATGTGCATCAGTTAACCATAATATGTATCAATTTTATTATTGTTCGAATTCTTTTAAAGCAAAATATTCATTAGTATTACGTATTTTCCGATTGAATAACTATTTCAGTTACAAGGGGGTGAGATATCAGAAAGGGAAGGCAATAATAATTTTATCATTTTCAATTTAATACCAACATACAAACATGTTTGAAACATATAATTTTGATGAATTTATATTCTGCTTTTGAGATAATTAATGAAATTGGGCAGGGTCTTTCAATTCACTCATAGAACGTTTTTGTCGTCTTAATTTTTGAATTTTCATTAACTACCACATTTAAAATCATCTTTAGAAATGTCAAACTTATAATATCTCTTATGTATAAGCTAAACTGTCCCGAAAATAAAAGTTGGATGATAAAGGAGAAAAATGTTGTCTTCCAGATTGATATTCCATGTAAAAAATATTAACCATTTGCGGTCGTATGTCTACTCTAAGCCACCACTCAAAGAACCATACGAATCTCAACTCTATTCATTCATATATCAGTTTATATCTTCTTTGAATGCTCTTGTCTAAATGACCTTATCATGAACCAAAACATTGCTCCGACAAATCAGAGATAACGAAACTCATTATAAAAAAATCCGGTCATTCCACAGTCGCCATGCAAAACACCGTATCGAATCAATCGCCTTTTGAGAGTGAAGAAATCGACAAGCTTCGGAGATTAAGGGCGTATTTTGCTACGTTTTACACATAGGCCCTTTGTCTTTGCACATTCCTAGACAAAGACATCCAGTAGTGTCAGATTTGAAGAACGTGCAAGTCATGAATAAGGCATTTTCTAGACAAAAAAAATCTAGTGGTGTCAGATCTGGAGGCCGCGCGAGCCACAGAATAGGGTCACCAAAAGAATTTATTTACATAAATAAATAAATCCTAAATGAAGAAATAAGCGTCGCCTTTACAAAAATGAGAGAGGAAATCCCACTTCAGATAATTCTGAGTACAACAGTCTGAGGATTTGCCCTATTCCGTGACTCGCACGGTATCCAGATCTGACACCAATGGATTTCTTTGTCTAGGGACGTGCAAAATAATTCATTTACACGACAGAGGTGCCTACAAAATAAATCCTAGTTGAAAGAATAATAGAATAATAAGATTTTCTTAATCCTGACCCTGGCAAACTGGTACCTCTTCAAGTCTAACGACTTATTGAATGATTTGTATAACATGTAGCATATCGTTGGAAAGGTTATAATCTAGAAAACTTTTTAAAACAAAACTAAGATCAAATTTGTTTTTAGCTTTTTGTTTAAAGAATTTAGAAGCTAACATCTCTAATTCGTTTGCACATTTTTTGTGCCATTGGAGGCTCAGTAGTAGTTTTTTTTAAACTAATTGCATAAAATAGAAATTTATTTGGATTAAAAACATTTGCAAAATACAAAAATAGTTGTTTTGTGCTGTTATAAACACGACGATTTAAATGTGAAATTTTGGGTATATTTTATAAAATGTTAAAAAATATATATTTTGACAACCCTGACACTTAGAATACAGGGCCTATGTGTAAAACGTATCAGAAGACCCCCTAACTCCAAAAAAAATCCATATGTAGGTCGATCCATATGCAAACGCGAGTTCGATCGCGTTTAAGGCTATATATATATATAATTGATTTTATGATCTTTTAAGAAAAGCATTCCATTTTGAGACACCTATTTTTTTAATTTAGAAGTCTTTTTAACAATTCAGCATTGAATTGAACCTTTACAGTGAGTGTTTGGTCTTCTAAGATTGAAAAAGTCAAATCGATAATTTTCTCTTGGTATGGAGGACTTCTTAAACTAAATGGATAAAAGTTTTAATATTAAGGATATTTTTTGTGGTAATTATTTCCTTTCGCGAAAGATGTTTTAATTAAAATGAAGTACAGTGAGCCATAAAAAAGCTATTTCATACTCAAGGAAAATAATTGTGTAAGTGAAATTATGTGAAACTATTTTACATTCGAAGTGCAGTGAGCTTAAGCTCTTTGAAGCAGTTTGGTGCATTGTCCTTACAAGGCTAATTAAGATGTAGCGAAAATTCTTTTAGCACTAAGCAGAACATTAAAATGCAATTCTTTCAGTCTGCAGTGTGGAAAAGTGCAAAATTTTACTCCGGTATATTTAGCCGTCATAATGATCCAGTTTTGAAAAGTTCATTTCGCTCGCAGACGCCCTTTCACAATATTACTCTAGGGGTGCAATACGGGGCGGCAAGTATTCCCGGGCTTCCTTTACATGCCTTTTTATGCGCTATATACGGCACCCGGTAAATCGGGAGCGACTACAGTGCCAAAAGGTAACATCCAGGGACCGAGACGTGCCGTTATGTGACCCGAGCAAAAATTCAGAGGAGACGTAATGAAAGCCTTTCCGATAAGTCTCCTCAAGGCGGACGTACTATTTGGCACCGGAAGCAGTGGATGGGAATGCTCTAAAGCTACTTGCTTGGCTTCCGATGAAATTGTATATTATGTTTGCCGATATTGAAAATAGATATCGAGCTTTTTAGAGAGCTTTTTGATGTGGTGCGAATAATCTGACGGGCGCTGGAAAGATTGCGGTACAAAGGGGACGTTCCATTTAACCGATTTCCAGATTACCTTAAATATATATTTTTTAAATCTAAAATCATTTAAATCTCTGTATCATAATTTCGGTATAAATTATTTAAGCTACAACAAAACATTAATATATAATACGAATTGAATGCATTTTTGGGGAAATTAAATTAATGTCAATAAAAACATATGAAACTTTCACAAAATCATGGGATATTATAGTTTTCAGGATATTAAAGACCGCATAAAAATACATTGAGCTTATACAAAATGTGGAAATATGCTCCCAAAAGACGTATAAAATTATTTATTGCATTTGTAGCATGGGCGATTTACCATTCCCACGTAGTAGCGCTGTTAATCTGAGCAGATTAACAGCGAAATCATCCGTCTCTTTTCACGTGCAATGTGTTATTTTAACAGCGCCATCTCTTGTGGCCCTACGGAGACATTGCACCTGCATACCGATGGATCGCTTCTTGCGCGTGCACCGTTACCGGTTGGGTAGTGACGGGAGAGTCGACGGTTAGCCTTGGCTGTGGGAAGTCGTCCCTCCTGCAGCCAGATCTATCTCTCTCTCTCTCGTCTGTAATAAATAGTTCTTTAAATAAGAGCGTCTTTCTATTCGATGCCCGTCTGTTCTCATCCATTAATTCAGCAACATTACGGCCCAATAGAAGAACGGACCCGTGCGTTAACATCGGCCATACCGATGAGCACGTGGGGACGGGGAGCCGCCTGGGGACTCTGCCCCCAAGAGCGCCCCCGCCTCAACGATACATATTATAATTTGTTATGTATACTCCTAGACAAAGAGAGAGAGTAACTTTTAATATTACAAGGGTAGGCTGAAAGCAAATGCACACATGGTTATAGACTGCGAACATTTCCAGATTGAATAAGCGAATCATCGTGTAATTGTCGGTGAAATAAGAAACTTTTTACCGACGATCTAGAGCATATTTTTAGTCAGTAAAAATGACAAGACTTTCGTCACACATATTTTGGATATATATATCCAAAATATTTACGATAGAATCCAGACGTAAGTGCTTCAAATTTATTATTAAACCATATTTCTATATAAATATTTCCACAAAAGTGACGATGAATACTTATTTTTCTATAATCTGGATTTGATTCTAAGCTCTTGTAATAAAATTTACATTGCCATCTTTTGACAGCAATTGCTAATTATCTTTTGTATTTATTTTTAATAATATTTTTACAAATTTATTTCAGAAAGCAAACAACCCTTGTTTTTTAAATTTATTATTTATTCGTTTCTATTTTATTTGTCGTATTTTCATTTTTAAAAAATATATTTTTAAAATGTACAAAATATAGCTCCCATCGGAAGCTTATTTAACGTTCTGTGCGAGCTTTTAGAGCTAAATGTATGCATCATATTCGCCGCTTTTTATGATGATCTACCAAATGAACATTTGCAGTTTTGCTGTATTTTTGGCTTTTTATGCCCATTTAAATAATTCGTGTCCCTTTTATGGGCTGAATAAAAAAATGTTTACGTTTTCAGCGCTGCTTTATGGCTATGAATAAAGGAAAAATTTCAGCCATGAATATATTCGCTTCTTTGGCCCCTACAAAAAAGTTTTTAACTAGGAAAAGTTTTTCAGCAACAGATGTAGAGATTTGTGTTCGACGTGTTGACCGAAGCTCTTCCTTTATTTTTATATAAGAAAAATAAAAGTTTCATAAATGCGTTTCGACTTTTAATAAGGGGCTGAATGTCGGGATGGGTGGCAATGCTTACATTGTTGAAGATCTCGTTTTATATTCTTCTTCTATAATCACTTGGCTGGCGCACTGCTCGTTCGTCTATTTTCATCCACTCATCAAAAATGTGGTTTCTTTTATGGTCCATTTCATTCCCTCGGGTACAATGTAGGAGCTGTTCTCATACTTTATGACTGCATCCTGTTTATATAATCAGCGATCAATTATAACGTACAAAGCGCGATCACAATATTTTTCGAACCGACTTTTAGAACCGAATTTCAGCAACTATATCAAGACAATATTCCTAAAAATACTATAATTCTATTTCAGAATTATCAAATTCCGTCCTCTTTAAAGTCTGATTCTGATGAAGAAGTTTGGGTTCCTGTAAATTCAACATGAATTTTAATAATATTTTCAATCAAATATATTTCCTCCACTTATCAATAGCTGTCCATTATGCAATGACGTTGCCAATAATGATGATTATTATACCAACTATACAATTTTCTATTGGTCAAAAATCAATAGAACCTAAATTCCAATTTTTTTCCATGATCTTTTATTATATAATATCTCCAATCTCCAGTCATATACATATATATTTCCCAGTTGAGAAACACTAATATAGACTATTCAATGTGTACATACCATAAGTGCTATAAAATTGCTGCTCACGTACACGGTACGTATTATAAAGACAACTTCTTGGATTAGAACTTGTTAGCTAACCGAGGATTGCCTGATAATCGTGTATTTTTAACGTCATTTCTATGTTAGATGAGGATATACCCAATACATTTTCATTTCATTTCGCTTGCTGATAAAGCAGACCGTTTGAATAAATATGCGAATTTGCAACGTCTGGTCGAAAAGGCATCGTCAAATTGAACGAGCACCCCTGTAAGAACTCAAGTCGTTCCCATAAAGACTGAAACGGATCTGGGGAGTCAATAAACCGGTTAAGCAGAGGCGACGACCGGTTTATTGGCAACATAAGACAATTGATTGATGAAGGACATCATCAGTTTTTACTCATAATTAAAAACTGACAAATGTATGGTAAGCTGGTGAGATATATTAATTCTGCTTCTAGATGAAGATTTAGTCTTCAGTAGTAAAATTTGAATAACACGAGTGGCTAATTTTACAGTTCATATCGAGATATATTTATTTTTTATAACTTAATAAGAGAAATTTCAAAAATCTATCAGATATTAATTAAAGCGATATTTCACGTTTTCTGTTTATTGTTTAGTGAAGAATGCAGTCCAAATACATCGTATAGGTTGTATGCAAATTATGTTAAATAGAACAAGAATCTACAATATAAAATTTGTGACGCTTTAAAAAGGTTATAATGTGATGAAAAATAAATTCAAAGTGATAGATCAAAGCGAATTGATGATGATATTCTAAAAGCGTTATTGGATAAGGATGCCTTTCAATCAACACGTTACCTCAAAAAACGATTGAAAATTGATCAATCAAAGATATAAAAGAGTATCAAAGCCATGGTGAAATACTTAAACCCCCTTTAAGCAGCCTTAATATCATATTTTTTTTTTTTAAATCATTCTAGTGCCATATGATTGCTTTAATACCATTATTTTTTATTGAGTGATGCGGTAGTTGGAAACATTTAAATTTAAGAAGAAAACCACTCTAATTACACTTCGTCATCAATTATCTACTAAATGACAAAATAACAATTTACTTCATATTAAATAAAATATTACAAGTACATTTGTGACTGATCATCATTGATTTAAACGCAAAAATTAAATGAACAACTGGTGGATAAGAATATAATGAATTCATTTTTCGATTGAAAATACTTCAGACATTCTCGGAATTTTTCTTTTCTGTATTTTTAATGTTAAAAGACGTTTGGCTAATTTGATTCGCGTATAATTTTATGCAAAACAAATTCAACACCAAACTGCTTGTGAATGCTGCGTCGTGAACAACGCGAGTTATTATTGTTTTCGTTTCGGCACAGAGCAAGTATAACGTTACCAAGCAAAGCAACTTCATTTCCACCTTTGTATGGAAATACATAAGAAAACATCCTTAATCCTTAACGTCTCCTTATCTCGAAAGTGTGGAATTTGCATTTTTGCCAACAGTTTGCTCCTAATAAACGAAAACCTGGGAGGCGTATTTCGAACGCCACCCCAGAGAGACTGACGTGATGCGATTTCGCAGGGCGCTGTTAAAAGCGAAAAGAAAAACACTTTCGACCAAGTTCTCCTTTTTTTATATTTGCTATCTTCAATTTTCATATATCCTTCTCCCAGCATGACAATAAACTGTAGTGAGCTTCATGGGACCAGATCCTTAGAAATAAAAAAAGGTGTTTGTCGCATCTCTCCGAGGCCCGCTTTACTGCCTATTCCCCATTGTATTTTGTGCGTAATATCGACGAAACTACGTCTAAATAAAGGGCAAATTCTCATTTCGAAGATCGATATACGTACGAAAAGCGTTTGATAATTTATCTACCTAAGCAACAAAAAAAATTATTATAATGTGTATTTTTTTAATTAAATCTCCCAAGAATTCCAAACCTGATCATTTCTGTATTTTTTTTCTCTTATCGTTATTTCCCTTAACATAAATTACAACATACTGTAGTGTGGGTGATTTACCATCCCCACATAATAGCGTTGTTAATCTGAGCAGGTTTAATTCGCCAGATTAACAGCGACATCTTCCGTCTCTTTTCACGTGCAATGTGTTATTTTAATAGCGCCATCTCTTGTGGCCCTACGGAGACATTGCACCTGCATACCGACAGATCGCTTCTTGCGCGTGCACCGTTGCCGGTTAGGTAGTGACGGGAGAGTCGTCGATTAGCCTGGGCTGTGGGAAGTCGTCCCTCCTGCAGCCAAATCTATCTCTCTCTCTCACGTCTGGAATAAATAGTTATTTAAAGAAGAGAGGCTTTCTATTCGACGCCCGTCTATTACCATCCATCCGTCCAACAACATCACAGCCCGATAGACGAACGGATCCTAGCACGGCAATCCCGACGAGCACGTAAGGGTGGGGAGCCGCCCGGGGACTCTGCCCCCGAGAGCGTCACCGCCTCAGCGTTGCACTATTCCCATGTTTTCAATAGTTTTTCATTTTTTTGAAATTAGGTAAATTGGTTCGAACGTCACAAAAAGTGAAACTCCAAGTGGCAGTAGGTCGGAAAGTTGTGCTCTCTCTGTCTCCATCGCATATATCATACGTTAAACGCATGCGCCTCGCCTCATCTGCTATATGTATGTTTGCGTAGAATAAAACAACCACTAGACTAGTAGCGTGACTATTTTATTATATATTACACAACACACAGCTAATAATTTTCGTTAAAAATTAGAATAAAATATGCCATAAAATTAACTTTTCCTAGGAGCTAAGAAGTTTCGGAAGAAATAAGACGAAATTTGTAGCATGTAGCAGAATTTAGGAACATGTAAAAATGTTCGAAAATTCATAAATATTTTTTAGCATATTAGATTTGAATCATATTTTGAGGTCTACTCTGTTTATCGTTCGATATTTAGTGTATTGAATATAACAATATTTTTTAAAGTTCGACAAAGTATGATAGTGGGACTGGGGCCACGTATGTTGTTACGCGAGCGATGATATTTTTCACCATGGAAGTTCTAAATCTTAAACAGGGGATTTGCAGTAAAAAAATTAAACATATTTTTATTTTGTATAATATTGTGTATAGCTTAAACTATAATTAAGAAGAAATTTTAGAAAATAAAATAATAGTAAGCGATCGAAGAAAAGTTTTTGTTTTTACTAATATTTTTTGTAGTTTTATGCTCATTAAATAAACAATTTTAAATATATTTGGATAAGTGTAGTCTATTTGATGAAGATGTTTATTATACACGTGTCTACCAAATTTCATAAAGAATGCTTATCTAAAACGTGTAGAAACACTTCCATAAACTTGGTAAAAGTAGTTTCGAGACAAACGTATTTAAAGTTCCTCCTCTCCTCTGCTTCACGAAGCATAGCTTCTTACAACTCTTTTTTTTATTCTTACCTTTCTCAAAATATTTCCAAAAGTAGCTTGTGGTATTTTTAGTGTCCCTTCATCTGAAATCATTTAAAATTATGCTTTAATTACGAAGAAAATAATAAAAAAGATGACAATAATGTTTCTTATTGCATTGACTGCCAATTAATCTATTAATAACATGATTCAAATTTGATATACTTTTATATGCTCAAACAAAGATCAATATCACTCATTTACTTGCAATCTACATTTTTTAGTTTGTTCGAGATAAAACAGTCTCGTTATTTAATGCTGCAATATTATTGCTGCAAAATATAATTCTCAATTTCTCTCATCTCTCGATCTTCGATCACTCTGAATGCAATAAATATTTTTTTTTATCAAATGTACATATTTTCAGATCTATGCTTACTCACTTGGGAGAAGTTTTCAATTTCAAAGGTATTTCAATCATACGCTAGTAAGTTCGCAAACGTCCCATATTGCAGAGCGAGTGCACCTGATTTGGTAAACAGGCCAAACGGGATTTATTTTTCAACAATTTTAATAAGGACGCTTTCCTATTTCTGCGAGCACTAACAAGCCCTCAGCAAGGGTCTCTTTATACACTTTTACGTTTTTATTTAAATAAATGGCAAAACTATGTATGTCAACCCTGTCACTTATTACAACTATGAATAATGCTAAAGCTCTCAGTTTTTAGAGTGGTTATTAAATTTGCAATGTCATCGACTCAATTTTATATCGGTACAGATCGATATTTGTGTCTAGACTAATATTTCAAAGCGAAATTAAGCAGAAGGTTAAGTCGAACTAACGAAGTCGGAGCTTAGTCGAACTAACCTCATTACGATTGTGGTCCAATTTGAAAAATATACGACATAAATTACAATGAATCCAATTTCTTGTTACAATATCTATGAATGGCTTTTGCTCTTTTGATTAAAAAAAACTTAAATTATGTATAATTTCCATTTCCATTCATTTCACAAATATTAAATTATGATAAGAATATGTACATATATTTAATATATGAATTAGTCAGAGTAATTAGTCATTAGTCATGTTAATTAGTTCTTATAAACGTCCCTAGACCAATAAATCCAGTGGTGTCAGATCTGGATACCATACGAACAACGACATAGGGCACGTCCCCAGACAAAAAATCCAGTGGCGTTAGAACTAGAGACCGTACGAGACACGGAATAGGGCCGCTAAAAAAAAATGTTTACGACAGAGGTGCCCACTAGAGATTCCAATAAAGATATTTGCATAACTGATATACGGAAAATCAACCAAAGATCACACAAATACTGGGGTGTTCACTACTTTAGCGAAACCATTACTCAGGGATAGTGTTTGATCTTGTTAATAAAACATTTTCAGATATGAATATGGCCTACAAGTGTCTTTGTTTACGAACAAAATTTCAGGTTACGAGACACACGAGCAAGCATAAGCGATTTTTTTCTGAAACCTAATCTGCATCCCCTGTATATCTGCTGTTCTAAGTTCTGAACAGGGGATCTAGTATGAATTGAAATTATGACGTTTGTATCTTACCGCCTCCCGGCCCAGTCCATCGAAGACCGAAATCTTAGCAAGTACATAACAAATCTACACATTTTTTTAAATTTAATTTTTAATTATGGAAATATTGTTTTTGCAATAAATAATTATTTTTAAAAGTGGTTTGAATATTAGCTAAATTTAAAAAAATATATAGTTCGGAGGGCGTACCAGGCGATGACGCCACGGGCGTTGCTTCTCGTTTTGTAATAATTTGAATATAATAAATCAAATATTGATTTTAAAAATTATTTTTTTCAAAAAAATATTAGATTTTATTACAATGCTTATATAAAAATTATAAAAATAACAAATTTGGTTGATTCAGTGTCGCTTATGTGAGCGTTTAAAAATTTGGAATGATCGTGAATGAAAAGGGTATAATCTTTTTAAATGTAAACCAAGCTTAAAATAGTTATTAATTTTTTGTTTTTCAACTAAATATTTCGACAACCCTGACACTTGGGAGATAGGGCCTATATGTGAAACGTAACAAAAGACCTACAAAAAAATGTTATCGATCCATATGCAAAATATCCTGTATATTAGCACTTTTGTATTCTATATCTGCCTGAATACCGAGAAATTTTCCATTTTTTGATGCCAGTAAATTATATAGTTTTTTTCAGGCTTATGGGAATATTACAATCCCACATATTTGCAAGATCATATTGCTATGCTCACTTATGCAAATATTTCCAGATTTATTATGAAAGTGCTTCTATGCTTTGCTTAGTTATATAATTTAGTGTTTCTGATCTGATTTCCATTGCATGCTTTAGCTTATACTCGAAGCAAAACGAGTGCAATCAGATGGTCGATATGTTTATTAAATTTCCATTAAGTATTATATATTTAATTCATATTTATAATAAATATATAAATTTTAAGCTTTAGCCCGTAAGGCACAGGTAAAAATCGATGGACATTATTAGCCTTTTAATGTCGACAAGTCCATAATTAAACCCAGTCCTTCAGGTAACATGAATCGCCAACCTGATTGGTGAGTCGGATGATGTAATACCTGGGAGAGGACGACTAATTAGAATTCCGCAATTAAGGGAACCGTAAGACTCAGATCGACTATGACAACAAAGTCCAGGTATAGCAGGGATCAAATTCCGTTGGATGGAAACCCCCCTTGGGCGAATAAATAATCGATTATTATTTAATATTTTATATTTTCGCACAACGATACATCGTAGGTGGTTGGGCTTTGCAGCAACAGCAGTGGAGCTCTCAAAAAACACCACTAACCTTTTATGCGCCCTCTTAAGTGTGGCAATAAGTTGAAACAACATAAACCAATCTCTCGCACCAGTCTTATAAAGAAAACATCCTCGTGAGGAAAATGTTTGGAAGAGTTTTCTTCTCCACCCTCGAAAATTGGCTACGATTACGGAAAAATTTATACATAAACACCCCATATTGCGCATATACGTGCTTCGCTCGCAGTATGCAATCATACGGGGTTCTAGTTACGGCTGCTGGCACAAGTTTGAAGGCTTATTTTTATTAAACATGCGACTTGAAATATTTAACCGAAAAAGCAAAATCATACCTTAAAACGTACATGAGCTATATAAAACCCAAACAAAATTAATATACCCAACATTTCATATGAATTTTGGCAAGTTTTTGTGTAAGACTTAATTGAACTTACAATAACTATGTTATTATAAACGTAATCAAATAGAAGAAATAATTTAATTAATCAGCATTATATAGATCTCACGTAAAAACTAACAAACAGCTATAAAAAAGCACGAAAATCCGTATTAAATTAATCAAATGCAAGATTGCATCTAAGAGCTAAACATCAAACGTATTAATACGAGTACAGATTTATAGAATATTTCCACTCGATTATGGATATTTATGTTTTAAATGCTTGCTAACGATGAAAGAAAACCTGTTCAGCTGGCGGGAAAGTCGACTAGTTATTTGGAGCAGCGAGTTACCATAAAAAAGCGAAGATATGCTTCGATCATAATGTACCCCTTTGATGAACCAATCTTCTCGAAATAACTGCTCGAAATAGCTATTCATAATTTAGCTTGGACTACCAAGAGCCTTATGAATATTTTTCAAATTGCAGTCCAATATTTTTTACAGCACTAATAAAGCCTTATTGCCTTATTGCTTACCTCAAAGACTTGGTTTTCTAATGATTTCCGCGTTGTATAAATACGATCACCAATTATGCTTTCTGTAATATTATTGAATTTTTATATAGATTTTAATAGTCGTCATTTATATTTCTCGGTATTGGTTGAACAAAATTATTCCTCCTGTTATCCTATTATAATACATCAACCACAATTGAGCAATATAAGGATAAATAAGCCGCCGTTTTATATCCGCATTGTCATATAATTGCCATAAGAAGTCCACTGCAAAATTAAGACCTCTTCAATCTCAATTCGAGGATAATGGTCATAAGCATATCATGTAAATAATGGCTTTTATGATCTTGGGAAAAATATTTTTTTAGCTATAATAAAGATATAAGAATAAAAGTTCCATGAGCTTGATATCATATATTTTATCACACTTATACTATTCTAAGTGTTCTAAGAATCCACACAAATTACGCTCGTAATCAGAGAGTGCGATATCTGGTGAATAGAATAAAGAAACATCCATTTTTCTGATGTTAATTTTTCAGAATTTCAGCAACCATATTAAATTTATATATTAGGTTCTCCCATAAGAAATACATTATTTTCGCATGCTCTCGTTTAAGTTTAGTATGTGTCAAGGCACGGCGAACATCTCTGTATTTTTTTCTTGTTGTATGGTTCGTAAGCTGTGTTTATTGTGTCATAAATCTTATTTTATTATCAATAGTAAACATGGCGAAACCTGAGACCAACAAAAACATATTCGATATTGTATGCTGGCTTTTCTTGATCATGGCTTGTACTAGACCAAGACCACAAACACCATCACTGAAGTTTTCGGATGAGTCCTAATGACAAAGAAATGTCAATGTCAAGTTTAAACGCGAATAATATAAATTTATAAGATGCCCCAAAACCAGGACGTCCTTCGAGTTTTGATTAAGATATGCTGCCATCTTTAATTGAATCAGATCCTGGACAATCACGACAACACCACGAGGAAGACTTATTTCCGACTTACATGCACACGAATGTGCATTGGAGAAAGGTGGCAACGAGGTAAAAAGGTGAACTACCGCGAGGTTACTACCACCACAAGTCCAACCACAGCTTCAATTTAGCTCAGCAGCTTCCAGAGGGCTGCAACAAATGTCGGACTGCTGCTCTCATTCGAGCAGCAAGAACACTTCTCCTCTGTGTGCCATAGGCTGTTGTAGGAGAAGGATCTCCCCAGACGACCAGCTCGGACGACCCCACTCCCGACGGAAGATGATTTCCGCAGGGGGTTGAATTATCTCTTCGCTTAAGAACCCCAACAGGGGAGGATCTTCGAGTTCAAGAAGACCACCATCATGTGGATCATGACTCGCTTGCTCCATATAATGCACGTTCGCTTGCTTGTCTCTGGTTCTCCTATTATGGATTAATTGAATAAATATGTTGTACCAATTGTTCGACGTTATATTGATCACCTTGCAGCGTTTGCCTCATTTCGACCTTTATCGCCAAGCTAATGAAATCATAAACGTGTTCCGTCGTTCATTGCAGCCGATTCGCGGGTCAGGACCATTGTTACGGATCGATCGATCATGCATCGCGCCGAGATATTCAACAACGGGTTCGTGGGCGAACAACGCGACCATTAAAAAGTCACAGCGACGAAAATAGCTAACCTCTTAGCCCATAAAGGAGTACTATCGGAGGGCCTGCGATCCCCCTCCACTTATTTAGAAAGAGCACTCTTTTACATTGAGCTCGGAGATAGACAGAGACAACAAGCAGGAGCAAATGAATCGATTTTTTGTCTATTGATTATGTAAAGAAATAAAGTGGTCTTGTATGCTATCAACAGTGTTTATTTACAATTGACTGCCTCGAATTTAAGATTGTCTTACGCTGATAGGAGCTAACAGAGAGTAATCGGTGTAAAGCGATTATGGCATCAACGACTTCTTCGATTTTAAATTCGCTCACTCCTCAAAAGGTTAACGTCAGAAAAGCGTCGCAAACGCTACAAAATAATAGATTTCTTTCGGGATAACCTAATATATTTCAATCTCACACTAGTATTCCTAATACACAGCAAGCATTCAGACTATAAGACTTGAAGTATTTCATTCGATCCCAATAAAGCTAAATTATATTTTTAAGGCTTTACAAGTTAAATTAGGGCGTGTATGTAAATTCATTATTATGAAAGTAAATGAAAGGTTGATACTAATAAAACTTGTAATGGGCATATATGAATAAACATCATTATATTGATTGAATTATATTTTTTACCCCTACTATAATTTTGTTTTTGATCAAAAATTTTCGCATGTATGAAAGTAATTTGCATTGTTTATGCTTAAGTTTCGAAGTTGTTTTCCATGAAAATGGTAATAAATATTTCAGCAATTTCAATGTGCGTTGAGCATTTTATTTGGCTGTTTTTTTCATACTTCGGATTAAATGTATTAATATGTAAAGAGCGTTTGTGTAAAAACATAAATATCCCATTTGTGACAAAGACTCAAGATTAAAGAAGATTTATTTAACAGCTCACCAAAAAAAAAAGAAAAACCGAGCAATACTCGTGATGATTCTTTCCTAGTGTCAGTATTACACTAGCTTAAGACGTGATAAGAACATTGCGACATATTTCATCGTAATGTACATTTTCGGAGGACAAAGGTTTCGTATTTATTATTATTTTTTTGCGCAAAAATTATAGAGTCGGTGGTTTTGGGGAAATAACCCTTAATAGCCGCAGTCGAGCGGGTAATACCCCCAAGTAGCATCTGTCACTTAGCAGCTCGGCTCTCTTATATATATCCGACTCTTCAAGTAATGGTCGACTCTTAGCACCACGACCCGGCCAAATAAAACTAGTGTACCACAAGTGGGTCGGGAGTTTCGGACATAAAATCAGCGCCGGGGGACCGATGGCACCCCGGAAATACGACGGACAAGTGTGCCACCGTACTAGGTAAACACCATAAAAGCTGCGAGGGAATAAAAATATGACCGATAAAAGCGTTGACACGATTTTTTACCGTTGTGCTTTGCAGAAACCCGGTGGTAGTTAGCTTTGATGAGGAACGCGTGTTATATGGGCTACAAAAATCTAAATCCGATCTTAGGTTTTGCTCCCGGACCATTTGTTTCCCTCTCGTTTTATGACATTTTTCTCTAAGAATTCTTCTAAATGAATGGCAATTTTAGCATCAAATATTTTTCACTTACATTATTCAATGTTACCATTGTTGACATCGTTAATAAATATTTTTGAAATGAAACTTTTATGAGCGTTCTAGGGCAAATTCACTAGAACGTCACAAAAAGTGAAACTCCAAGCGGAATTTGGACGGAAAGAGAGGGAGAGTTGTTTGTAGTCTCTCCATCTCTGTTGCACACATCATAGACACGCTACGCACATGCGCCACGCCACCTCTAATGTATGTGTCTATATGTAGCATAAAGTAACTGCTGGGCCATTTTATAATATATTACACAACACTACCTAAAAATATACTTTTCCTAAAAGCTAAGGTTCCATATATAAAGCAAAAATATGAAAAAGCTGTTTTGCTTCACAATAAACAAAATGCAATTTATCTTCAATACCAAACACTATATTGTTGTTATCATCCAAACACGGACAGTGCACTCAAACAAGAAGATAAGGAGGATTCAAGTTCACGGCACGTTTATCAATACTAAAATAACAAGCAAGATGACCAAATGCAAACAACATTTATCACCATGTCCATTTACCAAACCAACTAATAATAAATGAACGCTGAACATAACTATTCATAATTTATACGTGTGGGTGTTAGACTCCACGATGCTCACTCATAAAACCCCAGGGAGGGGCAACACTACGCCTGTGGGCAATAGTTGAACCCCTGGAGTAAGCCTCATCGACGTAGCCCAGCTAACAAGAGTTGGGTGCGCAGGTCACCCTGTGTTGCGCACCCATAAAAGTGTGTGTGGAACAGCCGATTGCAGTAGTTGGTGGATACTGTATCAAAGGCTCACCACTATCCTCAACAGCCTAGGCATACAGGGGAGAACGGTTTTTAGGCTGTTCTCCGTGGCTAGGTACTACAAATGACCGAACCGATACGAGTACCATGGGGAAGGAATAGCCCCTGCAGTCCGTCATCTGCTGAAGCCCTCTTCAAACTAAGGTTGGACTCGTGGCAGCAGTGAACCCGCAGTAGTATTCCTTTGAATTAGCTTGAACCTTTGTCCTTCCTCCTCCGGTGCTATAGTCTGAAGCTGGAAACAAAAATAGGCGAAAAGGCGGCGCCTGGATGCGCGTAGCGTTTCTAGCGGGGCTAAAAGATCAGTGGAAGACCCTCTCTGTGTGGCTAGTTCGGAATAACCTGGAACAAACCATACAGCAGCGCAGGAAATGGGATCGCACATGAACGATGAAAATTATCGGTCATACATCCCCACGTATAATTATGTGAAACGAATATCCATAGCCGTTGATTTAAACATGTGGGCGTCATCTGGGTGAGCCAAACCAAGAGTTTTTTTGCATGCAAACTGAAATCAAATAAATCCATTCGATATTTTACATCATTTTCAATATCATATGTTGAGATTTATGCAATTAAATCAATCTTTTAATAGGTTCTTCTATCATTACATTTTGGTTACAAGGATGATTGTGTTTTTTTTAAAAAGCGTACGTATTTCTATATCCAATACCTCTACGGGGTTTAGATCTTTGGAGCCTTTTTGTTTCATACATCAACTATATGATTTCAGTAAAGATTCTAATTTTTTTAGAAATCTTTAATACCACACCTTGACAAATGCTTTAACTACGTCCAAAAGTATTACCGTTTACATTTTCTATCGCAGCATTGATGTGATGCGCTATGTGGAAATTCAGGATTATCTTAATATCCTGGGTCTTAAAATATAAACACTCACAGTTAATAAAATCGTGCCATGCATAGATCTTTCCTGCTTAAAATTTATATTCTAATTTAACCACATGCTTTAGACAATACGAAACCACCACGTGAAAATTTATTTTCCCTTGAAAAGATCCCTGTGGAAATCACTTATATCTGTTAGCAAATATAGCACCATAAGAAGATTTGTTTTAGGAAACTTAGTGACCTTCGGGTGTATACGAAACATTTCATTTTGATACATTGATTATTAATCAAAGTTTTAATTTTTATTTCACTAAACCAGTGCTTGTAGTAACTATAGGCAGTCCCGCGGTTAAGAGGTTCGATTCGTCTTGGGACTTGGGTCTCAATCATCTTGAGTTCAAATACAGGAGGTGTGGTTGGCGGCTGCATTTTTATAAACATATATACGCCATGAAAAACCATATAAAAATGATTCCATAATAGTGTATTTGTTGATAAAAAGTTAAAGAACTCAGGGTATTGAGTAATCATTCGGATAGTAAGAAGTTATTCGCTCGTGTCCAACTTAATTGATTTTTTCATGCTGTATATGAATTGGTTCTAATTCTATCAATTTTTTAAGCACGTATTTGTCATACACTCGCATTTTTCAAGGAAAATTTAAGCGCATGTTTTCTGCTATATATTCGGAATTATACGACTTCAAATGAATTTAATATATTTCCAGGCTCACAATTTGAAGGGGAGAGCACGTACTTTTCGGTTAATAATTCAAACATAATCTGCTTATGTAAACATCTTCCTATTCATAGGGAGAGAACAAAAAAAAATACACCGGGAAAGAGTGATATAAGCAGATTTGTCCTTCGTATTGTATCAATGCAGGCGTTTACATGGGGGGGCAGGATAAAATATGATTCGCTCCCAAATTGAATGAGCGGTGAGATTTATGCAGTAAATAATTAAGTCTTCCTTCCGGTTGAGTGTCGGGGGGGGGGAGAAAATCGTCAGCTCGAATATAAACATGTTAATTTTGCTCCAAATTTAACCAGTGTCGTGCGGGAGACTTAGTCGTCCGTCAGCGGGGTCGTTCGCATTGAACTTTATTTATCGGGGTTACCCCGATAAGCGAGAGGACGCTCTGCTCTTTAATCAAGTGAAACTTTGCTCCGGTTCGACACATAAATCATGATTCGAGAACAAAAACTCGTTTATTTATCGGAAAACATAACGCATATGTGCTTAAGAAGTTTTTGAACGGTTTAATATTTCACCGCGATTCGACCTAGGGTAAACTTATTTAATGTTCCCCGTCAATTAAATATTATCTTACATGTGACTTTTATCAATATTCGATTTATTAAGATTATATATTGAACTTTTAATCGGTTAAGGCCCGTTTATATACTGTATATTTTGTTACGCGGTCTGTTCTACTTATGAACTTTCTGATGTACGAACAAAACTTTTCGAACATTTACACAAAGACATAATATACATTCAGACGCCTTTTATTTTAATAATTTGGTGTGTGCATTAAAATATTTCGCCGCTTGTTGATTTAACAATTTGACTGTTTTAAAGTTGGCAATATGTTAGGTTGTTAAGATTTCGCATTGACCATAGAATTCGTTAAAGTAGCGGATCCACACCGGTTGGAGCATTTCGAATAAACCCCCGGGTGCAGTCTCCGCGACCGAATAAAGCGACAATCGAGAACTGTCACAGCGGTGAAAGCAACGGAATGGGGACCCGAGTTCATTAGAAGTCGGTCGGGACTCCCGAAACGTTACAAATTAGTAGGTAAAATAACGCCAATTCAATAAAATATCTTCTCATGACGTTCTAAGATATTTTTTTCTGTTTTATATTAAGATTAAGTTTTCGTTCTGGTTCGAAGCCCTGCCATTTTTTGACGGTTTTCTAATAACTATCCTAACTAAATGTTAATTATGCCAACACATATATTTTAAATATTAATATAATGTATATTTTAAAAAATACTAAGTAAAAAACACCCGCGCGCCACCATGGTAAGTAATTTGGTACACCATATGAAAATTTGAAAAATCCTGAACCCCGTATCTATTATATTTCATATCAATATTCCTAAGGCCCCGGGTACGCATTAATCCCTGAAAATGTCGCAAAAATCCCTAAAAGAGGACGGAGTGGCTACGAGATCTGTGTGTCCAACTGGTCCGCTTTTCGAACCGCTGACGTGATGAAAAAACGCCTCACGATCGGACACCACACCCAAGCATTTCTCAGAACAATTGCAAACTCTCATTACAAAACAAAGTTGGTTGGAGAAGACTGATCGAGTGGGTTGTTTAAATTTTACAATCGGTCAAAAATATTGTTATCTTTATTTTATTGCGAGTTTATGCCGGCTGGGTTGGCCCAATGTTTAAGACATGACGAAAATAGGGATTAGCCAATTCCATATATATATATATAATAAAAATGGACAGAGTCAATCAGTGTTGATTCGTGTAAAGTAGACTGGTTAAGTAAAATAAAAACCATGTGCAAGTCTCGACTGGGTCGGTATTCTGCGTCCCAAGCCCAGTTACGCCCGTGGCGGGCGCCTGCTTTACCACCCCCTAGTTACGACCCTGCATTTGCATTATGTGACACCTTTCATTCTACACTACTGGTCCAGCAGCTGAAAAACTAAAGGAATAAAAAAAAGGATGAGAGGAACAACCAGCAAGCTCGTAGACAGGGGGTTTGTCTCAGTTGGTATAGAAGCGAATCCGAGATGCATTTTTGCATCATGTAGAACTTTACCCTAGCCCGAAAGTGTCCTCGAAAGGAAAGGGGGTCTGGACTCTTTATACTCCAGAGAGCCCTTTTCAGTAAAATCAATAAGGTTGTCTTGAGTAGTTTGATCTCCTGAGGAAAACTACTCAGTTTTTGCAAACTTTCTACACTCTCTATCGAGATGGTCGCGAAAGCGCCCTTCGACACGTTCATCCAGGTGGCCCGCTGGGTGATCGTTCTAAATGAAAGTCGGAGGTAATGATACCTTCAATATCGAACGAACGAGGAAATGAATGTATGATACAGATAAATTGGATATAACCCCTTACTGTGAATGGATATTGAAGAGATCCTAGTCCTGCACTAGACTGTTTGTGGCTGCACTATGATGATGATGATGATGATGATATCAGGATTAGTGTTATCAATCTTACTTTTAACTTTTACTTCATTCTAGCCCTGTCTCGCTAAAACTTATTACAGTTTATCTGTATGTAAGATAAAGCTTTAGAATATCTCTAATATGAGACAAAATCAATGACATTCGATAGATTCAAATGGATCCGGTAATAAATCTAAAACTAGATTAAATTTATTAAAACTCTTATCAACATAAGAAAAGTTGATTTAACTAAAAGATTAAGATTTAAATGAGATAATGGTTGCTTTATGCTATATATATGAAGCATCGTAGGTATATTTCCAATCGAGATTTTCTATAACTGATAATTGATATGGCACCATTAGAAGAATACATGTTGTACTTAAGTATATCTTTATTTGTACAAACTAGCCTCGGATCCTCCCTCGAGAACGCCAGCATAAATTTACCTGATATGCTCTTTTGTGTGATTACATCCGAGCCCCTCGTTTTGTGGGCACTCATTTTGAGGAGGTTTCGTTTCCTCGACGAGAGAAATAAACACGGTGGAATCCTCCGTGTACAGACCATAAACAAGGACTTTTTTCACAATTTATAGGTAGTATTAGATGGGTGGCTCGGCAAACGCAGATTTATACACTCGTGAGGCTAACCAGTGATACAGCATCACTTACAATTAATGTTTAGAGCCTTTTTGCCATAGTTGCGAGGGAAAACTCCCGGACGATGGCGAGGGTGGGAAAATTACGGCGAGGAAAAATGATCGGGGCTCTTGTGTACATTAAGCGTGAAACTTTCGCACATATTGCTTTACAAGCTATTCATTTGAATGGGATGGATGAGTATTTTATTTCGAATCTTGTAGCATATGATGATACACAGGTAATATGCATAAAATTGTCTAATAAAAAATATGGAACGATTAGGAATGCATAGATAAGAAAAAGAGCATGTGAACAAAAGCCTCGGTCGTTTTGAATTTATAATCTTTCGCCATTCCTAGACAACATCTGGATCGCATCATGAAAATGGATCCACTCATATAATATATTCAAATTCCAAAGCATCTTCGAGCTTGCTTATCATTCTTATCGTCTTTTCCAGAAGGAAATATTGGCTAGTTCTAATCTAAGGGCTTTCGATCTGATGCCAAGCCTAGGACTAAATTAAATCACAACTTCTTATTTAAATACAAAAATAATGTTTTTAGCACCGAATTTAAAATTTAAATCAAACATGTAAAATCAGATCGTTGTCATTAATATCGACCTTAAAAATATATATTGTTGGTTAGCTATGTTCTAACGATATTTTTCTTTTTGGGTTGTCATAGTAAAGCCATTTTTGCCAATGCACATCATAAACACATGTTTTTAAATAATAGTCAATCAGCCATTAGACTTAAAAGCTATATTTAAAATGTAATATATCGAGCTCCCCAGATCAAGTGTTACCTACGCATAACGTCTTCAAATTAAATTTTAAAAAATAGTTATGTTAATCAACAAATTCAGTACTTCCCAAACTGTGCTTCATGGATTGTTAATAGACTTAAAAAAATAAAGGGACTTCCCCAACTAGGTTAAAATGTAATGGTCCGATATCAATGACCCTAATTAAATAAAAATATTTCGTTTGGAAAAATGTGCCAAATTTAATTTGTATCCTTCTTTTGTATCAAAATTTCTTATTTGGCAGATTTTTCTTCGATTTGGTAGAATATTTTTCAAACTTTATCTCTTTCTTTAATAGTTTGAAAATATGACTTTTGAGTTGAATTAAATTCAGAAAATGTGTTTGAATCGTTGCTTTTTTTTTGCAAAACTCGCTTTTAATCATGTCCTTGCGAAGTTTCATATAAATTGAGTAGACGTTGAAAAATAACACAATATTAGATTTCCTCGCATCCCAGCTGATAGCTTAACGAGTTCAAAGTTCGATGCAGTTCCAAGAAAAAACCCCCGAGTGAGCGATGAGATATCACAAAGTTTTTCAATAACGCATATATGATGCATACAGACATGATTCGCATACACGAAATTTCCACATATTTACGTATAAACACACACGTAAGAATTTGTGATTTAATGGAGTATAGGAATAGTGGAGAAGGTACTCTATGTATCTTGTTGGCTGAACTGGCGCGACTCTCAGGCGCCTAAGTAGTGGAGTGGGTGAGGGTGGTTCGCTGGTGGCTCGAGGATGACTCGGAGGGTAGCTGGGACGAATGATGGGAGGAGAGAATGCAACTGATTGGGAAACTGTGCCGCGACCCGAGAGGAGATATCAGCCCAAATCCAATAATGGATCACAGCCGAAATTACCGTGCCATTATAAATATAAGGCATCGATTTCCACGACATGATAACGCCTATTTTTCATTCCCATCGAAAACATCGGTGTCGCATTATGGCCTGATTTTTGAGGCTAGCGACATATTGGAGGTGTCAGATGATATTAGGTTTTTGATTAATTGTGGCAATCGAATCTTTCCAATATAAAGAAGAGTAATGATGTATTTTTTATGAACTTGATAGGTTGAAATAGATATTTTTTTCATTCTCAGCCGACTTAAAATTGCACCGGATCATCTGAAAATAGTTTTACATAAATAACTGATTTATAAATTGATTCGCTTCGTTGTAAATTTGCTAACTTTTAATTATTTGATCCAAGTACAAAAAAGTATTTATTATGCCGCTTAATCTACAATATCGTGAGGCACACGTGTTAACACATTTGTATTAACCTGTTAAGCGGGGAAGTTCCTTTTCAATAACGCACATCTTCGTTAGGACGTATATATACGTCCCGCCCACCTGGCGTGAGTTCATTTCATTAAATTTTTTAACGATGCTTAGAGTTTATAAACAAAAACAATAAAACATATTTTTTTATTGATTTAGATACAAAAACATATAGAGATTTTAACAAATACAAAACAATAAACAAAACCTCATAAAGAAAATAGAAATAGAGTTTTAAACAATAAAATATATCCATACATAAATTCAAAACTCAATTTCTGTGTAATATATTTTAAAAAAAGTTGTTGACACGTAGTGCTACCTCACAATCTCGACACCAGTATGTAGATTCTTTCCCTTTTTTGTTTCCTGGCTTTAGTTCCCTTTCATTTGTTCTTTTGAAACTCAGTTAAGCGTGAGGGTTGTAATGCTGTTTTTGGATGACGTAGGTTGGCTTTTTACTATGTTGTCTAAACTGAGTATCAATACGTCTTTGTTGTCCTTCCATTTTAAAACTATAAATTTGCCAAACAAAAATAAGTCCCGCCTGCTGTAGGACTCAACATATATTTCGATGACGTATATATACGTCCTAACTAATT
The DNA here is from genome assembly GCA_008973525.1 of Stenopsyche tienmushanensis. Taxonomy (NCBI): domain Eukaryota; kingdom Metazoa; phylum Arthropoda; class Insecta; order Trichoptera; family Stenopsychidae; genus Stenopsyche; species Stenopsyche tienmushanensis. Next base: position 1,440,152 of record WACJ01000025.1, read on the forward strand.
TTGATGCAGTTTACATTGGACGTATATATACGTCATGCCCATTTAACAGTTTAAACATTAAACTGTAAACAACACAAACCACATTTCTCATATGAATAAAAGCAATTACAACTCCCACTTGTATTTAAATATGATATAATTTTGATTTTAGCACGCATTCTTAGGATTTTTAGTAGTGTTCCCATGGAAACAAACACTGTCTGACATATTATATAATGATACATTTAATATTGTTTCAATGTTTAAATACTCGTATTTACAAATTTACAAGATTATTGTAGATTGCATTTTCAATATTGTCAACGATGCTTAATTAATCTTGACTTTGGCTCGTTTCGTTCAGTAAACCTCGGGAAGTTTGGCTGTGGAAGAAGACAGCGGTATAACACCACCCAATAAATCCCACACTTACAAGATAATCCCGTATGGAAATCGTTTTAGATCGATATATGGATATTGTGCTACAAAAAGAAACTATACATATCAATAAAATAGAAGAAACTCTAAATTCTATTAATTAATATGGTTATGACTATTTCGATCATTATTTTTTTGCATTTTGATTTGTCGACATTTTTGACAGTATACTTCAGATATGGTTGTCTAACCAAGTCCAATCAATTTAAAATGGATGACCCCTAAGAGAAGATCCTTTTTGAAGGGACACTTCTATTGGCGTGATAGTGTAAACTGAATTTAACGTCACAAAAATTGAAACTCTTATCGTCAGTTAGTGGAAAAAGAGAGAAAGAGTCGATTCTACTATCTCCATCTCCGTCACATGCATCATAGATACGCTACGCGCATGTGCCGCATACCATGTTTATACGTGGCATTAAGCAATCAGTAGACTAGTAGCTTGCATATTTTATTATATATTACACAAACATAGCTAAATTTTTTAGCTAATAATTTCCGTCAATAAATAAAAAATCAATGCATAAAATCAACTTTTCCGAAGAGTCAAGAAATTTTACTACCACACGGGAATCTCACACATTTTATTTTAACGACTCTGACATTGTTGCGACATAAATTTTTGATTACTTTCTGGTTTTCCTAATATCAAATATGGCGTAATATGACTTAATTTACTCAGGTCTTTGATAAAAGATACGGTTGCTATTGCGCCGATGAACGTTTCATAAATACTGAAAATGATTTAAAATATTGTATTGTATCATAAAATTTGATATAATTAATGGATTATGTGACACATTCATTTCAAAGGAGCATTGAGCGCTGGTCCTTTTCATCGAGCAGGAGCTTTTTTTATGAAAAGGACCACATTTTGAATCAATACCTCCGGCAATTACGTCATTAGATGAAAGTCAAACTTTTTCCCTAATGAGCTAAAGTATGCGTGCTCGCATAATAGATTCACCCTGGAGCACAGTAACCCTCAATATGAAACAAACCTACGAAATTAACCCCCCCGTTTCGGTTCGAACCGGCAGACTACGAAATTAATTCTGGACAGGCTTCCTCTCCGTCTTGGTGAAAACAAATAGGCCCCTCAAAATGGGTCACTGCCGTAAACTTCATGCTAAAAATACATATTTCTCGAAATATACGATTTTGCCACCCGGACGTATTTCTTCGGGCCAATCGACTTGTGAAATCTTGGCTTTCGTGATTGTACGCCTGATAATTCGACGTTCTACAGGGGTCATATATAACGATATAACGTCGCTGTTGTTCGGAAATATTAATGGGAATTAAAAAGTTTGAGAAACCGTCATGGCGAGATTTATGTTGATTGTGGTGAGATTGCAGGGAGATATCGTTTATGGGTACGGGTCAATCGTTTATGGCATCAATCAAAGCCAGTAATAAAGGCGATACGAATTGGTTTCTACTTCATGGAAATATTATTTTCGTCCAGAGCTCAATACTGCTGCTGCAATATTCTGCGTGTGCAAAAAATGGCATAGGTTATTACTGGCAGATTTATGATGAAAAAGAAAGCAAAAAAGCGAGTTCTGCATGATGCTTTTTTTTATCATCAAAGACCCAATCAATAATTGCTATATAATCTGTACCACATGCTTCGTAAGTATCTATCTATAAATGCAACCACGTGCATCTTTAATTAATGCATGTCGGATGACGTTTTTGATTGAATTGACGATCTTTCCAGATAGATGATAAATCCAATTAAATGACATTTCATCTTAGATAAACGAATTTGACTTGTCACAATTGTATTAAATTAAATAATCTTACAATATGAAAATTATGTTTCAATGAACATTAAGACAGTGTATAAAAAATGTGAATCATATCTCAGTTTCAGTATAATAATATAATATTTTAATGAATGTTATCTAACATTATGGAAAATATATGAGCAAGAAGCTTTCAATACGTTCGATGATCAACTCTCAATCATGACCCGTTGATTGCTTTTAAGCCAGAATGACCACGTGAAGAAAAGAGACGTAGGGAACTCGTGGACAGGGAGATACCCTAGATGTGTAGTAAATACATCACCGATAGGGAAAGGATAATATAACAATTTGAAAAAATATATGTACTCTATGTATGGCATTTAGACTCTTTGTACTCCAGAAAGCCATTTTTAAGATCGTCTCGATTAGTTTTTTTACTGCCTTCCGAAACAAACTGCTCAGTCTTAACAAATCTCCCACACTCCCTATTGAGACGTTCGCAAAAGTGCCCTTCGATACGATCACCCAGGTGGCCTGCTAGGGGAGCGTTACCTTAATATCAGGCAAATGAGGAGATTAATGTACGATACAAACAAGATGGATGTAATATTTTCCTATGAATAGATATTGAATAAGCCCTAGTTCTTCAGTTAACTATTTGTGGCTGCACTATGATGATCATGATAATATCATTTTTATGGGTATAATTTTCACTGAGAAAATATATTTCATTGTAGTCAAATATTCAAAAAATGCCTCTCAATTGAAGTATTTTAAAATTCTTTTTTTGGGGGTTAAAGGGATTATTTGCTACACATAAGCCCTATGTCCTCAGTGTCAGTGTTGTCGAAATAGATTTTTTTTCAATATGTTTTGAGCCTCTGAAGTCACAAAAAAATGTGCGAACGAATGAAAAATATTAACTTCTAGATTCTCTAAACAAAAATATAAAACAGCTATTTCCATGTGCAAAACACCCTGTATATTTGCAGACATGTGCATTAATATGTTGTTATGCAAGCGTAGTATTACTTTTTTAGAACATTTTTCGCCTTATCCTTTGATAACAAAGAAGTAATCTCATGGACATGTACTTATATTATGATAGTCTTTTGTGGTGTGAATTCTAATTGTAAAAGTTTTTAGTCATCCCAGAAAACAGTTGCCAAGACTTTTCCAGTAGATTTTTCGTTTGTAATTATTTTAACGATGGATTAAAAACTTATATTTCCATGCCTTGGACTCCAATCTGGAATTAAAATCTCCGTAATAAATTCCAATTTCATTCCCTGTCACTACATGCGATTTTTTTTCGGATACTCGCTGAGCAGCATTTTCGTCGAGTATCTTTTTGATAGAAGTCATTATTCCCAAGAATCATCTTTGACTAATGAGCTGGGGTTTATTTCATTTTTTCAATCAGTAAAAATCACTAGTTACATTAGATTCACTCAAAAATTATCTAAGAATCACCATTGAAAACCCCACATTGATTATCAACGAAATAACGGCGATTTAATTCATTAATTATTATCAAAAACGAATATTTATCAATTTCTGAGTCAGATTAAAAACTAATATTTTGATCATAGCTGTCATAAAAAATACAACCACATTAGCCCTGTTTAACATGGCTTAACCAAGAAAAAGCTTTCATCCCAACTGGGAGATTTTATTATCACCTGACAGTTGTTTTACTATGGAATTATCTATGTTTGTTCGACTATTGGATCATAAAAGACTCAAAATATTGAAGAAGATAATCGGGTGAGGAAACATTTATTACAATACACATCTATTATGAATACATATTTTTACTGGTAATTTTTTGGCTCATAATTTGAAAGCAATTAATATTTTAATGGCATATTGAGACGGTTGCAAATCAATCGATTTAATTGTCGCTCCATCGAACAACTCCTTTCAGCATGGAATTCAGTAATTAACCCTTTGCGCCGGGGCCACCGCTTTGATGGCGCTTCTTTGAGGTCGCAATAAAAGCGTTCCGTAACGATTGCCCTTTTGCAGTTCTTTTATCATTTCCGTACTCAAAATATCTTGTCTTCGCTCATTGTATTGCTACAGTTTGCAAAGGTTGTTTTGTTCGCTCTAAGAAGGGAAATGGAGCGAGATCAGCATTATTCCCGAGATTTTACGTAGAGATATTGCATTAATTAGTGTCGTACCATTGTCCCGTTTCACTTATCAAGATTGGAGCCACCCCAAAAAGTGGAAGATAAAAAACAGCCTCAGCCATCTCGCCCTCTTTATTGCCCCAACTCTTGCCGTCCATTTGTTATTTCTGGAATATCCCACTGCAAAATATCGAATGAAATATTCCCATATTACTGTGTTTGCTTTGAGCTCGGATCAGAATACTTTTATGACCGATTCTAATGATGACTTATTGTCGATAAAACTTGTGCAGAATATGTACTATTTATCTCCGTCCGTAAATGCACGGATCGTGACCCCCGATCGCGACGTCCGAGATACGAGCTTATTTTTGTGATTGAAATGAGAATAACATTTTTTCCGCCATGAGAGGTAATTTACTGTCTGGGTAAATAAAATCGTAAGAAAATAGACATTTTTCTAAGTCAACTGATAAGCGATATACTGCAGTAGGTGGATGTGTATCATGTGATAATTCATTGTATCCGCTGAAGAAACACACCCCCTCATTAATCATCCCCGATTCGGGCGCCGGTCTCCCATATCAGAGGAACTGGCGTGGATCGACCCAAAAAGAAACCTAAAAAGCCTCTTTATTCCCCAATCAAGATGCTGTCACGAAAGTCGGACAAAAAGTTTATAGAAAGCGTCCCACATTTTAAGATACGTATCTCACCTTCCATCACCATTTCAGCCATTTTCCAATGAAACCGATTTTTTTTTCATTGATTTGTTCAAACTATTTACCCCAAGGGGTGAATTTATATTTTCCTCAAAGAAAATATTTTAATCACATTTTTCTTTTCAAAAGAAATATGTTTCACTAATGTGCTGATTCTGCAGACCAATTATTAAATAACCACGAGTTTCCCTCGGGAATTAAAACAGCATCTATTAGAGCTATTCATTTATTTAGTGATGTTGCTATGGCTCATTTCAGCAGAGTGTTAAAAAAATACCAAAAACAAGTTGCGATTGAAAATTCTTTAAAAGAAATTTTAAAAATAGTGAAAAAAGTGAGCCGAAATCATCTTAAAAAGCAAAACTCAATGATTGCAAAAGTTAATCTGTTCACAGCTCTTCCGAAATGCAGCTAATCGAGGGAAACAGCAACCGCAACTCAGTGACTCGAATACGCTTTTGATGTGTTACTGTTGTCGCCAAATGAATTGATCCAGGTTTGAATTGAAATTATGACGTTTGTGTATTACCGTTTCCCGGCACAGTCCACCGAAGACCGAAAACTTAGTAAGTACATAACAAATCTACACATTTTTATTAAATAAATATTTTAATAGTGGTTTGAATATTAGCTAAATTTAAAAAATAAATATAGTTCGGAGGGCGTACCAGGCGATGGCGCCACGGGTGTTGCTTCCAGTTTTATAATAATTTGGATATAAAAAATCCAATTTTGAGTTTAAATTTTTTTTCCTTTAAAAAATTGTTAGATTTTATAACAGTGCTTATATAAAAAATATAAAAATAACAAATTTAGTCGATTCAGAATCGCTTAAATGAGCGCTTAAAATTTTGAATGTTCGTAAATGATTTCGCGTAAATTGAGTAAAGGTTATGGATTCAGATATCCGAATATATACAGATAGTTTCAGTTTTATTATTCGATATTCGAAAAGTTGATCATGTTGAATAATTGTAATCCCTTGTATTTATCCAGAGTTTTAGGTAAGATTTTGATTTTTAAATTTCGATTAATCAATTAGATATTAACGTCATATGTTATATTCTTGGAAGAAAACTGACCAAGATGACAGAATGATATTCTAATTTATTTCCATATCGTATTAAAAATTTAATACGTTATTTTATAAATTTTATATCATTTAAAGGCAAATTGACTTTCATAAAATCATGCAATTTCATAATTGATCGATTTGCCGCCGCATTCGACCGGCGCTGCATGTCTACACTGCATTCATTCACAAGCAGCCATGTGAAGAATCTTCCCAACACATTTATTTGCATATGTCTATACAATTTCCGTGCTGATATCCCGACTTCGACGTGATTTGAAGAAGCAGGGCCCGCTTGAAATATATTTACGACGGTTGTTAGGTCTGTGCCGTATTGGAATACGACAAACGAATTCTTTAAGTATACACAAGACTTCATACCAATAAAGAATGAACCGAATATAAGAAAATCCCGCCTTCCTTTATATTTGCATTCAACTGGACGACAGCGACCCTATAAATATACGTATTTATGTCTGGGAATGTGTAAGTTTTAGAAATATATTTCTGCAAAATAATAACCAAGCCATTTTTCCGGCATTCTTTAATAACGGTTTTTGGGGAGAGCTAGCAATTTAAACTATTTTAATTATTCGTTGTGCGGCAACATTTTGCAAATTCTCTTAGGTGCAAATGAAAAATTCCACAACGTGCGGTTCTCTAGTAAAATTTTAATAATAGCAAACAATCACTAATTTCCAAATGTAACGAGGAATTTCATTACATTATGGTACAGCCATTTTCATTGAATGTCAGTTATATAAGATGAAGGTCTATTCGAGATTTTCTCGTATTGTTTCAAACATTAAACGGGATGTTGACAACATTAATTGATTCTAGGATTTATACTGTAAATGCTTCTAATCCAAATTTTGACTAAAGTTGCATTTTTAAAGCCCGTTACATCAGATCATCATTGCTATTGATTTTGTATTTTATCGTCAAGAAATAAGATCTTCAACGTTGAACGGTATTTATTTTTTGGCTACATAAAATGTTTATTCATGATATAAAAAAATAAAACCTGTAGGTAGTCCCGTGATTAAGCAGTCAGACTTGTAACTCAATAATCTTGGGTTCAAATCAACTGAAGGTGTGGCTGGCAACCATTTTTTTAAAACACAGTGTTTTGGTTATTGTATCCGCTATATAGACGTTGGAAAGGCATTTGATAGAGTGCAGCATATTTACCTTGTAACAAACTACTTCAAAGTCTTTACTGGAATCAATTTATCAAACATTGAAGCAAACAAATACATAGGGATGAATGCGCTATCTCCACAGCTAAAAAGAAGATGTAACGATGCAAATGGATGGAACGCGATTGTCGGTACAACTTATTGCATGTTTTCTCTCTCCATCTTTCATTTGCGTTCCAAGCTTCTTTCTCTCACTCCATACATAGTTTTGCTCTTAACTAGGAAAGGGCATCGGGAGAGTTATGTCGGATAATAGCGTTATATCACAAGTTTATTTATTAAAGTTCTGAGGAGATTTTTTTCTTTGGACGTGTATTGTGTAATATTTATATATACAAATATCCCATTTTGGACCGGAACTGACCCTGATATATATTTGTTGTACGACACGGAGTAGACTGCAGGCTCTCCACACACTTCCGTCCAAATTGCGAAACATTTCGTACGTCAAAAAGAGGGAAAATGTATACGCAGTCGGAAAAGCCCGGTCGGAGGAAATTCACGAAAAGAAATCACACGACGGAAAGGAGCGCATTGTATTTTCGAATAATTCCGTTCCCGCATCCTCCCCGTACTTCGTACACATTTCCACAATAAAAGAAAACGACGAAAGGCGGAAAGGATATATATTGTGGTACGCAAATTTTCCGCATTACCAGTCTACTCGTGTTATTTTCCCATTGTTTAAGTCAATTCACTACGCTTCGTTTTCCTCATGTGAAGTGGCCCATGAAGGATGGATTCATTTGATTATCGAACTGAAGCTTGTGGATCCGATTTTTTCCTCAACAAATACTGTTAAACAAATATAAAACGATTTTATTTTAGGAATTTACAATTTAAGATAACTTTTTTGGAAAATATTGATACAATCAATCATGCATTTTTTTAGAATGTGTTTGGA